>OX246754.1:175313248-177713248 GCA_945910035.1 Brachypalpus laphriformis
TGTCTACACTCTCGTGTGGACAGCCAACCTAACCTAACTTAACGTAACCTTCCTGCATTTTAGCCTCTCTATCACCTCGAATGCCACAACACCCGAAGAAAAAGCGGCTTTTCTGCGAACATGTTTTTTCCTACAACCTACAATACCGGAGGTGCAGACATTAAGGCCTAAACAGTTTCGACTTCGTACGATTCAGCACATCCATAAACATCTGTATTTCAAAAGGCTATTGGGGCAGACAAAATACCCAAATCCCAAAGCACTCAGACTCTCCAGTCCATTGTACTACCAGACAGAAAACTTTAGTGCAGTAGGTGGAAAAACTTCGATCTTATTCGTTTTACTTTTCATACTCAGATAGCAGATCAACCATCTGTTCCCCGCTAAGGCATGAACTACCTACCATAGTCCTCACACACTGTGGACCAGAACTGACACCTATTCTTTCTAGACATCTATGTTTTACTCACCGATAACCGATTCTAGAAGAAGAAACAAATGCGTGCTGCAAAACTATCACCCTATAGCCTCATAGTTCATGTATTGGGTGAAACTTTACGTGTATGCAACGCACTTTAATAACAGAGCTACAAAATGATTATCTGTTGTGGCCCTTCTCTTTATTTTAGTCAGCAACATCTATGGGGCGCTGTTGCGTTTACCAGTTTTTGAATCAGCATTGCAGTTTTAACAGGCTCGTCTAGATTAAACACCTTTGATTAGCAAGCTAATAATAATTAACAATAAACTTACGAGAATACTCCAACGATTAGAATTGCTATTTCCTTCGATCGGAGCGAATTGTATTTCTTCCAGACTTCAAAACACCTTAGTGAAAATCCAATTAATAACTTTTATCTAAAATATCATCAGCAATTTTTCGTTACATACCGCTACACGGAAATAGACATTCTGACGGCTAATGGGTGTCTTACCCGTTTATCAGTCCACCTTTGTACCCGTAGTACACCCCATTTCATCGCCGCCGCACTACTTGGAACAGTCATCAGGGCGACATTTGTTCAACGATAATCTCTTCTTGTCGCACTCATTCACTTTAAAATCCACTCATCCGCAGGAGTAATTCACTTTATCTCTGGGTTGTCATCATTTTATTCCCGCCAAGAATCCAATGACATATTTTCCACCTTGTTGAATTACTAGCTACATAATTCATCGTTCTACCAACACACTAACGCGTTTGTCGTGTGGCGGATGTCGCTGTAAATTTCTATTGCTGTTTTATTTCAGTGCCCATTTGCACTTCCATCCCTCAAATGCAAAGCGACGTGCAGTAGTAATTTGTGGCACACTAATTTGCATTTGTAATGCGCGATGCTAGTCTGCAACCATTAAAGTGCAGCGACATGTACTAGTACATGGGTACCACCCCTAAAGTTGATCAAGTTGATCGCCGGCTGAGGAGCACAGTGCGACCAATGGTTGTAGAAAGTGGCAAAATTCATTCATTCATTTCATTTCATTTCATTTATTTATTTATTTCCAAACTTAAGGATAATTAACAAAAAATGCTTAACAATGGCGGAATTAAATAATAGTGATCATTCTGTAACTTAAAGTTAGTGCGGAATGACACAAGAATTCATATTTTATACAAACTTAAAAATTTGATGTGGGGTGACAATCAGTTCTACATTATTAATAATTCAATTTCAGAAATAATATACCATATATTATAATTTCAAAATTCAAGTGAAAAGATAAAAAAAAACAATTCAAAGTAATAGATATAGCGATTCAGACAATAAGATACATACATACTTAACAATGATTTGTGCTGATGATTAAGATACACTTCTCAGACAAGATTCAATATTAGCATAGTCAGTCGTGAATAACCAGACATTTACTCGGTTTAGAAAAGAATGAAAATTTAAAGTTGTCCGGACAAATAAAGGCAGCTTATTGAAAATTGTAGGGGCTGTAACGGTGTAGAAATGTGAAAAATGGGTTTTGTAAGCGATAGGTACGATGGCAAGATTCAGGTTATTTATACGTAGACTGTAAAACTGGGAGTTTCTGCTAGGAATATTACCACTCTGCTTAAAGAATTCTCTCAGTACCTTAAAAACATAAAGTTGTCTCATTGGTAAAATGCGCAGGTTTCTAAATAGAGGCCAGCTATGGGTAACACGATTTTTATTGCAGATAATACGAATCAAGTGTTTTTGAGCAATCAACAAAGGTCTAAAGGAGTTTGTATATGAGCCACCCCAACTTGTGATGCCATATTGCAACTTAGAGTGAGCAAGATCATAATAAATTAACTTCAGAACTTTTTGGGAGCAATATTGTTTAATAAGATACATTATTCGCGTCACCAACAGCATATGGGATTTAATGGTTCGGATATGCTCTTTCCAATTCAAATTGTGATCGATTAGGACTCCAAGGTATTTATAATGTTGCACTAACTCAATTATAAAACAATTAGCAGAACAATGAGAGCTATATGGTATATAAAATTACTTCTCCCGCAACTATGAACAGGTAAGCAAAACTTTTTACAATCATGTGCGTGAAAACAGAGATTAAAATCATATAAGACGTTACCGGATATTTTAAATGGCATGAGTTTTGTTTTCTCGCTTATGATTAATTTATGCGCAGTAAACCAAAGCCTCAAGGTTTCAAAGTCTTCAGAAATCCTTGCAATACACTCGAAAACTATATGAGATTGATAGGTGAAGGCTATGTCGTCCGCAAAGGCAGTAGACGTTTCATTTAAATTTAGTTTAAAAATAGAGTTTATATAAATTAAAAACAACAACGGACCGAGAACCGAACCCTGAGGTACGCCATTTTTTAAAAAACGGGAGATACTAAAATTTCCGTTTATATTAACTTTCTGCTCTCTACATTTTAAATAAGAGGCGAACCATTGTGAATTACACCCCTAAAACCAGCAGCATATAATTTTTCTGGTAGTATGTCATGGTCAATCATATCAAATGCGTTTGTCATATCAACAAAGAGAGCCATTGTAGATTTATTACAGTTAACATTCTCATACAACTGACTGAAATAGCTTGCTTAGTTGACATTCCCCTTCTGAATTCTGAATCCAAACTGACTACTACTGAAAAAGTTATTTTTATCTAAAAATGGCACAATGCGCGGCTTAAGAAGTTTTTCGAAAATCTTGGAGAAGGTTGGTAGCAATGAAATGGGGCTGTAATTAGATATTCTCTTTCTGGTACCTTTTTTTAAAAAGTGGTATAATCTCTGCGCACTTAAGGTGCCGAGGAAAAGTGCCACATTGAACACAAAGATTAAACAACTAACTTAAAACGTCAACCACATATAAGCAAATTTTGTTCAGAAACACGCTTGATATACCATCACTTGTACAAGAGTTTTTATTTTTTAAGGACAATATAGCTCTGCAGATTTCACCTGAAGAAAACGACTGAAAAACAAAGCTATTTGATTGCATATTCTCTGCAGTCATGTACGAGGAAAGGGGGCAATTGCATCCTACAGAAGGTTCAAGAGATGGATTTAGTTTTTCCGAAATTTCAGTGAAGTACTCGTTAAACTTATTTGAAATGCAAGATGAAACAGTGAAATTCATACCATCGATTTCTAAACAGTCAATTACGGTAAGCTGTTTACTTTTACCCAAAATACTATCAATTACTTTCCATTCTTTCCGTACATTACCCCTAGCTCGCTCGAAAGAATCAGAATAAAACTTATTACGGGTTTCCTCAATATTTCTATGAACGGTTTTGCACAGATTGCCATAATATTTTTTTAAGTTTTATGTTTTGTGGGTGTTTTCTACATTTCACTGCAATTTTATTTCTATTTTTAACCTGTTGCAAAAGATTATACATCATCCATGGCTTTAAGTATTTTGTATAGCCCGAGATGCGCAGTGAAAGAGTAGTACAATTTTTTGTGTGCTTCTGTAAAATTTCAAGAAAAAGATCGAAAGCAATTGATGGATTACCCGGCTCCCAGAATTCATATTTTAAGCATGCCTTCAATAAATTATAATCCGTACAATATTTATCTATTACAGATGGATTGCAGCGCTTTAATGGATCGGAATATGAACACATACTGAGTGCAACCATACAATGATCTGTTAATTTTAAGTCATATACAACACCACAAAAAATATTTCTATTGCTTTTGTGAAGACGAATGAATATATGGTCGATGCAGGTCTTGGATACATCAGTCACACGGGTTAGCTCATTTATAAAACTCTTTAGACCATTTGACGCCATAAGAAATAAATAGTTTTCTGTATCTCTATCAAATTCATTTAAAATATCAATATTGATGTCCCCCAAAACAATTAAGTTTTTTTCCTTACAGACGCTAAGAGCATCACTTAATTCATCAATGAAAACACCTTTACCAAATTCGAGCAATCTATATACACACAAGATTTTATAACTCTCATTCCTAAAAACAAAAGATAATTTCATTACATCAGCGCAACGAAAATTAAGCTGAGAACAATCGCTTGCAACCCCATTTTTCACATAAACTACTACACCACCAGCTGAGTATGTTTCATTACAATTGCCAAAAAGCGTATACCCGGGTATATTATATCATTCTAATTCATTCTCAAATATCCATATTTCAATCAAAACAATGACGGTAGGCAAATTCGCGAGCGACTCAATATGAGTTACCAGAACTGAAAAGTTTTTTCTCATACTACGAATATTTTGATGTAAACAGAATTGGAAAACATTTTTGAGAAATGAGCTCGTGCAGGTACTAATGAAATGTATGAGTATAAAGCGTAGTACTTTCAATTCACATATGGTACAATTTCCAATCGACCCAAACGATTTGATTTGGTCAGGCTATACGTAAAACACCGCGTGTAAAATCTTAGATCTTAGACTGGCAATCGTATGCAATGAAATTGATCAAAACCCCTCCCGAATGGCTTACCAGATTGAAATGAAGGAGCCGAGGACGTTCCAAATATCAGCTCTTATCTAGGTAGGTAGGTAATGTGGCGGTCCAAAAAGAACCCAATTAGCGCTTGAAGTGCGCCGTTTTGTTACCACGGACTCGTGTCTACCTGTTGTAGTGGCTAGTTAAAGATGATGTTAAGTGTAAGCCCAGCCCGTGGAGTTCAGAAAGAGGATTAGTTCTCCAATCCTCTCGTCCGCTATCTCTCTCAGGTCCTCGAAGAAGGGTTTGCCAAGAGTTTGTTGTCTGATCCTCGCCAGGGCCGGACATCTGCAAAGGAAATGACATAGAGATTCTTTCGCATTATTATCCTTGCAGCTCCTGCAAAAGGTGTTGTGGGGGATACCCAGCTTGGCCGCATGGTCTCCAATTGGCCAGTGGCCTGTGATAATAGCTACGATTTTGGCAATAACTGGTCTTGGTTTGCCTAGTAACTCTTTTGACCTGGGTTTGTTGAAACTAGGCCACGTCTTCCTAGATATGACACAGCTTGTGAGGTTGTTCCACCCGCGATTGGCTAACTGGAGGAAGTGAAGCTCTTATCTATTCGGAAAGGCTACATAACACCAAAAAAGGATTATTCCCAAGGCAGCAACACTGTATGATTATCTACCTGGTTCGGTACCGCGCCCTTTTTTAATATAAAACATCATGCACGATGGCATTATCGAACTACGTATTTCAGAAAAATTTAAGCTGATGATAATGATAATCATGTTTGTGAAACTACTAGAAGAAGTTGTGCAAATCTGCAATGACATCTCCTGTGTATTTCTTCACTGCCTGGAATCCGTTGATTTAAAACGAATCTAATTAGCAAGCTAGTCAGCAGCAAAAGGAGTAAGAAACGACCACGCTTATAATGAGCGTATATGAGGTTGCATCTACTAATAAGTCGGCCGTCAAATAATTACTTGGAGGGTCGCGGTACCCTCGAAGACGGTACACTGGTAGAGTGATTACGACAATCTGAATGATTTACTTTTAATTTTGAACTCAGTGAATTTAATGATTATTGGTGACCACAACGGAAGAAGAGGGCTTTCACAAAATAATTTTGTTGGCGGGTATAAATCATTAGCTAATGATTTTATTTCATTCGAAAGTCTAAGGATGTTGTTTGCGACAGCAAGGGAGTCAAAATTATTGAAATGGCAGATGCATTCGACTGTTGTATTTTGAATGGAAGCTTTGAAGGAGATTTTTGTGGACAGTATACTTTTATTCGTGGATCTGCGTGTTCGGTAATTGATTACAGCCTTATCTCCGGATATTGGAACTACCTACTAAAACACTTTCAAATAGGTACAGACATTTTCTCAGATCGCATACCCATCGAAATTAAATGTAAAATATCGAGAATTGCTGTTGAACAGAGCACAAAGTCATTAAACCTTCTTCCGAAGTTATCCTGGAATGACAAAAATCGGAACAAATACCAAAATAATTTAAATGCGAAACTTCAAAGACTGCATACAACGAACACTCGGCCAAGCATCCTGCTGCTTACAGACATCATCAAAAAGGCATACCACACCACCAGTCATTCAATGAAATATAGTAGAGTATGCAAACAGAAGTGGCTCGATAAGGAGTGCTCGAATGGTAGGGATAAGTCGATTGCTTTTCTAAGACCTTTTAGACTGCATAACACCGACATTTTCAAAGCACACTATGGAGTTGCGAACAAGGACTATAAACGGATATGTCATGCAAAGAAGGCATTTCAAGATTATCAGCAGAGTTTTGGAAAGCGGTAAGATTTTTAAACGGCCAGAGAAACGTGATTGCCTCCACTCTAGGTGCTAGTGACTACACTACTTATGGATCATTTTAATAAAACTTCTGAACCAAACACAAATTTCACCATCCTATTTCCACCACCGCTATTTGTCGATTATTACCTGGATTCGCCGTTTTCTCTATGCGAAGTGCAAAATATCATACAAAAAACTAGAAAAGCGCCTGTCGATGACCGCATACCTTTTGAGCATTTTAAGAACTGTTCGATTGATTTTGTATTAGCCCTTACGTCGGAATTCAATCGAATCTTCGAAGACGCAGATGTTCCGGAAAGTTTCAAAAGTGCAATAATTTTTCCACTGCACCAAAAAGGAGATTACGATAATCCGTCGAACTATAGAGGTATGTCCTTTTTGAACACTTTGGCTGAACTGTTTGGTGCTTTAATTTACAATAGGCTAACACAATGGGTCAGAAATAATGCAGTGTTGCATAAATACCCAGCTAGTTTTAGAAGGAACTATTCCACAATAGACCAAATATTTACGTAAATTAATATAGCCGAGTTTCATAAAAAGAAACGCAAGAAGTTGTTTGCCTTTTTTGTGGACTTCCGAGCAGCATTCGATTCAATTGTCCGTGAAGCGCTCTTCTATAACTTGTATAGGATAGGAGTCTATGCTAAAATTATTAACATATTGAGTGCAATGTATGATAAAAATGTAGCATATGTTTGGGATGGAGATACTATATCCGAAGAATTTACAACTACAATGTGAGTAAAGCAAGAGTGCACTACTATTTATCTTATTCATCAACGACATCACAGATGCAGTAGGAGGAGGAATAGAGTTCAACCGTAAGAAGATCGCTGGACTTATGTACGCGGATGACATCGTCTTTCTGGCTGACACAATAGATGGTATGCAGACATGCAGTTTATGATTAATAGAATGGACGACTACAGCAAGACGTGGAACTTGGCTGTCAACTTGGAGAAGTCGAAAATAGTTATATTCAGGAGCGGGGGTGGAAGATTTTCTCGAAATGAAAAGTTGACTTACCAAGGCGATCATATTGAAGTATTATAGTAAGGGAGTACAAATATCTTGGAGTCTAGATTTTATCTAATTTGAGTATGGACAAACACCTTACGGCCAAATTTTCTGTGGCAAAACGGAATTTTTTAATCAATCTGGGATCACTGTATTAAAAATGGAGCCCAAGTTTGGTGCTACTGTCACTTGAAGTTGTTGAAAAATGCCTCCGTTAGTTTTTCAAAACGATCTTTCAATTGCCGTGTGGTATCCCCAATTATATGCTGCATCTGAAGACAGGATGTCCACCGCTATACCTAGATACTCTAATGCTGCACTTTAACTACATAGTAAATCTGTCATTAGAAGGGGAAAGACTGCCAAAACGAGTACTTTTGCATGTTCTGTCGTCAAGAGGAAGCCTTGTTCAGGAATGAGAGAAATTAGCTTCAAGCTGTGGCCTAAACCTGTCATATACATCCGATGAGAAGTCAACATCATTGAGAATGAAGTTCAACTTATTACTGGAGGAAACAAGGCGTACCACGTTTGCAAAGTTAAGATGCGACGCGCAGATATCCCAATATATTATAGAATGCACTATAGCAGACTGAATCATAATCTTGGAGAGCTAACATACTTCTTAAATCACTACTCCACCGATATGATTAGCACCATATTTAAAATACGAGGGGAATAAGCCAACCTGATTTTTATACCACACTGACCAGACCTACCAATTTTGTGCTATCTTTGTAATCTCAGGGAGAGAGAGGACGTAGTACATTTTATTGCGATTTGTCCAATTCTCAAAGAATTCCACAATAGTTTTTTTGGTTCGTACAAATTAGAGGCAAATGAAGCAATCAGCATTTTGAACGGGGAGCAAGGCTGGGATGTAGTTTACAACGACGCATTAAATGCACTTCGTTACAGAAAACGAATTATTGAAGCTGATTTCTATAAATAAATATGTAAATATCTATTACTTCTTACGAATTTAATGTAATACACATTTAAATATTTCTTACATAATATAAATACTACTGTCAATCTGGTAGATGGCCATAGGCCAAACCAATTAGACTTTGTACCTAAATATTTGTAATACATCTTTTTATAATGAAATAAGAGTCTTTAAAACTAACTAATTACTCTCGAAGACTGCGCCTGGCTATGGTTTTTATTTATTTGTAAGAAGGGTGTACTACACTGTGACCTAACGGTCTATTATGTCCCCTATTAATGCCTTGTAGAGGTTTGTTCCCTCGTTAGAGTTTCCCTTGCATTGAACTTCTTCCCAGAAGGTTATTCTTATTTAAGTTGATGCCGTACCTTTTTCGGTTAAAGTGTCCTAGCAGTTTCTTTGCTTCCCTCTTACTTTAAGTGTTAACCCTGGTACTGGCCCTGTTTGCTCTCTCTTCTTTCCTGCCCCCTTTTCCACAAAATATTTCAAGACCTTTAAAGAGTACGAGTAAGTTCCAGGAGTACACTGTATCACTGGACAAGCTCTCATTGCTCCAGTGATGCAGAGGCACGCCAGCCGTTGCACTTTATTGCTTTTCGCCTTATTATTATTCGTTTTGCCCATACTTTGGCCCCATAGTTGATCACTAACCTCACAATGGCTAGCTACATCAATCTTAGGATCTTTGGACTGCATCCCCAAGATTTGCTCACTAGGCTCCTACATATCATAAGACCGCGTGTAGTCTTCCTGGATCTCCTTTCTGTATATTTTTTTCAGATGAGTTTACTGTAAATGTATAGTCCTAGATAGATAACTAGATAACTAGATAACTTCTTTGAATGGTGTCAGTGTTGCACCTGACAATGTGATAGGTTTCAGTCGTTCGAGTTTCCCTTTTCTCGTGAAAGGTACTATCACGAGAGTAGTATCTTGCTATGTCATCACCATAAGACAATTAATGATGAGGTTGGTTAAGTTATCGAGCATTCGTCCACAACAAGACAAGGGGCGATAGCACTCCACCTTGTGGGCATACCTTTGTCGTGTTGACCTTAGTTGTCCGTTGTGACCTATGATGGTCATCTTGTGCTCAACAGCTCACACTGCTCTATTGACTACTTTTCTTTCCAGGGCTAGTTTAATGGCTCCATGCGAGGTATTACCAAATGCCCCTTCGAAGTTCAGGATTGGATAAAGTACTATTTCTTTCGTCTCATGTGCACTCCGAATAATCTCCATCAGCTGATACAGAGCATTCTCTGTGAATCTACCTGCTCTGTGTGCATGTTGTCGATGATGAAGAGAGGAGGTATTTAATACTTCTTCTCTTAAGCAGTTGTCAACAGACTCTTCCATCGTTTCGAGTAGAAATGATGTTAAGCTGATTGACCTATTAGGTATAGAACTTCAGTTGTCCTTTTTCCCCACTTTCGGGATAAAAACATCTTTCGCCCGTCTCCATTTATTTGGTATTTAGCACTAGGCGAGACTAGTTTTTGTTATCTTGACCAGATGTGGCATGAGTTTCCTTGCCCTTTTGTAGTAAGGCTGGTGTGATGCCATCCACTCCTGGTGACTTGAAAGATTGAAATCTTTGGAGCAAATATTTGCCGCTGTTTGCCAATCCTCCTTCTGAGGTCTCAGTATGATGGTCCTGCTTCTTTCTTGGGCACGCTTCCAGGAAGTGTGTTTCTATGATCAGCAGTGCTCTTTGTTTCTCATTTTCAGTAAAGCTACCATTTTGTTATCTTAGAGACGTAAGTGTCCTAGCAGATTTTGTCAGAGCTTTATGTAGTCTGGCTGCTGTTTTGGTGTTTGAGATTAATATTAATAAATATTTGGCGCAACAGCTCTTTAAGTGCCAGGGCCTAGCTTCTCGCAACCATTCATGTTGTGTGAGTTATATTTGTCACACGAATGGAAGGGACCTACAGTTTAGTGCCGTATCTGAAAGGCGATTTGCTAAGCTTTTTCGTGACAACAATACTCTCGGATGTTGTCAGACGCTCGAGAGAGGTGGGACCGTAAGAAAAATTTTTGGCATTTTCTGGGATTCGAACTTGGGACCTCACGCGTAGTGATACGACACACTAACCACTTACGCCACGGAGCCCACGGTGTTTGAGATTGGCTGACAGAATTTCCTAAAACTTTCTCTCTTGGCTTTTCTGAGCTCCTTGTTATACCGTGTAAGTGCCGCTCTGTAGCTCTGTCAGTCTCCATTGCGCTAAGCTATATGGTATATATCAGTTTTTTATATGCCAGTTTTGACATATTTCATAACTGCTCTACCCTGGCAACTCATTTTCACATTTACTGCTGCTCAGGGGGCAACGCATTCTTAATGGCCGCCCCGGTAATGTCCCCGACTGCATTTTCCAGCTCTATTGGACTGCCGCTTTTTCATATCTATATGCTCCAGATTATCAGATTATTTCCTGGGGCTTCATCAAATGTATCCTAGTTTGTTTCCTCGCAGGTCAAAGACAATGAGCCTTCCAGTTTCTAACTGCTATGGTTGTTATGTGGGAACTACTTTATGCATTCTCAATCTGGGCAGGAGCCATAAAAATAAACTCTTTTAGATGCCAAATTGGGGCAGTAAATCGACTATGTGCGTTGAGAGTAAACAGCCCTTACCACACTTTGGGCCTTAGAATGATGGCGATTCTGACCAAAGAACTACAAGCAACGTTCAAGAAAAATAGACAAAAAGGACGAGTAGTTCACGACGAGGAGAAAGGATGAAGTCTGAGAGAGTCTGAAAGGCAACAAGGCAGTTTCAAGTACCTTGGAGCTATGGATCATTCTTTTCCGCACTGTTTCTGTAAGTTCGTATCAAGGATAACAGCCAACTTTTTCTATATTCATTTCATGCGGCGAAGAATTCATTTCAAAAGCTCTCTTGATGACTTGCCGATAATGATAACATTGGTCATCTACGCTTGACCTTGGCTGCAGTAGCCTAGTTAAAATACACACATGCACCTAGATAGCAACCAAATAGTAATACCAATCAATGTTATGTAGCTTCTCAAATCATGCATACATCTCAAGGTGATCACGTTAGTTGGTACGGTGTTGATAATGAAGGGTCCATATTATTTTTAAGAATATCCAGGTGCGTAGATGGCATGTCAGTGGTGGCTCTCTCCTACGCAAACACGATTAGCTTGAACCCGAGTGGGGCTTTCTTTATAATTATCGCAGTAAAATCACTGAGCACAATTTCGATTCCGTTGAGCACTGGTCCTTATTATTTGGAGCGCCGGGAATGCATATTGATACCTTGATACGGATTGCCAGGCATTCGCTATGCAAGCTTAAGACTCCTTGGTTAAGTTTGTCTTCGAAGACAGATCTGAATAATATCCATTCTTTCTCTTCCTGGACGCATTCACCATAGTAGACGTTTCATTTCATTCTTCTTTTGCCCTGATCCATTTTATAACACTTCTCGGATGGCATTGATGTGTTTTATCAATTATAGTTGTTTTGTAGCACACATTTATATCCACAGTTGGCAATTGAGTCTGTCCGCGTAAACTTCAGGAGCTCTCATCAAAAAAGCAGACGGACCTTGTCGAGTAAGGAGACACTAGTACTCCTACTGGATACTTACTTTCTGGGTAATAAGACAGAGATCACCCACTCTGAAAGCAACCGGAATAACGTTCGGTCCTCTGTTCCTTAATAAATCTTGACCCGACGAAAGATGGCAGGGGTAGTAAATTCCAGTAGAGCTACTACAAGGTTTGATCTGCTTCAATTCGATACTCCAAAATTCTGGAGGGAAGATCTGAAGTCCATGAAAAGTGATCTTTATTAACTTGTGCGAATCATTGACAAATTTTCGGAAATAATTCTTGATTTTGCAGATGATTCCAGGATATCGAAATTGAAGCTAAAACGACTCTCCTCATCAATCTAAAAACTAACAATTGTCTATGCGGCTGCACTAAATAAATGCTTGCGAACAGGATCTACTTAGTAGATCTGCGTATTATCGCCACTGCACCATGGGTATTAGGCTGAACAAGGCACACATCCTAGAAAAAAGCTCAGGTGGATAAACAAAATTAGTCTTGGGATCAATCCCTCCAAAACAGAGCTAGTAATATTCACAAAAAGTACAAGGCACGGTGTATTGCTAAACTAAAGCTGGACGGTCTTAAAATCTAAAAGGTCGCGGAAGATGGAACCTCATGGTGGCTTTATGCAATTGTAAAAAGCCTTGGGCATTTGACCGAATGTATACGGCGATAAGCCTGCAAAAGATACATTTATCCACATATACATGCAAAAGGAGAAGCGTCTTTCTCCAGCACACTTCATATAAAAATGAACACAATTTTCGTACTATTGCAACATTATGTATTTTAAGTGGAAATTTCAGCTATCCGAGCAGTATTAGCCTGGCTTACTAAGTCTACAATAAAAGGTTGTGCTTTTGTAATCCATTAAGATAGTAGACAGGCAGCAATAAAAGCCTTGGAATCTTCAACAATGTGGGGGTGGCAATGGTGTAGTGGTAACGTCGTCAATTGCCACGTTAATGGTTCATGGTTCAAGTCCTGATGTCAGCAAGTATTTATTTATTTCTTATGAAATATATAAAGTCAGTCCGATCATTTGCAAAAGCTTCTGTGAACACTACTGCGAAGGCATAACACGGAAGATGAAATGATAAAAAAACAAAAATCCAATTATGCTGCGAAACACTTAAACAAATTGCTTATAGATCGAAACTTTTCCTATGCTGGGTTCCAGGCCATAGGGTTATTTCAGGCAACTGCAAAACGGGAAAACTATGAAAAGAGAATTCTGGTTCAGAGCTAGTTAGCGAAATAGCAAGTTCTCTATTGATACGAATAAATGCAACCTACCGGTGTCAAATTGCACAACGTCGATACATGTCTCTCTAGCAGGCTAATATGGTTAGACTTGAGACTTAGAGAGACGAATATATTGGTCTCAATAGGTACGAGCCCTCACGGGGTTTTGATTGATAGCAAGACAGAAGATTGGGTGTACACTCCAATGAGTTATGTAAAAACTATAAAACTGATCCACAGAAAGTAGACCCACTCAACTGTGCCAATTATAGAGGCATCGGTCTTCTCAACATTGCATATATGATCTTTCCTGCGATATTGTGTGAACATCTGAACCCTTTTATCAACAGCCTGGTTGGCTTCTATCAGTGTGGTTTCAGGCCAGGAAAGTCCACCATTGATCAAATCTTCACACTTCGGCAGATCCTGGAGAAAACCTAAGAAGACTTAATCGAAGCTCACCATCTCTTTATCGATTTCAAGGCCACCTATTGCAGCACCAATAGAGAAAAGCTACTTGTGTATAGAGCCACGTTTAGTTTTGACATCCCTACCAAACTTGTTCGTCTGTATTGGATGACGACGGAGAAAGCTCGCTGCTTCTTCACGGTCGGTAATGAACTCACCGAGACCTTTGATGTTAAAATAGATTTTAGACAAGGTAGAAGCGCTGTCATGTAACTTCTTTAATATTGCACTTGAACGGATTGTACGGAACTCACAAGTCAACACCAGGGTCACAATCTATCAAAAGTCTGTACAAGTGGTTGCATACCACATTGATATTGACGTAATTGGAGGAACTTAGCGCTATGTTTGCAAGCACTGAAGCAAAAGCGGCCAAAATGGGTGTAGCGGTAAACGGTAGCAAAACCGATTATATAGGTAAACGGTAGCAAAAACGATATTGACGTAATTGCAAGAACTTAGCGTTATCTTTGCAAGCACTGAAGCAAAAGCGGCCAAAATGGGTGTAGCGGTAAACGGTAGCAAAACCAATTATATAGGGAAGGGACAATCAACACCGACGAATTGGACAGAACGTCACAATGTGCAGTTACAACTTCAATCTAGTAAGGGACTTTGTGTACCTTGGCTCTGTTATTAATTCTGACAATGATATCAGCGCAGAAATCAAGCGAAGAACAACTCTTGTCAATTTTTTGGGTAAATAAGGCAATTCAACCGGGCGCCATGGCGTAAGTGGTTAGTGTATTGGATCACCGCGCGTGAGGTTCCAAGTTCGAATCCCAGAAAACATCAACAAATTTTTTCACGGCCCCACCTCTCGCGAGCGTTTGACAAACATCCGAGAGTGTTGATGTCTCGAAAAAGCTTCTCAAAACAAATTGCCCTTCGGATACGACACTAAACTGTAAGTCCCTTCTATTCATGTGAAAAATATAACGCACATAACATGAGTGGTTGCGAGAAACTATGGCCTGGCACCTAAAGGGCTGTTGCGCCAAATATTAAATAATTTTTAAGGCAATTCAACAATTCAACACTAAAGACCTATCTCGAATAACTAAGGAGACTCTATACTATATGTACAAGACCCCGGTCATCCCAGTCCTGCTTTATGGCACTGAAACATAGACTTTATTAAAGGCGGATGAAGATACCCTTGGTCGCTTTGGAAACGCTTTGCATTCACGGGTTTTGAATGAGAAGATTCAACGACGAGTTATACGACCTGTTCAGCGACATGAACTTAGTCATTATCATAAGCTGCGCACTGGATGTTTGAAATAAATAGGACATCACACTGCTGGCTGCAGAGTCTTTGAATCTAACCCAGAGGGACGTCGCTGTAGAGACCCTCCTCGCAGCAAGTGGCACGCTCACGTTTAATGGGACCTCAAGCAACGACAGTAACGCATATTCTGAGGACCTGTTCTGATCTATCCGCTTTAAGAAGGAAAACCCTAGACATGCATTTCTTCAACGACTTAGACGGCCTTCTGGTTTCATTAGTTAGGAAGCAATGTCTCTCTATACGGATATATCTATAGACAAATTCAAAGACACATGTTATCTAATATCATAAGGAAAAAAGGTATTATGTTTACCCACAAGTAACAGAGGATCCGATGTCTTCTGACAATGTCATCACAGCGGGTAGTTTGTGCAATTATCTAACCGAATCAAACACAACCTATTTGGACATTTGAGTATCCGATGGGGACCGTAAGCAACGGCCAAAGTTCGACGTCACTCTTCATCAGAAAAGTTTCCATCATCTTATCGCCATTTCTTAGCTAACAGAGTTTTTGGTTTTTTGATCTATGTAACAGCAACCCTATCATCTACCATACCATGACTCAGTTTGAAGCCCTCGGATCTAAGATAATCGAAATATGTACACAAGGAAAGACATCTACGTTTGTGCTGTACACTCAACCGATATGCTCCCAGTCTCTTGTTAGCTAAGACTACCCCACTGTGCGATGTGTTGACAGGCAGTTATAATCACATTGAGGGTTGCCAAGTGCCAAGTTCAAGAGCACGCCCGCTATCTGATAGATACATAATTTCATCGCCAGTAATTTTAAATCTTCTAAACAGTGTCCCTACTGTAACACACATCCCAGTGCTTTCCCTCTTTAATGGCACGGCCGGCGTTGAGGTATTTTTGATTCTAGTGTTCTTTTTCTGCTCCCACACACAGGGTAGTGTGTTCATACATACGTATGTACATTACTAATAATATTATCTATATATTCACAGTCGGTGGCTGTTGATGACGACGAAATATTTTTTTTTAGAAAAAAGCACGGCGGACGGACGGTGGTCTCGTCGTCAACGCTGGCGATTGCAATTTTCCGTCGCTCAGAATTCTGATTACATAGACGAAAAAAAAAGTTTTTATATATTTTCTTAGCTGCTTCTTGTTCTTCTTTAATTTAGTTTAGTAAGCGCTTAGATTTTGACCACATCGGACACATCACACCTCGTATAGAAACGTCTGTTTTGTGCACAGTTCAACGAGCATCTGAAAACAGCCCTTTGCTCGCCACCATCTTACACCTACCTTTCGCAATTCCTCACCGTAGTGCGATATCTGTTCGACGAGGGTGTGAGTGTCGAGTATACGAGTACGGTGCGTTCTATACCATCCGAACCGAACCGAAAAGGGGTAGATAATCGAACACGCCGCAATACTCACTTTCAGTTTCGCGTTTAAATTCGTGACAAAGAGTTCAAGTTCAGTGTTCTTGACCGGCATTGTAGAGTAAAAAATAAAAAATAAAAAAGGGGTTCGCGAATCCTTCCATTTTTCAAGTGCTTTTATTTTTATTTGTTTATATCTCGTCCTTCTTGTTGTTCAAGTGTGAGAAAGGGGTATCTACGAAAATAATGGCTCCAGGATATTCACTGATTGCCTTGGCTGGTAAGTGTCATCTTTTTATTTCCATTCTAAATTTATTCCTGACCTTTAAGATGGGTTGGCAGGCATCTGTATATCTACCTTTTTCAATTAAAGTCGAAAATTTTTAAATTAATTGATTCATAATTTTACGGATAATCGTTTACAGTTGCTTCTGTGCAGGATTTTAGCGAAAGTAATTTTTTTAAGCAATTTTAAAATTTATTGTTTGTTTTGTTTAGTGGAATTGTTGCTCTTTGGTGCAGCTAATGGAAAGGACAATGCCATAACGAAGTGAGAATGTGAATTGAATTTGTATTTAAATTCCGGAATTGGTTTTGCAATAATTCATCCGAAAACCAATTCGAATTATGTACGATCTCAAAGTGGTGTCATATGGATTTGTTGATTTATTTAAGAGGTGAATGGAGCAAACGTTTTGGGGGAAACCGGTGCAATTATTCTTTACACTCGCCGAGTGTTTTTTTTTTTTTTAGTTGGCTGTCAGGTATTTTTGTAAATTCAATGACCAATGGTTATCAAATGGATATTCCAGATATATTTATAAAGAGTTTGAAAAATTACATTTCGCGGTTCACCAGATGGATAAATCAAAAAGAAAGTCGCATGTTATGTGATAACACTTTTAATTTTTTTTTTTTTTTTTCATCAATTCATGCAAGTGTAGCTATCTAACTAGATGCTGAATAATGTAGTACTTTCGTTCCTTAGATCTCTATGAATCAATTGGGTTCCCCAGTTGTGCGATGCTTAAAACTTGGAAGTATTAGAGCACGGAAACGCTTCAGCTCTCCTATTAGTCCATCCCTTTGGACCATCCCTAGTTCAGCATACATTTTTGAATGAATTCTTCAAAGGTCTTCGTTTTGCTAAAGCTTGGCGCCTGCCTGGAAAGCTGAGTTTCTTTAAGTTAAATGCTCTCTCTTCTCGGGGGCAAAGGCGCCAACGACGACTGAAGTTTCAAGTGTTCAGGGCTTTTGTTTTGACGTATTTATCTTTAGCCCCACATTCTTTGCCTTGGCTTCCTGATTTTGGAGCATTACATGCAAAAAATAAAAATAAAAATATTTGGTGCAACAGCTCTTTAAAGTGCCAGGGCCTAGCTTCTCGAAACCACTCATGTTGTGTGCGTTATATTTTTCACACGAATGGAAGGGACCTACAGTTTAATGCCGAATCCGAACGGCGATTTGAGAAGCTTTTTCGTGACAATAATACTCTCGGATGTTTGTCAGACGCTCGCGAGAGGTGGGACCGTGGAAGAACTTTTTGGTATTTTCTGGGATTCGAACTTGGAACCTCATGCGTAGTGATCCGACACACTAACCACTTACGCCACGGCGCCCACATTACATGCAGGTCCATTGGATAATGAATGAAAGTAGGCAAACATTGACAGCGTAGCTCAGATGTTTTAGGTAAGATGTCATAGTCCATTTGATTACGTACACTCTGAAATGCTTGCAGATATTTGTTGATTCTGCTTTTAAATTTCTAATGACTGTAGGGTTCTGGAAATATGCCACCTGTGGTAGCGTCTTCCAAAGGTAACTCTCCTGTAACAAATAAATTTGGTAGTGAGATGTTCTTGCGGTTGCCAGACGACCATGGAAATTGTGTGCTCTAGTCTGTCTGCCTTGCCGTTCTACTAATTATGCCGTTGAGTTATTTTGAGCATCTGCCATGGTAGTATAGATTTAAGTCTGCTACCAGCCTTCAATGAGCCAGTGATTGGAGATTGGATGTTCATGCTGGGTTTTCTATTAACCGAAATGATCGCCGTTGGATACTGTTGAGTAGGTGTAGGTAGTGTTTCGGAGCCGAACTCCAAATATGAGAGAAATATTTTAGTCCATTCTGACCTGTGTGTTATATAGAAGCAGGAGCTGTGCCGGAGTGAAGCACCGCTTTGCTCAACTTCTCGGACGCTGGTTTTGCATTGTTGGATACATGTTCTGTGTTAACTGTGACACCAAGCTTGTACATACTCCCCCCATGTTGTATTGTTTGGTTATCCATTTGAAGCGGCGGCACATTTTTTTCTGAATAAGGTTTTCTTCGCGTTGAAATCCACTTACATAAGTCAGTCTGCCCCACTCTAAGATGTTCTGTAGGTCATCGCTTAATGTTTGGGTTTGTTCGCTTCTCTGTATATGTGAATTAGCTCCATTCACGAGAATGTTGTTCGTGCAAGATGCTAATGACTACTAATAACACATAAGGGGTAAAAGTATGCACCGCTGTCGTATTCCGCGTTGGACTTCAGTGTCCTCTGACATCATTACCATCATGCAAAATATGACACATACTCCCCTCATATGCAGCCTTCTTAATAGCTATGAGTTCTTCTGGAATGCCTCTCCTGAGAGAGGCTAACCAGATGTCTCGATTCAAGCTGCCGAAAGGCTTCCCAAATTCAACAAACAGTAGATGCAGTGTGGCTTGTATACCACGCCACGCAAGGTATTTAAGTGGTTTATGCAGGATGATCCGCGAAGCCGGCAATCTATATCGCCACAGCCTCTGCACATGTCTCTATTCCAATCAGCAATTTGTCGTCTCTGAAGATATCTATTAGAGGTGTATAGATTGGTTTAAACACAAAAATTTATTTTATTATATTGGATCCAGATTGTTTTCGAAATGCAGTATGAGAGGAGTATATAAGATAACTTTCAACGTCAAGGTTGTACTGGATCTTAGGAATGCGACGGAGACAAAACGATTTTGAGCCTTTTCTTGCTAATTTGTCGCCCACCTCATTGCCATGAATGGCTCTGTGTTCCGGGATCCAGTACAGTGATATAAGTATGTATTTTAACTTGGAGTGCATTTTCTGAGCTCGTTTCAGTAGCTGATGAGTTGTTTTTGATTGCTCTTTGGCTCTCTGCATAAAAGTTAATATCTTTTTCTGGGGGTAGTGTTAAGAAGAGTTCTCAGGCTGCCTCGGCATGGGTTCTAGCTAGAACACACTATGTATGATCTGGAAGCCTTATCGACCGGGCTATGTCGAATAAAATTGCGCCCACAAGTTTAGAGAATAAGAGCGCTATTTCTGCTAAAGCTATCAGCACGAAAAAAAATTTAGTTTGATACGAGGGTGGCATGTGACTACAGCCATTCCATACATGTGAACTTAAAAAGAGAATTCGCTTAGTCAGAACCATCCAGATAGATATAGAAATTTCAGTAGATCACCCAGCTGAATGTTACTTACTTACTTACTTACTTACTTAGATGGCGCTACAGTCCGGGGTGGACCTGGGCTTCAACCAACAAACCTCTCCAGCCAGCACGGTTACGAGTCAGTTGCCTCCAGTTGCGTACGCCAAGTTGGTTGAGGTCCCCCTCCACTTGTTTGCGCCACCTACCGCGAGGTCGTCCTCTACGTCCTCTTTAATTGTTGAAACATAATTGCCAACTGAATACAATACCAAAAAATGTGTAAGCTCAGATATAACTTCCCCCGTGGGAATCGCCACCAGGGCTCACAACACACAATTTATTTTAAACCCATTAAAACATTCTAAAATGTGGACAAATCCAACGATCAACATCTCATCTAAAAAAATGGAAAAATATTGCAATGTTTCTATGTCTGTACATGCATATGTACGCATTTATTGTCAAATCTCTTAATTGCACGAAGTTTTGATAACACATACATATCTTAATTAATAAAATTCAAAATTTCTTAGATTTGTCACTGATAATGATTTTTTTTCAATTTTACTCTAGAAGAGATCACACACTAAAGTTCAAACCAGCGTGCCCATATACTCACACACACACAGCAACTATTGCAGCGATAGCCACTGCTGCATGATTGCTGGCAGCAGCAATTTTCCACTGAAGGGAAATTATGTGCGATTAATTGTTTTCAGCATTGCTGTTTCAAGACAATGCAGAAAGATGATTTATACCATGAATAAGCGGCGAATTTACTAAATTCACCTGCTTTTTTATTTTTCCAATCCAATGAGGCATTACTGAGCTAGGGCTGTGTAATCACCTTTTAGTGACGGGAAATTTCGATTGCGACCCCCTTTATGTCATTTAGACCTCGAATTTCGAAAACACCCTTCTTATCTCACATCTAAGCAAATAAGGAATAACTGTGCAAAATTTCACCACCTTCGTCCAACAGTTTTGGAGAAACCGTGTTGCTCGGTGTTTAACTGAGCGCTGCGTTGTGCATATCATCTATCCTATGTAGGAGCTTTTGGTTTCCAAACTTCCCACAAGTTGTGGTTTCCTGTTCAAGAGTAACTCGCTGAACAGTTGTCGGTTCTACACATATCTATTTTTTCTTGTTGTGGCCATTCACTGTTAGATGGTGTTCTAAAACTTTTCAAACTTTCATGATGATTTGGTATATTTTTGCCCACGGGGTTTGATTAACTTAACTCCATTACAAACGTCGATAAAGCCCTGTTTTTAGCTGTTACGATTTTCAGAGTTTCTTATAAACTTCCCCCCTTATAAGAACACTTGGTACTGGAACTCTGATACTGATTTGCTTGGTGGCGCTTTTCTTATACTCGTAAATACACATTTCTTCTTAGTTTACCTGTAAACTGAGAATGGATGCGTGCCGAACCAGCTCTTTTTCTTTTATTTATTTCGCATGTAAATTTGAATAAAAAAAAGTCTGGAGCTTAAACTTCAGTGGTGAGCATAAAGGTGATTACCATGGCTCCTTCCCGCACATGAAGTTTAAGGGGTGGTAGTTCAGGTATAACTTCTAACGTTCCAGGTTGTATTTGTGCTTATTAAACCTGTCATATGTAGACCTTTGTTTCGTTTTTTTTTGCTGGTTGGGGTTGGGGCTGGGACTTGCTGGTCCATAATTAGATTCTGGCTCTGACTATAGTTATTATTATGAGCGCTTCAGGTAAGTTTAGGTTAGAGTTAAATCGAGGTACTCAACTTTATTCAGTAACACATAGTATACATCTGCATATCTGGGCAAGTTCAGTGTTGTTGAAAATTCATTTAACGTCAAGGAATTAGTCCAACGAGATAAATATATTAGTGTCTAAGAGATTTCTCAATCTTTGCTGTAAAATACTCCTCTCCCCAGTCGTCGATATCCAAAATAGAACCATCGTATTGGTTGCTGGCGCATATAGAGGTCACGACTCTAGAGCTTTGGTATACCGGGTGATGATCTTCCCGACTATATTGTTTTCCTTAATTAGTTTTTCTGCCCTATCTTCACTTGGAAATCAATAATTTTCACTCCTATTGGAGCTCAAAAGGGCTTTCAGAAGACTCTAGTCTCTGTACCAACTACCATTTTGAATCTGTGAGTAAACAAAACCACCTTTTTGTAAGATTCCAGTCAATTCTATTAGAAATTCTAGTATAATAGTTCCTATCCAATATTTGTTTCGAAGTCAGTAGCATAATTGGACCACACGATGTGGTTGACTATAATCATGATTCCCTAGATTAGGTTATTTTAAGAAGGATGTGTGATGGATAAACATGTGATTTTCACTCATGTGAATCCTTTCTAAAGCTCTGGAAATCGTATAGTATTACACAAAACGGAACTCTAGAGTTCGAAGGCGTCTTTCTTGTAAAGCGTACTGGTAGCATAATAATGTTACATGCTGGATTGAATTCATATCTTAGTCGTCTCCATACCTTTTGAAAATATTATTGAACTCAGTTTGGCATCTACAGATTCTTGTGACACAATGCACTGCTATTATTATCAGTGAGTATACAGAGAGAAGATCTGTATAGATGCAACAAACTCTAAGTTCTGTTAATATCATGTTTGGTTTGGGGTGTACCGCCTTCGCTCATAATTTCAAGATTACTTAATTACTATTTGACTGCCTGCTTTCCTCCTCGAAAATAGAACCGATATCTTTGTGTTGAAATTGTAGCAGGAGGTAGTGTAGTTTTATGTTCCTATTTACTCATATCGCCTATTTCCGGAGGGTGGATTCTCTTAAGCTGAGTGCCCATCTTTTCTCGTTTTTCTACGAGTGACTGTAGTCTTTCGCGACTCAGCCGCCGCAATAGAGGAATGAAATCTTAAAGATGTAGGTATTGGAATAATGCAGACAGACTTTTGGATTTTGGTAAGTCAAAAACGGTGGCGATTCTTCACCAGAATCTTCCGTCAAACCATATGTTACGATATGTCTCATAGCTGCCGTGTCTTGAAAGTCATTTTGCATCAGTAGAAGGCCACCATACCCTTCTGATATGGTTATCTATTTTCTCTTGCCAACTTAATCTTGCATTTAAACTTTGCCTATCGATCATCAACAAAATGTATCCAAGAGTGGGCTTGCTTTTACTGAGTCGATCGTTTCGCAAACAAAGAACAATATATTTAAATATTTACTGATTAACGCCGGAGCAAGGACTTTTCCTAGAAGAATATGCCGCTTAATTCGGGTGGAAGATTGACTTACTTTCTCCAACGCAGAGTTGTATCATTGGTCTGCGAGAATTTAAGCCTCTTCTTATTGGAAATATTATAGTTAGGGTAATCTCAGCGTGGGCGGCATTGGTCTCTTCAGAATGTCTTCTGCAAGGTTTTAAAACAGTAATGTAGCTTTCGTCCACGAAGGTCGACCTGGCTGTGTCGACTGATTTTGGATTTACGTAATAAAAAATAAAAATAAAATCATTTGAAATTTGATAGATATTATAATACTCATATGAAAACAAAAGATATAAACAAACATTTGAAAAAATCTTTAAGTGTATCTATAATGCTCATGCATGTTAGCTATCCAAGTATCCAAAGAGAGGTTCACCAAAACTTAATGCATTATAAAGTCGCTCAACACTAAGAAACTAATTTTTGAATTAGTTTTGAAATAAGTAATAATAATAGCTAATAAAAGTTTTATGAAGGAACGAGATTGTGCAATAACTATTTGTTAAGTACATCTGAGTACATGTTGAGTGTGTGATGAAACACAGTCATAACATTTCAACCCCATAAAATATGGGACTAATGTTTTTAAATAATACAAAGTTAAGTTTATAGCTCTTGAATATATTACTTGAACAAAAACATTGGCAGCCATGCATAATGACTTAAATAAGTAGAGTACGATCTCGTTTAGATCTTGTGTACCCTTTATGAGATCATCTTCCACACTTCGTTTGAAATATGGTCTGACGATTTCGCAACACTTCTGAGAAATCGGGTAATAAAAGTTTAGAATCTTCTTTTTTAATTAATTTAATTTCGAAGTGTTGCAGGCGGATAACAGTGCGAGACACAGCTTAACTAGCTGTACAATATCTAAAACAACATACCGAATGCAGCCTTTGCTTTTCTAATTCCGATTCGGATCGTAGAGGCAATTTTGTAGTTTCTCCACCTGAAACTTCCAATGGTTTTAGTGAGATTGATGAGTTACCAGTAAGCCCAAGAATTTTGGTTTTAGTATAATTTGTCTTCTGTCCCATCCGATTTGTCTGTTTCACCAAACCGGAGTATATTTGCAATAAGTCCATAATTCTGTGCAATAGGAGGCAAACATAGTAAGCGTAGTCGAGACAAATTTGTTGGATTTCATCGCTTCACGTCGACAATGCTTTCTGTAGTCACTAGTTATCACTAGAAAGAGTAGTACCTAGTGATAATACGTAACCTTGTCGGCCACCATTTCGAATCGGCCGAGAGCCTTCGTAAGTGCAACACGTAGTACTTCAGCCCTTCGTAGCTTGCCTTCATAGCGGCCACTAGCTTATCTAAAATGTCTTTTCGCCATTTCGATAGTTCGACAGTGATCCATAAGATGTCAATAAAGAAGGATACAGAACGGAAACTAGTTTGCTGAAAGTCGACAGTAGTTCTAGATGTTCTTGATGTGTTCGAAAGTTTCAGCTATTATTTTGCGCAAATGAAGGAAGCACGCAAATGCCTGTCTAGTTTCCCACACCGTCAGATTGTTTTGACAGTCATTGCCTTGCTTCATTTTTCGGAAAATGTTATTCTAAGCCTTCTCTATAAGCACAAATGGACGGTCTGCAGATGTCGCAGGGAAAACTTTATAGAGTTTCGTGGGAATGCTTCGAAGCCTTATTTGCTCTTAGTGTTTTTATCGCGGCAATTACTTGATCTTAGGGCATATTTCTATCCACAATGGGGCTTAAAATGATGGAAAACTGTTCACTTCGTCATCTTAGGACTTTAGGAACCAGCAGAAAATCATCCAAGCTCTTAACGTTTCTTCAGCTGTAAAACATATACCACCTGAGCATTCTTAATCGGCTGACTACTACTTCCGCAACTTATTTTGAACATTGTTCAGATAATATCCAAAATAAGTACTTACTAATTCAAGTTGCGACGAAAACTATAAAACCAGTGGTAAGTTTAAAAACGATTATCGCTACAGCACGTGCTATAATTCGTGTTTTTGTTTTTTGCTTGAACACTTTTATCGAGTATATATTGGATCAATAAAAAAGCTGGAATTACCACGTGAGAAAAACTGACCGTTCATTATCGGCTTCGGCTTATCAGTTGTTAAATTCAATTAAGAGTTTCAATGAATCATTGATAAGTCATATTAACAAACAGTGGTAAAAGGATTCTGTAATAAAGATTTTTATTTTGGAAACGGGAAGATTTTTATTTGGGTACCTAATGGTCGAAGTTTTTCGGATGAGACAAGTAAAATTTAAATTTTAACTATCTGTTCACAATCATTGGTAAACATAAACATACAGCGTTACACAATCTCTGTAACAGAACGTGTGATACTTTTTCCCTCATAATTTACTTACTTACTTAGGTGGCACTACAGTTTAAGGTGAACCTGGGCTTCAACCAACAAGTGTCTCCATTTCGCTCGGTCTTTAGCTAATTGCCTCCAGTTGCGCACTCCAAGTTGATCGAGATCCCCTTGAATTTGCGCGCGAGTTACCTAGCAACATCGTCACCATCATCATCATGATCAACCTCATCATCATCATCATCATCATTATCAACTTATGCAGAGCCAGTTGGTTACCATGCAGTTGCTATGCCAAGCTATGCTCTTTGGATCCATTTGGCAAACACAAGTGTTTTCCATTCAGAGCGATCTGCATAGCAACATGATCAACCTCATCATCGTTATCACCTTACGGAGAGCCAGTTGGCTATCATGCAATTGCTATGCTAAGCTTGTACGTATGCTCTCTGCAACCGTTTGGCAAATTCAAGTTTTTGGTGAGATCGATCTGCATCGAAGGCGGCAGTTCAGCTAAGCGTCACTCTCAACTCGATCGTGAAGCAGTGTGCATACAGAGTTATTTATATTTAAATTTTGTTAATGAATTTGTAATTAAAATTGTGTTAAAATCCTTAGAGTAAAATAAAAGTTTATAAGTATAAAAGTGGAGATCGAGGAGCTTATAATTCGCGCCAACTACGGCGTGGAGGCTCTCTACTGCGTCTTCCCTCTGGATTAGATTCGAATACTCTACATATCCTAGCTATCTCAAACGTCCAATATGCAGTTTTTTGATAAAGTCGATATCGCTGTACAACTAGTATTGTTTGTCGTTCAATCTTCTCCTCCAAAACCCGTCTAAACAAAATGCTATCAATATAAATAATAAAGATAAAGACGCATTAAAGACGCGAATCAAATATTGAGGTAATAGTTTATTGAATTCAAATGATTAATATTTAATATGTGTAATTCATCAAGGTTAAAACACTACTGTGATTTTAATAGATTAAGTGAACTAAATATGTAGGAATTACTTTATATAGTTAAAAGCTTTGTGCATGAGTACATGAATAGGTATAAGAGTAGTAAACGAATTTGGGAAATAGGAATAGTACAAATTTCTACATCCTCCGGCCGGCAAGAGATTGATTTTAGGTCAGCTCAAGTTGGTAGCGCAGTTCCACCGGTCGTCTCAGTTTGGTACCATTTGACAATCGAATTTGGCACGCCCGCATTCTGTTGTCTCTCCCGGGGTATTCCCTTTCGATAGGAGCCAGTTTCCATAACACCCGTAATATCGATGGATCATATAGTAAGACAACATCATTTGGTTTGAAGTTTGATGACGATAAGCTCTCATTGATGTGAAGTGAACGAAGTTAATGCAAATATTCGAGCCTCCAGCGTTTCCGAAAGAATCTCAACATCTTTTGCAACATTTTTCCTATATACGCTCTTAATAAATATAAATAATGTTTCAGTTGAAAGATAATATCCCAATTATCAAAACTCTGTAAAATGTGCAATAACACAAATTCTGTAACTAAATTTATATACGAAATAAAAAAAAAAAAAAAAAATCTATCTATCTATCTTTAGCCTGGAGTTCCATTTCTGCCGTATTTCAACGTCAGTAGGAGGGTCCGCTAATAAAGACGTAGAATATGTTTCATTTGAGCCTGTAAGAAAATGTGATGGTGTTAGTGGGGATAAATCTTTGGAATCATCAGGAATATATGTTAAGGGTCTAGCGTTGATGACGCAATTCACCTCCGTTAGTAACGTTCGCAACTCCTCAAAGTTGAGAGATGATCGTCCTACTCGTATAGTGGCCTTCAACACAGCTTTAACACTTTTGACGAGCCTTTCCCAAAAGCCTCCCCACCATGGTGCTCTCTCAATGATATATTTCCATCTAATTTCTTCATGGCTGACAAATCCTTGAATAAGCTCTGCGCCTAATGCTTTATTTAAAAAGCCTTATTCCTTTGAAGTACGTTTAAATGTCTTCACATTATCCGAAAATATAATTGAAGGTCTTCCGCGACGCGCGAAAGATCTTCTTAATGCTAATAAGCAACATTCAGCCGTTAAATCCATGACCAGTTCTAGGTGAACAGCTCAAATTGAATCACAAGTGCAAAGTAATATATCTGTGGCAATACGACAAAATAGCTTAAGTGGATTTGTACGATTTTTCAGGAGAAGCGTTTAAAGTTGTGGCTTACGCGAAAATCGTATGAAATTTTTGAATTGCGCCTCTACTCTAACAACCATAACTCAGCAGTCTTTAAAGGTATGCAACTAAAAAATTGAGGGAAAATACTTTATGTAATTGGGAACATTTTGCTATAATTAACTCAATTTTGACATAAGTCGACTTAAGCTATTTTGTCGTATTGCCAGAGATATATTCCTTCCTTGGTGCCCATCCGTCTGAAGTTCCGTCGATATGCAATGGTCCTGCAAAATCAATCTCAATCATCTTAAAAGTTCTTGAAGTTAGCATCCTTTCTCGTGGAATTGGAGCGAATGGTTGTGAACCTGATTTGCCTAAGAGCCTCTTGCAGACAACACACCGTCTTATAATTGCTTTTACTAACTGTCGAGCTCTGATTATCCAAAAACGAGATCTTATATTTGTGAGAACGACATTAACGCCACTGTGAAGCATTCTTTGATGGGCATCCAACACAATAATTTGGCTGACGTGACATCGCTTTGGGAGTATAATGGGGTATGCACTCTCTTTATCAGGTGATGTAGCATGAAGCCGACTGCCTACTCGTAATATACCGTTCAAGTCAAGAAATGGATTTAAAACAAACAAAGGAGAAGATTTATCGACAGAGTGACGTTTTTCTGTTGCTTTCATCTCATCACTGAAATGTTCAAACTGAGTAGTTTTTATCCAATATCTTTCAACCTGACTTATCTCTTCTGCAGTTAAAAGCTTTACGCGTTCCAAATTTCTATTGAGAAGGATATTTACAAATCTGAATACATAGGCACTCACCCGCAATAATCGCTTCCAGCTGCTGAAATCCTCTACACGCAAAATACTCGTATATGCGTCTCTGCTATTTAGATGCTCAACCTCTACACCAACTTGAAATGAAGATATTACGTCAGGTAATTTTCAACACTCCTCAGCAACCAGGGCGGACCATGCATCCAAAGAGCAGCTGTTTTTAGTTGCTTTGCTGAAACACGTCTTGTCAATAAATCAGCTGGATTATCTTTCCCTGGACAGTAATTCCAACGATAATCTGTAGTAAGTTTTTTAATTTCTCGAACTCTGTTGGCTACAAAGGGGGTCAATTTGTAAGTCTCATTGGAAATCTAACAAAGAGTAATTCTGGACTCTGTCCAAAGATTAATACTATCAAATGTAATTTGTAGATTTCGTACTAAGTAGGAGCATAACCTAGCAGCAATAAGAGCAGCGACAAGCTCCAACCGCGGTAATGTGAGTTCATCTTGGGTGTTCTTTAATGGTGCTACTCTATTCTTGGCGCATAAAAACTTGACCAAGAATTCACCTACCTTTCTAACTGAACGCATGTCTGCGAATGTACCATAAGCATTAAGACTCACATCCGCAAACAGGTGAAGCTCCCACTGATTCATTGATAACATATGTACGTTCCGTGGAATCGATAATGATTTCAGTTCGACGATATCCGTGCAATATGAATTCCATGGTTTTAGTAGGTCACAGGGCAGCGCAGCGTGGATCGAATATCTTAGGAAGAATTTTTCTCTCAATAAAGCCATTTCGGGCAAAAGCAATATTGCATCCTCATAAGACTTCTGGGATTTCTTGGCTAAAAACTCTGACAGTGCTTTTCGGAATTTAACTTTACACCATTAATACAATTCTGCATGAACCGGAAGAAATGGTAATCCGACAGTGCAAAGTCTGGCCTATACGGTGGATGCATCACAACATCCCACCCAAACTCTCAGTTTTCCAGGATTTCATTGACTTTTTCAGTCGTTGGTCGACCAGAGCAGGTTGCATCTTTGACATAAAAATTACGGAGTCGGGCGAACCGTGTTTTGGCTGTTACTTTTGAAGGAAGTTTCCATGGCTGTGTAGTTAGCAAAATGCTGCTTATGGTCAATTGTTATAGACGAACTACTAATATACTAAAGAGAACCCGCCCAAAGCCTGATTAGCTCCGGGAACACGAAGTTTGTTACAATATGAGTATGAGGACATTTCTTAGTTGCCCAATATTTCAAAACCTAGTACTCTGTGTTTGCAGATATTGATGTATGTACATATGTACAAAGTGTGATTAAGATGTGCTATCTGCCTATAGCACCCTGAAATTTTGTTAAATATCATCACCGGTTCGCAGTACACAAATGGATGGAGTGTCCAAGTAAGTGATGCATGGCAGTGGACTTTTATAAAAAACATAGGTAACTAGATCACTTGAAGTCTTATTTTAAAGTTAAGTATCATTGTCCCTGATCAATTTTCAATTTCGACATTCTGGGCAAGGGCTTCTATCTTCCTATATACTAGATATATCCATCGGCCTAAATATTAATCAGTATTGAAGGTAAGGCTAAGCAAGGTTAGGGTGGCTGTCTGTACCAAAATACGGACACACTAAGACCAAAAGGGTCTATTGTGACACCACTAAATCTAGCACATAATAAGCTACGTAAAAATGGACTTCCTACCAGAACCAACCGAACCTTTTATTAAGCGAATGAAGCTCCTGACGTCAGTTATCGCCAGGTTACGAAGGCTATCGAAGAGAAGTGCTCCAAAATAGAGTAGTCTTATTTTGTATAGGGCTGGACAGGTGCAGAGGAAATGGAGAATGGTTTCGATCTCCGTGAACGATGAGGGGCAGCTTAGAGCCACCTTTGAAATAAAAGAGAGGTGACAATGGTGTAGTGGTTAACGCCATCAATTGCCACGCTAATGGTTCTTGAATTAAATCCCGATCTCAGCAAGCGTTTATTTATTTCTCATGAAATTAAGTGTTAGTCCAATCAATTGCAAAGGGATAACACTGGCAGTAGGTTGGTCATATGGCTGGAAAAATTGTTCACTCTGTTGGGTAATTGATATACCTATGACATCATATAGTTGGGAGAAAAAATACTCTGAATCAGAAGCAAAGACAAAAATGACAAAAAATCTCCCACAGTTATCTGGACGCCACCCTCGGAGTTTTTCTGAAACATAACATATGAGTTTGAAAAAAAAAAAAAAACAATACACCAATCTTTCTCTCTCTCTCTATCCTTTCCAATGCCGCATTGTGTGTAAAAAGAAAAAAGAGAACGACTTCAAGGACTTAATAGCCGCTTGGTTGTCCCTCAAAATGTTAATATCCCTGACAGATATTAAATAACATTTCAGCCAGTAAAGGGCTTCCTTAATCTCCATAAAAACGCTACAACCATCAGGGAGGCGGAGGAACACCAACATCCACTTCACTTCCTGTTTTGGATCCCTCTGTATAGAAGCGAATCCAACTCCTTTTTACCCTGGCAAAGTTTTCCCTCTCAAAACGGCCAGAGATAGTTACACGGAAGTTCTTATCAAACCTGAGTTTTAGTGGGGTGTAGTCGGTGTTTTTATATGTAAGGTTCAATAGATCTAAGATCGATTGAGGAGTTGGTCAGCTTAGAGGCTTTCAGACGAGCGACCGCACTAGCAGCCATCTGTTTACCAGATTACGAACAGGAACATCCAATATATGATGTGGGGCTTCTACCTAATGCCTATTACAGGAACAAAGCGCTACACTTGCTTTCTTCACGCGTTCAAATAGACAGGCAGTAGATTCTTATTCAAAATTAGACCCAGGTATTTTGCACTATCTGTGAAAACAAAACTGGTGCCGTTTATTCAAACAGTCAATTGATCTGTTTGGCTATAAATACAAGGGGAGCTATTAAAACCAATCACTTTTATGGCGAATTTCACGCTATGTATCCACACAACCGTAAAGCAAAAAAAATAAAGAAACGAATCGTATCTCATAAAGAGATAATAAATCTCGCATCGAGTGGATGATCTAGAGTGGCAAATGTCAAGCATCTCATGTTACGAGATACGTATTTTATTCCAAAAATAACAAAAGATTAATATTTGCTTGCGTAGCATTATTATCTGAGACGTACTCTCAAATTAAATGAAATGATAAATACATGAAAGAATTTCTTCCCATGAGTGAATAAAAGATTAGAATTGGGTGGCGTTGAGATATGTAGATACTGTCACCAGAGATAAATTTGTCATTTGTGTTTCTACGTAGATACTGCGTATTTCAGGTGATTCTAACCAATGCAGTGATAGACGGTAGATAAATTGATTGCCCCATAGCGATAATTTAGTTTTAACTAATTATGCATAGCACTGATAGCTATTTAACGTGACATAGTCAGCCATTGGTCACACGGTATTCCCATTCATATCTTGCGCCCAAAGTCAGACACTCGTCTGGAAATTTACAACCAAGGCTCAGCAGTCTGAAGGGAATTCCCAATTAAGTCCACTCAGTGATAAAAGTCACACGTCAAACATCGTTTTGTTGCGCTAGGCTTATACCCACTAATCCCTCGGTTGAGTCAATGATAAACGTAAATAAAATGTGATCCCATTTGTAGATGTTTATTTTCGTTAAACTGATTAACTGAATGCTTTATTTTATTACTACCGACACAATACTCCTCGTTGACAAGCATAGTCATTGCGTGTCAAAGGATGGTTTATTGCTGCTTCTGGTTGTAATTAACTTTCGCGTGCCAAATCAATTGACGTACCTTGTACGTTAGTAATTTGCTATTTAAAAGTAATTTTACTATTTAAAAGTCCATGTATCTAAAGTTGATCTGACGACTTGATATGTGTTATAAATTTGATGATTAAATAAAAAAAAAATATTTCTTCTTAAAAATATTCAAATAGCAAACAAGAAGATAAAGAATTTCAGATGTGACACTAATGTTAACAGTGACATGAGCGAGGCCGTTTGTGCTTCATTGACAAAATTAAATAAAAAAATTAAATTAACTCAAAATCTAGATAAACATCTGTAGATGTCTCGAGATAGGAATAGCAGCATGTTAACATGATGTTCTAGATATGTGGTCTTGACCTAATGTTGCCGAAATTAGCATCGATCAAGAGAAAATAAACATTTTTGGTGGAAACATTTCAGAGATAGCTTGTTTAGCAATAAACAACTTCAGTCGCTTTGACAAATAAACACGTAGTATGTGCTAACAGGCTAATTCATTAGATTTCGTAGATTTTAGTATAATTATTGATCAACTGATTGCGGTTTAAGATTTGGTTCATATCATTATTTTAAGAAACGTTCAACAGCCGCTGTTTCGTACTTGGTTTTGGATCCCCAGGTGGACTCTCCATCCTTCTCGATTCTCGGCCATTGGCTCAAACTTATCAGGAGGAATCCCTAGACGGCTCCAGGAGAGTTGTCGGAATTGATCCAACTATCTATTTCTAGGCCTATCAAGGGGCGCTTACCAGATCGCATGGCAATCGTAATACGTCTTGGGAGCCGGTTTAGGGATATACCAAACCATCGAAGCATAGATCATTCTGTTCGAAGAAAGAGATGTTCAATATTGAGCGCCAGCATACTTCTCTGGTGTTGCTCATTCGATCCCTACGAACTATTCCAACAACATCACGAAAGAACCTCATTTCAGCAGTGACCACCCAAATTCTATGAACATACATGAGAGTTGGATACACCGAGCTTAAAACCGATAGTTTAGCCATTGTTATAACAGATTAATCAAGCTCTCTCAAAATTGATCCAGCCTGACCAACTCTACAGGGTAACTCGGCATTACTCTTTTCATAAGTCGTGAATACGACCCCGAGATAGTAAAACTTATTCATCTGGTTCAGCGGGACTCCACTACCATGCCGAGTGTACTAAATAGGCGTTCTAGAAACGACCATCACTTCCAATTGCTCACGTTTACCTTCACTCTAGCATCATCACAAAGCTTCAAACCTTTCGAATGCACCCTGTAGTTGGGTTTGAGAGGACGCTAGGATGACCAAATCATCCGCAAAGAGCAAATGACTAATCCTTAAGTCTCCCACTTTGAACAATTATCCGCCACGGGTGCGCTCTAACGTCTAGTCTATATATTTATACAATAAAGAGGAGAGCTGAAAATACGCACCCTTGGCGGAATCCAACGCACACAGTAAAAGGTATTGATTTAACGCTGTTTACCCAAACAAATTGTCTGTTCGTATATAAGAACTGAATTGCCTTTTAAGGGAATCATCATCCACAAGAAAGGAGACCCCCTCAACTGTGCCAATTAGAGAGCCATCAGTCTCCTCAACATCGCATATACGATCTTTTCTGCGATATTGTGCGAACGCCTGAAACCTTCTATATGCAGCCTGATTGGACCCTATCAGTGCGGTTTCAGGCCAGGAAAGTCCACCATTGATCAAATCTTCACACCAAAACAAAACTAAAGAAGCCCAAATCGATACTCACCATCTCTTTATGGATTTCAAGGCCACCTATGACAGCATCTATAGAGAAGAGTTTTATGTCAACTTTTGATATCCCTGCCAAACTTGTTCGTCTGTGCAGGATGATGATGGAGAACGATCGCTGCTCCATCAAGGTCGGTAATAACCTCACCGAGACCTCTGATGTCAAAAAAAGTTTAAGACAAGGTGACGGGCTGTCATGTGACTTCTTTAATATTGTACTTGAACGGATTGTGCGGAACTCACAAGCCAACACCGGAGGCACAATCTATTACAAGTCTGTACAATTGTTTGCGCTCTGGACCCCATTTGGGTTATTTTAGAAACATATTGCGAGGGTTTTGGCCAAAACGTATGAATGCAGAGGATACAAAATCTAAGTAAAGGTTATGATGTTCGAGGTCATAGTGCCTATAAACGTTGGTGTTTTTGTTTCTTTAAATGCTCCAAAAATGCTACTCAATTGCCGTTTTAGCCCATAGAAACAACGATTGTCAAGAGTAATTCTTCGTGTGATCTCCCTACTGATGTCATTTGCGAAGTTCACCATAGAGCCTAGGTAGACAAAATCCTTTACTACCTCAAAATTATATCTGCCGATTGTGGCGTTCGCCGATGACGCCGATATTGGGGGTCCTTTTTAGTAGACAGCATATATTTTGTTTTGCTTTCATTGATCGCTAGACCCATCTTTGCTGCCTCGATCTCAATACTTGTAAATGCCCCATTGACTGCCGACTGAGTTTTTTCGATTATGTCAATGTCATCGGTATAAGCGAGTAGTTGTACAGACTTGTAAAAAATGGTACCTCCGGTGTTGGCTTGTGAGTTTCGTAAAATTCTCTCAAGTACTATGTTAAAGAGACCGCATGATAGCGCGTCACCTTGTCTAAGACTTTTCCTGACATCGAACGGTTCGGTGATATTCTTACCGACTTTGATGGAGCAGCGAGAGTTCTCCATCGTCATTCTGCACAAATGGACGAGCTTGGCAGGTATGCCAAGCTCTGTATCACTCGTCTCTATACACGCTATCATAAGCAACTTTGAAATCGATGAAGAGGTGGTGCGTATCGATTTTATATTCCTAGGTCTTTTCCAAGATCTGCCGTAGTGTGAATATTTGGTCAATGGTGGACTTTCCCGGCCTTAAACCGCATTGCTAAGGACCTATCAGGTTGTTGACGATCGGTTTGAGGCGTTCACATAATACAGCAAACAGGATCTTATATGCGATATTTAGAAGACTTATACCTCTGTTGTTGGCGCAGTTCAGAGGGTCTGTTTTCTTCAGGATCGGGCAAACGATGATGTGGTTCCATTCATCGGGCATACTTTCGTCCGACCAGATTTGACAGATGAGGTGGTGATTGCTCCTTACCAACTCATCTCCTCCTGCCTTGAAAAGTTCAGCGGCAAGGCCGTCGGCACCAGCAGCTTTGTATGTATCTTGTATTAAAAGCTTTTATTTTCATACACCAAATCAGTTTTTAAAAATTTTATTGGGGCTTAAACGTCAGCGATCTTCTTCTTCCAATTTCCTATTTCGGCGAGGTTACAATCCGAAAACAAGGAATCATAACCCACCCACTACACTGCATTTCTACCGATCCGCCTGTGGAGTTCGCCTTTTGACCTCAAAATATATCGGCAGGCCACCCGATTTTGGATCACTTTGTTACTAAACCAGATGCTGGTGTCGTGGCATTTGTGTAATCCAGGAACTTACAGGCCTGGCTTTCTTTCGCGATGTCTTTTGGAACGTTCATTAATATTGCCTCTTTAACAGAGTTCAAATGATCTCTTCTTTGAACATGGCAATACCAGCTGAGCCAGCCGCGCTTCATTTTTCGTGAAATGGTTTCTTTGACGTGAAGGCTTCCATTGATCTTCGAACTTTTTATTTGATCAACATTCGACACCCATTTCCCTCGTTGCAGGGATGTAGGATCCTCACTTATGATAGCTCCATCGTCAGCAAGAATAATTGATATACTCGTAACTTGGGATACATCACTTTACCTTCAAGCGGATAGTCAAGGACTGTAATAAAGAGCAAGGTATTTAAGACGCTTCCCTGGTGCACCCCGACTTTGGGGTGGGAAATTTTCGGTTATTCCAGCGGGACATATTACTCTTGTCCTTGCGCCCTCATACATGTCAATGATCGTCTGCACATAGGTTTCTGGAAACCCTGGATGTCTTAGCACCACCGATGTCAGATCTCGTGGTTGTCTGTCGATTGCCTTTTCAAAGTCAACCAGTACAATATGCAAATCCTTTAAGGAATCACGATCATCAACAATGACAAACCTTCACTGATCATCAGATATCGGCAAACAGATGTCTACCAGTGCGCCCATCGAACTAAAAGACTGTCCAGGCCAAACCTCGATCCTTGATCATTTTAACTTTTTCCACGAAAAACCCGACTGCACCCCGCTCAAACTGAGACTTGATCGTAACTTCTGAACGACCATCTCTGACCGCAATGTATGGAATAATGCTCCCCATGCGGATGGTAGTTCATTTTACATCTACACAACCGGCTCCCAGATCGACAATGAGGTGGCGTGTGGTGTCTTCTCTGAAAAGCTCAACCTGACTATCTCTTTCCCGCTCCCAGATCACTGCAGCAGATCATGGCGGAAATCATGGCGATCAAGGAAGCCTTGTCCTGGTTCAAATGTAGTGCAATATCTGTCAGGGATATTCGCATTTTCACTGACAGTCAAGCGGCAATCAAATCCATGGAATCGTGCTCTTTCATTTCAAAGGCCGTCTTAAACTGCCGTTTGTTTCTCACAGAGATGACGGAGAAGTTCCATGGAGCAGTTCATTATTAACCCATGCTGGGTGCCAGGCCACAGAGACATTCCGGGAACCTGCAAGGCTGACGAGCTCGGCAGACAGGGTACGACTCTAAAGCTTCTTCCGAAATGGCGGACCCTGGGTATGCTCCTCGTTACATGCATCTGACCTCTCTATCTCTGTTGAGAAGTTGAGTTGACATTTTCAATCCACTTACTCAGTACATCCTGCAGGTTTTTAAACATATATATCCTTAATATACCTAGCTAATAGATTTAACTTCAAAATTATGTAATATCGTCAAGTATTATTAATTTTCACTGTAAGCCGTGATAAATGTTTAATGGATGTCGCTGATTGAAAATGTGTTGAAGATTGCATAGGCAACGGCTCTTTTATGATATGTTTTACTACTACTAATAGAAAAAACAAACAATAAATAGTATCTGAACTGAAAACAATCAAGAAATACAGGTACACTCATTATAATTGAAGTACTTCACTTATTAATTGTTTTATTGCAATTGGGAACGTGCTTTTTAGAGCGACTGACCACTACTTCCTTATTTCTTTTTGACCATTGATCGGGCCATTTTTAAATCAAACGTTGAACGCTCAACATTTCCAGTTCCGAATAATTCGATAAGCTTAACTATAATGCTTAATTATATCATAAATTGACCGTGTACTTTTCTTGTGCTATGTGCTTGAAATTTTTTATCGTTTTCCAATAGAATTGGAGCAGTAAAAAACCTCGAATGACTGTGCGAGGGATTTTCAAAACTTTCGATATCGGCCATTATTTTATAACTTGTTGTGAAATTCCGTTAATTGTTTTTACGCAATAGATAGGATGGAATCATGTTTTGTTTCTTGTAGTTTGAAGTGATATTAGGTTTCAGTGGAGACTTCCTCCATGTGTGAAGTCCGAACTAATCGACGAGAATCTGCTGTGATTTGTTCACTCGGTTTTAGGTTAACTTAAGTAGGGTTATGAAGATATAGTTAAACACTAGGCATCATAATAGGTGCAAACGGTTGTGCATGCGATTTAATGAAAACATAAGCGTTTTCACTTAGCCTAGGCCTATCAACTCCTACTCTCATCTTTTACGTGGTGACCGCTGGGTGCCTAGTACCTTGATGCTAAAAATGGGTAACCAACCCCTTTGGAAGATTATTGGCGCCAGCAGGCGAAATGGGGGGGGGAAGAGTGCTTTTCACTAGAGCACTTCTTCTTGTTCCAATGGCAGCGGCTGAATTCCCTAGATGCAGTCAACGGTGGCATCTACAGTCCCAGTTATTTTGAACTTAGCGAACACCTTGCGATAGCTGCTTCGACTTATTCCAGTCACAGATCGGTAAGGAATTTCCAATAATATATTAGTCAAGACCTTGGAATAGAGATGAAGGCAGAGGAACCATTAATGGGCCAACGGCAACGCTCACACCCCTGGGTTTTTGCCGTCGGAGTAATTTCCCTGTGACGTAAACAAGACACTGGTTTAGAAACAACCACAAGCCTCAGAAAAGGTAGATTCAACAGTAAACGAAATAAGGACAAGGACTTTCGAATCTGTACGAGGAATGTTCGGACCCTTAACAGACCACGTGCAGCATTTATACAAGCATTGTCCTAAATACGAAAGGAAGACGTCTTTGGTAGGGCAGTCGGTAAAGATAATGCTTGAAAGAGTCAGGTTGTAGTTACAAAAAAAAAATAAAAAACCAAATATTTGGAGGAAGTAAACTTTGGTTTCTGTACCTTTTATAAAGGCTCTTCAAGGATTGTGATGCACCTCTTATACTTAGTTACTTAGGTGGCGTTATAGCTCGGGGTGAACCTGGGTCTCAACCAAAAAGCCTCTCCATTGCGCTCGGTCTTTAGCTAATTGCCTCAAGCTGCGTACTCCAAGTTGGTTGAGGTCCCCTTGAACTTGTGCGCACCACCTACGGCAAGGGGACCCTCTACTGCGTCGTCTGTCTGGGTTAGATTCGAAAACTCTGTGAGCCAGAGCGTTGACGACCATTCGCTCTACATGTCCTAGCCATCTCAAACGTCCAATACGCAGTTTTTTTGACTAGGTCGATGTCGCTGTACAGCTCGTACAGCTCGTATAGTTCGTCATTGAATCTTTTCCTCCAAAACCTGTCAACGCAGACGGGACCGAATATCTTACGAAGAACTTTTCTCTCGAGGCGACCAAGGATATTTTCGTCCGGCTTTAATAAGGTCAATGTTTTAGCGCCGCAGGACTAGTATGATCAGAGTCTTATATAGAGCCTCTTTAGTTACTCGAGATTGGGCTTTGCTTTATTTGTACAGTTGTACTAACTGTTGGTAGATGGTGTCTCTTGTGTTGGCTTGTGAGTTCTGCACAATCCGTTCAAGTACAATATTAAAGACAGCGCGTCATCTTGCGTAAAACCTTTTTTGACATCCAAAGGATCGAAGAGGTTATTTCCGTTATTCGTCGTCATCCTGCGCAGACGAACAAGTTTGGCAGGGGTGTGAAAACAAGATATATCTCTGTATAGGTCCTCTCTATAGATGCTGTCATAGACAGCTTTAAGATCGATAAAGGGATGATGAGTATCGATTTGAACTTCTCGAGTTTTCTCCAGAATCTGCCAAAGTGTGAAGATTTGATCGATAGTGGATTTTCCTGGTCTGAAACCACACTGATAGGGACCAGTCAGGTTGTTGATCAAAGGTTTTAGTCGTTCACACAATATCGCAGAAAAGATCTTGTATGCAATATTGAGGAGACTGCTTCCTCTATTATTGACGCGGTTGAGGGAGTTTCCTTTCTTGTGTATAGGGCAAACAATTGCCTTCATGTTGTTTAGAATATATTCCCTTGCCTAAATAAACAAATTTCAATTTCCCTTCTGTGCCTCCTAAGTGCACTAAAAATGATTGATGAGTATTTTCTTTGATCGTAAAGTCAGACTAGTCTAAAGTATTTAACTCAACTCAATTAAAATACCACACCGACATAAAATGATACTTAACTAAGGGCAAATGCTCGTAAATTCATAACAAGAATACACAAATTATTTAATTTTTTTTATAAAAAGACATAGATGAGAGCAGATCATTAAACAAGTTGCTATAAATTTGTCGTTTTTAAGCATTAGTATAGCTTTACAACATATTTAATGGCTAACAAATTAATTGCTCTTGAAATTTATGTTTGAAATAAAAACAAAACAAGCTCTACGACAGTCTGTCAATTTACGAATTATAAGAATGTATAAGTATCCAGTGTTAGGTAAGCAATTTGAGCACACGTTCCTTATGCGTCAAAATGGCTATCGCCAATGTTTCTAAAAAAAACATATTTTTTTGTTTTTTTTTGTTTTCTTGGATAGAAAGTGTTAGAACACAGTCTGGACATAATTCTTAATGATATTAAACAGCTATACCTGTTCCTTCTCCCGATATTTTAACTTTTCAGTTTATGAGCTGCTGATGTTTTCGATAAGTTAATTAATGATACATATTATGTAAATAAAATTCATAGAAGGTCTCGGTTTTAGATAAAGATAATATTTAAGAAAAATTTTTCAAGTACACGTTAAACATTACTTTGGAGTAGCCGGAGCCTCAGCTTTCATTTTTATTAGTTACACATTTTTGTAAAATTTATGAAGAAAAACAATAAACAATTTTTGGATTGTTTGTTTTTGTTACAACTGTTTATTTGAATTTTTTGTTGAAAAAATCTTATAAATTCCCTGTTTTTCTATGGAGCTATGCCAAGAAGTTTTTCTGACGATATTTCTGGTGTTTTATACTTCGTTACTGAGTGCAAAGAAACATATAAAAATAAATATCGGGTTTCATTCACGACGTTAGTAGAAGTTGTGTACGTAGACGTCAAAGTAAAATAGTCTTGTAAAGCACACGCAAGAGAAAATGTATGTATATAAATTTGTTTATGAAAAAAAAAAATGAAATACAGACCAGATACATTCCGCTTGGAACTGACCATATCATGCGCTTTTCACTGTCTTCCAAGCAATAGTAATCCCCAATAGATTAGGCGTAAGGGTCTGAATGTTTTAATTGCATTATTACTGAAAATAGCCGGGGATCTAAATAAGGAACGGACGAATTATTTTACACAATTTTTTTTCACGATTTCAATCACAAATTAAAAAATAAATAACACTTCGTACAAAGTGTGTCTTTTTGGGCATATTTCAAAAGTGTTAACACTTATTCCAAAAATTAATTAATAACATTATTATTTGAAAATGATTTCGGGCACATGACCACTGCGGCTGTTCCTGATGAAGCGCATTCGGTTCGTCCGATCTTGAGTTACTTTTTGGAGCAATTGTAGCCGTACGAGTAAGTCACGAATAACACAAACAAAGTTGGCTTTCTACGCGTAGAGCAGGAAAGAGTCCAGAGATATCAAATGGCACAATATTGGAGGCCAGTTGATATGTATAATAGATCGATTTCTTTAAATCAACTTATCGCCAGATTATGAATTCGATGGTTTCGGTCGTCATATGGCACATAGCGCCATCCTGTTGAAACCATATTTTGTCTGGATCAATGTCATTCATATTTTCAAAGATATGTTCATTGATCACGGTCCGGTAATGATCCCCATGGACTATAACGTGAGCTTCGGTATCACTTATGAAGAAATAAGGTCCGATGATGATGGTAGATCTACCACAATTTTGCACGTTTTTTTTCAAATCTACCACATCTACAACGGAATACAAAAATTCTACGACGTTTTTGAATTCTGTCCTCCCCAAATTCAACACATACCCACTTTAAATAAATTTTTCATTAATATGTAAGGAAACCCTTTCTCGTCATCCTCATCCGCACATCATTTGATGCAATGTATTCGTTCTTCTATTTATATTTAAATATATATGTATGTAATATTGCTCTTTAAATAAATAATATACAAACATCGTTAGAACATATTCCATTTATTTGAATAGTATTCCTTGTTATGAATAACTAGTTTTTGTTTCTTTTGGTTGCGCCAAGTGGTGTGGTAATCTTCAAAAGATACTAGAAGCCCGGGCTACTAGCATGCATTCGATTCGCAAGCCCAAATAATCCACACCCTGCACACTTCTACCACTTCCCCGCGGGACTGCCATAAAATATTACTTCGCCGGGCTGGTTAGCAATTTATGCTGTATTTTCTGCTTCTCACCGTATTCCTTCCTAAATTCGAAGCTCTTTTTGCACGTGCGTAATAAATGCGTAAATTTCCATGGCTCGAGCCTCTTCTATTGTAGATTCTCTGCATCTCGTTCGCGAGGATTTCAATCGGAACTATTCCTGCTATAACAAAGGATGCCTCGTCAGAGATAATTCTAAAACCACAGATGGTCGTTATAGCACAGATTCTGTAGGCTGATGTCAGTTTCCCTCTTGTTTCTTTGGTCGCGAGACCCCCCGCCCAAACCGGAGCCGCATAAAGAAGAACTGAGCTGACAACTCTGGATAGAAGGATCCTCCTAGCATATCCAGGTCTTTTTTTTTTAGGTTGCGCCAAGGATGTATAATCTACAGAGATACAAATAGCCCGAGTGCTACTAGCATGCACGATTCGCAAACCTGAGTAATCGATTCCAGGAATACGCCTACGTACTAAACACACACCCTACACACTCCAACCACTCTCCCCGCGGTACTGCCGTTAGGTATTTCTTCGCGGGGCTGGTTAGCAATTATGCTCTGGTCTCCGAGGCCGCGTCTTGGGCTATTCTTAGGGCTTCTGCTCTTCGCAGCGCATTCTGCACACATAGTATGAATGAGCAGATCTCCATCCACTCGCCCTCTAATCGTGTTATGTGACTAACAAGATTTTCTGGACTGGGCAGGTTTGCTCTATCTTCTGCAAAGCATCTGCAGTAGAACACTGCATGCTCCGCGTCCTCCTCTTCGTTTGGACATATTAGACACAGGGGTGAACTATCGTGTCCAAATCTATGGAGGTATTTCCGGTAGCCACCGTGCCCGGACAGGAACTGTGTGAGGTGGTAGTTACAGTTCCCCCTCGCTCTCTCTGTCCATGACTTTATAGTGGGAATGAGCCTGTGGGTCCACCTGCCTTTTGTAGAGCTGTCCCACCCGGTTTGCCACAGCGCTGCTGATGCTGCCCTTTCCTCTTCCTTAATCCTTTTCGCCTCTTGCCGGTTCGAAGGACGTCTAAGGTATACCCTCTGCATCTCATCAGCGAGGATGTCGATCGGGACCATCCCAGGTAAAACACAGGCTGCATCGTAGGAGATAGTTCGGAAGCCGCTGATCACTCTGATTGCGCAAAGCCTGCGAGCTGATGATAGCTTCTTCCTGCACTCATTTGTCGCCAGTGCACCTGCCCATATCGGGGCAGCGTATAGAAGTACCGAGCTGACCACTCTGGACAGCAGGATCCTGCGGGCGTATCCAGGCCCGCCGATGTTCGGGAGCATTCGGGAGAGTGCTGCCTGCACACTTCAACCACTCTCCCCGCGGGACTACCGTTAGGTATTACTTCGAGGGGCTGGTTAGCTATTTATGCTCTTCATTCGCTGTCTTCCGCTCCTTGTTCCAAAAGTGTTGCCGGTTGGACTTGGTTGCTCTTTCTAACTCTTTCCAGCCGCCTAAGTTCCTGCACGATTATCGCTGCAACTTGTTTCACCGCGTCCCATATTGCATTCGATGCTATCATATGGTGCACAATGTTTTCGGGGGTTGGTATTTCTCCAATTTTTTCCTCCAGTTCTCTGTGCTCTATATGAAAACGTGGGCACTGAAAAAATACGTGCTGAGCGTCTTCTGAGGCCTCTCCGCAATTTGGACAGTTAGGAGATTCATCGAGCCCAAACCTGTTGAGATACGCTCGAAAGCAGCCATGTCCGGTTAGGAACTGGCTAAGATAGAAATCTACCTCTCCGTGTTTCCGGTCCATCCATTTTTGGATATCCGGTATAAGTCAATGGGTCCATCTTCCCTTTGAGGACTGGTTCCATCGCTCCTGCCATGCTCTAATGCTTCGCTGTCTTTCTTCCAGCTTGATATTTTTGACTGACGGTTGAGGTTCCTGAATTTTGGCGTCGTAGGTCCTTTTTAGCTCGAAAGCCAAGATATCCGCTGGTAGTATTCCCGCGATGACACATACTGCCTCGTCTGACACCGTACGGAAGGCACAGCATACTCTCAGCGCACATAGTCTATTGACAGAGTTTATCCTTCTTGCGTAGGTCTTTTTCGCCATAGCTTTGGCCCATATGGGTGCCGCATACATAAGGATGGACTGCACCACCCTGGATAGAATAAGTCTCCTTTGTTGCCTAGGTCCTCCAATATTTATCATTATTCTTGATAAGGCACCGCTCACCCGAGCCGCTTTGTCACACGTTCTTTCAAGGTGTTCCTTGTAACTGAGCCTCGCGTCGATCATCACACCTAGGTATTTGATAACCGATTTTGATGTCGTATTATGATCTCCTACTCTGATGGTGATTTCCTCTCTTTTCTTGCGGCTGCTTAATACTGCCTCTGTTTTATGTTCGGCGAGCTCTAACCCGACTGCTGCCATCCACCGTTTGACTTTTCGGATACATTCATTTGCAATATCCTCTATTTCCTCTAGATGTTTTGCAACCACGACAATTGCAATATCATCGGCGAAGCCTATGATTTTTCCCTCATTTGGGATTCCAAGCCTTAGAACCCCATCATACATAATGTTCCAAAGGATAGGGCCTAATACCGATCCTTGTGGAACTCCGCCAGATATGTGGTACTGCTTTACTCCATCGTCGGTATCGAAGAGCAGAAACCGTTTCTCGAAGTAGCTCAGTATTATTTTAATTAAGAACCATGGCACCATCATTGACCTAAGCGATTGCACTATGAGTCCCCAATTCGCAGAATTGAACGCGTTTTTGACGTCCAATGTTATTACGGCACCGTATTTCTTTGCACCGCCTCTCCATCTCCTGCCCTGAATAGCTTCTTCCAAGGTTGTAGTTACCCTTCTTATTGCGTCTACTGTAGAACGAGCTTTCCTAAAACCGTACTGTTGGTTGGAGAGTCCCCCGGCTTCACCAATTGCTACTTCTAGTCGGTTGCATATGATTCGCTCCAGTAGTTTACCCATTGTGTCTAACAAGCATATGGGACGGTATGACGAGGGCTCGTCTGGTGGTTTTTTCCCTTTAGACAGCAGCACTAGGCGTTGCTTTTTCCATTGGTCTGGAAAAACTCCTTCTGTTAGACACTTGTTGTAGAGTTTCACAAATGGTTGCGTATTTGTTTTAATGGCTAATTTAAGGGCCTTGTTCGGTATGCCATCCAATCCAGGTGACTTGGTATCCTCGAATCGTCTGCATACATCCAGGAGTTCCCTTTGCGTGACAGTTGGGATGTCCTGTACTTCCGGAGGTGGCTCTATACGCTCTGCTGGTGTTTGAGGGGGGAACACCCCCGATACAGTTTTCTGCATAAGGAGAGGACATGAGGGGGAGGGTGCCCTAGTGCCTCTGAGTTTTGCCATTACTGTTCTATAGGCGGTGCCCCAAGGATTTACATCTGCTTGGTCGCAGAGTTCCTTAAAGCTATTGCTCTTACTTCTGCGGATGGCTGGTTTTAGCTCTCTTCGCCTATCTTTGAATTGCACCCATAGGTCCTGATGTGTGGTCAAACCTCTGGATCGCTGGAATAGTCTTCTGGCTCTATGGCACTTGCTGCGTAGCTCTGCTATCTCTTGGTTCCACCAGTATACTGGACGAATTATTTTACACAATTTTTTTTCACGATTTCAATCACAAATTAAAAAATAAATAACACTTCGTACAAAGTGTGTCTTTTTGGGCATATTTCAAAAGTGTTAACACTTATTCCAAAAATTAATTAATAACATTATTATTTGAAAATGATTTCGGGCACATGACCACTGCGGCTGTTCCTGATGAAGCGCATTCGGTTCGTCCGATCTTGAGTTACTTTTTGGAGCAATTGTAGCCGTACGAGTAAGTCACGAATAACACAAACAAAGTTGGCTTTCTACGCGTAGAGCAGGAAAGAGTCCAGAGATATCAAATGGCACAATATTGGAGGCCAGTTGATATGTATAATAGATCGATTTCTTTAAATCAACTTATCGCCAGATTATGAATTCGATGGTTTCGGTCGTCATATGGCACATAGCGCCATCCTGTTGAAACCATATTTTGTCTGGATCAATGTCATTCATATTTTCAAAGATATGTTCATTGATCACGGTCCGGTAATGATCCCCATGGACTATAACGTGAGCTTCGGTATCACTTATGAAGAAATAAGGTCCGATGATGATGGTAGATCTACCACAATTTTGCACGTTTTTTTTCAAATCTACCACATCTACAACGGAATACAAAAATTCTACGACGTTTTTGAATTCTGTCCTCCCCAAATTCAACACATACCCACTTTAAATAAATTTTTCATTAATATGTAAGGAAACCCTTTCTCGTCATCCTCATCCGCACATCATTTGATGCAATGTATTCGTTCTTCTATTTATATTTAAATATATATGTATGTAATATTGCTTTTTAAATAAATAATATACAAACATCGTTAGAACATATTCCATTTATTTGAATAGTATTCCTTGTTATGAATAACTAGTTTTTGTTTCTTTTGGTTGCGCCAAGTGGTGTGGTAATCTTCAAAAGATACTAGAAGCCCGGGCTACTAGCATGCATTCGATTCGCAAGCCCAAATAATCCACACCCTGCACACTTCTACCACTTCCCCGCGGGACTGCCATAAAATATTACTTCGCCGGGCTGGTTAGCAATTTATGCTGTATTTTCTGCTTCTCACCGTATTCCTTCCTAAATTCGAAGCTCTTTTTGCACGTGCGTAATAAATGCGTAAATTTCCATGGCTCGAGCCTCTTCTATTGTAGATTCTCTGCATCTCGTTCGCGAGGATTTCAATCGGAACTATTCCTGCTATAACAAAGGATGCCTCGTCAGAGATAATTCTAAAACCACAGATGGTCGTTATAGCACAGATTCTGTAGGCTGATGTCAGTTTCCCTCTTGTTTCTTTGGTCGCGAGACCCCCCGCCCAAACCGGAGCCGCATAAAGAAGAACTGAGCTGACAACTCTGGATAGAAGGATCCTCCTAGCATATCCAGGTCTTTTTTTTTTAGGTTGCGCCAAGGATGTATAATCTACAGAGATACAAATAGCCCGAGTGCTACTAGCATGCACGATTCGCAAACCTGAGTAATCGATTCCAGGAATACGCCTACGTACTAAACACACACCCTACACACTCCAACCACTCTCCCCGCGGTACTGCCGTTAGGTATTTCTTCGCGGGGCTGGTTAGCAATTATGCTCTGGTCTCCGAGGCCGCGTCTTGGGCTATTCTTAGGGCTTCTGCTCTTCGCAGCGCATTCTGCACACATAGTATGAATGAGCAGATCTCCATCCACTCGCCCTCTAATCGTGTTATGTGACTAACAAGATTTTCTGGACTGGGCAGGTTTGCTCTATCTTCTGCAAAGCATCTGCAGTAGAACACTGCATGCTCCGCGTCCTCCTCTTCGTTTGGACATATTAGACACAGGGGTGAACTATCGTGTCCAAATCTATGGAGGTATTTCCGGTAGCCACCGTGCCCGGACAGGAACTGTGTGAGGTGGTAGTTACAGTTCCCCCTCGCTCTCTCTGTCCATGACTTTATAGTGGGAATGAGCCTGTGGGTCCACCTGCCTTTTGTAGAGCTGTCCCACCCGGTTTGCCACAGCGCTGCTGATGCTGCCCTTTCCTCTTCCTTAATCCTTTTCGCCTCTTGCCGGTTCGAAGGACGTCTAAGGTATACCCTCTGCATCTCATCAGCGAGGATGTCGATCGGGACCATCCCAGGTAAAACGCAGGCTGCATCGTAGGAGATAGTTCGGAAGCCGCTGATCACTCTGATTGCGCAAAGCCTGCGAGCTGATGATAGCTTCTTCCTGCACTCATTTGTCGCCAGTGCACCTGCCCATATCGGGGCAGCGTATAGAAGTACCGAGCTGACCACTCTGGACAGCAGGATCCTGCGGGCGTATCCAGGCCCGCCGATGTTCGGGAGCATTCGGGAGAGTGCTGCCTGCACACTTCAACCACTCTCCCCGCGGGACTACCGTTAGGTATTACTTCGAGGGGCTGGTTAGCTATTTATGCTCTTCATTCGCTGTCTTCCGCTCCTTGTTCCAAAAGTGTTGCCGGTTGGACTTGGTTGCTCTTTCTAACTCTTTCCAGCCGCCTAAGTTCCTGCACGATTATCGCTGCAACTTGTTTCACCGCGTCCCATATTGCATTCGATGCTATCATATGGTGCACAATGTTTTCGGGGGTTGGTATTTCTCCAATTTTTTCCTCCAGTTCTCTGTGCTCTATATGAAAACGTGGGCACTGAAAAAATACGTGCTGAGCGTCTTCTGAGGCCTCTCCGCAATTTGGACAGTTAGGAGATTCATCGAGCCCAAACCTGTTGAGATACGCTCGAAAGCAGCCATGTCCGGTTAGGAACTGGCTAAGATAGAAATCTACCTCTCCGTGTTTCCGGTCCATCCATTTTTGGATATCCGGTATAAGTCAATGGGTCCATCTTCCCTTTGAGGACTGGTTCCATCGCTCCTGCCATGCTCTAATGCTTCGCTGTCTTTCTTCCAGCTTGATATTTTTGACTGACGGTTGAGGTTCCTGAATTTTGGCGTCGTAGGTCCTTTTTAGCTCGAAAGCCAAGATATCCGCTGGTAGTATTCCCGCGATGACACATACTGCCTCGTCTGACACCGTACGGAAGGCACAGCATACTCTCAGCGCACATAGTCTATTGACAGAGTTTATCCTTCTTGCGTAGGTCTTTTTCGCCATAGCTTTGGCCCATATGGGTGCCGCATACATAAGGATGGACTGCACCACCCTGGATAGAATAAGTCTCCTTTGTTGCCTAGGTCCTCCAATATTTATCATTATTCTTGATAAGGCACCGCTCACCCGAGCCGCTTTGTCACACGTTCTTTCAAGGTGTTCCTTGTAACTGAGCCTCGCGTCGATCATCACACCTAGGTATTTGATAACCGATTTTGATGTCGTATTATGATCTCCTACTCTGATGGTGATTTCCTCTCTTTTCTTGCGGCTGCTTAATACTGCCTCTGTTTTATGTTCGGCGAGCTCTAACCCGACTGCTGCCATCCACCGTTTGACTTTTCGGATACATTCATTTGCAATATCCTCTATTTCCTCTAGATGTTTTGCAACCACGACAATTGCAATATCATCGGCGAAGCCTATGATTTTTCCCTCATTTGGGATTCCAAGCCTTAGAACCCCATCATACATAATGTTCCAAAGGATAGGGCCTAATACCGATCCTTGTGGAACTCCGCCAGATATGTGGTACTGCTTTACTCCATCGTCGGTATCGAAGAGCAGAAACCGTTTCTCGAAGTAGCTCAGTATTATTTTAATTAAGAACCATGGCACCATCATTGACCTAAGCGATTGCACTATGAGTCCCCAATTCGCAGAATTGAACGCGTTTTTGACGTCCAATGTTATTACGGCACCGTATTTCTTTGCACCGCCTCTCCATCTCCTGCCCTGAATAGCTTCTTCCAAGGTTGTAGTTACCCTTCTTATTGCGTCTACTGTAGAACGAGCTTTCCTAAAACCGTACTGTTGGTTGGAGAGTCCCCCGGCTTCACCAATTGCTACTTCTAGTCGGTTGCATATGATTCGCTCCAGTAGTTTACCCATTGTGTCTAACAAGCATATGGGACGGTATGACGAGGGCTCGTCTGGTGGTTTTTTCCCTTTAGACAGCAGCACTAGGCGTTGCTTTTTCCATTGGTCTGGAAAAACTCCTTCTGTTAGACACTTGTTGTAGAGTTTCACAAATGGTTGCGTATTTGTTTTAATGGCTAATTTAAGGGCCTTGTTCGGTATGCCATCCAATCCAGGTGACTTGGTATCCTCGAATCGTCTGCATACATCCAGGAGTTCCCTTTGCGTGACAGTTGGGATGTCCTGTACTTCCGGAGGTGGCTCTATACGCTCTGCTGGTGTTTGAGGGGGGAACACCCCCGATACAGTTTTCTGCATAAGGAGAGGACATGAGGGGGAGGGTGCCCTAGTGCCTCTGAGTTTTGCCATTACTGTTCTATAGGCGGTGCCCCAAGGATTTACATCTGCTTGGTCGCAGAGTTCCTTAAAGCTATTGCTCTTACTTCTGCGGATGGCTGGTTTTAGCTCTCTTCGCCTATCTTTGAATTGCACCCATAGGTCCTGATGTGTGGTCAAACCTCTGGATCGCTGGAATAGTCTTCTGGCTCTATGGCACTTGCTGCGTAGCTCTGCTATCTCTTGGTTCCACCAGTATACTGGTGGCCGGCGATTTGTTGACGTTTTCCGGGCCATGGATGCGTCGCAAGCCTTGGTTACTTGTTTGGTAACCTCAGCGGCTATAGCGTTTGCTGTTCCTGGGCTTATTGTTGACTATGCAAAAATCAGCGCAAAAGTGTCTTTGTCCATGGTGCTTATTTTCCACCCCATTCGTTGTGCCTTCTTTGGGCGTTCCTGGGTTGTTCTCCTAGGTTGTACTTCAAACAGGATGGCAAGGTGGTCGCTGTGAGTATACTGATTACTGACTCCCCAGTTGGCGCCTCTCGATAAGGAACTAGTTGCAAAGGTAATATCAACTATGGAGCCTACACTATTTCTACTAAAAGTGTGCTCACTTCCTGTATTTAGCAATATTAGGTCTAGTGACGATACGGCTTCTAGGAGAGCTTCTCCCCTTCTATTGGTCCGTGCGCTGCCCCAATCAGTGGCCCATGCATTGAAGTCTCCAGCTATAATCGTTGGGCTACGACCTCTAGCATCATCCACGAGCCTATCAAGCATACTTTGGAACTCCTCAATGGTGTTGTTTGGAGATGCATAACAGCTACAGATATGCACTCCTTTGACCTTTGCTCGCACGAAGCCTGTTCCGGGTGTCATCATTTTTTCTTCAAAGGCGCAATCTCCGCAGGCCCAAATAGCAGCTCTTTTTGAGTCATCCGCAGCCCAAACTGTATCATCGAGATTTTTGTACTGCTCACATAATACGGCAACATCTATCTTTAACTCGCGAACGGTTTGTGTCAAGATGTCCTGCGCCGCTTCGCAGTGGTTTAAGTTTAGTTGCAGCACTTTCATATTCTTCTTGCGACTTTTGCAGCTTCTTGGTATACCGGGCATACTATGCTTCCTGCCGCGTGTTTGATGTTGCTACTTCCCTTTTCTTCGCAAAGGACGCACCTTGCATCATTGCTGCAGTTCTTGGATACATGGCCTTTCTGTCCACACCGAACACAATCTTCACTCCTATCCAACGTGTTTTTACACGCCTTTGCTAGGTGCCCGAAGTTAAGACACCTAAAACATCGCAGCGGTATTATTTTCTCCCGTATTCGGCATACCGTCCATCCGATTTTTATTTTTCCAACCTCCAGAACTTTTTTGGCAGTATTTATCGGGAGGCTAATGACGGCAGTTTGCGTCCCTGCATAGGCTGTCCTCATAGATTTGATGGATGAGATCTCTATGCCTTGTGCTTCCTCGAACTGCTCGGACAGAGCTTGGCAGATCTCTTCCTTTGTGGTGACGCCATCTAGGTCTTTGCACTCAATGAGCACCTCTTGCGTTAGGGATCTCACTTCCGCTATTTCACCGAGAACTTTTCCCACTTTACTTTGGTGTTCGGATGTTCTTCCATCAGCTACTTTCTTGAGCTCAAGCAGTAGCTCTCCCTTGGCTGTCCTTCTTATGCGGGTTACATCACACCCCAATCCATTCAACTCGGGGTTGGTCTTCACCTTTCGGAGTATGTCGCAATAGGAAATTTATCCGATCTTTTTAATCACCAGTGCGTCAGGCTTAGCATATATCTTGCCTCGACTTTTTTCTACTCTTGTCCAAACGACTTCATTAGTGGTCTCTGCACTTGGTTCTTCGATCCGGGGTTTCACTGTCTGTCCATGGTTTTTCCCTGTGGCCTTTTTTTTTTCTCTTTTTGGCCCTTATGCACGATTTGTTTCACCTCCATTTCCGTTTTTTCCGCAACAATTTCGGCGTATGACAGTGTGGAGGGTTCTTCGGTATTTGGAGATCTCGTCCTTTTTCGCTTCGGGTCTGGCAGTTGTTCCAACGAAGAAGGGAAAGCCAACACACTCATTTCTGGAGAGTGAATGGTTTGAGTGGCTTTAGACACTCTACTGCATACCACTTTATCTATTTCGCAATCTACTGCGCAGCTGTAGTTTTTGCGAATTGCACTAGCCAGTTTCCTAATCTCATGATGTACATTGTTTTTTCCCTTAATGAATTCCATGAGTGCCGAGATGTGCTTTCCCGGGGAATGCATGGCTTCACGTTTTTCTCTCTCTTCGCTGGTTTCTTTGGCCTTTACTTCCGTGTTGGTTTCGGACTTCAGACTACCAGTTAATATTTCACTGGGGAGAGATTTCGACGGCATTTGTGAGGTTGTCTGTTCATTTATTGGTTCAGACGGCATCTCCGCGTTTGCGTTCTCTTCTTGCGTCGGTCCATCCGTTATTTTTAACGGCGGTGATCGCATCAGTACCGAGCTTCTCCTGAACGGATTTTCCTCTGTACTTTCGTCTCCTGAGTTTTGTACTTTTTTTTGTTCTTTTTTTTCTGTTTTATTTGTATTTGTTTTTGATTGATTCATATTTGGATCCCACGAGTATGGGGGAAAGAAAGGTCCACCACATCAGAGACCCCTGTAATGTGGTAAGGCTATATTACAACCAGAGGGCACCAGTTATCTGGAGGGCTCCGTTAGCGATGCTGTATGGGTTTTACGTCCCCAGCACCATTCAGGCCTCGGTACGGGTCGCATAACGCCTTGCCTTAGGGACGGGATGCTTATTTACGGGCGGCATCTACTCGCCCTGTCACAAAAATTTCACTGGGCTTATGTGTTATTTCCGCACACCCTCCGTTTTTGCCGCTTATGGTCGGGGACTGCTTATTGGTTATTCGCAGCTAACCTACATATCTGTAGGCCGTTCAGCTATCCGCCACCATGCTGACCCCCCCTAAGCTCAGCCCCAGGCCACTCTATACGTGTGTCTGTGTATGTGTGTGTCTGTGTATGTTTGTGTGAGGGGGTATATATATACCAATGCCAATGTTATATCAAATCCACCACCCATTTTGTAAATCTACCACTTATTTTTGTCCAATCTACCACTTTCTTCAAAATCCAAGTGACAACAGTGCTGCCGATTACTTCAATGCTCCACTTAGTGTATGCTACTGTGGAAAGCTGTTGAATATCAGTTGCGTACTCTACAAGTTTTTCCCCTTGCCGGTGCACACGAACTCGTTGGGAGTGTGCGTCACTGGTTGACAGCATGTGACCAAATCGCCGCTTCAGGGCGAGCGTTAGTCTTTCCGCAGACGAATCCATATCCAGTGCATCAAGATAGGTAAGAGTAGGTCCCCACAAACTAGCCGCTAAAAACAAACATGCCTCTTGTTGAGACCAACAATATCCCTTCATTACAACTGGTGAGGTGAGACTGGTATTGTTCCCAGTTAGCCTTGTCATCGTACTCCATCAAATTCATTTTCGGATTGCGAGTAGAAGAAGGTGGTTCGCCCAAGCCCGTTGTGTTGTATGGATTGGAAGGGGGAAGTGTTGTGACGCCTATGGGTTGAGATCTAATTAGACAATTTGAAGCTTCGAAGCTTCGTTCAAGCGGCTGCCTCGGCGGGCCTCGCAGTAGCGCATTCTATCACTCCAATTTTCCAAAACCTTGTTGATGGTTTCGGGCTGTAGCTCACGGATTGCTTGGATGATATTGGCCTTAAGTGCTTGAATCGTTTCTGGATTGTTGGCATAACATCGGTCCTTCACGGTTCCCCACAAAAAAAAACTAGAAAGGGGTCAAATCGCAGCTCCGAGACGGCCAATTGACATCGCCAAGACGGCGGATAACACGCTTCGGGAATTTGGAGCGCAAAAGACCGATTGTGGCATGGCGCGCCATCCTGCATGAACCAGAGGTCGTCCAAATCCATGTCTTCAATTTCAGTAAAAAAAAAAAAAGTCGGTAACATGGGTCTGTAGGCGCGGTGGATGCTTCATTTCGGCCAAAACTTCTTTTCAAAAAACGCACTGTTTGGGCTACACAGCACTCACTTTGGAAATAAGTTTTCAATATTTTCGAATGTTGTTCGAGCGTAAAGCGACTCATTTCGTTCCGCGGAGGTATGATACTGACTTTCTGTCAAGATTTTGAGCGGGAAACAGCTGTCAGTGTCAAAATAACCTATGATTTAAAAAGAAACCACTAGATGGCCCACCCTTAGACGGTGGGGCACTCATTTCCATGACCCTACCTGACAATGTAATGATTTTAGTAAATTGCAAAAGAAAAGTGTTTTTTCCACAATTAGGCCGGAAGAATTCTCGTGCTTACTTCGAACTCTTTAGTCGAATGAAATCTTTCCGGAGTTCGACGAATAGCTTGCTCAGATGGACGAATATGTGCGCCATAAAAATTCCAAAATCCTCTATAAGTTTCGGGAATCGACAACGGATTTTCAAAATAAATTTGAATAGTTTCTTAGCGTTGTTCAAGCGTATATTAATACGTGAACACGAAATTGATCGTACGTTTTTCTAGTATTTATTATAAAAGGAGGGGGATGAAACTTATATCATTCGACAAGTACTGTGCCATAGATGTGCAGAAAAAAAAAACATGTGCGTATCTTACCGTTAAGTCAGGTAAAATAAGGCGAACATACACAAATGAATTCCCCATACAAAACGCTTTAACCTATTAAATAAAAACATTTTGATCATGTTCATGGCTGTATGAGCTTAGATCCCTTTGACTTCCCTGCACGGGAGAATATTACAAAAAAAAAAGTTATGTAAACAATAAACAGTCTTGTTTCTCTCGCTGTTTGTTTATTTCCCCTCGGTTGAATTTTGACCGAATTTTGACCATACACGATACTAGTTCATGATAATTTCCTATACTAAATCGAACATATATGTCAAAAAGAGTGAGCAGAATGACAGGTTTGACCGTGATTCCTAGTGTGCTCACAAGTTTTATCTTAGCAAAAAAAAGAACGCTTTACATACATACCAAATTTCATTTGGTTTTCTAGCTTAAAATTTAAAGCTGAAAAGTAAAGTAATGTCTTGTAGACGGGCATTCATTGCTCAATCGACTCGGCTAGTTTGTAGTGATCATGTGTATACATATACCTTTGTAATCTATACACTATATATACTCTACTCTAATATATCTTATGGATATAGTATACAAAAGTAGGCGAACCCCACAGGCGGATCAGTAGAAATGCGGTGAAGTGGCAGGGTTGTGATCCCTTATTTTTGGATCAAAGCTTCGCTAAAAAAAAAGGAAGAAGAAGATAGTATACAAGAGGTTGGCTATATATGTTTCAACCTTGCTGGTTTTTTTTTTTTTGATGCGCAGGTAGGGGTGAAATTTCTTTATGGATACTTGTAGCCAGTTCTTCGAGTTATGCCCGACTCCATACTCCTGCATAGTTACGTGCTAAGAAAAATCGCTGCTATTGCTCTCTCCTATTGTTTCCTGCGACACCGCCAGACAAGATATTCCTTCGCAGGAACAGGTTTGACATTTCGTCAGTTGTTTTCCAGCTGCTAGAGTTGGCAGATTCTTCGTTGCTCGTTCCTCTATACGAAGTTGCTGCAGCATCATCTTGTTAGCTTTGCTTGCAGTCTCCCAACTTTCACTCCTCGCCAACAGAAATGTGATCAGGCTTCTTGAGGTCACTTGGCCATCAATTGCTTTCTAAGATGTTCGTAGCTCTTGTGTAATTTTGGCATTCCATCAGTACATGAACTGCGTTCTGCATTTTTCTTTCAGAGTACTCGCAGAATGATTCATCCGCGTGCTTGTACTTGCAGAGGTACTCCCGGAATGCATGGATGCCTTCGGTAGAAATAGTGTTAAGTAATAGTTTCCATTCCAGTGCTTTCTTCTAATCCATTGATTAACTTTGAGAATTAATTTATATGTACATCGCCCTTTGATTGCTGTCATTCTACTTTTATAGCTACCATAGTTGTTCTTCTGACATAGTGCTCGTTTTCATGCAGTGCCGCCGTCTTCTTCGCTTCTAGATCGATAGGCAATCTGTCTGAAATTAAACTAATCGCAACCCCTCACACATTTCTTAAAGCGCAGCATACCTTTAAAGATGCTATTCTATTCGCCGAGTTCATCATTCTTATGTACGACTCACGGTGCGTCGCTGATGCGCATATTGGCTCCGCATACAAGAGTATTGGCTTACTAACAGTCGTTAAAAGGTTTCTAATTGGCTGCCTTGGTGCCCCAATATTTAGTGTTAGTCTGTATAGTGCCGCTACTGCCCGAGAGACCCTCTTGCCTGCGTACGTTAGGTGGTCACTAAAGCTGAATCTGAGGCCAAGCAACACTCTCAGGTACTTAATGCATGGCTTCGGCACGATGATTTACTTATCGTCCTGTATGGTTAGTTGTTCCACTTTTTTACGGTTGATTAAGAGAACAGCTTTAGTTTTGTGGTCCGCTAGTTCCACACCTGATGTCTGTAGCCATAGCTTTACGTTTATGATTGTTTGATTGCAGTTTTGCATCACTGCTTCTATTATGACAACTGCAATGTCGCCGTTAAGCTTGCTGGGGTTCTTGCTCTGCTCGGTGCATGAGAAGTCGTCAATACCGGATATGCTGCTCCCAGTTGCCGTTCTTAAGCGTCACGCCTGGAACTAATGCAGCTTTTTATGAAAATATGCCGGGTCATCTGCATATAACAAATGATTCCAAGCAAGAGAAGGGTAGAGAGGCAGTACATAAATAATATTTTTTTTTTTTTAACTCTGTTTCTATTCAGTAGATATAGAATGACATTGATACACAAATAATACAGTTTTCGCGTGAGAGGTGAAATCCGCTAAGTCCCATCAATAAGTAATTTGACTCCATATGGACATTATCGTTTAATCTGAGAATAGACACGATCAAATGATATCGAAGCTATAAGCGTTCTTACGGAAATAATCAGTCGTCAAAATAAAGAAGTACCTTGAAGGAGTAGATGACAGATAAATTATTTTCAAGGTGAAAACACTGTCTTATCATCTTGTTACTCCTTATACTTTTGATTAACTTTCCATAACCACAATTTACTCTAATTCGCAATATCGTTTTCAAAACATCAGCAGATAGGCATTCTGTCACAATCAATTGTATAAGATTCTGCCGAAATTTGACCTCGAGCTATCATGAACATTGAAGAACGAATCTATTATCAGAACAAATAGCTAAGAACTTTTACGTCTACAATTATTGTGACTTATCAATTTCTTTGAAAATTATTCACTAGCTTATCTATTAAGTCCGAGGGTGCTACAAATGTCACCGTATAAACAAAATTAAAATAAATATTTCCATTGCGTTGTCACCACTTGAAAATATTACATTGATTTCCTGTGAATAGAAGTACTCACAATACGAGTACGACTGCAAGCACTTTATTAAATTGATTATTGTCAACTGAGTCTATATGTTTCAAGAGTATAATATTGTTATTAATAAAATCAATTTACGCAAGTTAAGAATGCAGCAGAATTAAGTATCTTACACTTTCACATGTTATGTCATTTTACTCGTATATTAACACCAAACAAACAGACAAACTTTTAATTATACTTTTAAATATGCATAATTCCATTTTGAAGAAGGGAATTAATGTCAAATATTCACGTTTCTTACTACTTACTTACGAGTACATATTACTCACTTACATACCTAAATACACGAATAATGTGCTTCCTAACTAGGCAGAGTTTCAACAAAGGTGTGCCAATACTGACAGCAATCCTGAAGAATATAAAGTCATCGGCACACCACGAGGCTCTGGGCTGGGCCCACTACTGTAGAACATAATATACAAAGGTATTCTGAGAGTGACAACACAGGAGGAGGAATTAAAATAGTAAGATTTGCTAAAGACATAACCATTGTCGTAACCGCTCAACCGTTATAGAAAACGAGACAGTTAAGCAAATGCTGCTACTAGGGGACGCTCATATAAAAACTTTAATGCATCAAGCATAACACGAGGAAAAGCCGAAGACCACATAATCTAATCTTAGATCGATAATACAGAAATAAAGCGAAGCCTAAGAGAATGGCAAGAACGCTGGAATGGTTTTGAGGTGAGCTGTACAAACCGATTTAAACATAAAATTTAGCCAGGAATGGTTGGGACTGTGGTGAGTTGTATTTCATCAAACCCAGCTCTTATGGAACTTGAATGTATCGGCTTCTACTTGCATAAATACTAGCCATGATGGTCATCCCTATTGTTTGCAATGCACGGACTGCATAGAAAAGGCGGAACGCTTGCTTTTATAGTGACCACGATTCGCCTGCATAAGGAAAGTTTTAAGAAGGATACCCAGCGAGTCAGAAACCCACGAAAACGTTTTCAATACTTACTTAAATCCTGTGTCACTTTATGGGTCTTATGGCATCAACGACGCCTATGCGCCATCATGTTCAGCTCCTGGCGATCTGTCTCAGCGCCAATTAGCTCTTTCCCAGTTGCCGAGATTCCTTTTCGTCTGTTTTACGCCACTTCATACAAGGACCTCACTGTATTCGGCCATGTTGGATTAGCGGCTTCCATTGCATGGCTTGTGATATAATTTCGTCCTTACGTATGGTGTGACCAATACAGTGGATTGGTCACACCCTACGTACGGACGAAATTTCGCTTTTGTATAATCTGTTGTCTTGCAATGATGATGTGAATTTTTGATGAGTTCGAAAGCAGACTTAGAATTTTAGTTTTGCCGGAGTTAGTCCTTAAGCTTACCAAGTTTGCCCCCGCCACCTAACCAGTGTTTATTTGGTGCAAGTCCATGATTCTCTGCGATAGTAGGCAAACATCGTCAGCATAGTCGAGGTGTTTGAGATAGGTTGTAAGGCTCCGTTGGATTCCAACACTTCTTGTCGATAGAACGCTACTCAAAAGAACGCTGACCACCACCAAAGAGAGTAGTGGTGATAGTATGCAACCTTGCCGAACATCCCGTCGGATCTCAAATTCTTCCGACAACCTACTCCTATGCACCACGTGACACTTCGAACCTTCATAACTTGTATTTTCAATAATCACCAATTTGTTTGGTATACTCGTAACTCTCCTTAGTAAGGCTTGCCATATCAAATTTGTGTTAATACTGTCGAACGCTTTTTCAAAATCAATGAGCAGCAGGTGTAGCGGAGATCTATACTCAACGCATTGTTCGATGATAAGGTCTGAATATGATCAACACAGGAGGATCCAGAACGGATACCTGTTTGTTGACTGTCGAGAGTGGGTACTTTCTAGGTGTTCAATGCGTTCGAGGATTTTGTTGGCTATTATTTTTGTAACACTAGCCGAAAGCCTTTGTAGCCAGCGCTATGCCATATTAATTATTGATCATGTAATTTATTTATGTATCAATAAAGTTATAATAATAATAATATTTTTGCAACTACCGGAAGCACACAACTTTCTTTGGTAGCTTGACAGCCATTTCTTTCCCCCATTCTTTAGTGAAAGTTTCGCTGTTCCAAACTTTTTGCACTAATGGAAGCAGAAGGACCACCGTTACTGCGGGCGAAAACTTATAGAGCTCCGCGGGAAAGCTGTCAAGTCCTGCCGCCTTGTTTAGTGTAACTGCTTTAATCGCGGCTTCGATTTCATCCTTACTGGGAGGAGAAATGCGAATTCTGAAAGTTTGGGCGTCGGAGAACTCTTTTTAATTTTGGGGCAAACCTTCGTCCATCATGCTGTTTAAGAAATCGAAGAAATGATCCCTCCACTTCCTTTAGTTGGTCCTCATCAGAAATCGACAGAGACTCATCAAAACTCTTAACCGAGCATTCGCGCAAACTGTGACCACCTAACAGCTCTTTGGTGATTCTGTACACGGTTCTGCTGTCGAACCTATTTACTGCTTTTTCGGTTTGTTCAGCCAGTGCGCTGATGGCATTTCTTTTGTCACGGCGCACGCTACGCTGGAGTTCACTCATCTTCATACGGTACAGGGACTTGAGCTCGCTTCTACTCTCTGCAGGGGTGGCTGCAATGCGAACTTTAAGATGTCACAGCTCCTTGATCCGTCTTCAGGTATCAGTAGATAACCACGTGGCGTGCCCTCTCCATGATCTTCCGACAAAACTTTCTACTCTGGTAACGAGTACATTTTTTACAGCATTCCGGTGTTCATGAATATTTTGTGACATTGGGCTGCCGATTGCGTCTGTCTCTTGAACAATATGGTCTCTAAATTGTTGGCGAACTACAAAATCATTTAGTTTGTCGGTATCATACCTGGTTGCTCGAAGCACGGTGTTACTGCTTGTACAGATGGCTGCAGTTCGAAGGCGGATGCTAGCTGCCATGGTTGCCTCGTTCCAGCCCAATGTCGGCTCCACGTTAGTTTTGGATATTCAAGAGAGATCCTCTAAAACGCCCGACTAATAGCGGAGTAGCCAAACGAAGCATTGATTCCTGCGAAGTAATGTTTAAATTATTGTACCGCAGTGAAAGTGGTGATGAGGGGAAGTGGTTTTAGTGCATAAGAATCGTACACTTTATAAGTATGGGAAGTAGCGTCTTTTGAAAAATTCCCCTTAACAATACAAAATAAGGTCATAGGGAATCATTGGTATGCTTAAGATACCGCAGGCCCCACCTTCCCACTACTTTTACTTCCATAGGATATTATGTGATGGTATAAGGAAAGAAATTTCTTATTTCGTTTGGCGGCATCGATGTAGTATATTTGAATATAACGATCACGTCAAATGGATCATGGTCAATAGGTTGCTGAAATGGCATGACGGGAACAAAATGCTTTTTGACGTTTTCACGATCACGCGTGCCAATTATTCCTGGTATGTAGGTATTTACTACAAGTCTTCGTAAAATTAGTTGACATTCGTCAAAATGTATGATACTCTAATAGCGTAAGTAGTACTCGGACTATTTAAATCCATTCCAAAATATTAATAGCCAGGGAGAACACACAATTAATCAGCGTTGACACGCTGTTCAACACCAATTTACAGGATAATTAGCCAACTGAACTGTTTTTTTTGTGTAGAAGCCTGACAGACATAAAAAAAACACCTCTCTTCACAAGTATTACAGAGGCAGACATAGAGGCAACATCCCTGTGATGTATCTGACAATCACAGAAGTACGCCTCCGCGAGAACTGCACATCTATTCATCTGGTAAACAATTTCGTTCAACAAAAAGTAAATATTTGTCTTTTCGATTCTATACCCCGGATTTGTGCGAATAAATTGCATTTCTCAGACGAGACCGCCTGCAGCAAAAAGATCCCATTGCGTACATGCGCTTCGGGTATAGAATTTAATTAGGCATTATCCGCTGTACGCTGCGCATTTCAGTTGTTGCACATGCATCAACAGGAAGCAATAACAATTTATAAGCGAACATGATAAGTCAATGTACCTAGATATCTGTCAAATACGAGTATTACATAAGTATTATATCTATGGCAAGTGATTATGTGGCGAAAGCAATGGAAAATGCCCGAAAGAATGTCTCATCACCCCCGTTTTTTGTTGCTTTTGTTTTGATCAATCGGAAAAGCTCAAGTTTACGCTAAATTGCTTTTGCGTCTGACGTACAATTTTAGCTCTGCGGGTATTTATAGATTTAGATGTGCTAAACTGACTATATTGCATTTTCCGGTGTCGGCATTTTTATTTTGTGTCGTGTGGGTTTTATTTTGTTGCTTGTTTTGAAGGGAACTTTTATCGTTAGAAGTTGTGTCTGTTTGTGTTTCGAGAACACCAGGTGGGCAGCGGGCTGGCCTCGTTCAAGTACAAGGGCAGATGGTGGTGCCAAAAAGTTGTCGTTCGGAAAATAGACGAGGCGGTAGTTTTTTCTGCAGACAATTTGAAGAGTATTCAGTTGCTATAAAAAATAAAAAATAAAGAAATTGTTTTTATCGGGAAACTATACGGAATGATGCGTTGCATATTTATTGAGGAATACCATATGGATAGGCCAGCCATAGTGTGCGCTTTACTATGCATTCCTTTTCTTTTTGTCTGAATACCTTTACTAATATTCTCCCGAGCTGTGCCTTTTTTTTTCGTCGAGATAGGAACACACACTCAGATGCAATTAGTCGATTGTGCTACCAGAGAGCAAAACCCTGGTTTACCCATTTTATTGAAATTTCCTTGTCTTTCTAAAAAGGCCAAGCAAGCACTTGAGTAATGAAGAGCTGACAATACCAGCACTCACAACAACAAAAAAAAATATTTGGTTCAGCAGTTCCTTACGAGTAAGTGCCAGGGCCTTATATTTTTCACACGAATGGAAGGGACCTACAGTTTAGAGCCGTATCCGAACGGCGATTTGAGAAACTTTTTCGTGACAACAATACTCTCGGATATTTGTCAGACGCTCGTGAGAGGTGGGCCCGTGAAAAAAGTTGATGGTGTTTTCTGGGATTCGAACTTGGAACCTCATGCGTAGTGATTCGACACACTAACCACTTACGCCACGACGCCCACTCATTCACACATCGCACTCACCACATCGACACCGTAAAACCACCTGATGCGGGCAAAGGAGGACACTCGCGGAGAAAATATTCCGCAGCGTTGTCGCCCTCTTTAAAGTGCCAGGGCTGTTGCGCCAAATATTTGTATTTTTTGTTGTCACCAATAAGTTTTCAGCAGTCTTTCTGCTGAGAGACTGCAAGAATCTATATCCTGAAGAGTCATGCCACATACAATTGTATTCGTGAGAGAGTCAATCGTCAATGGAAGCCCTAATCGAGGACGCAGGGAGACCCAACGCAGGTTCGTGTCCTTAGAAAACTTCTTCTGACCCTTTCCTAGAAATCACATCAGAGATCTCGTTTCCCAAGATCCGAGGCTGGCTGTCTCTATAGACGCAAAGACTTCGACAATTCGACCTGTTTTTCATAGCATAGATTATGGCCATTAGGATTGCATAAGTTTCCTCCTGGAGAACGGACGTATATATATTTGACTAACGAGAAGTGAAGCCGAACGTTGTCGTTTTCTAAACCAGCAGCAGACCCTTGACTGGTTTTTGAGGCATCCGTGAACATACGACTACATTCCATTCTTGCCTCAGACTCTGGCTGAAGCCAGTCATGAACACGAGGAAAGTGGACTTTAAATTTACGCAATTATAGTGCAGCCCATAATATAAGAGAAGGTGAATTCAATATAGTATCTAGAGCAGAGCTATGAGAGTCCATGAGAACCTGGAGTCTTTTGTCCAATAACGATGCACAGAGATCCGAGTCTGTTCGGGCTAGTTCATCCGCTTTTTCATTCCCGCTAATGCCATTGTGGCCTTGCATTCAAATCATTTGAATATTTTTCTGCCTGCTTAGGGCCTGAAGTTCTGAGCGACAGAGTTAGATGACATTTTAATGTTGTAGCCAGAGCCTTAATGGCTGCTTGGCTATAAACGTAAATGGAGACATCTTCTTGCTATACGTCCAATACTATTACGCCTTGGGCTACATCGTATATAACTAGAATCTGAGCCTCAAAAACGTTGGATAGTTTCAGGAGTCTTATGGACCTGAATATGAGGACCTGCTTCGGCACCATTGTCCATCCTTGACCGGTCCGAATAAATTGCTATCTTAGTATTATCAGTGACGGTATTACATGCCCATTCATTCTTACCGGCTATCCTTACTGAGTTACTACGTTTAAAGTCTATGTAACGGATCATGTATTCGGTAACCACATAGACATATGAGATCGAGTAAAGTATTGAACTTTGCCTATGTGTTCTAGCTTTCTAGCAATTAGTAGCCTTAAAGCGAATGGCATTTCTCGCTGCAGTAGCTTTAATATACAGGTCTATAAAAGAAAATAAAATATTTGGCGAAACAGCACCTTAAGTGCCTGGGCCTATCTTCTCGCAACCACTAGTGTTGTCTGCGTTATATTTTTCACACGAGTGGATGGGTCCTACAGTTTAGTGCCGTATCCGAAGGGCAATTTGTTTTGAGAAGCTTTCTTGTGACAACAATACTCTCGGATGTTTGTCAGACGTTCGCGAGAGGTGGGACCGTGAAAAATATGTTTGGTCTTTTCTGGGATTCGATCTTGGAACCTCACGCGCAGTGGTCTGACTCACTAACCACTAGTACCACTACGCCCACATATAGAGCTCTGTAGGAAGTATAAATAAAATCGTTTTTAATTCCGCAGTTGAGTCAAACCTCAGAGCCCCTATTATGTCTAGACATACTGCTCTTTACCTTTGCTAATAATTGGCAGTTTTCAAATTTTGCATTCGGCATTTCACCATACTATACCACCGGTACAACCGTATGTATGCTGCACGGTTCTAGCAACTGCTGTTTCGAGCCAGTGCATGTTTTCCGACGAGAGCGCTTAGTTTTTGCCGCACATCCTGCTGCAAGTATACAGAGCTATGGATGTCTTTTTAAGTCTTTCGCGACACATTGAGTGCAGAGTGTCGGCAATCTTGAATCCGGAATAGATATCTTATAAGTAAACAAAACGCTCGCGAATGGTAATTATCGCGTTGCCAGCACCGTCTTCGAAAAAGTAGGACCCAGACGCCGAACCCCACAGTAACGTTAAGTGGATGTAAAGGCGATTCTTGAATAATATGGAATTTTGAGTGCACCAAAAGCTTTATTCTACTTGTTGGCATGTCCGGAGACATGATGTGCTTCGTAACTTATGATTAATTTTGAAGGAAAATCGACATCTTCATGGTTCAGATTTATAATGCGTTGATCCCCAGGCGGGCTTGGTGGTTTGTGGGCAGCAGATGGTATACCATGTGAGTTTTATACGGAAAATCTTTTAAGTGTGTCACTAAAATACGCTTCAGGGGCCGTCTGGAAAAAGCCAATTGCATGACCCGTTGTCTTTTGATGTTTCTGAACACTTTTCGACATCCTTGCGCATAGCAACAAAGCCTATTCTTGGTTTGCCAGCCCTTACCCTATCTCGTGATAGGCCAGTCTCTTCAAGACGTGAGGTGAGAATATATTTTGACAAAATTTACGTTGTGTTCTTAGCACTGAGGACTTATTCCGCAAAAGAATCGACAACATTATTTCACTTTCTAGAGGGATATAGCGCTCCATTGTCCGCCGTCGTTTTTTGCATTGACCTAATACACAACAGTCAATATGTTGAAACTAGACGCTATTTTAAAAAATTACAGGGAATATATCTTCATTGCTTTTGTCCAACCTGTTATCTGAGTTAACACAGCGGTACTCCCTTCTTTTTCTTCTATTTCGAAAGCCACCATATTGTTTTTTTTTTTCTGTTTCTAAATTAATTGCATTTCCTCTAAAGTTATGTGTAGTGTAAAAAGTTATGGGACTTCTAAGGTAGAATTTTTTAATTTTTGCAAAGGACAAAAATGCTTGGTTCCCTTCCCCAGAGCTCTACAGAAATCGAAATATGTACTTAAGCAGGTTTCTGCTAGCTATGCTATCAGTTCCTATAATGACCACTTTTCTTCTCTTCTGTGTCAAACTTACGATTAAGACATTTCTCATTTGTGATCAATTGAATTCATTTATTGCGATAACTTCATACAATTTTTTATAACAATAACTTCTATACACAAATTATTTGTTGATCTTATCATTATCAAACGACGGCCGATTGCTGATAGTGTACATACAAGCACTTTGTACTTTGAAGTACCATTGAGCAGCTTATTCTCTGTCATAACCGATACCATGCACTTCCAAAGAAATGCAAGAAATTCCCCACAGTTGGACTTCTGGTAATTTATTTGAATAAGAGTGATTGTATTGTACAAATAACATATAAAGACTTTAGAGTAATCTAGTTTTCAACTGAAAATAAGGGTAGTCATTTAGATAACACCTGGGCTCTCCAAATTGATATGGGTATATAGGAGTTTACCAAAATGCAATAAACTGTCTTGCAAGACGTATACATAATGCTGCCATCTATCCTTTTTTTCACGGGATACTCCTTTTTTTCAGCTCCCAAAATTCTATCCCGCCAACATTTTCTAAATCCTTTTTTCATACAAAATTCCTAACGTATATAATATTTTGAATTTGATATGTGACGTACATTAGACTATTAGACTGAACGATGACAGCAGGCGAATATTATACACGTTCACAGCGAACGAGTAAAGGCTGAATTATAATAGTCGGCAGCAATCTGAAGCTAATGTCATAGTTCTGCGTTAAGTTTCCTTCACCACTGTCAATTGCAAAGGTAGTCCATAATAGACGTATGCGTTCGAAAGCCATTGTGTGGTCCATAGCCATTCATAGCTGTGCAACTGGTAAAATTTCGTATGAAAGAGCTAATGGATTCGGTCGAAAGAATGTCGAAACCAGGAGGAAAATGCATCTTCAACGCAAAAGTTCGCGGGAGTCGACACATTGAAAGCGATTCTCACAGTGAAATGCAATTTGACATATTCATGCGTAGAGTTCTACCAGTTTTTGAAAACGAAGCCAGATTTACTCCTCCAAATTGCTAAAAAGGAGAAATATTCCACCAACAAGGATGCCAATGCGAGTACGATTGACGTTGAAGACGACGAAGTTGTAACAATGTTGGTTGGTTGGTTGGTATAGTATAAATACTTTTGACAAATAAAATATGAATTTGCGGCAGACATTTTTTTACATTTCATATCCTTTTCTTTTTATTTCGATATCCCGCGAAATTGCCGAACTTAGAGGAGTTTCCTTTTTTTTTCGGCAAAAAAGATGGTAAGTTTACTAATGACTAATAAAAGTACTCATGCTAAGACTAAAAATTTGACCATGTGGTGGCACAGAACTGAACCTAAAAACTAATGATGACCAACTTATGATGGAAACAGGTGTATTATAAACGATATGCACGTATTTAGATACATGGGTCTTAACATGCACAAATCCGCTGGTCCCCCATAGTTCTAAAAATGCGTTCTTCCACGCTGGCAAAACCTCTGCGTTAGCTTTTCTGTCTGTCTTACTCTTCTGGGCTCCTTCCGATAAGACGGATAAAAGCATTTGTCCAGCCCTTCCCTAAAAAAGGCGAATCTTCCTCCCCGTCCAATTACCGACCCATTGCACTTACGTCCCTTCTTTCCAAAGTCGTGGAAGCGTTGATAAATCGTCACCTTATGAAATATCTTGATTCACAGAAACTCTTCAATCACCGGCAATATGGTTTTCGTAGCAACAGGTCCCCTGGTGATTTGATAGCATATCTCACCGAAAAGTGGAACGAATCTCTCCATAACTTCGGCAAAACAAAGATGGTTGCGCTCGATATTTCTAAGCCATTTGACAGAGTTTGGCATCCGGCTCTATTGTCGAAAATGCGTGATATGCCATCGATGAGTCTCTTCCTCAATGGATTAGACACTACCTTTCAGGCCGTTCAATACAAGTTGTCATGGACGGCTTCAAGTATAAATGCTGGTGTTCCCCAGGCGTCCGTTTTGTCTCCGACTCTTCTTCATTTTTATAAATGACCTCTTGTCTGCAACTTCTAATTCAATCCATTCCTTCGCTGATGACAGTACCCTCAGTTTTTCATATTCGTTCCCTAACTCATGTCCCTGCTCTTCGGGCGTAGAAGAGGAACGACAACGTATGTTACACACTTTAAATTCCGACCTGGACAACATAACTAAATGGAGTTCAATCAATAGAGTCGAATTTAATACATCTAAAACACAATGCTGTCTTCTGTCTCTCAAGCGAAACCAAGACCCTCAATAATTATCCTTGAATGGTACTTGGATCGCTGAATCCGAAAGGCTTACCATTCTCGGTATGAGCATCAATAACCGTCTTCGATGAAACGATCACATATTCGAAGTCGCAAAAATGCTGCGAAATGTTTAGGATTCCTTAAGCGGTGCAAAAAATATTTTACCCCGTCTGATCTGGCCTCTATCTATAAGGCATTCATCCGCCCAAAGCTGGAATATAACACCCACATCTGGTCTGGTGCGCCCAAGACCGTTCTGCACATTCTAGATAGGGTATAGAAGCGCGCGTTAAAACTAATAGCTGATAGATACATTGTGAACTCCATAGTCTCACTTGAACATCGTAGAAATGTCTCGTGTCTTTCCCTTTTCTACCGCTTTTTTTTATAAAAAATGCTCCAGCGAAATAGCCAGTTGCATTCCTCCCCTTCAAAACTTCACTCGCAATATGCGTCATGCTTCGAATGACGAGTTCACCATCAAGTCCAACTTCGGACGTACTGCCAAATATAGGGATTCGTTTATAAGCCGAACAGCACGTTTGTGGAACGATCTACCAGCCTCTGTATTTCCTAATCATTACAACCTTCAAACATTAAAAGCCTACGCAAACCGGCATCTCCTCTGCCTCTCTCCCCCCTTTTCCCATCCGCCGTGCCCTGAGAACCAATAAAAAACATACGAGTATGTATAATGTAGTAGTAGTAGTATAAATAATTGCTTAAAATAAGAATAAGGAATTACTTATGGAATTTAGCTATTATTAGTATGATCATTTATTGTAAAAGTTATAATGCAAAATAATTTTGATACACAACACTGTTGATTTTCTTATGTAGTTTTGCGTTCGATCTCCACAAAAGGAAAGATGATTGAAAAGTAAGCTGTAGTATTGCTGAATCGAGCTAATCTCACTAGACGGTCAATTCAATATAAACATGATTTAGGTTTTAGGGTGCAGTAACGTTAGCGGAAACGAAGAGGCCGACGAACTGGCCAGCAAGGCTCAGCCATCAACTGTTCACTTGCAGAATTAGTACATTTCACTGGGAGGAGTTAAGACAAATATGTTTTCAAACTTTCTTTTTAAAACCAACCTAAGATGGACTATGTTGAAAAACTGTGTCATATCAGAGACCATACATATAACAGCAATATAGTGCACGTTATATAAAAAAGATTCCGGACATTTTTGCATGTCCTATGACCCAGTTTAGACGTTAACTGATGAGTGCGCTTTGTTGATAGTTTTTGGGTGAGAAGAGTTAGGAGTAAAGAGAGGGGAACAGTCATTAAGGAAATATAAAAATCGAGAAGAAAGTCACGTTCCACACGCGAAATGTTCCATTCTCGTCCATTTTATCATTATTAGTTCGATCGTGGAACTAAGGGATGAGGGATGATATGAATATTTGATTGAGAGAATATTCTCCGATACACAATTGTTTCAATTCACATATTCTACCCCGAAACTTTGGCAAGTAACACGAAATACGACATGACTGCCCACTACACACTCATCAGTTAACATCTAAACAGGGTCTGTAACACGACCCCCAAGCTTTTCAGAATCCTTTTGGTCTCAAAAGTTCATTCGTTGTCAGAGCTTCAAAGCATTTGTTATTGTTTTTTTCTTATTAAATACCTAATAGAAGGGAGGGAAAATGTAATAGAAACTTTCCTATATTTTCCGGTTGACGTCAATCCGAAAAAAAGGGGGAAAAAGCTGTTACCTCTGTAAATATGATCACCTCCTGTTCTCAACCGTCCGCGCCTGGGAGAGCTTTCTATTTTTTACCAATGCGAAGTGTCAGTTGCAATATCTACCATATAATATGGTCTCTGGTCATATCTAGAAAGATGTGGCCAAACTACAACAAGCCAAAAACAGATGACTTCCCCAACAGAACGCGTAAACACATCGCCAGTACAATAGCGATCACGATGGGACACTTGTGCCGATAGGAGACCATGCAGCCAGACTGAGTTTCCAACATAACACACACATGTTGCAATACCTTAACTGAAAAAGAGACCCTTACCTTACTAGGTCAGACAATGAAGTAATGCACGCATTTAAAAATTAAGTTTTTAATTGGTTAGCTTTTCAGCTTTCTCTATTGCTTCTTTGTTATTGCGGAACTTCAGGACTTTCGAGTGGTATTCAGCTTTTTCTTTCCCGATCTTGTGTATCCTCTTGAAAATCCGTTCCTGGGCGGAATCCAAAGTTCTTAGTCTTTTCATAGTTGAGCTTAAGAAATCGTCTAGTGTAAAACGTAAATATTAACAAAAAAAAAACATAATTTGGGTCATATTGATATGTTTAATCTGAAGTTGACGGTCGATTTCTTCGTAGTTACTTGCGGCATTCTACACGAACTCTTCCCTTGAACTCCACTCAGCCACATCGCTATCCAGGATAAATTCGGGATGAAATCATCTTCTCTTGTCCAGTACTTTATCTAACTCACTGGAATAGAGCATAATAATGGCATGTGTTGATTGCATTGTCTTTTCGACCGCCTAACCGTTAACATGGATTTTTTTTTCTCTCTACCGCAATTTTTCCCAATTTTTTTCTTTTTCTCGGTTGTTTTTACCCCTCGCTAATCGACCTACTTTTCGTGCTCTTTCTGCAATCTTCCTGATCAGCACTTTTGGGTTTATTCACCAAGTTGTGTCACAATTTCAATTAGTGCCCTCGAACATTTTTTATTGTTTTTTGTTTATTTGTGTCTCATTTCGTAATACTGACCTACCGCACTTTCAACATCAATATGGCTAATATCTGTGGAAACGTAAATTGCTCAAGTGAAATGGGCAACGTGGAACCGATTAACTGCAGTGGAAACAATTAAAACTAATCAGTGAAATTGACCTCAAACCCCCTTGTGAAAGTCTCAGCAAATCGAGTCATCTTGATGTTCTTAAGTGAGAATTTTCATCTTACTATCAAGCTATAAAATCGAGCATTTGTGAGAGTATCAACTCCCTGCGTGCCTAGATCGAAGTCCATTTCCAAAGCCCATCCGTTGTAACTTCACGTCTGCTAGCTGGCTGGATCCACTTTTTGCCGAGCTAGTAACTACGATGGAGAGTATCAGCAACCAAATACTACTACTATCGGTGAAATGGCTGAAGAAGAATGGCAGCCGTCAAAGTTATTTCTCGTCACGTCGACTCCTCATGGTTACGAAACTTCTTTCACCAAAGATTTAGTATCACAATTACGGATTGCCACAAAATCTCACCAACAAATCCAGTAAGTTTAGCACTTTTAAGTTCACGATACTCTCAAGATATGACTGGTTATTTTCGAGCCCCACTGACGATACTTTCAATTTATGTGATTTGTGATTTAAAAAATGGATCGCCAAGGCTAATGACACTAGCTATAAGCCTAAACTTAACCCTAAGTCTAAGTCCAAGCCTAAGCCGAAATCTAATCACAGTTTTAAGCCCTACTCTATCATTTCATAAATGCCAAATGAAAATCTGATAGTTATCCTTCTACACTTAAACTCGCCAACACCTCTTCGTCGGACCCTAAAATTGTTGCAAACCTATTCGGTCACTTTTTTAGCCAGTCGTTTACCGACCGCATCTTTGAGCCCGACCACGATTACTTCTCTTATATGGACAATTGCGGCAAAACGTCATTAGTTTCGGTAAATATCACCTCGCTACTTGTCGTAGAGAAGATTAATAAACTTAAAGATGACTATTCTTCCGGTCCTGATGGGTTGCCCCCAATCGCTCTAAAAAAATGCGTGACCCACTTGGCCCAACCTTTGAATTCTCTTTTTCTTATGTCCATTTCCCAATGTTCTTTCCCTATCCTTTGGAAAACTCATTTATTATCCCAATTCACAAGAAAGGTCCTAAAAATAAGATATCAACTATCGACCTATCGCCAAACTATCATGCATACCCAAACTCTTCGAGAGCATCGTTTACGACTCGACTCCCTTCCAACAAACGGGTTCCTTAAAGGTAGATCAACAACCACCAACTTAACTGAATTCATTTCTCAGGCGCTGTGATGTGATTGCCACTGACTACAGTAAAGTTTTCAACCCGGTTTTATCAATTGGATCAAATCATACTTGGAAGGTCGGCAGTACGAGGTTATATTTAGATCTTCTGTCTCTAACTCCATTAAGGCCACTTCGGGTATCCCTCAAGGCAGTCACCTTGGTCCTTTAATTTTCGTCCTGACCACCAGCGATGTCGACTGCATTATCAAAGACTATCTCCCTGTCTATGCCGATGACATGAAAATATTTAGATACATATCTTCTCAGACTGATTCTCGCCCACTTCAAGATGACCTAAATAGATTTTCTTGCTGGTGCCAGAAAAATCATCACTCAAGTAGGAGCTACTTCTTTTGCAACGAGCTTGTCCCACAAGTTTCTTTTTTGTGTGATTTAGGTGTTATCTGCGATAGGGAACTTAACTTTCGTTCCCATATTGACCACATAATAAATAGAGCCAATTCTGCGCTTGGCTTTGTAAAACGTTGGTCCAAGGAATTTTCGAACCCACACGTCACCAAATCACTGTATATCACATTCGTCAGACCTATCCTCGAATATGCTAGCCAAGCCTGGTCGCCACACTCTGCTGTACACATCCGACGTATTGAAGCCATCCAGCGCAGGTTTATCCGTTTCGCCCTACGCGGTCTCCCTTGGATTGATAGATGCGACTTGCCTCCCTACTCTGATCGTTTAAAACTGATCAATCTTCAGTCTCTTGAAACTCATCGTGATATTGCCGACTTACTCTTCCTCCATCAGCTAGTTACCGGTCAAATTAATTGTCCCGCGCTTCTTGAATTAGTCTCATTTAACACCAATCCCCGTAACTTAAGGTCCAGTCCCCTCTTCCGTCTCTCTTATCATCGCACCAATTATGGTTATAATGCATCACTGTCCAGAATATTGCGCTTGGCTAATTATATGGAAAACACATTTGACTTCCACTGCAGCAGAACCTCCCTTCGAAACGATCTTCAGCTCCGCCTCAATTCCACCTAGCCATGTCTTGATTTTACCACCCCCACACCCAAATTGCTCCCTCCTATTCTCCCCTTTACACTCTCGCGTCTCTACCTAGGTTTTCCATCCTCTGTTAGTTTTAAGTTAAGTTTTTTTTTTTTGAGATTGTTTAAGCTTGTGTGGCCGAAAAAAAAAAAAAATAATAGTTTTAAGCTTAGCGTTAAGTCCCATTTTTTGTTAATTTTTAAGTTTTAGCTTTAAGTACCTGCTTGTATTAAGCTTAAGTAAATAAATAAATAAATAAGTATTAAAAGCATTACCTCTCGTATGGACAGGTGTGCCGGTTTCTGCCTGTCTTGAAACTGTGCAACTTCTTTTTTGTACCGTCGTCGCTCCAAACTGCGATACTTCCCTTACACCTGGGCACTAGTGAAGCAATAGCCCTCTTCAGTCAGTTTTTCTTGGATTTGCTTCCACATTTTGCTTTTATTCTTTAGCTGAAATGTCTTTCCAATTTTTGGCTGCAACTCCTCCAAAAAGGACAGTAGCAATTTGGTCGTTGGTTCTAACCATATAGTCTTAGCTGATTTTATCAGAAAAGCTGAACTCCAAGGGTTCTTCCAATTGCTAGCGTGTATCCAATCCAGCAGAGTTATCTATGCTCGTTACTTCTGACACCACAATATCTAGAATAAAATCCAAGTCATTGCCATGGGTTAGGTTAGGTTAGGTAAGGTGGTAAGGTGGCTGACAGGGTCAGGACACACTTAGACCACTTGGGTCCATTGTGATACCACATAGAGTTGGGACCGGAGAAATCACCGGTTACCGGAGAAAGATGTTGACCAGGCAGGGTGACTGTTTCAATCAAACCCGTACCTACGTAGGTGGACCGTGGAAATAGTGGAGTGCATAATAGAAGGCGAGGTGACTGATACAATCAAATCTTGCAATAATATGCAGTCGAACTATGGGAATTGGTTTGGCTAGGTAGGGTTACTGATACAATCGAACCCTTAGTACCTAGTTGCACCGTGTAGGTGGGGTGCATGGGAGTAATAGGGTTGATTGACTCAATCAATCTAACTTAACCAGTGAAACTATATAAGTTTATAATGTCTATGTTAGACAGGTCACTTAGGTCTTCAAAGAAGTATTCCCCTAATAGCTGTTTTGTCTGGGTAGCTAGCGATGGGCATGTGCCGAGGAGGTGCAGATTGTTCTCCTCTTCCTCTTCATCTCCGCAGCTTCTACAGTAATCATTTGCTGGGACTCCCATTCTAGTTGCGTGTCTACCTAACAAACAGTGTCCTGTGATTATTTCTTTGATTCTCTTTGCGTCGATACGCACGTAGCTAGATTACTCCATCTGTTGTTTATAGTAGCTTGCGCTTCGTTAAACATACGAAGTTTCATCGTTTGTATGAATGGGTTACAAAGTAAGAGAATTATCATGGAAAAACATCATAACTTAATTAAATTAATTAAAGGATTTGCATATAACATTTGTTGACTTTGAAAATCATTTGATAGACAACCAAGAAATCTGACATGGGTGGCTCTATGACATCGAGAAGTTCCACAAACCAATGTACAGATGAACATGAGCATGTACGAGGGAGCAATGACGTGAGTAAGATGTCCCGCTGGAGTAACCGAAGGGTTCGCAATCAAAGTCGCGATGCGCCAGGGAAGCGTCTTAAGTCCTTTGCTCTTGGTTGCAGTCCTTGACTATCTGTTTGAAGGTAAAGCTATCGAACCCAATGCAATTCTTTGCTGACGATGGAATCATCATAAGTGAGGATTCTAAGTATGTCCCTGCAATAAGTACTTGACGTATGGGAGGACGTTTCGGAGGGAAATGGGTACCACATTAGTCAAAAAAACAACAGAGTACTTGTGCTGCCCGTCCTCTAAAACACTCAGCCTTATTCCAGATATTTATTTAAAAGGAACAGTGCTTCCCAAGTGCGAGAAGCTGAAGTATCTGCGATCTTCATTCAATAGCGAAGCAACCTGTGATGACGACATCAATCATCGCGTAAGTGTAGGGTGGATGCAGTGGCGGAAAAACGATGTTATCGTCTGTGACCGAAGATTGCCCCCTAAGTTGAAAGGAAGGCTCTAGAGTACTGCATCCAACATTCACATATGGTTCACAATGTTGAAAAATGTACAAAACGTATGAGAGTAAATTAACGGCAGCTAAAGTGAAGATGCTTCGCATGACAGCAGGAGTGACAAAGCTTGATCGAATAATAAGTTCGAAGATCCATGCAAGCCTTTCCCTCAAAGAAACAGTTTCACGAGCGTGACCGTGATCATTTAAGCCCCGTTAAAAAGGCAACATCAATGACGAGCTGATCCCAAATCGGGATACTGCAACAGAAAATATAATTTCATCATTTGTAAGATTGAATTCCAACGAGTATTGACCGGTTGCACTACCTCCTTCAGTTTTTTTGGTTGCCTACTACTCATACTTTAAATTATGCATTTATACGAGTATGTATAATACTTGTGTGCGTTAAAAAAATGGCTTGTATATTTCTAAAGCGTCTATAAACCTTTCTATCGCAAAATTAACAACGCCCCTATAGTCAGATTAGAAATAAAGCTTCCATAACCTTGGAGAAACCCAGGTAGTAGAATGTGATATTTGAAAGGACTTTAAAGTCAATCGTGTTTCGGATAAAGCAAATTCGGGATAAGCAAGCTCGGGATGCTGTCTAGAATATGGCGAAGCAATCCAATCAGTTTGAAAACCAAGCTAAGACTGTTCCGCTCCAACGTTGAATCCGTGTTGTTATATGGATACAGCACGTGGAGAGTGACCTCTACTGTCACCAGAAAGCTAACGGCACAATATCTTATCGATCAATCGTATCTCAAATGAACAACTTTACGAGAAAACGGGTCAGGAACCAATAGGCACAATCATCCAACGACTGAAGTGGCAGTGGATTGGCCACACGTTCCGAAAGGGTGACAGTTCCATAACGAGTCACGCTACGCAATAGAACCCTTTCACTTAGGATGGCAAGGACCTGTCGGTCCGAGGAAAACATGGCGCAGAACGGTCGAGAGGAGGCACGGCAGTTGGGGAAAAGTTTGGGAGAGCTTATACATTGCCAGAAACCGTACACGATGGCGCGTAGGTGTAGCAGATGCCCTAGGACCTACAAGGGGAGACAGGACATAAACAACAAGTGTTTCGGATACGTTTATCCCACAAACCTCAATGTTTGTGGAGTATTAACTTGAAAAAGAGTAGTGAGTCTATGTTAATCAACGTACGACTAACAGTAAACATTCAGTTGTATCACATTAAGATAGCTTTGTCTAACATGTCATTAAAGGTTTTATTCATATTTGTAAGATTAATTTTTCTTATTTCTCTTAAAAGACTCATAGTATACCTCATGTTTTTAATTTTCTCTTACAGGTCTTTTGCTTCTACAATGCGCATTAGCATCAGAACACTGGGGCTATCCTGACCTCGAACTGACTGAAGGTAAGTAGTCAAAGTTCGAAACAATTAAGAAACGTTTCATTCAATTAGCACATTTATCATTCAGCCTACTTAGTCAAAGATATCACAACAATTTACTAATAAAGCACATGTATCTATTGTAGTACATTCCCATCGTTCCAAATCTGAACAATGTACGAATAAATTACTCTCACTCTCGGACGGAAGGCTCGCCCATTGTCTGGCATGCAAATCTGGCATATCCCAATAGTTTAGACTATTAGCAGCGATTGAATAATATCAGTGTGCTATCAAAACACATAAATTGCTTAAATTGCTAAATTGCCCACTTGGATGTGAGTCGTCAACACAGAGCGTAATTGGAAAGATTTCGAGTCTACACTGTGTTCGCACACTTCAGTGGCGGACGTTGCGATATTTTCACTTAAGTGGGTGATGAGCTTAACATGTACTAGTGTGGACTTATTATATTAAGATAGAATTTAGCAAAATAGCACGTATGCACCTACCTAACTTTGAAGCTGAGCTGGTTTTCTTCGCGTAAAAACATAATGCTCATGGCGACATATGTATGCATACTCGAACGTATTCGTAATTAGAGCAGTTCTTATCCCTATTCTTATTTGTAGGAGTTTTCACCAGAAGTTATAAGAAAGGCGAGTAGGAATATGATACGCAGGATTTTAAAATGAACGAGTAAGATCAAAATAATTATGGTACCCAGCTTCCTCCGGGTGAAATAAAAAAATGTAGTAGATCTAATTTTATTGATTCATTGTTGGTCGCCCACCACGTAGAAAATAAGCCAGAAAAGATCTTGACCCGCACCTATGTAAAATCCATATGGTTTATCAATCAAAGCCACGATATCATAAGTTACATTGCTTTTTCGCTATTTGGGCTCTAGAGCAAATGCAACCTAACCTGTTGTTTTAAAGTACAATTATCTTCAGCGATGTGGCTCATTATTGGCTTAACAAGATTGTTAATGAGCAAAATTGTCGCATATAGAATAAATTGAATACAGGAGACATCCTACAGTATCCATTAAATCAAAAAAATGCACCGTTTGGTGGGGTTTTCATGCTGGTGACATCATCGGACCTTATTTTTTTATGCAATTAGAGCTTGCGTTATGTACCATGCTCGAAGCATAATTCAACACAGGATATACAGTAGATGATATTGCTCCGGACGAGATGTGGTTTCAACAGGATGGTTCTACGTATCATTCAGCGATGGAATCCATCAACTTAATAAATTTCGAGAAATAAACCTGTCAATTGGCCTCCAAGATCATGCGTCATGCATTATTTCCCATGAGGCTTCGTTAAGTCACTGACATATGCTGATAGGCAAGTCAAGAATTGACATCCTAGAAGCCAACATTGTTCGTGTTATTCCTGACATACGACCACCATTGCTCGAAAAAGTGACCCAGTTACAGAATGTACCAAATACCAAAACACTCAGGCTCGTAGCGGTCCATTGTACTACCAGGCAGGAACCTTTCTTTGGCGCATTGGTTGGGAAAACTTCGATTTTATTCATTTTTTTGTAATGCTCGGGTTGCTCCCCGCTAGCTTACCTGCACACATCGGTTAAGAAGCCAACACACTACGCACTGCACCACTGCCACCCTTTAAAATGGCGACAGAGTACCAGAAAACCAATACACTGGCACACTCCGTCATTGCATAGTTGTGCCTATTGATTCCTGGTAAAGCTATTCGTTCAAGATACGGTTGGACAAGAAAATCCTTAAGACCATTTTCTTGTAATAGGAATGATCACTATTCACGTGTTGCATCCATATACAGGTAATAGCATCGATTTAACGTTGCAGTGGAACAGTCTTAGCTTCATATTCAAACTGATTGCATTGCTTCGCTATATTTTGGACAACATCCCGAACGGGGACTTTGCTTTGCGATCCTGTTGGCTATATCCAATTCGGTTCCACCCCCAGTCAAGATAATACTCCCAAGATACCGGAAATCTTCTACCCTCTCTATCGGTTGTCCAGCAATGTATACTTGAGGTCATGAGTTTGTTCCAAGGATGATCATTTTAGTTCTTGCGGCATTAATTTTCAGCCTGATGATGCCTGCCTCCCTCTCCACATCTGCTTTCATTTAGAGGAGGTTCATAATTCTGCGAAAGAGCAAGAATACATCGTCAATGCAGCCATGATGTTTCAGTTGAATTGTAGGTAAGAGTCCACCGAATTCTTCTATTTCCCGTCGACAAAGCTGCACGAAGCACATCGCTAGTCATCAAAAAATGAGTATTGGCGAAAGAATACAACCTTTACTTACCCCACTTTAGATCTCGAATTCCTCAGATAATCTTCTTTGTGCAGAACGCGACATTTGCAACCATTGTATGCAGCAATAGCAATTAAATTATCAGGAATACCTCTCCTGCGTGAGGTACATCAAATATTCGTCAACTCTCTGTTGACACTATCAAACGCCTTCTCAAAATCGATTAATAGCAGGTGAATTGGCGATCGATATTCAGCGCACTGCCTGACCATCTACAGGAGGATTCAGAACGTAAACCTACTTGTTCGGCACCAAATGTGCCTCCTGCTCCGCCAGTTTTCGTATTATATTCAATTTCCTTATTAGAAGCTTGACGAGCATTCCCTTCTTTCACTGGTCTGTAAAGATTTCAGCATTCCAAACTCTTAGTGGGAACAGTAGCACAGCCGATGTTGTTGGCCCTGCTTGAAAGAGCTCTGCGCGAATACCATCAAGTTTTACCGTCTTGTTGCTTTTCAGTGGTTTGGTCGCTGTATTGTTCTCATCCTTACCATTTCTTACCTCGCATATTTCAGTCAGATTTGGGTGCATATTGCTAGCGAATACGCGGCTCAAAGCCAAAACCAAAACCAAAATGCACCTTGCATCTCTCGAACTGGTTGTCATCCGAAATGAACAGAGAACCGTCTAGGGTTTTCATTGGGTTTGGGCTAGAGCTGCAACCACATAGCTTCTTCTGTAGGCAGTCTTGTGGCTATACATGCTTGGAGCTTGTTCTGCTTCTGTGGCCAGCACGTTGATGTAGTTGCGATTCTCACGTCGCACGCTTCGCTAAACTTTCTTCATCTTTATGCCATATAGGGTCTTTAGCTCGCCTCTCGCTGCTGCTGGAATAGCTGCAATGCGAGCTTTCATCTGTTTTCGTTCGTCAATCCATCTCCAGGTATCCTCGAGAAGTCACGCCCTAAGCTAAAGAAGTGAAACCCAGGAAGTTGGAAACCCAGCTGACTTTGTGCTTAAACTAGGCGCCACATTTCACAAGACAATTGTCATTGCAGTAATTCGCAAACCTTTCCCCGCTGTCATTGTGGTTGCCTAGTCAATCCTTCCCGATAACATATTTTGCCCTTCGTTGTCATTGTCTACCGTGTCATTCAAATCCCCTATCATTATGTCAATGCCATTTGGTGTTGTGTTGAAGACAACGCTTAAAAGATTGTAGGAGCTCTCCTTCTCCTAAGATGAGCCATCCGTTGGGGTATAATACTGTATAATGGCGACGCGTCGTACTCTAGTCCGGAATCTGGACGTCGAAATCCTATCACTATAAGCCTGACAGGAAGTAACGAGTATGCGTGCTGTTGGTCTTAGCAGCAGTTCCGTTTTGGAACTGTATCTTTTCTTGACTATACGCCTTTTCTGATTAAAAGCCGTGTTATTCGGGATATAGTGACCAGTGAGTTGTCTGGCAGTGTTTATGCATGCGATCTAGGAACCAAAAGCTTTTTCGGCTAGTCCACCACCGATTTTTTTATAAATTCTGCCGATTTTCAACAATTTCCGTTGGTTGTCAGTTGTGGTAGTAGTATTTCCGACTAGACTCGTAACCTAGTTTGCAATTTCTTTCTAAAATTCATATATTTTTTTCTTTTTCTTCCAAAACTCTAGAATTTCCAAAATGGGGTGGAATCTGTGATAGCGGACGGCACCAAAGTCCAATTGACCTGGCCGTTGCTGGATCGCTTAAGGGCAGCTATCCGGAATTGAATTTCCATAATTATGAGAAGACTTTGACTTCCCCCGCACTGGTCAACAATGGTCATACCGGTAAGTTACCTGCTTTCAATTACTTAACAATATTTCAAAATGTTCTGCTTTTTAGTACAATTGTCCAAATTCTCCGTTCAGATGACATTAAGTGGGGGGCCACTGACAGACAAATATGTTGTTGAACAAGTCCATTTGCACTGGTGGTCTGAGCACACAATTGACAAAATAAGGTAATTGGCCAGAGTTAGGTAAAGCACAGCAGATATTCCTGTATCACCCCTAAAATTTCAGATACCCCCTGGAAGCCCATATTGTCCATCGAAACAAACGCTATGGTAACATCACTGAGGCTGCCGCCCACAAGGATGGAATTGCAGTGCTTGGAGTTCTGTTCCATGTTTCCAATAAGGCCAATCCCGGAATCGGAAAAATAGTAGAAAACGTTGAATTCATCAACGGCGCTGATGAGATTAACAAACCAGTTACAATGGAGCAAAAGCTAAACCTTCGCGAACTTTTCCCTGTTATCTCAAATGGCTACTTGACCTATGAAGGATCTCTGACAACTCCATCATGTGCTGAATCGGTAACGTGGTTTGTTTTAATCGACACATTCCCAGTCACTTTGGAGCAGGTAAGATGAAATCCAAGCCGGTTATCCTAAGCAGATTTGAAAGACATTCTCTGTTCTCTTTCCAGGTGAATAAATTCCAGGGTATTGAAACTGGCGAAGGCAAAAAATTGAGCAACAACTATCGTGCGGTTCAGAAAAGAAACAATCGTGCAGTGGTTGTCGTTCAAGATTCAAGGTCCATGGCCGCGCCCTCAGTGCGCTCATCCGTGTTGGCTCTGCTTAGTTCTATGGCTGTGGTGTATCTTAGCCGAGCTCTGCAGTAATAGTTGATAGAAGAAGTCTGAACTCTAAAAAGCCTCGAGAGGGAAAATCACGGATTGGCTTCATTATTCAAAAAATCGTTTTAGTTTTTTTTTTATGAAAAATTGTTGCCATTAGTCTTTTCTACGTTTTCTATGTATCCTATGTAGTTTTGCAAACACTATGTCTTCAAGTTCAGATGCTCTTTATGGATATGCATGGAATCTATTGTAAGCATATGTTGCAGATATACACATATTTTTTGTATTTCGTATTTATTATGTTAACATATTAACAGGATGTTGCTATTTTAAAATACCTAGTCAAATTTATTTTTAAATAAAAGCCATTAAATGTATTACATTTGTTATAGTCTTAGTTTTAAGGCTACGTTTCTTGGGTATAAAATCATCTAGGAAAGGAACTCACCGACGCACGATATAAAAAATACAATAAGGCCCAGTAATCTTCATCAACTTGAATTCAATGCAACTCAGTATGATAGCTATAGCACTAGAGTCTCGAATTTCAAAGAAATTTCAGAAGCAAAAACTTTCCGCATATGCACCCAAGCACAAGAAAGTCCCCTAACAGAAATAGAGCAGTCGTTTGCATTTATGGCATCCCTACCGAACTCTTTTAATTGGTGCCAAGAGTTTCCGCAGATTTTCCGAGGAACGGAAAAGAGGGAAGATCATGAAGATTTTAAAGAAGAGGTATGTGCAATTGTATGTGCATTTTTGGGGCGAATAAAGGAGCTCTCGATGTCGAACAGGTGGACTTGCGTTCCGTATCCTCCTGTTTTATGCAACCATCATAGAAGCATCAAGAACACTCCCAATGTGTTTTTAGATGAACTGACATTGGCATTTAATCAAATATTCCAAAGGGGCAGAGTTGGTGAAACGTTTACAATACTTGTAAGTATCATTTTTTTTAATATTTAAGAAAGAAGGTAGCAATGTGGCAAGTCATTATAGGGTGTTATCTTTTATGAACTGCATTTCGATAGTCATGATACATAACGGGTGAGCCATCTTTTATGTCGGTGTGTAAATATTGAATAACTTTGAGATTTATCAACCGATTGACTTGAGTGGACATATTTTTGGAACGTCAATTCAGTATAATTTTAACCATAAATCGCATCACACCGATACAATGCGCCGAAATAGTGAAGCTGTATATTGAAAATAGTCGTTCAGTTGTGTTAACTCAACGTGCATATCTTCGAAAATACCGTGGCTAACAAGCACCGTCTGACAACACTATTCGTCGTTTGGTATCAAATTTTGTTGAGCACAGGACAGTCGGAGATCGTCGACATGCCGTTTATCAACGCCCAAGACGTTACAATGAACTGGTTGAAGCGGTAAGAGAGAGTGTTGCCGAGAACCCACATGTGTCGTATCGTCACCGCGCTCAGCATTTTGGCGTCAGTGGAACCATATTGCGGGGCATTTTGAAGGATGATTTGCATTTGTTTCTATATAAAGTGCAATTGACTCAAAGAATATTGCCGACAGACCGTCCACGTCACTTGGAAAATGGCCAAATAGTCGCTCGAATGGTTGGCACTGAACCTGATTTTTGAAGGCAAATTTTGATGACCGACGAGGCTCATTCCAGACTCTCTGGCGCCGTTAACAAGCAAAATTGCCGCATTTGAGGAACGGTGAGTCCACACGCGATCCATGAAACACTATTGCATAACCAAAAATGACTGTTTGGACCGGCGTTTGCGCCAAAACCATCATTGGGCCATTTTTCTTCAGAGAAGAGGAAACATTCAATAGGAATCCATATCGGTGGATGTTGGCTCATTATGTCTGCCCACAAATGTTTTTAAAAGGTCTGGACGGTTACTGGTTTCAACAAGACGGTGCGCCATGCCACACTGCAAATCAAACAATGCAGTTTCTGCAACGAAATTTCCCTGGACGTGTGCTGTCAAAAAATGGCGACATTGACTGGCCAGCCAGATCCCCAGATTTGACCTCTCCGGACTTCTTTTTTTGGGGTTATTTGAAAAGCAAAGTATATCCCAGGAAGACTCAGACCATTGACGAGATCAAGGCAAACATTCGTGCCGAAATCATCGCTATACCGCCCGAGATGCTCGAAAAAGTTATGGAAAACCCAGCAAAAGGGCGCATTTTGCTTTGGTCAATAGAGGCGGCCATTTGATTAATGTTGTATTCAGAACTAGTCCAAATAAATTCTACAAGACCAAATTAAATAAAAATACCCCATATATGGAAATCGGTTTTTTTTTTCAAAGTTATTTAATATTCACATACCGACATAAAAGATGGCGCACCCTGTACATTTTCAAAGGCCCACTAATCCTTTAAAGGGTCGCGGGGGTAGGATGCTTAGGTCGACTCTCCATCCTTCTCGATCCTCTGCCATTGACTCCAATTCATCAGAAGAGATCCAACCATCTACTTCTAGGCCTACCGAGCGGTCGCCTACCTGGTGACACAGCAAACATGGCAAATCTTGGAAGCCGGCCTAGGGGCATACGCACTACATGACCAAACCATTATAGCATAGATCACTCCGTTCGAAGAAGCAGCTGCGCAACATTTATCGCCTCGAGTACTACTCGGGTGTTGCGCACTCGATCCCTACGAGTTATTCTAGCGAGACCGCGAAGGAACCTCATTTCAGCAGCTTGCATCCGCGATCTAATTCTTTCGGTCACTACCCAAATTTCATGACCATAGGTCAGAGTTGGAACATGTGCGGATCTTAAATCAATAGTTTAGCTTGAACGCTAAGTTCGGCATTTCTTATAAGAGACTGACCAAGCTCTCTCAAAATTGATCCAGCCTGACTAATTCTACAGGATAACTCGGCATTGATCTTTCCATCACTCGTGAATAAGACCCCGAGGTACTTAACCCTTGTGTCAATATGACATACCTGGGTATGTATTCGCATTTTCAAATGCAAATTCGAACCGCGCTGAATTTTCAAGTAGTAGCTTCCCAAAAGTAAAAGCTCGACAAATTCCAATTAATTTTAAGTACACAAGTACTCGATTACAAGTTTTTCAGTATATATAGTATACCGCACTAACCATACGTGCATATCTGGGTATGTGCGAGTTGACTAAGCGTTGTGCGACACTCGCATCGACACAAAGGTTTAACTTATCCACTTGCTTCAGTGGGACTCCACTACAATGCAGAGTGCACTGAATGGGTATTTTAGAGACGACCATTACTACCGATTTCATCCCAGCATCATCACAAACGGCTACAAACCTTTCGAGTGCGTGCTGAAGTTCGGTTTGAGAAGATCCAAGGATGACCAAATTATCCGCAAAGAGCAGACGACTAATCTTTAAGTCTCCCACCTTGAAACATTCCCCGCCACGGCTGCGGTGCAACATCCAATCCATATATACAATGTAGAGGAGAGGTGACAAAACGCACCCTTGGCGCAGTCCAACGCCCATAGTGAAAGATGATTTAACACCGTTTATCCGAACACAGCTTCTTCAGTTAGTATATAAAGACTGAATCGCCTTTAACAGGGAACCATCAATCCCATACTCCTGCAAAACACTCCAGAGTTTGCCTCGAGGAACCCTGTCTTGTGCTTTCTCGAATTCAACAAAATAAGTGTAGACAGGTTTAGCATACTCCCAGGCCTTCTCAAGAACTATACTGAGAGTGAATAACTGGTTGGTTGTGCTTCTACCGGGACGACCGTTCTAAGAACTTTATTTTCAAAAGTTTGTATGATGTTTCTTTTCCTTTTATTGGTACAACCTCATAGGTTAGGTTAGATTGGAGGGAAGTGCACCTAAGTGCTTATCACGGGGGCCGTTCGGGCCATTGTGTTCCCTTTGTAGTGTGGAACCTATACTTAAATTATTATCTTGCGGTCGGTTCTGATGTGAACCAGCTTGTGCTATTTATGAAACCTGTTCCTTAGTGGGACTTGTATGAGATCCCCTAGTTCGCCAAAAAGCTAGGAAACAGGCTATGACGGAGGCGGCGGTTTTGAAGATTTTGGCAATCGCATAGCAGGTGTTTGATGGTTTCTGTCTCCTCTATACCTTTACAGCTGCTGCAGTGGTCGGGTGTGTTGACGCCTAATCTAGCAGCCGTTACCCCTATCGCACAGTGTCCTATTAGCGCTCCTGTCTAGATGCGAATCTCTTTTTTGTTTAGCGCCAAAAGGCTTTTTGTTCTGTTTTCACCCACTGTCGGCCATAAGCTGCCAGATATGACACAGTCGCTCACAGTCCGGGAACCCAGCAGAGAGTTACGTCATGGGTGTTGCATATTCTGTTCAACGTGTTATGGTATCTGGAAACTGTTTGTGATCTGAAACAACCCAATACTTGCTTACCATACGCCCACACTGGGTTTAGCAATTGCTTATAGATAAGCAGTTTGTTATGTAGACTCAGCTCCGAATGTTTTCCGAGTAGCCAGTACATTTGTCGGTATTTGTTTTCGAGCTCGTCGCGTTTCTTTTTTTTTTGTATGCGATTTCAATTTAAGTTTAACATTCGTCCAAGCGTGGACTTTATTAATAGCATGTTGCAGCTTTCCAGTTGCTAATTCAATAGTATCGCCGTATCGTCCGCAAACGTGGCGACGACCCAGTTTCTTTTCTGCGGGATATCACACGTGGAAGTGGTCCAAGGACACTTCCTTGTGGAACTCCGGCCGCAATCTCCTTGATGTCAGAGTAATCATTTCTGTGCTTAACACGAAAGAGTATCTTTGCAAATAGTTGCAGTGGCAGTAGTAGTAACAATTTATACTCCAAGCCTTCGTGCCAAACCTTATCGAAAGTTTGTGAGACGTCAAGAAATACACCACAACAAATCTTTTTCTCTTCGATAACTTTCTCCATCATCAGTTATTTTGTGGACTTGGTCGATTGTAGAATGTTTGATTCTAAATCTAAACTGATGGTCAGGAATGAGATGTCTTTCGTCGATTACGGGTTGTAGAACTTTAGAAAGTAGTATTTCGAGTAGTTTTGAGATAACGAGCAATAGGGAAATAGGCCGATATGATTTCTTCTCATTCAGAGGTTTGCCTGGTTTCGGGACCATTATAATCTCGGCGACTTTCCATTCTCTCGGAACATAGAGCAATCTGAATGAAGCATTGATCAAATAGAGCAGTTTGATTAGAGCTTTATTCGGCAATTCCTTGACCACGTGTACCATTATCAAGTCGTAACCCGGATCTTTTTTCGTCTTTAAATTTTTAATCACTTCCTTCAATTCAGTCAATGCAACTTTTTTTACTTTAGAGTTTTCAGATGTTGTGACTGGGGAGTCGGGCGTTAACAAAGGGCCGCCGAACGGTTCAAACGTTTCTTCTAAGTGCAAAGCAAAAAGTTCTGCCTTTTCTTTGTTTTGGTGGTGCTTGCATTTGAGGTTTCCGGATGCCCTTTAGCGCTTTCCAAAGCGAATAATTTGATTCTCTTTCAGCAGAGAGATTTTCAGGGTAGGTCGCTATTTTTTTGCTTTTAAATTTGCGAATACTACAATATCTCTAAGGCGATTGCATAGTCGGTTAAGGGCCGTTTTATGCTGCAGTGGACGAGTGATTTGCCATTTCTTTCGTGCTTTTCGTTTCTCCCTCACCAGTTCAATGATTTCTCTGGGATACTTTTCGTTGCAGTTGATCTTATAGCTTCTAGAAGGAGCGTTTCCCCATGCCGCTCTTTGGATTGCTTCCACGAACGATCAATTTCGTCTTCTGATTCACAAGGTGTTTTAAGTGATACATTTAAGGCGATATTTATTTCGCAATCATTTCTAAAGCCCTTTCAGTTTGTGCTATTTCCAGTAAGTCTTGGAGGTCCTTTTTCTTGATCAAAGCCTCTCCAAGTAATAAAATTACCGGAGAGTGGTCAGAAGAGAGATAAAGCTTTCTTCGACTGTAATAAACTTCTCGATAATGCCTCTGTAACGAAAAAATTGATAAGATCGGGAATTTTTTTTGAGTTGGTTGGCCAATAGGTCGGTTTTCCTGTCGAATAAAAACTACAACCGAATTCATATGCCACTTCGTAGAGAATTTTCCCTTTAAAAGATGTACATCTTGAACCCCACAAGGTGTGCTTCGCGTTGAAAACTCCACCAATAAGGAAATTTGAACCAAGGTCATTGAAGACACGAAAGTAGTCATCTTTTTCTAGTAAGCATCGCGGCGGACAGTAAACAGATGCTATATTGTAGCTCAGGTGTTTATTTTTTACCCTTACCGCACACAACTGCAGTTTTTCCAGCTCTATGCTTATATCGGCCGAATGTTCGATGTTAGTTTTAATGAATAAGGACGAACTGCCCCGCGCTCTATCAGAAGGATGGTAGGCGTGATAACCAGCGTAGCCTTTTATCTTTATTTGCGACTCCCTTACTAGATGGGTTTCGGAGATCAAACATATGTCGATATTTTCTCTTATTAGAAACATTTCTAATTCGTTAGATTTTTGTTAGAGTCCATTTGCATTCCATGTTACTATTTTAAGCAAAGAGTCCATATTTACTTAGATTTAGATATAAGGTAAGCCATACAAAAGCTTTCGACGTTACTAAGACGTTCGAGAATCCGTTTGTTAATTTCACGTTGTTCCTCGAACTTAGCGTAGATGCAGTTCAGAATTTCATTCAACGGATCAGAGGGTGGCCCGTCGTTTCGTTTGGTTGCTTTGACTGCAGCCTGAGAATACGTCCGATGTACGGGGTTCGCTGGCTTATCCGATGTTATTCTCATTCAGCCTTTTTAGTGGACGACTTTGACGTACGTTTAACCGCTTTAGAAGGCTGATTAACTGTTTCAAGAGTCTGCCCTGCTGATTCAAGCGTCCTTTCAGTCGGCTCAGGAGTCTGAACAACTGGCTTACGAGCCCGCTCAGTCTGCTTAGCAATACGTTCTACCGACTAAGGAGCCGATCGACTGAATTTGTTCCCCGCATAATCGGCGTTGTAGATTTTTTCCGTCGCATCTGTAATTCCTTTGCGACCTCGCAACCGCGATAATTTGCTGGGTACCTTCCTTTGCAGTTAATGTAAGTTGCTTTTTAATTTTTGCTCAAACTGCAGTTTTCCGAAGAGTGTTTTCCAGCGCAATTAACGCAGCGCGACTCTTTTCACAGTACGCCTGTATATGATTAAACCCTTGGCAACGCTTGCATTGAGGGATTGTCTTCGTGTTAACACGGAGCGGCTCGATTTTAACGACCATACTCATGATTGTACGAGTAATATATATCTTTTCCTGGCTTTCCGTTTTATCGAACGATAGCACAAAAAGAGGACGTTTCACTATAGCTTCATCCCTACGGTCGAGTCGATTTCTTTTTTTTTTTTTAAAGGTTCACGGCGTCGAGAATGTTAAAACCTCTATCGCGTAAATCACCTATAACGTCTTCTTTACCCTATGATGGATGAAGTCCTCTAGCTACGACCCTCAAGGGTCTCTCAGACTTGTCTTCGTAAATATGCCATTGAATTTTTTCGTTGTTAAGCTTTTGAGATACAGCTCGATAGCCCTCAGCGTCACTAACCTTGATTTTCCATGCATCTTTTCGCAACGAAGTTACTTTAAATTCGGTAGCGATCGTTGTTCTTAACATTTTTCGCAGAGAATTATAGTCTGCAACGCCTGTAATATTTATTGGTAGAGGTGCGTGTTTGCTTTCAATTTGCTTTTCAGATTTTGGCTGCGCTTTGCAATGATCGCTTGTCTTCAAATCATAACATCGCTGAAATACCAAGAAGAAGAAGATGCTTCTATCACTTGTGGCCACAGATTTATTATAATCTCAAAACAGCTACTAAGCATACCAAGGCCGGATATTGCAAGAATTGTAGACATTGGCCAATAGGAGAATATGCTGCTAAGCTAGGTATCCATCAAAACAATTTCTGCCATATTTCAATGATAATAACGAAAGTGAACCTCAAAGAGATATCTAGCAATAGGATTGGAAAGCTCATCCTTGTCTTAAATTCTAAAGGGTGGGTTTAAATACATTGTTTTCTTTTCAAACAAAACCCTCAAACACCCCGGCTCCAAAACTACGCGACGCTAATTGATTTTTTTTTTTGTCATTGTTTTATTATGTACACTTAGGGACAAAAGTCTACATACACACCAGTAGTTGAATAGATTTATTTCTGTTTGTTTTGTAAAACGCAGTAAATTTGGAAAAATTAGTATAAAACATTCAAAAACATAACACAACAAAAACTTAATATTATTTCATTAAACATAAACAAAAAAAAAATACAAATGTAAATTGACTTCGAAAAAAGAGGGACAAAAGTGTACATACAGTATGCTAAAAGAGAGACAAAACTGACATACTTTTAATTCAAATACAAATTTAGTACGGCGTTGTATTGCCTTCTGCATCTATAACGGCTTTCATTATTCTTGGCATTGAATTGACCAATTTCTTGGTTGTTGATGGTTCGATCAGCGCCCACTCTTCTGTTATGGCTCTTTTCAATTCTGTTTTATTTTTTATATTTCTTTTATGAAGTCTACGTTTGATTTCATCCCATAGATGTTCTATGGGATTCATGTCCGGAGATTGAGGTGGGGTCCTTAATTGTTTAGGCGTGTTGTAGAGTAGCCATTCCTGCACAATACGCGACGTGTGCTTTGGGTCATTATCTTGCTGAAAGATGAATGACCCATTTAGCCCTAATTTTTGAACGCTAGCGCGGAGATTATTTTTTAAGATGTCTAAGAACAGATATTTATCCATTATAGACTCTATAAACATTAAGTTGCCGACACCACTCTCCGACATACATCCCCAAACTAGCACGTTTCCACCACCGTGTTTTATTGTCCCTACTAAATTTCGTTTTTCCAACGCCGTATTAGGTTTTCGCCAAACTCTTTGCTTGCCATCGTTAGCGTACAAGTTGAACTTGCTTTCGTCGCTAAAAACAACTTTAGACCAATAATCATTGCCATATTTAACATGATCTTTTGCGAATCTAAGTCTTTTTTTACGATTCCTTTCATTAATAAATGATTTCTTTCTTGCGATCCTACTATTAAAACCGTTTTTTGTTAATATTCTACGGACTGTTCTTGGATTGCATGATTTGTTAGTTTCTTGTCTTATTTCCGCTGTGATTTGTGTAGCGCTTAACTTCGGATTTACCTTAACTTTCCGTGTTATCAAAGTCTCTTCCCTGGTGTTAAAGATCCTTGGCCGTCCTGTGCGAGGTTTTGACGTTACCGTGCCTGTATTTTTATAGTTTTTAATAACGGTCTGCACTGTTGCGTGGCTCAAATCAAATAGGGCACCGATATTCCTTAATGATTTTCCTTCTAAGCTATGTTTTATGATAAGTTGTCTTATCATAAAAAAAAAAAAAAAAAAAAAAAATAAGTAAAAAAATTAGCTTCTTTGGAAGAATACGGAAAAGAATGTCGATAATAAGTGCAATAAATGTATTTAATACGATAATTAAGCCACATTTCGAATATTGCTCGACAATTATATATTTAGCAAATAACACAATGTTAGATAGACTACAAAAATTCAAAAATAAAGCTATGCGAAGTATATTAAAATGCCATTGGCTAACTCCGATTGTTAATATGTTAAGTGTATTGAAATGGTTAAGTGTAAAACAAAGAACAATTATGAATGTACTGATTTTTGTATTTAAAATGAAAAATGAATTGTTTCCCAGTTATTTATGTAATAAAATATTATATGTTAGTAATGTACACAATTATAATGTGCGCAATAGAAATAATTTCCGTCTTCCATTTTTTAGAACCCAAAAAGCACAAAATACAGTTTTTTATAAAGGTTTTAAAATGTTTAATGAACTACCTGATGAATTGAAGCTAGAGAGTCAGGTAATAAGGTTTAAGAAAAATATTATCACGTATGTAAAAATGAAGTTTGATTAGAGTATATTTTTATTTTATTTTATTTATTTTATTTATTTATTTATTTATGTAATTATCTTGTATTAGAATAGCTAAATATTGCTAAATAAACAAATTGAATTGAAATTCCTGTCGGAACTTCCTTTCTCTTAGAATTCATTTTTACTTTTTTTGTTTCAAGTTCTTAAAACACACAATAAACTTCACTTTATAAGGACTGAAAAGAGACTGAACATATTTCATCAAGGATTCTCGGTTCTGTCTCGGTTGATAACGGTGAATTTGTCTTGCTACTTTATAGTGTATGTAGACTTTTGTCCCTCTTTTTTCGAAGTTAATTTAAAATAATTTTTTTTTATTTATGTTAATGAAATAATATTTAGTTATTGTTTTGTTATAATTTTGAAATAATATCTAACAAAAGCTTTTTTAAGAATTTTCTTCAATTTCACTGCGTTTTATTTAACAAGAATAAAGAAACTCATTGAGCTACTGGCGTGTATGTAGACTTTTGTCCCTAAGTGTAGTTACGAAAAGAAGTATAACGTCAACCCTGCTTAAGCTAGAGGAATTTTTTTATTGTGATTTGATTAGTATTTAATATCTATATATATCTATATATATAATTCTGGTGATAGCAATAGATGCAGAATGAAGCAACCTAGCTCAGAGCGAATGCCGCTACTTTCTACATTCGTTGGATGTGCAGTACATACGAGTACTTCGCATCGTGCCTTAGTCAGAGGGGAAATTATTAATTTTTCACTTAAATACAACCTTTTTCTAAAAAAAATTTCTCGCGAATCATATCAAAAATGTATGTAACCCGCTTCACTCCCTGACCTAGTTGTGTGGGGAAATATTTGACTTAATCATACTTTATGACAGAAATATACCAGTGGAAAGAAACGACTATGTTCAAGTAGGTAGAGAAATTCGTAATTTGAGCAGTTATTGGTGTTGAGTTTCTTGTACTCGTAAGATTTTCTCCAGGATTTTTCGTAGATAACACTTTCTACGTTTACTTAAGAAAGAAATTTCCAGTGCCGCATACAATTCGAATTTAGTCATGAGAACGGTTAGGTCAACTTCATGAGTCGGGCATTACAGAAATATACTAAAGATCAATGTCCCCAAAACCCAAATTACCATTTCGCTGACGATACGGGTAGTCCCAGTTTATTTGGTTGCTTAGAAATTTCTTTATCAGTCCAAGGGAAATTTTATGCTCATGCGAGCAAGAGAACAACATTGACATTGGGTTTCGGTTACCATCAACGCGGGGCACCCGAAATTTACAACGACATACAAGTAATTTTGAGCGACAGAATAATGTGGTGCACTTATGGGCGCATTTAGTATCATCCTTAGTTTATGCATCTTTTATTAGATAAATATGAAAAAATATGATGAGCAAACATGAACATATGTACATATGTTGTCATAAAAAATAATTTTTCTAGCGGCAAACCAGGGTGGTCAAACGATAGTGCATACGATTATATGAAAACACAAGCGTTTTCACTTTGCTTAGACCTACCAACTCTTACTCTCAGCCTCCATGTGGTGATTGCTAGGTGCCTAGTACCTTGATCCAAGAAATGCATAACTAACCCCGTTTGGAGATTTTTGGCGGCACCAGATGAGAGAGGAGGGAGAGAGTTCTCTCACTAGACAACTTCTTCTTGTTCCAGACGGCAGCGGATGAATTCCCTAGATGGAGTCAACGGTGGCATCTACAGTTCCGGTTAGGTTGAACTTAGTGAACACCTTGCGCGAGCTGCTTCGACAAATACAGATCACAGTTCGGTAACGAATTACCAATGTTAGTAAGGAGCTTGGAATAGAGATGGTGGCGGAGGAGCCCTTAATGAGCCAACGGCAGCGCTCATATCCCGTAGTGGACTACTGGCGCCAGTGTACTCGGCCCCGTGTCCTAGGGGTATTACAAACGGAACTGTCCCTTCAGGCTGAGGGTTATACCATCCGAGTAATCTCTCTACCACGTAAAAAAACACTGGTTCAGAAACAACCACAAGTCTCGGATAAGGACGATTCAACTAATGCCGACCCCAGCAAACGAACGAAACAATGACCTTCGGATCTGTGCAGACGAACAATTAGCAGAGGCTCTAGACTCTAGCAGATATAACCACCATCCAGGAAGTCCAATGGGATCGACGGGCAAACAGGGAATGAAAAACTTCGACATCTACTACGGTGATTGCTACAGAGACAGCAAGCAGCGTTTACTAGTATTCGGATGCGGATTTGCCATACGCGGAAGGCAAGAAGTCTTAAGCTTCCGACACGTGAGCGAGTATATTATGACTATCTGGATCAAGGCTAAACTCGCTGACATAAGCCTGATATATACTCATGCCCCCACGGTAGAAAAGGAGCCTGCCACCAAAAATTGTTTCTATGAGCTCTTCGACAAAACAAACGAGCAATGTCCTAAATATGACGTTAAAATCGTATTGGGCGATTTTAACACCAAAGTAGGAAAGAAGGACATCTTTAGTAGGGCAGTAGGTAAACATGGCCTACACGACACTACGGACTAAGGCTAATTCATTTCGCAGGGCAGCGAAACGTCACTTAGCAAGCATATGGTTCCCTCATTTCAATATTCACAAGCAGACATGGCGGTCCAATGATCATGCAACCCCCCCAGTGGTAAGAGGCGAAATTACTTACTTCTTTTGATCCAATTGTTCCCAACTGTACGTGAATCTACGCAAGCGTTACCAGGTCTATAACACGGGTAGGAAAACGTGTATATTCCCATAACGTAAATCTATGACAGCGTTACCAGGAACACTGGTAGGAACCCGCATATGTTTTCATTGCTGAAGACGAATTCTTTTGAGGCCAATCGAGAAGGAAGAAATGGAAGTGTTCATCATCATTGCCAGACAGAAGGCATAGTTAAATGAACTCAAAATAAATATTGGAAAGGACAGTCCAGATAGGAAACCATCGACTTATCGGGATTAAGACTACAATTTATTGACGTTCTTTGGTTGAAATTCTAAGTAAACCACAAGAAAATCAAAGACGTGGTCAAAAAGGACACAGACTACATAAACGGGAATACCAGGGGTAAGGTCGAACAGCACTATAAAGAGACGTATTCTTGAAGCAATAACTGCAGTGGAGTCTGAGAATTATAGTGTTGATGAACTCGGAGCATCTGACACATCTATGAAATTAGGCGTAGGTGCAAAACCAAAACCCAAACCAATTGAACGATCCACTCCACAATTCAATCCTGGATCAGGTACAGATGCTGCCAAGCTCATTCGAAGACAAAGAACTACCATATATCAGATACACGGCAGCGTCTACTCGCCAGCGTAAGGGAAATTAATATTTCAACTCAGTCGAATTCACTTTGCTAATTAAAGGTCCAGGCCATAAACAAGTATTGGACGAAAGTAGAAGAGCTTCACCAACACGTAGGAGAACTATCAAGTGATCCAAGTACGATGGGATAAAAATTGTATGAATTCATCAAGTTCGATGACGAAGTTCAACGGATGGTTATACAGCTATACACGAAGTTAGAGATGTTTTCAGAGAGTCAATAACCATCATTGACATTCATGATATACTCAACTCCCCGCTTATTACGCCAATAACATCTTACCCAAAAGATCTGACAGCATTTACTTAGGTCATTTTTTGATTGGAGAACCTCTGAAGACTTCCATTGACTCATCAGCGGACCCACCAAGGGTCAGCACGTTAGCTCGTTGAAAACTAGTAAAACATCTCAACAAAGAATTTTGGCGAAGGTTGTCTTTGGAGTATCTTAAACCATTACAGCACAGATACAAATGGAAGAATCGATGCGAGAATATTACCCCCAGTATAATGGTCATTGTGAAAGCTAAGATTTTATGACCTCAAAAATGGCAGCTAAGACGGTCTAATGCTTTACTTGGGGTGCTGGACTCCGAATATGGCGATGACATTGTCCATCTTATCAAGAACCAGACGTCTTTATTAGACGCAACTTATACAATGAGCAAGAAAATGTCGAAGAACAGTTCACAATCTGGCATAACCACATGAACAACTTCACAACTGAAATAAATGGCTTAAGGAGAGCAAAAAGCTCAACGAGTTATAAACATCTGTTATAATACAAGTGGGCGCCGTGGCGCAAGTGGTTAGTGTGTCGGACCACTGCGCTTGAGATTCCATGTTCGAATCCCAGAAAATACCAAAAAGTTTTTTCATGGTCCAACCTCTCGCGAGCGTCTGACAAACATCCGAGAGTATTGTTGTCACGAAAAAGCTTCTCAAATCGACCTTCGGATACCGCACAAAACTGTAGGTCCCTTCCATTTGTGTGAAAAAATATAACGCACACAACTTGAGTGGTTGCGAGAAGCTAGGCCCAGGCACTTGAAGAGCTGTTGCGCCAAATTTTTATTTTTATATTTTATAATACAAGTAATGCTAGTGGCATCCGATTTTCAACAAATTCAAAATACAATATTGGAAGTTTTTATAGACACTCACCATGGGAAGATAAGTCCACAACTAATAACCCCAATTCAAATGAAGCCAGAACTTTCAAAGGTCAAGAATCACTTAGCCTCCGGTTCAAACTACCGATAGCAGGAGAGGACTTATTGCAAATATACCACTTAATGACAATCGAGAGAAGATGCAGTTCTCACTGCATTATTATATTCAAGCTAAGAATACCATTGGTAGCTATGGAAGATTTTAAACTGTTTAGTTTCATTTCCATACTAACTTTGTAGAATAAAACCTATTTTGCAATCCAACCATCAAGCCCCTGTTAGATTATAAATCTCCATCGCGACCAATACTATCCGCTTGACAAAAATGAACTTCAAGCGTGCATACTCACAGCGGCAGACAGCTACATATGTAAGCAATCAAGACCAATATATCGAAAGGGGTCTAGTGTAGGCAGTTGCGATATCGATCTTCTCAACCATTTGCCGTAGTTAGCGGCTTGCCAGATAATCAAAACAGGCAAAGGCCTCCATTGCATAGAGGTACACCTCCAAAATCATTGGATATTTGCGTTAAAACAAGATGTGATAACCAACGTTGCTTGTGGAGACAATGTGACACAAATTACCATCAGTGAATCAGACATATTATACTAAGTCTTCATGATGAATGCATTATTAACCAGGAACTAATTAGTATTCAAGGGCACCGCATACTTCCTACTAAAACATGACTACCATACTTGCCGATCCACAACTTGACGAAGGTTAACTTTCCCGAGCGAAAAGGTGATATACCGCTAGCAGAATTCGAGCTTAAACATATGGCAGAGCAAGTCAACACTGCGAAAAAGGAGTTGCGTTAAGTATATGACAAGAACATTCAACTGAAGGACAAGCATCATTTCACAGTAGGATATATACGTTATTAATTTTTACCATTGGCTTTAGCTGTTACCTACTTTGGAGCTGCATATCCCGTTTGTGCTTTAAGATATCATCGAGGTCAACACCCGACCCTAGTCCAATCAGTGAGAGAAGCGAAGCCCCCCAACCAGCGTTGTCACTTTTGCTACATATGTAGCAAAACTGCTACATTTTGGAGTGCCATGCTACATGTTACATCTTTCCCTCATCATGCTACATATTTCTGAAGTGTCTACCTAATTTTTTATTTGCTTTTTTTTTTTTTTTTTAATTTTGCTTCTTTTCTTCATCTTCTTCCTTTTTCAACGAGGTTATGGTCCGAAAACAAGGGATCATAACCCTTCCACTTCACCGCATTTCTACTGATCCGCCGTCGTCGTTCGTCGATTTCGGATCACTCGGTTACTGAGGCCAATGAAATGTCAATGTCGTCGCACTTGTTTGATCCAGCCGTTTATAGGCCTCCCTCTCCTGCCTCGCGATGTCTGTGGAACGTTAATTGATATTGTCATTTTAACAGGTTTCAAATGATCTATTCTTTGAACGTGGCAATACTAGCTGAGCCGGTTGCGCTCTATCTTTTATACGATGGCTTCCTTGACGTGAAGGCTTCCACGGATCTTCGAACTTCTTATTCGATCAAGCTTTGTCACTCCTGCTGTGATGCGAAGCATCTTCATCTCAGCTGCCGTTAATAAATTAATAATCATACTTTTTGTACATCGTCCAACATCGTGAACCGTATGAGAGCGCTGGATGCACAACTGCAGTGTAGACCCTTCCTTTGATGTCTTCATCACAGGTTGCTTTGCGATTGATCACAGATCCCAGCTATTTGAACTCTTCGCATTTGGGAAGCACTGTTCCATTCAAATAAATGTCTGAAATAGGCCTGAGTAGATCAGAAAACGAGCAGCACAAGTACTCTGTCTTTTGTGAACTAATGCGATGCCCATTTCCCTCCAAAACCTCCACCCACACATCAAGAGCTCGTTGCAGGGATGTTGGATTTTCACTTATGATGGCTCCATCGTCAGCAAAGAATAATAGATGTACCTTGACGTCCGTCACTTTACTTTCAAGCAGATAGTCAAGGACTGTAATAAAGAGCAAAGGACTCAAAAGCGCGGCATCTTACTCTTGTCTTTGCTCCTTCATACATGTCCATGATCATCTGATCATCTTTCTTGAATCCCTCGATGTCTTAGCGCCACCCATATCAGATCTCGTGGTGCCAATGTTGAAAATTGTATCAAAGCTACATATGCCCATTTTGCAAATAGCCCCAAGCGACAAGGCCAGTTCAAAGACTTTCAAGAACATTTGAATTGTCAGTGGCATAAATTATTGTGGCATGAACAACATATTGGCTGTCTTTGGAAGTCGTAATAAATAGAGTGTTAGAACAATGGAGTTCTTTGTTTCACTATTTCACATTGGCATCATTTGACGACGAAAATGAAAAGCTTATCTACGATTTTTTTTTAATGGGGAGAATAAACTTTATTTACTGTATTTATCGTATTTATTAAAAAAAACTTAACGATTTGAATAAATATTTTCAAACAGAAAAGGTACAAATACATTTATTAAATAAAGAAGTAACAAATGTATTAATCGAAATATATAAAAAAATTTATAAAGCGTCAATATTTAAATATAGATATCGATTTTAAAAATAATTTTTATCATTTACAATTGGTAAATTGCTATACCGGTATGCAATTTGAAGTATGTGTACAATCATCTAAAATAATCTCAAACTAAATAGATATTGTAAAGTCAAATGCAATAAAAGTTTATATTGAATTATGCAAGCAGCTACATCAAAGATTTGATTTAAAAAACTCTCAGACACAAATAGGTATTTAGATCCTTGGCTAATTATATGCTAAATTTCTGTTGACTTCCCCACAGCAGTGCTTGCGCTGAACGAAAGTTTTCTGAATTAAACATAATAAAAGACGATCTGAGAAATCGGCTAAGTTCAGAAACTGTGGACTCAACTTTACTGGCTAAAGAGCTATTAAGAGGTGAGGCAATATATGATCTTTCTGAGGAGTTGGCAAGGTTTTGTTTAAATTTAAAATTTCTCGATTGCAAATACATTCTAATTAAGTAAAAATGTTTGCCCCTATTATTAGTATTCTCCTTTTATTTAATATAAGAGATACCTACTTCTCTGTGCAATGTTTTGAATTAGCTTTTTATTTAATTTTTTGTTTTATCAATGAATTCCTACTATTATTCATTCAATGTTATAGATTAGTGATTTATAAATGAATTTATTATTTTTCTTTTATGTTAATGGTTTTTCTTATGTTATTTGTTATTTAATGTTTAAATTGAATGCAATGGGTAATAACGCAAAAATAAAGAAAATTAACAAAAAAATTTCTTATGCTACATTTTTTTTTTAAATGCTACATTTTTATTGTTAGTATGATACATTGCTCTGGATAGAAGTGGCAACGCTGCCCCCAACCAATGAAACGCAGCATTTTTAACGTGTCCACAATTCCCTTAATACATCATTCAACAGGGGGCAAGTGTTAAGAGTTCTACATTCATTTTGCTGGCATACATTTTTTCTACCATTAGGTTAAAATTCAAATAACTTTGTCATACACAATTTTTGCTCCTCCGCGGCAACGCGACGTAAGCATTTTCCCACAAGAAATTTGAGCTGTCGCGATGTTGCCGAATAATTATATGTAATTCGATGTTACTTTACTTAGCCTTAAGTTTTTTCTTTGTCGTATTAGATTACTCGTTGAAGACTTTGTTTAGTCTTAAGTTTTTTTGTTATCATAAGTTGTATAGAAATAATTATTAAGATTCAATAAAGTCATTAAATTTTTGCAATCGGAAGGAGTTGGGTCTTTCATTGGTTGGTATTTGTGTTGGCTTATGTGCCAGCTCAATAATCATCATTTTTACTTGTTTATGTGCCCGTGCAAATAATCAGTACATAATAATAAAACTATACATTTTGTCTGTTTATTTGAAAGCGCATCACGTTAAAACTACTAACCCAATCTGTATTTCAGAAAAACACCGGGCTTGACAAGGAGAAGGACTAACTTTTTTTTATTGCAATCGGCCCACTCATTCAGGAGATTTTTTATTTTTTTTTTTGTTCCTAGGGTAGGTGAAAATCTTCAACAAGACACTATGAGGATCGACAGCGCGTCCTCATAGTACTGTGGGATTCTTACCCACTAAAAAACCTCCCTTCAAAACAGACTTGTTTTGTGTTTTTTATTTTTACTACAACTAAGTATTCGACTTATCAAGTAGTTTTCGTTTCGCGAAATAATGACGTTTTGCAGGTACCTTCCCATTAGAAGTTCCTGCTAGCTTCGCAGTTTAGACGCGGTTACTTAACGCGCTAAGTCTAAAGGTTTGATTCTTTGTAGACGGCGAAGTAAATTTCTTTCATCCAAAACTTGGAGGACTGTTATATTTACGTGACTTTCTAGTCGGTTTTTATGCTTTCTCGCGTAGTTTTTGATTTCGTCTTCGATTGTTTTAATGCCAAGATCTCTGTGGATATCGCTATTTCGGATATACCATTGCGCATTAACAATACCCCTTAGCACTTTGTTCTCAAAAGTTTGTAAAATTTTAATGTTATTTATTTTGGTACAACCCCAGAGTTGTATATCATATGTCCATACAGGCATACTCATTCAGGAGATATACGAAAAAAATTACAAAAGGAGTTGAATTTTACGTCTCTAAAAGATAATTAATCAGCCCTAACCCAATAATGGCTTATCGGATTGAAAAGCAAAATAGGTAGATGAATTTAGTAAATTTCCCACTGATTCATTTAAGATATAAAACAAATGTCAGGACAACTGACGCTGAGCAATGTTCAAAACAATTATTTAAATCATCGCCCACAATTTTCCTACAGTGGAGACCATTGCTAGCAGTCATGCAGCAGTGGGTATCGTTGCAACCTGATCGTGTTTTCTTATTCTTCGGTTTCCTTTTCTGTTATACCTAGTTGTGTCCAGGTTTGTGTGTGCTCTGATGGGGATTCCCACTGGTTTACACATTTCCAGTATGTAGTTGGCAATTATTTCATTAGTCATCCCACTAGGGATGTTTTAAAAATAGAGACATTCCTAGCAATATGGGTATCTGTGGACTATAGGCAAGGAGAGCACGGGCCAGCTAGTTAAGAATAAAATAATTATTTTTAACATACATACATACATACATACATTTTCAATGGCCCGTTAATCCTTCATGAGGGTCGCGGGGGTAGGATGCTCAGGTGGACTCTCCATCCTTCTCGATCCTCCGCCATTGACTCGAATTCATCAGGAGGAATCCCTAGGCGGCTCCAGGAGAGTTGTCAGACTTGGTCCAACCGTCTATTTCTAGGCCTTCCGCGGAGTCGCCTACCTGATGGCACGGCAACCATGGCGCGTCTTGGAAGCCGGTCTGGGGGCATACGCACTACATGAAGCATAGATCGTTCCGTTCGGAGAAGTAGCTGCTCAACGTTGAGCGCCTCGCGTAATCTGGTGTTGCGCACTCGATCCCTACGAGTTATTCCAGCAACACCGCGAAGGGACCTCATTTCGGTAGCTTGTATCCGCGATCTTATTCTTTCGGTCACTACCCAAATTTCATGACCATAGGTGAGAGTTGGAACATACAGCCACTTAAAAACCGATAGCTTAGCTTGAACACTAAGTTAGGCCTTCCTTATATCAGATTGGCCAAGCTCTCTTAAAATCGATCCAGCCTGACCAATTCTACAGGATAACTCGGCATTGCTCCTCCCATAACTCGTGAATAAGACCCCGAGGTACTTAAACTTATCCACCTGCTTCAGTGGGACTCCACTAACATGCAGAGTGCACTGAATGGGTAGATACGACCATTACTTCTAATTTGTTCACGTTGATCTTTATTCCAGCATCATCACAAACGGCTACAAACCTTTCGAGTGCGCGCTGAAGTTCGGTTTGAGAGGACCCAAGGATGACCAAATCGTCCGCAAAGAGCAGATGGCTAATCCTTAGGTCTCCCACTTTGAAACATTCCCCACCACGGCTGCGCTGCAACATCCATGGATTGGTCACCCTTATATCCCAAATTACCTTTGCATCCTTGCATGACAGTCCTTTGACAACTCCTTTCAAGATCCATGGCTCCTGAATCAATACAATGCCCATGTTTTGTTTGGCAAACATCCTAGCTATTGCGGCTGATGCCGCTATGGCGTGGTGGATGTTTACCTGGGCTACCTTTATTTTACTGGTGGAGGTCATCGAGCTAGTGCTCGTCGGGGGTTGTTGCCCCACCCTCTGCCAGCGGAATCTCTTCTTCCTCCAGGTTAATGTTCAAAGGGAGAGAGATTACTGTACTGTTTATGTCCTCCTCAGATAACGAGTAATCTGAGATGGACATAAATTCATCTGCGCTCCGAGCGTCCCGTTCTGCAGTTGCAGTTGGTGCTTCGACCGTCAGCGGAACTGGATGCTCCACTTCCGGGGATGTCCCCTCTGAGGCTGGTTTCGAGCTGGTACTATGCCCTGCGCTCTCCTCCAGCTTCCTGATTCCACCCACCGTCACTCTGCCAAACGGGTAGCTCAGAGAGCAGTTTTGAGCCTTAATGGCTTCAAAAGGCTCTTGGTCGATTCCGAGGGCCAGTATCTGTCCAGTCCCCTCGTTGCGACCATACAAAATCTTCCATGCCTTGATGTTCAGGCCATCATTCTGCGCTTCTAGGAGTGCCAAAAAGGTTTGGTAATCCTGATCCACGCTGCGTGGTAGGAAGACGGTGATGGAATGGGCACTTGGTATTTCCGCACTGCCGCATGCAGTAAAGCCCATCCTTTTCCAAACCTTCAATTTACGGTCTTCAGCCATTCCACCGTTCGTGGAGTCTCGCAGTCAACCAGTAGCATGCCATTCTTGAAATGAACGCCCTGTAACTTGAGCTTATGCTCCCATCAAAGTAAGCATAGGTGTTTTTGCCTTCTGCCTTGCGGATATCAACAATAGTGGTAAGTGTAAACATTTGGTCGATTATTGAGTATCCTTTTTGGAATCCTGCTTGGCACTAAGTCAGGATGTCATTCGTGGTAATCCCGACCGTAAGGTGATTAAATAAAATACTCCCAAAGATTTTTCGTATGGAGTTAAGGAAAGATAGGCCCCTATAATTCTCTGGTCTGTTTCTGTCCCCCTTTTTGTATATTGGAAAATCACAGCTGATTCGAAGCATGCAGGTATTGTTTCCAATCCATACACGCTGTTAAGCAGCTGGAGTAAGGTGTTTGCGAATTCGTGGATACAGTATATAAAGAATTCATGTGGGATTGTTTCTAGTTGCTTTTCTTTCTTTCATACTCCTTGTAACTCTAGCTGTATGAAAGGTTTATCCAGTTGATCTTTGTCGATATATAGTTCACAGTATTGAAAGGGCAATGTTAACCTTCGAAATTCAGAAGCGATTCAAAATGGATTTTAAGTCCGTTGTCATTTATTGAAAAATTTATGCAGATTCTGGGCCTAGAACCTTTTATATAACGAACTGCATTCCTGAACTCTTTTGCAATTCTGCTGGGTCTGATTATTTGAAATTTTGTTTCGTAAACAAAATTTTTTTTTATTAGCACTGCGTTTTAAAATGTGGTTTGGCCTTAGAGTACTCCTGTCTAAAAAACATCGTTGAACATTTTCGGAAGAGATTTAGAAAGGCGAAAAGTCTCCTTCGCAGATTCTCAAAGTCCTTGTCATACTAATCTTGTTTTGCCCGCTGGAAATTTTTGCTTTGCATTTTCGGGGAAGCTTTTCAGCTGGGTTTGAATCATCATGTACATATATCCATCTCATTGAGGCTGGGCTGCACCCTCAGGTTTTACCTGCGATGTTTCTGCACACCATAACTGTTTTAGTGGCTTTGACTACCACAGCTTCTACATGTTTCTTCCAGAGAAATCTTCTATCTAGTATTATGCATGGACTATTGACCTGTTTCTGTGGGTCGGCTCTGATTCCTTCCAGTAGGATAGGTTGCATACGCTTCAGCTACTTTTTCTTTGTGAAGGTTACCACAGTGGTTTTGGTAGGGTTTACTCTAAGCCCAACTGTTTCACACCACTTCTATATTCTGTTCCAAATGTATAGGTTTCACTAAGAATTCAGAAGATTTGACTGATCTATGTATATATACAGAATGGTATGACATGCTACACATTGTGCATAACGCTTAGACAGTTTCGAGGAAAGTTCAGGAGGTTAGGAAAGCTTTAGAAATTGAACTTTGCATAGATGCGTCCTAAATTTGCCCATTGTCAGCAAATAACAAATCTATCGTCCCAAAAATCGCCTTTGACCATGACCGTATCCAATCTGAGTTGTTGTTTAATTCCAGATTCAAATTGCTTTACAATACAATAGATACGATTTCTATGACATTTTCTTAAGCTACGTGTATTCTTTTCTTTTTAAAATCTATAACGCAATGCTTTTGGGAAACTAAGTCAGTCAATCCTCTTACGACTAACGTGAATATGCCTTCAATGCCCATACAGCAGTATAAGTGTGAAAGTAAGTTTATCACCTACTGTATTTAAGCGTCTCGTGTGGTCTTAAATTTGAGAGCAGATTTGGTAGCTCCATTTGCTGACAGATACGTGGAGTACTCCGATGAGATCGAAAGACATCGATGATTTGTAAGGGTCCACGATCGATGCTTCACCAAAGAATGCTTGAATTTGTGGCCAAACCCAGGCTTATATATTGTCAAATACTACTTCATCCCCTGGGCTTATTCTCAGACTTCGCTAAATTGGCCCACATAATGGCCTTTATGTGTTATTCAAATTACTTTCTAATTAGAGACTGTCTAACGGCGAAAAATGAGAAGGGGCATTTTAAATAACTTTTGCTTTTGTCACCAAATTTTTCGCTTCTCCACCAAGTCAAAAGTTATGTGTAGATGTAAATCGATGAATTCTTAATTAATTTCTTAATTTCCAACACCACTGTCTGATGAATGTGTATCTTTGTGGCCAGATGTTTTCGCCTAACGATCGATCTGAGGGCGCACATTACTTGCTTTTTGATTTGCATAAATTAATACCGATTGGCGTGAGAATGTCTCAAACCAGTATTGGTGACAATTGAAGTCCATTCACCAGATAGTATCTATCGATGGATCAAGTTTAAGGTCACAGAGGTGTGCAATTCATCTGAGTCTTGATAGATGTGGCTAGAGATGGTTAGCAGCTTCAATTTGTCAATAGGTCGGGTGAACTGAGTGTTTGATTTAGTTCTTCCGTTCGACTGTTAATTGGATTGCATTTAGTAAGGAAAAAAGTTTGTAAGTTAACATTCCAGCTGAGGTATGAATATGCAAATGTAAAACCATCCTAAGAGAGAGTCTTTTTTGTCTAAATGATGTGAAAATCATGTTAAAATTTAGGTTAATGCTACTGTTCGGTGATATATTGTGATTTTGTATCTACGATAGTTTTCAATGGAAACGTTTAATTTTTGACTGAGGATGGGTTTGTCGTGGGAAGATCTATATAATGGCCATCGATGTTGACCGAGTTTTATCTTAATAGCTTAGATTAACGACCGGATATTAAATTTTATAATAAAATTCATTTATTGGTAGGACCAATCGTAAAGTTTTATTCCCACAGTCCATTTCCTTTTAGATTTGATGTCACCTCGATTGCAGAGTCGATATTTTTCGGACTTTGAAATCGAAGTTTGAATTCAGAAATTTGTTGTACAGGGTAAGCCAGAGAAAAGTTCAGTTTTGACGTGAATGTTAATGGCAGGGGGAAAGCAGGTGGGAGGGCGGTAGAGCTTTAGTTTGGTCGTCAGACTTCCGCGCACATCCCCTTGTCAACATACACGTTAGAACTGATTGAAAAATGATTTATTCGCAGAATGTGAACGCTGTATGACAACGGTTTCAAAAATGTCTATTAAAGTTTTCTATCTGATTGTCTTTATATACCATACGTTATTTCAAGTCTGCACTAGTTTGTAAAACAGTAGCTTCTTATCTTGTTTGCGTGTGACATAGCGTTTTAAGGCAATTGCAGCATAGGAAAGAAAAGAGCAAGCAATGTCACTACATCGTATAAAACAAAGTCCCCAAATTCTACGTGTCCGCGCTAATCTCTAGAACCACTGAAAGGATTTGGATGCGGTTTTCATTGTTATGATATGCATTTCCTTGTGAAGGTTGTTGTGTACCAAAAATTGCTCTACCTCTTACAGGAACTGAGGATTCGAGGTCGAAGTGGCAGAAAGGGGGTTAAAATTATAATTAATTTACACATTCCTAACTCAACAATGGCTTTTTGGATTTAAAACCAAATGAAATAGTTTTTAGCGAATTCCTCAAAGATTCATTTGAGCTATAAATTATCCTTCTGTGTTATCAGGAAGCTGAGCTATGTTCAAAACAATTTATGAAATTATCGCCAAAAATTTTCCATCAGTGGAGACCACAGCCAACAGCCATGCAGCAGTGGGTGACGTCATAGTGTGTGTATGTTAATGTTCTGGACGAATGAAGATGATCAGCTTGTAAGGCAAATTTATTTTCTGTGCCTGCGTATACCTACATATGTACATTTATGTATACTCGTAATATGCCAAATCCGAGTCTACAACTGAAAAAGAACGTGTCAGAGAAGCAATACCCGTACAGAAACCTGTAGAGATGAAAATGGAAACCTCGTAGTAGAATCACAGTCGGTGCTGATAAAAAATCTACTTCTGCAGACTGTGTAACAGCGACGATGACCAACATCCCGCTGTCAGGCAGAATGAACCATTCAACATGGATGATGATAGTCAAAATTTCAGTCCACCTGACCAAAACGAAGTGAGGATAGCAATATCTAAGCTAAAATCCAATAAGGCTGCTGGACCTGACGGCTTACCGGCCGAACTTTTCAAGGCAGCTGGTGATGAATTGGTAGAGCGCATACATCAACTCATCTCTAAGATTTGGTCAGACGAGTGTATGCCTGATGAATGGAATCTCAGCATCGTTTGCCCGATCCACAAGAAAGGAGACCCCCTTAACTGCGCCAATTATAGAGGCATCAGTCTCCTCAACATCGCATACAAGATCTTTTCTGCAATATTGTGTGAACGCCTGAAACCATTTATCAACAGCCTGATTGGACCATATCAGTGCAGTTTCAGGCTAGAAAAGTCCACCATCGATCAAATCTTCACACTTCGGCAGATCCTGGAGAAAACCAAAGAATTCCAAATCGATACTCACTATCTCTTTATCGATTTCAAGGCCGCGTATGAGAGCATCTATAGAGTAGAGCATTTTAGAGCCATGTCTAGTTTTGATATCCCTGCCAAACTTGTCCGTCTGTGCAGGCTGACGATGGAGAACGCTCGCTGCTCCATCAAGGTCGGTAATGACCTCACCAAAACACGTGATGTCAAAAAAGGGTTTAGACAACGTGACGCGTTGTCATGTGACTTCTTTAATATTGTACTTGAACGGATTGTGCGGAACTCGAAAGCCAACACTGGAGGCACAATCTATTACAAGTCTGTACAACTGCTTGCATACGCCGACGATATAAACATTATCGGAAGATCTCAGCGGGCTGTCACCGGTGCGTTTGTAAGCATTGTGGCGGAAGCGGCCAAAATGGGTTTGGCGATAAACGGGTGCAAAACCAAGTATATGCTGTCAACCAGAAGGGAAAGCCAACACCGACGAATTGGACAAAATGTCACAGTGGGTAGCTATAACTTCGAGGTAGTAAGGAACTTTGTTTACCTTGGCTCTGCCATAAAATCTACAAACAAGATCAGCGCAGAAATCAATCGAAGAATAACTCTTGCCAATCGCTGTTTTTTTGGGCTTATAAGGCAATTCAATAGTAAAGCCCTATCTCGAACAACTAAGGAGACTCCGTATAAGACCTTGATCATCCCAGTCCTGCTTTACGGCGCTGAAACATGGACTTTATTAAAAGAGTATGAAGATATTATTGATCGCTTCGAGAGTAAAATTCTTCGTAAGATTTTCGGTCCCGTTTGCGTTGAGGGGTTTTGGAGGAGAAGATTCAATCACGAACTATACGAGCTGTACAGCGACATCAACCTAGTCAGAAAACTGCGTATTGGACGTCTGAGATGGCTAGGACATGTAGAGCGAATGGACACCAACGCTCCGGCCCGCAGAGTCTTCAAATCTAACCCCGAGGGGCGACGCAGTAGAGGGAACCATCGCCGTAGGTGGCGCGTACAAGTTCAAGGGGACCTCGACCAACTTGAAGTGCGCAACTGGAGGCAATTAGCTAAAGACCGAGCTAAATGCAGAGGCTTGTTGATTGAGGCCCAGGTTTACCCCGAACTGTAGCGCCGCCTAAGTAAGTAAGTCGTCTGCTACTGAATGGATTTGAGTGCGGTTTTTTTTACCACAACCAGCAGTGTTGTCGTGTAGCAGTGGCTATTATATTGACATGGTATTCCTTTTTTACTTTGTGTGTACAAATTATTGCATTTAAGGTTTGATTTTATTTTGTCGCGTACTTACTTACATAATTGGTAGGCACTGTTTTTATTGACGTGCTTTTCAAGGCAATTTTCATTTTGTCCAAACTATTGTAATTTGAAGTATACGAGTGCGGATTTTATTTATTTCCTTTGTTATAAGGCGCCGGACCACTGCGCTTGAGGTTCCAAGTTCGAATGCAAGAAACTGGCAAAACGTTTTTTTATGGTGCCACCTCTCGCGAACGTTTGACAAACATCCGAGAGTATTGTTGTCGTCCAGAAAGCTTCTCAAAACAAAATGCCATTCGGACACGGCACTAAACTGTAGGCCCCTTCCATTCGTGTGAAAAATATAACGCACACAACATGAGTGGTTGCGAGGAGCTAGGCCCTGGCCCTTAAAGATCTCTTGCGCCAAATATTTAATTATTTTTTGTTAGGAGGCAATAATGCCAAGGCGCAGATCAAATATAGATCGTAGTACAACAAACGCTAAAAGAAAGCGTTTATCACGGGCTAATGAAAGTGAACAAGAAAGAAATAGTTGGCTAATAGCCGAGAGAGGATTATTTTGTGGAGAACTTCTGCTAAACCCAGCGTTACCATATTGCCAGATTAATCTGAAAATGACAGTTTTTTTTGAAGTCGTGCAGTTTTTAAGTTTTTTCTCCAAAATTGAAGTTTTTTTTAAATTTTAGCAATTTTAATTTTTTTTGCTTATATTTTCCTTCAAATCTTCTTCTTCCTTTTATCAGCGAGGTTATGATCCGAAAACAAGAGATCACAACCCTCCCACTTCACCGCATTTCTACTGATCAGCCTGTGGGGTTCGCCTATTTGACCTCAGAAAATATCGGCAGGCCTGCCGTTTTGGATCACTCGGTTACTGAGGCCAATGAAATGCCGATGTCGTCGCATTTGTCTGATCCAGGCGTTTATAGGACTGCCTTTCCTACATCGCGATGTCTTTGGAACGCACATAGATATTGCCTTTTTAACAGGGTTCAAATGATCTCTTTTTTGAACGTGGCAATACCAGCTGAGCCGGTCGCGCTCTATTTTTTGTACGATGGTTTCCTTGATGTGAACGCTTCCACGGATCTTCGAACTTCTTATTCGATCAAGCTTTGTCACTCCTGCTGTCATGCGAAGCATCTTCATCTCAGCTGCCGTTAATTTACTCTCATACTTTTTGTACATCGTCCAACATTGTGAACCGTATGTGAGCGCTGGACGTACAACTGCGGTGTAGATCCTTCCTTTCAACTTAGGGGGCATTTTTCTGTCACAGAAGATAGCGGAATTTTCTCGTCACTTCATCCACCCTACGCTTACGCGATGATTGATGTCGTCATCACAAGATGCTTTGCTATTGATCATAGATCCCAGATATTTGAACTTTTCGCACTTGGGAAGCACTGTTCCATTCAAATAAATGTCTGGAATAGGCCTGAGTGGATCAGAGAACGGGCAGCACAAGTACTCTGTCTTTTTTGAACTAATGCGATACCCATTTCCCTCCAAAACGTCCACCCACACATCAATTGCTCGTTGCAGGGATGTAGGATCCTCACTTATGATGGCTCCATCGTCAGCAAAGAATAACTGATGTACCTTGGGGTCCATCACTTTACCTTCAAGCAGATAATCAAGGACTGTAATAAAGAGCAAAGGACTTAAAACGCTTCCCTGGTGTACCCCGACTTTGATTGGGAACTCTTCGGTCACTCCAGCGGGGCATCTTACTCTTGTCTTTGCTCCTTCGTACATGTCCATGATCATCTGTACATAGGTTTCTGGAACCCCTCGATGTCTTAGCGCCACCCATATCAAATCTCGTGGTTGTCTGTCGAATGCCTTTTCAAAGTCAACCAATACAATATGCAAATCCCTTAAGGAATCACGATGTTTTTCCATTATGATCCTTATACTTTGGATTGCATCTGTGGTTAATTTACCCGAGACAAACCCGCACTGATCATCAGATAACCGTATTATTTTTCGCAGTCGGCCACCTAATACCCGCTCAACGATCTTCATGGTGTGTGACATCAGCTTGATCGAACGGTAGTTATCACCCTTCCCTTTGTATACAGGGAGAAGGTAACTTTCCCTCCATTGATTCGGCGTTGGGTCACCTCTCACAAATTTGGAGATGAGAATTCTGAGCCATCTGAACCCGATGTCTCCCATATTTTTCCAGAACTCAGAGGGCATTTCATCTGGCCTAACCGCTTTTCGGTTTTTCGAGTATTTGACCGCCTCACTAACTTCTTCGACTGTAATGTCGGCTATTTCTTCACAGTTAGGGGTGGCTCTTGGAAAGTATAGCCGAGAAACTGTTCATTTAAAAGTTCTTCACAATACTGCCGCCACCTCTGCAGAATCTTGTCGTCATCCACAAGAAGCTGGCCATGAGCATTGTTAATTAACTTTGGCGAACGAATCTCCTGAGCATTCCTCTTTCTTTGGGCGGCTATTTTGAAGATAGTGGCGCTCTTGTTCATATTGTGTCTTTGCAGCTCCTGGATAGCCTGGTTTGCATCAGCAACCGGGGAAGATATTTTCTCCAGCTCCATATGTAGGCCCTCCGTACTCTCTGCTTGAAGCTGGGCGCACTTCTTCTTCGCTTTTCTCTTGCAACATCTGTATTCCATTTCGAGGCGAACTTTTTCGTCATTATTATTAGAGGGGCACTTTGACCAAGCTTTGAAAGAAGCTTTCTTCTCATTTATCACTTTCTTAACTTCATCACTCCACCACCATGTTTCTTTGGCGTGTTGATGGTGGCCTTTTGAAGCTCCTAGCAGTGAGCAAGTTCGCTGTAGGGAATCCCACATATTTTGTGCTCTGCACTCTTCATCCTCAGCTCCGTTGATGGTGTGAGAGAGGTAATTTTTCATTACGAAAACAAAACCATCGCCTTTTTCTTTGTCCAGATTGTACCACTTGATTTTCTCAGAGATCCTTGTTTGTTTGCTTTTCTTTGGTGTTTTCATAAAAATTTCTGTTAGCAGGAGACGGTGTTGCCGAGCGATTGCCTCTCCCGGGATCACTTTGCAATCTTTTACCCGAGGCTTTACTGGCTACCAAATGGTAGTCAATCTGAGTTTCATCTCCACCACTGCTGTAAGTGATCAGGTGTCGGCTTTGTTTGATGAACATGGTATTTAACACGATAAGACCGTGTGATTTGCACATGCTTAGGATGTCTTCACCAGGAAGGTTCCATAAGGGAAAGGAAGAAGGTGCCATATCCTAGTCCTCCATGGCAGTCTTCATAGTCTTCGTTTGATTTCCCGACATGTCCATTCAAATCTCCTCCAACAAACAGAAACTCTTCCTTTGGGATGTTCTTAAGGAGATTGTGGAAATCTAGCCAAAATGCATCTTTATCTCTCTGATTGCACCCATTTTGGGGAGCATATGCACTGACAATATTCCACACCTCTCCTTGTATTACTAGTTTGAGAGACATCAAACGGTCGCTGGACTTCGAAATGCTCAAGAGGTTTATATTTTTCTTCAAATATAGTCGGTTTTCAATGGGAATATCAAAAATGCTTATTTTATGTAATAATGTATGTTTAAGTGAAACATGAAAACTACAAATCGCTAAAGGATTGCATAAAAATTTTTAAAGAGCAGAAATTTAATCCATAAGGCTGCTGTAACAATATTGCGTTTTCTGTATGTGTGTGCTCCCCCCGCGATCGGAATTCGACACGCTTTTCAATCACCTCCGATTATATTTGCCGTTTTTTTTTTACGAGGCAATTGTTTAACTAAATTTCATAAGTTTTTGGTGCGACAGAGTTGTAATAGTACTCTAGAGGGCAAATAAATATCTTCTTTGCCGAAGTGGTAGCCCTGGATGTCTTTCGCTCTTTGTTTTCTGACAAATGTTTGTCAAATTCAAATTAAATTGTGCAAAAAGCAACTTTTACCGTGCGAGTTTGGCTGCTGTTGGTTTCGGTTCGTTTCGTGTATAAAATGAAAAAAATATTTGTTACAGATTGGTAAGTAGATATTAGCGCCAGCCAATGTAGTCAAAAAAGACATTATGAATATATCCCAATTAGGTCCTTTTTTGCCAAACGTTGTAAGTATAAGTAACGTTCAAGATATTGAAAATGAGTGGCGGGAATTGCGTCAAATAAATTTTTTAGATTCTCACTTATCTGGAGTGACAGAAATTGAACAATTTTGGTCAATAATTTTCGATTTAAAAAGGGGCGATGGATCAGTATCGTTCCCATTATTAAAGAAATTAGTTTCAGCTATTTCATCGATCCCAGTATCCACAGCTAATGTAGAACGCATTTTTTCACAGATAAATATCAACTAAACAAAAATCCGCAATAAATTAGAAATTACTACATTATGTGGTATTTTAAAAACAAAAGACCTACTAAGGAAAAATAATATGGATTGTATAAATTTTGTTCCTACAAAGCAAATGTTTCAGAAATTTACACAAGAAATATATACAAAATAAATGTATAAACTTTTATACTTAATTGAATGAGTAAATTTACATACATATTTTCTATGATGCATGGAATGGACATGGACAACACAGACATTGTTTATTTATTTGTTACTTTATTTATTGTATCATATAATATTTTGTTAATGAATTGAATTCTTTATGTTTAAACAAAAAATAAATATTTTTTTTTTTTTGAAGTGACAGTTTTTTTTATTAAGAAAACTGTTTTATTTTCTGTTGCGGACAGTTTTTCGCAGAAATAATATGGCATACCTGGCTGAACGTAATACGTGTCTTTCTTTAGATCGAAGTAGGCATTATTTAGAGAGGCGAATTGAGTTGCCTATAGAACGAATCAATCGGCCACTCGAAGATAGGACAATACGCCTTAATCTGAGAAACAAGGAACGAGTTATGAGATGTCAAACTACTAAGGTTTCTGGCTTATGGACAGGAGTGTTTTGAAACTGAATTATAATTGTTGCTGACAGTGCTGACCACTCACATCCATCGGGCAAACACTTCGATAACATCGAGGTCCCTTTTCAGCCGAACTGGGGTTGATGTCATCGAACTCCTGGTCGATGATGTCACCAGAGTTAATCAGACGTCGACAGGAGAATTGACTTGAATTTTTTAGGTAAAGACATTTTTGGCTTGCATTTACTTTTTTTGTATTTTACTTATATTTTACATTTTGAATTTCTTAAATTAAGCGTGCAAAATTTATGTTACTAAGGACCGGTATTTATTGGAAAACGGTGATTAACAACAATTCTTCCATAAACTATAAAAATGACTCTGCAGTTATTTTGGGTAGTATGACCGTTGTCTGTCCACATTGCTCTGCCCTAAAATGGAAAGTCGAATCAAAAGGCATGTGCTGCTTACAGGGCAAAATTAAATTAGATGAAGTTTCTAAACCTCCGGATCCTTTATATTCCCTTCTAACAGGTGACCATCCAAAAACTAAGAAATTCTTGAGGCACATACTTACATACGTCTCAACGCATTCCAGATGACCTTATTCATGAGTACTTAAATAGTCGAAATTGGTTTCATGCCTTCGTTTAAGGTACAAGGGCAGGTATATCATTTGGCCGGTAGTCTTTTTCCCCTCCGGCCTGCAGATATGTATATTTTATGGCAGATCCTGAAACACAAGCTTCTACTCGATGCTCTACTGCCCGACGATCTTTAAACAATGTATTGATCAGCAAATTGTAGACAAGATGCATATGTTACACTCCCATAACAATTACATTTAGTCTTTTAAAACAGCAATTGAGAGTATTCCACAAAACGTGGCGGATTTCAATGCTGCAATCCACGCCTATAAGGTACCTATTGGTCGCTATAACGCTCCTTCTACGACTAAGGTAGCAGTTATCATAGCCGGCCAACAATTTTACAGACGGGATATTGTAATACGTAGTCGTGATGATCTGCAAAGAATATCAGAAATTCATCGATCATATTATGATGCTTTACAGTATATGTACTTTGATTTTATGTAGAGGTAAAGAAGGATATTCAATAAATATCCCCAAGTGGATCCAAATACTGGGGCACAATTACGGAAAACTGTTTCATCTATGAACTACTACGCTTATCGTATAATACTTACTTACATAGGTGGTGCTACAGTTCGGGGTGAACCTGGGCCTTAACCAACAAGCTTGTCCATTTAGCTTGGTCTTAAGCTAATTGTCTCCAGTTGCGCACTTTAAGTTGGTCGAGGTTGAACTTGTGCGCGCCACCTACGGCGATGATTCCCTTTACTGCGTCGTCGCTCGGCGTTAGATTCGAAGACTGCGGGCCGGAGCGTTTGTGTTCATTCGCTCTACATGTCCTAGACATCTCAGACGTCCAATACGTAGTTTTTTTGACTAGGTCGATGTCGCTGTACAGCTCGTATGGTTCGTGATTGAATTTTCTCCTCCAAAACCCGTCAACGAAAACGAGACCGAACATCTTAAGAAGAATTTTTCTCTGGAAGCGACCAAGGATATCTTCATCCTCTTTTAATAAAGTCCATGTTTCAGCGCAGTAAATCAGGACTGGAATGATCAGGGTCTTATATAGAGTCTCCTTAGTTGTTCGAGATAGGGCTTTACTATTAAATTGCCTTATAAGCCCAAAAAAACAGCGATTGGCAAGAGTTATTCTTCGATTGATTTCTGCGCTGATCTTGTTTGCTGAATTTATAGCAGAGCCAAGGTGGACAAAGTCCCTTACTACCTCGAAGTTATAGCTGCCCACGGTGACATTTTGTCCAATTCGGAGGTGTCGGCTTTCCCTTCTTGTTGACAGCATATACTTGGTTTTGCCCTCGTTTATCGCTAAACCCATTTTTGCCGCTTCCGCCTCAATGCTTGCAAACGCACCGGTGACAGCCCGCTGAGTTCTTCCGATAATGTCTATATCGTCGGCGTATGCAAGCAGTTGTACAGACTTGTAATAGATTGTGCCTCCAGTGTTGGCTTGTGAGTTCTGCACAATCCGTTCAAGTACAATATTAAAGAAGTCACATGACAACGCGTCACGTTGTCTTAACCCTTTTTCGACAACACAGGTTTTGGTGAGGTCATTACCGACCTTGATGGAGCAGCGAGCGTTCTCCATCGTCATCCTGCACAGACGGACAAATTTGGCAGGGATGTCAAAACTAGACATGGCTCTATAAAGCTCTTCTCTATATATACTGCCATGGGCGGCCTTGAAATCGATAAAGAGATAGTGAGTATCGATTTGGAATTCTTTGGTTTTCTCCAGGATCTGCCGAAGTGTGAAGATTTGATCGATGGTGGACTTTCCTGGCTTGAAACCGCACTGATAGGGGCCAATCAGGCTGTTGATAAAAAAATTCAGGCGTTCACACAATATCGCAGAAAAGATCTTATATGCGATGTTGAGGAGACTGATGCCTCTATAATTGGCGCAGTTAAGGGGGTCTCCTTTCTTGTGGATCGGGCAAACGATGCTGAGATTTCATTCATCAGGCATACATTCCGCCGACCAAATCTTAGAGATGAGTTGATGTATGCACTCTACCAATTCATCACCAGCTGCCTTGAAAAGTTCGGCCGGTAAGCCGTCAGGTCCAGCAGCCTTGTTGGATTTCAGCTTGGATATTGCTATCCTCACTTCGTTTTGGTCAGGTGGGCGGAAATTTTGACTATCATCGTCTATGTTCAATGGTTCATTCTGCCTGACAGCGGGATGTTGGTCTTCGTCGCCGTTATACAGTCTGCAGAAGTAGTTTTTCCATATTCTCAGCACCGACTGTGATTCTACTACGAGGTTACCATTTCATCTCTACAGGTTTCTGTACGGATACTGCGTTTCTGACAAGTTCTTTTTACCTTTTGGTAAAACTTCCGTACATTGTTCCTGGAGTATAAACTCTCGATATACTCAATTGCGCGCTTCTCATCCTCTTTCTTCTTCTTTTGGAGAAGCCCATGTTCTTCCCATCTCTTTTGCTCGTAGAGCTCACGAGCAGCTCTCGTCTTCCTTTGCAGCGCCGCTTTGTATACCTCTTGTTTTGCTGCATGCACTCGCCGACATTCTTCGTCAAACCAGGGGTTTCGCGGTGGTGAGCAAGCGAGACCCAGCACATCAGTAGCGGCGTTTCTGATGGCATGTTGGCAGCGTTGCCACTGGTCTTCGGCACTTGATGCTGGCGGCATAGGGGTGGTTGAGAGATTTCGGGATACGCATTCAGCGAAGAGTCTGGCGGTCTCTTGTGATTGTAGGTTTTCGACGTTAAATTTTCCCATAGTGATTCTTCTTTGTTGCTCAGATTGGGATATCCGCATTCGTACCTTAGCTACGACAAGGTAATGATCCGAGTCTATGTTAGCCGCTCGGAAGGTCCGGACATCCAGAAAACTGTACTGGAGGCATGACTTGCGTCGATCGCAATATGATCAATTTGGTTGGCCGTTACATGATCATTGAACCCCCATCTTTGCTTATGAATATCGAGATGAGGAAACCATGTGCTTGCTATGGTGACATTTCGCTTCACAGCGAAATCAATTAGCCTTAGTCCGTTATCAGACGTGGTGTCGGCTATGCTTACCAACTGCCCTACCCCTAAGACGTCCTCCTTTCCTATTTTGGCGTTAAAGTCGCCCAATACGATTTTAACATCGTATTTAGGACATTGCTCATATGTTTTGTCGAGGAGCTCGTAGAAACACTCTTTGGTGGCAGGGTCCTTTTCTCCCGTGGGGGCATGAACACATATTAGGGTTATGTTAGCGAATTTAGCCATAATCCGGATAGTCATAATACGCTCGCTTACATGTCGGAAGCTTAAAACTGCTTGCCTAAGTCTGCCGTGTATGACAAATCCGCATCCGAAAAGGCGTTGCCTGTTGCCTTTGTAACAATCACCGTAGTATATGTCACAGTTTTTCATCCTCTTTTTGCCCGGCCCATCCCATCGCACTTCCTAGACGGTAGTAATATCAGCTTTATAGCAGTTTAGGGCCTCTGCTAGTTGTTCGGCTGCACGTGGTCTGTAAAGGGACAGAACATTCCACGTACAGATCCGAAGGTCGTTGTCCTTATTTCGTTTGCTGGGGTCGTCATTAGTTGAGTCATCCTTATCCGAGGCTTTTGGTTGTTTCGAAACCATAGATTTTTTACGTGGTAGGGAAGTTACCCCGACGGCACAACACCCAACCTGGAGGGGCAGTTCCTTAATTATTCCCCTAGGACGAGGGGCCGGGTATACCGGTGCCAGTAGTCCACTACGGAAGTATGAGCGCAGCCGTTCGAAATTCCTTACCGACCTGTGATCCGAATACGTCGAAGCAGCTCGCGCAAGGTATTCACTAAGTTCAACCTAACTGGAATTATAGACGCCACCCATCCGTCTAGGGAATTCGTCCACTGCCGCCTGGAACAGGAATAAGTGCTCTAGTGGGAAAGCACTCTTCCACCTCTGTCTCATCTGCTGGCACCAAGAATTCGCCAAACGGGGTTACCCACTTCTTGGATTAAGATACTAGGCACCCGGCTGTCACCGCATGGAGATTGAGAGTAGGAGTTCGTAGGCCTCAGCTGAGTGAAAACGCTTGTGTTTTCATCTGATCGCATGCACTACCGTTTGACCAGCCGCTTGTCGTATAACAAGGGATAATTCATAAAAGAATTAAAAAAGTATGCACTAATTTAGTAAGATATATTATTACGAAGTCGGACGGATTGCTAGTTAGATATAAAAAAAGATCCCTCTTGACCTGGGCGATCAGGGTCTGATATACAAACGTATATATGTACATTGTACATACATATATAGACATTTCCTTGTTTTTTCTAGGGAACGTCTCACTACTTAGCCAAAGTGCTTAGTTATCTCAAATCCTACCTCTCTAATAGATTAGATGATTATCTTCACAATCTGGTCGACCAACGGCATTTGTAATTGTGGCTGCATTTGTGGTTGTAGTTCTATTTGACTCTGTTATTGTGGTTGTGGTTGCATTTGGCTTTGTATTTGTTGTTGTATTTGGGGTTGGTTTATTATCTCTGATAACAAAGTTGAAAAAGATTTTTTTTCAAAAGTTGGTGTTTCAGTGGACAAATTTCATAATGTCAACATACGTTGTAAGTACTCAAAGGGGCGGGTTTGCAACATAGGAAATTCGGAAAACAAATGTTTAAAGGAAGTTAATACTATAAAAACATGTTTTTTTCCAAGTCCACTATAGGAAATCCGGTAAATTTTTTTTTTAAATAATTTAAAAACGCCTAAAAAACATACAAAAAAATTGTTAAGAAAAAGTTAATAATACATTTAAAAAAAAAAATTTCAAGTATAAGCATTTTTTTTTTTTCAATTATTTAGTACAAGCACCCTAAATATGGAGAATCCGAAATCCCCTAATCCTAAACTTAAACCAAGTCATAACCGATGCCGCACACAGCGCAACCCTGCAATAGAAACCTCATACACGGTATAGTGTACGTCCCCTCACATTGAATAACTTTTGAAGAAAAATAGACACTTAAGAAGGAAATGGCAACAATGTAGGTCACCAGTCCTAAAACACGAACTAAGAAGATGCAATTATGCCCTCCATAACGCTTTAAAACTTAGTAAAGAACTGGGCCTGCAAAATTTTCTTATAAACCTAATGCCAACTAATAAAACCGACTACTCTCTCTGGCTAGCCACGGAACAGTTCAAACGGCCCGCTCAAGTAGAATCCCCTTTTCGTTTACCTGATGGCAACTGGGCTAGAGACAATACCGCGAAAGGTTTAGCGTTTGCCGAACACTTCTGCAAAGTCTTTACACCAAACCAATACTCAAATTCCGGACCTCTCCCCGAAATCCCTACACCTCGTTGCAAGCTCCTATAAAAATATAGAATACAAACTTATCGGAGGCAATCAAAAACTTAAAAATAAAAAAAAACACCTGGATGCGATGGTATTACTCCCAAAATGTTGAAGGAACTTCCCAATGCTGCCGTAACACTGCTTCTATATATAGCGTAAAGTCGGGGGATATGGTGTACCTTTTTTGGTTTTTAGAATATTTCCAAAACTAAAAGACATTTTTAATCGAAACGAAAACAGAAGTATTCTTTATTAAAATGCAAACATAAACATTAGGAAAAAAGGCATACAATTTTAAATTCAGTACTAAAAAAAAAAAAAAAGAAGACATTAACAAAAACCATATCACCCTCAAGGGCGGGTGATATGGTACACCCTATTGGGTGGTATGGCGCATTATAGTTTTTTTTTTAAGTTTGTATTACCACATTTATTGTACGACATGCGACGTGCACGTATCATGGGACCACTTTGGCAAAGAATTCACTGTAACCAGTCAACCTTTACCAGCTTTTTTTTGTCTCTACAGAATCGGTGCCCAATTTTGTTCCTTTCAGCAATGCCACACGCCATTTGACATACTTCGTCTCTATTTAGAGGGGACTGCCATTTTTTGTTATAGCTATCATTTTCAACTCAACTTCAGGGCCCAAACAAGACGGAAATCCCAAAGCCCCTTTTTTGTTGCATTCAGTCTTCAAGTGCCTTCTTAATGTTGTTGCTGGTATTTTATACAGACTTGCAGCGGTATTAATGGATGTTGAGGTCGATCTTATGCTTTCGAGTGCATTAATTAGGTCACATTCCCTCCATAAACAACGATTGGAGTTGGCCTTACTCTTGTATATGTACATGTATGTATATATGCATAATGTACAGTCGACTCCGCTTATCTGAAACACCAATTTGCCACAACTTCGGATAACTGAAAAAAAAAATCATTTAACCGCAGTTCGGATAACTGGAAAACTATTTCACTTATCCAACCAAAAGCACAAAAAAAATGGCAAATCACTCGTGCACCGCAGCATAAAACAGTCCTTCGCGAATACTATCTCTATGGCGATTGCATGCCTTAGAGATAGTTTTCGCGAATTTAAAAGCAAAAAGACAGCGACCTATCTTGAAAATCTTTCCGGTGAAAGAGAATCAAATTATTTGCTTTGGAAAGCGCTAAAAGGCATCCGGAAACCTCAAATGCAAGCGCCACCAATTCGGAAAAACGATGGAAACTGGGTCAAGAGCGACAAAGAAAATGCAGAACTTTTTGCTTTGCACTTAGAAGAAAGGTTTAAGCCGTTCGACGGCCTTTCGTTAACGCCCGACTCGCCAGTCACGACATCTGACAATTTTAAAGTAATAAAAGTTGCATTGTTTGAACTGAAGGAAGTGATTAAAAACTTAAAGACGAAAAAAGCTCCGGGTTACGACTTGATAACGGCGCAGGTAGTCAAGGAATTGCCGAATAAAGATATTATCAAACTGCGCTATTTGATCAACGCTTCATTCAGATTGCTCTATGTTCCGAGACAATGGAAAGTCGCCGAGATTATAATGGTCCCGAAACCAGGCAAACCTCTGAATGAGAAGAAATCATATCGGCCTATTTCCCTATTGCCGGTTATCTCAAAAATATTTGAAAAACTACTTTCCAAACGTCTACAGCTCATAATCGACGAAAGACGTCTCATTCCTGACCATCAGATTGGATTTAGAATCAAACATTCTACAATTGACCAAGTCCACAAAATAACTGACGTGATTGAGAAAGCTCTGGAAGAAAAAAAGATTTGTTGTGGTGTATTTCTTGACGTCTTACAAGCTTTCGATAAGGTTTAGCACAAAGGCTTGGAATATAAATTGCAACGACTACTGCCACGGCAACTCTTTTTAATCTTAAGATCGTACCTCACCGAGAGACTCTTTCGTGTTAAGCACGCAAACGATTACTCTGACTTCAAGGAGATTGCAGCCGGAGTCCCGCAAGGAAATGTCCTTGGCCCACTTCTATATGTTTTCTACACGCATGACATCCCGCAAGAAATAAACTGTGTCGTCGCCACGTTTGCGGACGATACGACGATATTGACAACGGGCGATACCATTGAAGCAGCAACCGGAACGCCTCAACATGCTATTAATAAAGTCCACGCTTGGACGAATTCTTGGCGTATTGTGCTGAACGAAAGCAAATCTACTCACGTCAACTTTACGTACAGAAAAATGGATAGATTGCCTGTATATCTAAACTCGCCTCAAATACCGTACGCAAACGAAGCAAAATATCTAGGAATGCCTCTAGATGTTAAGCTCAAATGGAAATCGTACGTGAAAAAGAAACGCGACGAACTTCAAAACAAATAGCGACAAATCTACTGGCTACTCGGAAAACATTCGAAGTTGAGCCTACATAACAAACTGCTTATCTATAAGCAAGTGCTAAAGCCAGTGTCGGCGTATGGTAGACAACTATGGGGTTGTACCAAGAAAAGCGATAGAAAGATCATACAAACTTTTGAAAATAAAGTTCTTAGAACGATCGTCAATGCACGTGGTATGTACGTTACGATGATATTCATCGAAGAGATAACAAAATTTGCAAGTAAACACAAAGATCGTGTAACCGTACTATCACTCAACTAGTTGACGCGAACAATTCAATTCGTCTTCAAAGGACAAATCATTTTGACCTAGCGTCATAGTATATGCCGGTCGTTAAATTCATTGGAATTTAACCTGTCTAAAGTGCTACATATATTTTCAATCGCATACGAACATCTTTTTCTATAATCACGATTCTCGTAAGCGAAAACAAAACTGCTGGATAAGCACTGGCTTAGTTGTAGTATTAATTTTGATGAGATGTATTTTTTTAATGGGCGCATTCAATTATTTGATTTCAGTTATGCGGAGTAGTTTGAGTATAAATTAATAATTTCTGTTGTAAAAAAGTTTTTTCAGTTAAGCAGGCTTTTCAGTTAAGCGGAGTAATTTGTATAGAGATTGTAAAAAAATGCTGCGTGACAAATTTTGTGTTTCAGTTAACCATTTTTTTTAGTAAAGCGTAGTTCAGATAAGCGGAGTTGACTGTATATATTTGGCAAAAGAACGAAACGAAAACTTTAAACTCGTTCTCTGAGAATCTGTCAAAATCGACTTATGTAGGCGGCTTTACCTTGTGGCCACAGATTTATGCAATGAGAGATGTGATAAACTAATGAAAAAACCTAAAACGCATGCAAAACTACGCAGAGGGAGGAATGGTACACCAGCCATATCACCCTCACAAAAATGCGCCATTTCCCCCTTTCGAGCAAAATGCCAATGAACTCGAATAAACAAAACTTAACGGGTTCGATCATGTCCATTCATACATACAAGTCTTAACACGTTTTTAACCATGCATTTATGTATAAGAACGACTGCCAGTCTCCAAAAACTTACCGTTAAAAACGCATTTCTCTTTCTTTTTTTTATAGCACACAAACAAATCATATCAGGACTACGAGGTATTCACCTTTGCATTCCTGGATATAACTGAAGATAATTATTGTTTTATAGTTATGTATCAAAAGACAAGTCGGTAAGAGAGAAATTTGAAGTGCGCCCTTTCCCACGCTGCGCCATATCACCCGACTTTAACCTATTAAATACTTCACTACGCCTTAGTTACTTCCCGAACTACTGGAAACAATCCATTATCATAGTAATCGCTAAACCGGGAAAAGATCCTACCAATGTAAACTCCTATAGACCTATAAGCCTCCTAGCCATTGCATCCAAGACATTCGAGAAGCTCATGCTTGAACAACTTATGCTACACATAGATGATACAAACACAATACCACTAAATCAGTTTGGATTTAGGAGAAGGCATAATACTATTGAACAAGTGCGTCGCACAGTTTCAAAACTTAGACGAGCGTTTGAAGAAAAACAATATTGTTCCGACTTGTTCATTGATATTATCCAAGCCTTCGATAAAGTTTGGCACAAGTGACTATTACACAAAATAAAGATAATACTTCCACAAAACACATACGGCATTTTAGAAAGTTACCTTTCAGATCGTAAACTCCGCACTAAATACAAGAACTTTACATCGCATCTATACAACATCGAAGCCGGAGTCCCTCAAGGGAGCATCTTGGACCCGTTTTTGTATTTAATTTATACATCTGACATGCCTACTAACCACTTCACACTTACCTCAACATTTGCAGAGGATACAACAATCATCAGTTCTCATGAAGACCCAAATCTCGCATCTCAACGTCTCCAAAGTCATGTTCACGACTTAGGAAAATGTTTGGAAACTTGGAGAATAAAAATGAACGAAACCAAATGTGCTCACATTACATTAACCCTGAGGAAAAGAAATTGCGCCAACATCAAAATCAATGGTCTCACCATCCCATAACACTCGGAGTATAAATACTTAGGCATCCATCTAGATCGTCGTCTCACTTGGAGCAAACACATAGATATGAAATCAAATCACTCTACTGGTTATTAAACAGAAACTCAAAACTAAGCCTAGAAAATAAAGTGCTGGTCTATAATGCTATTATCAAGCCAATTTGGTCTTTCGGAATCCAACTCTGGGGTACTTCATCCGCTTCCAACATTGCCAAACTAGAAAGAAAACAGTCAAAGGTCCTACGAGCAATCACCTGCGCCTCGTGGTTCATTAGAAATGCCAACAACTTACGTGACCTGAAAATCCCTACTGTACAAGAAGAAATTCGAATATACATATTCGAATATACATATTATGTTTTTTACGCCAAGGTGTTTCATAAAATAGTTTAGGAGTAAATACATTTTCAAGTTTCAAAATCGCTCTTCTGAAAATTTTTAAATTGTGACTTAGACTAGTTCTGCATTGTAGCGACGAGTTGTGTGCCATTAAACAACGGGTATGTGGAATCCTCCGCGCGATTCATTTATTTAAACTCCGCTTTGCGTAGTGGTTTAGCCGCTCACGCGACTTCTTCACTCCGCTACGGCTATGTCAATAATTTTCAGGCAGGCGTCTGGGGCTAAGTCTATTCGAAAACAATTTTGCGCCGGCCAACTCTGGGTAAGTGTAAGATGTATGTACAATATATCAAAATACTCAGAAAAGTGCCGGCATTTACCCACTATTGGATGTATGTCTTGTTTTGGAGGGAGGGTAATTACCAACAATCATCCAAATTTAATTCGGCATAATTTCAGTTTTGGATTAAAATAGTTAAACTGAAGTGACGTAATTACAGGAAGTACATTGCAGTTGCAATGAGAGTAGCATTGGAGAAAAATAATTAAAAAAATAAACTTGATCCTTTTGAGGAGTTATTGAAAACCGTTCTCCATATTTACGGGGATTTTAATAAACATAATGATTGAAAAATAAAAACGTATTTTTTTGTTGTTCATTCCATTGCAGTGAATTTTTATTGTTTTTGATTTGTTTATAGCTTTTAAGCAATAGCAACATGAATTAAAGTTAGAATTTCGAAGAAAAATTATTTTTTCTATAGTACCTACTTATTATTAACTTCCTCGCAAAAACTTTTTGCTTATGCTTTTGTCCTTTTGACACTAAAAAAAAAAAAAATTGTTGGGAATCTCAGCCTACGCAAACGTTGAAACATGTCTTAATATAGCATTTTTTGCGATTGAATATAAAATATCCAAACAAAGATCTAATATTAGATTTTTATCAAACTAACATATTTTAATTATTTTTTAATAATTGCTTACACCTAAAGCTTAACTTAATCCCTATCCTTCCTGCAAGAACAAGAAGACAGCTACTCAAGTCTGCTCTTATAAGGAGATCCATTGTGGACTTTTGTCTCCTAAATCCTTGCTGATAAGTAGGTACTAATCGGGTTTAATATAAATAGGTACATATATTGAGGAAACGAAGGACAACAAAAATGTTTACCTTAAGTCGGCTTTAACTAAGTAATTAGAGTGCTGGGTGGATGACTGATTTTTTCCTTTCTTCGATATCGATAAATCTCAAGGACGACATACAGCCGGAGAACAAGACTACTCTGCAATCGGCTCCCCTCAAGGACTGGTAACATCTTTTTTCATACTCGTCAGAGTAATCTTTAGCACATAGGAAGCAAATATTCTGTGCCTTTGCAGATTTTCTTTTTGAAATCTTTTTTTTTTGTCTCACATTACCACCAGTTGGTGAAGGTGTTGCTTGGTGGATCCATTACATGGATTAGTTATGCCTAAGCACCAATAGCTACAGGTCCTAATCTTTTATTTGCATTACAAATTCGTCTAGATGCATATTCCGCTAATGATTAAAATGTGAGCACAGTTATAGCACAACGTTGGTTTATTCATATAAAAAAACAATCTTGTGCACCAATAAACTGACCAAATTTTGCAAAATAACTTCGTTAAACAATATAAAAGTAAAATTTGCAAATTAAATGTACCGTAATAATGCATTAAAACTAAATAGGTATATTCAAATTCTATTTGCATACCTAATTTCTCCGCAATTTGATTTAACATATTAACAATAAAAGTTATGTCTCTTAATTTAAATAAACTGCACGAGTGGGTCGTACGTACATGCGTATATATGTATGTACAATAACAACAATAAGGACGGAATGATTCTGATCTATCTATGTACGCGGATGATAAAAAATCTTTAAGATGATTTATTCCCCATAAGTTTCACTTCTACCGATCTGAACCTATTCTACACATCGTACAAATATAATTTCTTAGAACTGAACATCAATAAATGTAAGGCTATAACCTCCTCACGTAATGTCTTCCTCCTTCCCCTAGGAACTATTACCACCACATCAAACCCATTCCTTCAGTTAATTTAATTTGCGATGTAGGTATTATTTACGACAGAGAACTCAACTTCCGCTCACATATTGTTCATATCATCAATAGAACTAACTCTACACTCGGTTTCATCAAATGCTGGTCCAAGTAATTCTCGAATCCCCTGTCATACCATACCCAACCTCGAATACGTCAGCCGTGTCTGGTCCCCCTTTTTACTTACCCATTCTCTTAGAATTGAAGCCGTGCGGCGTGTGTTCATCCGTTTTGCCCTACGTGGTCTCTTCTGGGCTAACAGTCATAACTAACCTCCATACGAGGACCGGTTAAGACTGCTCAGCATACAAACTCTGGAAAATCGCGGCCAAAACGTCGACATGCTCTTCTTGCAGCAGTTATTAGCTGGTATAGTTGGTTCCCCCACTCTGCTTCAGATGATCTACCTCAACTCTAACGCTATACAATGACCTAAGTTATTTGTTGCTTACATATATTAAGCTTATAGTTATTTAGTTAGTTAGACTTTTATTTCATAAAAAGTTGATACATTTTAATACATATTTTCACGTCTATTTAGGTTTGGCCATTATTGACCGTCTACCAGATTGACATTTAGGCTCCGTACATAAAATATGTGATTACTTCCATTATACACTTTAAGCATTCGCATAAAGAATTTAGAAATTGCATAACGGACTCTAACTATATTGACATTTCTATCTTAAAAACTTTTTCTCCATGACACATTTTCTATACATTAGTGCCTTTGTAGTGTAGTTATACAACGCGTTCCACCCATGGTTTTATTTAAAATGCTCAGCGTTCTCTCCTCATTCAACACAGTCGCCTCCAAGTATCTTAGGCGGTACTCCTTCAAAATAGGGCATATCGTTATGAAATGGAAAACGACCTCACTCACATTATTGTTACACAGATCGTAAAGGATTGGCAGCTCTAGACGATGCGGAATATAATTAAGTGCAATCAACTCGCCACTTACCTTCAATATCATGCTTATCTTGTCAGTTAAGCTGCTCTTTAAAAAGTATGTTCCACCTTGCAGATCATATCTCAGCTGGGAGTAGTATATTCTGTGTTGGGAACTTCGGGCATCGTTTAGTAATTTTTCGTATCTATCTCGTTCGTTTGATGACAATAGCGCGATCTACCGTTGTTAATCTAAGATTGAATCCGCTTTCAGAGGCTAAACGTTTCAAAAGATGACCTCTTCTTGCAATGATATTATCGAGCACCACTTACTTTAACTATATATGGTATTCGAAATACGGTCGAAGAGCATCCAAGAAAAGAGGAGGTACTCCAGTCTCTAAATAAGACATGCCACGAATAGTGATTCAGCCGAATACCGAATACCGAATATTCGGCCACACTCTAGGCCGAAGCGCCGAATATTCGGCGGCCGAATGTTCAGCAAAAAATATGTATACGACATACGTGCTACCTGACAATTTGCGACCTGTCTCATTGCTGTGCATGCGTTCATTATTCATTGATTCCATCACATTGTATTGAGAAGGAAAGAAAGCGAGTAAGTGAAACGCAATATAAGTCAAATTTATTCAGTGCTAAGCGCTTGTAATATCTATTTAATTCTTAGCTGAAATCCATTCGTCAATAACTTAACTTACCAAACTACCAACTAATACAAGATGTAAGTACACGCTGGAATTCTACATTTTACTTAATGCAGCGATTGTTAGAACAGAAGCGAGTTGTCTCTTTTTACGTATACATAGCTGATAACGAATCCTTATACAATTTAACACCTTCTCAGTGGGAGTTAATGGAACAATGCATAAGACTCCTTAAGCCGTTTGAAGAGATTACTAAAATAACAAGCTCAGGTATTTCCTGCATCTCTGAAGTCATTTCACATGTTGTCACATTGTTAAAAGGAAGAGACAGCAGATAGAACAGAAGAATTTATGTGGAATGAAATCTTCACTACAAGTTAAGTTTAAAAAACGGTTCAACTTTGATGGGAACGACAAATATCTGGTTGCCACTTTCCTTGACCCTTGTTTCAAAACTAGTTTCCTGGGAGTAGTTTAAACGGAAAGAGAACGATAAAAATTCGTTTAGAGTCCCTGAAAATTAGTTGTGATGGGTCTAGTTCTACTAGTACCGAGGGGGATTCATCTCCAATTCGTAGAAAAAGAAACTCAGAAAAAAATGATCAGACCAATGAAATACACGACAGTTTCTGGGATTGTTTTGAGGAAGTCGCCACAGACAATGTTCAATATAATGAGGGTGTGGAAAAAAGTGCCATTCAAAACGAAATCGACTTTTATTTAAAAACTGTTCGCCAAGATCCAACGGCAGACCCTTACAAGTGGTGGTCAGCAAACGCGAAACAGTATCCAAGTCTGACAACATTCGCTAAGATTTATTTATCGTCTCCTGGCACTATTGTATGCAGTGAGAGGCTGTTTTCGGAAGTTGCCATAGGAGGAGGATTGGCATGAGGAGAAGCGCAATCGTTTGCTACCAACAAATACTGAACAAGTTGTTTTCATTCACCACAATTTACCGTTAATAGATTTTAAGTATTAAAATAATAATTTTTATGAATATAATGAATGTATTTTCGAGTTACATATGCGTCTTTTTGTTCATGATTTGATATTCTAGGCACTATTCAGCCTAATACCGAAAATTGAAATAAGTGCCCGAATATGCCGAATACCGAATAGCAGCCGAATATTCGTGGCATCTCTACTCCAAATACAACATATAATTGGGCGTGTTATTAGGTAGGCGAAAAATAAGTTTTAAGAAGTATCGAAGAAATGCGGTTTGACCCTGTTTTCGAGAATCCCAAATTATACAGGAAAAGTGTAGTAGTATTGTAGTTTATAGGGAAACGTTACTAAGCAAATAATTATTTACAATTCTAATATCGCAAATCCTGCTAGAGTACAATTTATGACAACCAATTTTGCGGTTTTTAACTACAGGGTGTCCCAGGGAGTATTTTGCTAATTTCTTAAATCCGACTTTCCAACGGTTTCATGAGACTTTAAGAGTCCATTTTTAAGCACGTATCCGAGCAGGGAAGATTGGAAAACCGACAGAACGCCTTACAAGCAATCCATAGCTGTGTACAACAGTGTTTTCCAGAGGAGGCTCAGCACTAAACTCGGACCAATCCGACCCCTCACTATACATGCCGCCTTGCACACTCAAACTCGAAGCAGGGAAAAAAGCTCTAACGGGGACAAACAACAGGTGGACGTCTCTAGATACTTGAATCACCACGACGAAGCTATGGCCTACATTTTACAGAGCAAGAACTAATAGACTTATGCAAAGGGATAGAAAATCCCTCTGTACTCTCATAGGAGTCACTACACTATGCGATACCACATGAAAAAGATACGTGTCACGAACGAAGACCTTTTTAGGGGTTGCGGCGACGAGGAAGTCCAGGAGAATACTACCCACTTTCTCTGCCACTGCCCAGACCTCTACCACCTAAGAAATAAATTCCTTGGAATTTCTAGGATTTAGAAGAACTGTCGAACAGACCGATTAACGACATCACAAACTTCATTAAATCCTCTAGATGGTTTGTATCTCGGGCACAGTAGGTACCAACTGTTTTCTACTAGGCTATGTACGAGTACATAAAACGTTTATTTTTATTTTTCACAAGAAAGGGATTCTCTATTCTATCTTCTTTCCCCCCATGGGTATCACAATGGGTTTACATTAACCTGAGTGTGGTGTATAGGATTTATATCCACACACCAGCCCACTTACCTAATCTAACCTAAACGTTATTAAGCAAATAATTATTTACAATTCTAATCGCAAATTCTGGTAGAGTACGATTTATGATAACCAATTTCGTGATTTTTTAAGTGCAGGGTGTCCCAGGGAGTATTTTGCTATTTTCTTAAATTCAACTTTTCAACGGCTTCGTGTACCTTTTCGTATCTTTTAAACGCTCCGGGCAATCTAACAAAGGATATTATGGAGATGAATATAGTGTACATGAGCATCGATTTTTGAAGTACATGGTGCAAGTAAGAGAGCTTGCGCTTCTTTACTCCTGCGCTAAATTGCAGATGCAATAGATTGCTGTACATACGTGTGTGCAGCGCATGCAACTACCTATGTAACCAAATAAGTACATATGCTTGTAGCAGCAGTTTTTTGTATCTTTTGCATCTTATTGACTTGCCAATTTGTTTACCTAATTTAATTAACTGCTAAATAATCGGGTTCGCAATAAAACCTCTCACTTTACAAAAAAAAAAATATGTAAATTTTCTCTCAAAAATTTACAATCCATTGTATCAGTCACAATGTCAATAAATTCAAATAAATGATACGAAATCGAAAATCGTAACAATATGTAGATGCGAATATAATATTTGCGATCGTATATCTCTTAATTGGATGCCAATTCATTCTCGGCAGACTTTTGCAACCGAGCTTTGTGTGTTTCCTACCACAATGTCTGATCGGCTACTCAACTGTGTTCCGATGTGGGCCATCGACCAAAAGATACCGATTTGCATATCCTGCACACATAAACACAAATCACAAAATCGATCGCACACACATCGCTCAAATTAATTCGAAGCAATTGCATTAATTTATACTGAATGAAATTATGAAAATCTCTTGTCACCCATGTCATTATTGGACTGTCAGAAAGCCGTTTCTTTCTCTCTCACACTATCTTCGTTCGATTATTCGGACGAACTTGCGATAGATTTGTTATCAAATCGAATCCAGATGTCGTGCGGTGATATATAAATCGGATTGCGGCCAACGAATGGCATCAGTAAAGCACAACAACCTCAAGAAGTAACAGCGTAACTTTCCTAAGCGAAAACATGAAGATCTTTCTGGTATGCAGCCATTCGGATATATCTTTTCAGCAGATTCTATCTATTTTGGATTATTAGACTAGCCTACTTTCACTAACGGATACTTTTAACAACAAATTTCTCTCCTCTACTTTAGAGTGTGTTCTTGGCATCGGTAGCCATGGTGGCGTCGCAAGGGTACAACTACCAGCATCTGCAGCAGCAACAATTGCCGCAGCAACAATTGTCACCGCAACAAGTGTCGCAGAATCAGTACTACTCACAGCAGCAGTCTCAGCCACTGGTCATGCAGATATCACCATCAGTGCAATTGCCTTCGCAGTCGGTGATTCAACCACCAATCGCGATGCCAACTTTCTTGCCCCAGCCTCAGTTGAAGCAACAGCAACCCTATCGCAGTCGTCCATATCCCCGCCCACGGAAGCCAATTGTAACCAAGAGCTTTTTCATTCACTCTGCTCCCGATGAGACCGAGGATGAGGTTCAAGAAGAATTGTCTCATTTGCAACAGCAACCACGCAAGCACTATAATGTCCTGTTCATTAAATCACCAGCTCAAACTAACAGGGCTACCGCTTTGAATTTTGTCAAAGCCTTGAACGAGGAAAAAACTGTTGTCTACGTGCTGACAAAGAAGACAACCGCTTCCGACTTGCAGGATGCCGTTCGCGAAGCACCACAAAGGACTACCAAGCCCGAGGTATTCTTCATCAAGTACCGTACACCAGAGGAGGCCGCCAATGCGCAAAGGCAAATCCAATCGCAGTACGACAGTTTGGGAGGAACCTCAACCATCTCCGATGAAGGACTAGCTCCAGTTACATCGGTCATTGGTTCCTTGGACCCACAGCTACAGGAGGAAGAGCCCGCCCAGAGTCAAGGCTACGAGGAGGTTGCCGACAACGCGTTGTCGAACAATAAGGGCTACCTGCCACCACAGTATTAGATCCATCTTCGGTGTAGACAAGTGAAAAGTTAAAGCTGCATGCAGGAGTCTCCGCTTCAGGATTCTCCTGCTGTTAGTTCTGTTCCTACTGATTGTTGTTAAGTTTTGTTTTACGTTGTTGTTAGTATTAGATGAGGAAAATATATATTTCTTGTTTCGAAACAGTTGATATGTGTTATATTGGTATTGTTCACTTGGAACAATAGGTGATTTATTTTATGTAGCAAAATGTAGTGGAGGTTGGAAAAAATGACACTGACACCCATCTGCATTCTCCTATCACTTTTCGCAGAATAAATGCTTTGATTATGTGGAACTGCCTAAATAATCCGATTAGCCTTTGTTTATGGTGTTAGATGAAGTAAATTTAAAGTTCCAAAAGCGTGCCCACAATCATTGGGAAATCACACGACCTTGGGTTCCGCAATCAAGATAAATTGAGAGCATTTCGTAGGCTACTGCATCATATGCACCGGCTATACAACGTATTTAGATTTGTTTCTACCAACTCATCGATGAAGTCTACGAGCGTAATTAAGGCTGAATGTAGCCACAGTTGTAGGTGATATGTAGGTGGATTGTAGGTTGTAATATATACAAACTGTAATGTGTAGATTGTGTGTTCAAATCTAAATCGTAGCAATAAATTTTTTTTTAGTTTTAATATTAAAGAGTGCAACCAATATCCACTAAGCTTAAATTAATAATACCAAGGTCGAAAAAATGACTCCCCGATTAGTTCCCACGCCTTCCATGCAGTAACTAAACTCTCATAAAAAAAAAAAGTGTGTCCCCAAAAAAACAGTCGGAATTGTGCATAGACCCATAGGGGACCCAGACGAAGCACCATAACAACCAAATGCCACTAAGAGTGGACGGAAAGATCTGTGTTTGACGACCAACTTGCTGATCTTCCCAAGAAACTTAGACGACTCTTTAATCGTGCTAAGTGTACTTTTGCTTTATGTACTGTTTCCCCTTGCGAGTCCTATGGCCTCTACTATACCTAGGCGCCATCCTGTACGGTTTCTGGCAATGTACCTCAGCTCTCCCCAACTTTTCCCCAACTGTCGTGCTTCCTTCTCCATGTTCTCCTCGGATCGCCAGGTACTCTGCCATCCTAGGTTAAAGGGTTCCATTGCATAGCATGGTTAGCTATGGAACTGCCATCTTTTCGGAACGTGTGACCAATCCACTGCCGCTTCCGTCGTTGGATGGTTGTGCCTGTTGGTTCCTGACCCGTACTCTGGTAGAGGTGTTCGCTAGAGATACGGTTGGGCCAGAAAATCCTTAAGATGTTGCACAGGCACTATTATATATATATATTAACGAACGTTCGCAGCTTTCTAGTGATATTAATGGTCGCTCTCCACGTGCTGCATCCATATAACAGCACGGATTCAACATTGGAGCGGAACAGTCTTAGCTTGGTGTTCAAATTGATTACATTGTTTCGTCAAATTTTGTACAACATCCCGAACGCGTACTTTGCTTTGGCAAACCTATTGGCTATATCCAGTTCGGTTCCACCATCGGCCCAGACAATACTCCCAAGATACTGGAAATCGTCTTCTCTCTCTACCCGGCTATCCGGCAATACATATTTGACCCGATGAGTTTCTTCCAAGGCTGATAATTTCAATTTTTGTCGTATTATTTTTTAGCCCAACGACGCACGCCTTCCTTCCTCTCCACATCTGCCGTCATTTGGTGGAGGTCCATAATTCTTTGAGATTCTAAGCATACATCGTCATGGTAGTCAAGGTGTTTCAGTTGGGATGTAAAAGTCCATCAAATTCATCCGGTTCCCTCAAAAAAGCTACATGAAGCACGTTACTAATCACCAATAGGAATAGTATTGGTGAAAGAATACAGCCTTGTGTTATCCCAGGATTTCAAATTCCTCAAACAACCTTCTTCCGTGTAGAACGTGACATTTGGGCCCTTCGTATGGACCTTTGATAATAGCAATCAATTTATCGGGAATACTTCCGCTGCCACCAAGAATCCGCCAAACGGGGTTGGTTACCCATTTCTTGAATTAAGGTACTAGGCACCCGGCTGTCACCGCGTGGAGGTTGAGAGTAGGAGTTGGTAGGCCTCAGCTGAGTGAAAACGCTTGTGTTTTCATATGATCGCATGCACTACCGTTTGACCAGAGGTTTGTTGGTTGAGGCCCAGGTTCACCCCGAACTGTAGCGCCACCTAAGTAAGGTAACTGATCACATGAACCCGATGCTAGCATTTGAAAAGAGATTCACAACAAGAATTTCTGATGGTTGGGTGTCAAATCGTTCAGAACCAAATAGCTCAAATCAGAAAAATGTCACATCGCCCAAAAGTTGTGGCCGATATGACACTACGACCTAGCTTACTTAGATGGCGCTACAGTCCGGGGTGGACCTGGGCCTCAACCAACAAACCTCTCCAGCCAGCACGGTTACGAGCCAGCTGCCTCCAGTTGCGCACGCCAAGTTGGTTGAGGTCCCCCTTCACTTGTTTGCGCCACCTAGCGCGAGGTCGTCCTCTACTGCGTCGTCCGCCCGGGGTGGATTCGAAGACTTTCTTAGCGGGAACGTTGGGCTCCATCCGCTCTAAATGACCCAGCCATCTTAGTCGATGTATGTGAAGTCTTCTGGCTAAGTCGATGTCCTTGTACAGGCCGTATAGCTCGGCATTGTACCCTCTCTTCCACTCACCGTCTATGCAGACGTGACCAAAGATCGCTCGAAGAACTTTTCTCTCGAAATAACCAAGGGCATCCTCATCCGGTTTTGTCAAGGCCCATGCATCTGCGCCATACAGCAGGACTGGGATGATTAGTGTCTTATAGAGAGTTACTTTATTAGTTCGAGATAGGGCTTTGCTACTCAATTGCCGTTTTAGCCCATGGAAACAACGACTGGCAAGAGTAATTCTTCGTGTGATCTCCCTACTGATGTCATTTGCGGAGTTCACCATAGAGCCTAGAGATAGACAAAATCCTTTACAACCTCAAAATTATATCTATCTATTGTGGCGTTCTGTCCAGGACGCCGATGTTGGGTGTCCTTTTTTTAGACAGCATATATTTTGTTTTGCTTTCATTGACCGCTAGACCCATCTTTGCTGCCTCGATCTCAATACTAGTAAATGCCCCATTGACGGCTCGCTGAGTTCTTTCGATTATGTCAATGTCATCGGCATAAGCGAGTAGTTATACAGACTTGTAAAAGATTGTACCTCCGGTGTTGGCTTTTGAGTTTCGTACAATTCTCTCAAGTACTATGTTAAAGAGATCGCATGATAGCGCGTCACCTTGTCTAAGACCTTTCCTGACATCGAACGGTTGGTAATGTTCTTACCGACTTTGATGGAGCAGCGAGAGTTCTCCATCGTCATTCTGCACAAACGGACGAGCTTGGCAGGGATGCCAAGACTAGACATGGCTCTGTATACCTCGTCTCTATACACGCTAACATAGGCAACTTTGAACTCGATGAAGAGGTGGTGCGTATCGATTTTATATTCATGGGTTTTTTCGAAGATCTGCCGTATTGTGAATATTTGGTCAATGGTGGACTTTCCCAGCCTGAAACCGCACTGATAACGACCTATCAGGTTGTTGACGATCGGTTTTAGACGTTCACATAATACGGCAGACAGTATCTTATATGCGAAGTTGATGAGACTTATACCTCTGTAATTGGCGCAGTTTAGAGGGTCTCCTTTCTTCAGGATCGAGCAAACGATGCTGAGGTTCCATTCATCGGGCATACTTTCGTCCGACCAGATTTTACAGATGAGCTGGTGCATGCTCCTTACCAACTCATCTCCTCCTGCCTTGAAAAGTTCAGCGGCAAGGCCATCGCCTCCAGCAGCTGTTGGATTTGAGTTTAGATATCGCTATCCTCACTTCATTCTGATCGGGTTGACGGGAATCTTGACTGTCATCGTCACTGTTGAATGGCTCATTCTGCTTGACAGCGGAATATTGGTCATCATCGCCGTTTAACAGTCTGCAGAAGTGTTATATCCTCAGCACCGAATGCGATTCTACTACTATATTACCATTTTCGCCCCTGCAGGCTTCTGTTCTGACTGTGAAACCCTGGTATGTTCTTTCTACCTTTTGGTAAAATTTTCGAACAGCATTCCTGCAATAAAGTCTCTCAATCTCGTCGATCAAGCGCTTCTCATGCTCCTTTTTCTTCTTTCTGAGAAGTCGATGTTTCTCTTTTCTCCTGCGCACATAGAGATCGTAAGCAGCTCTAGTCCTTCTCCTTGCAGCGCCGCTTTGTACGCCTCTTGTTTAGCTGCATGTGCTCGCCGGCATTCCTCATCAAACCAGGGGTTTCGTTGTGGTGGCCGAGAGAAACCCAATACATCAGAGGTGGCATCTCTGATGGCTTGTTGGCAACACTGCCACTGGTCTTCCGCATTTACTGCTGGCGGCATAGGACTTAGATTAAGATTAAGAGAAACTCGATCGACAAAGGCTCTGGCGGTCTCTTGTAATTGTAGCAGCCCGACGTCAAATTTCCTCACAGTATTTCGTTGATTTCGCTCCGTTCTGGATATCCGCATCCGTACATTGGCTACAACTAGGTAGTGATCTGAGTCCACTTTGGCTCCTCGGAAAGTCCGGACACCCAGAATACTGAAAGAGTGCCTTGCGTCGATCGCAATGTGATCGATTTGGTTGACAGTTTTTCGATCAAAGGAGACCCATGTTCCTTTGTGAATGTCGAGACGTGGGAAACGCGTACTAGCTACAACAAAGTTTCGCCCCACCGCAAAGTCGATTAGCCTGAGTCCGTTGCCGGATGTGATGTCGTGCAGGCTGTGTTTTCCGACCACGCTACCAAAGACGTCCTCTCTTCCTAGCTTTGTGTTAAAATCACCGAGGATAGTTTTAACGTCGTGGCAAGGGCATTGCTCATACGTCTTGTCCAAGAGCTAGCAGAAGTCATCCTTTGTCGCATCGTCCTCCTCCTCATGAGGGGCGTGAACGCATATTAGGCTAATGTTGGCATATTTAGCCTTGATACGGATAGTCATAAGGCGCTCGTTCACATCCGGAAACTCAAGACTTCTTGCCTAAGTTTGCCTCCAATGACAAATCCGCACCCGAATACACGCTGTCCTTGTTGTCTGTAGCAATCGCCGTAGTAGATGTCGCAGTTTTTCATACTCCTTTTGCCCGGCTCATCCCATCGCACTTCTTGGATGGCGGTAATGTCTGCTTTGAGACACCCTTGGGTCCCCGCAAGTTGTTCGGCTGCAGGTGGTTTGTAGAGGGACCTAGCATTCCATGTGCAGACACGAAGATCGTTGTCCTTTTTACGTTTGCTTGGGTCATCGACAGTAAAATCATCCGTATCCGAGGCTGTTGGTTGTTTCGTAACCGAACGTTTTTTACGTGGTAGGGAAGTTAACCTGATGGCACAACCCCCAACCTGGAGGACCAGATCCTTTTTGCAATTCCTAGGACGAGAGGCCGGATACACCGATGTCAGTAACCTTCTTCGGGGATATGAGCGCTGCCGTTGGCCCATTAAGGGTTCATCCGCCACCATTTCTTTTTCAATACTCTGACATAGTATTAAAAATCCTTACAGACCTCAGCTCCAAATATGTTGAAGTACCTCCGGTAAGGTATCCGCTGGTCTGTAGACGTCACCGTTGATTCCATCGAGAGAATTCATCCGCCGCACGTCCTCCTTCTGAGGAGCTCTTGCTAGACTTCTGAGACGCATATTTTAGCCGATCAGGTCAACAAGAGATGCCTCGTCCGGTCAAATATATGCGCGCTGAAGTTCACCCAGATGTGCTTACGCAAGTCTGAGTCTTCAGCTACACATATATCGTCACACTCAGCATACGCTCATTGTTAGTTCACTATCAGATAGCTATCCAGTGGGCACCGCGGGGAGGTGATGATGCGATTTTGCCACACTACGACACATTGCCCAAAAATTAAAAAATGACAAAACGACAAGACAAGAAAATAGGCGTTTTGTCAGAATTCAATTCCCTGCTTCCGATCGCCCAAACTGCGAAAAAATGCAGAAAAATGTCAAACCGCCCAAAAATCATTTTTTAACATTTAACATTTTTAATTTTTGGGCTATTTATCATAATGTCAAATCACCCAAAAATATAACTGATTTTGGGCGGATTGACATTTTCGTTAAATTAAGTTGAAGACTGCATTCAAAACGAATTGTAACAATTACATTAGAGGCCACAGCGCTTTCACGTCGCGTCCGACCGACTGCCCGACGCGGCGCGGTTACCGTTTCCCGTCGCGTTGCGCCACGAATCTCGCGCGCAGACCCCTTTTGATTACCGCGGATGAGATGACTTTTATAGCAGCTTGACTGTCTATGTAAATGTCAATCTCTTTTCTATTATAGTAACACGCTTCGCGGAAAGGTCTCGTACCGCCTCTGGTATCGCTAGGGCTTCCGTTTGAAACACACTGCCGTGGTTCGGAAGTCTTAGTGATATTGCAATATCGGGTTCTGCTGAGTATATGCTCGAACCCACTCCTTCATTTGTTTTGGACCCGTGAGTGAAGATAGAAATACTTTACTTATTGATGGCCCCACCGTCTGCCTAGTGTTCCCTGTTTGACGTTTAGGCTGAAGTCGGGGGATGGCGGAAACTGGTCTGTGGTGGCGTCTAGGTGAGCCCACCTTGCAATAGTACGGTGGCCTGTGTGGCCCCTTCTCCACAAGTTGGATTCTTGTAGGCGTACGGCACTCATCGCGGCTGATTTCTTAACGTATAAGTCCAGTGGAATCAGTACGAGAATTGATTCGAGGGCTGCGGTCGGAGTGGTTCTTATGGCACCGGTAGATGCTATGCAAGCAACTCTTTAGATTTTTGTTAGTTTTTTGAGACATGGGACTTTCTCTGCTATTGGCCACCAGACAATGCATCCATTATGTTAGACTGAGTCTGACTATGGAAGTGTACATCCAGTGGATTATGGCAGGTTTGGGTCCCCATTTTCCAAAAAAAATCTACTGCAAGCATAGAGCGCAATATACGCTTTCTTTATTCTTTCATTTGTGTTGTTTCTCCAGCTCAGTTTGTGGTCAAGTATGCATCCTTAATACCGTACTTTGTCCGAGACTTGGATTGGAGTGCCATCGAGTCGTAGGGTTCCAAAAGCTGGAATTTTTCTTTTATTGGGTTGAAGTTAAAAAAATAAAAATAAAAATATTTGGCGCAACAGCTTTTTAAGTGCCAGGGCCTAGCTTCTCGCAACCACTCATGGTGTGTGCGTTATATTTTTTTTATTTTATGGAAGGACCTACAGTTTAGTGCCATATCCGAAGGGCAATTTGGTTTGAGAAGCCTTCTCGAGACAAGAATACTCTCGGATGTTTGTCAGACGTTCGCGAGAGGTTTGGCCGTGAAAAAACTTGTTTGTGTTTTCTGGGATTCGAACTTGGAACCTTAGGCGCAGTGGTCGACACACTAACCACTTACGCCACGCCGCCCACGGTTGAAGTTCAGTCCACAAATTTTCGACTACTTAGTTATGGAGGCTGTTTCGGGCCGATTGTAGAAGTTCAGTGATTGTTTCGAGGAATTTGCCGGACATTAAAAGGATGATGTCATCTGCATAAGCAACAACTTTTACTCCGCTATGTCCTATTTTGAAAAGGATCTCGTTTGCGACTAGAGTCCATAGTAGAGAAGATAAGACATGTCCTTGCGGGGTTCTCATAGAGGCCAGTGCATTTACTTGGCTGTCACCCAACTCCGAGTTGATGTGTCTCGTTTAGAACACACATTCTATCCAGTCGGAGAGTGTGGAGTCTACTCTGAGTCGTTCTAGTGACAGTCTTATCTATTCAGTTTTTACATTGTGTTCATAGTTTCGCGCCTAAAAAGGCCGCTAGCGTGAATTCTTTGTGGTAGAGTGATTGCTCGATCATTGCTACCACTTCGTGCAGGGCTGTTTCGACTGAACGGCCCTTTGTATAGGCATGTTATGCTGGGGACATGTCTCTAGGGGTTAATTTGGAGCGAATGTGGGGATCGATTAGTCTTTCGAAGGTCTTCAACGCGAATGAAGGCAGCCAGGCAGTTCGTGTGGGTCAGCTTACCAGCTTAGGTATAAGGATGACTTTAACTTTCCTCCAGGCTTTAGGTATATATTTATAGTTTAGGCGCCCGCGAAAAATGTTCGCTAGCCGCGGAATGATATATTTCCTGCTACTTTGCAGCATCATTGGGGGGATACCATCTGGGCCGAGCATCTTGTATGGAGAAAAGGAGTCAATTGCCCATTTCAATTTATAATCGTCCACAATCTCGGCGAATAGAGTGTGATTTGCGTTAGCTCCTCAGTCCTGTGCTGTTGTTACCTCTGTACTGGGATCTACAATATTACACTCTGGGAAATGTGTCCTAAAGAGGAGTTCTAGGGTCTTGGAACATGATTCTGTCCAGGTACCATCTGGGGGCAAATCACGTTACTTTTCAGACGATCATTGTTTGAACGATAGCAACCGACGAATAGAAAAAATTGTTGCATATTATAGCGGTTAATATTTCCCTACCACAGTTGGTTGCGCACTGTTGGCTGTATAACGCCTAAATGTATGTTTGAACTATAGCGAAAACCACAATCGTCAAAAGTTTACATGCATTTAGGCGTTATACAGCCAACAGTGGGCAACCAACTGTGGTAGAGGAATGCTAACTCCTACAATATGCAACAATTTGTTTCATCAGTCTATTACTGTCGTCCAAACGATAATCGTCTGAAAAGTTACGTGATTTGCCCCCTGGTTCCTTGATGAATCCTGGCACCGAGTGGTCCTTTGACAGGATTTTCCGGAGTCTCGCTGCGTCTTTGGTGGATTCAATCTCGCTGCAAAATTGGCTCCATGATGCTCTTTTTGAGTAGATCGTCTTTTTCTTGAAGATCCCCTTACTTTCCTTGTAGTGGTCCCAGTCTGCGGGATTCCTGGTGCGCTTTGCCATATTATGAAGTTTCCTGGCATTAGTACGGAAGGTTGGGAGCTCACTAGGGTGGTTCTAACAACGGACTGTCTTTACAGTGTTTCCAGGGTTAAATGATAGCGAGGGGTGAGACTGTGAAAAAAACTTTTTGGTGTTTTCTGAGATTCGAACTTGGAACCTCACGCGCAGTGGTCCGACACACTAACCACTTACGCCACGGGGCCCTACGCAAACGAACTACCTAAATTATTTCAACGAAGTCAAATACTTGGGTGATGTCTTAGATGAACGGTGGAATTCTCAGATCAAATCAGTGACGGAGCGTAACACCAGAGCCATGCGGGTCAGTCGGCGCCTCTACGTTACACCTTGGGGTATCAATCCAAAAATAATTCACTGGCTATACGTCAAGATGGTCTGCGGTCTGCAAAAAGTACTCCAGCAGATCACAACTTTAAAGCTGGAGAAGCTACAACGATTGGCCTGTGTTGGAATCACATGTGCTATACGTACCTGCCCTATGTTTCCAGTGGAAGCTGTTATAGGACTTTCACCATTACAAAACTTCATTAGAAAGGCGGCTGCCAGATGTATGTTACTTTAAATTACATCTGGAAGATTAGCAAGTTTGAACCGTATCTAATACTATGGTCAAGTAGGTAGGTTAATTTGGGATGGAAATATTACATCGATCAGTCTGGTCTAACGGCGGACCATCGCCTAGTGTGGCTCACCTATTGGTGTAAATTAGAAAGGGGAGCAGGCACTGGAGTTATTGTACCCAACACCCAAATCTTGATACCACTGCGTTTATGTCCTAGTGTGTTCCAATCTGAGATTCATGCCATTGAGATCTGCGTCAAAATATATGCGTATATTCTCAATTGACTCTAAAGTGATTAAAGGCTGTTTTAATGCTTTGCAGCTTCTAATGAAATACAATAGAGTTAAGCAGTGTTGAGCGCCCGGTCACCAAGGCATTGTAGGCAATCTGATAGCTGATGAATTACCAAGGATGAGTTCAGCAACTGAATTCATAGGCCCAGAACTTTTTCAAAATAGTCTTAGTCTAATCCATTGGATTGCTGCCCTATTTACACTTAATAAGAGGCATATTAGGATGCTGGTGGCCACGGTAAGCTAACATACCTAGCTAAACCTGTCTCTCGAGACCGTCTCTGTAGAGAGGGGGAGAAAACATCCGACGAACATTCTTTGTGAGTTCCGCAAGGCCTAGTAAAAAAAAAAATGTTGCGCTTAAGGCCTTGCTTAACCTTTTGACTTTTTTAAAAATAGCTCACAAATGCAAAAACCTGAATCAGGTCCGAAGGTTGAACTCACTTAGAGTCGTCTGGGTCCCTAGTTATACTGGAATCATGAGATCTGATCCGATGCGGTTGTTAGGCTAGGGGTTCTATTAAAAATTAGTTTTGCATGAACTCAAACGTGAGTGGCGTGGCTCATCCGCCGCATTCCTGTTGCTTCTTAGCAGAAAAACACTACAGAGGCATACGCTTTGCCAAACACACTGCCCAGGTGGCAAATCATTGGAGCTGATGTAGTGAGTGCTGATACTGACTGCTCCCCGTTACTTAATAAGACGTTAACATTTCAGTAAAATGGAAACATGGGTTGCTTACTGGTATTACGATAGACCAATATTTAAGTCGGATTGCTCCAGTGGAGTTGTTTTTAGTTCAACAAAAAAAAGTTATTAATACAGTGAAATCTGCAACGCAAGCGTATAAGAATTCCGGGTCTTTGTAATTCCCATCCCATCACGGAAATAAATCGCACAAATTCATTGATTTATTACATCAGTATAGGCACCCAAGCATGTTATGGAAAAGAAAATACCGAAGCCCGCATGGAATAAGTTCGCAATCACCCTCGATTAAGGTCAACCAAAACAAACGCACCACAATCAAGTGTCAAATTTCATCTTAAGAACCCACAAAGCACACACGTAGTTTGTTATCCACATAATGGCCAAACCAGCAGGATACGGTGGTGTGGCAAATGAATAAATTCCCAATGCGACGTGATCGCACTAACAATTACCCTACAAGTCACGATATAAAACAGTGCAAAGTGGAAGTAGGTGGTTAGTATAACGAAACTCTTGCTAAAATGAAGCCGGCAGTCTGGTTCTTCGTAACATTCGCGTTCCTCTCAGTGGTGGGGGCGGTGGAGCCTGAAATTCTCTATCCACCACAGTTCACAACCGAACGCATTGTTGGTGGCTCAGAAGCCCCACCTGGAATGGCACCATACCAAATCTCCCTGCAATCCATTTCGGGGCGACATTTCTGTGGTGGAGCTATTATCGACGAAAAGTGGGTTATCACCGCATCGCACTGTGTCGTTTCGCAGTCACCCGAGAAGATGAAGATCCTCACCGGTACACAGGATCTGGAAAGCAACGCTACTAGCAAGTACTACTATCCGGACAAAATTGTAATGCACTGCAACTACAACGACCCCGCATATGCGAATGACATTGCACTCATACGACTGAATGATTCTATTTCGTTCAATAATGTCACGTCGAAGGTGGATTATGATTATGTGCCACTGAAAGAGGACGATGACCTAATGCTGACTGGTTGGGGCACCCTTTCACTGGGGGGAAGTGTACCAACTAAGTTGCAGATGTTGATGGTGAAATATGTGCCGTTCGAGATGTGCAGAGAGAAGCATGACAACAGTACGTGGGTTGACATTGGACATGCTTGCACATTTAACGATAAAGGCAAGGGTGCCTGTCACGGTGACTCGGGCGGACCATTGGTGCACAATGGTAAGCTGGTAGCATTGGTAAATTGGGGAAGGCCTTGTGCGCAGGGGTATCCGGATGCACATGCTAGGGTTTCATACTACCACGACTTCATCAGGACGAGTATTAACGGATGTGATAAGGCGAGCGAAGAGGACGAGAGACAGCCATGTGATACTGGGGAGCACTAAAGTATTTAAATTAAAATTGTTGGGAATTCAGAATAAATTATTTAAAATTTGAATTTAAACCCCAATTATTGAAGTTATTTTTTCCACAATATTTATAGCAAATTATAGCAACTTGATTGTTCACAAAAGTTTAGGTCATCCTAAGAGTATGCAAAATATTTCCTTTTTTTTTTTAATACGATCGTCGAAAATACAGCATGGTCTTAGGATGGTTGGCAATATCGTAAATACCGTAAATATCTTAGACTGTTGAAGCAAATGATTCTTAAATTGCGCATCAATTAAATTTAATTTTAAATCAAATGCAGAGGAATGAGTAGGCACTACTAACTTTCATAAGAGCGTATAGCCACAAGCTAGGGACGATATAAAGATTTGTATGGACTGCAAAATTGAATGAAGTGTTGATCGAATTTCTATTTGTCCTGATGAAATACTTTTTCAAGCAAAAATAAGTTTTTTTTAAGACCTAGCCAGCCAGTTGTTCATTTAAACGATTTGCCAGCCAGCCAAAGCCACCCGATTTTATAACTCCAAGTTGGTACGTGTGATTTCAGTCTTATAACATCCAGGGGTGGAATCGGCTAAGGTGATAGGTGATAGTGTGATTTATGATAAATTAAAAGCGATCAGAAAAATTGGTTGCTCTGCGTTAGCGATCACCAACAAATTTCGAGGTGCTGGCAGCAATTGACTTCACAAAACATCAAAATGATGTCATTTGCCATGTTCTTTTGAAACCTAGTCAGCCAGTCGTTCATTTAAACGATTTGCCAGCCAGCCAAAGCCAACCGATTTTATACGAACATATCTCTAGGAACCAAGTAACCTTGCAGTGACAGCAACGACAAATAACTAAAAAACATTCGTTTTTGCGCCGCCTGAAATTAGGCATCATGAAATTCCCAGCCAGTAACTTTTTGCTGGGGATAAATCAAGAATAGTAGCCAGCCGGTTGTTGTATTTGTTTTATGTGTAAAGTAATGTAAAAAAATTCAAATTTAATGTCATTTATTCGGGTGTTTTGTATTTTTCACAGAAAAACTGGTGGTTTAGGATGGTAGGAACTTTATATGCTAGGGTCATCATTTTAGCTGCATTGTTTTTATGACTTTAGCCGTGCGTTTAACTATGATACTTTGTCCCATTGGCGCCACTCATTCAGCGCCAACTTGTCGTTAGTAGCCACCACCTCCAAGAAGGTTTAAAGTTGAGGCTAGCTGGAAAATGGGTGGAATGTGCAAAGACTTTATTCCAGCTAGCAAGTGAAGCTTCCTAAGAAGACAATGGCCAGAGTATTCCTATCGCTGTTCTTAGCCCTGACCTTTCTAGTATTACCATCTCCCCAGATTTCCTGCGGTCTAACACAGGCCACAAGGCCTGAGACATCTTATGACCATTTAAGTTGGACCATCTAAGATTGTCTATTTCTCTTTAAGTCTGCTTAACACAATCATAAAAAAATAATTCAATTGTATGAAAGTGACACCTCTTATGCTGTCACAAAAAAACAATCACTAAAATGTGATTATCAAAACAACTATTACCTTACATAGAGCACAAACTAAAAATATGACTGTCACTTATCACAAGTCACCGATTCCACCGCAGCTGTCTGCTAACAAATATTCGGCAACCAACCATTTGTTCTTTTGTTTTTGTATTCGTTGTGCAGTTTTGTGTGTTGAAAAAATAATTCGATGGATAATCTACAAAAGGAGGTATGAACTTATAACATATTTGATTATATTTGTGAGACATGATTTCTTAATTCAAATTTCAGATTTTACATGAAATGCTTGATTCCTCCAACGGGAAGGAACCCGAATTCTTTGAAGATTTTTTGGCGACACTTCGATCTCCGAAGATTCAGCAGAAGAGACGGAAAGGCATGCTTCCATTAATAATTTTATGGACGTACGTAGTCGATGCATATAGCGATGATGACTTTAATTCCTATTTAAGATTACAGGGGTCAACTAGAGAACACACGCTGAGTCTGACGATATATGTGTAGCTGAACACTCGGACCTGCGTAAGCACATCTGGGTGAACTTCAGCGCGCATATGTTTAACCGGACGAAACATCTCTTGGTGACCTGATTGGCTGAAATATGCGTCTCAGAAGTCTAGCAAGAGGTCCTCAGATGGAGGACGTGCGGCGGATGAATTCTTCCGATGGAATCAACGGTGACGTCTACAAACCAGCGGATACCTTACCGGAGCTACTTCGACATATTTGAAGCTGAGGTCTGTAAGGATTTTCAATACTACGTCAGGGTATTGAAAAAGAGATGGTGGCGGATGAACCCTTAATGGGCCAACGGCAGCGCTCATATCCCCGAAGTGGGTTACTGACATGGGTGTATCCGGCCCCTCGTCCTAGGGGTTGCTAAAAAAGAATATGGTCCTCCTGGTTGGGGGTTGTGCCGTCGGGTTAACTTCCCTACCACGTAAAAAACCTTCGGTTACGAAGCAACCAACAGCCTCGGATACGGATGAATTTACTGTTGACGACCTAAGCAAACGTAAAAAGGACAACGATCTTCGTGTCTGCACATGGAATGTTAGGTCCCTCTACAAACCACGTGCAGCCGAACAACTTGCGGAGGTCCTAGAGTGTCTCAAAGCAGACATTACCGCCATCCAAGAACTGCGATGGGATGGGCTGGGCAAAAGAAGTATGAAGAACTGCGACATCTACTACGGCGATTGCTACAGACAAAAAGGACAGCGTCTATTCGGGTGCGTATTTGTTATTGGAGACAGACTTAGGCAAGAAGTCTTGAGTTTCCGGCATGTGAACGAGCGCCTTATGACTATCCGTATCAAGGCTAAATTTGCCAATATTAGCCTAATATGCGTTCACGCCCCTCATGAGGAGTAGGACGACGCGACAAAGGATAACTTCTACCAGCTCTTGGACAAGACGTATGCCCTAGCCACGACGTTAAAATTATCCTAGGTGATTTCAACGCAAAGCTAGGAAGATAGGACGTCTTTAGTAGCGTGGTCGGAAAGCACAGCCTGCACGACAACACATCCGACAACGGACTCAGGCTAATCGACTTGCGGCGGGGCGAAACTTTGTCGTAGCTTGTACGCGGTTCCCACGTCTCGACATTCACAAAGGAACATGGCTCTCCTTTGATCGAAAAACTGTCAACCAAATCGATCACATTGCGATCGACGCAAGGCACTCTTCCAGTATTCTGGGTGTCCGGACCTTCCGAGGACCAAACGTGGACTCGGATCACTACCTAGTTGTAGCCAATGTACGGATGCGGATATCCACAACGGAGCGAAATCAGCGATATACTGTGAGGAAATTTGACGTCGAAAAGCTACTATCGCAAGAGATAGTACCGCCAGAACCTTTACCGATCGAGTTTCTTCTAATCTTAATCTAATTCCTATGCCTCCAGCAGCAAATGGGGAAGACCAGTGGCAGCGTTGCCAAAAAGCCATCAGAGATGCCGCCTCTGAAGTATTGGGTTTTTCTCGGCCACCAAAACGAAACCCCTTGATTGATAGGGAATGCCGGCAAGCACATGCAGCTAAACAAGAGGCGTACAAAGCGGCGCTACATAGAAGGACTAAAGCTGCTTACGTGCTCTACGTGCGCAGGAGAAAAGAGGAACATCGACTTCTCAGAAAGAAGAAAAAAGAGCATGAGAAGCGCTCGATCGAGGAGATTGAGAGACTTTATTGCAGGACTGATGTTCGAAAATTTTACCAAAAGGTAAAAAGAACATACCAGGGTTTCAAAGCCAGAACAGAAGCCTGCAGGTACGAAAATGGCAACATAGTGGTAGAATCGCAGTCGCTGCAGAGAATATAGAAGGAACACTTCTGCACGGCGATGATGAGCAATATTCCGCTGTCAGGAAGAATGAGCCATTCAACAGTGACGATGGCAGTCAAGATTCCCGTCAACCCGATCAGAATGAAGTGAGGATAGCGATATCTAAACTCAAATCCAACAAAGCTGCTGGAGCCGACGGCCGTGCCGCTGAACTTTTCAAGGCAGGAGGAGATGATTTGGTAAGGAGCATGCACCAGCTCATCTGTAAAATCTGGTCGGACGAAAGTATGCCCGATGAATGGAACCTCAACATCGTTTGCCCGATCCTGAAGAAAGGAGACCCTCTGAACTGCGCCAACTACGGAGGTATAAGTCTCCTAAATATCGCATATAAGATCCTGTCTGCCGTAATATGTGAACGCCTAAAACCGATCGTCAACAACCTGATAGGTCGTTATCAGTGCGGTTTCAGGCTGGGAAAGTCCACCATTGACCAAATATTCACACTACGGCAGATCTTGGAAAAAACCCATGAATATAAAATCGATACGCACCACCTTTTCATCGATTTCAAAGTTGCCTATGATAGCATGTATAGAGACGAGTTATACAGAGCCATGTCTAGTCTTAGCATCCCTGCCAAGCTCGTCCGTTTGTGCAGAATGACGATGGAGAACTCTCGCTGCTCCATTAAAGTCGGTAAGAACATCTCCGAACCATTCGATGTCAGGAAAGGTCTTAGACAAGGTGACGCGCTATCATGTGATCTCTTTAACATAGTACTTGAGAGAATTGTACGAAACTCACTCAACTCAGCCAACACCGGAGGTACAATCTTTTACAAGTCTGTACAACTACTCGTTTATGCCGATGACATTGACATTATCGGAAGAACTCAGCGGGCCGTCAATGGGGCATTTACGAGTATTGCGATCGAGGCAGCAAAGATGGGTCTAGCGGTCAATGAAAGCAAAACAAAATATATGCTGTCTACAAAAAAGGACACCCAACATCGGCGTCTTTGACAGAACGCCACAATAGACAGATACAATTTTGAGGTAGTAAAGGATTTTGTCTACCTAGGCTCTATGGTCAGCTCCGCAAATGACATCAGTAGGGAGATCACACGGAGAATTACTCTTGCCAGTCGTTGTTTCTATGGGCAAAAGCGGCAACTGAGTAGCAAAGCCCTATCTCGAACTACTAAGGTAACTCTTTATAAGACATTAATCATCCCAGTCCTGCTGTATGGCGCAGAGGCATGGGCTTTGACAAAACCGGATGAGGATGCCCTTGGTTATTTCGAGAGAAAAGTTCTTCGAGCGATCTTTGGTCCCGTCTGCATAGACAGTGAGTGGAGGAGAAGGTACAATGCCGAACTATACGGCCTGTACATGGACATCGACTTAGCCAGAAGAGTTCACATACAGCGACTAAGATGGCTGGGTCATTTAGAGCGGATGGAGCCCAACCTTCCCGCTAAGAAAGTCTTCGAATCCACCCCGGACGGACGGCGCAGTGGAGGAGGACCTCGCGGTAGGTGGCGCGAACAAGTGGAGGGGGACCTCAACCAACTTGGCGTGCGCAACTGGAGGCAGCTAGCTCGTAATCGTGCTAGCTGGAGAGGTTTGTTGGTTGAGGCCCAGGTCCACCCCGGACTGTAGCGCCATTTAAGAAGAAGAAGAAGAAAGCATTTTAAAGGCAACTTTAAATTTGTAATTGTTTTAAAGATATGTTCTTTAAAAGTTAATCTTTGATCAAGATGAATACCTATGTACCTTGCACTTGGTTCCCATCTTGTGCCACAGACGTCAAGTTGATTGCTGGGAAGAAAACAATTTTTCCTTTTTCAACTAAAAAGGATTGATTGTACCTTTCCAACATATAGGATAATTTTCCATTTATTAAAGTATTCGGTTACTATTTTAATCGCATTTTGTAGATTAATTTCAATATTGAGACCAAGCTCATGCGATGTGAATATACAGTGTCATCAGCATAAATAGTGAATTCACTGGTAACTTTGGATATTTTGGAGAAAATTATACACCATTTGGATCAATTTAAAAATGTCTGGCGCCTTAAAAATGGAAAGCAAAACAAATTTTTAGTGTCAGACCGAAGCTTCGGCTTCGGCTTCGGTCACATCCGGCTAAAAAAAACTACAATCGGCTAAACCTTAGGCTTCGGCCAAAATAGGCCGAAGTTTTGGCCGAAGCCGAAGGTTTAGTTTATGGTTGATTGATTGTCGTGCGTCGTGGTAGGCGCCGAAAAAAATTTAATTTCGTTTTTCGTAGAACCGTTATGAATGCACAAGAGCCGGACAGCTGCTGTCGCATCATTAGTACACAACAAAATCTAAACATAAGTTCGTGCGCGTAGTTGTTCAATCTTGTGTTTTTGAAGTAAAACTTCTTTAGGCACGCGCACATTTTCTTTCTCTCTTCCTCACATAGCCCATTACATTTCGTGTATCTAAGCACAGTGCCGGCCTATTGCCTGTATCACACTGTAGGAGCAAGAGAGAACAGTGCGCGCGCACATTTTCTTTCTCTCTTGCTCTCGTAGCCAGCGCATGAAATATACATAGATCAGCTGGTATAGTTTGCGAGTTTACTGGCGTTACGCGAACGGTGCTTTTCATTCTTGAACAATTTTATATATTAATATTCTGTTCAATACATTAAATATTTTACTTTTAAAGTGGATAAAGTTGTAAATTCATTTTAAAGTTCATATTTTGTGAATTTTCGGGTGAATAATAACAAATTATGGCAGGAAGTGACACAGACTCTGAATATGAAAGCGGTGCTCCAGGACCATCAACTAAGAAGAAATTACGTACGGAAATTGTGCATAAAAAGTGTGTGACAACATATTCAAGGCAAGATTTTAAACCTAGTGAGACCCAATCAACTGATAATGAATCACGAAGGTGAGTGCGTATCTCATACTAGTTGCTGGTGTCGTAGCGTCATATACGTTCCTTTTTTCTTGTCTATTTTCTCCTTCCACTAATACACGGCATTCTACTCTCGACATTGGGGCGCGTTTGATTCTTTTCTTGTCTCTCTCTTAATTTTCATTCAAAAACATATGTATCTTACTTCTCATACCATAGGCCTATTAGCTCGGTCTTACAATCAACCACAGTAATTACTGATGTATCCGATGATGAAAATAATAAATAAATAAAAAAATTTATTCAAGAATATTAATTTATCAATAAAAGCCGATAATAGATTTAAATATTTGTAGAAAATTGTAGAAATTAGTAGAAAATATATGTATATGTATGTACATGTATATATATATGTACATATATAAACATATATGTATATATATATATACATATGGATGGAGCTAAAGAAGTTTTACTTCAGTTGTGTGGTCTAAAGCACACTCGTTTTTTTTTATTCGTTATATACATTATCATCTAGCTACAATTGTAATTTTTTTTTATTTTATTTTAGGTAGGTAAATACATGTTGACATCTTTGGGACAAAAGCCTCTCTGGGAATATTTCTCACTTTTATTCAATCTTAAACGGAAATTCTTTAAGTTATTAAAGCTTCGGTTTCGGCTTCGGCCGAAGGTTGTTGTTTAGCCGAATATTCGGCTTCGGCTTCGGCTAGAAATCGACCTTCGGTCGGACACTACAAATTTTTATGAAGAGTGCCAGATTCCTGGTGTGGTTAGGTGTGCGGGCGGAACAGATATTGCTATAAAAAAAGCCTTTGGAGAATCCTCATCTCTAGATAGATAGATAGATAGATAGATAGATAAAAGATTTTATTTTACAAAAAAAAGAAAGGAAAATTAATTTGAGCTATAAATTCAAAATCTATGACATTGGCTTTTGCCGTCAGCCAGAAAGCGAAAGAAATCTTATACTATACACGCACATATATAACAACATTAATTAGCTTCAAACTCTCTTTAAACTATACTTTAGTTACCCATTAACGGCCACTGTACTCAATTGAGTACACATACTTGAAGCCGCGTTACGCGAACAATAATTGACAAAACTGAGAAGTGTTTTCTGGCAGTCCAAAGACTTTTTTTTTTATAAAATACCGCAATAATTTCTCCACTTCTTCATAGTGGAAAACACACCACATCTGCGCCGCATAACACAGGATGAACCTGACAACCGCTTCAAAAACTTTAAACTTTGACACTTTGAGCGATGTTTTTCTTTCCCACGATGCCTCTTCAATTACAATTAATAGCCGTTTTAGTTTCTTTTAATTTTATTTGAAGGTGCCTTTTAAAGGATAGATTTACAAGGTACTATATAGTATTCCATCACCTTCCCCAGATCCACCTCTCTTCCCTCGTGTACCTTCCTCTCCCGCTTCGAAAGACCATTATCTTAGATTTATCTGTATACCTATGTATACTTCCAGATTGTGGAGAGAGCGTAACCCATCAGGGCAGCCACTACTCGAGGAAGGTTGTTGAGTTGGTCGACGTAAGAAATGCCTTCAACTCGGCCAGATGGTCCGACATGCTGAACGCCCTGGAAATAAACTTCCAGATACCACAGTATCTTCGACGAGTGATAAGGGACTACCTTAGCGACAGAGAGCTAATATATGACACCACAGGAAGGAAATAACAGCCGGAGCAGCGCAGGGCTCAATTCTGGGACCGGATTTATGGAACATCTCCTATGATGGAATTCTTCGCATGGAGATGCCCGAAAACACTTTTTTGCAGACGACATCGCTGCAGTGATCACCGCACGGGACACCGAAGACGCTAATAGAAGACTAAGTCTAATATCTAGGAGTTAGGATAGATACAAAGCTCACGCTTTGGCAACAAATTAAGTCCACACCCGAAAGAGGCACGAAAACATGCGTATTGCTAAGTAGACTGATGGCGAACATAAGAGGTCCCACGGTGAGTAAAAGAAGAATCCTGATGTCGGTTACGCGCTCAATACTCTTGTATGGCTCCGAGATCTGGGCTGACGCGCTCAAAAAGGAGATATACAGGAAGAAAGTGGCCGCGGTGCAACGCACAGGAGCACTTCGGATTACGAGTTCATACCGAACAGTGTCGAAGCCAGCAGCCTTAGTAATCGCAGGAGTGACTTCCATTGATCTCCTAGCAGCAGCACGGAAGTACGCCTACGACAAGAAGGCGGAAGTAGGCGCGGCAATAGCAGCTACAGAAGCGAAGCAACTCTCGAAGCAGGAGTGGCAAAACAGATGGAATGCCGAAACGAGGGGAAGGTGGACCTACCGGTTGATCAGAGACGTTGCTGCACGAACGGAGCGGGTGCACGGTGAAGTAAATTACAATATTATATCACTCAGTTCCTTACCGGACATGCTTACTTCAACCGGTACCTGCACAAGATGAGAAAAGTAGGGAGCGCAGCATGTCAATACGGAGGCAATACGGAGGCACTTCTTCCTGTTCTAGGCGCTTTCCTAGCGGATCACAGGTCGGTAAGGAATTTCCGATGTTGGTAATGACCTTAGAATAGAGATGATGGCGGAGGAGCCCTTAATGGGCCAACGGCAGCGCTCATACTCCCGTAGTGGACTACTTGCACCGGTGTACTGGGCTCCTCGTCCTAGGGGAATAATTAAGGAACTGGCTTTCAAGTTGGGGGTTGTGCCGTCGGGGAGAAGCTAGGCCCTGGCACTTTCAAGAGCTGTTGCGCCAAATATTTGTATTTTTTTCGGAAACAACCAAAAGCCTCGGATAAGGACGACTCAGCTGATGACGACCGCAGGAAACGAATTAAAGACAACGACCTTCGAATCTGTACGTGGAACGTTCTGTCTCTTTACAGACCACGTGCAGCCGAACAACTAGCAGAGGCTTTAGCCTGCTATAAAGCAGATATTACCGCCATCCAGGAAAAGCGATGGGATGGGCCGGGCAACGGTTACGGTGATTGCTACAAAGGCAACAGGCAGAGCTTATTCGGATGCGAATTTGTTATACACGGCAGACTTCGGCAAGAAGTCTTAAGCTTCCGACACGTGAGCGAGCGTATTATGACTATCCGGATCAAGGCAAAATTCGCTAACATAAGCCTAATATGTTTATGCCCCCACGGAAGAAAAGGACCCTGCCACCAAAGATTGTTTCTACGAGTTCCTGGATAAAACATACCAGTAATGTCCTAAATACGACGTTAAAATCGTATTTGGCGATTTTAACGCCAAAATATGAAAGGCGGACGTCTTTGGTAGGGCAGTCGGTAAGCATAGCCTACACGACACCACGTCTGATAACGGACTAAGGCTAATAGATTTCGCTGTGGAGCGAAATGTCATAATAGCAATCACATGGTTTCCTCATCTCGATATTCATAAGCAGACATGACGGTCCAATGATCATGTAACGATCAACCAAATTGATCATATTGCGACCGACACAAGGCATGTCTCCAGTATTCTGAAAATCCGGACCTTCCGAGCGGCCAACATAGACTCGGATCATTACCTTGTTGTAGCCAAGGTACGAATGCGGATATCCCAAACTGAGCAACAAGGAAGAATCACTAGGAGAAAATTTAACGTCGAAAACCTACAATCGCAAGAGACCGCCAGACTCTTCGCTAACCGCGTATCCCGAAATCTCTCAATCACCCCTTTGCCGCCAGCATCAAGTACCGAAGACCAGTGGCAACGCTGCCAACATGCCATCAGAAACGCCGCGACTGATGTGCTGGGTCTCGCTTGCTCACCACCGCGAAACCCCTGGTTTGACGAAGAATGCCGGCGAGTGCATGCAGCAAAACAAGAGGCATACAATGCGGCGCTGCAAAGGAAGACGAGAGCTGCTCGTGAGCTCTACGAGCAAAAGAGACGGGAAGAACATCGGCTTCTCCAAAAGAAGAAGAAAGAGCATGAGAAGCGCGCGTTTGAGAATATCGAGAGTTTATACTCCAGGAACAATGTACGGAAGTTTTACCAAAATTGTGTGAACGCCTGAAACTTTTTATGAACAGCCTGATTGGACCCTATCAGTGCGGTTTCAGGCCAGGAAAGTCCACCATCGATCAAATCTTCACACTTCGGCAGAGCCTGGGAAAAAAGAAGAATTTCAAATCGATACACACCATCTCTTTATCGATTTCAAGGCCGCCTATGACAGCATCTATAGAGAAGAGCTTTATAGAGCCATGTCTAGTTTTGACGTCCATGTCAAACTTGTCCGTCTGTGCAGGATGACGATGGAGAACGCTCGCTACTCCATCAAGATCGGTAATGACCTCACCGAGACCTTTTATATCAAAAAAGGTTTTAGACAAGGTGACGCGCTGTCATGTGACTTCTTTAATATTGTACTTGAACGGATTGTGCGGAACTCACAAGCCAACACCGGAGGCACAATCTATCACAAGTATGTACAACTACTTACATACGCCGACGATATAGACATTATTGAAAGAACTTAGCGGGCTATCACCGGTGCGTTTGCAAGCATTGAGGCGGAAGCGGGCAAAATGGGTTTAGCGATAAACGAGGGCAAAACCAAGTATATGCTGTCAACAAGAAGGGAAAACCAATACCGACGAATTGGACAAAACGTCACCGTGGGCAGCTATAACTTCGAGGTAGTAAGGGACTTTGTCTACAAACAAGATCAGCGCAGAAATCAATCGAAGAATAACTCTTGCCAATCGCTGTTTTTTTTGGGCTTATAAGGCAATTCAACAGTAAAGCCCTATCTCGAACAATTAAGGAGACTCTATATAAGACCTTGATCATCACAGTCCTGCTTTACGGCGCTGAAACATGGACTTTATTAAAAGAGGATGAAGATATCCTTGGTCGCTTCGAGAGAAAAATTCGTAGGATTTTCAGTCCCGTTTGCATTGACGTGTTTTAGAGGAGAAGATTCAATCACGAACTATAAGAGCTGTACAGTGACATCGACCTAGTCAGAAAACTGTGTATTGGACGTCTGAGATGGCTAGGACATGTAGAGCGAATGGACACCAACGCTTCGGCCCGCAGAGTCTTCGAATCTAACCCCGAGGGACGACGCAGTAGAGGGAATCATCGCCGTGGTGGCGCGCACAAGTTCTAGCGGACCTCGACCAACTTGGAGTGCGCAACTGGAGGCAATTAGATAAAGACCGAGCTAAATAGAGAGGCTTGTTAGTTGAGGGCTAGGTTTACCCCGAACTGTACCGACACCTAAGTAAGTAAGTAAGTAAGATCTAGGATGCTCTCAGTTATCTAGGAGCCTTTTAAAAGTGTCCCAATTTGTTCTTTTGGGATTATGATATGGTTTTATGTGACTAATCCTCTGCTACATCCATCGTTGTATTGAACAGCTTATTACTCTCGGATCCCTCCTATGATAAATGTATACGTTAAAGATACGGTCAAACAAAGATACTCTGAAAATGTTTCGTACAAAGCGATTCACAAACGATTCTTGTGATCGTGCGTTCTATATGTTGGGCGGTTTGTGTAGGGTTAAACGATCAAAGTTACTTCAGGAAAATATATATGACTCGCGTACTCCTATGCACATCTCCAACTGAAATCAGAACCAACTTGGGCATAGCGCATTTTGAGAAAGTAAACGATTTTAAAAGACACACGACACCATAACATCTCAACTCATAACACACAACTCTTGCCAATCGCTATTTTTGGACCAATAAAACAATTTTGTGTAATGCTCTCTGAAGAAAAACACAGGAAGTTTTACATGAGAATCTTACTTTGCTAGATCTTCCGTCGTCCCACCATGCAAGTCTACTGAGTCAGCCCTTAATGATTAAGTAGGCCAAATTGTAGCTTTCATTAAACCTGAGTAATCTCTAAGATAAATGGTTGACCGATACACAATGCATATTACCGACGAAGTTCTCGTCCGTTCGGGGGTGAATATTTCAACATCGAGGGAGGTCATTTCTTATACCAATGTAGCTATTATCCTCATCGGAAAGTTCGAGGGGCTCACTTTAGTGTGTCATTCATTGTCTGAGACATAGAGATGCTGTACCAATGTGGCTTTTATGTATTTTTTTTATTCGTTCTTCGATTTAAGGCTACTCAACCCTCGAAAGAAACACACCATAAGGGTAGTATGAATTTATTGCTGTATCTGTGGCAGGAATAATGTTGAAATGTACGCATTCGTCGTCAAATATACCCTAGCTTGTGCGATTGTTATTGTATATGGTGGATAAAGATTAACGAAGTCCAGACAATCTCAATTTGAAATCTGTTGGACCAGAGGTCGGTCCTCCATCCCATTGCATTTCCCAATTCTGAGTTTACTTCATGTACAAGTTTATATTAAGAGAGAGTCTTTCATCTCAAAAACGTCGGCCTTAGACATTTTAATGATAATGAAGAAAAGCACAAATCTCAAACAGTAACGAATTTATTTTTATATTTTCAAACACACCTCTTATTCTAATCGAAAGTATGCATACACCCTTCTATGGTTGTCCTTATCCAGTCATGGAAGAAGAATACACTGGCATGCACGTCCGGATAGCCCCGAGCACAGGGCTCGCCCCAGTTGACAAGTCCAACTAACTTTCCGTTACTCACCAACGGTGCACCTGAATCACCATGACAAACACCTGTACCGTCAGTCGACAATGTACAAATATGGCCCACATCAACTCCCGCGTCGCCTTTATACCTCTCCTTGCAGTTCTCATATGACACATAATCTACTTCAGCTTTTCGCAGCATTTGGGAATTATCACCAGTCACCTCTGACTTTCCCCAACCGGTGATCACTGTTTTACTGCCTTTAGGAAGCAACTCAGATGCTATCTCGATCGGCTGCGTCCTGTCGTCCCATTCAATGGCCGATTCTAGGTGAACCAACGCAATATCATTGTGATACAATGGATTATCGTAGTTGCAGTGTACGATGATCTTGTCGGGGTAGTAGTAGGCTTCAGGTCCCCAAATGTCATTCGTGCCAGATGATATCAGAATCCTCGCTGGATTCCATCCAACCACACAATGTCCAGCTGTTAGGATCCAATGCTCATCGATAATTGCTCCCGAACAGAAATGACTTCCAATTGTCGTCTGTATGGACACGTGGTATGGTGCGTATCCATTGGGGACAGGTTCACCCCCAATGATATAGTTTTCAATACCAAATGACGATTCATTCGCGTAGCGCCCACGACCCTGGCTCCTAACTCGGATACACAGAGTGTCGTGGAACGCGATCGAAAAAACTGCGACAATAAGAAGCAACTTCATAGCTTTTTTGCCCCGAAATGGTGTGAGTTTTCCTTTATATGCGGACTTTTGGTCATTTTGTTGATAAGATTGCGATAAGCAATGGTTTCAGAATAAATTTATCGTTTTACTGTCACCGATAGCACTGTGGATAAACCAGCTTCATAAATACTTGAATAGTTTCCTTTAATTTTTCTGTTTAGAAAGAAGAAGCAGCCTAATTGCAGAGGTAATGACTGCAATGAGTTGGTATGACGCCTTGAGGTTTATTTGAGGTTCATAGACCCAATAAAGAGTTATAAAAAGTATTTAATATCTTTTTCCAGACTTGCGTTCCGAAAATAAAAATCTGTTAGTTGTCTGGGTGTATTAAAAAGAATCAGAACTGACGGATATTCTATTTGAAAATTTTAAAGTAAGAAAAAGAAGTGTTCAAGAATATTTCCAATAAAAGTGGACTGCCACACTAGTAATAAAGTAGAATATATTAACTCTCCTCCTCTCACAGGAATTTCTAAAGTGATTTATATTAGAAAACTGATACATGTAAATCTACGTCCTTTTCGGAGTGCATAATAATATATACGAGTACAAAATTTAAAAAAATGGCTTTCAAGTCACGGAATTTCTCTTGAAAATATTTCGCTGGTTTCCTCATCAACAGTATACATAACTGACCTCAAGCCCAAGAAAAATCAATCTGAATCGCCTCTTCGAAGCGCCCATCGTGAACCGCATCCATTGGAATAATCTTAAAATTGCTCCTCCGAACAACACTTAAATTGGTACGAGTACATCGGCGACATAGGGGTATTTGTATCGAAAAAGCGGTACCTAATCTATATCTGAAACAATTGCTTATACAGTTTAAGATGTAGGTACTATTTAACCTTAGCTAGAGCCTCACCTACGGCGAGGAGGTCCTCTACTGCGTTGTCCCTTAGGGTTAGATTCGAAGACTCTGCGGGCCGGAGCGTTGGTCTCCATTCGCTCTACATATCCTAGCCATCTCAGACGTCCAATACGCTGTACAGCTCGTATAGTTCGTGATTAAATCTTCTCCTCCAAGACCCATCAACGCAAACGGGACTGAATATCTTACGAAGAATTTTTCTCTCAAAGCGACCAAGGATATCTTCATCATCTTTTAATAAAGTCCATGTTTCAGGGCCTTAAACCAGGACTGTGATGATCAGGGTCTTATAAAGAGTCTCCTTTGTTGTTCGAAACAGGCCTTTACTGTTGAACTGCCTTAGGTACAAGCCCAAAAAAACAGCGCTTAGCAAGAGTTATTCTTCGCTTGATTTCTGCGCTGATCTTGTTTTTCGACTTTATAGCAGAGCCAAGGTAGACAGAGTCCCTTACTAATTCGAAGTTATAGCTGCCCACTGTGACGTTCTGTCCAATTCGTCGGTGTTGGCTGTCCCTTCTAGTTGACAGCATATACTTGGTTTTACCCTCGTTTATCGCTAAACCCAGTTTGCCCGCTTCCGCCTCAATGCTTGCAAACGCATTGGTGATAGCCCGCTGAGTTCTTCCGATAATGTCTATATCGCCGGCGTATGCAAGCAGTTGTACAGACTTGTGATAGATTGTAACTCCAGTGTTGGCTTGTGAGTTCCGCACAATCCGTTCAAGTACAATATTAAAGAAGTCACATGACAGCGCGTCACCTTGTCTAAAATCTTTTTTGATATCAAAGGTCTCGGTGAGGTCATTACCGATCTTGATGGAGTAGCGAGCGTTCTCCATCGTCATCCTGCACAGACGGACAAGTTTGGCATGGATGTCAGAACTAGACTTGGCTTTATAAAGCTCTTCTCTATAGATGCTGTCATAGGTGGCCTTGAAATCGATAAAGATGGTAAAGGGGGTGGCAATGGTGTAGTGGTAACGTCGTCAATTACCACGCTAATGATTCATTTTTCAAATCCTGATGTCAGCAAGCATTTATTTATTTCTCATGAAATATATAAAAAAGTCAGTCAAATCATTTTCGGAAGCTTGTGTGAACACTACTGCGAAGGCATAACACTGGCAGTAGCTTATTCATATGGCTGGAAAAATTGTTCGCTCTGTTGATGATGATTTGCCCTTGACATCGGTTATCGGGAAAAAAAAGTGCTGTGAATCAGAAGCAAAGACAATAATAACAAAAATCTCCCCAGATATAAGGACGCCACCCCCGGAGAATAGCTGAAGCATAAACAACTGAGCTTCAAGAACCACTACACCAAAAATCTTTGTCTCTCTCTCTGTCCATCCTTCCAACGCCCGCACTGTGTGTAAACATGTTAAAGGTATTCATTACCCTTTGAGCGCGCGCAAATTATAAAGAAAAAAAAGAAAAGAGGTGGTGAGTATCGATTTGGAATTCTTGGGTTTTCTCCAGGATCTGCCGAAGTGTGAAGATTTGATCGATGGTGATCTTTCCTGGCCTGAAACCGCACTGATAGGTTCCAATCAGGTTATTGATAAAAAGTTTCATGCTAAGGCTTTACTCATCGGGCATTATTTCTTATTCTTATTAGATTACAGATGAGTTGGTGAATGCCCCCTACCAAATCATCGTTTGCTCCAGCAGCTTTATTTGACTTTAGCTTTGATATAGCTATCCTCACCTCGTCAAGGTCGGGTAGACGGAAGTGTTGTCCATCATCGTCCAGATTGAACACGCTATCCTGCCGACAGTGGAATTTTAGTCATCATCGTCGTTTAACAGTCTGCAGAAGTGTTCCTTTCATATTCTTACCACCGACTGCGTTTCTACCACTAGGCGTCCATCTTCGTCCCTGCAAGTTTTGGCTTTAAAGCCTTGGGTTTTGATTAAATTTTAGAACATCATTCCTTCATTTTAGCATCTGTATCTTCTCGATCGAATGTTTCTCATGCTCTTTCTTTTTCTTTTGAGATGTTTCCTCTGCTCGTAGAACTCGCGAGTAGCTCGGGTCCTTATGTGCAGCGCCGCTTTATATGCTTCTTATTTAGCTGCATGTGCTCGCCGGCATTCTTCATCTGGTCTGGAGAAACCTAGCACATCAGAAACGCATTTCTAATGGCTTGCTGGCAACCTTGCCACTGGTTATCTGCACTTGCTGCTGGCGGCATTGGACATCTTTGGAGATTTAGGAATACTAGGTCGGCAAAGGCTCTGGCGATTTTTTGCGATTGCAGCCGTTCGATGTCAAACTTTCTCACAGTATTTCGCCGATTCCATTCTGCACTGGATATCCGCATTCGTACCTTGGCTGTAACCAAGTAGTGGTCCGAGTTTACATTGGCTCCTCGAAATGTTCGAACATCCAGTATACTGGATGAAATGCTTCCATCGATCGCAATATGATTAATTAGGTTGACGGCAATATGATTATTAGACTGCCATGTTCCCTTGTGAATTCTGAGGCGAAGGAACCGCGTGCTTGTTACTACAACATTTCGACCCGCCGCAAAGTCGATTAGCCTAAGTCCATTATCCGATGACTTGTCGTGTAGGCTATGTTTACCGACTGTACCACCAAAAACGGCGCTTTCCTTTCCCGGCTTTGCGTTAAAGTGTTCCCAGCTTCGCGTTTGCTCGAGGAGTCCCTAGAATTCATCTTTGACGTCGTCATCGCTCTTCTTTCTAGTTGCATGAGAGCATATTAGACTAATGTTGGCGAATTTAGCCTTAATTCGGATTGTCATCAGCCTGTAGAACCAATGATAAATCGGTTTCCAACTTAATAAAAAAACTTTATTGACTTAACTTAAAACTAAACTAATTTTGATTGAATAAAAGCTAAAGGAATGCAACGATAAATATGTGGTGCGAGCGTGCGGTATGTCGTGGTACTTCTTAACTTCTTCATCTCGTGTCCAGTTTTTATCCAACTCTCCCGACAACATTTGGCTAGAAAAATATCATTTGGACGACGACGTAGCTAGAAGCTGACAGATTAAGATTAGCTAAAAGTAATGCCACTTCAACGCTGTATGACAGGGATACCACAAGCCGTTTGTTTACTTGCCGGAAACTTAAGGCTTTTTGCCTAAGTTTGCCTTTAATGATCAATCCGAGTTGGGGTCAAACTTCTGGAAGGGTCAAAATTCTTTTTACAAAATGTTGCTTTCAAAATTCTAGTTTTCATAATTCTGGTTTTCAAAATTCTGTTTTACAAAATTCTGCTTTTCAAAATTCTGTTTTACACAATTCTGCGAATAATAAGAAAAAGGTTTAGAAAATCTTAAAAACCGAACGCTTTTTCACATTTTTTTATTATTTGCAGAATTTTGTAAAACAATCCTCTCACTTGTTTTAGCATGAGGTCGAGGTGTAGAGAAGAGTTTTTTTCTTATTTTTATTTTGGAGTTATGGGCGGTTTATGACACCTCAAAAACAACCAAAGAAGCATTTCCTAGTTTGTTGGCCGTAGTCATGCAGGGCTTCACAAGATAATTAAAGACTTACGAGAAGAGCTTATTACATATTGCCAAAGCTGAAGACAAGCGCGTGAAAAATGGGGAGAGATTAGAAAAGAAAGGAAAAAGTATCAAACAGAATTCGAAAAGAGAACAGATCTAAGCCATTTTTTTTTTTGCGCCGAGAGCAGGTGAAAAATCTTCTAAAAACACCATAAGGCCGACCGCGCGTGCTTATGGTAGTGTGAGATTTTTACTCACTAAAAAAACAACTATGTATCGTCAAAATTAATATTACAACTAAGCCGACGCTTATCCAGCAGTTTTATTTTCGCTTACGAGACACGTGATTTTTGGGAAAAAAAGATATTCGTATGAAGTTAAAAGAAATGTAGCACTTAGACAGGTTCCAATGAAAATTCCTGCCTTTTTCGCGACCGGCATATACTATGACGCGAGGTCAAAATGTTTTGTCCTTTGCAGACGATGAATTGAATTATTCGCTTCAAGTAATTGAATGACGGTATGGTTACAATGGCCGTGAACACGATCTTTGTACTTACGCGCAAATTCTGTTATCTCTTCGACGACGCTGGGAATTCCCAGATCTCGATGAATATCTTCGTTACGTACATACCACGGTGCGTTGACGATCGTTTTAAGAACTTTATTTTCAAAAGTTTGTATGCTGTTTTTATTGCTTTTCTTGGTACAACCCCAAGTTGTATACCATACGTCCACATAGGCTTTAGCACTTGCTTATAAGCAGTTTGTTACGTAGGCTCAACTTCGAATGTTTTCTGAGTAGCCAGTACATTTGTCGGTATTTGTTTTCGAGCTCTTCGCGTTTCTTTTTTCGTCCGATTCCCATTTAAGCTTAACATCTAGAGTCATTCCTAGATATTTTGCTTCGTTCGCGAATGGTATTTGAGCCGAGTTAAGATATACAGGTAATCTATCCACTTTTTTGTAGGTAAAGTTAACGTAAGTAGATTTGCTTTCGTTCAGCACAATACGCCAAGTATTCGTCCAAGCGTGGACTTTATTAATAGCATGTTGCAGCTTTCCAGTTGCTGCTTCAATAGTTTCACCCGTGGTCAATATCGCCGTATCGTCCGCAAAAGTGGCGGCGACGCAGTTTCTTTCCTGTGGGATATCACGCGTGTAGAGTGCATATAGAAGTGGGCCAAGGACACTTCCTTGTGGAACTTCGGCCGCAATCTCCTTGAAGTCAGAGTAATAATTTCCGTGCTTAAGATGAAATAGTCTCTCGGTGAGGTACGATCGTAATATTAGAAAGAGTTGCCGTGGCAGTAGTCGTTGCAATTTATACTCCAAACCTTCGTGCCAAACCTTATCGAAAGCTTGTGAGACGTCAAGAAATACACCACAACAAAACTTTTTTTCTTCCAGAGCTTTCTCAATCACGTCAGTTATTTTGTGGACTTGGTCGATTGTAAAATGTTTGATTCTAAATCCAAACTGATGGTCAAGAATGAGACGTCTTTCGTCGATTATGGAAAGTACCAAACTTTCGTTTGGAAAGTAGTTTTTCAAATATTTTTGAGATAATCGGCAATAGGGAAATAAGTCGATATGATTTCTTCTCATTCAGAGGTTTGCCTGGTTTCGGGACCATTATAATCTCGGCGACTTTCCATTGTCTCGGAACAAAGAGCAATCTGAATGAAGCGATGATCAAATAGAGCAGTTTGATAAGAGCTTTATTCGGCAATTCCTTGACTACCTGCGCCGTTACAAGTCGTAACCCGGAGCTTTTTTTTTTCTTTAGATTTTTAAGCACTTCCCTCAGTTCAATCAGTGCAACTTTTTTTACTTTAAAGTTGTCCGATGTCGTGACTGGGGAGTCGGGCGTTAACGAAGGGTCGTCGAACGGCTTAAACGTTTCTTCTAAGTGCAAAGCAAAAAGTTCTGCCTTTTCTTTTTCGCTCGTGGCCCAGTTTCCATCGTTGTTCTGAATTGGTGGCGCTTGCATTTGAGGTTTCCGGATGCTTTTTAGCGCTTTCCAAAGCGAATAATTTGATTCTCTTTCAGGGGAGAGATTTTCAAGGTAGGTCGCTATCTTTTTGCTTTTTAATTCGCGAATATTATCTCTAAGGTGATGGCATAGTTGGTTAAGGGTGATTTGCCATTTCTTTCGTGCTTTTCGTTTCTCTCTCACCAGTTCAATGATTTCTCTGGGATACTTTTCGTTGCAGTTGATCTTATAGCTTCTAGAAGGAGTGTTTCTCCATACCGCTATTTGAATTGCTTCCACGAAACGATCAACTTCGTTCTCTAGTTCACAAGGTGCTGTAAGTGATACCTTTAAGGCGATATTTATTTCGTAATCATTTCTAAAGCCCTCCCAGTTTGTTCTATTGCTAGTAAGTCTTGGAGGTCCTTTTTTTTTGATCAGCGCTTCTCCAAGTAATAAAATTACCGGCGAGGGGTCAGAGAGAGATCAAAACATTCTTTGACTGTAATAAACTTCTCGTAAATGCCTTTTGTAACAAAAAAAAAAGATAAGATCGGGAATTTTTCCTGATTCGGTTGGTCAATAGGTCGGTTTTCCTGTCGAATAAAAACAACAACCACATTCATTTGCCACTTCGTAGAGAATTTTCCGTTTAGAAGATGTTCATCTTGAAACCCAGAAGGTGTGCTTCGCGTTGAAAACTCCACCAATAAGGAAATTTGAACCAAGGTCATTGAAGACACGAAAGTAGTCATCTTTTTCTAGTAAGCATCGCGGCGGACAATAAACAGATGCTATATTGTAGCTCAGGTGTTTATTTTTAACCCTTACCGCGCACAACTGAAGTTTTTACAGCACTATGCTTATATCCACCGAATGTTCGATGTTTTTTTTAATGAATAAGGACGAACCGCCCCGAGCTCTATCAGAAGGATGATAAGCGATAGGCCTTGTTTCGGAGATCAAACATACATATGTCGATATTTTCTCTTATTAGAAACATTTCTAATTCGTTAGATTTTTTTAAGAGTCCATTTGCATTCCATGTTACTATTTTAAGTAAAGAGTCCATATCTACTTAGATTTAGATATAAGGTAAGCCATACAAAAGCTTTCGACGTTACTGAGACGTTCGAGAATCCGTTTGATAATTTCACATTGTTTTTCGAACTTAGCGTGGATGCAGTTCAGAATTTCATTCAACGGATCAGAGGGTGGCCCGTCGTTTCGTTTGGTTGCTTTGACTGCAGCCTGAGAATGCGTCAGACGTACGGGGTTCGCTGGCTTATCCGAGGTTATTTTTCGTTCAGCCTTTTTAGTGGACGGTTGCCTTTTTAATTTTTGCTCAAACTGCAATTTTCCGAAGAGTGTTTTCCAGCGCACTTAACGCAGCACGGCTCTTTCCAACAGTACGCCTGTGTATGGTTAAACTCTTGGCAACGCTTACATTGAGAGATGGTCTTCGTGTTGACACGTAGCGGCTGGATTTTAACGACCATACTCATGATTGTACGAATGTTATATATCTTTTCCTGGCTTTCCGTTTTATCGAATGATAGCACAAAAAGCGGAAGTTCCGCTATAACTTCTTCTCCACGCTCGGGTCGTTTTCTCTTTTTATTTAAAAGGTTCGCGGCGTCGAGTACGTTATAACCTCTATCGCGTAAATCACCTATAACGTCTTTTTTAGCGCATGATGGATGAAGTCCTCTGGCTACGACCCTCAAGGGACTCTCAGACTTGTCTTCGTAAGCATGCCATTGAGTTTTTTTGTTGCTAAGCTTTTGAGATACAGCCCAATAGCCCTCAGCGTCATTGACCTTGATTTTCCGTGCATCGATTCGCAAGGAAGTTACTTTAAATTCAGTAGCGATCGTGGTTTTTAAAATTTTCCTCAAAGAATTGTAGTCTGCAACGCCTGTAATATTTATAATATATAAATATTTAATATTAATATTAAATATTTATAATTTATTTATTAATAATATATATATATTTAAATATATTATTTAATAATTTATAATTAAAAATTAAGATATAATTTATTTTTATAAATAATATTTTGAATAATAAATTATTCATCTAATTAATTTATATTATATATAAATATATAGATTATTAATTTATATTAATAATATATTTATAATATATTTATAATATATAAATATTTAATATTAATATTAAATATTTATAATTTATTTATTAATAATATATATATATATAAATATATTATTTAATAATTTATAATTAAAAGTTAAGATATAATTTATTTTTATAAATAATATTTTGAATAATAAATTATTCATCTAATTAAATTATATTATATATAAATATATAGATTATTAATTTATATTAATAATATATTTATAATATATTTATAATATATAAATATTTAATATTAATATTAAATATTTATAATTTATTTATTAATAATATATATATATATAAATATATTATTTAATAATTTATAATTAAAAGTTAAGATATAATTTATTTTTATAAATAATATTTTGAATAATAAATTATTCATCTAATTAAATTATATTATATATAAATATATAGATTATTAATTTATAGTATAAAATATTATTTAGGTACGCGTTTGCTTTCAAATTTCTTATCAGATGTTGGCTGCGCTTTGCGATTAGATTTTTGTTGTGGAACAACCTCGGGCTATGAGCCGGCCTTGCGTTTTTTAGATGGTCTTCGTTTAAGTATCCAATCCGTTTCGCGAGCGAGTTGTTCTTTGTCCGTATTGTAGTGATGGCTACCTGGAGAAAGCTCACTATGAGTAACCGTCTGCATTTTTGAAGACTCGTTTTGAAGCAAAGATACTTTATTCTCTGATTCAAGTTTCTCAACTTTGCTTTTGAGCTCCCGACACAACAGCTCCATTTCGTCAAGCCTCTTACGGAGCACGACGTTTTCCTTTTTCAGAGTACTCTCTTCCAAGGTTTGGTTTCCCGAATTAACACATCCGGGCTTGCGAGACTTTCATTTCGCACTTAAGGAGAAGTCTTTTGAGGCGGAGATCTTTGTAGCCATGAGCTTTTCCTAAATGGGTTGATTAAATTTTGATACAATAAATAGCTCTCCCCAGAATCCGTGAAGCATGCCTCTTGTGAGGGTGGATTTTCCAGTTGAACTGGGCTGCCACCTGGGGTATTAATACCGTTAGTTGTGTTCATTGCATAAATTTTAGTACGGTAATGTAATGTGCTAACAATGTCTTTAAGATGCTATAGTATACTTATTATCTGTGATGCAATGTAGTAACTTGGTGTAATCTATAATCTCGATTACGCTTATTGGCAGCTGTGGCCGTTGTTTTGTCGTTTGTCGGATTTCCTCCTTACGTACGGATATGTTTGCCTTGTCTCGCTGTTCTTTTTCTTTTGGCTTACTCTGCGTATTTTCTCGTCGTGTTACGATCTCGGGCAAGAGACTAACTTTTCGTTTCTTGCCTGGTCGCTTCTTAAGAATCAAGTCGGTAACTCAAGCTTCTCTAATTCCCCTTCGTTTATCTGATAACACTAGACAACCAATTTTGACTTTGTATTCTTTATGCAAAGTAACTATTCTTATAGATATTAATCTTAACATTGGTTTTTTGCTGCTCGTTTATATTCTGTTTTTGGAATGTCTCTAGTAATAGCCTAGCAATAATTCGCCAGCTTTAAAACGTTCCATTTACCCTGATAGCGTTTTCCATCTTAGCGATATCCTGATGGAAGCGTTCTCCGTTCTCGTCACTTAGCGCTCCATAATTATATGGCAAATAGTCCAAATGAAAGCGTGAGAAATGAATTTTCAAGGACATGTGACAGTGACTGGGTACCACTTTAGCTTTTTTCCTTGCCAAAACTGAGTTGGGATGTTTAGTTTGTGCTACTAAATTTCAGAGGGCACTGAAAAGAGCTTTTCAATTTAATGCAAGGTGAATGATTCAGTAGTATTTCACAAATTTAAGCACAACTTTTTCATAATTTTCAATTCAATTTCAATTCAATCAACAATCTTCAAACAATAAAAAAAGTTTTAAACCAGATTGACTGGGTATCATTTTGTGGAGAAGCTTTCACATGGCTTTGCATAATTCTCACCAAAACGCACTTATAATCTCTTGTTTCCTAAGCAAATGTTTGCAACAAGTTGGAAGTTATTCCAATTTGTTTTTCCTTTGCCTTCCAAAACGAGACCAACGTTTTCATCTTTGAAAAAATGTCTAATTTGAGGACCGACAAAAATTCAGTATTGAAAATTTCTGACGTAAATATTGAAATGCCTCTCCATTTCTGTCCATAACTTTCACAAAAATCTTCATGAGCGCTAATTTTTTATGCAGAGATGAGAGCAGTACTTTTTTTGAGTCAACAACTTAGATATATCTTTTTTAATGGGGGTCGTCAAACAAAAATAACACTCAGTTGATGGGTTTGTGGGTTCTCGTCGGTACTGCGAAAACGGAAGGATTGCTTGTTGCCACTTGGACAATTTCTTAGACCTTTAGCACAAGGATTGCAGCAGGAATGTGAAACCGAACTGTTGTTTTGGTGTCCAGTATTAGTGCCGAAGTTGGAACAATACGCATATTGTACTTACGGAATTTTTTTTTCACTAAAAATCACTTCATCACAAATGTAACATAAGTGTGTGGGTTATTGACACATTTTTGGGGCATTTTTATGGAAATAAAACTTGAATAATGCATTCTAATAACTCAACTTATCTATACAGAACAGTCAAGGAGAATGACAACAAATTTGTGTATGAAACGCCTTCGATGTTCGAGAAGTATCAACATAATGATATGTAATGTCAACGGTCAAAACGAAGGATATAACACATCTCAAGAACCCGATCTAAGAAGTAACTTTTAAAAAAGAACCTGCATTCAGCATGGTCAGAGAAGTAAAAATTGATTGGAAATATTTCAAGTACCATTTATTTATTTATTTATTTCAATCTACGATTTTCATAAATCCACAGATACACCATAATTATAATTAAAAAAATACGAAAATATATAATACATTTAGCTTCAATTCAAAATGAACATAATATCTGATTTAAATGTAAATTATCATATACGGAATTAAAAAATTAGAACATAGTGAAATAGGCCCGCGTGTGCCTTATATGTAAGTTAAGGTGACTCTCTTCAAGCAATAATGGTCTCGCTCTAAGGACCCTTTGTGGAGCATAGATATTAATGTGTCTAAGTAAATTCCCACAGTCGAGTGAAGTACAAAGCAAATCCCTGATGAACATAATACCAAACATTTTCCGCCTGAGCTCGAGAGATTGCAACCCGAGTAGCAAACATTTGGATGTACGATATAAGAAAGCTTGATATGAGTATCGTGAAAAATCTACGTAGGGCAAAACGAAGAAAACTTGTTTCCACTCTCTCAAATCTATTAATATGCTTTAAAGCAATAGGATTCCAGACAACCGACCAATATTCTAGAATTGCGCGAACTGTACTACTATATATTGCCTTTAGTGTATACGATCCTTAAAATCCGTCGAATTGCACTTAAGAAAACCAAGCAAAGAACTTGCCTTCGTTGTTAAATATTCGATATGGAGGTCAAAATTTAGCTTGGAATCAGAAATTACCCCCAGATCTTTGAAGTCGTTTACAATCTTTAACAAATTATTATCAATTGAATAACTCCGTTTAATATTCAACAGTCAACGACTGAAAGGCATTGAAGCACATTTCAGTATTCACAATCAAGTCGTTAGAATGATACCACTCTGAAAAGCGATTCAAATCCAGCTGAAATTGATGACTGTCATTTATGCTAGTAACACAGGAAAACAATTTTACATCATCAGCGTACATGAGGGAACGACAAAACTTTAAAATTGCATTACTCACTTTAAACTATGCGTAAACATGAGATGGATTTATTGAGAAGTAGGAATAAATTAAAAGGAATTCTCTGTTCAAATTGCAACAGTTTTAATCTGTTTGTTAATGCAATCGAAAAGTCATGCCATTCGGTCAAGTATAATATCTTATTTATATGAAGATATCGGTTTCAAAAAGAAGCAGCACATAGCCTTGCAAATAAATAAGATAAAAAAAAAAATTGCATTCGTTTGGAGAAATTCATGAAGACTGTCAAGCAAAAAATGAACCCATTTGGATTGGATCTTAATAAAGAACATCTTTATAACAAAGGTTTAGGCAGAGCCGCATCAGAAACAGTAGCTGAATTTTTATTAGATGTTATGATCATAGGCAACGATTTAAAAACAATTTTTATTTCTGAATGTGGTGTAAATGCAAAACGTTTTGAAAAACCTATAAGGAATGCAATTTTGAATTTCTTAAGCGGAAGCAAAAAGAAAAAAGGAAAAATCGTTGGCAAGATACATACAAGAAATCAGAATGCAGGCAGATTTGTTTGTGCGCTTGTTGGCCGTATCAATTGAGCAAAATATAGACATTGCTAAGGTATTGTCGTATCCCTTGACACCAGTCCCAACAGCTTTACATCATTTAGATGAAATCATAAGCAAACCTGACAAATCTGCTTTGATTCGATTATTGCAAAAGAGAATCGACTGCCAAGCACCAACAAATATCGATGTCGTTGTTCTCGATGGATTTGTTATGTTGCATTTTATGAAAGATATTCCAAAAACATTTGGGAATATATTAAAGAAAATTTTGCAAATGGTCACGCGTTACAGTGCTGATTAATAGATACAATTTAGAGTTATTTTTCGCTGTAAATTTAGGAAACGCAATTCAAGAAACGGCACTGAACTAGAATATGATAATCAGGACCCGACCAATCGTCCTGATTTCATTAAAGAACTTAGAAATAACAAGTTCAAGGTGGCTCTAGTAAAATGTTTAATACCATACCATAATACCATTTATAGGCAACAAAACAATTTATTTCAATTATGATTTATGTAATCGGCTTTGAATGCCATAATGAAAAAATAATAAAACTAATTGTAAACACTTACTCCTTCGAAAAACGCGAGAAGCGGATACAAAAATAATTGATCACATAACTAAGGTAAAAGATGAATCCAGTATTTTGGTTAGATGCTCTGATACGAATGTTCTTGTAATACTTCTTGGAAAGTTCAATAAAGATCTCGATGGAGGTTGGTGTTGGGAACTAGCAACGATACAAGTTCCTTGGCAGGTTTTCATGCGACAGCTGGGTGCGATTATAATCCAGCATTTTCTAGAAAAGGAAAATTAAAGCCGTGGAAACTATTGGAAAATTCATAAGAATATCAAATGGTGTTCGCTAAGCTAGGAGAAACTGATTTTGTATCTAGAGAAGTGGCCTTTAAAGTTATTGAAATCTTTGTGTGCCACATGTATAGCATCAAAAATACACAAACGGTAGACGACTCAAGATTCGAAATATTTAATAACACGTATAAGGTAAAGGATCACAAAAGTCATTTGACGTTAAACTCAAAAGTTTCGATGCTTCGAGTTTGCCACCCTGTCGATGTGAACTACGATAACAGCTCTTACGCGTCCAATATATGTTCCTAGTCCTGCCATAAGTTCTGTTACACAATTTCCAGCGCTTATCGAATAGAGAATAGAGTCGCGTAATAGCGTTGCGTAAGTGCGGAAAGAGTGCTGGCCAAATGTTCGAGTTACTAAAACCACTCGGAATATCGAGAATATTCGTTTATTGGACTATTGCTCGCTTCGGCGAATTGTCTGGAGTAGAGGACAGGCCAAGAAGTGGTCGCCCACGCGTCGTCCGCACGAGTGCGGTAGTAAAGGCAGTGAGTGAACGAATTCGGAGAAATCCCCTTAGGAAGCAAAAGATCATGTCCCAGGAATTGGTACATTAACCAGATCCATGTCTAGGCTGATTCGCGATGATCTGCATATGAAAGCCTATCGTCGGTCCACGGGTCATCTTCTAACTCCTCAACTAAAAAAAATTAGGCTGGAAAGATGCCAGCGACTTTTGCAGTGGCACGCGGACAATGACATTGAAAACATTCTGTTTACGGATGAGAACATTTTTACCGTTTAGAAGTTATAGCTTTTAAAGTGGTTACACCTCCAAATAAGAAGTCACCCACTTTGATGGGCTATAACTTGAAATGTGGTGAGAATAGACCCCCCTGCCGGCGGAACTTCAGGTATCTCCTCTTAAAGGATTATACTGCTTTACTGGGACACCCTGTATTTTCAATCATTTACATATATTTGAAGATATGCAACAATGCCTTATATAAACCATTGAAAAGGCCTCTCCCGCACAATGCGCGTTGCCGCGCTCTGGCAAGGTGTTGCGAGCGGAATTTCGCTCTGGCATTTCAGTTACCGATTTACCAGTATAGACTAGATGATATACCGAATTTTTTACACTTTGAGACCCTGTAGCCCCTAAAGCGTCCGGCCCAGGTCCGACAGAATTTCACATTTGTAATGTATCCGACCACCACAACAAAAAAAAAAAAAATAAGCAAAACTTTGTAGACAAAATAATCATGAACAAATTTCACCAGCTCTAAGTCTATGAGAAAACGTCAAAATCTCGCTAGAGTGGTACAGCTCACCACCATAGTCGATTAAAATTACCAATAAAAATGTCCATAAAAATTTCAATTTTTTCAATACCAGTCATTACGTATTTAAAGGGTACTTAAAATGTGATGTGGTAAATAACTGAAAATAGGAAAAGTAATGAGTTATTAAGAGGGGAAGGTAGATAAGCGAGATGTACTTAAAAGGGAAATTTTATATGAATATTTCTTTATAAATATTGGGTTTTAAAAAACTGTGGACGTTATGCGGGCTGTGTGCGTAGTACTTAAAAGGGTTTCACTGTATATAATTATCACAGCTCAAAGGAAGATCGAGTATATCAATATATATGTCACCAATAACATAGACATTGTGACCGTTCAAATCGTATAGTAGGTCTTCTACATCTTTTAACTCAGCCTTTATATTGAAACAGAAGCTAGAGTAAAACTGCAAAGAGTATTCAATTTCAAAAACGTTGGCCTTAGACATTATAACAATAATGAAGGAAAATACAAATCTCAAACAGTAACGAATTTATTTTCGTATTTTCAGAGACACCTCTAGTTCTAATCGAAAGTATGCATACACCATTCTATGGTTGTCCTTATCCAGTTATGATAGAGGAATACACTGGCATGCACGTGCAGAAAGCCCCGAGCACAGGGTACACCCCAGTAGATAGGTCCGACCAACTTTCCATTACTGACCAACGGTGCACCTGAATCACCATGTCAAACACCTGTACCGTCAGTCGACAATGAACAAATGTGGCCCACATCAACTCCCGCCTCGCCTTTATACCTTTCCTTGCAGTTCTCATTATGACACATAATCTACTTCAGCTTTTCGCATGAACAGGGATTTATGACCATTCACATCTGACTTTCCCCAACCGATGATCACTGTTTTACTGCCTTTAGAAAGCAACTCAGATGCTATCTCGATCGGCTGCGTCCTTTCGTCCCATGCAATGGCCGATTCTAGGTGAACCAACGCAATATCATTGTGATACAACGGATTACCGTAGTTGCAGTGTACGATAAACTTATTGGGATAGTAGTAGGCTTCATGCCTCCAAATGTCATTCGTGCCAGATGATATTTAAATCCACGCTGGATTCCGTCCAACCACGCAATGTCCAGCTGTTAGGATCCAATTCTCATCGATAATTGCTCCCGAACAAATATGAACGGTAATTGTCGTCCATATGGACACATAGGATGAAGGCATATCCATTGGGGACAAGTTCACCCCCAATGATGTAATTTTCAATACCAAATGACGATTCATTCGCGTAGCGCCCACGACCCTGGTCCCTAACTCGGATACACAGTGTCATGAAAAGCGATGGAATAAATTGTGACAATAAGAAGGAACTTCATAGCTTTTTTGCCCCGAAAAGGTGCGAGTTTTCCTTTATATGCGGACTTTTGGTCATTTTGTTGATAAGATTGCGATAACAATGGTTTAAGAATAAATTTATCGTTTTACTGTCACCGATAGCACTGTGGATAAACCAGCTTCATAAATACTTGAATAGTTTCCTTTTATTTTTCTATTTAGAAAGAAGAAGCAGTCTAATTGTGGAGGTAATGATTGCAATGAGTTGTTATGACGCCTTAAGGTTTTTTTTTTTTTAAAGTTAATAGACCCAATAAAGAGTTATTAAAAGTATTGTACTTAATATTTTTTCCAGACTTTTGCTGGGAAAATAAAAATCTGTTAGTTGTCTGGGTGTATTGGAAAGAAGTAGAACTCACGGATACCCTATTTGAAAATTTTGAAGTAAGAAAAAAAGTGACCAAGTTGAGTAAATGAGTAAAACATAGTAATTAAATCTCTTCTTATAGTTATAGATTTATAGTGGGTTATATTATAAAACTGAAACATGCAGATCTATGTCCTTTTCGGAGTATGTAATAATATATTAAACAAATTTAAAAAGTGGCTTTAGAACCATGGATAGTCGCTGTCTGCTTTAGAGTTGTTATTTTTCCCCATCGCAGAGCACACAGAACACTCTCTTGGTGTATACTCTCAGAATCGCTTTAGACAACCGTTTTTTGTTCCGCGACTCAGGAACTATCTTACCAGCAGTACGCTTTTTTTGTTCCTAACACCAGGACTTGCCCAATGGTCGACACTACGACGTATGTAAAAGATGTATTGTGTCTAGGGCACTTATAAGTTTAGGATACTCATCACCTTCTTTGTGAAGGTGAGTAAATCCTTGACAACGCAGCGTCTAAGCTATCCAAGTGTGAATATTTCATAATGCCGGACATTCAAGAAGAATGCGCTCGGTTGTTTTTCTCTTCTTCCTAGAGAGGCAGCGCTTTGTCTCGGGAGAGAGATCCAGTTTATTAAGGTGGTATCTTTACCCGCAGTCGCCCGTAAGGAAGCCTACCGAACTCTTAATACAACTCTTATTAAATGTTTTTAAAACGTTCACCCGAATCCAACAAAGAAAAGAAAAGATCCGTTTAATTTAAATTAACTTTAATTCAGTATATGATAACAAGGAATAAGCTACCGAATCTGATGACTGCAAATTGGTAACTGATTTAAAATATGTAATTCAAGTTGAAATATGTTTTAGAATAAGAGAAAGAGATACGGTACTTATGTCTTACAAATACTATTACTATATGTACAATACAAATTACTATATGTACTCGTAACAAGCTATTAGCCAAAAAAAGAGATAATTACGTTATGATGAAACAGTGTTAATAGACTGAAAAGTTCCAAAGATTTAAGCGCACATAAATCTTAGAACTTCAACATGGCTTCCTTGATCAGTTCTTGAATCATAGCGCCAAGAATGTAAGGACTGCTCTTTACCCCAAATGTAAGCCGCGTCATTCGATATATCTTTACTGCAGGTAATATCTTCTCGTTGAAAATCTTTTCAGAAAACCAAAGGAAGCGATGGCTGTCTCTATCAGATGGTTGAATGGATGGTTGTATTTGTAAAAATGCTTTTTCAATATCTGCAATCAGACCAATTTTTCCTACTCCAAAATTTAAAAGGATTAGCAAAAGATCGGGTAAAAAGTTCTGTCCTACTTCCAAAACATCATTAAGTGATAAATGATTTGGTGCATGGGCGGATGCATCGAATACAATGCGAAGCTTCGTTGTTTCCTTATCTTCTCTATACACCGGACGGTGGGGCAAATAATAGACTAGGTTTTCATCAACTACTGTGTCAGGAGCTACCTCTGCAATACCTACTGATAACATCTCATTCATAGCAGCATCGTACTCGATAATTCTTCCTGCTGAGCAAAGCTTTCGCACAAGCGATTGCAACCGTATGAAAGCACCAGTTCTGTTGTTATGGAGTTGTGTAGATATGGCTTTCCACGGAAGGGATGCTTCAAATCGATCACCCTTTCTATGACTATGTAAGGAAACGTCATCACTTACCCCTTTTGTATCTTCAGGAAATTGTGGTGGGTACCGGGTCATGTAGGCGTTGACGGCAATGAAACTGCAGACCTACTAGCTAGGAAGGGCTCCTCTGAGTTGTTCACTGGACCTGAACCCTTCTGCGGAATACCCGATTCCGCCTTCAAACTTTCCCTAAACACCTGGGAACGCAACATGTGCATCTCCCACTGGAATAACTCCCAAGGTCTCAGGCAGGCTAAAAGAGCTGTCCAACCCTTCCAAAGACAGGCAATTGATATCCTAAAATACGGCAGAAATGACATAAGAAGGCTTGTGAGCTTCCTTACCGGTCACTGCCAACTTCTCTACCACCTCAACAAAATGAGAATTTCGGAGAATATCACCTGCCGCCTCTGCCTAGAAGAGGACGAAACCGCAGAACACATACTATGTGAGTGTGTAGCTCTGTGTAGAACTAGGAGAAGCTTTTTCCTCAAAGAGATCATATCTCCAAAAGATCTTAGGAACACCTCCGCAGCCGTAATTATAGCTTTCATAAGGAGAGTAGAAGTACTGCTGCCCTAAAAGTGGCCTATGGCACAATAGATCTCCTTGGTCGCAGTGCCTACACGCCATTTGGGCGTGGCCACACACCTGTTTAAAAAAAAAAAAATCTTCAGGAATTATTCCTAAAACATCCAGCTTCCAAAATCTCTGAATGTCTTCGCAGGCACATACATTAAGTGATACTGCACAAGAAGAGCCGGGGGATTGTTCAACATTCGACGGTCCTTGGATTGTCCATCCCAGAATCGTGTTAATTGCTGTTAACCTTTCCGTAAGGCGCTTGTGTTCTCCTGTTGCAAATTGCCAATATGCGTCGGCGCCGATTAGCACGCTGATCCCGTCCTCCACTTGTTGTCCATGAGCACGATTATCTGCTAAGGTCAGCTTGATCGTTGAAATGGCTTGTTCATTTGTGGGTGCTGACAGCACACCCAAGCAAATAGCTGGGACCTCAATTGCATCTAACACAACAGCTTGGTCGTCATATTGGCTGCGTAGTACTAAGCGAACTCTGTTACAGAGCTTGCTTGGCCTAGGTTGATCACTTCCAAAGGGTATAACGCTCAAATCATGCTCTCCCATAACAGGTAAACTTAAACGACGCGCTAGAGTTGACTTAATAAACGAGAGCTGGCTTCCTCCATCTATGACAATGCGAACAAACATAGAAAAAGTAGAAGTTTCACTGCTCGCATAAGCACATGCTGTTTGCAAATAAACAATACCTTTCTGCACTCGATCAGATGTGTACAAATTCACTGTCGATGTCGAAGCACTGTCTATAGCTGCCGGCTTTGGGTGGCTACTCGCAAAATATGAAGGGTCACACATGCTGGTAGCGTGACGTCCATTGCAGGTCTTACAAACAATTCCTTTCACTCGACACATCCTGGAGTTGTGAGCTTTCTTGCAGCATCGAAAGCACCTTCCTTCACTTACCAGCAATTTCTTCTTTTCTGAAACACTTTTCGAACAACAACAATCCTTGGCTTCATGATTTGTGGCACAATAAACAATATCCTTTTTTCTCTGAGGTAAACAAAGCGAGCGCCGTTTTGACAGGTGGTCTTAAATTTGTATTGGTCACAGAGCGGGATGGAGGTACCCTCGTTTCGTTCGCCTTTTCGAGAGATTCGACTTCTCTCTTCAAAAACTTTAGCAAGCAATTAACTTGTTTGCCTCCAATGGTATTGGAAGAGTTTTCAGAGGCTGACGAGACACTTGCTTCTTGGTCTTCATACTCCGCGCGAACATTTTGAAGATTAACGTTTGAATCCTCGTAGTAGCGATGAAAATCCACTCGCAATTCGTTTGGTATGCAACGCAACAGACACCTTTCAACATGACGAAGTAGTTACCTAGCGCGGACAGTGAGGGAGTAGAAGACAAGACCGAGGTGTATAGCCGTCTCAATCCTACAACATCTATCTTAGAGGTAACGGGCTGGATAGAGAGCAAACGTTGCATCGTGAAGTCTATAATCTTCTCATTATTCCCGTATTCTTCTTTCAATAATGCTATAGCCGTAATATAATTAGCCTCCGTTGGAGAGAGACCAGCTAATGTCTCGGCTGCTTTTCCAGTCAATACCGTTTCGAGGTAGTTAAATTTATCGATCGTGCTAAGAGAAGGGTTTTCATGGACGAGAGCGCGATATTGTTCCCAAAACGGAACCCATTCCTTAAAATCGCCTGAAAACCGCTTCGGCTGCAATTTTTTTAGTTTTACGGCATTGACATTCGACGACGGAACGTTTGTTGGTATAGGAGGTGGTAATGCCATTCCTGAAATGGATTCGTGAATATTATCGTTGTCTGTCGGCTGTCCTCGGCAAAGATGAAGCTTAGACAGGCGGCATTTAATTCGTGTGATTGTAGATATCGCTTTATCTTCATACTCTGCTACAGCACCAGCTTCTTTCGCCAAGTCCTCCGATTTTATGAAGGTCACCACTTCAGCGTTTGCTTTTTTTAAGCTTTCATGTAAGGCGGTTAGCCGATCCAACATGACACTTAATTCCTCCTCGATATCGTCCAGATTATTTGAGTTTTCTTTTATTTTAGAGTCATCAGATTTGAGATATTCTGTCGCGTTTTTGACAAGCTTGGTCACTTGACCACGATAAAAAGCGCGACAAGCAAGTTCCATTTAGGTAACTTAATGTTCGTTAGAAACCGCGTTTTAATCGTTTTTTTTCTTAAGCGTTCAAAGATCCCGGGTTTCGGCACCAGATTTCAAAACTTTCACCCGAATTCAACAATGAAAAGAAACGACCCGTTTAATTAAAATAAACTTTAATTCAGTATATGATAACAAGGAATAAGCTACCGAATCTGATGACTGCAAATTGATAACTGATTTAAAATATGTAATTCAAGTTCAAATATGTTTTAGAATAAGAGAAAGAGATACGGTACTTATGTCTTACAAATACTATTATACAATACAAATTACTATATGTACTCGTAACAAGCTATTAGCCAAAAAAAGAGATAATTACGTTATGATGAAACAGTGTTAATAGACTGGAAAGTTCCAAAGATTTTTGACAAGTGTATGTATTTGCTTATAAAAAATGAATAAGGCTTAATTAACCGTTTTCATTGTCTAAGTCTCGGGACAATATCTTAATTGATTAGATGAAGTTTGCCGTCTTATTTATTAATCGTTGTTCAGGTCTCTGCACAGTTGACACCGCGAAAGGTTCTGTACCTACGAATACAGTTTCTGATCGTTAGTTAGCTTATTCATCAGCTAACTCATTGCCTATAATGCCTTGATGACCTGGCATCCAACCCAGTATAACTTTGTTGTATTTAGCTAGGTAGTACTAAAACAGCCTGTAACTAGTTTAGAGCCAACTGAGTGGAGGGATTGCTTGAGCGTGGCTTGACTATCAGAGAATATATGTAATTTGGCGCCTTTCATACTTTTCTCAGAGTCTATTCTAGCGCAGATCTCAGTTTCGAAAAACTCGATTTTTTCAAAGTGAAGTAGTGTTATTTAAAAAGTATTGCTCGTGTATATCAAACATTGCTGAAATATCAATTTTGAATAAAATCGGTCAATAGATAGCCGAGAAATACCTAATTTTGAAAAACCGGTCAGTAGGTTTTTTTGGCAAAAACTTGACATGCCTTCTAGTGCCAAGTGCTCATCATAATCAAAATATAAGTTATAAACGAAATCGTTGCAAAGTCAATTTTTTATTCAAATAAGTCGTAGGTAAAAGTTGGAATAAATATTCTGATTTCAATTCGACCTGTGGTCCCACAGACCTCAGATATGAAGGCTGATACAAATCCGTTCAGCCGTTTAGCTTGCAGCCGAGCGTAAGAACACAGAGCCGGACAGACAGACAGAAATCAAAGACCCATATTTTGAATTTCTCTAACGGAAAATATTCTTACTGCAATGTATTTCATTTTCCACAGCTGTGGAGTCACTGAATGTAATATGTACGTAGTACATTCCAACCCGAAATTACACTTTCAGCCCAAATTCTAAAATGTTCGCATACATTTATCACATTTCGAAACATAGAATTTATATAACAACAAGGGGTGATTGGTCGCATTGGCATTTGGTGCTGATGATTTAGATGTACACTTTGTGGAGTCTATCCTTATTATTTATGTATGTTACAAACTATGTATCGAACCTAATACGTCTCATGTTAGTTAAAAACAGTATCAATCTAATCCAACCAGCTACAGACCCATTAGCCTTTTAAATAGTTGTAGCAAAATTCTTGAGAAAGTCATCAAAATGAAGCTTGATGCTTTCACGGGGTTAAGAAATATATTGCCTCTAGAACAATTCGGTTTTAGAAAACATCACAGCACTTCTCATCAAATTTTAAGGATTTGTAAGGAAGTCAAGCGACAGTTAAATCAAAAAAAAGTCGACTGGTTTAGTTTTACTTGACATCGAAAAAGCTTTTGATTCAGTTTGGCACAACGGACTAATTTACAAGCTGATCAAATTTCATTGTCCGAAATACTTAATTAAAATTATACAAAGTTTTTTACATAATCGGACATTCATAGTCTCATTAAAAGGAAGTTATTCTTCTGCAAAAATTGTACCAGCTGGTGTTCCCCAAGGATCAGTCCTGGCTCCGACATTATTTAACATTTTTATAGCTGATCTACCCAGTATACCAAACTGTGATATAGCGCTTTTTGCCGATGATTCTGCTATTTACTCATCACACGAGTTTGGTCCGGTTATAGAAAGCAACTTAAAAATTGGTCTAAATATAATTTTCGAGTATTATAAGCATTGGAAAATCAAAATAAATGCCGAAAAGAGCCAAGCTATCTTTTTCACGAGAAAAAGACTAAGTTGCTTTTTTCCAAATGGCACTCTTAACTTGGACCATTGTGATATACCGTGGGTTGGTTCTGTTAAGTACCTCGGGGTGTACTTAGACCAGAAATTAACCTTCGCTATCCACACAAAACATATTCTAAAAAAGGTTGACATTGCAATTAAAATGCTATATCCCTTGATAAATCGCGTGTCACTGTTGAGTAAACAAAATAAAATGATCATCTTTAAAGTTGTTTTTCAAGCATTGATGACATATGGCTGTCCCGTTTGGGGGAACTGTGCTAAAACTCATATTAAGAAACTGCAGGTTGCTCAAAACAAGATCTTAAAAATGATGTTGAGTCTACCGTGGGACTTTTCAACAACTGTTCTACATGAAAGAGCCGGTGCTATCCAGATTGCAAGAAGAATTGAGATTCTCAACGAAAATTTTGTCTCTAAATGTTTAAATGTAGAAAACAATCTAGTCAACGAGCTAGAACTTTTATAACTTTTGCCTTTTGTTTAATATATTTGAATTTTTTGTTTTCACTTATTTATTAATATTCTCTTTTTCTTAATTATTTATTTACTCAATTTACATGTTCATTTATTTATTTACTTGTTAATTTATTAATTTATTTATTATATTATTTATTTATTTGTGCATCAAATCTCGTACTTATTTATTTATTTATTTAACTGAAGTTTTCTTGTCATATTCGTATTTAATAATTTGTTTATGCATTTTCATTTATTTATTTATTTATTTATTTATTTATTTATTTATTTATTTATTTATTTATTTATTCATTTATTTATTTATTTATTTATTTATTTATTTATTTATTTATTTATTTATTTATTTATTTATTTATTTATTTATTTATTTATTTATTTATTTATTTATTTATTTATTTATTTATTTATTTATTTATTTATTTATTTATTTATTTATTTATTTATTTATTTATTTATTTATTTATTTATTTATTTATTTATTTATTTATTTATTTATTTATTTATTTATTTATTTATTTATTTATTTATTTATTTATTTATTTATTTATTTATTTATTTATTTATTTATTTATTTATCTATTTATTTATTTATTTATTTATTTATTTATTTATTTATTTATTTATTTATTTATTTATTTATTTATTTATTTATTTATTTATTTATTTATTTACTTATTTATTTATTTATTTATTTATTTATTTATTTATTTATTTATTTATTTATTTATTTATTTATTTATTTATTTATTTATTTATTTATTTATTTATTTATTTATTTATTTATTTATTTATTTATTTATTTATTTATTTATTTATTTATTTATTTATTTATTTATTTATTTATTTATTTATTTATTTATTTATTTATTTATTTATTTATTTATTTATTTATTTATTTATTTATTTATTTATTTATTTATTTATTTATTTATTTATTTATTTATTTATTTATTTATTTATTTATTTATTTATTTATTTATTTATTTATTTATTTATTTATTTATTTATTTATTTATTTATTTATTTATTTATTTATTTATTTATTTATTTATTTATTTATTTATTTATTTATTTATTTATTTATTTATTTATTTATTTATTTATTTATTTATTTATTTATTTATTTATTTATTTATTTATTTATTTATTTATTTATTTATTTATTTATTTATTTATTTATTTATTTATTTATTTATTTATTTATTTATTTATTTATTTATTTATTTATTTATTTATTTATTTATTTATTTATTTATTTATTTATTTATTTATTTATTTATTTATTTATTTATTTATTTATTTATTTATTTATTTATTTATTTATTTATTTATTTATTTATTTATTTATTTATTTATTTATTTATTTATTTATTTATTTATTTATTTATCTATTTATTTATTTATTTATTTATTTATTTATTTATTTATTTATTTATTTATTTATTTATTTATTTATTTATTTATTTATTTATTTATTTATTTATTTATTTATTTATTTATTTATTTATTTATTTATTTATTTATTTATTTATTTATTTATTTATTTATTTATTTATTTATTTATTTATTTATTTATTTATTTATTTATTTATTTATTTATTTATTTATTTATTTATTTATTTATTTATTTATTTATTTATTTATTTATTTATTTATTTATTTATTTATTTATTTATTTATTTATTTATTTATTTATTTATTTATTTATTTATTTATTTATTTATTTATTTATTTATTTATTTATTTATTTATTTATTTATTTATTTATTTATTTATTTATTTATTTATTTATTTATTTATTTATTTATTTATTTATTTATTTATTTATTTATTTATTTATTTATTTATTTATTTATTTATTTATTTAAGTGTATAACTAGTTACGTATTTATTTATTAATTTAACTATTTATTACTCTAAGTACTTATATATCCATCTACTCTTAAGGCTTTTGTCGTGTTTTGTTTTTTCCTGCGTTTGCTGTGATAATCTAGCTTTTAATATTTAAATAATATAACTTATATTGTTCATTTATATGGAGGTTTTTTCTGTAGTTTTTCCTCTCAACACATTTGTTAATACTAAAAGCATTCAAAAATCAATTGTATCTTTCAGTAGTAAGGTATCAATAACCATATCTCTCTGCAAGCTGTGCTAAATCATCAAAAATGAATGTAAATGTTTAACTATAAAAAGAAAATAAATATCTATCTATCTATCAATCTTTATATATCCTATATAGGATACAAAATCATGGTACGAGCATACTAAGAGCCATTTTTTCCTGCTTCGAATTTCGTCATTGTTGGGACGAATCGACATCGTTTATAATGTCAGGCTTCTGTTCTTCCTCTGCTGGTAACCCTTTCTCTGGCGAAATGGATTTGGCACACTACCTACGGCTTTTAAAGCAGCGCACTGTTGTCCATGATTCTTCAAGTTCTCTAAGATTTCGTTTATCAGTTGCCCAGACGAATTCGTCAAAACAAAAGTTCGTATCACAAAAAGCTAGGTCTTCGATCGATTATACAGGGTCGTAAAAAATTATCGTATCTAATTTTAAAATGTTCGACTTCCATTACCTTATATCGCTAGTTTTTTCATTTCTCAATATTTTTTTCAAAGTATGTGTTATCTTTGTGAGGTCGTTCCATGTACCCACTTTATCAGGCTCAGGGAGTGAGAAGCGTTTCGCTATTCCTCATACCTCTTTACGTGACCTCAAAATGCTTTCAGTAAATCGTCTAACAGTCTTAGATTGTTGTTACTATAAATTGTAAACACTCGCTACTAAAAATCATAGACCTGCTCCTGGTTCTTCCACACTATACCGGAATTACGTAAAATAAAAACAAAAACTAAGAAGCGATAAACCTACAATTCATACACACCCCATAAGCGACCAATTTCAAATGACGTCATCGGAAGTCGGAATACCTTCCAAGATTATTGTTTTATTGCTGCACTCGAGATCGTGCAACATGCGGCATCATAAAGATTTCTATCTTAACGAAATTTTATCTCAGATTAGTTCAAACGGATAATCGTTTGCCACCGCTCGCTATATAAGACCGCCGACCCTCAGATTAGGCATTATTCTCGTAAAAATGAAACTACTAGTACTCTGCCTAATTCTGTTCGCGGTACCAGCCATTTTGGCAATTAGAATAAAACAGTCGGAAAGCGATGCCCTAACTAATCCCAAGGATAGTCGCATTGTGGGCGGTGTTCAAGCGGAAAGTGGATTTGCACCATACCAAGTGTCTCTGCAGACAGAGTACGGAAGTCACCTTTGTGGAGGAGCTATAATCGATAAGGATTGGGTCGTTACAGCAGCTCATTGCATCGAAATTTACGTCTTCTATGGCACAGAAGAGAATCTGCGAATTATAGTTGGAACACAAAACTATAAAGAACCTGGAGCTATTCATTTTGTTGATCGATTAGTGATGCACTGCAACTACGATAATCCGGTGTTTCACAATGATGTCGGCCTAATTCGTGTCAACTCGTCGATCGTGTTTAATGAAAATACACGCGCCGTTGATCTTCCTACGGGACCCTTGATTGAAGGTGATGAAGTTATTCTAACCGGATGGGGTACCACCGAACTTTGGGGTGAAAGACCTGATAATCTGCATAAGCTCTCTTTGAATTTCGTTCCGCATGATGAGTGTTTGAGTAGGCTGGACGGGGATAAGGGCTTGGATATTGGACATGTTTGCACATTCACTAAAGAGGGTCAAGGATCGTGCCATGGTGATTCGGGCAGTCCGCTTGTAAGGAATAATCGAGTGTATGGAGTAGTTAACTGGGGATTCGCCTGCGCAGTGGGTAAACCGGATATGCACGCCAGTATTTTTTTCTTCACTGATTGGATAAGAACTCAAATCAAGAGTTGTAGGCACTCATTTCCAAGTTTGTGATTTTAAAAGTAGTGAGTTAATATATGTATACACATTTTTTTTACATGAAAGTGATGTGTTATTTTTTAAAAATGTTGTCCAAGTGGTCCAAGGTAATGCTTGCTCCACACGTTCGGACTTCAGAAATTATGGATGAATGCTTTGTGTCAAAAGTACGTTGTCGATTTGACCATCTGGAGTAAGCTAGGTTGCTTCATGTATGCGAATAAGAGCAAGTTCTCCGGTATTGGGGCTGTGCTATCCGACCCACCACGCATTTTCTTTCACGAATTTTGACAATGATTTTGAGACCGTACGCCAAACATGTTTGCCGATGGGAGCATGATTATATATTAAGCTGGTGTTCTTGAATTTAGATTGGATGATCAAGTGATCACTCATCGGATTTAAATCGATCATTTGCAGCGGGCCGCCCCCTTTCCCCACATCATTTTCTTCTCGATGCATTCCTATCACACCCACACCCTATCACCTCCCGAAGCTTAGGTTAGGTTAGTGTACAAAGCAGTATTGGGGGTGATTGGTTCAATCGAACCCCCTGTACTGTTGTGTAAGTTATATACGCAGGTATGCGCCTAGGTGAACCGTGCAGATGCATAAGCGTAATAGAGTGACTAATTCAATCGAACTTAAAGTACTGCTATACAGGTGTAGAGTGACGTAGTGGGGTGTATAAGAGAAAACGAGGTGACTGATACAACCAAACTTTGCACTATGCTCCAGTCGAACTATGGGTAATTGGTTTGGCTAGGTAGGGTGACGGAATCAATCGAACTCTTAGTACCTAGTTGCACCGTGTATGTGGGGTGCATGGAGTGATAGAATTGATTAACTCAATCAATCTTTGTTACTCTTATGCGTGTAATCTGCCTTTACTAGTGTTAGTAGTATTTGAGAGGGTTAACTATCGATCTTGTGGGGTATCTGTTACAGTACCTCTTGAAGGTCGATAGTAACCAATACGGCGTGGGGAGGGTTGGTGACTGGTATTGTACTATAAGCAGGTAACTAGTGCCTGGCTAGTAGCTAGCGTTGAGCATGTGCCGAGGAGGTGGAGACTCTTCTCCTCCTCCTCTTCATCTCTGCAGCTTCTACAGAAATCATTTTCTGCGACTTCCATTCTGGTGGCGTGTCTACCTAACAAACAGTATCCTGTGATTGTTTCTACTGTGAGGCTTATGTTCCTTCTATTTAATGAAAGGAGTTTTTTGGTATCCTTTACGTCGAGTATCTAAGTTACCCCATCTATTGTTTACAATAGCTTGAGCTTCGTTAAACATGCGAAGTTTCATCGTTTGTTGGGGGTGCCAGTACCTATCTATTGACAGCTAAATTTTACAGTAGTAAGATCCGGAAGTCGGATAACTGCGTTCATCGAAGGTACCTCGGAAAATATACCCAAACCCGTACCCTCCGATGTTTTGGAACCATCTGTGTAAATTTCGATTGCGGCGCCATTTAGAATGATACCGTTATCCCATGCGGATCTGTCAGGGATGGTGGTGTTATATTTAATATTGAAATCGATAAATGGGGATATGTAATCTGTTTCTCTAAGATTGGAATTTTGTTGAATTTTCATGTGGCTGATTTGTGAGCTTGGTCACTGGAGAGATTCTCTAAGTCTTAGGGCTGCTTTAGATGCTACCATTTTTCCATATCATATATCAATGGGGAAAATGTTAGAGTCTCTAAGGCGGCTGTGGGAGTGGACCTGAGAGCCCCTGTGATGCACCTACATGCTGATCGTTGTACTCGTTCGATAGAGTTTGTGTTGCACCAAGTGCAGGCCACCAGACTAGAACACCATAAAGCAGGATTGGTTTGACCACCGCCGGGTACAACCAGTGGACTATTTTTGGTTGAAGACCCCATTTAGGGGTGCAGGTGTAGATGGCGATTTCTGCTTTCTTCGTTCGGTCTTGAATGTTTTGTTTCCAGTTAAGTTTACTATTAAGGGTTAGCCCTAAGTAGTTTGCTTTGTTCGTAAAGCTAAGTTCCGTGTTTCTAAGCTTAGGTGGAGCTATGATCGGGATTTTGTATTTCCTAGTTAATAGTACTAGTTCAGTTTTGGGCGGATTTACGTTAAGCCCAACGCCGTCCGTCCATTTCGCTATTAAATTTAGCGCCGAATTCATTGGATCTCTTAGGGTTTGAGGGATTTACCTGAAATGGCTATGGCGATGTCGACAGCATATGCTACGACATTGTAGCTTTTATTTTCTAATGAAGTGAGTAGTTTATTCACTACTAATATCCAAAGTAGCAGAGAGAGAACACCCCCGTGGGGTATATTTCTGTGCGCTAACCTTTTGGTTGAGTAGTACCCGAGCTCAGACAGAATTTGTCTGCTGTTCAGCATTCGTTCTATCCAGATGCGTAGGCAGCAATCAACCTCCAGGTCAGCGAGCGCTCTCTTAATGGATTCTGCATTGACGTTATTAAAGGCGCCTTTTATGTCAGGGATAGACACCATAGTATATTCTTTTACGGCAAGAGATTTTTCAGTGGTGCATACTAACGAGTGTAGAGCTGTTTCCACTGAAAAGCACTTCCGGTAAGCATGCTGGGAGTTAGATAAGGTTTGTACCTTGAGTTTTGAATGAATATACTTAGCTATCAACTAGCCTTTCTAACGTTTTAAGAGAGAAAGAGGAGAGGCTTATAGATTTAAAATCTCTCGGAGTGTAGTGTGAGGTCTTACCGCATCCCGGGATGAAGACCACCTTAACTTTATTCCATGAGGATGGGGTACTCGTATAGCCGAATTTAAGGCAACTATTGAAAATCACGTAGAGCCATGGGGCTAAGGGTTTTATGCCCGCTTGCAGTTCTACTGGTGTTATGCCGTCTAATCCTGGAGATTTATATGGTAGGAAATTATTAACAACCCAATGAATTGTATGAGTGTTTATTATTCCAGCCGGAACGTCCATGATTGAGTGGTGTTGAGGTATAGATATGTTTGTATCTATAGAGTTACGGGGGAAATGCGTGTCCATGAGAATGTTTAATGTTTCTTCTGTGGACATGGTCCAGTTTCTGTTAGGTTACTGTATAAAACTAGGAATATGAGGAGATTTGGAAAGTATTTTCCTCAATGCTAGAATCGTTTGTCCTTTCTATATTGCTACAGAATAATCTCCACGATTCTTGCTGAGCTTTCCTTGTCCTTGTCCCTTTTATAAACCCTGAGACTGTTCTTATAGTTATCTGAGTCTTCTGAAGATCGTGAAGACTTATCTGTATTGAACTGTTTCCTACTATCATTACGTAGTTTTGCTATGTTAGCATTCCTCCAAGGTGGTTTGTTACCGTCTCTGTGTCTGCTTATCGGACAAGCTTTCAAGAAGGATTTGTTCATTGTTTTGGACACTTTGTCTACCATCTGGTCGATTTCAGATGGTGAGCATGGTTGGGTTATCTGGGATTTTAGTGGAGGTTTTGTAAATTCCAGACTAAATCGTATGTAGCTATGGTCCGAAAAAGAAACATCTTTCGATACCATCCATTTACTAATATTTAGCTTTGTGGAGTTGGTGGCTAAAGTGATATCTAATACTTCTTGCTTGATTTTGTTAGTAAAAGTAGGTTCAGAACCTATGTTACATACTATGAGGTTTCTAGGATGAAGTTGAAAAGACGCTCACCTCGATTATTTGTATCACTGCTTCCCCAAAGGTTGTGGTGGGCATTGGCGTCAGCGCCTATCACTATAGGGAGCTTAATCATGCAAAACGTATATCCTGTAGATTACGGTAGGGAAGGAAGGATAACTCAAACAAAGTTAATACGAAAAATTACGGGTACGCTACAAGAATTTATGATTACCCGGATACTAGGGTAATGAATATCAACGGACCTCACACATTGAATGTATGAATCTGGAACCGGTTCTTTGGGTATTGAACCCGGATTCATAGTAATGGTGTGCTTGGGTCTTATATCCGGACTTAAGAGCTCTCTCTATTTTTCTATTTATTCAGTTATTTCATTAATCCTTTAAAATGTCTGAGTGAATTTGGGTTTCCTTCTTTTAAAAAGGAGCCTTCTGGAGTCCAATTGGACCAGGGTGGCGATTGTTCGGGAAACTACGAGTACTATTTGCCAATAAACAAGTTAATTGCCAAATGATTTTGGTAGCTCCTCTAAGAGCTCTTATGCATATATTTAGACCAAATCGCAAGCGCAGACTAAGATTCTACCTCACACACAAGTGACCGTGGGGAAATTCTCTAGAATTACCGCTGTACTACTATATATGTTTTCTAAAGCTATGGAAAATGCCATGAAAGCCAATATTATCAAATATGCAGAGGGTCATGGACTAATAAGATACCGGCAGTAAAATTTTCATAGATGCCCTGAGTTACGTAGCCCATTTAATTACCTCAGTTATTGAACAACATGGCGAATCAAGAGCGGTTGCACTAGACATCTTTAAAGCGCTCGGTCGACTTTGGTATAGGGCTCTACTAAGACTTATGGATAACAAGGAGACCAATTATTCACTTTGTGTTACAGTAAACTCTGGATTGACATGCCATGAACACAACATCGCAAGATCTGCTTCCACGAAGTTTAGTTATCTTTTCAGAGCAATGTTTTACATATTGCAGGTATTGGATTTATTAGACAGAGAGAAAGGAAGAGTGGTGCAATGGTTTGAAATCTGGACTAACGTCCAACCTTCAATCGTTGGCTCGTCGAAGACAGAGGGGCAAATATTCGCCTATTCTACAGATACCACCAAGGCAGATGTTCGAAAGATCTCAACAGAATGATCCTTAGAAACTTGATCTTTCAACGTCCTACCAAGCAACCGCTAGAACATAATTCTATCAAAATTAAAGTCAAGCCATCTTTGGAACCTACTTCCAAGCGAAATACATATTTCCAGAAAGCTATGATCTGCAACAATTTGAATGCAAATTTAACAGATATCTGAATGCCGGCTCAGCTTTATATGTCCGTCTTTTCCGAGAAGGGTTAACTTACTTCGTGTTTCAAAATAAACTCTTCTATGTATGTTACCACATACATATATAATACATATAGGTATATACAATCGTGCGCTTATTGCATTTTATTAAAATGAATACATCCAGCGCTTAATAAAGTTAAGTGTATAGGATCGCAGGAGCGTAGTGCTACTTCGAAAAAAGGCACGACTACGATATATTCAAAACTAAACAAAATATTGAAATTTCTATTTATACTATATTTCAGTAGATCATCAATACAAACAAGGCTGGATAGAATAATGCCAATATATCGAATTCCTCAATGAATTCGCGAGACTTAGTAAAATTCTGTCCAAAGTACGAGAAAGATAAATGGAAGCTGATTGGATTCTACTGCGGAGCCCCTAGTTTTAGTGGCAGGCAAACGGCGTCATGTGGCAGTACATCAACCGTAGTTTCGGAGAAGAAAATGTCTTGGGCTGTAAATATTAATCTCCGGGCCTCGGCAGCATAATCCCTATTATGCTGCAGATATTGCAAGACATTGTTATTCCCTGTTTAGTACCGATTTATAACAGCTGCACATTTTGAAATCACGTTCTCCTAGCTTGGAGACGGGTCCGAGTAGTTTTTTCCCAAAAGCGGGTCGACAAGACATATATCCGCAAAGGATTTCAGACCTATCAGCCTGACCACTTTCATTTTGAAGACCATGGAATGTATACTGGACATTATCATCCGCAAAATCCTGGAGAGATCGCGACTGTCCAACTCTCAACATGCATACCGCAAAGAAAGATTCATAGGGACGGTTCTTCATGAAGTAATGCCAACGTAACACTGCAAAGAATAAACTCTTCCTACATTCTTAGATATAACGAAAGCTTTTAACAACACTCACATTGAAGCCATTCAAGAATCTTTCATCGAGCTAGGTGTAGGGGAGCTCGATAAAAAAAAAATTAATAAAAATAAATAAATAAAAGACAAATTTAATCCCTCTCGGGAACCAGCAAAAACCAGTGTTTGAGTTTTTATTTTCCTCTCCTCCTCAGGTCAGATTCAACGTCAGCCCCGTCAGTTTTATAACAATATTACTAAATAGATAGTATCGATGCTATGAACTTGAATTATTCAGAAATTACTAGGGAGCAATAGCACAACTAAGATAAACAAGATCCTGAAGCAACTGGACAGGGAAGGTTTTAACGTCGCTACATACGCGGATGATTTGGTAATCTTAGTGTCAGGAAAGTTCCTCTCTGTGATAAGCCAACTCATGGAGATCGCTCTGAATTTAGTTTACACATGGGCCAAGAGTAGCGGCCTTGGAATAAATTCGGACAAAATCAAAACGATGCTCTTTACCTTACCCACTTCCTTAGGTGGCGCTACAATTCGAGGTGAAACTGGGCCTCAACCAGCAAGCCTCTCCATTTAGCTCGGTCTTTAGCTAATTGCCTCCATTTCGCTCTACATGTCCTAGCCATCTCAGACGTCCAGTCCGCAGTTTTTAGACTAAGTCGATGTCACTGTACAGTTCGTATAATTCGTGATTCAACCTTCTCCTCCAAAACCCGTCAACGCAAACGGGATGAAGAATTTTTCTCTCGAAGCGACCAAGGATATCTTCATCCTCTCTTAAAAATGTCCATGTTTCAGCGCCGTAAAGCAGGACTGGGATGATGAGGGTCTTATACAGAGTCTCCTTAATTGTTTGAGATAGGGCTTTACTCTTGAATTGCCTTATAAGCCCAAAAAAACAGCGATTGGCAAGAGTTATTCTTCGCTTGATTTCTGCGCTGATCTTGTTTTACGTGTTTATAGCAGAGCCAAGGCAGACAAAGTCCCTTACTACCTCGAAGTCATAGCTGCCCACTGTGACGTTCTCTCCAATTCGTCGGTGCTGGCAGCATATTCTTGGTTTTGCCCTCGTTTATCGCTTAACCCATTTTGGCCGCTTCCACCTCAATGCTTGCAAACGCAGCGGTGACAGCCCGCTGAGTTCTTCCGATAATGTCTATATTGGCGGCGTATGCAAGCAGTTGTACAGACTTGTAATAGATTGTGCCTCCGGTGTTGGCATCACCTTGTCTAAAACCTTTCTTGACATCAAAGGTCTCGGTGACGTCCGACCTTGATGGAGCAGCGAGCGTTCTCCATCGTCATCCTGCACAGACGGATAAGTTTGGCAGGGATGTCAAAACTAGACATGGCTTTATAAGGCTCTTCTCTATAGATGCTGTCATCGCCCAATGCGATTTTAACGTCGTACTTAGGACATTCCTCGCATATTTAGTCGAAGAGCTCGTAGAAACACTCTTTGGTGGCAGGGTCCTTTTCATCAGTGGGGACATAAACACATATTAAGCTTATGTTAGCGAATTTAGCCTTGATCCGGATAGTCATAATACGCACGCTAACGTGTCCGAAGCTTAATACTTCTTGCCTAAGTCTGCCGCGTATGACACATCCGCCTCCGAAAAAGCGTTGCCTGTTGCCTTTGTAGCAATCACCGTAGTAGATGTCAGAGTTTTTCAACCTCTTTTTGCCCGGCCCATCCCATCGCACTTCCTAGATGGCGGTAATATCTGCTTTATTGCAGTGTAGGGCCTCTGCTAGTTGTCCGACTGCACGTGGTATGTAAAGGGACAGAACATTCTACGTACAGATTCGAAGGTCGTTGGCCTTATTTCGTTTGCATTTCGTCATTAGTTGAGTCGTCCTTATCCAAGGCTTTTGGTTGTTTCGGAAACATGAGTTTTCTACGTGGTAGGGAAGTTACCCCTACGGCACAACCCCCAACCTGGAGGGCCAGTTCCGTAATTATTCCCCTAGGACGAGGGGGCGGGTACACCGGTGCCAGTAGTCCACTACGGGAGTATGAGCGCTGCCGTTGCCCATTAAGGGCACCTCCGCCACCAACTCTATTCCAAGGTCCTGACCAACATTGGAAATTCCTTACCGACCTGCGATCCGAATACGTCGAAGCAGCTCGCGCAAGGTACTCACTAAGTTCAAACCTAACTGGAACTATAGACGCCACCGTTGACTCCGTCTGGGGAATTTGTCCGCTGTCGCCTGGAACAGGAATAAGTGCTCTAGTGGGAAAGCACTCTTCCCCCCCTCTCTCACCTGCTGCCACCAAGAATACGCCAAACGGGGTTGGTTACCCATTTATTGGATTAAGGTACTAGGCACCCGGCTGTCACTGCGTGGAGGTTGAGAGTAGGAATTGGTAGGCCTCAGCTAAGTGAAAATGCTTTTGCTTTCATATGATCGCATGCACTACCGTTTGACCATGCTCTTTACCACTAAAACCAAAATACAAATTCACCCCATCGAAACTGAATGGTCGCTTACTTTCATACTGTTTCAGTGCAAAATATCTAGGCAGGAACCAAACCTTAACTCAAAACTCACTTACTTACTTACTTAGGTGGCGCTACAGTTCGGGGTGAACCTGGGCCTCAACCAACAAGCCTCTTCATTTAGCTCGGTCTTTAGCTAATTGCCTCCAGTTGCGCACTCCAAGTTGGTCGAAGTCCCTTTGAACTTGTGCGCGCCACCTACGGCGATGATTTCCTCTACTGAATCGTTCCTCGGGACTAGATTCGAAGACTCTGCGGGCCAGAGCGTTGGTGTCCATTCGCTCTACATGTCCTAGCCATCTCAGACGTCCAATACGCAGTTTTTGAATTGGTCGATGTCGCTGTACAGCTCGTATAGTTCGTGATTGAATCTTCTCCTCCAAAACCCGTCAACGCAAACGGGACCGAAAATCTTACGTAGAATTTTTCTCTCGAAGCGACCAAGGATATCTTCATCCTCTTTTAATAAAGTCCATGTTTCAGCGCCGTAAAGCAGGACTGGGATGATCAGGGTCTTTTACAGAGTCTCCTTAAACTCAACTCAAAACTTAGTAAGCTAATTATTGAACAGCGATAAAAGAAATCAAACATAGTTTTCTGCGCCTGCAACAAAATATTTGGAAAAATATTGGGTCGTCGACCAAGTATGACCCTTTGATAGTACAAAGCCGTTGTGAGTCCAATTCTTACATACGCAATCGCTTCGCAGGTCTCCTTAAAATCATCCCTTAGCGGCTCTCTGGCAGAAAAGTGTCGTTAAACGCACATTTTAAAGCCAACCTCACATGGGACAGGCTTTCTTACTGCCATATATCGAGAAAGACAAAGATACACAAAATTAAAATAAAATGCGCTACTAAGCAGATCAAGTCCATATATTAAAGGAGAAATTATTTTTGAGAAATTATTAGCTACTCTCACACTTTATTGCCTCCATAATATGTATCCTGAAAATTCTACACTCATTCAATACGAGCTACTTGAAACAATTCAAAGGCTCGTTAATAACTTATACATTTGTGAATACTCTGATTGGGTGAATATTTTGAGTGTGAGCCTACTACGCATTTAAATATTCATGAGTGTCGATTCATAGTTGCTTATTTTCTTTGTGTGTCAGACTGTGGACGGCTGGTGTTTTAGCGAATGCTTCACAACTGCAAATGAGTGGATTCATGCAGTTCTCTGGTTCTAACGTCGTTGCAATTTTTCCACTATTTCTTTTTGTTGCCACTTTTTTTGCTCCGTAACCCTTTAATTGCGACTATAAACTCGAACCACCTCTTAAAATCCGCATGTTTAGAGCCGAGACGGTCAAAAGGCAGTCGAAGCGACTTTCAGTGACCAGCCACAGCCAAGGAATAACCAGTGGCATAATGACGAATGCGCATTTTAGTGCTCCAGTACAACTATCGAATTTTAACACATCATAAGAAGAAAGGTAAAGAAAGCAAGACACAGGAAAAAAACGATGGTCACCTTCTACCAACTCGAGGACATCGAAGAATCATGAGATAGCAAGAACATCCGAAGATTTCACAAAAAACGAGGGTCTTCTCGATAATGGATACGTCGTCTGATGCAATGGCACCAGAACTGCTTTGGCGTAAATTTAAAGTCGACTTTCCTTGTGCATGGGACTAGCTTCGGCCAGAGTCTGAGACAGAAATGGAATGTTGTCATATTTTCACGGATGGCTACAAAACCAGTCAAAAATCTGGTGTGTTTTCATGGAACAAGACACTTCTCTGTGGGCAAATATGCATCCGTTTTTGAAGCGGAAAGTGGTCACATAGTACTGCCTGCGATTATATGAAAACACGAGCGTTTTCATTTGGCGTAAGCCTACCAAATCGTACATTCAACCTCCACGTGGTGACCACTGGGTGCCTAGTACCTTAATTATTGGCAGCAGCAGATGAGAGAGGGGGAAGAGTGCTCTCTCCCTACAGCATTTCTTCTTCTTCCCGACGGCAGCGGACGAATTCCCATAATGAAGTCAACGGTAGCGTCTACAGTTCTAGTTAGGTTAAACTTAGTGAACACCTTGCGAGAGCTGTTTCGACGTATTCGGATCGCAGGTCGGTAAGGAATTTCCAAGGATAGTCAGGACCTTGGAATAGAGATGGTGGCGAAGGAGCCCCTAATTGGAAGGGCGGTGCAATAGAGGACAACTTACGGTAGGTGGTGCAAGGGGACCTCAACTAATTTAGTGTGCGCAACTGGAGGCAGCTGGCTTGTAACCAGGCTGGCTGGAGAGTTTTGTTGGTTGAGGCCCTGATGCACCTCGGACTGCAGCGCCACCTTAGTAAGTAAGTAAGTATGTTTCCAAGCGGAAACTTATGCAATCCTAATGGCCATGAACTATGTTGTAAGGAACAGTTGGAAGGGTCGAAGTATTTGAATCTGTAGTGACAGTCAGGCTGCGTTTAAGGCATTAACGTTTAACCACTTTTCAAATAGTTCGTGAATATAAAAGCTCTTTGAACTCGTTTGAAAGAATGCATTTTCTGATTCTTATCTCGATCCCAAGTCCCACTGTGATCTTGGGGAACGAAATCTCCGATCAGATTGCTAGGTTTTTTTTTTTTTTTGGTTGCGGAATCTTCAAAAGATACCAATGGTCCGTACCATTGGTTATGCCCGTTTCATATATCTGACAATGCCATCAGTGCTAGTCAGTATATGCCTGCAGGCTAAACCTCACCCCTCAGAGAGGCACTATGAGAACCGGCTGCGCGTACTCATAGTAGTAGGAAATTCGTCCCTCTCATTTTTTCATTTTTGTGATGACTACGACTAAGTTGCCTTAACAAGTAGTTTACGCTTCTGTAGTGTTAATCGCGTTAGGTAGGTAGCTTTCCAGTGAAGGCACCTACTAATACCGTCATTACATGCGGTTTTTCCTTACGGCGCTAGGTCGAAAGGTCTTGTTCTTTGTAGTCGGCGCTCAAGGTTTGTCACGTCCATAGTACGGATTATTTCATTATTGCAATGAACATGAAGACGGGTACGAAGTTTGCGAGCAAAGTTTGTTACTTCGTCCCTCACGGTAGCAATTCCTAGAACTCTGTGAATATCACTATTTCTTATATACCAAGGAGCATTCACGAATGCTCTAAGTATTTTGATTTGAAATGCTTGCAGTAGAGCTTGCTTGGTTTGGTACAACCCCAAAGTTGTATACCATATGTCTAAGACGGTTTTAGGACTTGCTTACATAGAAGCAGTTTGTTGTATACGCTTTACTAGGAGCATCTTCCGAGTAGCCAATACATTTCTCTAAATCTGATTTGAGCTCTTCGCGCTTCTTTTTGACGTGTGGCTTCCACTTAAGTTTTTCGTCTAGGGTCATTCCTAGATATTTTGCCTTGTTTGCGTACGGTATTTGCACCGAGTTAATGGATATAGGTAAGTTGTTTATCTTTCTTAACGTAAAATTGACATGCGTTGATTTTGTCTCATTGAGGACTATTCGCCAGCTTTTTGTCCATTCGCATACTTTGTTCAAAGCTCGTTGGAGTTTTCCCGTTGATGATTCGACTGACTCATCCGTTACGAGGATAGCCGTGTCGTCTGCGAACGTTGCTACAACGGTCCCTTCATCTTGTGGTATATCTCTTGTGTAGAGCAGCAACAGGATTCGACCGAGAACACTTCCTTGTGGAACACCGGCGTAGATTTCTTTGAAATCCGAATATTCACTCCCGTGTCTAAAAGTCTGTTTTCAAGATAAGATTCCAATATTCTGTACAACTTTTCCGGTAAGATTACCCTTAGCTTATACCTTAGGCATTCGTGCCATACCTTATCGAAGGCTTGCGATACGTCGAAAAAAGCGCTAGAGCAAATTTTTTCCCCTTCTAGAGCTTTTTTTCAATTTCGTTCTTTATTCGATACACCTGATCGATTGTGGAATGTTTGACCCGAAAGCCGAATTGATGATCCGGGATCAAGTGTCTTTCTTCAATTACTGGTTGCAATCGTTTCAGCAGAAGTTTCTCGAAGACCTTAAATATTATTGGCGGAAGTGAAATGGGTCTATATGATTTCCTGTCATTTGCACATTTCCCCGGTTTCGGAACCATAATAACTTCGGCGACTTTCCATTGCCTTGGAACATATAATAGTCTTAAAGAAGCATTTATAATGTAAAGCAACTTAACCAGTACTTTTTTCGGTAGCTCTTTCAAAATTTCGCCAGTGTTTAAATCATATCCCGGAACCTTGTTATTTTTCAATTTTTTTATTGTCATTCGAAGTTCGGACAGGGATACGGCTTTTACTTTAAAGTTGTCGGGTACCATATTATCATTCGGATCTTCGATCAACGGTTGTCCATCGAACGGCTTGAACGTTTCCTCTAAGTGTTTGGCAAATAATTCTGCTTTCTCTTTGTCTTTTTTTGCCCATTCCCCCTTAGCTTTCCTAATTGGCGGCGAGTGCATTACAGGTTTCCTTATGGACTTCAAGGCTTTCCATAGAGAGTAGTTTGAATACTTATCAGCGGTCAGACCCTCGAGGTAAGTAGAAGTCTCGTGATTTTTTAGGTCCTGCAGCAGATTTTTTAGCTTGTTACAAAGGTGGTTCAGATAAGTTTTATCCGGTGGCGCGCGTGGTTGTTGTCATCTCTTGCGCGCTCTCTTCTTTTCTCGTATGAGGTCTTCGATTTCAGGCTGGTATTTGACTTAATTGTTCCGTGCTTCTGTATTCCGCATAGGAGTGTTTTTCCACGCTGAGCTCTGAATGGCTTCGACGAGTTTGTCGATTTCTTCTTCTATTTCGAACGGTGTCTTTAGCGGTACATTGAAAGCAACATTTTCCTTGTAGTCTCTTCTGAAAGCGTCCCAGTTAGTTTTGTTACTAGTTAACCTAGGCGGTCCTTCTTTTTATTTAGTTAACCCTTTTGCGATAAAGAAGTCGACGAAGTCAGGGACTTTATTTTTGTCAGTTGGCCAATAAGTTGGCTTTCCTGTCGAAAAAAAAGATCACCACACCTTTCATGCTGGCTTTGTACAATAATCTGCTTTTTGTCGAATTGCATCTTGATCGTGTTTCGCGTTAAAGTTACCACTTAAGACAAAATTAGATCCGAGCGAGTCAAAGAGATGAACGAGGTCGTCTTTTACTAGCTTATATCCTGGAGGGAAGAAACTAGATCCGATGTTGTAGTCTAAGTGGTTTATTTTTACGGAGACTGAGCTTATTTGCATAGAATCAAATTCTATTTCTATGTTTTCGGAGTGCTTAATACAGTCTTTGATGTAAAGAGAGGACCCGCCTCTTGCATTTTTCGAAGGATGATTCGCATGATAATCGCTGTAACCTTTTATTTTGAGTCTAAGTTCCTTTTTTAAGTGCGTTTCCGATACCAAACATATATCAATATTATTTTTCGGTGGAAACACTTCTAACTCGTCGATTTTTTTCAGAAGGCCGTTTGCGTTCCACGTTAGTATCTTAAGTAGCTGTTTCATATTCATGTTTTTTTGATTGTCTTGCGAGGTTTGAACTCGAGCTTGCTCAATTTGTCAAGTATAATTTTATTAACCTTGGTTTGTTCCTCAAATTTTTCCAATATAATCGTAAATATTTGGCCGACCGGATCTGTTGTAGCTGATCTTAATTTGTTTTCGTTTGACGCGACTTGCGCGTACGATCTCGCATCAACCTGTGCCGGTTTTTCCGCTGCACTTGGACCAGCGGCGTTCTCTTGCGCAATTTTTTTATTTACCTTTATCGGTCTCGTCGTTTTGACTGGCTTAGTGGTCTCAGGCTTATCTGTTTTACGATCTCTTAAGCTTGGGTTCGGGTGTATCGGTTTCTTGAGAGTATCGGGCCTTTTTTGAATCTCCTTTGCTACTTCACAACCTCGATAGTTTGCTGGGTGCACGCCTTTGCAGTGCCTGCTTATTTAAGTCACACCTTTCTGATAAGTGGTTCCCGGCACATTTTACACATTTCGGTTCTTTTTGGCAATACGACTGGGTGTGATTGAAACCTTGACAGCATTTGCACTGACGTATCGATCGTGTATTCGTACGCATAGGCTCGATTTTAACTACGATATTGAAAATACTTTTTACATTATAAATATCGTTTATATATAATAAATAAATATTTTCGCTTCTATCGAAGGTTAACATAAAGAGCGGAAGTCCATGCTTGACCAAGATTTTATTGCCTTGTTCCGTTTTCTGCTTTATCTTCTTTAAGATATTAATTGCGTCAATAATTTTCAAACCTTTTCCTTTAAGGTCATTTATAATGTCATCTTAAGTGCACGCGGGGTGGAAACCCCTTGCTATAACACGGAGTGGTCTTTCTGATTTATTTTCGTAGGTGAACCACTGGATCTTTTCCGCGTTTAGTTCTTTAGCTATTGCTCGGTAGCCGTCAGAGTCAACTACATTAATTTTCCAATCATTGTTTCGGAATGACGTTACTTTAAATTCCGTTGTCATAGTTCCCTTAAGAAGGTAATGCAATTTATTGTAGTCCGTAAAGCCGACGACGTTTATTGCAGGCAGGGGACGTAATTTGTCGTGAGTTTGTTTCTGTTTCAAGTCTTTTTCTTTGTCTTGTTTTCGTGGCTCGATTTCAGGTGAAGAACCGACTCTTCGCTTTTTGCTGGGTCTTTTCTTTGAGACCCCATTTGTTTCGCGTGTTAGCTCTTCTTCATCCGTGTGATATTTGGGACTAGCTACACGGTAAGGCTCAGAGGAGATTTTCTTAGGAGACGTACCTGCGTCCTCGGTTAGAGCTTCCGTTGGTGATTGGGTTTCTCATGAACACAATTGTGTGCAGTGAGACTCCCTAGGATGCAGGTTTACCGAACGAATGTTCCCGGACGTCTGTACTAAATCAGCTATATTCTCTCAGTAAAAAAGACTGCAGACAAGTTGTGTACGTCTTAACAGGCCACTTCGCTTTTGCCAAACATCTTAATGTGTCAAGCTTAAGTGACACTACAGTCTGTGATACTTATGGAGAGGCAATGAGTCTGCAATATGTACATTTCCTCTGTGAGTGTCCTGCTTTTGCTCGTATCAGGTGGCAGATTTTCGGTGCCGATGTATTGTGCTACATTAGGAATTAAATGCGTAAATCAGGGTTTCACTCTCTTGTAGTACAGTGGAGCAGTTGTATCTGAGTGCTGCAGTCGAGCAGCAAAGAAAAATGTAGAGAAAAGACCAACGCATGATCTCGACAAACAAAGCTTCATCTATTTGCCTACCTCGGACCAACATTCCTAAATTTAACAAACGCTACCCTATTGAAAATTCGACGAAGAATAATCCACCATGAATGAAACCATCTTTGACTTAGCAAAACAGCTAGTTTCAAAAATTATATCGCGAAAGATTGTTAATGCTCTACAAACCAATGATCATGCCAGTGCTACTGCATGGTATGGAATGTTCAACTATAAGCGAAGCATTTACTGAATTCATTTAAACGATAAACGATGTGGACAAACGGAGGAGATGATGTAATCACGAATTCTATAAGCTGGAAGGAGATGTGGATGGCCATATCGAGGATATAAAGAACAGCGCTATAGCCAGGAGGATGTTTAAATCTCAGCCTGTGCCCTCGAAATGCCAAGGCATTCCCACCACATCTCATAAAGTGACCGCGGGTGCCGGTAGGCTTTGTACAATGCTTTATACAAAACTGATATTGTGGCTCAGTTAGAGGCCTAGAGTCCACTAAGGAAAAGTAAATATTCTGTCAGTAGGGGATGCATCCAATAGCTTCATTTTTTTACTAAAAATACAACAATTCACTGCTAAGCCTGGAATAAGGAGACATAACGAAACCATATCTGTTAAAAATGGGTGAGTGTATATGGAAAGATTATAAGTACAAAGAAATATAACACAATACATGCTTTCTAAAGGTACTGTCACCTATCTTTATTCAAATCAATAAATATTTAAAATTAAACACATCAGTCTTTGGAATTATTCGATCTAACACTACCTCGGCGGCCTTTTACCTTCTATAACCATTGATTTGCGTCTTAATCCAATCTGAGTAGTAGTACACATTCGCATGCATATCGGGATCTCCAATTGCACAGGGAGTACCCCAATTGACCACACCGTACAGCTTATTACCTCGCACTAGTGGGCTTCCAGAATCACCATGGCAGGTACCCTCACCCATTTTGGTAAACGTACAAATATGTCCAGCACCAACTGCATCATTTCCTCCCATTTTTGTTTTACAGGCGTCGTGCGACATAAATTTAAGCGTCGCTTTTTGCAGATCTTTCGGCAACGAACCCCAGAGTTCTTGGCTACCCCATCCGGTTACAGTAAGTTCGTCATCCTCCTGCAATGGCTGTGTTGGTAAATCAATCTTAGCTGTCTTCTCGTCGAACACTATTGATGCATTCAACCTGATTAGGCCAATGTCATTGTTATAGTCGGGAACATTGTAATTGCAATGCGTAATCAAGCGTTCCACGAAGTAGATGGCACCAGGGCTATCATACTTATTCGTCCCCGTTATCACTCTCAATCTGTCCGCAATATCATAAACGAGGAAATCGTCTATGCAGTGGGCAGCAGTAACTATCCACCGCTCATCGATGATCGCTCCGCCGCACATATGATTCGAATACACGCCTTGTATCGACACTTGATAAGGGGCTAAACCATCCTCAGCAGTCTCTCCACCAATAATATGATTGTCCACGTTGTGCTCAACACCGTTTCGGGGATTATTCAGTCTTTTCCCCAAGGTGGCACTTGCCGCCAAAAGCACACACAATAAAATGAACTTCATAGCTAAACGATTACTTTGAGAATATTACTGCTTTATGGCAGCAATTCGGTTTATATACCTTCAATAACTGTGGTTATCTTGGGAAATTCTAGCAAGCACAGTCCATTCAATAGCTAATTGCCTTGAACGATTAGATCGGCCAGATATACTTCTATTGGTGAACCATTATACGATATTGTGATTCATAGAATTTGATGACCATGACAATGTATTTTTAATAGAGGGACTCATGCTGGCGCCCGGAAGGAGTTCAAAGAGTGGAGTCAGGGGTCCTCAATATAGTTGTGGACTTGTGATCCATCCAAAGGGGTTACAATTTCACATCTTTATGAAAGATAGTGGCTTTATGATGCACCCTATTTAATTGCATCAAGTGCAATTGCATCCCTAATTACACGTGTCAGAAGTTATTTTCTTATGACATTAGAAAAAGGCGGAAAAATCAATTATTTTACCGCGCTAATATTATTATTTTTATTTATAAATGTATGAAGTTTTGTAAAAGACCCACTTGTTAATAAACAATTGAAGTTATAGCATTCTTACAAGTGGCGACGAGGAAGTTAGATATGGACCCACAGGCTGTGCAGGCTATTCTGAACCAACAAAAGGAGTGTATGGAGAACATGATCAAGTCCAACATAGAATGTATGGAGCGCATTTTGAAATGATGTTCATCGGCACCCACCACCAATTCCAATTCTGTCCGTTTCATCCAGAAAAGGAATCATGGGACAGCTACTTTTTGCAGTTGTAGCCAGCATTTCTCTGCGAATTCCTTAGAGGACGACAACTTAAGTAAGCCGTATTTTTTATCGACGTGTGGAAGTCACTTCAATGATGTAAGTACACACACTTTCAAGGTTCTCTCTGCGAAATCAACAAATATTTTCAATCAAAACTGCATGTACTTGCGTCGAGGTGTGAGTTCTTGAAGCAAAAAATGCTACCGGGACAATCATACGCTGAATGGATCACAGACCTTAAAGGTTTTGCTATAGATTGTGCTTTCGTTTGCTCGAAGCAAGACTGTAACACATCCTACGCTGATGTCTTCATCAGAGACATGATTGCCGTCTACACGCCTCATGATTCTGTGAGAATCGCCGCAACACAAAAAAGACCCAACACTGGAGGAAGTCGAGGAAGTAGCGATGACCTACGAATCGATGTAGCAGGCGTCAAACATACTTAAGGGAAGCAGTACTCCTTCCCTTCGACATTCAACGTTGAGTTCATATTTTATTTTCTTTTTTTAAAGAAAGGAAACCCAAATCCCAGAGGACTCAGAGTCTCTGGTACATTGTACTACCTGGCAGGAACCTTTCCTTGGTGCAGTGGTTGGAAAACTTTGATACAATTCGTATTCATTTATACTCGGGTGTCTGATAATTGCTGTTCCCTGCTGAGGCTTGAACCTGCACACATCGGTTAACGAGCAAACACACTACCCACTGCACCATTTGCACCCAGCAATGTTGATTTAGTAGCGTTTATTTGACGGCAAGGCATCCCAATGTTTCTGCCTTAGCAGAATCTAGCCAGCAATCTAAAAGTCGAGGAAGAAGACGTACCGGCAACACAGTTGTGAATCGCATACAGGACAATCAATCGAATTTCGGCTGCGCTTTAGGCGAACTGAATCTGCTCATTCAATCAACATGGTAGTCGAGTATTATGGGGCTGGTGAACACCCTTTTGAAAGAGTTTCCTCAACAGAGTTCAAAAACGAAAAAAACTTAATAAAATGTTTGTGTTGCTTCATAGACACAGGTGCTACCTATTCACTAGTAGGTCTAGACGGATACCGTAGTCTAGGTATCCAAACTGTTAAGCCGACCGCACCTACCCTAAATCATATGACGAACTGAGCGCACCTATAAGAGCAGAGACTGACCCCTGGAGCACTGCCACCTAAAAAGATCTTTTGTGGGATCCCCTGGTTAATTGATTTTGAATTTGTCAACTAGCTCAACTCAAGTTCATTAATGAAGCTAAGAATAGTTCGAGCTGAAGAAGAGGTGACATCAGAAGGTTATGTAACGCCTTTATTATAGTGCTTTAGCCTAAGTCTGGCTATGGCCGGGCAATCACAGAGTATGTGATGGGCTGTTTCGGTGTCTTCAAGACAGAGAAATGTCAGTGTTCAGTGGAAAGCAAAAACTTGCATCTTACCACTTGTTATTTCCAACGTACAGCTGGCATCTGAAACCAAGTCTCTGAGCAAGAAACACGAGATAGATTTCATGTCTGGATTTGGTTGCAGTAAACATTTTGCAGCGCATCTTACGTTGAAACCAAACAGTACCACCCCGTGCCATTTGGTCAACAGAAAGACGTCCGTCATGAGATTGGACGATTGCGGCAGTTAAATATCTTTCGTCCTGTGGAAACGAGCCAATGGGCAGCCCCGGACGTACCAACGTTGAGCATATGAGGTATCTCCAAACTTTCCTCGAACGACTGGCGCATCATGGCCTGCACTGTCGACTTGATAAGTGCCAATTAGCAAGACCCAAAATCGAGTGCTTAGGCCATATCGTTAACGTAACTGGTGTACCACCATCGAAGTCGGGGTTTAAAGCAACATGGGCTTTGCCCACACCAAAAAGACATAAAAGACCTCGAGGTATTCTTTGCGCTAATAATGAAAAATTCATGTGGGGGAAGGATCAACAGCGCTCGTTTGATCTTTTCCAACCAAACATTTTAAAAGCGTGAAGATTGGTTCATTTTCAGATCAACTTACCAATTACATCGCACGGCCTCGGCGCTGTTATCTCCCATATCTACCCGGACGGAACAGAAAAGACTATCGCTTTCGAAGGTATAGTCAGATAGAGAAGAAAGCTATTTCTATTGTTTTTGACGTAAGCAAATTTCACAAATAATTGTTTGGACATCAATTCGAGTTGATAACCGATCATCAGCCACTGGCAATCTTCTTTATATCGCCAATCACACTCTTAACGTGCATGTCTATTATTCGTTCCAATGTTTTAAACAGAAATGACGACAGACTCATTGGTCTGCAGTCTTTTGTTCTCATATGGCTAGCTTTCCTTGCTTTGGGAATGAAAATGACACGCACCTTCCATTTTTCTGGAACATAACCTAGCTTAAGACAGCCTGCGAAGATTAACTTGAGCCACGGAATGATACTTAAATCCTTGAACCCCTCGAGGGGCATAGGCCGTCAATAACGCCTGTGCGCCACGTTTGCCTATGGCGTGCCGCTGCTCTGCCTGCCTGGGTAAGCGGATTCCATTACATGGCGAATTTCAAAACGGAATGATAGTTTCCATACACTCATGCAACATCATGCAATTGGGATGAATGCTATTGATTCCTAGCGTTTTGTATGAAGCAAAAGATTTAATTTCCAATCCTATCTTCTGGTCGTTGACTATTTCATAATTTTCATCCGTATCAAGTCCTGCTACTGGTACTGCAATAGGTGAACTATCTTCAGGAATATCAGTGCAGCCAGGAAAATGAGTGCTCATTAGAAAATCCGGCGTTTTCTCATGTGAGTCTACCAAGTACCATCACCACTTGATAGAAAATGCAGGAGATGCTGATTTTGCTAAGACTTTCCTCCGTTGCGTCGTTGATTCGACAGATCCACAAAGATTCCTCCAAGAGGTTACTTTTTTGTAACTCCTTGTTATTGATTGTTACTGTCCTAGACCCTGAAATTATTTCACTTCTCTTTCCTCAGGGATTTAGTCTTTTTTCTCGTTTTGTAGACTGAGCGTTCAAAACATACCGCCACACTAGTTTAAAAGGAAAATTGTTACTTTGGTAACGCCCATACTAAATATTGCTGGAGAAGAAGACATCTCTTGAAAACGTTTCCGAGGACTAAAAAAATACAAAAATCGTCTTTTCCTCAGTTATAACAAAACCCGTTGTAGTCCCGCTGCTGCTTTGATGCTATCAAAGGTACCTGTAGCTGCTTGCTGTGTTACCGATGATGCCAATGTCGTCCACATAGCCGAGTAGTTGCACCAACTTATAAAAGATTACTTGATATGTTGACCTGATAATTTCTTCCTAAGTACAAGGTTGGAAAAACTTCGTGATATTGAATAGACTCGTCTTCTCCGTCTGGTGGTGTGGAAGGTCTTGGTGGTATTTGTTTCCTACCTCGACGGAGCAACGAGTATTTTCAATTGTCATTCTCCACAAGCGAATGAGCTTATCAAAATTTGACATTTTGTCCTCCAGGATCTGGCGTAGGGTGAAATCTTGATTTTACAAGCCTAAGACCGCACTGATAGGGACCAATCATTTCATCGGCGGTCACAGATTGTAACAGCTAGGATTTATTCGCGATGTTTAAGAGATTTATGCGTTATGGATCGGTCATATGGTGGGTCCAATTATTCGACATGCTTTCATCCGACTATATTATCTGATCACATCCTGCCAAGTCACCACCCGTCACCTTAAATATTTAGGCTTTTAGCCTCGCTATAGCTGCCTTGATTTCACTTCGGTCGGGTGGTTCGGGATGATTGTCATCTTTCAAATTGAGACGACTAGACTGCCTGGCAGCAGGATTTTTAATTTCATTACCATTTAACAATCTGCATAAATGGTCTCGTGTTTTCACCACCGACTGCGTATCTAGTATGACCTTCCCATCTTTGTCCTTGCAAGCACCTATTTGCATATTTATTATTTTTTTTTTTTTTCGAGATAGGAAACGCTCGACTGGAGCACTCAGACGCAACTGGTCCACTGTACTACCAGAGAGCAAACCCTGATTTACGCATTTTATTGAAATTTCCTTGACTTGCTAAGAAAGCAAGCACTTTAGTGATGAGGAGCTTACAGTAGCGGCACTCACCACATCCGCACCGAGGATCTGCCACCTGATACGAGCAAAGGCCGGACACTCACAGAGATAATGTTCCGCGGTGTCGTTACTTTCTCCACAAGCGTCGCAGATTGTAGTGTCACTTAACCCCAACACGTTAAGGTGCTTGGCAAAAGCAAAAGTGGCCTGTCAAGACGCCAATAAGTTGTCTACAGTCTCTTGCTGAGAGACAGCAAGAATGCCGCTGATTTCTTACAGACGTCCGGGAGCATGCGTTTAGTCAACCTGCAACCTGGAGAGTCATGCCACACACAATTGTGCTCGTGAGAGACCCAATCGTCAATTGAAGCCCTAACGGAGGACGCAGGTAGACCGAACGCGGGTTCGGGACCTGAGAAACCCTCCTCTGAGCCTTGTCTAGCAATATCATCGGAGATCTCGTTTCCCAAGATCCCAGTGTGACCTGGGACCCAGATAAGAGACAGAGAATTCAGCCTTGCAACCGAGTTCAAAGAGTTTTTGGTTTCACAAACTATTTTGGATGTGGTTAAAGGGTTAAGCAAGGCCTTAAGCGCAGCCTGACTGTCACTACACAAATGCCACGTTCCTTCCACCTGTTCTTTACAACATACATAGTTCATGGCCATTAGGATTGCATAAGTTTCCGCTTGGAAAGCAGACGTATATTTGCCTAACGAGAAAAGAAGTCTAATGTTGTCGACTTCCACGAAGACACCAGCACCAGACCCTTGACTGGTTTTGGAACCACCCGCGAAAATGCGACTACATTCCATTCCCGGATCAGACTCTGGCCGAAGCCAGTCCTGAACACAAGGAAAGTCGACTCAGAATTCGCGCATCAGCTGAAGTTCTGGTGTCATTGCATCAGACGGAATATCCATAAGACAGGAGTCGTAAGATAAGTGTCGCGCAAGTTCATCAAAATTCCTGTGTGGAGTATACCAAAAACCGCCCTGCCTAACTGCTGGAACGCAATGCAAAGCCGCTGTGGTGGTGGTAGCCGTTCAGGTATGAGCTGTCAAAGTGTTGCGCGCTACACTCTCTAAACTCGCCCACAATGAAGTGGCGCGCTAATGTCAAATCGAATTGTCATTGTGCCAGTTGTAAAATTTTTCTCTCGGTATTATTTTCTATAAAGTGTTGTAAAACGTTATTAGCCATTGATTTAAAAGTGTTTATCCAATTAAATGGATGACAGGAAAGAAATTGCCTTTTTCATGTCGCTTATGCAGAGGTGCTACGTTGCACATAAGTTACTGAGGAGGAAGAGGAGATGGTAGGCACGCCCTTTGTACCAAGAAAGGAGCACCAATGGTTTTTTTCAAACCACATTTTCTTTCATGAAAAACACATGATCCGGACCTTTTTTTCAAGTCAACTCTGATGACAAAAGAGCAATACACATTATTGTTGTCCATAGTCAACGACTCGTTGACTAAAACGTGTATTAGAAAGCCGATACATCCGGAGTGCAGAATGGTCCTGTATCCCCTTGTGGGTCCTAGGGCCTCTACTACGCCTACGCGCCATCGTGTACGGTTTCTGGCAATGTGTCTGAGTTCTCCCCAACTTTCCCTAACTGCCGTGCCTCCTTCTCGACTGTTCTGCGCCATGTTTTCCGCGGACCGCCAGGTCTTCTGCCATCCTGAGTTAGAGGATTCCATTGCATAGCATGGTTCGCTATGGAGCTGTCACCCTTTCGGAACGTGTGACCAATCCACTGCCACTTCCGCCGTTGGATAGTTGTGCCTATTGGTTCCTGACCCGTTCTCTCGTAAAGGTGTTCGTTAGAGATACGATTGGGCCAGAAAATCCGTAAGACATTGCGCAGTCACCTATTAACGAACGTTTGCAGCTTTCTGGTGATAGTAGTGGTCACTCTCCACGTGCTGCAACCATATAGCAGCACGGATTCAACGTTGGAGCGGAACAGTCTTATTTTGGTGCTCAAACTGATTGCATTGCTTCGCCATATTTTGGACAACATCCCGAACGCGGACTTTGCTTTGGCGATCCAGTTGGCTATATCCAGTTCGGTTCCACCATCGGTCGAGACAATACTCCCAAGATACTGGAAATTCTCTACTCTCTCTACCGGTTGTCCAGCAATGCATATTGGAGCCGCTGAGTTAGTTCCAAGGCTGATGATTTTAGTTTTTGTCGTATTAATTTTCAGCCCGACGACACCTGCCTCCCTCTCCACATCTGCTGTCATTTGGTGGAGGTCCATAATTATGTGGGAGAGTAAGCATACATCGTCTGCGTAGTCAAGATGTTTCAGTTGAGATGTAAGAGTCCATCGAATTCCTCCGTTTCCCGTCGACAAAGCTGCATGAAGCACATCGCTAATCACCAATAGGAATAATATTGGTGAAAGAATACAGCCTTGTCTTACCCCACTTTGGATCTCAAATTCCTCAGACAACCTTCCCCTGCTTAAGGCACGCCAAATAAACTCCCTGTTGACACTATCGAACGCATTCTCAAAATTGATGAACAGCAGAGGCAGTGGCGATCGATATTCAACACACTGTTCGATGATAATCCGCAGGGTATTGATGTGGTCAGCATAGGAGGATCCAGGCGGAAACCAGCTCGTTCGGCATCGAGTGTGTCTTCGAGATGTTGTTTGATTCGCTCAAGGATGATTTTAGCTATTATCTTAGCTACAGCAGGCAGCACGCAGATACCCCTCCAGTTTCCGCACTCCATTAAATTTCCTTTCTTAGGAAGCTTGACGATCATTCCCCTTTTCCATTCGTTAGGAAAGCTCTCAGCTTCCCAAGCTCTATCTATAAGTGGAAGCAGAAGCTCAGCCGATGTTGTTGGTGCTGCTCGTAAGAGCTCTGCTTGAATACCGTCAAGCCCTACCGCCTTGTTGGTTTTGAGTGCCTTGATCGCGGTAATGATCTCATCTTTACTGGGAGTCGTGGTGCGTATTCGGGAACTTCTCACCTCGGGCATCTCAGTCTGATTTGGGAGCATATCGCTAGCGAATACACGGTTCAAAACCGTAGCAAAATGCTCTTTCCATCTCTTGAGCTGGTCCTCATCCGAAATGAGCAAGGAGCCGTCTAGACTTTTCACTGGGTATTGGCTGGAGCTGCGACCACCTGTCAGCTCTTTGGTGATTCTGTAGACAGTCCTGCTGTCGCACTTCCGTGCAGCTTCTTCTGCTTCTGTAGCCAGCGCGTTGATGTAGTTGCGCTTGTCACGTCGTACGCTACGCTGAACTTCTCTCATCTTCATGCGATATAGGGACTCTAGCTCGCTTCTTCCTGCTGCTGGGGTAGCTGCAACGCGAGCTTTTAGCTGTTTTCGTTCGTCAATCCGTCTCCAGGTATCCTCGGAAAGCCACGCCCTATGTCTTCCCTGCGATCGACCGACAATTCTTTCAGCACCAGATGTAAAAACATTTTTCACAGCACACCAATGGTCTTGGATGGTTGCGGACATTGAGCTGCTCATTGCTTCCACACCTTGCGAAAAGTGCTCCCTTAATTGTTGGCGCACTGAGGGATCACTAAGTCTATCGATGTTGAACCTGGGCATTCTTGTGTTGTCGTGGGATCTTCGAACTGCAGCAGTGCGTAGTTGGAGAGTAGCTATCATAAGATGGTGATCACGTACTATCCCCACATCTGCCCCTCGTCTGTTTCGGACGTCCAGGAGACTGCTTCTAAAGCGGCGGCTGATAGCAAAATGGTCAATTTGGTTGGAGGTTGCTTGCCTGTCGTTGGAAACCCAGCTGACTTTGTGGCAGGTCTTGTGCTCAAACATGGTGCCACATATCACAAGGCGGTTGGCATTGCAGAAATCCACAAACCTTTCGCCGTTGTCATTGCGGTTGCCTAGTCCATGCTTCCCGATTACATGCTTGAGCCCTTCGTTGTCGCTGCCTACCTTGGCATTCAAATCCGCCATCACTATGACAATGTCTCCATTTGGTGCTCTCCTTTTCGTCCTCAGACGAACTATTCGTTGGGGCGTAACACTGTATGATGGTGACGCGTCGTACTCTAGTCCGGAATCTGGCCGTCAAAATTCTATCACCATGATATAAACCCATGAGTATAAGGGTTTATACGTATAGTTGCCCGGGGACCACCACTAGGAGGTAAAGTAAGCACTTCATCACGAACTTGATTGTTGCGCTACTGCCCCAAGCCAAGTTTTGAGTAGTCGGTAGTTTTCCGATCAATCGCAATGCAGGTCCCCAAAACCAAACTACTTGGCCTGGTCATTCCGCATGGGCGGTGAGGAAAATTATTGTGGAAGTATGTGGAGTATTTTGGGACTCGTTGTCGCCGGTTTATATGCCAGAACTCAACACATCTGATAGGCATAATATCAGCAAGGAATTCAACAACCGCTGGAACATGCCTCACTGTGTTGGCAGTATAGACGGCAAGCACATGGAAATTAAGTGCCCACTAAACACAAGATCGAAGTACATAAATTACAAGGGATATTTAAGCATAGTTTTGCTTGCCATATGTGACGCCAACTATACTTTCACAGCTGTCGATGTTGGAGCGTTTGGCAGCCAGAGCGATGCTGGTATTTTTACAAATTCTCCTGTCGGTAAAAAATTTTATAAAGTGATGTTCAGTTGCCACCAGCAGAAAAGCTTCCAAATTCACAAAGGACTGTTCCATATTACTTTGTTGGACACAGTGCCTTTCCGCTAAGGAAAAACTTCATGAGACCTTATCCTGGGATTTTTCTAAACAATCCGGAAGAGGTTTTCAATTCTAGGCAGTCGCGAGCCCGGCGAGTGAAAGAAAATACTTTCGGCATTTTGGCAGCACGATAGCGAATTCTAGGAAAATCCATAGAATTTCATCCCAAAAGTGCTGACAAAATTATTCTTGCTGCACCATTCTCCACAACTTTCTCAAGATAACAGACAAAATGTTTGACTCCCACTCCTACTGCCCAGAGACATATTGCGACTCATATGACGCACACGGAGAACGCACAGAAGGTATATGGCGCCAGGATAGCAGAGAATTGTTATCAATTCGCAGATGCGGATCGAACAATCGATCAGACGAAGCATTTGAAATAAGAAAAGTACTTACCAGCTATTTTCTCCACGAAGGAAGAGTTTCTTTCCAACCGTAATTCAAAAATAATTTTTTTTTTTTAAATTTAGAAGTCTTTATTATATTTTTTTTGTCTTTTTATTTTTTACTCTAGCAAATCTGCCTGCAGCCCGCAGAGGTACCTCATCATCTCCATCTTAGCTTCATTACGAAGCTGAAAAAGAAATGTACGTAATTTTGCCATGAGGCTGCGGCAGAAGTGCTCATCTTCATCTCCTGTTGTTATTGCTGTTGATGGTGATGGCGAATGCGATGAAACAACAACAGCAGCACGGGGTTGGGCCAAGTAATTCTGGATGATCTTCATGGTGGTCATCAGCGTTTGCTCGACCGTGTCCCCTACTGGCTTGCGCCTTTTTGGTAGGGAAGGGCTTTCAATCGGAGATTTATCTTATACGGGGTCGTAGCCGTAGCAGTTTCCTCCACTGCGGAGTACTGAAATTCAGGCGTTTGTGGCACTGGGCTGAAAGTGAAACGTTGACCCGCTGTTGTCGGCGTAGCGGGTGAAGTAGCATTTTTGTAATTTCCGAGAGTTCTGTAAAAATAAATATGTATGTAATTATTTTGTTTAACATCCGTAATTAAAATATACTCACAACCTAGGCTTCAGATGATCTTTAAGAAACTCCATTAACTCGGTATATTTACCCGATGGTTCCGACTCGTCAGCGCCCTGCCCACTATTTTTTTTTTACTCAGACTCCTAGCGAAGGTATCCCGAAGCCCCCTCAACTTTTTTTTAACTATTTCAGCTGAGGAAAAATATCATAAGAAACAGTAACCATAAATCTACATAGGACAACTTACCGGGCAAACCCAATACATCCGCAATGTTCTGCCATTCCCTTGCCTCTCTTTTAATGTTTTTGTGTAGTGGATGGCTCAGATACCACAAGATTTCTTTTTCGCGAACGGCCTCAATAAGCTGTCATACAGCCGCGCGGCTTTTTTTAAAAGATAACCAACTCGTACGACACCACTACCACACGCCACAGCGGCTGCGGCCTATTGTGCACCGACTACTGCTTATGTATATATTTCAACTTTTGACAGCTCGTACCACAGCGGCTACCACTACCACAGCGGCCGCATTGTGTTCCGGCAGTAAGACGATGGATGGCTTTGATATAAGTATCGAGGGGAGGTAAGTTCAGCAAAGCGTCTAGAGCAGAGCCAGGCGTACTCGGAAAAGCTCCCGTGCAGCCGAACCGCAACCTATTTGCGTAGTTATACCACGGGGCTACTGTCTTTTTAGTTCGGTAGAATTTTCGGACATCTTTTTTGTTCATATATTTTTCTCCATTTCTCTCTTTTTTCCTGTGAGCAGACGTTTTTTGTTCCTACTTTTCTTTTCATGTAATAGGCGGTTCTTTCCTTTTTTGCCCTATTTTACAGCGTCAATTTGTACGCTTCAATTTTTTCTTCATTTGCCCAGAGATCAAACCAGGGAATTCAACTAGGTGAATGACCGAAACCTCGGACATCAGTTGCTGCATTTCTTATTGCTTGTTGGTAGTTTAAACGAAACATAAGAAATGTGTTATCCACAAACATATGTATGTATTTCTAAGTGATCAAGCATATTCGTACGAGTAGTTATGTGTATGTATTTCGGAGTAAACTGCTCTCCAGCTTTAAACAAATGTTGATAATCCAGGTATGTATGTTTTATTTCCCATAAACAAATTTCTTAAGAATTCTGGGAGCCATTGCGAATGGCTTGCTAATATACACTCACACGTGCAAACACCTTACAATAGACTTAACTTATTTCAAAAAAAATATGTTTGCGTACCAGTTTGCAGACCACGCACTGTAGGAAAAAAAATCATATTTGGATTTATTATTGAAAATACACAATTTCTTTGGCCTCGAGTAAATATTGATTGGTCCGAACATAAATCATTTCCTTTAGGATTATGCGCATCAACATACATATTGACGACACTCCATATATTCGTACCAAATTAAGGTTTTTTTTTGTTAATTTGAGCACATTCCAATTGTCTCAAAACATAACCAAACATATATACTGCCGATCGCCTCTTGTGGAGATAGCTGAGCAGTTCAAAATTCACCTGTGTTGGGTGCCGGGGCATAGAGATATTCCAGGGAATTGTAAGGCTGATGAACTTGCCAGAATAGAAACATCTATACCGATCCTGCCAGATAAAGGCACCTTAGATATATCAATGGCTACTCGTAAACTTAAATTTAAGCTGGATGATATCGAGAGAACAAACAAGTGGATCAACATGTCTAGCGGCAAAACAGATTTGACCAAATCTGGATCTAAAACGTTCTAAAAATTTGATTTCTCTCAATCAACTGCATATCGGCACTACGATAGGTGTCATCACTGGGCACTATCTAATAGGCAAGCATGGTTTAACGAGTAGGTAGAAAAAAACTCTCCCTATTATCCAAGTGATATCACAGTTGACCTATTCTTAGTCTAAGTGTGTTGGCGATTCCCAGCTGACATATCTTTTCTTTGGGTGTAGGTGGACAGATTTTGCAAATTACATGTATGGCTACAGGTCAATTTAAATATGCAAAACAACAAAAGCGTAGGTGATTCAAACACTTTTCAGTCTAGTACTGTCTGTAAACTTAAACTTTTTGTTTGCCATCTTAATCGATAAAGAAGTCGAAGTGCCCGGACGTTCTTTTTATCTTTTATTATTCGATTTTGGTTGATAATCTCAAGTATTATGAGTACGAATCGGCATTCATGGTTCAATCAAATTTATTTCCACTTAAAAATAATTGATTTTGATAACAAAAATAACTTTATGACTGATCTTGGATGCATGTAGACTGGTTGTTGATCCGCGATTTTGTATAATCTGAATAGCATGATTAGTTTTTAAGAAATATTTACTGTTTACCTCAGTTTAGGAAGTGATTTAATTAACATTTCTTCCAAGAACTTGCTTATAGGAATTAGGCTGATTGTTAGTCTAGAGATATGAGATGTGATAGGAAGCACTTGAAAATTATGTAAAAGAAATTTCTTAAGCAGAAAGCTACCTTGGCACAATAAAGCCAAAGGTCGTACCAATATATGTACATATTCAATCAAAGTTAGCTAACAATCAATAACAACAGAAATGTGGAGTGTTGTAGTACACTGTCGGTAACCTCGACTAATATACAGTTTGCATTAATATGTGACTGTAATTATTGTATAAAATATAATATTATTGTAATATTATATGGTATGAGCGTAGATATAGATTAATTTTATGGAAGATACAAAACACAATTATGTAGTTCTAGTTGCCTCGAAAACATCACGTACGTTTTAACCTTCAGGTAAATTCAGTTTCCGTGAGTTTCGCTGCTTCTTTATTTACGTCTTGTCTCAATTTTTGGTGGTGAACTTTTGCGTACTCAGCTATCGTGTTCTTTACCGTCTTACGTTTTAAAGGACGGTATAGATTCGAATCTAATCCAGAGGGACGACGCAGTAGAGGACCTCCGCCCCATAGGTGGCACGCACAAGTTCAAGGAGACCCAACCAACTTGGAGTGTGCAACTGGAGGCAATTAGCTAAAGACCGAGCTAAATGGACAGGACTATTATTTCAGGTCCATTCGCTCTACATGTCGTAGCCATCTCAGACGTCCAATACGCAGTTTTTTGACTAGGTCGATGTCGCTGTACTAAGTGAGGATAGCAATATCAAGCTAAAATCCAACAAGGCTGCTGGACCTGACGGCTTACCGGCCGAACTTTTCAAGGCAGCTGGGGATGAATTGGTAGAGTGCATACACCAACTCATTTGTAATATTTGGTCAGATGAGTGTATGCCTGATGAATGGAATCTCAGCATCGTTTGCCCGATCCACAAGAAAGGAGACCCCCTCAACTGCGCCAATTATAGAGGCATCAGTCTCCTCAACATCGCATGAAAGATCTTTTCTGCGATATTGTGTGAACGCCTGAAACCTTTTATCAACAGCCTGATTGGACCCTATCAGTGCGGTTTCGGGCCAGGAAAGTCCACCATCGATCAAATCTTCACACTTCGGCAGATCCTGGAGAAAACCCAAGAATTCTAAATCGATACTCTTCACCTCTTTATCGATTTCAAAGCCGCCTATGACAGCATCTATAGAGAAGAGCTTTATAGAGCCATGTCTAGTTTTGACATCCCTGCCAAACTTGTCCGCCTGTGCAGGCTGACGATGGAGAACGCTCGCTGCTCCATCAAGGTCGGTAATGACCTCACCGAGACCTTTGATGTCAAAAAAGGCTTTAGACAAGGTGACGCGCTGTCATGTGACTTCTTCAATATTGTACTTGAACGGATTGTGCGGAACTCACAAGCCAACACCAGAGGCACAATCTATTACAAGTCTGTACAACTGCTTGCATACGCCGATGATATAGACATTATCGGAAGATCTCAGCGGGCTGTCACCGGTGCTTTTGCAAGCATTGAGGCGGAAGCGGCCAAAATGGGTTTGGCGATAAACGAGGGCAAACCCAAGTATATGCTGTCAACTAGAAGGGAAAACCAACACCGACGAATTGGACAAAACGTCACAGTGGGCAGCTATAACTTCGAGGTAGTAAGGGACTTTGTCTACCTTGGCTCTGCTATAAATTCGAAAAACAAGATCAGCGCAGAAACAATCGAAGAATAACTCTTGCCAATCGCTGTTTTTTTGGGCTTATAAGGCAATTCAACAGTAAAGCCCTATCTCGAACAACTAAGGAGACTCTATATAAGACCTTGATCATCCCAGTCTTGCTTTACTGCGCTGAAATATGGACTTTATTAAAAGAGGATGAAGATATCCTTGGTCGCTTCGAGAGAAAAATTCTTCGTAAGATTTTCGGTCCCGTTTGCATTGACGGGTTTTGGAGGAGAAGTTTCAATCACGAACTATACGAGCTGTACAGCGACATCGACCTAGTTAAAAAACTGCGTACTGGACGTCTGAGATGGCTAGGACATGTAGAGCGAATGGACACCAACGCTCCGGCCCGCAGAGTCTTCGAATCTAACAACGAGGGACGACGCAGTAGAAGGAATCATCGCCGTAGGTGGCGCGCACAAGTTCAAGGGGACCTCGACCAACTTGGAGTGCGCAACTGGAGGCAATTAGCTAAATGGAGAGGCTTGTTGGTTGACGTTCAGGTTCACCCCGAACTGTAGCGCCACCTAAGTAAGTAAGTAAGTAAGATGTCGCTGTACAGCTCGTATAGTTCGTGATTGAATCTTCTCCTCCAAAACCCGTCAACGCAAACGCGACCGAAAATCTTACGAAGAATTTTTCTCTCGAAGCGACCAAGGATATCTTCATCCTCTTTTAATAAAGTCCATGTTTCAGCGCCGTAAAGTAAAGTTCGGCCGGTAAGCCATCAGGCCCAGCAGCCTTGTTGGATTTTAGTTTGAACATTGCTATCCTCACTTCGTTTTGGTCATGTGGACGGAAATGTTGACTATCATTGTCTATGTTGAATGGTTCATTCTGCCTAACAGCGGGATGTTGGTCTTCGTCGCCGTTATACAGTCTGCAGAAGTAGTTTTTCCATATTCTCAGCACCGACTGAGATTCTACTACGAGGTTTCCATTTTCATCTATACAGGTTTCTGTACGGGTATTACTTTTCTGACACGTTGTTTTTACCTTTTGGTAAAACTTCCGTACATTGTTCCTGGAGTATAAACTCTCGATACTCTCAAACGCGCGCTTCTCATGCTCTTTCTTCTTCTTTTGGAGAACCCGATGTTCTTCCCGTCTCTTTTGCTCGTAGAGCTCACGATCAGCTCTCGTCTTCCGCTGCAGCTGCGGTTTGTATGCCTCTTGTTTTGCTGCATGGATCCGCGGTGGTGGGCGAGCGAGACCCAGTACATCAGCCGCGGCTGATGCTGGCGGCATAGGGGTGATTTGGCCACGCTTCCATTCTGAATAAATTCAAAATCTATCCCAAAAACACGGACTACACCATCCCTCGTCTAAGTTTTGATAAGAACTTACTCGTCACCATCCCTTCTAGATCGCTCTGGGAGGGTGATGCATTTTAGAAAATGAGTCAAATGAGTGAAACCAACTCCGTTGGTGCAGATGTTTTCTCTGAGCGGCTTAATCTTAAACTCTCCTTCCGTCTGTCAAATTATTGTAGCGTGTTCCAGGCGGAAATAATGGTGATTAAAGAAGTCTTATCTTTTTTTAAGCCTCTTGGCTTAAGAAAAACGTGATATCTGTTAGAGATATCCACATCTTTTCAGACAGCCAAACAGCAATTAAATCCCTGGAATCGACCTCTATAAATTCCTTAGTAGCTCTAGACTGCCGATCGTCTCTTGCGGTGATGGCTGAGCCGTTCAATATTCACCTGTGATGTTTGTCGGGGCATAGGGACATTCCAGGGAATTGTAAGGCCGATGAAGAGAATCGAAGACTCTAGGTTCCCTAAAGAAAACTGAAGGAAACTGGACCGAGTCCTGTTTGGAATCCCTTGAATTGCTTATTAAAACGCTCTTCCCGGGGTGTACTACCGTACCATGTGGCAGTACTAATAACAACAATCACAGCGAGTCGGAACCTCCTGCGGATTTGGTAACAGAGGACAGAATAGAGTAGGCAATAAGATCGTTCTCCGATTATACCGATCATGCTGCAAAAAAGTGCACCAATCGTTACCTCAGTTCTCAAAAAGGTATTTGCCAGTAGTCTTAAACAATTTCACATACCAAGGACATGGAGAGAGTTAAAGGTGGTTTTTATACCCAAGGCGGACAAGGCTAGTCACACCACCGCGAAGGACTTCAGACCAATAAGCTCTTTCATCCTGAAAACTTGTGAAAGATTGCTCGACATCTACATACGAGGGGTACCCCTCAAGGCGGGGTAATCTCCCCACTGCTCTGGGTCATTGTTCTTAATGAGGTACTACAACAACTAAGGTACAGTGGGGTCAGAGCTACAGCGTACGCGGATGACGTTGTGCTGCTTGCAACAGGTACATTCCTGCCTACCCATAGCGAACAACTTGACGGAGCCCTAAATATTTTTAGCATATGGGCCAGGAGCTGCGGTCTAAAGGTTAATCCCCAAAAAACCGAACTCGTACTTTTTACAAATAAGAGGAAAGTACCGGAGTTTAGTACAACTTCTGTTGATGGTATCCCACTCAGATTGTCCGATAGCGCAAAATACCTGGGCCTTGTACTTGACAAAAAGCTCAACAATAGCCTTTTACTCATGTAGTAGCATTTTTGGTAGAACCTGGGGACCATCCCCCAAAATCATACTATGGATGTATACGGCTATAGTTAGACCCTTACTGACTTACGGCAATCTAGTATGGTGGCCAGCTGTCAACAAATCCACCAACTTAAAGGCAATCACCAAAGTTCAAAGACTAGCGTGCATTGGCATGACCAGTGCAATGAGGACAACCCCAACCGCAGGACTCGAGGCTATCCTTAACCTGCTACCGCTAGACATCTTTATACGAACATCAGCTGCCGTTAATGCTGTGAGAATAAGTCAGTCAGCGAACTGGAAACCAAGCAGAACAGGTCACTCGATGATCCTACTCGATTACTTTGGCCTCATGCCCGTAACGGATTACATGACGCCATATTTAGACTTCACGAGGCCTTTCTCTACCGCCTACCCTAGCAGGAAAGATTGGAAAAACGGTCATATACCTAATGCCGAATCTATAGCCATCTACACGGATGGTTCAAAAATGAGCACTGGTGTAGGATCAGGTATCTTCTCCGACCCTCTAGGTGTATCAAAATCCATACGACTTCCAGACCACAGCAGTGTTTTCCAAGCAGAAGTCTTAGCAGTGGCAACAGCCGCCCGTGAGTCTGCGATAAGGGTAATACCGCCAGAAGGTATCACCATCTTTATCGACAGCCAGGCAGCTATAAAAGCGATTACTGCCATAGAAATTAAATCGAAGCTTGTGAAGTGTTGTCGAGAAGAGCTCAGGGTTCTTGGAACACAGCACAAGGTATCGCTCTATTGGGTGCCTGGGCACGAGGGTATCCCAGGCAATGAGAAAGCCGACGAGCTGGCGAGAATCGGCTCAGCAGCCCCAACAGAACAAGTTGACCCCCCTGTGTGTATCCCGCCTTGCACACTCAAGCTCGCTGCAGGGAATAAAGCCACTGAGGAGGCGAACACAAGATGGAACTCCATGGAAACTTGCGCCATCACTCGGAAGCTATGGCCATCTTTCGACAAAGCAAAGACCGAGAGAATCATCCGTAAAGATAGGAAATCCCTTTCCACCCTCGTGGGCATCATCACGGGGCACAACACTCTGCGGTACCACATGAAGAAACTGCGCCTGACGGAGGAGGAACTCTGCAGAGGCTGTGGTGACGAGGAAGTTTTTAAGGACACAACCCACTTCCTGTGCCACTGCCCGAGTCTTCAACACTCCAGGAAAAAGTTCCTTGATACATTTTTTTTCCAGGATCTCAAGGAACTCTCCGGCGTTTCAACGGAAAGATGTTGAACTTCATCAAATCATCAGGGTGGTTTGTATGCAGAAATGAAGTAAGTGACTGAGTTATTGGTTTTAATTTCATTGGGTAAGGGATTACTTTTTCCCCCATGGGTACCACAATGGGTCAACGCTGACCTGAGTGTGGCAGAGAGCGTCACTCCCTGCCAGCCCACATACCTAACCTAACCTAAGGCCGATGTACTCCCCAGAATTAAGTTTTCACATTCATGCTGCTGGCATATGGGGGACGTTATGTCCACTATTTATTTATTTTTGAATTATTATCATGAAGTCAATTCCCGGCAGACGGCCATGCCATGCTTACAATTTCGTTTGTTAATCAATATGTAATATATATATATACATATTTTATTTTCTTACTAAATTTACATTAACGTTGTTGCCACACAATTTACATACAGAGATTCCATAACTAATTTTGTATCTTTCAACTGAAACATTTTCTTTTAGGACTTTAATACTAAAGAGAAAATAAATAAATTAATCTGAAGGAAACTACGAAAAACCTTCAATATGAAAGAAAAAAAAATAAAATAAATAAATAAAATATTGTTCTAATAACGTGTAACTAAATAACTAACAATATAAACAAATAAATAATAATAAATAAATGTATAAATGTATATAATAAGATAAAAGCACAATTTAACAGAAAAATAAATAAGTAAATAAATACATTACCAAGTAAGTAAATAAGTAAATAAATAAATAAATAAATAAGTAAATACATCAAAAAAATTAACGAATACGTGAATATACAAACAAAAAAAATTGTAAATAAATGAATTATGAATAGGTAAACATTTAACTAAAAAAACAAAAAATATGTAATAGAATAAAGAAGTAAGTAAACAAATAGTTATGTGGACAGAGACAAGAGAAAAAATATGTTCAAAAGTTTAATTGGTTTATGAGACGATTATCTGAAAAATACGGTTTTGTAAAAATTTGTCTGTCAGCTTAATGATTCTATCGGAGATCAACTCAACATTCGCTCGGAAATGAAGATCCGAGGTAGAATGGTATCTGGGTAGGTTAAGCATCATTTTCAGCAATTTGTTTTGCGACACTTATAACTTATTTTTATGACATATTGCACAATCTCCCCACACTTGGCATCCATAAAGTAGTATGGCTTGAAATACTACTTTATGGATTATGATATATTTATCCCCCCCCCCAGCGGGGAACAGCAATCATGGGCCACCCAAGTATAAAGGAAAAACGAATTACATCGAAGTTTTTCCAACCACTGCACCAAAGAAAGGTTCCTGCCTGGTAGTACAATGGACCGGAGAGTCTGAGTGCTCTGGGATTTGGGTTTCCTTTTAAAAAAAAAAAAAAAAAAAAAAAAAAAAAAAAAAAAAAAAAAAAAAAAAAAAAAAATTATTTTATGATTTTTATTGTTTATGTTACTTAGCATTGAATTCCTGTTTATAAATGGATAAAGCATCTTGGTAGCAATATTCACTTTATTAATTGTGTTGGAAATGTGTTCCCTGAAAGTCAGTTTTTCATCTAGGTGAATTCCCAGATACTTAACAGTTGGTTTCCAATCGTCTCTTACACCACACACGTTAAGCGGATTGTTGGGCAGACGGCAACTCTTTCTTTTTCGGCTGAAAAAGATTGATTGCACTTTTTCGGCATTAAGCTTGATTTTCCACTTGCTAAAATAATCAACTAATATTCTCATCACATTTTGCAGGTTAGTCTCAATATTGAGACTTAACTCATGCGATGAAAATATGCCTTGTCATTGACTTTGTATGTCAATCATTTTGTACACAATCCCATTGTGCCAAACGGAATCAAAAGCTTTCTCGATATCGAGCAAAACTAAACCAGTGGATTTGCCTAACGCACGGTTCCTTTTGACATGCTGGTATATTCTGAGCACTTGATGAGACGTACTGTGATGACCCCTAAACCCAAATTGCTCATCAGTGAAGATATGTCTGTCAATAATAAATGTCATAAGTTTATTTTTAATTACTTTTTCGTAAACTTTGCTGAGGCAACTAAGTAGACTTATTGGTCTGAAGCTATCTGGATTTTGAATTTGCTTCCCAGCCTTCAAATCGGTACCACTTTCGCAATTTTCCAGGCATTCGGAAAGTATTAAAGCTTAAGGCATGCATTTACCAGAAAAGTCACGAATCGTGTCCCTGATTTTGGCAATTGCTTGAGATACAGGTTTTTAATGCCACCAAAACCATCTGACTTCCTCAGTCGCAAACTTTTCAGCACATCCACGATTTCCATTCGAGATACGTACTCATCTGGGGATAGGTCACAACTTTGGCAATAAAGCCTATCATAGGCTTCATTAACTAAGGCGTTGGTGTTTGCATCACCAAGGTGCTGGGATACAGCGTGGTTCTTGATAAAGGTTGAACCAAAAATGTCGGCCTTGTTGATGTCCGTGTGAAGAATGTTACCAGAGCTTTGTAGACTAGGAATTCTCCTATTCTTACTCTTAACAATCCTAACTACATTCCAGAATGGCTTTGCATTTTTGTCTAATAAGCTTAGTTTCCTATTCCATTCTTCGTTCCAGTGTCTTTCAATTTCTGTAGAAATCAGTTTATTTAGGTACCTCATCTGGTTGCGAAGGAATGGCAGACGATACCTTTGCCATTGTCTCTTTAAGGAATTTCTAATACGTATGAATTCAAGAACACGATCTGGGATCTTGGTAAAAGTATTATTCCTCACTGCTTTCGGGACACTTAAGTCAACCGAACTATGCATATGTTCCGAAAAAACTTCAACAAGACTATCAATGTGTTCATTGGGCTGGTCAAACGGTAGTGCATGCGATCATATGAAAACACAAGCGTTTTCACTCAGCTGAGGCCTACCAGCTCCTACTCTCAACCTCCACGCGGCGACAGCCGGGTGCCTAGTACCTTAATCCAAGAAATGGGTAACCAACCCCGTTTGGCGGATTCTTGGTGGCAGCAGATGAGAGAGTGGGGGAAGAGTGCTTTTCTCACTAGAGCACTTCTTCCTGTTCCAGGCGGCAGCGGACGAATTCCCTAGACGGAGTCAACGGTGGCGTCTATAGTTCCAGTTAGGTTGAACTTAGTGAATACCTTGCGCGAGCTGCTTCGACGTATTCGGATCACAGGTCGGTAAGGAATTTCCAATGTTGGTCAGGACATTGGAATAGAGATGGTGGCGGAGGAGCCCCTAATGGGCCAACGGCAGCGCTCATACTCCCGTAGTGGACTACTGCCACCGGTGTACCCGGCCCCTCGTCCTAGGGGAATAATTAAGGAACTGGCCCTCCAGGTTGGGGGTTGTGCCGTCGGGGTAACTTCCCTACCACGTAAAAAACTCATGATTCCGAAACAACCAAAAGCCTCGGATAAGGATGACTCAACTGATGACGACCCCAGCAAACGAAATAAGGACAACGACCTTCGGATCTGTACGTGGAATGTTCCGTCCCTTTACAGACCACGTGCAACCGAACAACTAGCAGAGGCCCTAGACTGCTATAAAGCAGATATTACCGCCATCCAGGAAGTGCGATGGGATGGGCCGGGCAAAAAGAGGATGAAAAACTGTGACATCTACTACGGTGATTGCTACAGAGGCAACAGGCAACGCTTATTCGGATGCGGATTTGTCATACGCGGCAGACTTAGGCAAGAAGTCTTAAGCTTCCGACACGTGAGCGAGCGTATTATGACTATCCGGATCAAGGCTAAATTCGCTAACATAAGCCTAATATGTGTTCATGCCCCCACGGAAGAAAAGGACCCTGCCACCAAAGAGTGTTTCTACAAGCTCCTCGACAAAACATACGAGCAATATCCTAAATACGACGTTAAAATCGTATTGGGCGATCTTAACGCCAAAATAGGAAAGGAGGACGTCTTTGGTAGGGCAGTCGGTAAGCATAGCCTACACGACACCACGTCTGATAACGGACTAAGGCTAATTGATTTCGCTGTGGAGCGAAATGTCACCATAGCAAGCACATGGTTTCCCCATCTCGATATTCATAAGCAGACATGGCGGTCTAATGATCATGTAACGATCAACCAAATTGATCATATTGCGATCGACGCAAGGCATGCCTCCAGTATTCTGGATGTCCCGACCTTCCGAGCGGCCAACATAGACTCGGATCATTACCTTGTTGTAGCCAAGGTACGAATGCGGATATCCCAATCTGAGCATCAAAGAAGAATTACTGTGAGAAAATTTAACGTCGAAAAGCTACAATCGCAAGAGACCGCCAGACTCTTCGCTGAACGCGTATCCCGAAATCTCTCAATCACCCCTTTGCCGCCAGCATCAAGTACCGAAGACCAGTGGCAACGCTGCCAACATGCCATCAGAAATGCAGCGACTGATATGCTGGGTCTCGCTCGCCCACCGCGAAACCCCTGGTTTGACGAAGAATGCCGGCGAGTGCAAAGTATTCCAATAGAAGAAGAAAGAGCATGAGAAGCGCGCGTTTGAGAATATCGAGAGTCTATACTCCAGAAACAATGTACGGAAGTTTTACCAAAAGGTAAAAAGAACGTGTCAGAGAAGTAATACCCGTACAGAAACCTGTAGAGATGAAAATGGAAACCTCGTAGTAGAATCACAGTTGGTGCTGAGAATATGTAAAAACTACTTCTGCAGACTCTATAACGGCGACGACGACCAACATCCCGCTGTCAGGCAGAATGAACCATTCAACATAGACGATGATAGTCAAAATTTCCGTCCACCTGACCAAAACGAAGTGAGGATAGCAATATCCAAGCTAAAATCGAACAAGGCTGCTGGACCTGACGGCTTACCGGCCGAACTTTTCAAGGCAGCTGGGGATTAATTGGTAGAGTGCATACACCAACTTATCTCTAAGATTTGGTCAGACGAGTGTATGCCTGATGAATAGAATCTCAGCATCGTTTGCCCGATCCACAAGAAAGGAGACCCCCTCAACTGCGCCAATTATAGAGGCATCAGTCTCCTCAACATCGCATACAAGATCTTTTCTGCGATATTGTGTGAACGCCTGAAACCTTTTATCAACAGCCTGATTGGACCCTATCAGTGCGGTTTCAGGCCAGGAAAGTGCACAATCGATCAAATCTTCACACTTCGGCAGATCCTGGAGAAAACCCAAGAATTCAAAATCGATACTCACCACCTCTTTATCGATTTCAAGGCCGCCTATGACAGCATCTATAGAGAAGAGCTTTATAGAGCCATGTCTAGTTTTGACATCCCTGCCAAACTTGTCCGCCTGTGCAGGCTGACGATGGAGAACGCTCGCTGCTCCATCAAGGTCAGTAATGACCTCACCGAGACCTTTGATGTCAAAAAAGGCTTTAGACAAGGTGACGCGCTGTCATGTGTCTTCTTCAATATTGTACTTGAACGGATTGTGCGGAACTCACAAGCCAACACCGGAGGCACAATCTATTACAAGTCTGTACAACTGGTAGCATACGCCGATGATATAGACATTATCGGAAGATCTCAGCGGGCTGTCACCGGTGCTTTTGCAAGCATTGAGGCGGAAGCGGCCAAAATGGGTTTGGCGATAAACGAGGGCAAAACCAAGTATATGCTGTCAACTAGAAGGGAAAACCAACACCGACGAATTGGACAAAACGTCACCGTGGGCAGCTATAACTTCGAGGTAGTAAGGGACTTTGTCTACCTTGGCTCTGCTATAAATTCAACAAACAAAATCAGTGCAGAAATCAATCGAAGAATAACTCTTGCCAATCGCTGTTTTTTTGGGCTTATAAGGCAATTCAACAGTAAAGCCCTATCTCGAACAACTAAGGAGACTCTCTATAAGACCTTGATCATCCCAGTCCTGCTTTACGGCGCTGAAACATGGACTTTATTAAAAGAGGATGAAGATATCCTTGGTCGCTTCGAGAGAAAAATTCTTCGTAAGATTATTTTCGGTCCCGTTTGCGTTGACGGGTTTTGGAGGAGAAGATTCAATCACGAACTATACGAGCTGTACACCGACATCGACCTAGTCAAAAAACTGCGTATTGGACGTCTGAGATGGCTACGACATGTAGAGCGAACGGCCGGACACCAACGCTCCGGCCCGCAGAGTCTTTGAATCTAACCCCAAGGGACGATACAGTAGAGGGAATCATCGCCGTAGGTGGCGCGCACAAGTTCAAGGGGACCTCGACCAACTTGGAGTGCGCAACTGGAGGCAATTAGCTAAAGACCGAGCTAAATGAAGAGGCTTGTTGGTTGAGGCCCAGGCTCACCCCAAACTGTAGCGCCACCTAAGTAAGTAAGTAATGTGTTCATTAGTGGAAACATTATCTAGGTCTGTTGAAATGTTTCTGAGTCTCGACTTCATTTCTGAACGAAATTGTGCCCAGTTTGCGTGTTTAAAGTCTAGAACATATTGCACTGCTTTTTTACCCGATTTGAGAATTCGAGAGAAGACTGGGTTATGGTCAGAACTAAGTTTATTTAACGCAACCGGCTGAGAGAGTAAACTAGGTGATTTTGTTATAAAAATGTCGAGTGTAGATGGGAGACCTCTCGAACCAGATGGAATATATGTAGGACTAGACGGAAACAATACAAAAAACGGGAACACATTTGATAGACCTGACAGTAAGTTACTACACGCATTCGCTCTATTGCACCCCCAGTCCCTATGTCTACAGTTTAAGTCACCTCCAATGACATAGTCTTCATTTATCGCAAACAATTTCCTTAAATCGGTGTTCAAAGTTGTCTTTTTTCAGCAGATGAATTACCACCAGGAAAATAGATACAAAAAATGTTGATTGCCCTACCATTATCCAATCTTACCTCTATACCTAGATTTTCTACATAGCGAGTATGAACGATTGGTAAAAGGAAATGTTGAATCGATCTCCGAATTAGAATAGCAATTTTAATGAATTGCAATAAAGAATATTAATAATAATAATAATAATAATATACCCATTCTGCCGGATAAAGGTACCTTAGATATATCAATCGCTTCGCAGAAACTTAGATTTAAGCTGGATGCTGTCGGGAGTGCAAATCTTAGGTGGACGAATGGATCAACATGTCTAGCGACCAAATAGATTTGGCCGAAGCTGGATCTAAAACGTTCTAAGAATTTAATTTCTGTCAACAGATGCATATCGATGCATAGATGCATATCGGCGCTATAATAGGTGTCATCACTGGACACTGTCTAATAGGCAAGCATGCTACAAAGCTAGGCCTCTTTGCGAACGATTTTGTAGAAGCTGCATGGATGAAAAAGATGAAGAAACTATTCTTCACCTTCTTTGTTTCTGCCCACTGCCCAGCTCTCTCCCGTAGAAGGAAGCTTCACTTAGGAGCCCACTATAACAACAATTTAGGCGACCTGATAGATATTGATATTACGAGCTTCGTACGCTTCATAAGAAGCTAAAAATGGTTTACCGAGTAGGTAGAGAGATTTTCTCCCATGATCCACGTGGTATCACAATGGGCCTATTATTGGTCCAAGTGTGTTGGCGATTCTTAACTGCCAGCCACTTGAACCTAATCTAACCTAACCTAAATAAGTAAGATGGGTCCTTAGCTTTTAGCATCATTTGAGGGATTTCCATGCTTTGGAATAGGTATAAGCTTTGCTTATTTCTAAGTCTTAGGAGCTGTAATGAATTCTACAATATATCGCTCTGCAGAAGAGTTTTCAAAGACATGTTGTTTAAGATATCAAGACCAATTGATTTCCTTGATTCAAATGATATCTTTCAACTCCTCCGACAGAAATGGTTCAAATTCGGTTTCTATGAGGTTAATGTTGTCTAAATTTAATATCTTTGTATTCGTTCTTAAAAACTAGAACTGGGGATATCCAGATATTTTTTTGAGTGTTTCTGCTAACAATTTGGCCTTTTTTCACCTGTAGCGCAGAAGGCATGTGTTATCGTTTCGAAGTTGCTAACGTACAACTGAATCGAAACGTACTCTGCTTTATACTCATAGTGTCGCACTTTTATGACTTCCCGGATGGCTCTCTCGCTTAACCAATCTATATTACTCAACTGAATTGTATTTCTTTGCTTGGCATAACTGATGGTTCAAAACATTGTGACTATAATCTTATATTATATTACGTAAATACTTTTATACAGCTTTTTGTTGGGCTTGCAAACGATCGGTCTATTGGTTCCTAGCGGTTTTCATGCACTTGTATCATATTTCGGGGAATTGTTATATAATTGATACAGGTAATTAAAAAGAACCATATTATAACGCAAATAAAGCACCAAATAAAATAATTTATTACATGGCCTTTATACAGTATAAATAATTATTATCCAAAATGTATTGCTTGCAATAAGATCATAATCTTATCGAGTACAATCTAAATTTTCACTTCAATATCTTCCGCTTTCGACGATATAAACTGTCTTGTCAGCACACAAGGTACTTATACTAAATGAAGACTTAATTGCAGTATAAAAACCAAACACCTTGATCCAACTCACCCCATTGACGTTGGACAGTTGAATAAACTCGCCATGAGGGCAAAAGTTTTTTTAATATTATTGGCAGCAAGTGCAGTCGTAGGTATACGAGTCAAGTCGCTGCTCAAAAACGGTACGACTGAAATAGAAAATTTGATTCTTGGCGGAGTTGAAGCTGGAGATGGAGCGGCTCCTTACCAAATTTCACTTCAATCTGATAGCGGAAGTCATATGTGCGGTGGTGCCATCATTGACGAGAGATGGGTTCTTACCGCTGCACATTGTATCATCAACTATGTATACAACGATAGGCATCAGTACCTTAGAGTAATAACCGGAACTAATATATACAACAGGCCTGGAGCAGTATACCATGTGGAGAAGCTATTCATGCACTGCAATTACGGTAACCCGGACTCAATGAATGATATTGCGCTAATCAAGCTGAACTCATCGATTGTACTTAACGAGAGGACGAAGAAGATAAGTCTGCCCGACAGGCCACTTGAGGCAGGTGATGAGCTGATCTTAACCGGATGGGGATCCACAGTGCTTTGGGGTGGTACACCTTTAAATTTGCAGACTCTTACTGTTAATTTTGTACCATATGAGCAATGTAAGACCGATTTGGAGGATGATCCGTCAATGGGTATAAGTCACATCTGCACTTATACACAGCCTGGTGAAGGAGCTTGCCATGGTGACTCGGGTGGACCGCTGATCTCTAATGGTATGCTATACGGCCTAGTCAACTGGGGTTATCCATGTGCCATTGGATATCCCGACATGCATGCGAATGTATGGTATTTCGTGGATTGGGTTCGTAAGCATGTCAAAGGATGTAGATAAAAGTAGTATGTAAAGTGATAAGTAGATAAATAAAGATATTCAAGATCCTCAAAGCTTCTTTTGTTTAAGTCAATTAAATATTGGCTACAATTTCGATAAATTCTGTGTTTTCAGACTACTGAAGCCTTTGAATGGAAGTCATTGGCGTCGTCTCTTGCATTGAAGCTTTCCCTTGCCTTGGAGTCTTCCCACACAACTTAACTACGATCACTTTACTGTGACCATGATAGCTGTGATTACTTCCTAAGATTTTTGTTTGGTTAGTTAGTAAGAATAATCCTTCGCTCGCCACCTAAGCCTCCGTTGGGGCAATTGTGTTCGCCTCATCAACTGAAAAAGGTTGTGTTGGGATTTGATAACAGCGATTGCGATTTTAGGAAAGCACCTTAGGAACTTAAGGATTAATTTCGGTATCGTTGGTGACCTGAGCAGTTTATGTCGTATTCTCGCTGATGCTGGACAAGGGCCAAGGAGATGTCTGAAATACCTAGGCATAAAAACCTTCCTGATTGAAATGATATCGATATAGGGGACTGTGGGGACTGGGTTATTTTTAACTTTGTGTACATTTTTATATACCTAACGTAGCTCGCGGATGTATCTTCTTCTTCACTTTCTGTCCTCGAACATTAGGCTATATTTCTAACAAATGAATGCAATATAATTTTAACTTTTTTGCTTATCGTCCAGAACTTAGCACCGTACAACAGAAATGAAAAATCATCGACCTGGTGACAACTTGCATTAGCAGTACTCCCTCGATATTAGTCTTTGTTGGATCTCCTCAAGTATGTGCAGTTTGCGTTTATTCAAAGCTTTGCTCCTTTGCTACGTTAGGGTTTTGGTTTTCAGCAGATGAAAGCTAAAATTTTATATATATGCCACTGCATGCATTTGCTTTTCACCTTGCTTTGATTTTGAACTTAATTTGCAAAAGAAAAAACTCCCTTTGATAGCTCATTGCACATGTTCACAGCTAGGGAAACCCTAAAATGAAGCGCCTTCTATATAAACATCTGACATGCGTTCTATCCGCTATAGGAAAAGGTTGAAGAAGTCGTATAACAGCGTATCTCTTAGCTGAAAATTAGTATCCGTCACGTCATTAGTATCCGGGCGCCGTGGCGTAAGTGGTTAGTGTGTCGGATCACTACGCATGAGGTTCCAAGTTCGAATCCCAGAAAACACCAAAAAGTTTTTTCGCGGTCCCACCTCTCGCGAGCGTCTGACAAACATCCGAGAGTATTGTTGTCACGAAAAAGCTTCTCAAATCGCCGTTCGGATACGGCACTAAACTGTAGGTCCCTTCCATTCGTGTGAAAAATATAACGCACACAACATGAGTGGTTGCGAGAAGCTAGGCCCTGGCACTTTCAAGAGCTGTTGCGCCAAATATTTGTTTTGTTTGTTTGTTTGTCACGTTAAATCATTCAACTTTGTCGCGATTACAAATCACTCACAACTCTGTAGATCTTTATGCTATGGTAGTTTGGTCTATAATCTGTTGGAGCTGACAAAGTGGTTCATTCTTTTTTTTCTTCTTATTCCTTTTATCAGCGAAGTTATGATCCTCCCACTTCATCGCATTTCTACTGATCCGATTTTGGATCACTCGGCTACTGAGGCCAATGAAATGCCGATCCAGGCGTTTATAGGCATGCCTTTCCTAAATCGCGATGTCTTTGGAATGTGCATTGATATTGCCTTTTTAACAAGGTCCAAATGACCTCTTCTTTGAACGTGGCAATACCACCTAAACCGGTCGCGCTCTATTTTTTGTACGATGGTTTCCTTGATGTAAAACTTAGACAGATCTTTGAACTTCTTATTCGATCAGGCTTTGTCACTCCTGCTGTCATGCGAAGCATCTTCATCTCAGCTGCCGTTAATTAACTCTCATACGTTTTATGCAGCGTCCAGCATTGTGATCCGTATGCGAGCGCTGGACGCACAACTGCTGTGTAGAGCCTTCCCTTCAACTTATTTGGCATTTTTCTGTCACCGAAGATAGCGGAATTTTCTCGCCACTTCATCCACCCTACGCTTACGCGATGATCGATGTCGTCATCACAAGTTACTTTGCTATTGATCATAGTTCCCAGAGATGTGAACTTTTCGCACTTGGGAAGCACCGTTCCATTCAAATAAATGTCTGGAATAGGCCTGAGTGGATCAGAGAACTGGCAGCACAAGTGCTCTGCCTTTTTTGAACTAATACTTACTTACTTAGGTGGCGCTACAGTTCGGGGTGAACCTGGGCCTCAACCGACAAGCCTCTCCATTTAGCTCGGTCTTTAGCTAATTGCCTCCAGTTGCGCACTCCAAGTTGGTCGAGGTCCCCTTGAACTTGTGCGCGCCACCTACGGCGATGATTCCCTCTACTGCGTCGTCCCTCCGGGTTAGATTCGAAGACTCTGCGGGCCGGAGCGTTGGTGTCCATTCGCTCTACATGTCCTAGCCATCTCAGACGTTCAATACGCAGTTTTTTGACTAGGTCGATGTCGCTGTACAGCTCGTATAGTTCGTGATTGAATCTTCTCCTCTAAAACCCGTCAACACAAACGGGACCGAAAATCTTACGAAGAATTTTTCTCTCGAAGCGACCAAGGATATCTTCATCCTCTTTTAATAAAGTCCATGTTTCAGCGCCGTAAAGCAGGACTGGGATGATTAAGGTCTTATATAGAGTCTCCTTAGTTGTTCGAGATAGGGCTTTACTGTTGAATTGCCTTATAAGCAGAAAAAAACAGCGATTGGCAAGAGTTATTCTTCGATTGATTTCTACGCTGATTTTGTTAGAAGAATTTATAGCAGAGCCAAGGTAGACAAAGTCCCTTACTACCTCGAAGTTATAGCTGCCCACGGTGACGTTTTGTCCAATTCGTCGGTGTTGGTTTTCCCTACTAGTTGACAGCATATACTTGGTTTTGCCCTCGTTTATCGCCAAACCCATTTTGGCCGCTTCCGCCTCAATGCTTGCAAAAGCACCGGTGACAGCCCGCTGAGATCTTCCGATAATGTCTATATCGTCGGCGTATGCAAGCAGTTGTACAGACTTGTAATAGATTGTGCCTCCGGTGTTGGCTTGTGAGTTCCGCACAATCCGTTCAAGTACAATATTGAAGAAGTCACATGACAGCGCGTCACCTTGTCTAAAGCCTTTTTTGACATCAAAGGTCTCGGTGAGGTCATTACCGACCTTGATGGAGCAGCGAGCGTTCTCCATCGTCAGCCTGCACAGACGGACAAGTTTGGCAGGGATGTCAAAACTAGACATGGCTCTATAAAGCTCTTCTCTATAGATGCTGTCATAGGCGGCCTTGAAATCGATAAAGAGGTGGTGAGTATCGATTTTGAATTCTTGGGTTTTCTCCAGGATCTGCCGAAGTGTGAAGATTTGATCGATGGTGCACTTTCCTGGCCCGAAACCGCACTGATAGGGTCCAATCAGGCTGTTGATAAAAGGTTTCAGGCGTTCACACAATATCGCAGAAAAGATCTTGTATGCGATGTTGAGGAGACTGATGCCTCTATAATTGGCGCAGTTGAGGGGGTCTCCTTTCTTGTGGATCGGGCAAACGATGCTGAGATTCCATTCATCAGGCATACACTCGTCTGACCAAATACTAGAAATGAGTTGCTGTATGCACTCTACCAATTCATCCCCAGCTGCCTTGAAAAGTTCGGCCGGTAAGCCGTCAGGTCCAGCAGCCTTGTTGGATTTTAGCTTGGATATTGCTATCCTCACTTCGTTTTGGTCAGGTGGACGGAAATTTTGACTATCATCGTCTATGTTGAATGGTCATTCTGCCTGACAGCGGGATGTTGGTCTTCGTCGCCGTTATACAGTCTGCAGAAGTAGTTTTTCCATATTCTCAGCACCGACTGTGATTCTACTACGAGGTTTCCATTTTCATCTCTACAGGTTTCTGTACGGGTATTACTTCTCTGACACGTTCTTTTTACCTTTTGGTAAAACTTCCGTACATTGTTCCTGGAGTATAGACTCTCGATATTCTCAAATGCGCGCTTCTCATGCTCTTTCTTCTTCTTTTGGAGAAGCCGATGTTCTTCACGTCTCTTTTGCTCGTAGAGCTCACGAGCAGCTCTCGTCTTCCTTTGCAGCGCCGCTTTGTATGCCTCTTGTTTTGCTGCATGCACTCGCCGGCATTCTTCGTCAAACCAGGGGTTTCGCGGTGGTGGTCGAGCGAGACCCAGCACATCAGTCGCGGCGTTTCTGATGGTATGTTGGCAGCGTTGCCACTGGCCTTCGGTACTTGATGCTGGCGGCAAAGGGGTGATTGAGAGATTTCGGGATACGCGTTCAGCGAAGAGTCTGGCGGTCTCTTGCGATTGTAGCTTTTCGACGTTAAATTTTCTCACAGTAATTCTTCTTTGTTGCTCAGATTGGGATATCCGCATTCGTACCTTGGCTACAACAAGGTAATGATCCGAGTCTATGTTGGCCGCTCGGAAGGTCCGGACATCCAGAATACTGGAGGCATGCCTTGCGTCGATCGCAATATGATCAATTTGGTTGATCGTTACATGATCATTGGACCGCCATGTCTGCTTATGAATATCGAGATGAGGAAACCATGTGCTTGCTATGGTGACATTTCGCTCCACAGAGAAATCAATTAGCCTTAGTCCGTTATCAGACGTGATGTCGTGTAGGCTATGCTTACCGACTGCCCTACCAAAGACGTCCTCCTTTCCTATTTTAGCGTTAAAATCGCCCAATACGATTTTAACGTCGTATTTTGGACATTGCTCGTATGTTTTGTCGAGGAGCTCGTAGAAACACTCTTTGGTGGCAGGGTCCTTTTCTTCTGTGGGGGCATGAACACATATTAGGCTTATGTTAGCGAATTTAGCCTTGATCCGGATCATCATAATACGCTCGCTCACGTTTCGGAAGCTTAAGACTTCTTGCCTAAGTCTGCCGCGTATGACAAATCCGCATCCGAATAAGCGTTGCCTGTTGCCTCTGTAGCAATCACCGTAGTAGATGTCACAGTTTTTCATCCTCTTTTTGCCCGGCCCATCCCATCGCACTTCCTGGATGGCGGTAATATCTGCTTTATAGCAGTCTAGGGCCTCTGCTAGTTGTTCGGCTGCACGTGGTCTGTAAAGGGACGGAACATTCCACGTACAGATCCGAAGGTCGTTGTCCTTATTTCGTTTGCTGGGGTCGTCATTAGTTGAGTCATCCTTATCCGAGGCTTTTGGTTGTTTCGGAACCATGCGGTTTTTACGTGGTAGGGAAGTTACCCCGACGGCACAACCCCCAACCTGGAGGGCCAGTTCCTTAATTATTCCCCTAGGACGAGGGGCCGGGTACACCGGTGGCAGTAGTCCACTACGGGAGTATGAGCGCTGCCGTTGGCCCATTAAGGGCTCCTCCGCCACCATCTCTATTCCAATGTCCTGACCAACATTGGAAATTCCTTACCGACCTGTGATCCGAATACGTCGAAGCAGCTCGCGCAAGGTATTCACTAAGTTCAACCTAACTGGAACTATAGACGCCACCGTTGACTCCGTCTAGGGAATTCGTCCGCTGCCGCCTGGAACAGGAAGAAGTGCTCTAGTGAGAAAAGCACTCTTCCCCCACTCTCTCATCTGCTGCCACCAAGAATCCGCCAAACGGGGTTGGTTACCCATTTCTTGGATTAAGGTACTAGGCACCCGGCTGTCGCCGCGTGGAGGTTGAGAGTAGGAGCTGGTAGGCCTCAGCTGAGTGAAAACGCTTGTGTTTTCATATGATCGCATGCACTACCGTTTGACCAGCCTTTTTTTTTTTTTTTTTTTTTTTTTTTTTTTTTTTTAACTAATGCGATACACATTTCCCTCCAGAGCGTCCACCCACACATCATGTGCTCGTTGCAGGGATGTAGGATCCTCAATTATGATGGCTCCATCGTCAGCAAAGAATAATTGATGTACCTTGGGGTCCATCTCTTTACCTTCAAGCAGATAGTCAAGGGCTGTAATAAGCAGCAAAGGACTTAAAACGCTTCCCGGGTACACCCCGACTTTGATAACGAACTCTTCGGTTACTTCAGCGGGGCATCTTACTCGGGGCATCTTACTCTTGTCTTTGCTCCTTCGCACATGTCCATGATGATCTGTACATAGGTTTCTGGAACCCCTCGATGTTTTAGCGTCACCCATATCAGATCTGGTGGTTGTCTGTCGAATGCCTTTTCAAAGTCAACCAATACAATATGCAAATCCTTTAAGGAATCACGATGTTTTTCCATTATGATCTTTATACTTTGGATCGCATCTGTGGTTGATTTACCCGAGACAAACCCGCACTGATCATCAGACAGTCGTATTATTTTTTGCAGTCGGCCACCTAATACCCGCTCAACGATCTTCATGGTATGTGACATCAGCTTGATCAAACGGTAGTTATCACAGTTTCGCGTATCACCCTACCATTTGTATACAGGGAGAAGGTAACTTTCCCTCCATTCATTCGGCATTGGATCACCTCTCACGAATTTGGAGATGAGAATTCTGAGCCATCTGAACCCGATATCTCCCATCTTTTTCCAGAACTCAGAGGGTATTTCGTCTGGCCCAATCGCTTTTCGTTTTTTGGAGTATTTGACCGCCTCACTAACTTCTTCGACTGTAATGTCGGGTATTTCTTCACAGTTAGGGGTGGCTCTTGGAAAGTATAGCCGTAGAAACTGTTCATTCAAAATTCGTGCACAATACTGCCGCCACCTCTGCAAAATTTTGTTTTCATCCACAAGAAGCTGACCATGAGCATTGTTAATGAACTTTGGCGAACGAATCTTTTGAGCATTACTCCTTCTTTAGGCGGCTATTTTGAAGATAGTTGCGCTCTTGGTCTTGTTCATATTGTGTCTTCGCTCCTCCTGGATAGCCTGGTTTGCATCAGCAACCGAAGAAGATATTTTCCCCAGCTCCCGATATAGGCCCTCCGTACTCTCTGCTTGAAGCTGGGCGCACTTCCTCTTCGCTTTTTTCTTGCAACATCTGTATTCCACTTCGAGGCGAGCCTTTTCGTCTCTATTATTAGAGGGGCACTTTGGAAGTCGGCTGAAAAGAACAAGACCTATTGATTTGACCATGTAAAAAAAAAAAAAAAAAATTGTATTTATGTACATTTTATGAATTGTATCCTGCATGTATTTATGTAATATTACTAAACATGGTAGTTAATCGAATGATTTTGTTGGCACTGGTCACAAATCAAATATATGTATATCCCTAACGATTTCTTTAAAATAAATGTACTTAGTGTCGCTTAAGACAGATGTATGGTAAAAATACTTGGGAAATAAAAAAAAAAAAAAAATAAAAATTACGTGCGCTCCAGAAAGGAAAGATGATCAATGATCAGAGATAGTGGTATTTGGTAAAGCATGCTTCTTGAGATTTACCACAAACTATTGTGCTTTTATTTCTCTTTGCACATATTCTAATGAACAATTTTCAAACTTGCACTACTGTCCAAGGCCCTAAAAATATTGTACGATTATTGTTATACACAAATATTGCATAACAAGGCTTCCTATACCCCACATGCTTATCACATAAATGCATTACAGTCTCGTGCAAATACGTGGCAATTAGGTTAACTTTAGGTGTCATTATGGTATTAAACAACAAAATGAGTTTATTACAATTTTATAAATCAATAATTTGTAAAGGTTTTTTTTTTATAAAAATACTTACCTATATCTTATCAGATATAATCTGGGAATTTAGTAGGACAATGAGACTTTAATAACCTCCTAGATAAGAAAATGTCTGATCACCTTTTATCCATATAAAACTCAATGTTCAAGATTCAATCAAACCAAACTAGTTTCTAAAGTATGCAGACAGCGTTCATATTAATTGTGTTGGCAGTGAGTTCCACCCTAGCCATTCGGGTGCGGTCATCTGGCAAATCATCAGATTTCCGCTTCGAGAATCGCATCGTTGGCGGAGAGACTGCTGCGCCGGGATCCGCTCCATATCAAATATCTCTGCAGTCCGTAAATGGTTTTCATATGTGTGGTGGAGCTATAATTGCTGATAGATATGTCTTAACCGCTGGACATTGCATAGAGGACTACATTTACTATCATTTGGAGTCACAGCTTCGAATAGTCACGGGAACAAATCGATATACAGAACCTGGTGCTGTTTACACAGTGGACAAGCTGTTCCTGCATTGTAACTACGATAATCCGTGGTACCACAACGACATCGGATTGATACGATTGAACTCATCGATTGTGTTTGATGAAAAGACAGCGAAAATTGATCTACCAAGCACGCCGTTAGTGGATGGCGATGAAGTTGTACTCACTGGATGGGGTACTACCGAACTCTGGGGCGAGACTCCAGATGATCTGCAAAAAGTGAATCTAAAGTACATTCCGCATAACAAGTGTCTTGAAGTTATGGCGGGTAATAGTGGCATTGATATTGGTCATGTTTGCACATTCTCAAGAGAAGGCGAAGGCGCGTGTCACGGGGATTCAGGTGGACCTGTGGTAAAAAATAATTCGCTGTACGGACTAGTGAACTGGGGATATCCTTGTGGTATTGGATTTCCAGACATGCATGCGAGTGTGTATTTCTATTCGGATTGGATCAGGAAGAACATGAAAGGCTGCAATTGGTAACGGGCTAACTTTTAAATAAGCAAGTAAGCATAAGAAATAAATTAAAATTATAAACTGTTGCTGGTTTATTTTATTTTGTCTGCGTAACGATGCAAGTGGTCAGGTTTCAATTCAAAGTTTTTCTGAAGCTGCTTTTGTGCGCACATTTCCACAAATTTTAAATAAGTGCGACTATGACAAAAAAGAATCTCGATTGCATGTCTGGTACGATTTCGGTTAAATCTAATCACCTGGCACGTTATAGGCTTCCGCGACTTGGAATGTGAGGCTCACAAACATAAGTCGAATAGAGGCCACTAAAATAAATTAGTCGACCATCCCTTACCCCCATCTAATATTCTCCTATAATAATTGTTTTACCTAGTTAGTCTTTTGGTTAGTTAGCTTCCCGTGCCGACCAGCCTTACTTCATTCAAAAGTCGACGTATCGGTTCGCATTGGATAACGAAGAGAACCAAACCTTAGATGATTAAACGCTGGATCGTTTCAGAATGATAATGGAGGGCCTTTGATTAAGAGTTAGTCTCTCCTATCATTTTTATAAAAACAATGTTATATTCAAGGCATACCTTTGTTCAGGAGAACAGCAGTACACCAGCTATAGAGCTTACCGGCTTATCGATGACATGAAAACGGTTTCAAATACGGATGTTGAAGGCACAGCATATTATGTTCCTATGCCTTCCAATTCAAGATCTGTATCCAAAGAACTGTAAGAGTATTATAAAACAGTACGGGAACGCTTTTTTACAATCATCCAATTATGCCAAACAATATTAAAAGAATGTGATGAACCAGATAATTTAAAAGCAAAATATTGCTTCCAACGATATGCACAGAAGAGAACCCAATGCGGATAAGTTGAAGAAACACCGAATACCCTGAGGTCATCGCGTTTACAGTAATGAAAATCTGCACTAGCGTTGTTTTTTTAGAACAATTATACGTAAGGTATGTACACTACTTACTGTAGGACTGATTATAGCATCACTAAGGAGCTGACTGGTCGGAGCTCCAAACAACACCCTGTGAAGAGCGTAGACGGTAACCTTCTGATCTCAGATGAGGACCAGTTCAATAGATGGAGAGAACATTTTGCTACAGTGCTAAACCACTTAGATGATGGCTGTATGACCTCGAATTCGAATTAGAAGTTCGAAGCAACAAATTCCCGGATTCGCACCGTACCTCCCAGTAAAACCGAAATAATAACAGCAATCAAGTCCCTCGAGAAGAACAAGACGGTGGGTATTGATTGGCACCAAATACATCGACAGATCTGCTGCACCCTCTAATACGGAGAGCTTGCGATAGTGAACAATTTCCGCAGGAGTGGAAAAGGGCGATGATCATTAAACTTCCGAAAAAGGGAAACTTGGCGGAATGCGGAAACTGGAGAGGTATTTGCGCTCTTCCAGCCGTAGTCAAAATAATAGCTAGAATAATTCTGGAACGAATCAGAGAGCAAATTGATTTAACTCTCGACGTCGAACACACAGGCTTTCGTGCTGGATCCTCCTGCATCGACCACATAAACACCGTACAGATCATAATCGAACAATGCGTTGAGTACAGATCTCCGCTACATTTACTGTTTATCGACTTCGAGAAGGCTTCCACAGCTTGAATCGAGATGCTATCTGGTTGGCCTTGCGCAGGAGAGGCATTCCAGAAAAACTTATAGCTATTATCAAGGCTATATACGAGGGCGGTAAGTGTCACGTCGTGCACAATGGTAAGGTGTCGGAGGATTTTGAAGTCCAAAGTGGAGTACGTCAAGGGCGCATACTGTCCCCACTATTGTTCTTGGTGGTTATCAGCGATGTACTCCGTGCAGCATTGTCGGAAGGTAATTATTGAATTCGTTGGACTATGACATCTTACCTTAAACACCAGATTACGCTGATGATGTTTTTCTACTTTCACATCGGATAATGGATCTTCATTTAATGGCCCAAAATCTTCTAATCACTTCTAATAGCCGCGTTCAACTTAACATGGCCGGACAGGAAAGTCGAGAAAGTTGATAACTTTCTTTATTTTGGAAGTGTGGTCTCGGCTAATCGTTGTGGCACTGAACTCGATGTGTGCAGCAGAATCGGGAAGGCTAAAGCTGCGTTCGGAAAGCTATCCAAAATCTGGAGAAGCAATGTTATCAGCTTAAGAACTAAGCTGCGACTGTTCCGCTCCAATGTAGTATCAGTGCTGCTTTATGGGTGCAGTACTTGGAAGGTGTACACCATTAATACACGAAAGCTGCAAGTCTTCATAAACAAATGTATAAGGATCATCTTGAGGATTTTTTGGCAGAACCGCATCTCCCACGAACAACTCTGTAGGAGAACGGGCCAAGAACCTATAGACATTACTATGCGAAGGAGAACGTGGCAGTGCGAAAATACGCCATGCAGTGAAATCCGCTCACCCAGGCAGGCAGAATAGCGGGACGGCCTAGGCAAACGTGGGGCAGAACAGTTGAGGAGGAATCAAGCTCTTTAGGAATGATTTGGAGGCAGCTCAAACGCGTTGCAGAACTCCGAACAAGATGGCGCACAGGCGTGGCTGACGCGGTTAAAGGATCTAAGTAAGTAGTAGTGTCCGCATCTGCCAATTGAAAATTGAAGGCATAAGCAGAGCAAAATGCGAGCCCTTAGAGATAAAAGCAACCACTTCTGCCAGATTTTATGCGTAGATAACACCAGTGTCGTAGCTAGGGTCATGAGCGCCTAGGTTAGGTAAGGTTAGATTGAAGTGGCTGCCAACTGAGAATCGCTAACACACTAAGACCAACAATAGGTTCATTCTGATACCACATGGATCATAGGGGAATGTTTCTATCCACCTAGTCGGTAAACCCCTTTAAGTTTCTTATGAAGCGTAAGAGGCTCTTAATATCTATGTCCATCAGATTGCCTGTATCGTTGTAGTAGAAGGCTTCTAAGTGAAGCTTACTTCTGCGGGAGAGAGCTGGGCAGAAACAAAGAAGGTGAGGAATAGTTTCTTCCTCTTCTTCATCCATGCAGCTTCTACAAAAGTCGTTCGCAAAAACGCCTAGTCTTGTAGCATGGTTGCCTATTAAACAGTGTCCAGCGATGACACCTATTATAGCGCCGATATGTAATTTGTTGAGAGAAATCAGATTCTTATAACGTGTCAGATCCAGCTTCGGCCAAATCAGTTTTGTCGCTAGACATGTGGGTCCACTTGTCCACCTAAGATTCGTACTCTCGATAGCATCCAGCTTAACTTTGAGTTTGCAAGTAGCGATTGGTATACCCAAGGTGCCTTTGTCCGGCAGGATGGGTATAGTTGTTCCTATTCTGGCGAGTTAATTTGCCTTATAATTCCTTGGAATGTCCTTATGCCCCGGCACCCAACACACGTGAATATTGAACTGCTCAGATATCTCCACGAGAGACGATCGGCAATATAGAGCTACTAAGGAATTTATAGAGGTCGATTCCGAGGATTTGATTACTGTTTGGCTGTCTGAAAAGATGCGGATATTTTTAGCAGATATCGCGTTTTTCTTAAGCCAAGATAAGTCTTCCCTAATCCCCAAAATTTCCGCCTGGAACACGCTACAATGATTTGGAAGACGGAAGGAGAGCTAAAGATTAATCCTGTCAAAGAAAACACCTCCACTTACTCCGTCCTTGGATTTTGAGCCGTCACTGAAGAAGTGAATTGACCCATCTTCAAAAAATGCATCATCATTCCAGAGTGATCTGGAGGGGATGGTGACGAGGAAGTTCTTGTCAAAGTTTAGATGTGGGATGGTGTAGTCCGTGTTTTCGGGAGAGAATTTGAATTTATTCAAAATGGAAACGTGGCCAAATTCTCTTCTTGACCACTGTTGGGTAGCTGCTACATTGGCTGCTATTTGCTTGCTAAATATATCGAGGGGTATCAGATGCAACAAAATGTCCAGTGCCGCAGAGGGAGTTGTTCCGCCTATGCACAGACAAGCTGTGCGCTGGACCTTACTTAGATAATCGCGATTTATAGATTTTTCTAAGTCCGACCACCAAACAAACAACCCGTATGTTACTATCAGTCTAATGACCGAGATGTAGAGCCAGTGAGTGATTCGGGGTTCTAAACCCCACCTATTTCCAATAGCTTTTCTGCAAGAGAAAAGTGCTATTGTAGCTTTCTTTACTCTTTCTTGAATATTAGGTTTCCAGCTTAATTTATTATCCAGAATGAGACCCAAATATTTTGCAATGTCAGAGAAAGTTAGGCTGGATACCATTGAGAGAAGGAGGGTCGATTGACGGAATTTTATATTTCCTGGAGAAGAGTACAAGTTTGTGGGGGTTTCCACCCAAACCACACTGAACTGCCCATCTAGTGAGCTTGTTTAAAGCGTTTGTAGAAGTTTCTTTAGAGTATTTAAGTGCTTTCCTGAGACAGCCAAAGAAACATCATCTGCATAAGCGATCGCCGTGCATCCCTCGCCTTCCATGATTATCAATAGCTCATTGACCACCAGATTCCACAAAAGGGGGGATAGAACACCACCTTGCGGAGTGCCTCTACTGACAGACCCTCTGGTAGACGTCCCACCCCGCTTAAAGTTGATAATCCGACCATTAAGCAGTAGATTAATCAATTCGCAAAGTGAGCAGTCGACCTTAAGGTCTGATAGTGCATCTGCTATCGCTGATACATTGACAATGTTGAAAGCGCCTTCTGTATCCTGAAAAGCAACCATTGTATACTCCTTATGAAACAGGGAATATTACGCACCAGTGAGTGTAATGCCGTCTCCACTGATTTGCCTTTGCAATATGCATGTTGGGCCGCTGACAGTAGTTTCTTATCAATACTAACATATGCTTTCAGTACGCAATTGAGTACAACTTTCCTTACCTGAAAATAAATCTACGGCAGTTGGAGCTGGTGCGAGGCGCTTGAAGTGAACGGAAAATCTGACACTCTAAACCCAAATTTTTATTATTTTTTAATCTTTTGGAGTAGTGTGTACATGAAAACTAGCTTCCTATATAGTTGACACAACACAGCTTGAGTAATGGATATTCTTTAGAAAATAGATTCATATTTTATTCCGCCTAAGACAAAATCCTTCAACTTCCGCTTCTTCCTACAACCGCTATAGAATTGGGCTTTCATCTGTTTCTTTTCAAGGGTAGTAAAAACGTTTGGTCGTTAAAAAAAAAACTCACAACCCTACTCTTCGGTCGTAGAAGAGGAGGGTTTAACCAATAGAGTGTAATTTAATGATTCCAAAACAAAATGCTGTCTTTTGTCATTAAAGCGAAACCTTAACCACCAGCCATTATCTGTGAATAGCACTTGCAATGAAACCGACAAATTTTCCATGCCCGGTATACGTGTCAACAACAAACTATGTTGGAATGGCCATATACATACCTGCATTCGAAATCGCCAAGAATACCGGTAAATGTTTATGTTTACTAAAGCTGTTTAAGAAATATATCACCCCATCTGATCTGCCTTCAATTTATTTGCACTAAGTTAGAGTATAACGTTCACATCTGGTCAGGTTCACCAAAAACCATATTGCAATTGCTAGATAGGATACAAAAAAGTGCGATAATATAGGAAAAACAAATATTGCAAGCAGAAATAATGTAATAATGAATGATATAACGAACAACCGATAACAACGAAATCATTGCTTCTCAGTTCCACTTGACGAGGCGTATTAGGCTATCCTTCCGAATATGCCAATTGAACATTGAAGACATGAGTAAACCAAAGCGTGAGCTACTTTCGAAATTACTATTGTGTAGTGAAATAAATACAGTATCTATCCAAGAAACGCATATTGCCAAAGAATCCGAACTTAAGTCAATGGGAAGCATTCATGGATACTCAGCGATCAGATCTGTATTCCACCCTGCTTATGGCATCTCAACATACGCAAGAAATGGCGTCACTGAGGTGAAGCTAATAAGCACAATTTCTGCTAATGGTGTCTACACAATAGCTATTGAAACCGATGTTATCTATAAAGTAAATATGTATAAGCCACCCGCAATATTCTAGCCTGATTATGTTCTTGCCACTTACGGAAAACCGACTATATTCATAGGAGACTTTAATAGTCATCACAGCCTCTGGATGTATGCCTCAAATGATAACAATGCAGACAAACTTGTTGACTGGGCGGAAAAAAGCAACCTACAATACATCTAGGTATAGTTTTTGATGCTAAAGACAGCGCCACACACTATTCGCAATGCTGAAGAAGTGAATACAATACTAACCTATGTTTCGTTAGCCGCAGCCATGATAACCGCCCAATCTCTACAGTTCGAAAAGTGCTCAAGAATTTCCCACATAGTCAACATCGACCGGTCGTAGTCGAAGTAGAGGTCCAAATAAACTTATTGGATTCCAAACCAAAGCCCCGATGGAACTTTCAAAGAGCCGACTGTAGCTCTTTTGCTAAAGACATTGACGCTTGTATACGCTTCGCGCCTCCGTCAAAAACTACGGATATAACAGATTCGTTGGCATAGTTTTACCGACTTCCAAAAAATACACTCCGCGAGGATACCGAAAATAATATATCCACGGATGGTCGATGGAAAGACAAACCCAAGAGAAAAGTGGAAACCGAAATATCGCTGACAAATCTCTAGATCAACATCGTAAGCAAAAGTGGATATAAACTTCGTAAAATCGGAGGAAGCAAATCATCACCAACAACAACACCAGATCAGTAAAAAGCGAGAAAGCGAATGGCTTTGATGGTATTTATCCAGAATTCATCACCCACTCAGAAAAAATTCAGGAAATGGCTGGTCCAATTGTTTAGTCAGATCCTCGCATCAGGAAATCTCCCACCTACCTTTAAGAGAATAAATATTGTATAATACTTACTTACTTAGATGGCACTACAGTCCGAGGTGGACCTGGGGCCTTATTTTGTATTGCTTTCGGATTCGGATTGCCATTCGGAAATGTAATTCGATCTTAAAATGAATTGGTATTTTGTATGGTTCTCGGATTGGGTGCAAGTGCTTCCAACTCAAAATCAAACATTTCCGAAGGTTAGATTGTCAAAACATGTACAAACGTCACTTTAATTACTTGGAAATTGAGTTTGTATTTAAGTGAGCTTTAATTCGAGTTCCTCAAAGTGAATTGAATATTAAAATAAGTAACAAGGCATAGAGAAACAATGGACAGTGTAGCTTTTTGGTCAGAGGATAATGAAGAACTGGCGGACAGCATCGAACGGAGGAGACTTAGGGATCATTCTAATATTATAGAATTGAGCCATTGGAGGTATTGTTTAAGTATAAAATTCATGCGAATGTTATGACGAATAAAATGTACTATATATTATAGTTTTGTTAAAAATTTTCGGCTGTCAAAGGAAGCCTTCTTGTACACGTTGGAAGCAATACAACCTCAGCTTCCGATTGCCAGAAGATAAACCGCAGTACCAGGAATGATAGAACTCGCAGCCACATTGAAGTTTTTAGCACAAGTGGGCTATCAGCACCAAATTGGCCAGGATAGATTCGCAAATCTTAGCCAGTCCAGATTGTCTGTGTGCATATCTGAGATTTGCCAGGCGATAGAAGATGTTCTTTGTCCGAGGCATATTTCGTTTGTCTTATCAGAAGAAAACAAAAATCAGTCCAAGGAACATTTTTATAGTAAGTCCGGCATCCCAGGAGTGATTGGAGCGATTGATGGAACCCACATTCAAATAATAAGGCCCCAATTGATGGAACACTTATTCCTAAATAGAAAGCTAAAGCAAAGCATCAATGCCATGATTGTAAGTATTACATATTACGGAACATTAAAAATCAAAACTTAATGTTTTCTTTAGATTGTCGATCACAATATGAAAATATTGGCTGCGAATGGAAGGTATGGAGGTGCGTCGCATGATTCACATGTGTGGGGCGTAAGTGTAGAGAAGGCCTATCTTGAAAGACGGGGACAGATCTTCTTGGCTTTTAGGTAAATACTCCAACGGATAACTCCCTAAACACTTCTAACCATTTTTATTTACGTTAAAGGTGATTCCGGATATCCTCTTGAACCTTGGCTTCTAACACCATACCGTATAGCAGCTGAAAATTCGCGAGAATCGAAGTTCAATCAACGACTCTCGACAGCCAGAAGCTTAATAGAACGGACTTTCGGCGTTTTAAAGGGCAGGTTTAGATGTTTGCTGGCAGCGCGAGAACTTTGTTACTCCCCGAGGAAAACAGTACAGATTCTTAATTCTTGTTGTGCTCTTCACAATATCTGCTTGCAGTTTAAAGTGGAATTGCCTATAGTAGAAACATTAAGAAATGAAGATACTTTCAGCTTCGAGGAAAATCATAGTTTCACAGACAATGACTTACAAAGTCTTGCTACAAGAACAAGAAATGAAATAAAAGATAGCTTGCTATAACTTCATTTATTTCATTGTAAAAGTATATAATAAATAAGGAAAAATATAAAATAAAATCGTTCTTACCCGTAAATAAAATTCCTTTTTGTTTGTTTGCTAGTTTTGTTTTGTTTTGACAGTTGTCATTGTCCGACAAAATTGAATTTAGACCAATTTTAAACTGTTCTAAGTCCAGGCATAAACCAACTTTTTTAAAGATGGGATAAGAAAGGGATGTTGGTAGTTTTTTTTTTTTTTTTGCCTTTTCTAGTAGCGGCTTAATTCAAAATCAGACCATGAAGCAATCCGTATGGCTAGAGGTATTCTCGGTCGGCGTTGCGGGTCTAGTATAGAGCCATAGAAAAGTACAGCATTCTTCTTCCAGTGGTGGAAGGCAACACTTGCCTTCAGTTTACAACATATTTTAAAAGTGCCTATACAGTACAGTGCTACAAAGACCTTCCCTAGAGAAGACAGTGTACCATATAGGAAAATAAGCAAACTAAAAAGTTAATGTAGAAGCAGTGAAAGTATATTTTTTTTTAAGATTCAAATCTGTTTTAAGGGGCTCTACACTACCTTGTTATACCAAGGCGGCCATAGATTCATAGAGCCCAAGTCGTGGCCGCCAACCTTTTTATTCAGGTAACTTTAAATATACTTGCACCTGGATACACACGCACTTTTGGTGCTTACATACGTATCTATGCACAAATATAGTTACGTTTAAGAAGTTCGAGTTAAATCATTTTTCGATGAAATAGAATCTACTTCAGTAGTAAGAGTGTGTGCTCTAACTCCACTACGCCGGAGAAGCCCTACCCGGAGAAGGGATTATTATACATATATATAGGTATAGTATATACGGATTCAGTATTAAGATTTTTGTTTCTCGTGAATGAAAAAGGTATATTAAATTATCATAAAGTATACATACGATCTATCTATAAATGTCCATATACAATACATATATAATTTTTTTAATGTTCATATTGGTATGTTAGTGAGGTGAAATTTGTATTATAAAATTAAGTGAAAATAGGAGTTAAGTGTAAAGATTTCGTTTCCCCTGTCCGTTATTTTTCGCGGTTAGTTTTAAGTGCATAAATATATTACATATACCTAAATAGAGCTCTCTCTAGGTAGGACAATTGATAAGTTTAAATAGAATAATCAAGGTAATAAAAGATTTACCAGAGGTGCATAGTTTGCGGTGGGAGAAACAAAGTTTAGTTTTTTTTTGTTTTTTTTGTTTTTGTTATCCTTTGAAGTTTTATTTGTCTTGCTGATGAAGAAAAGAAATAAATTGTGAATACTTTGGTTATGAAAAGTGTGCGTTTTTACTACCATCAAGCCCATGCCAGCTTAATGTCTTCCTAAAGTGAAATTTTCTGGGGGTGCGGTAGGGTGACTAAAACCCTTTCAGCGATGGTGGAGTGACCTGGCAGCAGCATTAGTCCTTGGGAAGTCCTATATAACGGCCGCAGGACTTCATGGGTCGGAGGGCAAAGGCCACCGCTGCGTAACATCAGCAGCGCCCTCAGTGTGGTGAAGGTCCGTCCGTTATTTGGTGAAAAGAATAAGTAAGTACTTTTGGCATGATTTATGTTTTTTGTAGTAGGTTTAGTCGTGCTACGAGGGCAAGAACCACGCCGTTTCCTGCGAGCTTCAGCTGAGCAAATAGCAAGCATGCCACGTCTCTCGTAGCCGACACTCTTTCCTTTTACGTTCCATCCCATCCTTAAGTCCCATCCACATCCTTGTTTCCTGTCCTTTTTCAAATCCCATCTCCTATAACCTCCCTCAGTCCAATTACAAACCCCAGGAGTAATTGAATGGCTACAAAATCTGGATATTGACATCTAACCAATCACAACGTCTTCCATATGTTTATGTACATAGATATGTAAATGTTAATAGTACTAGGTTTGTAATCTATCTGCTATATAAATGTGATAATCATATGTACAAGTTTCTATACGAAGTAATAATAGTGGGGGCAGTATTGCTTCGCTTGAACACCGCCGCAGGAATCTCTGCTTTATTGTATTTTCATCAAAAGTGCTCAACCGAAACAACATTCTTTACCTTCTTCATTTTAACCGCAATACTCGCCGTGCCTCGAATGCTCATCAGTTTACCATAAAGTCTATCTTTGAATGTACCGAGATATATAGAGATCCTTTTATGAGCTGCACAACACGTATATGTGGAATGCTATTAACTCTGTCTTTCCCCTCAATTATGACCTAGAGATATTTAAGAATAATGTGCATCGGTACCATCTCATTAATGCTCCCGTAGTGTGTTGAAACAACACATAAGAGTTTAGTCATAACCCTTTTAGTACTAGTCGATTGTAAAACAATTTTTTTTTTTTTTCTAAAAAACAATTTTATCTATCAACAATTCATAAAAAAAATACATAATTACAAAATATATGTACAACATAACAAATTCGTCTAACGTCTTACGACATTTCTATCTTTCTATCTATGCACAGATCAAATCAACTTCTTAATAGAAGTTTGGTGGTAAGTATCCATTGTTACTGTTACCAGCCTGTTGGATCTGCCCAAAGTTGCCTGACTGTTCGGCGTGATGTTCCACATTATTGTTACCGTTACCCAATGATCCAACCACAGAGGTAACTGGGGCAATACCTTCATCCGACAACTGACTTGACCCACCCAAAGCATCATATTGTGCTTGAATTTGTTCCTGAGCATGCGAGGCTTCCTCTGGAGTCTTGTACTTAATGAAGAACACTTCTGGTTTGGTAGTGGTGCTTGGTAATTCTTGGATCTCAGCATGGATATCAGCAGCATCAGTCTTCTTGCTCAAAACATAAATAACAGTCTTCTCCTCATTCACAGCCGGAGTGATCTTGACAGCGGTCTTCTTGCTAGACTTAGCTGGAGCCTTAATAAAGACAACATTGTAGTTCTTCCTGGGTGTGCCGACAGTGATATGCTTCTCCCTGTATTCATCGTCGTTCTCTTCCGGAGCAGAGTGGAGATAGAATCGCTTTGAGATTACCGTCTCTTGACGTGGCTGTTGTTGAATATAATTGTTTGATGACGAGGCATGACTAAAGACAAGTGGCTGTTGGATTTGTTGATGTTGATGACTACTCGCACCGTAGAAGTTGGATGAAGAACCCAGAGAAGTAGCTTGCGCTGGTGCGAATGATTGGAAGCTACCGCCCAAACCAGTTGCCGCTGCCGACAACTGCTGCTGATTGTAGTTGTATCCTTGAGGGGCTGCTAACGCCACAGCTGATAGGCACATAACCTGCAAATAAAACACGAAACAATCACTTAATCCTTTTTCTAGACGCAAATGCCATCCGAATACTAACAATGAATCCACGCATCTTCTTGCCTGATTGAAGTTAACCTAAATGAGAGGAGTTTAGTCGATCGGTTGACTAAGAGATGGAACTCTGTCTTGGGACTGGTGGTGATTAAGATCCCGCACTCGGCTTTTATACACCAAAACGAAAATGGCTCCGAGCAATCGAACTGCCAGATAATTACCAGCCTTCAAGATTGTGATTTTCAGACTTGCCAGATTTGGGAGAAGAGGTGTAGTGATGCCCCCTTCTGCCAAAAATAATTTCCCCCAAAATATTTTGATGTCATGTTCCAATACCAGCAACCGTCACATTTTTTTTTTTTTTTTTGATTGTGTATCTAGTTTTTTTCCTCGCATGCAACTTCGTAGATACTTTCGCAATAGTAGCGAGCAGTTATTTCTCTTTTCTTTCTTTTTCTTCTTAGGATTTTTGGCAGATACATTTGAAACAAATCATGAACATCATCATCATCACTCAAGCCTAGGTGAAAGATGCGCGGAGGGGGTAAAGCTTAAAGACTGTGCGCATCTGAGGAAGAAAATAGAGAAAGACTGCCAACTCGAATCATAATTGCATGACTGGTTGAAAGGCAAAGGTGTCTAGATCGGATGCTTACCAGACGCAACGAAAGTGAAATGGTCTGCGAATGGCCACTAATATTTTATTATTTCCTAACAAATAACCAATTAATGGTATAATTACAGTGGCGGTGGGTCTGTTGTGTTTGTTTAGATCGTCAGACTGCCAAACGAATTAAGCAAAAGAAGAAAGAAAAGCCGAACACAATCTAAATGTCATAATCATATATAATGCAAGGGAGTCGTGTACGTGCATGCGACCAGTGGGAGTGGGACTAATCGGTGTCTAGGGCTTCTGTTATGAAACGCATTGTTTACGGTTGTAATGATTTTCTGGTTGTAATGCCCTGTCAAAATAAATTCACCTAGACCTTCAGCTTGCTGAATGGGCCTAGACAGAGCGATACTTAGTCACGCGATTTTCTGCAAGAAAGAGGCATGCCTAATTTGACAGTCCATCTCAAATGCGTCAAGTGGGTTGCAAAGTATTAACCTGTGATACATTGAGGGAGGTTATATGAGAAATCGATAGGGGAGTTCTTGTTTTGAAGAGGGTGAAGGAGATTTTATTTCGAGTAATGCTCTTTCATGCTGAGATTAATTCGTCATACAAAACTGAGAGATGGGCGGGTTCATCTTGGATCTCTTACAACTTTTACTTACTTTTGTACTTATCCTCAACAGTTTCACAAAAGAAGGTGCTTTTCTTATAGAACTTGTGATAGGGATAACTGTCAAATTCCACTGTCATTCTGATCCCATGAATACGTATGCGGGCTCAAGCCCAGCTGAAAACACCACTCAACAGTCACCTGAGTATAAAAACGGAGCAAACTGCACCAAAAAGGGTTTCCTGACACATATCTGAGTACACTGTCCCACAAGCTAGGCTGGAGCACAGCAAACCAGGGAAAATGGAGTAAGTGCTTTTTACTAGGAAAAGGTCAATATCAAATGTATGAATATCCAAGTATGAATTACATTGAACATTGAACCAAACTAAATAATCCTTATATACCCTCATGCACGGGACAATAATTAATTTTTCCTGAACTCACAGTTATAGGGAATAGATCAGGTAACATTCCAATGGCACTGTGCTTCGCAATTATGGCAGAGATGACTTGTGTACTGTTACGACTAAGCTTAGCTAGAAACCATGTTCTCCTCAAATCATAAGCCGGCCATAGCTTTCTGGCACTGACGCACGTACTCAGATGGATTCATCGTCTGTTTCCTTTGGTAGTGGCTTCATCTCCGACGAGTTTATTTACAAAGCTAATAGGGACATTCATGCAGGGGAGAGGTCTGCGAGATGTGCAGCGCCCACCCCAACCCAATTCTGGCGAGTTCGTACGCTCTTTCATTACCCGGTATACCAATATACCCTGGTACCCAGCATATGGTCACCTTGTTGGCTTATGATGTCTCATTAAGATGCCAATTACAGATTCTTACGAGCTTAGACCTTATTACTGTGGATTCCAGAGCCTTAATGGCTGTCTGAGTGCCAATTTAGCCGCCGTGTTGCTGCAAAATAGATCCGCTGCGATTAAGACTTAGCATGGTCTTCATTGCCGCTTTGGATGTTGTACGTAATGATCCTATTATCCCAATGCAGGCTGACCCTTTCATTTTACCAAGGCTTGAAAGCTGGTATTACTTCTACAATGTGAACTTAGTAGCTCGCACTACCGCCATATACTACCAAATCACAAGGTTATGCTTCGTCAAATCGGCGAAGTCCACCTTAAAGCCTACCTACTCCCTAAACTATGATAACCTGGAACCGGAAATTGGTAAACAAAATTTTTAAACATATTTTTAATAGAATAAATTAGATTTATTATAAATCCTGATATTTTTACTTTATTTAAAATAAAAATTGGACGCTGGATAGTTTAAGAGAAATTGTACAAAAAAAAAGAGGTGTTCGTCGATTTGACGAAGCATAACCATCCAGGGTTAAAGAGTAGTATTGGGAGAAGAAAAAAAAAAGTATGTATTCACATCAAACTGAGTGATTTTCGAGACAATGGGTAGCAAAATAGCAAATCTGTTTTTAGTGATATAGTTGCAGTGGTAACAGCGAAAGTATTTATGCTGATCTGGCAACGCCAATCATGTTCGCCGATCATGTTTCGTTAGGTCGAGAACAAACGTAGCATCCGATCTCTTTCTCTTCGACCAAGTTCATTCTATCGTCGTCCATTTTCGAATCGACACCATCAAGGAAATAAAATGTATTTTGTTGTTCAACGTAGTTTAATGTATAGACTCCAAAGTCAGAAATAAAAATTTGTAATAAGCGAGAGAAAAAGTATTTTCTTTGGATCTATAGTTTAAATTTTCTAAAAGATGTAGATTACAACGAAGTGGCAAAAGTTGGAGGTAGCTATATTACGCATATTCACACATACATATGTATTAAATCCTGCCCATTTGCGTCTTTTAACTGGTAGAGGATTACAAGTTGACTATCTCATTATCCCTTATGCCTGATAAATAGCGGGGAAGTAATCGGAAACAACCGATGGTTCCGAACAACCAAAAGCCTCGGATAAGGATGACTCAACTAATGACGACCCCAGCAAACGAAATAAGGACAACGACCTTCGGATCTGTACGTGGAATGTTCTGTCCCTTTACAGACCACGTGCAGCCGAACAACTAGCAGAAGCCCTAGACTGCTATAAAGCAGATATTACCGCCATCCAGGAAGTGCGATGGGATGGGCCGGGCAAAAAGAGGATGAAAAACTGTGACATCTACTACGGTGATTGCTACAGAGGCAACAGGCAACGCTTATTCGGATGCGGATTTGTCATACGCGGCAGACTTAGGCAAGAAGTCTTAAGCTTCCGACACGTGAGCGAGCGTATTATGACTATCCGGATCAAGGCTAAATTCGCTAACATAAGCCTAATATGTGTTCATGACCCCACAGAAGAAAAGGACCCTGCCACCAAAGAGTGTTTCTACGAGCTCCTCGACAAAACATACGAGCAATGTCCTAAATACGACGTTAAAATCCTATTGGGCGATTTTAACGCCAAAATAGGAAAGGAGGACGTCTTTGGTAGGGCAGTCGGTAAGCATAGCCTACACGACACCACGTCTGATAACGGACTAAGGCTAATTGATTTCGCTGTGGAGCGAAATGTCACCATAGCAAGCACATGGTTTCCTCATCTCGATATTCATAAGCAGACATGGCGGTCCAATGATCATGTAACGATCAACCAAATTGATCATATTGCGATCGACGCAAGGCATGTCTCCAGTATTCTGGATGTCCGGACCTTCCGAGCGGCCAACATAGACTCGGATCATTACCTTGTTGTAGCCAAGGTACGAATGCGGATATCCCAATCTGAGCAACAAAGAAGAATTACTGTGAGAAAATTTAACGTCGAAAAGCTACAATCGCAAGAGACCGCCAGACTCTTCGCTGAACGCGTATCCCGAAATCTCTCAATCACCCCTTTGCCGCCAGCATCAAGTACCGAAGACCAGTGGCAACGCTGCCAACATGCCATCAGAAACGCCGCGACTGATGTGTTGGGTCTCGCTCGACCACCACCGCGAAACCCCTGGTTTGACGAAGAATGCCGGCGAGTGCATGCAGCAAAACAAGAGGCATACAAAGCGGCGCTGCAAAGGAAGACGAGAGCTGCTCGTGAGCTCTACGAGCAAAAGAGACGGGAAGAACATCGGCTTCTCCAAAAGAAGAAGAAAGAGCATGAGAAGCGCGCGTTTGAGAATATCGAGAGTCTATACTCCAGGATCAATGTACGGAAGTTTTACCAAAAGGTAAAAAGAACGTGTCAGAGAAGTAATACCCGTACAGAAACCTGTAGAGATGAAAATGGAAACCTCGTAGTAGAATCACAGTCGGTGCTGAGAATATGGAAAAACTACTTCTGCAGACTGTATAACGGCGACGAAGATCAACATCCCGCTGTCAGGCAGAATGAACCATTCAACATAGACGATGATAGTCAAAATTTCCGTCCACCTGACCAAAACGAAGTGAGGATAGCAATATCCAAGCTAAAATCCAACAAGGCTGCTGGACCTGACGGCCTACCGGCCGAACTTTTCAAGGCAGCTGGGGATGAATTGGTAGAGTGCATACACCAACTCATTTCTAATATTTGGTCAGACGAGTGTATGCCTGATGAATGGAATCTCAACATCGTTTGCTCGATCCACAAGAAAGGAGACCCCCTTAACTGCGCCAATTATAGAGGCATCAGTCTTCTCAACATCGCATACAAGATCTTTTCTGCGATATTGTGTGAACGCCTAAAACCTTTTATCAACAGCCTGATTGGACCCTATCAGTGCGGTTTCAGGCCAGGAAAGTCCACCATCGATCAAATCTTCACACTTCGGCAGATCCTGGAGAAAACCCAAGAATTCCAAATCGATACTCACCACCTCTTTATCGATTTCAAGGCCGCCTATGACAGCATCTATAGAGAAGAGCCTTATAGAGCCATGTCTAGTTTTGACATCACTGCCAAACTTGTCCGTCTGTGCAGGCTGACGATGGAGAACGCTCGCTGCTCCATCAAGGTCGGTAATGACCTCACCGAGACCTTTGATGTCAAAAAAGGCTTTAGATAGGTGACGCGCTGTCATGTGACTTCTTCAATATTGTACTTGAACGGATTGTGCGGAACTCACAAGCCAACACCGGAGGCACAATCTATTACAAGTCTGTACAACCGCTTGCATACGCCGACGATATCGACATTATCGGAAGATCTCAGCGGGCTGTCACCGGTGCTTTTGCAAGCATTGAGGCGGAAGCGGCCAAAATGGGTTTGGCGATAAACGAGGGCAAAACCAAGTATATGCTGTCAACTAGAAGGGAAAACCAACACCGACGAATTGGACAAAACGTCACCGTGGGCAGCTATAACTTCGAGGTAGTAAGGGACTTTGTCTACCTTGGCTCTGCTATAAATTCTTCTAACAAAATCAGTGCAGAAATCAATCGAAGAATAACTCTTGCCAATCGCTGTTTTTTTGGGCTTATAAGGCAATTCAACAGTAAAGCCCTATCTCGAACAACTAAGGAGACTCTATATAAGACCTTGATCATCCCAGTCCTGCTTTACGGCGCTGAAACATGGACTTTATTAAAAAAGGATGAAGATATCCTTGGTCGCTTCGCGAGGAAAATTCTTCGTAAGATTTTCGGTCCCGTTTGCGTTGACGGGTTTTGGAGGAGAAGATTCAATCACGAACTATACGAGCTGTACAGCGACATCGACCTAGTCAAAAAACTGCGTATTGGACGTCTGAGATGGCTAGGACATGTAGAGCGAATGGACACCAACGCTCCGGCCCGCAGAGTCTTCGAATCTAACCCCGAGGAACGACGCAGTAGAGGGAATCATCGCCGTAGGTGGCGCGCACAAGTTCAAGGGGACCTCGACCAACTTGGAGTGCGCAACTGGAGGCAATTAGCTAAAGACCGAGCTAAATGAAGAAGCTTGTTGGTTGAGGCCCAGGTTCACCCCGAACTGTAGCGCCACCTAAGTAAGTAAGTAAGTAATCGGAAGTAGTCTGACGAGCCACTCGAGATATTCGCTGCCTTACACTGAGGTGACTGAGTAATGGGATCAGGGAAAGAACTGCGAATGCGAATTGAAGGTTGAAAATCCTTTCTTCAACAGCCATATCTGTTTTTGGAATCTGCAATAATGATATGGGAGCGTATCGGAATTGCGCTTTTTAAAATCCCGTTTTTTAAGAATCCCACCAAATAAGATTTAAAATACCGTCTTCTTCCGGTTTTTTTTAAAAAAATGCCTCTTAAAATCCCGATTATTCAAAATCTCGACCCCGCTTTTTAAAATCCCGTTTAACCCTGTTTTGTCCGTTTCTCAGAATCCAACTTTTTGTATTTCAACAACTTCATCGGCGACTCGATATCCATTGAAAGAAAAAAAAAACCGGGTGTTGTTGATTTCTAGTGTACGAATTATTATTTTTTGCTTGCATTAATTGAATAATTTTAAAACCGTGTAGGTGCACATAAAAACATATTTTTATGTATGTGTATACTCTTTCCAAAAATACTTATTCTACGAGTAAACATTCTCGCGTGAGGTACCGGCTGACGGTTTTACCTCTTGCATTTACTGCAATAACCTGTGGTCGCAGCTAAAAAATGTTGCTTGGTCTTTAATCGAGTGATTAGCAGATAGGAATTAGTAAGCGCGATGAATTCGGTTGCCGAAGTTAAGTCCAACAAGGGTGGCCGAACATTAATAGTTGACGGTTACGCTTATCATCTGGAAAGACAAGTGGGTGAAGTTTTCGGCTGGAGTTGATCGGAGAGAAAGACAAATTTTGCAAGGGAAAGCTCCATACAACTTTTTCAGATGAGACACACATCATTAAAAAAGAACCAACAGAGCATTGCCGCATTCTTTCTAAGAAAGCCAAGCAAGCACTTCAGTGATGAGGAGCTTACAGTACCAGCACTCACCACATCAGCACCGAGGATCTGCCACCTGATACGAGCAAAGGCCGGACACTCACAGAGATAATGTTCCGCGGTGTCATCGCTCTCTCCACAAGCGTCGCAGATTGTAGTGTCATTTAAGCCCAACACGTTAAGGTGCTTAGCAAAAGCAAAGTGGCCTGTCAAGACGCCAATAAGCCGAGGACGCAGGGAGACCCAACGCGGGTTCGGGGCCTGAGAAACCCTTCTCTGATCTCATCGGATATCTCGGTCCCCAAGATCCCAGTGTGACCTGGGACCCAGATAAGAGACAGAGAATTCAGCCTTGCGACCGTGCTCAAAGAGTTTTTGGTTTCACGAACTATTTTGGAAGTGGTTAAAGGGTTAAGCAAGGCCTTAAGCGCAGCCTGACTGTCACTACAGACACAAATGCTACGTCCCTTCCACCTGTTCTTCACAACATAATTCGTGGCTATTAGGATTGCATAAGTTTCCGCTTGGAAAACAGACGCATATTTGCCTAACGAAAAGTGAAGTCTAATGTTGTCGACTTCCACGAAGACACCAGCGCCAGACCCTTGACTGGTTTTGGAACCATCCGTGAAAATACGACTACATTCCATTCCCGGCTCAGACTCTGGCCGAAGCCAGTCCTGGACACAAGGAAAGTCGACTCTGAATTTATGCATCAGCTGGAGTTCTGGTGTCATTGCATCAGACGGCATATCCATAAGACAGGAGTCGTAAGATAAGTGTCGCACAAGTTCACCAAAATTCCAGTGTGGAATGTACCAAGAACCGTCCAGCCTAAGACAATATATAGCTTTGATAGTGCAACCCATGATATAAGTATCGAGGGAGGTAAGTTCAGCAAAGCGTCTAGAGCAGAGCCAGGCGTACTTGGGAAAGCTCCCATGCAGCCGAGAGCATTGCCATAATCAGGATTCGTGTAATCTACAAATTTGCAAAACAAATACGAAGATTAAGAAAATTGCAAAATCGCTCTGTTTAATCTCATCGGAAATACAATAATACACGATAGTGTAGTGGAATGTGAAACTATCAGATGATCTTACCATCTTCTTCTGCTCAAAATCAAAAGATTTCTCGTGTTCGAGCGTCATCGATAAGAGAACCTCAAAACATAGGCGACATTAAAATACCCGACGATTTGAAGCATCTTGAGGGTTAATTATTTGTTATTAGTATTCACAGTCAAATTGAAGACAGTATTGTCCCACTTATTTTTTGATTCATATCTAGGAAGACAAAATAAATCCTACGAACAATTTTTTTTGAGTTGTTAAGCATTGCAAACGATTGGAATATTGTGTTACAACCGCAGACAATTCTAACTGATTTTGCAAAAAGCAATAGTATCAGCTGCAAAATCGTTTTATCCGCTTTCCAATTTTAGGGGTTGTTTGTTTCATTTCGGCCAGATTTTTTGGCGACGAGTGCCAGAAAAAGAGTTTGCCACCAAATATGAAAACTGCAACGAGTTTTTACTTAAAATTCGCATGATTAAGGCTTTGGCTTTTGTACCACCCGAAGACATCTCTTTCTATTATGAGCCGTTGCAAAATAGTTCTAAAGATGATGAAAAAGGACTTAGTTTTGCAGAGTCGTTTAAAATTAATTATGTTCGCAATGGAAGCAGGCAAGTCAATATTCTCCCAACTTTTGGTCTTTGTCCGACAGAACAGTAAAGCAGTTTGATCAAATTTTATAAAGCAATAAATATAACCAAAATTTAGTTTTATATGATTAAATTCAAATGGAAAGGCGCGATTCTCAAAAATCGGGATTAAAAAAAGCGGGGTATCGAAACGCTCCCTGCATGCATTTATAATTAAAAGCTTCAAATAAACAGTGACATTTTTATTTTAATGAATGCAGTCTGAAGTAAGAATGAGCGTGTCTATCGTTAAAACAAATAAACCGGGTGAGAAGCTTGTTATTGACGGCTATGCTTACCATCTTAACAAAAGATACAAGGATGTATTTTACTGGGAGTGCGAGCAGAGAAAAGAAACCTTGTCTAAATCACGCCTGAGCACAATATTAGACAACAACTCGCATGTCATTAAAAAAAAGTCCCCATATACCATTGGCAGGAGCCTTTATCGTTCTCGAAATCGATATACGCAGCGAAAATTGTTGCAGCGTATGTACCCGCGTGTTCACAAAACGAGTGTATCTGCCAAGCTTATCAGCACAGGAAAAGAAAATAAGACGAGTTCGTAAGAGATTTAGCCAGCATGAGCCAAGAACATTGGGTGATATATGTATTATAGAAATTTCCATTGATGTGTAGACGGGGAAGTTTTCGTACTTGCTGAGAAGTCAGTCAACAACGACAAAATTATTATTTTGGGAACTCTGGGCCATATTCGTCAGCTAGCTACTTGTGTATTTTGGCTAATAGATGGTACGTTTGAGGTAGTACCTACTATTTACGGTCAACTATTTTCAATTCATGGACAAGTTGATGGTCAAATAGTTCCATTGTTATACTGCCTCATGTCCTCTAAGAGCCTAAAATGTTATTCGGAACTTTTTCCTGAAATTAAAACGATAGCTGCGGAGAATAATATTGTGCTTAATCGAAAATGCATACTTTCCGACTGAGGTTGAAAGCAGGGGTTGTTAATTTCAATTTGGGCAAATTATCTGCCAAAAAATTGGTACTCGAAAGACGTGGTACTCGTATTTTATGAACAATTTTTGTAGTATAGTAATGCAGCATTTTTCTACATTTTCTTAGTTTTTATTGTACAAATGAGGATGCTTAAAAAGCATAGCTTTCGTGCGAGCTGAGAGGTTCCAGATTATTTTAAGATTTTGAAGCACAAGTGTTCGCAAATAACTACACCAATTGTCAAGTGGTTTGGAAAAAATTATGTGAATGGTAACGATAATGGTTAACTGGCAAATAAATTTTAGCAATTAAGCTTTCTCTGCAGGTAAGGAGAGTAAAAAAAGAAGATATTGCGGACTTTTAGTTGCAGACAGTCCTGCATATTCGCCCAATTTTTGGTCGGCTTGTGACGTTTTGGAAGAAAGTCTGCCGCGGACATAGAACGCCGTGTGGGCGGGCCACCGGCGGCTTAAAGTACTCGCAGTGCATTCACACATTGGTGTATATTCACTGATAACTCTTTTACGTGACGAGCAAATCCGTGTAATAAGTTTTTTTTAACGGGAATTGCGTACAATATGATCTTGTATTAGATATTATTTTATTAAGATCGATTCTTAAATATTTTTTGTCAGTAAGACTTTAATGCCCGTTTTCACAGTGCGAGCTTAAGTGTCGATCCAAGGATAAACTCAGGATCAGCACAGATTTCGTTTTCACAGTGTAGGTTTAACGATAAACTCCACTTAAGTAGTGGTTTAACTTAAACGACCGACTTCCGTGGCTTAAGTGTCGATCCAGAGTGTACACAGTACATAGTTGCCATTAGTGTACTAAAATAATATTTACCCCAAAATACATTAGAGCCCTACATAAGCAGTCAAATATTTTGTCTGGCAAATCTGTTGAAGGCAAAGTCCGCTATTACACTGTGACTCTTGAGTCATGACTCTTTTCTCTATTCTGTTTTGAAATTTCATTCTGTGAGGCTCGCGCTATTACACAATGACTCTTTTCCATGACTCTAATTTGACAGCTCTCTTTTATTTTTTCTTTCGTCGTTAAGTGTTTAGAGCTCTCGAAACAAATATTTTTAACATTTGGCTCTGAAATGTATGGATACCGACAGCAGTATGAATGGAGAAATAGTTTTTGAGTTGTTAAACGTGCAGAATTATATTCTGAAGACATTTAATTTAATTTATTTTGTACTATCTACGTCTACGTTCTACAAGCAATGAATATAAATGAAGTAAAATAAAAAAATAACGAACAAGGAAAAGGAGAAACGTCAAAAAGAGTCACCGAAATTCTACCCAGAACTCTCCAAGTTGCTGTTTTTCTATCTCATCTTTTTTCTTTTTTGCACTTGTGTGATTTCAAAAGAGTCATGACTCAATCAAAAGTCACCGTGTAATAGCGGACAAATCTCAATTTGTAACGTTCTAGCGGCGGTAGAGGGAAGTTCTTTTGGGCTATTTCAGGAGGAGCTGTGGGGAGCAATAACCTCAGTTCAACAAAAAACGTTTTATACTTTGAAATTAATGTTTGTTTGAATGAATATTTGGCGCAACAGCTCTTTAAGTGCCAGGGCCTAGCTTCTCGCAACCACTCATGTTGTGTGCGTTATATTTTTCACACGAATGGAAGGGACCTACAGTTTAATGCCGTATCCGAACAGCGATTTGAGAAGCTTTTTCGAGACAACAATACTCTCGGATGTTTGTCAGACGCTCGCGAGAGGTGGGACCGTGAAAAAACTTTTTTTTTGGTGTTTTGTAGGATTCGAACTCGGAACCTCACGCGTAGTGATCCGACACACTAACCACTTACGCCACGGCGCCCACGAACCACTTCCAATGGTTAAAGGGCTAAGCAAGGCCTTAAGCGCAGCCGGACTGTCACTAGAGACATAAACAATATGGCCCTACCACCTGTTCTTCACAACATAGTTCATGGCCATTAGGATTGCATAAGTTTGCTCTTAGAAAACAGACGCATATTTGCCTAACGAGAAAAGAAGTTCAATGTTGTCGAGATTGATAAGCTGACGTGTTTTTGTGGAAATAAAATTGTCCACTAAGATGTATTTTCTTCGAAGTTCCATATATTAGCCGTATTTTATTATCACCCAAAATCCATATAGATCACACGACGAAAATAAAACGATCCGGATCTGGATCAACAAATTATTTTCCTTGTGTCTTATAGTGTGGTTGTATAACCTACCAAGGAATAAAAAAAATAAAAATTCTAGAACATGAAATTGATCCTAATAGAAAGCAAGATCTCGTATTGTTGTTGTATTGCATAGAAAACAATGATCCATATGGATCATGAGTGATAATAAAATACGGCTATTATATGAAATTAGATCGCGGATACAAGCTGCCGAAATGAGGTTCCTTCGCGGTGTTGTTGGAATAACTCGTAGAGATCAAGTGCGCAACACCAGAGTACGCGAGGCGCTCAACGTTGAGCAGCTACTTCTCCGAACGGAACGATCTATTCTTCGATGGTTTGGTCACGTAGTGCGTATGCCCCCAAACCGGCTTCCAAGATGCGCCATGGTTGCCGTGCCATCAGGTAGGCGACTTCGCGGAAGGCCTAGAAATAGATGGTTGGATCAAGTCCGACATCTCTCCTGGAGCCGTTTAGGGATTGCCCCTGATGAATTGGAGTCAATGGCGGAAGATCGAGAAGGATGGAGAGTCCTCCTGGGCATCCTACCCCCGCGACCCTCATGAAGGATTAGCGGGCCATTGAAAATGAATGAATGAATGAATGAATATGAAATTAGTCTACCGACAAACTGCGGCGAAAGTTGACTCTTACATATCTCCTCAACACAACTTCCTTGTACAGGTACTGAAAGAGGGTGTGTCCAAAGAATGGACATGTCTGTAGGGAGATTTTAAAAATGTTATTATCTATGCTGCTTCAGAGTCTCAGAAGCCTATATGTGAAATTTAATCTTCCTAGTTCAAAATCTAAGGTCCAAAAGAAGTCGAATAGTGATGGACGGATATGTTATAAGTCTGAAGCTTCCGTTAAAGGCTTAAACAGTGAATCCAGGATTTAACTTCTTTAGATTGAACCTATAAGATAAAGACCAAGTATCATAGATGGAACATAGGCGGCATTGAAAAGATAGATTGTATGTTTGACGATAGTCAAATTCCCCCTGGCAGACAGTCCAATTCTATTAATTAAAGCGACTGCTTTCATGCATTTTGTAATAGATACATACATATGTAATGTATGTATATGATGTATGCGCAAAATTAAAAATCTTGCTTACAGCTGTTTCTTTGTGCTTAGTAGGTAATTAAGTACCTTAACGCCTTCAGTCTGAAATACACTTGACGTATGATATCTAGATCCGCAGTTTTGTTAAAAATTGAGATCTAGACATGGTTAAAATCAATCTTACACGATGTAAAATTAAAGTTAAGATAAGTCAGGTAGGCAATGCAAAACTAATGTACAGAAATTTCAACAACTAAATTATTTAATCAACAAAACATACAAATAACAAAAGTTAAACTCTTACATGTCCAACATTCCCTTAATAGTAATAGTTTGGCGGCAAGTATCCATTGTTGACTGGAAGAGCATCTAATTCCTCAGCTGATACGTTTTCCGATGGAGATACATCAGTAGGTGCCACCTGTGTGGGTTGTTCCTGAAGAGTCTTTCCCTCTAGACTTCCAATAACAGAAGAAATTGACGATACACCCTCATTGGAGACCTGCGTCGATCCGCCCAAGCGCTCGTATTCGGCTTGAATTTTCTCCTGAGCATGACTTGCTTCCTCGGGAGTCTTGTACTTGATGAAGTAAACTTCTGGTTTAGTAGTGGTTGTTGGCATTTCCTCGATATGTGCGGTGATATCCGCCGCCTCAGCCTTCTTGCTGAGCACATAGACGATAGTTTTATCTTCGTTTACAGCCGGAATGAGCTTTATGGAAGCAGTTCTTTGAGATTTTACAGGTGCCCGGATGAAGATTACGTTGTAGTTCTTGCGAGGTTGACCAATAGTCAGGACTTTCTCTTGAACTTCCTCGTCCTCCTCCTCTGGTGCTGAGTGTAGGAAGAATTGTTTCGAAACAACAACTTCATTCTGGGAAGGCTGAGGAACTGGAGGCAATATTCCATAAGTGGTAAATGGCAGCGGCACTGTAGTAGGCAGGATCATCACTTGTGAAGTGAAATGCTGATCCTGCTCCAGAGGTGGGGAAAGATCTTGTAAAAGTGGCAATTCAAAGGAGAATTGTTGCCTTTGCTGGGTTTCTGGTAATTCCTGAACAGTATTGACGGCCTCAGGTTGTTGAACATTACCGTGTAGAGTAAGTGCCTCCTGCAGTCCTGCCATTGACTGATGTGTTTTTTGGCTGAGGGGATACATATATCCTTGCGGCACAGCAACGGCCAAAGTTGAGATACACAGAATCTGAAAGGATGCCACTTGAAATAATATATTTTCTCGGTGCAGTCTACACTTACGATTAGTCCACGCATGTTCCCGCTTAAAGTGATCGAATTAGTGAACGAGTGAGTTATGCTGTTGTCTGCAAATCAATCACCAATTTATATATGCGATCAGTGTGGTTGAAAAAATTCCGTTTAATTAGTTTGTACCGTGTAATTAAAATTAATTGTTCACAGCGTAATTGGTATTGGTTGTCGATGAAGCCATATATAACACCAGATTTCATTGGGGTATTGTCTAAATGTTTGAGGGTTACATCAATGGTTTGACAGAAAAATCATTAACTGCAATCGGAGAAAAGTTTCCCAATTATTGAATTGCATTATGTATATGTACATACATGCGAGTACGTTGGAATTGTTTGGGGAAAACAACTTTAAGTGAAAACTACCAGGAAGAGGAGGTGTGCCAGATGAATTCTTTTCTCAAAGCAATATGTATACAAATAGACGCCAAACAAGCCAACCCACATCAACAATTATGTAGGTAATTTCTTTGAACTTCAAATGAGCTATCATTTCTATCCATTCATAACTTTTTCCACATAAGAATATATTTATTGCATAAGCTGGCTTTTAGGAAGATATAATCGTTGTGAAGTGGCTTCTCAGTGCCGTCACTTTAGGCCATATACTTATTTCATTCAAATTTTAAGACGAAAGCAAGCACTGACTTAAATTTATCACCAAAAGGCTTGAGTAGATTTTTATCAAGAGATACTATTTTTGGCTTGGTTTCAACACGGTCTGTCTGTCCGTCTGTCTGTGAACCGCTGGCAACCATTTTTCTTCCACTTCATGTGACATACCAAATGAAAGGTGACGTTACAATGACTCTAAATATGTATGTACATATCGTCCCCCATACCATATACCAGAAGCATGAATGTACAAATTTTAAACTTTTGGGGAATGATCACAATTTTGCCTCTGGCTCTACTAAATAATAATAAATTCAACATTCACCCAACTGACATACTCGTAGTAAGAAATATTTGTTTTCACACTGTTTGCACATTCACAGTTCAAACTAATTAAGGAACCCGAAAAAATTAAATTTTCACATTCATGCTCCTGGCATATGGGGGACGATATGGAGTCTACTCCCCAGCCGATTATCAACTTTGCAACAATCTTCCGATTTATTTAGCCCTTTTGCCGCTAAGGAAATAACTAACAAAGGCTTCTCAGGAGCAGTATCTTCCGATAGATGCGGATCCACTGCAACCGAACATCTAGCAGCTCTGTTGGTTGGTTGGTTAGGATCGGCCCTCGATGAGGATGTACTTAGAGCAGAAAGTAGGTCCATTGTACTGCCGATGTGTAAGGCGGGTGGATCACCCTCTTACTCTTGGAGCCATTTGCTTCGTTGAATGAAGTGGTGAATTTTAGCCGTGCAGACGTTGCCGAGATCATTAAGATCATTGTAGAAGTATTCACCCAGAGTGGCCTTCCTGATGTTGGCGAGCGCAGGACAGGCGGACAGGAGATGACTGATGGTCTCTTCTTCCTCTTCATCTCTGCAGCTTCTGCAGAAGTCGTTGTGAGGGATACCTAATCTCTGGGCATGCCTTCCTATGACGCAGTGTCCGGTGAGGACATTTGTTATTTTTGAGAGGGTTCCTCTCTTGTGCTTCAGGAGTCCGATGGACCTGGATTTATTGAGTATCGGCCAGAGCTGTCTGGCGGTATGACATTGGTCTAGATGTTGCCATCGATGATTGGCTACTTTCTCGGCATCAATTTGAATAAGGTACTTAACATAAGACGCTGGCGCTTCGATGTCGGTGATGCTTATGCTATCTGTACCAGAGGAGCCTTGTCGTGCAAGTTCGTCGGCTGCACAATTCCCCGGTATGTCACAGTGACCTGGTACCCAGCAAAGGGTGAGGTTGTACTGACCAGCTATCTCGTTAAGAGATATGCGACAGTCTTTCACTGCCTTAGATCTCGTAGTGCTGGATGCGAGGGATTTGATGGCTGCCTGACTGTCGACATAAATAACAATATCAGGTGTTGATAGTGTGCTAGCCGCCAGCCAGTCAGCGGCTTTGCGAACTGCGGTGATTTCGGCTTGAAAAACGCTGCAGTAGTCTGGAAGGTTAAAGGAGAGGTGTATGTCCAGATCTTCCGAGAAAATTCCGGCACCGACTCCGTCCTTGGTTTTGGACCCGTCCGTGAAGATTGACAGCGATTCGTTGTAAAGGACATTGCGTTGCGTCCACTCACTTCTGTCCGGTATCGAGTGCGTGTAGCCCTTGTCAAAATCATATTCAGTGGGCAGATGGTCAGTGGAATTGGGAAGATGACGGTGCATCGAAAGTATATTGGCATGTCCCGTGTGTTGCTCCTTCCACTGCCTGGAGCCTCTCAGTCTTATTGCCGAGCTGACAGCCAATTGCTTACTGACGATGTCAATCGGAAGCAGATGGAGCATGGTTTGGAGCGCCGCTGTGGGAGAAGTTCTCAGTGCACCGGTAATACTGAGACATGCAACTCGCTGAGTTTTTTCCATTATGGATAGGTTGGATTTCTTCTCCAAGGCGGGCCACCATACCAATACTCCATACATGAGAATCGGTTTAATGACCGACGTGTATAGCCAGTGCATGATGCTTGGTTTAAGGCCCCAGGTGGAGCCTACTGCTTTCTTGCAGATGTATAGAGCGGCCAGCGATTTCCTGGCCCGTTCGACGACATTCTCCTTCCAAATTAGCTTGCGGTCAAGCTTTAGGCCTAAATAGCTAGCACTATTTGAAAGCTTGAGGGTGGATCCCCTTATCTTGGGCGGAGTGAAGTCAGGTAGCTTGTGTTTTCTTGTGAATAGAACTAGCTCGGTCTTCGTCGAGTTAACGGAGAGGCCGCATTTATCGGTCCATCTGAGCAGTTCATTGAGAGCAGACTGCATGACATCGGCCAGCGTCTGCGGGTATTTGCCTGTTGTTAGAATGGCGACATCATCTGCATAGGCAATAACATTGCATCCAGTTTTTTCGATCTTTAGAAGGGCCTCGTTGAGCACCAAATTCCACAATAGTGGAGACAGTACACCCCCTTGAGGGGTGCCTCGATGTACATGTCGCTTGACAGTACTACTTCCGAAGGATGCTGTTATCACCCTGTTCTTTAGAATGTGTTCTACGAAACAACAGATGGGTTCGCAGATGTTGAGCCTACGTAAGGCACTGGTGATCGAATTTGTTTCAACGTTGTTGAAAGCTCCCTCTATGTCTAGAAATGACACAAGGGTGAACTCTTTGGTTGAGAGTGATTTTTCGATAGGGTGGATGATGGAGTGCAAAGCCGTTTCCACAGACTTGCCTTTTTGGTAGGCGTGCTGTGACATGGATAGTAGGGTGCTATCAATAGTGGCCTTGATGTGTAGGTCCAGGATTATTTCCAGAATCTTGAGAAGGAAGGACGTTAGACTAATAGGTCTAAGTCCCTTTGGGAGGGTGTGCGATATCTTGCCTGCTTTGGGTATAAAGACCACTTTTACCTCGGTCCAGGCATTTGATGTTGTTCCGAGCTCAAGACAAGCCTTCAGAATGAATCTGGGCCAGAAAAATACCATCCGGTCCCGGGAATTTGAATGGTTCGAAACTGTTTACTGCCCATTTCAGCTTATCTTCGCTGATAAGATGAGGAGGTGCCTGTGGGCGTGCAACATTTACCAGGGCGCGATCATCGTTGGGGGTAGGCGTGCAGCCGGGGAAGTGAGTGTCCATGAGCAGGTTTAGCGATGCTTTGTTCGATTCCACCCAGGATCCATTGGAATTCATGAGGACACTAGGTACAGTTGGTGTTTTGGAGAGGACTTTTCGCAGTCTAGAGGATTGAGACGTGTTGTCAATACTCTGACAATAGCAGCTCTGTTAGTAGGGCCTACTCTCACCTCCTCGTGGTGCCATCTGGGAATTTCTTCGGAAATCGCGAACGGGGTAGGATGAATGGTGAGCACAGTTAATGCACCGATGTCTGCATTATCAACACACGCACCACTCGGTTCGAATGCCAATAATGCAGAATAAGATAAAAAAGGTAAAAAATATTTTTTTTTTATTTCTGAACGTATAAATTCGTTAACTGCACCCTGCGCCACAAAACAGGATAAGTGTCGGCCCAGCGAGCCGCAACCGTAAAAACCACTATTGCTGCGAAACGCATCAAACTTCCTCGGATATGAAAGGATAACAGAAGTACTTAGTAGTAAAAGTAGTAAATCGCTCTGTTTATTTTCATGAAAAAAAATTTACGAAACATTACTACTTGACAAAATAATATCGCCTGTTGAAAAAAGTGAGTAATAAATTCAATATGCATAGTATGAAATACTAACAAGTCCATTTATTATATTTATTTATGAGTTATACAGGGTAGCCCAAAAACACTCACCGGATGTTGTTTTGCTATGTCTTTAAAATGGAACAAGATAATTTCATAATTTTTTTTCTCTAAATGTTAATTCGGATCTTTAAGTATTTTTCTATTACTTTTTGAAGATGATATCCGTCAAGTGCGCGCTGCCATCGTTAATGACCCTTGGGGTCTTTTTACCGCATTTTCAATCGTTTTGGCGAGAACTTCGGGCAATAAGTTCTCGCACTCTTGTCTGATATTCTCTTTGAGAAGTTCCAGAGCCTGTGGGTTGTTCCAGACCCGTGACTTAAAAAAACCCCAAAGAAAGAAGTCTGGAGCTGTCAAATCAGGTGATCTTGCAGGCCAGTGCAAATCGCCAAAGCGAGACATTAGGCGACCTGGAAAGGCATCCTTCAAAATGTCCATTGGCGCGACGGCAGGTGTGTGTGTGGGTGCACCGTCCTGTTGGAACCACATATCCTCCATTCCTAATTCATCAATTTGCGGCAATAAAAACTTGTTGATCATGGTTGTGTATCACTCACCAAGTTACAGTAACCGTGTTACCCACTGTGTCCTCGAAAAAATGAGGCCCGATACACTTCCGGTGTAAATGGCGCACCATCCAGTGACTTTGAGTGGATGTAATGGCTCTTAGTGAATGATATACGTGGATTCCCAGTGTCCCAGAAGCGCAATTTTCTTTTTCATTAGGTATCCGTTCAGATGGAAATGGGCCTGATGAATTTCCATAAATCTCTGACGAATTATTCCGTAAAAAAATGACTACGAGTATTCCGCGATCTTAGAGAGTGTAGAGTTTCATGGCTTATCGATATATATTCTGCATCTGTTTGCTTTACAAATATCAAAACTGACAGTTGCCGCCATTTGTAAAAGTTATAGCATCTTCCGATAGGGTACTACATTTTGGACCACCTTGTACTCATCTCCTAACATAATCTCTTTCGATAGAAAAAATCACCGACAATGTACTTTGCAGTGCCATCCAGCTGCCTTCAATTTCTCCATTAAAAATATTTCCACTGCATGGCGTATTTAGCAATGGAGTTGTCTTCGCGCCGTAGGGTGTGTCCAATCCATTGCCACTTTCTTCTACGTATAGTAGTGCTTATAGGTTCTTGGCCCGTTCTCAGATAAAGTTCTTCGTTGGAGATGCGGTTCGGCCAAAAAATCCTCAAGATGATTCTTAAGCATTTGTTTACGAAGACTTGCAGATTGCGTGTGTTAATGGTGTCCACCTTCCAAGTACTGCATCCATAAAGCAGAACTGATACTACATTGGAGCGGAACAGTCGTAGCTTGGTTCTTAAGTTGATAACATTGCTTCTCCAGATTTTGGACAGCATTCCCGACGCAGCTTTAGCCTTCTCGATTCTGCTGCACACATCCAGTTCGGTGCCACTGCGATTAGCCGAGACTACACTTCCTAAATATAGAAAGTTCTTCCTGTCTTCCTGTCTTCTTCCTGTCCAACAATGTTAAGTTGAGCGCGAGTTATGTCCATAGTACATAGAATGTCCAATGTCCATAGTACATAGAATGTCCATAGTGCATTATAACATATTAATTTACTTATCATGTATCAATTACTGTGGGAGCAGACGCTACGTCAGCTTTCCCAATTGTAATGTGATAATATATCTTTGCTCCAATGCATAAACCGTGAGACCGGATATGTCAGCGTGTTCTCACCTGCATGCATTGCGAGCATATTCAAAGCAAAAAATATTAAGAATAAATAAATCAGTTGTAATCTAGAACTCAAAGTCGTTGGTCGTTTAATATTTTATAATTAGCGACACATATACTACTTTTAAGACCCTCCCACAAGTGTGCATGCGAGTCCATGGGTTGACACGACTAGAGATCACCGGTGTCATAGAAGAAAGATCGAACAATACTAAAACAGGAGCATGTACGTGTCAAACAACAAACACCATCGCAATATGGTAATATTTCAAAACTGTATCATTATGGTAATACTTGCAAAAGGGAAAGGCACTACCCCGCCAGGCACTACCACTGCTGTGCATGGTACTGATCCTGGACCGAGCAGAAATGTTTGGGTCAGAGCTATACGGATTCCTGGGGCTAGCAAAATAATGAAACAGTTTGGAAGAAATTTGAGGGTCGCGAGTTGGAACGTTGGAAGCATGACCGGTCGAAGTTATGAGCTGGAAGAGATGATGATCAGAAGGCGGGTGGATATCTTGTGTGTCCAAGAGACGAAATGGAAAAACACCGGAAATCGGGCGCGTTTCTTGGACGTTAGGACAAAAGATTACAAGATGTTCTACTACGGAACGAAAAAGGCTAAGAACGGAATCGGTATCATCATTGCGGCAGAGCTACTTGGTAACGTCTTGAGCATTTCGAAGTCCAGCGACCGTTTGATGTCTCTCAAACTAGTAATACAAGGAGAGGTGTGAAATATTGTCAGTGCATATGCTCCCCAAAATGGGTGCAATCAGAGGGATAAAGGTACATTTTGGGTAGATTTCCACAATCTCCTTAAGAACATCCCAAAGGAAGAGTTTCTGTTTGTTGGAGGAGATTTGAATGGACATGTCGGGATTCGAACTTGGAACCTCATGCGTAGTGATCCGACACACTAACCACTTACGCCACGGCGCCCACGGATGCAGATGCAGCAAATCTGCCGATGTATTTGGGTCCCGTTGAAATAGCTCGGCGGGGATGCCATCAATACCCAACGCTTTGTTCTTCTTGAGGGACTTGATTGCTGTTATTATTTCGGTTTTACTGGAAGGTACGGTGCGAATTCAGGAATTTGTTGATTCGAACTGCTCATTTGAATTAAAGATCATACCGCACTGTTTTTTTTTTTTTGCCGAGAGTAGGTGAAAAATCCTCTAAAGACACCATAAGGCCCGACCGAGCGTGCTTATGGTAGTGTGAGACCTTTACTCACTAAAAAAACACCTCTCTTCAAAGTATTACTACAACTAAGCCGACGCTTATCCAGCAGTTTTTTTTTGCTAACGATACACGTGATTTTTGGGAAAAGAAAAAATGTTCTCACGAAGTTAAAACGAATGTAGAACTCTAGGCAGGTTAAATTCCAATGATAGTTCCTGCCTTTTTCGCGACCGGCATATACTATGAAAAGGGTCAAAAGGTTTTATCCTTTGCAGACGACGAAGTGAATTATTCGCGTCAAGTAGTTGAATGACGGTACGGTTACAATGGCCATGAACACGATCTTTGTGTTTACGCGCAAATTTTGTTATCTCTTCGACGACGCTGGGAATTCCCAGATATCGATAAATATCTTCGTTACGTACATACCACGGTGCTTAACATCTGGAGTCATTCCTAGATATTTTGCTTCGTTCGCGTACGGTATTTGAGCCGAGTTAAGATATAGAGGTAATCTATCCACTTTTTTATAGATAAAGTTGATTTGAGTAGATTTGCTTTCGTTCAGCACAATACGCCAAGAATTCGTCCAAGCGTGGACTTTATTAATAGCATGTTGCAGCTTTCCAGTTGCTGCTTCAATAGTTTCGCCCGTGGTCAATATCGCCGTATCGTCCGCAAACGTGGTGACGACGCAGTTTCTTTCCTGCGGGTTATCACGCGTGTAGAGTACATATAGAAGCGGGCCAAGGACACTTCCTTGTTTGAACTCCGGCCGCAATCTCCTTGAAGTCAGAGTAATCATTTCCGTGCTTAACACGAAAGAGTCTCTCGGTGAGATACGATAGTAGGATTAGAAAGAGTTGCCGTGGCAGTAGTCGTTGCAATTTATACTCCAAGCCTTCGTGCCAAACCTTATCGAAAGCTTGTGAGACGTAAAGAAATACACCACAGCAAATCTTTTTTTCTTCCAGAGTTTTCTCAATCACGTCAGTTATTTTGTGGGCTTGGTCAATTGTAGAATCTTTAATTCTAAATCCAAACTGATGGTCAGGAATGAGACGTTTAGCACTGTAACAAAATGTTCTCTCCATCTAGTGAGCTGATCCTCATCCGAAATCAGAAGGTTACCGTCTAGACTCTTCACTGGACGTTGTTTGGAGTTCCGACCACCAATGAGCTCCTTAGTGATGTTGTAAATAGTCCTACTGTCGCATGTACTCGCTGCTTCTTCAGCCCTTGAGGCCAGTGAGTTGACATATTGACGTTTGTCACGTCTCACACTGCGCTGCACTTCTTTCTTCTTCGCACGGTATTGGGCTTCCAGCTCGGTTTTCTCTGCCACTGCAATCCGAACCTTGATTGCTGTACGCTCATCGATCCGTCTCCAGGTGTCTGCTGAAAGCCATGTGCGGTGGTGTTTCTGCTTTTTACCGACATACGTGCGTGCCCCAGTCGCAAAGGCATTTTTCACAACACTCCAGTGGTCATCCATGTTCTCTTGCAATATGCTGCTGATTGCTTCTGCTTCTAAGGCAAGATGGTCCCTGAACTGTTGGCACACTTGGGGAACCTTGAGCCTGTCGACATTAAACCTGGTGATGTTAAGTAGGTTTGAGCGGTTGCTGTTGACGGATGCATTACGAAGGCGTAAATGAGCTACCATAAGATGGTGATCACGTTCTTGTCCGACGTCAGCTCCACGTCTGTTTCGGCCGTCCATGAGACAATTTCTAAAGCGGCGACTGATCGCACTTATGTGTGCCTCCCTAAAATTTGTTGGACCTGGTTCTTTCTTAGAGTCCCTAACATTTTTTCGATATTGACTTCCAAGCGCCTTCGCGAAAGTGCAAGTCCGTCCAACTTATTCCATCACGTTCTCCCATGTTTCACATTTTTTAAAGCAGTATATATTTTTCTGTACTATCTGTTTTGAGAGTAGGTGATGTAAGAGTATATGGCAACCGAGTGACTTCGTATCTACAAATTGTTTTTTGTACATATTCCATATGGAGTCTGAGTGTGTACAAATGCAAATCTGGGACTCCTGTCTCTAGGCTTAGTATATATCCTTAATTTGGGGTGAAATCAGGTAGACCAAACATTCTCTGTTCATCGATATTAAGAAGGCGTTCGATAGTGTCAACAGGGAGTTTATTTGGCGTGGCTTACGCAGGAGAGCCATTCCCGATAAACTAATTGCTATTATCAAAGCTACATATGAAGGCTCCAAATGTCACGTTCTGCACAGGGGAAGGTTGTCTGAGGAATTTGAGATCCAAAGTGGGGTAAGACAAGGCTGTATCCTTTCACCAATATTATTCCTATTGGTGATTTGCGATGTGCTTCATGCAGCTTTGTCAACGGGAAACGGAGGAATTCGACGGACTCTTACATCTCAACTGAAATATCTTGACTACGCAGACGATGTATGCTTACTCTCCCACAGAATTATGGACCTCCACCAAATGACAGCAGATGTGGAGAGGGAGGCAGATGTCGTCGGGCTGAAAATTAATACGGCAAAAACTAAAATTATCAGCCTTGGAACAAATTCATCGGCTCAAATACGCATTGCTGGACAACCGGTAGAGAGAGTAGAGGATTTCCAGTATCTTGGGAGTATTGTCTCGACCGATGGTGGAACCGAACTGGATATAGCCAACAGGATCGCCAAAGCAAAGTCCGCGTTCGGGATGTTGTCCAAAATATGGCGAAGCAATGCAATCAGTTTGAGCACCAAAATAAAACTGTTCCGCTCCAACGTTGAATCCGCGCTGCTATATGGTTGCAGCACGTGGAGAGTGACCACTACTATCACCAGAAAGCTGCAAACGCTTGTTAATAGGTGCCTGCGCAATATCTTAAGGATTTTCTGGCCCAATCGTATCTCCAACAAACACCTTTACGAAAGATCGGGTCAGGAACCAATAGGCACAACCATCCAATGGCGGAAGTGGCAGTGGATTGGTCACACCTTCCGAAAGGGTGACAGCTCCATAGCGAATCATGCTATGCAATGGCACGTAGGTGTAGTAGAGGCCCTAGGACCCACAAGGGGATACAGGACATAATCATAATCAAACATTCTCTTAAAAAAATATCGCTGCATTTTATTGACCCCGTCGATATTTGAAAAGCCCCAAACTTGAGACGCATAGCAAAATATCGCTCTCTACACAGCGTTGAATAATTTAAATTTCGCTGAATGTCTTACCTCCTTCTTACCGATGAAATTTTTCCATGTGCTACTTAAGCAATTTTTTGCCTTTGTTTCTATTTCTTTAAGTTGCCCCATTAATAAAAGTTGTGGTGTTGTAATCATTCCCATTTCTATCTCGGTCCCGTTGAGATAGCATTTTTGGTTTTTTGCTCTTCTGCCCTTGCTGAAAACCATAATTTTGGATTTATCTAGGTTCACTGTGAAATTTTATATCTTAGAGTACTCTTCCAACTTTCGTATCATTCCTTGTAGCACGGATATATTTTCAGCTAATATAAGAATATCGTCAGCATTCATCACCAGTCGCACAAGAAAACTATTCAGGTCAAGTCCACTCCCCAACCAATAGTGCAGGTCGTTCAGCATTAGTGCAAATAACAGCGGACTAAGAAAATATGCTTACTTTACTCCCATAGTGGTATCAAAATAACCAGAAGCTTTTTCATCATCCTATACTGCAGAAACTGTGTTAGTGTACAGACTTTTAATAAGAACTAGAAACATTGATGACTCTCCTCTGTTGCTTAGCTTGTAAAATAAAGATCTTCTATCGATTCCAACAAAAGCTGCCTTAAAACCTACTCTAGAATAATTTTCTCTGAACCCAGCTTGAAATTCGTTAAAAATTCGGTGCTTCTTTTTATAGATAGTCTGCCGTGCATAATTTCTACTAATATCTTTGTTACACAGTTTATAAAAGAAATTCCTCTATAGTTCTCCACTTTATTTGCATTTCCTTTCTTGAATATTAAAAAAAAAAAATTGTTCTTAAGAAACTTTAAAGCATATCTGTGAATCCTTTAGCCAGTAGCTTAATATAATAATTGGTGCATGGCTATCCGCAAAGACCTAGACACGGATCAAAGATCGCATTTCATTCAAGGCTCAAATCGCAGCTACCTCAGCAGCAGAGAAAGTTGAGCTAGAATTCCAGTCTCGCATGAAGAGGAAGAAAGTACAGCGTAATATCCGGCAAGACAGGTGGAACCGCGTAAGCGCTCTTGCCTCAAAAGCTAAGGAAGCAGCAAATAGATGCGACAGCAGAACGAAAGCGTCGCTGCTTCGTACTCAAATGAACTGTCCTTGGCAAGGAATGCTCGAATACTCAGTCCTCCCAGTAACTTAAAGGCAATAGCCGCGATCAAAGCACTCAAGAAAAGTAAAGCGGTGGAGTCGATGGCATTCCTCCAGAGCTTTTCCAAGCGGCACCAAGTATATGGACATACCTTCATCGCCCAATTATAAGAAGGGCGTGGAAAAGTTAAGGCTTCCCAACAGAGTGGAAAAGGGGAATGATCATTAAGCTTCCGAGGAAAGGAACTATAACGGAGTGCGGAAACTGGAGAGGTATTTGCGTTCTTCCGGCGGTTTCCAAGATAATAGCTAAAGTTATATTGGATCGAATCAAACAACATCTTAATTCCACTCTCGATATCGAACAAGCATGTTTCCGCTCAGGATCCTTCTGCATTGTGCCTGCTGGTCGCAAGTTTGTGGAGGAAGTTCATGAGATTGGTATACTATTTATTAACACGAGTTATTCTCGTGTTCGTCCTGTGCTGTTGTGTGTTTTTTTTTTTTGGCGAGAACTTGAGGAAATAAACTTGAACGATCTCTAGTGCCAGCAAGACGGAGCTACGTACAATACAAGTCGTCCAACAGTCGATAGTTTGCGCACTAAGTTCAATAATCGCGTAATCAGCTGTTTTGGTGATGTTGCTTGGCTTTCGCAAAACTGCGATTTGACGCGGTTGAACTTTTTTGGTGGGGTGTCGTTAAATGTCGATGGTATGTATGTTGACAATCCAGATCGAACTATTCGTGAAATTGAGCTCCGAAACATCGAAAATTAAATGCCATTCAAGTGAAATTTAAAAAAAATAAATAAAGCAAACAAATTTTAAAAAATTGAAATAATTTTTTAATTACGATTTTAAAGAGAAACTAACAGATATACCTGCTGGAGAGGGTACTCTAAGGGTGATCTACTCTCGCCGAGACTAAGTTAGAGTGCACGATTGTCAAATCTAACTCCGGTAAGAATTGTAATACGAGGGGAACTCTAATCAGAGAATATACCTCTCCAAGGCATTAGTAGGGGACACCATAGGCCATTAGGTCGCAGTGTAATCTTCTTCTTTTCCCTATTTCGGCGAGGTTATGGTCCTAAAACAAGATATCATAACCCTCCCACTTCACCGTATTTCTACTGATCCGCCTGTGGGGTTCCCCTATTTGACTTCACAAAATATCGGCAGGCCTCCCGATTTTCGATTACTGGGTTACTGACGCCAATCAAATGCTGCTGTCGTTGCATTTCTGTGATCCAGGTGTTTATAGGCGTGCCTCGCGATGTCTTTGGAACGTTCACTGATATTGCCTTTTTAACAGGGTTCAAATGATCTCTTCTTTGAACGTGGCAATATCAGCTGAGCCGGTCGCGCTCTATCTTTCGTAAGATGGTTTCATTGACGTGAAGGCTTCCACGGATCTTCGAACTTCTTATTTGATCAAACTTTGTCACTCCTGCTGTCATGCGAATCATCTTCATCACCGCTGCCGTTAATTTACCCTCATACGTTTTGCACATCGTCCAACTAATGTGTTGTGTGTTGTAATGTTTTGAACTAATGTGATACCCATTTGCCTCCAAAACGTCCACCCACACATCAAGTGTTCGTTGCAAGTACGTAGGTTCCTCACTTATGGTGGCTCCATCGATCGTCAGCAAAGAATAATTGATGTACCTTAGCTCGCAGTGTAATAATAATATAAAACACAAGTGTGGTTCCAGATTTGTAGATTGTTGTTTTTTATGCAAATTAAAATATTTAATTTGTGGTACAAGCATTTTTTTTATATTGACATATTCCATAATTTGGATGAAATAAAAGGTTATATAATGATAGGTTACCAAAATATGTTTGCTTAAAATATTTGTTACTTTTTATTTATTTTTATTTTTATTAGCCCACGTTATTCAAATATGTATGTGTACGACGAGGATATGCCACTATAAGACCATGGTCTTCAACAATGAATAACACTTGGAACAACTAGATATGAGTTAAAAAGCTTGGTCTCTGACGTGTGCTTGATTGCGGTTAATCTGGAAAAATATAGCTTTAACTGAAGGATGAAATGATTAATGAATACCCTCAGGTTTTCTTTTTTTTTTCAAAATTGACTGGCTCGCCAGCTGTGTAATTCTTATAGGTATATTGATTGATATTGGTTATAATCAATATTAACAAATCATCCATACTCATAATCTTTTTGTAGATTACAGTGGGTCGTCGACTTACTCATATGAACTTACATAATGCGTTCGTAGAAAATGTCAGTCAGAAAATGAATAGACGTAACGCGCTGTACCAAAGTATGTGCGTTTGATTGTATTATACTTTAAAACGTACTGAGTCATGAAGCAATTGCCACTTCCGACAAAGAGAGTTTATTTGTACCACGGAAGTTCCATTGTTAGGTTTTTTTGTATCTTCGAAAGTTCGTAAGTCGTGTATTCGCATGTCAAGTGCCCATTGTGTATGTAAGAATAGAACATTGTAAAATTCTACTAAGAATGAAAAAATTATCCAGAAGCAAATTAAATATTTTTATAGGAACTCTTCTCGTATGAACCCTTGTGCAAAAAATTAGATACAGGGTGCTTCAATACTGTGGGAAGAAGCACATTTTTTTTTCAGTGGGCGCCGTGGCGTAAGAGGTTAGTGTAGTGTAGTGTAGCATGCGGTTCCAAGTTCGAGTCCCAGAAAACACCAAAAAGTTTTTTTCACGGTCCCACCTCTCGCGAGCGTCTGACAAATATCCGAGAGTATTATTGTCACGAAAAAGCTTTTCAAATCGCCGTTCGGATACGGCACTAAACTGTAGGTCCCTTCCATTCTTGTGAAAAATATAACGCACACAACATGAGTGGTTGCGAGAAGCTAGGTCCTGGCTTTAATGAGCTGTTGCGCCAAATATTTATTTTTTATTTAGTATGTATTCATTCAGAAGTCGTACTAGTCTTCGGTAGAATTTTACTTCACTCATTACAACCATCCAATGGCGGAAGTGGCAGTGGATTGGTCACACCTTCCGAAAGGGTGACAGCTCCATAGCGAATCATGCTATGCAATGGCACGTAGGTGTAGTAGAGGCCCTAGGACCCACAAGGGGATACAGGACATAATCATAATCAAACATTCTCTTAAAAAAATATCGCTGCATTTTATTGACCCCGTCGATATTTGAAAAGCCCCAAACTTGAGACGCATAGCAAAATATCGCTCTCTACACAGCGTTGAATAATTTAAATTTCGCTGAATGTCTTACCTCCTTCTTACCGATGAAATTTTTCCATGTGCTACTTAAGCAATTTTTTGCCTTTGTTTCTATTTCTTTAAGTTGCCCCATTAATAAAAGTTGTGGTGTTGTAATCATTCCCATTTCTATCTCGGTCCCGTTGAGATAGCATTTTTGGTTTTTTGCTCTTCTGCCCTTGCTGAAAACCATAATTTTGGATTTATCTAGGTTCACTGTGAAATTTTATATCTTAGAGTACTCTTCCAACTTTCGTATCATTCCTTGTAGCACGGATATATTTTCAGCTAATATAAGAATATCGTCAGCATTCATCACCAGTCGCACAAGAAAACTATTCAGGTCAAGTCCACTCCCCAACCAATAGTGCAGGTCGTTCAGCATTAGTGCAAATAACAGCGGACTAAGAAAATATGCTTACTTTACTCCCATAGTGGTATCAAAATAACCAGAAGCTTTTTCATCATCCTATACTGCAGAAACTGTGTTAGTGTACAGACTTTTAATAAGAACTAGAAACATTGATGACTCTCCTCTGTTGCTTAGCTTGTAAAATAAAGATCTTCTATCGATTCCAACAAAAGCTGCCTTAAAACCTACTCTAGAATAATTTTCTCTGAACCCAGCTTGAAATTCGTTAAAAATTCGGTGCTTCTTTTTATAGATAGTCTGCCGTGCATAATTTCTACTAATATCTTTGTTACACAGTTTATAAAAGAAATTCCTCTATAGTTCTCCACTTTATTTGCATTTCCTTTCTTGAATATTAAAAAAAAAAAATTGTTCTTAAGAAACTTTAAAGCATATCTGTGAATCCTTTAGCCAGTAGCTTAATATAATAATTGGTGCATGGCTATCCGCAAAGACCTAGACACGGATCAAAGATCGCATTTCATTCAAGGCTCAAATCGCAGCTACCTCAGCAGCAGAGAAAGTTGAGCTAGAATTCCAGTCTCGCATGAAGAGGAAGAAAGTACAGCGTAATATCCGGCAAGACAGGTGGAACCGCGTAAGCGCTCTTGCCTCAAAAGCTAAGGAAGCAGCAAATAGATGCGACAGCAGAACGAAAGCGTCGCTGCTTCGTACTCAAATGAACTGTCCTTGGCAAGGAATGCTCGAATACTCAGTCCTCCCAGTAACTTAAAGGCAATAGCCGCGATCAAAGCACTCAAGAAAAGTAAAGCGGTGGAGTCGATGGCATTCCTCCAGAGCTTTTCCAAGCGGCACCAAGTATATGGACATACCTTCATCGCCCAATTATAAGAAGGGCGTGGAAAAGTTAAGGCTTCCCAACAGAGTGGAAAAGGGGAATGATCATTAAGCTTCCGAGGAAAGGAACTATAACGGAGTGCGGAAACTGGAGAGGTATTTGCGTTCTTCCGGCGGTTTCCAAGATAATAGCTAAAGTTATATTGGATCGAATCAAACAACATCTTAATTCCACTCTCGATATCGAACAAGCATGTTTCCGCTCAGGATCCTTCTGCATTGTGCCTGCTGGTCGCAAGTTTGTGGAGGAAGTTCATGAGATTGGTATACTATTTATTAACACGAGTTATTCTCGTGTTCGTCCTGTGCTGTTGTGTGTTTTTTTTTTTTGGCGAGAACTTGAGGAAATAAACTTGAACGATCTCTAGTGCCAGCAAGACGGAGCTACGTACAATACAAGTCGTCCAACAGTCGATAGTTTGCGCACTAAGTTCAATAATCGCGTAATCAGCTGTTTTGGTGATGTTGCTTGGCTTTCGCAAAACTGCGATTTGACGCGGTTGAACTTTTTTGGTGGGGTGTCGTTAAATGTCGATGGTATGTATGTTGACAATCCAGATCGAACTATTCGTGAAATTGAGCTCCGAAACATCGAAAATTAAATGCCATTCAAGTGAAATTTAAAAAAAATAAATAAAGCAAACAAATTTTAAAAAATTGAAATAATTTTTTAATTACGATTTTAAAGAGAAACTAACAGATATACCTGCTGGAGAGGGTACTCTAAGGGTGATCTACTCTCGCCGAGACTAAGTTAGAGTGCACGATTGTCAAATCTAACTCCGGTAAGAATTGTAATACGAGGGGAACTCTAATCAGAGAATATACCTCTCCAAGGCATTAGTAGGGGACACCATAGGCCATTAGGTCGCAGTGTAATCTTCTTCTTTTCCCTATTTCGGCGAGGTTATGGTCCTAAAACAAGATATCATAACCCTCCCACTTCACCGTATTTCTACTGATCCGCCTGTGGGGTTCCCCTATTTGACTTCACAAAATATCGGCAGGCCTCCCGATTTTCGATTACTGGGTTACTGACGCCAATCAAATGCTGCTGTCGTTGCATTTCTGTGATCCAGGTGTTTATAGGCGTGCCTCGCGATGTCTTTGGAACGTTCACTGATATTGCCTTTTTAACAGGGTTCAAATGATCTCTTCTTTGAACGTGGCAATATCAGCTGAGCCGGTCGCGCTCTATCTTTCGTAAGATGGTTTCATTGACGTGAAGGCTTCCACGGATCTTCGAACTTCTTATTTGATCAAACTTTGTCACTCCTGCTGTCATGCGAATCATCTTCATCACCGCTGCCGTTAATTTACCCTCATACGTTTTGCACATCGTCCAACTAATGTGTTGTGTGTTGTAATGTTTTGAACTAATGTGATACCCATTTGCCTCCAAAACGTCCACCCACACATCAAGTGTTCGTTGCAAGTACGTAGGTTCCTCACTTATGGTGGCTCCATCGATCGTCAGCAAAGAATAATTGATGTACCTTAGCTCGCAGTGTAATAATAATATAAAACACAAGTGTGGTTCCAGATTTGTAGATTGTTGTTTTTTATGCAAATTAAAATATTTAATTTGTGGTACAAGCATTTTTTTTATATTGACATATTCCATAATTTGGATGAAATAAAAGGTTATATAATGATAGGTTACCAAAATATGTTTGCTTAAAATATTTGTTACTTTTTATTTATTTTTATTTTTATTAGCCCACGTTATTCAAATATGTATGTGTACGACGAGGATATGCCACTATAAGACCATGGTCTTCAACAATGAATAACACTTGGAACAACTAGATATGAGTTAAAAAGCTTGGTCTCTGACGTGTGCTTGATTGCGGTTAATCTGGAAAAATATAGCTTTAACTGAAGGATGAAATGATTAATGAATACCCTCAGGTTTTCTTTTTTTTTTCAAAATTGACTGGCTCGCCAGCTGTGTAATTCTTATAGGTATATTGATTGATATTGGTTATAATCAATATTAACAAATCATCCATACTCATAATCTTTTTGTAGATTACAGTGGGTCGTCGACTTACTCATATGAACTTACATAATGCGTTCGTAGAAAATGTCAGTCAGAAAATGAATAGACGTAACGCGCTGTACCAAAGTATGTGCGTTTGATTGTATTATACTTTAAAACGTACTGAGTCATGAAGCAATTGCCACTTCCGACAAAGAGAGTTTATTTGTACCACGGAAGTTCCATTGTTAGGTTTTTTTGTATCTTCGAAAGTTCGTAAGTCGTGTATTCGCATGTCAAGTGCCCATTGTGTATGTAAGAATAGAACATTGTAAAATTCTACTAAGAATGAAAAAATTATCCAGAAGCAAATTAAATATTTTTATAGGAACTCTTCTCGTATGAACCCTTGTGCAAAAAATTAGATACAGGGTGCTTCAATACTGTGGGAAGAAGCACATTTTTTTTTCAGTGGGCGCCGTGGCGTAAGAGGTTAGTGTAGTGTAGTGTAGCATGCGGTTCCAAGTTCGAGTCCCAGAAAACACCAAAAAGTTTTTTTCACGGTCCCACCTCTCGCGAGCGTCTGACAAATATCCGAGAGTATTATTGTCACGAAAAAGCTTTTCAAATCGCCGTTCGGATACGGCACTAAACTGTAGGTCCCTTCCATTCTTGTGAAAAATATAACGCACACAACATGAGTGGTTGCGAGAAGCTAGGTCCTGGCTTTAATGAGCTGTTGCGCCAAATATTTATTTTTTATTTAGTATGTATTCATTCAGAAGTCGTACTAGTCTTCGGTAGAATTTTACTTCACTCATTTTTACATCCATGCTAGCCTTGCTCGTAGAATTTGATTTTAAATTTATTTTTGATTCTGTCAGTCACATCTGTCGCGAGTATTTTGCATTGACATGCAGAGCGAATCCGCATGAATAATAAATTAGAGCAAAACGAAAAAAAAATAAATGTCACCTATTATGTATTGAGTCAAACAGACAACCGACCAAGTTCTAATTCATTTATTGACTGACTTTTGAAATGGTATTTTACATTGGTTACTTAACTCTAACATGCTTGGCTTAACTGATTATCGACTACCATAATATTAGTATCATCCTATGTAAAAGCTATACAGGTTGAGTATTATACTTGATAGCTATACTTAGTTAATACATGACATTACCTCCTCTTTAAAAAAAATGCATCTATATATCCAAATACATACAATATCAAATACAATAGTTATATTTATACCATAACTTAAATATGCAAGTATATATGTATATGTATAAATCAATATTAAGTTTGTTAACGTTTCTTTGATGAACGCTCTGTAATTTTCAATTTTTTCTTCAGATTCCTTCTCTTCAGTTATGTTGCCTTCTTCCTTCTCTTCTTTTACACAGATTTCATCCTTATCTACAGTACATGCTTCTTTTGGAACTACCTCTGTTCGTTTTGGGATATAAGTTTCTACTTTTAGTTTTTTCAACTGATTTCTATGTACAATTTTCTTCTTCCTTTTACATTCTATGGTATATAATAAATTACTAACACGATTTATAATTATTGCTGGAATCCATTTAGCATAACAATATTCTGGATTTAAATATAAAACCTTCTCCCCCAACTTCAAATCAAAATTTAACTTCTTATTATTCTTAAATTCTGTATACATTTTTAACTTTTTATCTTTATAACCACTTTTATTTGCAATTTCTTTCTTTTCGCTGTTAAATGGATTAATATATGTTAGTAAAGTCCGAGGCTTATAAGAGAATATTCGTTCACATGGTGGAATACCTGTCACAGTTGATGGTGTGTTTCTATATTTGAACAAAAAATTCAATACCTTTGATTGTAATGACAACTTATGTTATCATTCAAATATGCAATCAATGCCTTTTTGGAAGTACCTACTGCCCTCTCGGCTAAACCGTTGCTGGGAGGGTGATAGACTGGGCAAGGCATGTACTCAATACCATTACTATCCAAAAACGTTTTAAATTCAAAACTAGAAAACTGAGGACCATTATCACTAACTAGTGTTTTGCAAAATCCAAAATTAGCTAACAAAATCTTCAATTTTTCAATTACCGCGAACGCTGTGGTCTTCGACAAAATATCTACTGATATCCACTTGCTGAAATCATCAGCCGCAATTAAAAAATCAACTCCTGCAAACTGAAATAGATCGACATGTAATCTTTTGAAAGGGAAATATGTTCTCGGCCATGTAAAGTTTGGGCAATCTTTTTTCTTACTACGCCCTTTTAAACAAACGTCACACTTATTTACATATCGTTCGACATCTTTGTCAATTTGAGGCCACCAAACCGCCGAACGAGCCATCATTTTCATGCGCACTATACCTACATGTTGGTCATGCAATACTCCTAAAACCCTAATCCGGTATTTTGTGGGAATCACCACCCTGTCTCCATAAAACAAACACTTGTTTTCAAAATTCAAAGATCCCCTGACTCGATAAAACGGCAACAACTCTTTTAGGTCTGAATTTTGTTTACACAATTTTTCAACACTTACCAGCCAACCCTTTTGTACATGCTCCCTCACCGTCACTAACAACTTGTCTTCTTCTGTGGCATTACTTATTTCTTTTATTGTCAAAGGATATAAATTACTAAAATCGAAAAAATTCATTTCAACAGTGTTAATATTAGTGGGGATGTTTTGAGGAAGTCGCGATAGGCCATCAGCATTCTGCAATTTCGCCCCTGGTCTATATTTAATTTTGCAATCATACCCCGCGAGGAACAAAATCCACCGATGAAAACGTATAGACACAATGCTACTTAAAGCTTTCTGATCGCCCAATAAGTTCTCCAATGGCTTATGATCTGTGTATACCACAAACCTATAACCATAAACAAACTTGTGGAATCTCTTGATAGCGAAAATGACGGCCAGAGCCTCTCGGTGTAGCTGGGAGTAATTTTGTTCAGCTGAGCTTAACGTTGAGGAAACCATATAGCACGGCTTTTCAATTCCCTTATCCACAATGCTTAAAATCGCTCCAACACCGTATGGTGACGCATCACATGCAATGACAATCGGTAAGCTTGGGTTAAAGTGAGTTAACAAATTATTGTTAATCAACAGAAGTTTACTTTTTTCAAACGCGTCGCGACACTCCTTGCTCCACTTAAAACGTACACCCTTACGCAAAAGTTTATACAGCGGAGCTAAAATTGTGGAACTATTTGGCAAGAATTTAGCATAGTAGTTTATCAACCCTAAATTACTTTGTAATTGTTCAACATTTGCGGGACACGGAGCTGAAACAATACATTCCATCTTTGATTTTGATGGACTAATGCCTAGGGGAGTAATAATATGACCCAAATACTCCAAATTTTCTTTGAAAAATTCACATATTTCCCAATTAATTTTTACTTTGTATTCTTCTAACCGTTTTAGAACTGAAAACAACTTCGCCTTACAATCTACTAGGGATTTACCTGCGACTAAGATGTCGTCTAAATATACTGTTACACCTTCCAGATTCTGTAGCATTATGTCCATAGTCTTTTGGAAAATCATTGGTGCAGAAGACACACCAAAAGGTAATCTTAAAAATGTGAAAAGTCCCTTGTGCGTATTTATGGTTAAAAACTCTCGCGAAGCTTCCGTAACGGATAGTTGCAGGTAGGCGCCTATTAAATCTAACGAACAAAATACAGAGTACCCCCCTAGACTCGCGAGAATTTCATCTATCAACGGCAAGGGATAAACATCAACTTGCGCTTCCGGGTTAATAGTGACTTTAAAATTCCCACATAACCGCACAGTCTTATCCTTTTTTAGAACACATACTATGGGAGCTGCCCACCTACTATAGCGAATTGGTTTTATTATTCCCTGCTTGCACATACGGTCCAACTCTTCTTCTATATCCGCTCTTAAACTTATTGGTGTGGCATATGGTTTGAAAAATTTGGGCTTCGCATTTGGTTTCAGACATATTTCCGCTTCAAAATCTTTTAATGGCTCATTTGAATATATAAAAAGTTTGGGAAAATTATCTTTAATTTCCCCCAAAATTTGATAATCTACATTATTTTGTATTGCATTTACCTTAAACTCATTGTCGAAAAATTTCCTCCAATAAGGAAACATCACATCTATCCAATTTCTTCCAAAAAGGGGCCTAAAGTTTTTTTCCGAATTGACAATCACTAAAGGTAAACTGTAATTTTTTTGCACTGTGACAGTTATTACACCATGCACATTGACCTTATCACCCGTTAATACCTGAAGAGGAGGATAATTTTTATTAGTACTTAATACAACATTAGAAAAATAATAATGATAGTCGTTTTTAGAAATTACGGACACTACTGCTCCTGTATCCACCTCCATAGCGATGGTTTGATCTTCGATGCTGACCTCAATGCTTTTCGGTTCACAGCTGCTCTCAATCCAATGCAGAGAACCGAGCTTGTAGTTTATCTCGTTTATCTCCGACGAAATGTTGTTCGATGCAAAGTTCCTAGGTTTGTTGTAGTTTGTAGGTTTGGTGTAGTTACGTTGGGGAGGTCTCTGCTGCTTTCTTTGTTGAGTACGACATGCTTTCGCCGAATGCCCCTTAACTCCACACGCGAAACAAAACCAGTTTTTAGCGGGACACTTGTTGGCGGGATGCTTTGTGGTGCATTTGGTACATTTTATAGAATTCCACTTATTTTGATAATTACCAATTTTATTTATTTCGAATTGCGGGTGCATGTTGCGTTGCTCTCTATCGACTAAAGAGACCGGGCAATGTCACAGGCTGAGTCCCAAGTCAAGTTTGTCGTTGAGAGTAGTTTCGTTTGTAGTTTCTCGTTTCTAATGCCACTGACTAAACGATCTCGTAAGGCATCTTCTAGAAACGTGCCGAAGTTACACGTGGTAGCCAGAATTTTTAAATTCATTATGTAATCTGCAATACTTTGCCCTTGTACTTGGGCGTAGCCGTAGAACTTAAATCGGTCTGCAATTATATTCCTTGTTGGCGCAAAATTTGATTTGATTTTCCCGATAAGATCCTTATAGGTTTTACTGGTCGGTTTCTCGGGCATCAATATGGACTTTATACGTTTGTATGCTTCTGGGCCAACTAGGGTGAGGAATAAGGGTACTTTCCGGCCCTCTTCAATTGTATTTACCTTGAACAACTCTTCCATTCTTTCGAGATAGTCATCGAAATCATCGCCGGCTGTGAATTGTTCTATGGATCCAATCAGTGCCATGATCACGTGTTTTTTTATACACTTTTTATTTCGGCAATCCTCACTTGTTATACAACAATTTGGGTAATAACGTTTATACAAACTTCTAGTTATGGTTTTTTAATTTAAATTACGAATTTCGTGGAGTACACGCGTGAAATTTTTTTTTTTTTATATATATATATATATATATATCCTCGTCGCCAATATTATGTATTGAGTCAAACAGACAACCGACCAAGTTCTAATTCATTTATTGACTGACTTTTGAAATGGTATTTTACATTGGTTACTTAACTCTAACATGCTTGGCTTAACTGATTATCGACTACCATAGTATTAGTATCATCCTATGTAAAAGCTATACAGGTTGAGTATTATACTTGATAGCTATACTTAGTTAATACATGACATCACCATGCCATGCCGACTCAAAAAGAATCTATGTATGTAAAAACGGGGAGGACTTTAAGGAGAGTTTTTAAAAGGAAGCAGGTAAATCACGATTAACGCCTTAAATTTTTTTTACAAAATATCGAGCTCAAAGCTGGCAATGTGCAGGGGAGGCGTGTGTTTGCTCGTTAATCGATGTGTGTAAGTTCAAGGTCGAGCCCCAGCGCGGGAAAGCAATCATCATCCACCCAGGTTAAAAGTAGAAAGTTTTTCCATCCACTTCCCCCAAAAAGGTTCTGGGACTTAAGTTTATGCACTTCCACAATATTCTGCCGTTCCCATATCCCTGTAAAATCAGTCAAACCTAGTTCCTTAAATTTTGTTGACTAATTCGGTCGCTTTGTGTTGCCGTGTTGTGAGCAGATTTTATTGTATCATTTTTGTAAGTGTTTTTCATCCGAAATTTTAAGGAGTCTTATCCAGAAATTTAATGCACTTTTTGCTACTTAATCGACTGCGCCAAGTTTGGTCAAGTCATAAGTTTAAAGCTCCGTTAAACCCACAAACCAAAAATAACCTCAATTACAGAGCTCGACAACAAAGTAGAGGCTTTCGAAAAAGCTTTTAATATGGCGCATAAAGTCTCATGTCCAGTCAAATACCTTGATGGAACGAGGAATTCTCACGTCTTAGAAAGCTGACGAGAGAGACCTTCAATATCTGTAAATACTGTAAATAATGCTGTAAATACTAGCAGCCTTATAAAGACTGCCTTAGAAAATATAAACAATCTTTCAGAGTGACTAAAAGACAGTCATGGATAGATTACTGCCAATCCATTGAGACCCTTAAGGACTTTGCAAGACTCAGTAAAATGCTATCGAACGAACACTCCAATCCATTCCTTCTTAGAAAGATGGATGGGGAATGGACTAAGTCTATAGCAGTCTCTAGAACTTCTGATAAACACTCATTTTCCTGGATGCATAGATAATCGTGCAGAGCCTACAAACTCTCAGCGCACACAATCCAATGCCTGGGAAAACCTTATACCCATTATTACAGAGGAACAAATTTCCTGGGCCTTAAACAGTTTCGCTCCTTAAATGTCCGCTGGCCTGGATGGCATTCTACCCATTATGCTACAGAGGTCGCAAGACCTGGCAATTACTTTACTTTACTAGGGCCTTGTACGCACTCCGACCTGTAAGATCTATTGTGCCAGCCCGGTGTTTAGCTGAGAACTTGGTTAAGACTCTTGATAAATCTCAACAAAGCTCCAGGCTCAATATTCCAGAAGTCAGAGGGACTCAATACAGCCCTTCCGATATGTAGAAGTCTTTTTCTTGCGGCCATGGGGCATTCACAAAGAATATGTTCTGCCGTCTCTTTTTGCTCTCCACATAGCCGGCATTGGTCTGTATCTGCTACTCCTATCTCGTGCAGATGGTACCTGAGTGGGCGATGACCAGTCAAGTAGCCTGTTAAGGTTCTTAGGTCTGCTTTCCTAAGCTCGAGTAGCTTTTTAGACTTGCAGCGGTTGAGATTAATGAACTTCTTTGCCTGTCTTTGGCCCTTGAGTTTGGCCCAGTACTCTGCATGATGATCATCTTCCCATTTCTTTATTTTTATGTAAACGCTACTCCGTGCGACTCCAAAATAGGGTTCAGGACCGACTAGTGGGCGACTACCGCCTCTTCTCGCTAAGCAGTCCGCCCGTTCGTTGCCCTCGACGCCTTCGTGTCCTGGTATCCAGGCCACAGTGACTATGTTTTTCGATGCGAGATCTTCGAGTAGGTTTAGACAGTCCCATACAAGTTTTGATCCTACCGTGTATGATTTCAGAGCCAGAAGTGCTGCCTGGCTGTCTGAGAGGATATAGATACGAGTACCCTCGACTCTTCTACGCAGACATTCTCGTACACAGAGCTCGATCGCATGGACTTCCGCCTGAAATATTGTTCGTGATTTCCCAAGCGCAGCCGCACGTTGGAACCTGGGTCCATAAACCCCTGCGCCAGTGCTACGATTTTCCAATTTGGAACCATCTGTGTACCAAGTTTGAGAGTTTGGTAAGACTACAAGTCCTTCATTCCTCCATGTGTGGCGGTCACCTATGACCACATTGAATTTCCTAGAGAACCGGTATTTCTTGAACATAGTATCTGGGATTTTGAGAATAGGGTCATTTTGAATATAACTTAGAATCTTCAAATGGCCTGTAAAGTTGCCGATTTTAAGGTCCGAGATCTTGGGTAGCCTGAGAGCACTCAGCATAGCTTCTTTTTGTGCTGCAAGGTGCAACGGTGTGAGGCTAAGCATTGCTCCCATTGCTGCCGTGGGGCACGTTCTCATTGCTCCTGTGATACTCAGATAGGCTAGACGATGTATTTTATTCAACTGTTCCTGAGTCTTGGCCTGTAAGGTTTTTGGCCACCAAGCCAACGATGCATAGGTGACCATGGGTTTGTTAATGGCGCTGTACGTCCAATATATTATCTTGGGTTTTAGCCCCCAAGTTTTACCATGTAGGCGCTGGCACATAAACATTGCTCTTGTCGCTTTCTCGGTAACCTTGTTCAGGTGTGAATTCCAGGTGAGCGTCTTGTCAAGTATAACACCTAGGTACTTCGCTTCCTTCGATATGTCGATTGGGACGTTTTCCAGTCTAATTTCTTTGAGAGTGTGGTTTCTTTTCCTGGAAAAGGGTACAAGTATAGTTTTTCGTGGGTTGATGGTAAGTCCCTTTGTCCTGCACCAATCAGAGTTAAATTGAGGGCACCTTGCATTAGTTGAGAAATTATGTCCTCACATTTGCCTCTGAGGCTGATGACAATGTCGTCTGCGTATCCTTGTACTTTGTAACCCGATTTTTCAAGTAGCTCTAGAAGTTCGTCAATAACTAAGGTCCAGAGCAGGGGAGAGAGGACTCCTCCCTGCGGGCAACCTCTGGTAGCTGTTATAGTTTTATGCGAGCCTCCGCACTCGATTCTTATCTTCCTGCTGCATAGCATGGTTAGGATCCAGTTTATGATCAGAGGAGCGATATTTTTCCTGATCATAGCCTTTTTGATAGCCTCATAGGAAGTGTTGTCGAATGCTCCCTGTATATCTATGAAGGCACATAGGGCTGTTTCTTTGGCAGCTAATGATTTTTCAATCAATAATGTTAAGCTATGAATGGCTGTTTCCGTAGATTTCCCAGGTTGATAAGCAAATTGGTTTGCATGCAGAGGGTCATGTATAAGGAACTTTTCCCTTATATGATAATCGACAATTTTCTCCATCGTTTTTAGGAGAAAGGAGCTGAGACTAATGGGTCGAAAGGATTTAGGCGATTGCTCCGCCTGCTTTGCCGCCTTTGGAATGAAAACCACCTTAACCTCCTTACAACTTTTTGGTATGTAGCCTAGTGTAAGGCTGGATCTGAAAATTCTTATAAGGGTAGGAATTAACAGGTTTGCTCCTTGTTGTAGTAGGCAGGGAAATATGCCATCTATACCTGGTGATTTAAATGGGCTAAAGGTAGATAGAGCCCATCTAATATGGTTGGCAGTAAAGATTTTGCTAGATAGGCTATAGTCTCGTGTAGAAGCAATGAGAACGTCGTTCCTCAGGTGTTCTGGAGAGACAGCACAAACGGATATACAGCCTGGAAAGTGGGTGTCAAGTAAGGCTTGACAGGTTTCCTCCGGACTGCTGGTGAATTCCCCATCTGGTTTCTTTAGGGAGCCAAGATGCTTGGAGTGACTCTTGGCTAGGGCCTTTTGAAGGCGAGCCGCAGTGGGGAAGCTTTCGATGCGTTCGCAGTGAGTTCTCCAAGATTCGCCTTTAGATTTTCTAAGTTCTTTGTTATAACTTGTTAGAGTTTCTTTGTAAAGGCCCCAATCGCCATTGATTTTAGCTCTATTGAATAGCTTCCTAGTTTCACGCCTAAGTGACTCAAGACCCTTATTCCACCAGGGGGCATCGCGGTTGGTCCTTTTCTGTGTTTCGGCACAACTGCCTTCATAAGCGACGGAAATGGTTTTTCGAAGGTGTTCTGCCTCGAATTCCAACTCTGAAATGGTATGTATAGGATTCGAAGCACGATTTAGTTCTGCCTCGAGGATAAACCGATAGGAATCCCAATTAGTGTGTCTAGGGTTCCTGTAATTTAGCGTGTCACTCATGGAGATCCCTATATCGAATCTGATGTGGTTATGGTCCGACATAGAGACTTCATCAGACACGTGCCAGTTTGTGATGAAATTGTATATAAAAGGGCTTGCCAAAGTGAGATCTAGTACCTCTTGGCGGATTATGTTAGTAAAAGTAGGAACGTTTCCCCTATTTACCACCACCATGTTGTTAGTACATACAAATTCGAAAAGCGATTCACCTCTTTTGTTGATGTCCGAACTGCCCCAGGCGGTGTGATGGGCGTTAGCGTCACAGCTGATAATCCAGGGTAGCTTTGTGGCACGGTAGTAAGCCATCAAGTACCCTATCTCGTTCGGCGGTGCTTCGGCTGTGTCCCCGGGAAAGTAAGCGGAGGCGAAGACAACCTTCGTGGTTCCACTTGTTAGCGGCACTTCTGCCACTATCGCCACCAGGTCCCTAGTAATGAACTCTGTAATGGGAAATATATTATGAGTATTTTTAATTAAAATTGCTGCCCTAGGATTACTCCACGAGTCAGAATAAATTAACTTACAGTTCTTCGTTGGGAGCCCTTTAATGGCTCCCTCGAGCACTAATGGCTCTTGCATCAGTGCTAAGTCAACATCTTCCTTGATGAACCGTCTATTCAGCACGGAAGATGCTGCCCTAGCATGGTGGAAGTTTATTTGAAGGCACCTGAAATGCCTTCTGATGAGTGGTGGAGGACTCATCTACCGTTTACGCCCCCTGTCCCGGTGGGCCGTTTTTCTGACCCTGCCGCTATTTAGTAGCGCAGCTTCCTCGGGGTTTCTTCTCTCCCACTTCCTTAACCTTCCAGAGGGAGGGATGTAGCGTCTTTCGCTATACCTAGGGGTGTAGTCTTCCTCTCGACGTGGTGTGTGTCTGGGTCTGAGGGGCGAGGGTGGACGTGGATGAGGGTTGCGGGGATGAGGGTTGCGCGGAAGCTTCGGTATCGCGCTTGAAGCTCTAGCTGATGTTCTTTCTGGCGGCCGTTTGTTTGCGGATACCGCCTCAGCGCTGGTGCTTGTGCCCTGTGTGGCCTCTGCCCTGGTGTTGGAGACCCGTATGGCCTCAGCGCTGGTGCTGGGCCCTGTATGGCCTCAGTGCCGCTGGTATTAGCTCTGCGCATACAAGAGCTGGCAGGATTTTCTTTGACTATCGTGCCTGTCTGGTTACGGTGGGTCTTGGGTGCTCTTTATGTTTATGGCGAAGTTGTACGGACCCGAAGCCGTAACTAAGTTCGCCTCCGATTTTCGAGAGGTGTGAGGCTGATGCCGGATCCAGAGCCACGGTGATCTCCACGACGGCTGCTCGTTCGACTCTATTGAGCACTCTCCAGTCGTCCACTCTTAGCCCTTCGTTTTGGCCTTTTATTCGGCCCAACAAACGCTCGTTCGAGTCTTTGCCAGGAAAGTACCCGACAAAAATTTCTGGACGCGGAACTTCTTCCTCGTCCACAGCTTTCAGCTGTGCATCTTTCCAGGGCTTCATTTTGGGTACTGTTGTCTTGAGCCAGTCCGCTGTTGCTCTATTTTTACAGCTGAAAAGAAGCCAGCCGGGTTTGAAAGTACAACCGAGGAACTGCGGTTTAGTAGAACTTTCCCTCTGCTGCAGGATGATGTCCAGTACCTTGTCCTGTACCCGTCTGAGCTGGTCTGTAGTCCAGATGGTGCCCGGGAAGTCTGGTGGTAACACACCAATCTTGACGATGTCAACGGCGGCGTCCCTGTAGGTTTTTACAGGGCTTGATGGTCCGAGCCTAACTTTTGACGTGGTGGCTATCCTCTTCGCTGCGTTGTCTGGTGGTGTAGCGCTGTCACCTCTTGGACGTTTTGAGTGGGCTTCTTGCCTGTTTAGTGGAGTCTGCGCTAGCTCACCTGGCAATTCAATGGCTCATGTCGATTTTCAGGAGCTGTTTACTGAACAACCATGTACCCATTCATGGAGACGAGTGAGAGTGGTTTTCATCCCAACGGCAGACAGACGCGTTCATGAAAACTCAAAAGATTTTAGACCAATTAGTCTAACCTCCTTTGTACTGAAGACCCTCGAGCGACTTCTAGACAACCATTTGCGAAGCAAAATAGAACCATGCATCTCCAAACTCAGCACGCATACCTCAAAGGTAGATCAACAGAGACAGCTCTTCACGAGGTAGTGCGGACTACAGAAAACTCCATACACTACAAAGAATATACCCTAGCTACTTCCCTAGATATAGAGGGAGCTTTTAATAACGTACACACTGAACCAATCCTAGAGTCCCTTACGGAGCTGGGAATAGATGGATAGATAAATAGATAGATATTTATTTGGTATAAATTTACAAAATTGGTTTGTTACCGCATATTTAAAATACAGAGATATGATATTATCTTATATCTTCCAACTAAAAGCAATCTAAGCCAATGGATCGTTTCTATGCTTAGCACTAGAATTATTCAGCCAACACTAGGCAATAGCAATATAACCACGTGCAGCCGAACAACTAGCAGAGGCCCTAGAAGCAGATAGAGGCAAGCTATAAAGCAGATATTACCACCATCCAGGAAGTGCGACGGGATGGGCCGGGCAAAAAGAGGATGAAAAACTGTGACATCTACTACGGTGATTGCTACAGAGGCAACAGGCAACGCTTATTCGGATGCGGATTTGTCATACGCGGCAGACTTAGGCAAGAAGTCTTAAGCTTCCGACACGTAAGCGAGCGTATTATGACTATCCGGATCAAGGCTAAATTCGCTAACATAAGCCTAATATGTGTTCATGCCCCCACGAAAGAAAAGGACCCTGCCACCAAAGAGTGTTTCTACGAGCTCCTCGACAAAACATACGAGCAATGTCCTAAATACGACGTTCAAATCGTATTGGGCGATTTTAACGCCAAAATAGGAAAGGAGGACGTCTTTGGTAGGGCAGTCGGTAAGCATAGCCTACACGACACCACGTCTGCTAACGGACTAAGGCTAATTGATTTCGCTCTGGAGCGAAATGTCACCATAGCAAGCACGTGGTTTCCTCATCTCGATATTCATAAGCAGACATGGCGGTCCAATGATCATGTCACGATCAACCAAATTGATCATATTGCGATCGACGCAAGGCATGCCTCCAGTATTCTGGATGTCCGGACCTTCCGAGCGGCCAACATAGACTCGGATCATTACCTTGTTGTAGCCAAGGTACGAATGCGGATATCCCAATCTGAGCAACAAAGAAGAATTACTGTGAGAAAATTTAACGTCGAAAAGCTACAATCGCAAGAGACCGCCAGACTCTTCGCTGAACGCGTATCCCGAAATCTCTCAATTATCCCTATGCCGCCAGCATCAAGTGCCGAAGACCAGTGGCAACGCTGCCAACATGCCATCAGAAACGCCGCGACTGATGTGCTGGGTCGTGCTCGCCCACCGCCGCGAAACCACTGGTTTGACGAAGAATGCCGGCGAGTGCATGCAACAAAACAAGAGGCATACAAAGCGGCGCTGCAAAGGAAGACGAGAGCTGCAAGAAAGGAGACCCACTCAACTGCGCCAATTATAGAGGCATCAACGTCGCATACAAGATCTTTTCAGCGATATTGTGTGAACGCCTGAGACCTTTTATCAACAGCCTGATTGGACCCTATCAGTGCGGTTTCAGGCCAGGAAAGTCCACCATCGATCAAATCTTCACACTTCGGCAGATCCTGGAGAAAACCCAATAATTCCAAATCGATACTCACCATCTCTTTATCGATTTCAAGGCCGCCTATGACAGCATCTATAGAGAAGAGCTTTATAAGGCCATGTCTAGTTTTGACATCCCTGCCAAACTTGTCCGTCTGTGCAGGCTGACGATGGAAAACGCTCGCTGCTCCATCAAGGTCGGTAATGACCTCACCAAGACCTTTGATGTCAAAAAAGATTTTAGACAAGGTGACGCGCTGTCATGTGACTTCTTTAACATTGTACTTGAACGGATTGTGCGGAACTCACAAGCCAACACCGGAGGCACAATCTATTACAAGTCTGTACAACTGCTTGCATACGCCGACGATATAGACATTATTGGAAGAATTCAGCGGGCTGTCACCGGTGTGTTTGCAAGCATTGAGGCGGAAGCGGCCAAAATGGGCTTAGCGATAAACGGGGGCAAAACCAAGTATATGCTGTCAACAAGAAGGGAAAGCCAACACCGACGAATTGGACAAAACGTCACCGTGGGCAGCTATAACTTCGAGGTAGTAAGGGACTTTGTCTACCTTGGCTCTGCTATAAACTCTGAGAACAACATCAGCACAGAAATCAAGCGAAGAATAACTCTTGCCAATCGCTGTTTTTTTGGGCTTATAATGCAATTCAACAGTAAAGCCCTATCTCAAACAATTAAGGAGACTCTGTTAAGACCCTGATCATCCCAGTCCCAGTTAACGGTGCTGAAACATGGACTTTATTAAAAGAGGACGAAGGTATTCTTGGTCTTGATGTACAGCGACATCGACCTACTTAAAAAACTGCGTACTGGACGTCTGAGATGGCTAGAACATGTAGAGCGAATGGACACCAACGCTCCGGCCCGCAGAGTCTTCGAATGTAATCCCGAGGGATGACGCAGTAGAGGGAATCATCGCCGTAGGTGGCGAGCACAAGTTCAAGTGGACCTCGACCAACTGGAGGCAATTAGCTAAAGACCGTGGTAAATGGAGAGACTTGTTGGTTGAGGCCCAGGTTCACCCCGAACTGTAGCGCCACCTAAGTAAGTAAGTAGATCCTAAACTTAACTGGAAGCTAAACATAGAACAACAGGTAAAAAAAGTGTGTATAGCGTTCTATGCTTGTAGCAAAACCTTCGGGAGGAAATTTGGACTGCAACCAAAATTCACCTTATGGATGTACACAGTCATGGAACGACCAACTCTCGCATATGGGTCAGCAGTATGGTGGCCAGCTCTAAGAAAAGTTTATAATATAACCAAACTTAATAAGGCACAAAGAACGGCATGCATAGGCACCACAGGAGCTCTACGGTCAAATCCGACCGATGCTCTAACAGTCTTTTTGCATCTCCTACCTTTAGATCTACACATAATAAACATCACAGCACGGTCAAGACTCAGCGAGTCTGGGTGCTGGATTATGAGACCCTATGGACATAGTAACATTTTAAACTCTCTGCCGAGAGACCTCATTTTGCCCACAACAGATTACATGATACCCAAATTTAATTTCACAAAGCGCTTCGACGTTCAATTCCCCACAAGATCAGAATGGCAAGGTGGACATATGATTAAGGATTTCGACGTAATAATCTACACAGACAGTTCAAAGACGAACCGTGGAGTCGATGCGGGTATGTTTTCCTTAAACATCTCTAAATCATACAGGCTTCCGAATTATGCCAGTGTGTTCCAAGCAGAATTACAACGGTGTGAGGCTAAGCATTGCTCCCATTGCTGCCGTGGGGCACGTTCTCATTGCTCCTGTGATACTCAGATAGGCTAGACGATGTATTTTATTCAACTGTTCCTGAGTCTTGGCCTGTAAGGTTTTTGGCCACCAAGCCAACGATGCATAGGTGACCATGGGTTTGTTAATGGCGCTGTACGTCCAATATATTATCTTGGGTTTTAGCCCCCAAGTTTTACCATGAAGGCGCTGGCACATAAACATTGCTCTTGTCGCTTTCTCGGTAACCTTGTTCAGGTGTGAATTCCAGGTGAGCGTCTTGTCAAGTATAACACCTAGGTACTTCGCTTCCTTCGATATGTCGATTGGGACGTTTTCCAGTCTAATTTCTTTGAGAGTGTGGTTTCTTTTCCTGGAAAAGGGTACAAGTATAGTTTTTCGTGGGTTGATGGTAAGTCCCTTTGTCCTGCACCAATCAGAGTTAAATTGAGGGCACCTTGCATTAGTTGAGAAATTATGTCCTCACATTTGCCTCTGAGGCTGATGACAATGTCGTCTGCGTATCCTTGTACTTTGTAACCCGATTTTTCAAGTAGCTCTAGAAGTTCGTCAATAACTAAGGTCCAGAGCAGGGGAGAGAGGACTCCTCCCTGCGGGCAACCTCTGGTAGCTGTTATAGTTTTATGCGAGCCTCCGCACTCGATTCTTATCTTCCTGCTGCATAGCATGGTTAGGATCCAGTTTATGATCAGAGGAGCGATATTTTTCCTGATCATAGCCTTTTTGATAGCCTCATAGGAAGTGTTGTCGAATGCTCCCTGTATATCTATGAAGGCACATAGGGCTGTTTCTTTGGCAGCTAATGATTTTTCAATCAATAATGTTAAGCTATGAATGGCTGTTTCCGTAGATTTCCCAGGTTGATAAGCAAATTGGTTTGCATGCAGAGGGTCATGTATAAGGAACTTTTCCCTTATATGATAATCGACAATTTTCTCCATCGTTTTTAGGAGAAAGGAGCTGAGACTAATGGGTCGAAAGGATTTAGGCGATTGCTCCGCCTGCTTTGCCGCCTTTGGAATGAAAACCACCTTAACCTCCTTACAACTTTTTGGTATGTAGCCTAGTGTAAGGCTGAATCTGAAAATTCTTATAAGGGTAGGAATTAACAGGTTTGCTCCTTGTTGTAGTAGGCAGGGAAATATGCCATCTATACCTGGTGATTTAAATGGGCTAAAGGTAGATAGAGCCCATCTAATATGGTTGGCAGTAAAGATTTTGCTAGATAGGCTATAGTCTCGTGTAGAAGCAATGAGAACGTCGTTCCTCAGGTGTTCTGGAGAGACAGCACAAACGGATATACAGCCTGGAAAGTGGGTGTCAAGTAAGGCTTGACAGGTTTCCTCCGGACTGCTGGTGAATTCCCCATCTGGTTTCTTTAGGGAGCCAAGATGCTTGGAGTGACTCTTGGCTAGGGCCTTTTGAAGGCGAGCCGCAGTGGGGAAGCTTTCGATGCGTTCGCAGTGAGTTCTCCAAGATTCGCCTTTAGATTTTCTAAGTTCTTTGTTATAACTTGTTAGAGTTTCTTTGTAAAGGCCCCAATCGCCATTGATTTTAGCTCTATTGAATAGCTTCCTAGTTTCACGCCTAAGTGACTCAAGACCCTTATTCCACCAGGGGGCATCGCGGTTGGTCCTTTTCTGTGTTTCGGCACAACTGCCTTCATAAGCGACGGAAATGGTTTTTCGAAGGTGTTCTGCCTCGAATTCCAACTCTGAAATGGTATGTATAGGATTCGAAGCACGATTTAGTTCTGCCTCGAGGATAAACCGATAGGAATCCCAATTAGTGTGTCTAGGGTTCCTGTAATTTAGCGTGTCACTCATGGAGATCCCTATATCGAATCTGATGTGGTTATGGTCCGACATAGAGACTTCATCAGACACGTGCCAGTTTGTGATGAAATTGTATATAAAAGGGCTTGCCAAAGTGAGATCTAGTACCTCTTGGCGGATTATGTTAGTAAAAGTAGGAACGTTTCCCCTATTTACCACCACCATGTTGTTAGTACATACAAATTCGAAAAGCGATTCACCTCTTTTGTTGATGTCCGAACTGCCCCAGGCGGTGTGATGGGCGTTAGCGTCACAGCTGATAATCCAGGGTAGCTTTGTGGCACGGTAGTAAGCCATCAAGTACCCTATCTCGTTCGGCGGTGCTTCGGCTGTGTCCCCGGGAAAGTAAGCGGAGGCGAAGACAACCTTCGTGGTTCCACTTGTTAGCGGCACTTCTGCCACTATCGCCACCAGGTCCCTAGTAATGAACTCTGTAATGGGAAATATATTATGAGTATTTTTAATTAAAATTGCTGCCCTAGGATTACTCCACGAGTCAGAATAAATTAACTTACAGTTCTTCGTTGGGAGCCCTTTAATGGCTCCCTCGAGCACTAATGGCTCTTGCATCAGTGCTAAGTCAACATCTTCCTTGATGAACCGTCTATTCAGCACGGAAGATGCTGCCCTAGCATGGTGGAAGTTTATTTGAAGGCACCTGAAATGCCTTCTGATGAGTGGTGGAGGACTCATCTACCGTTTACGCCCCCTGTCCCGGTGGGCCGTTTTTCTGACCCTGCCGCTATTTAGTAGCGCAGCTTCCTCGGGGTTTCTTCTCTCCCACTTCCTTAACCTTCCAGAGGGAGGGATGTAGCGTCTTTCGCTATACCTAGGGGTGTAGTCTTCCTCTCGACGTGGTGTGTGTCTGGGTCTGAGGGGCGAGGGTGGACGTGGATGAGGGTTGCGGGGATGAGGGTTGCGCGGAAGCTTCGGTATCGCGCTTGAAGCTCTAGCTGATGTTCTTTCTGGCGGCCGTTTGTTTGCGGATACCGCCTCAGCGCTGGTGCTTGTGCCCTGTGTGGCCTCTGCCCTGGTGTTGGAGACCCGTATGGCCTCAGCGCTGGTGCTGGGCCCTGTATGGCCTCAGTGCCGCTGGTATTAGCTCTGCGCATACAAGAGCTGGCAGGATTTTCTTTGACTATCGTGCCTGTCTGGTTACGGTGGGTCTTGGGTGCTCTTTATGTTTATGGCGAAGTTGTACGGACCCGAAGCCGTAACTAAGTTCGCCTCCGATTTTCGAGAGGTGTGAGGCTGATGCCGGATCCAGAGCCACGGTGATCTCCACGACGGCTGCTCGTTCGACTCTATTGAGCACTCTCCAGTCGTCCACTCTTAGCCCTTCGTTTTGGCCTTTTATTCGGCCCAACAAACGCTCGTTCGAGTCTTTGCCAGGAAAGTACCCGACAAAAATTTCTGGACGCGGAACTTCTTCCTCGTCCACAGCTTTCAGCTGTGCATCTTTCCAGGGCTTCATTTTGGGTACTGTTGTCTTGAGCCAGTCCGCTGTTGCTCTATTTTTACAGCTGAAAAGAAGCCAGCCGGGTTTGAAAGTACAACCGAGGAACTGCGGTTTAGTAGAACTTTCCCTCTGCTGCAGGATGATGTCCAGTACCTTGTCCTGTACCCGTCTGAGCTGGTCTGTAGTCCAGATGGTGCCCGGGAAGTCTGGTGGTAACACACCAATCTTGACGATGTCAACGGCGGCGTCCCTGTAGGTTTTTACAGGGCTTGATGGTCCGAGCCTAACTTTTGACGTGGTGGCTATCCTCTTCGCTGCGTTGTCTGGTGGTGTAGCGCTGTCACCTCTTGGACGTTTTGAGTGGGCTTCTTGCCTGTTTAGTGGAGTCTGCGCTAGCTCACCTGGCAATTCAATGGCTCATGTCGATTTTCAGGAGCTGTTTACTGAACAACCATGTACCCATTCATGGAGACGAGTGAGAGTGGTTTTCATCCCAACGGCAGACAGACGCGTTCATGAAAACTCAAAAGATTTTAGACCAATTAGTCTAACCTCCTTTGTACTGAAGACCCTCGAGCGACTTCTAGACAACCATTTGCGAAGCAAAATAGAACCATGCATCTCCAAACTCAGCACGCATACCTCAAAGGTAGATCAACAGAGACAGCTCTTCACGAGGTAGTGCGGACTACAGAAAACTCCATACACTACAAAGAATATACCCTAGCTACTTCCCTAGATATAGAGGGAGCTTTTAATAACGTACACACTGAACCAATCCTAGAGTCCCTTACGGAGCTGGGAATAGATGGATAGATAAATAGATAGATATTTATTTGGTATAAATTTACAAAATTGGTTTGTTACCGCATATTTAAAATACAGAGATATGATATTATCTTATATCTTCCAACTAAAAGCAATCTAAGCCAATGGATCGTTTCTATGCTTAGCACTAGAATTATTCAGCCAACACTAGGCAATAGCAATATAACCACGTGCAGCCGAACAACTAGCAGAGGCCCTAGAAGCAGATAGAGGCAAGCTATAAAGCAGATATTACCACCATCCAGGAAGTGCGACGGGATGGGCCGGGCAAAAAGAGGATGAAAAACTGTGACATCTACTACGGTGATTGCTACAGAGGCAACAGGCAACGCTTATTCGGATGCGGATTTGTCATACGCGGCAGACTTAGGCAAGAAGTCTTAAGCTTCCGACACGTAAGCGAGCGTATTATGACTATCCGGATCAAGGCTAAATTCGCTAACATAAGCCTAATATGTGTTCATGCCCCCACGAAAGAAAAGGACCCTGCCACCAAAGAGTGTTTCTACGAGCTCCTCGACAAAACATACGAGCAATGTCCTAAATACGACGTTCAAATCGTATTGGGCGATTTTAACGCCAAAATAGGAAAGGAGGACGTCTTTGGTAGGGCAGTCGGTAAGCATAGCCTACACGACACCACGTCTGCTAACGGACTAAGGCTAATTGATTTCGCTCTGGAGCGAAATGTCACCATAGCAAGCACGTGGTTTCCTCATCTCGATATTCATAAGCAGACATGGCGGTCCAATGATCATGTCACGATCAACCAAATTGATCATATTGCGATCGACGCAAGGCATGCCTCCAGTATTCTGGATGTCCGGACCTTCCGAGCGGCCAACATAGACTCGGATCATTACCTTGTTGTAGCCAAGGTACGAATGCGGATATCCCAATCTGAGCAACAAAGAAGAATTACTGTGAGAAAATTTAACGTCGAAAAGCTACAATCGCAAGAGACCGCCAGACTCTTCGCTGAACGCGTATCCCGAAATCTCTCAATTATCCCTATGCCGCCAGCATCAAGTGCCGAAGACCAGTGGCAATGCTGCCAACATGCCATCAGAAACGCCGCGACTGATGTGCTGGGTCGTGCTCGCCCACCGCCGCGAAACCACTGGTTTGACGAAGAATGCCGGCGAGTGCATGCAACAAAACAAGAGGCATACAAAGCGGTGCTGCAAAGGAAGACGAGAGCTGCAAGAAAGGAGACCCACTCAACTGCGCCAATTATAGAGGCATCAACGTCGCATACAAGATCTTTTCAGCGATATTGTGTGAACGCCTGAGACCTTTTATCAACAGCCTGATTGGACCCTATCAGTGCGGTTTCAGGCCAGGAAAGTCCACCATCGATCAAATCTTCACACTTCGGCAGATCCTGGAGAAAACCCAATAATTCCAAATCGATACTCACCATCTCTTTATCGATTTCAAGGCCGCCTATGACAGCATCTATAGAGAAGAGCTTTATAAGGCCATGTCTAGTTTTGACATCCCTGCCAAACTTGTCCGTCTGTGCAGGCTGACGATGGAAAACGCTCGCTGCTCCATCAAGGTCGGTAATGACCTCACCAAGACCTTTGATGTCAAAAAAGATTTTAGACAAGGTGACGCGCTGTCATGTGACTTCTTTAACATTGTACTTGAACGGATTGTGCGGAACTCACAAGCCAACACCGGAGGCACAATCTATTACAAGTCTGTACAACTGCTTGCATACGCCGACGATATAGACATTATTGGAAGAATTCAGCGGGCTGTCACCGGTGTGTTTGCAAGCATTGAGGCGGAAGCGGCCAAAATGGGCTTAGCGATAAACGGGGGCAAAACCAAGTATATGCTGTCAACAAGAAGGGAAAGCCAACACCGACGAATTGGACAAAACGTCACCGTGGGCAGCTATAACTTCGAGGTAGTAAGGGACTTTGTCTACCTTGGCTCTGCTATAAACTCTGAGAACAACATCAGCACAGAAATCAAGCGAAGAATAACTCTTGCCAATCGCTGTTTTTTTGGGCTTATAATGCAATTCAACAGTAAAGCCCTATCTCAAACAATTAAGGAGACTCTGTTAAGACCCTGATCATCCCAGTCCCAGTTTACGGTGCTGAAACATGGACTTTATTAAAAGAGGACGAAGGTATTCTTGGTCTTGATGTACAGCGACATCGACCTACTTAAAAAACTGCGTACTGGACGTCTGAGATGGCTAGAACATGTAGAGCGAATGGACACCAACGCTCCGGCCCGCAGAGTCTTCGAATGTAATCCCGAGGGATGACGCAGTAGAGGGAATCATCGCCGTAGGTGGCGAGCACAAGTTCAAGTGGACCTCGACCAACTGGAGGCAATTAGCTAAAGACCGTGGTAAATGGAGAGACTTGTTGGTTGAGGCCCAGGTTCACCCCGAACTGTAGCGCCACCTAAGTAAGTAAGTAGATCCTAAACTTAACTGGAAGCTAAACATAGAACAACAGGTAAAAAAAGTGTGTATAGCGTTCTATGCTTGTAGCAAAACCTTCGGGAGGAAATTTGGACTGCAACCAAAATTCACCTTATGGATGTACACAGTCATGGAACGACCAACTCTCGCATATGGGTCAGCAGTATGGTGGCCAGCTCTAAGAAAAGTTTATAATATAACCAAACTTAATAAGGCACAAAGAACGGCATGCATAGGCACCACAGGAGCTCTACGGTCAAATCCGACCGATGCTCTAACAGTCTTTTTGCATCTCCTACCTTTAGATCTACACATAATAAACATCACAGCACGGTCAAGACTCAGCGAGTCTGGGTGCTGGATTATGAGACCCTATGGACATAGTAACATTTTAAACTCTCTGCCGAGAGACCTCATTTTGCCCACAACAGATTACATGATACCCAAATTTAATTTCACAAAGCGCTTCGACGTTCAATTCCCCACAAGATCAGAATGGCAAGGTGGACATATGATTAAGGATTTCGACGTAATAATCTACACAGACAGTTCAAAGACGAACCGTGGAGTCGATGCGGGTATGTTTTCCTTAAACATCTCTAAATCATACAGGCTTCCGAATTATGCCAGTGTGTTCCAAGCAGAATTACTCGCTGTCCGGGAAGCTTGTCGTCAGATCAAAACACACACCAATATAACGCCGAGGCAAAAAATCGCTATTTTTATTGATAGTCAGGCAGCCCTCAAAGCCATTGCATCGGTTACTACATACTCCAAGCTAGTGCTTGATTGCGAAAATGAGCTAGCTTCGCTATATAGCCAACTCAAGATAACACCTGATTTTGGGTTCCAGCGCACAGTAACGTTTATGGAAAGGAACTTGCGGATGAACAGGCTAGGCAAGCCTCAGCCTTCCACAGCTCTCTTGCGGAATCAGTTCAGATCCCACTTGGAGCAGTTAAAGCAGAAATATCCTCGAAATTCCTTGCCCAAGCCAACCTTAGATGGAATAGGCTAACAAACTGTGTCATATCTAGAAAGATGTGGCCAAACTACAACAAATAAAAAACAACCGACTTTTTAAACAGAACGCGTAGGGACATCGCCAGGATAATAGCAACCACCACGGGTCACTGTTCTATAGGAGATCATGCAGTCAAACTAGGTATCCCACACAATACACACTGTCGCAGTTGCAATGCCGCTACTGAGAAAGAAACCCTTATCTATTTTTTATGCGCCTGTCCGGCACTAGGTAGGGCCAGACAACGAGTTTAGGAAAACCGTTTTTTGAGTCCCTTGAGGAAGTCTCAGAGAGAAACCTTAGAGATTTAATAATCTTTTTTAACTCCAAAGGCTGGATCTAGAGACTGCACACCAACACACCTTTTATATCCAGGTACACGGGTTCTGTGGTATCAAAAGGGCACGTAGTGCTAATTGGGTTCTTTTCTTAGAAGAACCACCACACCTACCTAACTACCTAGCTTTCGCTATTTCGTACGCAAGTGAAGGGGTGCCTGTTTCTACTCTAACGATGCTACTTTCAATGTTGAATGTTATTGACCATTCCTAGTGTTTTCCTTAGCACGCTTATCTGAACAGTTTCAATTTCTTCTCCCGCATCTATTTTCTACATCTCTACGCAATACATTGCGCATGATTTGGTCGCGACTTTACACACTTTGCTTCTGCCAGCCCAGTTTTCAATATATGAGCTTCTTATACATAGTTGTATTTGCGTTGCGGCTGCTGTTTGGGATTTATATTTGAAAATCTCAATTCGCTTGGCGCAAAAGCTCTTTAAAGTGCCAGGGCCTAGCTTCTCGCAACTTTTCAATAATACCAATGCGGGCTGGATGTAACCATAGTTTCTGATGGTTTACACTATGAAAGGCTCCCTCAAGCTCAATAAAGATGACAAAGAACATTCCTTTCGGCTTTGCTTAGAGACGAAAATGTTCTCGTCGCATCCTCTTCCTTCCCTGAAGCCATTTTAAAAGCCTGTGATTATTCTCGTTTCTTCACTCCAATTTTGTCATCTGTTTGTGTGTACACTTTCATCAGAGCATTTTCAACAGCGATAGGTACATATACATATATTATTTAGATAATATCCTATCTTTTTTTAAAAATCATCGATACATCAGCTTTAAGGAGTTCTACGCGATTTTCCTCATCGAATGCTTTCTGGAAAAATGATTCGGGTAGCTTGAATCATGAGCCCGGTAGATATTTTAAAAATTCATACGTTAATTTATCAGGTCCTGGAGCTTTGTTATTACGATTTTATTGGTTTGTTTTGTAAGCATTGGTTGCTACTTAACTTTTGTTGTTTACCTCGCTTTAGGGGGTTTTACACTTGTATCGATGCCACAATTAAGGAATGCGGTCAACCTATGAGGTGTGAGATATCAGACCGCCCACTCTTGTTTTTGTTATAACAAAGACTTTAATTGTAGGGATTTATTCCCCTTTTCTTTTTTTTTTGTTGTTGCGCCAAGGGATGTGGTAATCTTCGAAAGATACTAGTAGCCCTGTCTACTAGCATGCACGATTCGTAAACCCGAAAAATTAATGCCAGGAATGCGTATATGCACTAATCCACATCCGGCATACGATATTCTTCTACGACTCTCCCCATGGGACTGCCGTTGAGTATTACTTCGCAGGGCTGGTTAGCAGTTCATCCTATAATTCTTGTGTCAGTTGCTTCTGATGCTTCTGCTTCTGTTGATCTTCTTTACATTTGCTATTCTCTACAGGTCTTTTTGATGAGTTGTTACGAATATTGCCATCTCAATTCTCTTCCGTCCGTTACATATGGCCGAGGACTAATGACGGATTGGGCAGAGTAACTCTTCATGCCGTGAATGTAGCATGTGCAATAAAATACTAAGTGCACAGTATCTTCATCTTCATCTGAACATTCCGGGCGTGATGGTGAACTGTCGTGTCCAAATCGGTGGAGATACTTGCGGTAACCACTGTGACCAGATAGGAACTGCGTAAGATGGTAGTTGCGGTCTACAAGCTTTCTACTTCTCCAGTCTTGGATTGTTGGTAACAGTTTGTATTTCCATCTGCCTTTTGTTGTATTAGCCCAACGAGCTTGCCACATGGCTGCTGACGCTGCCCTTTCTTCAATTTTGATCACCTTAATAACAGTGGTGTCGTGTTGGCTCAATGCTCTTCTGTTATATATCGTAAACATCTCATCTGCGAGGATGTCTTTGGTTGCCATTCCAGCTTTAGCAAATGCAGCTTCGTGCGAAATAGTTCGAAAGCCGCTGATTGTCCGTAACGCGCAGTCTGTATGTTGACGTTAGTCTCCTTTTAGTCTCCTTTATCCATAGGGCCTCCGCCCAGACTGGGGCGGCATATAACAGATCTGAGGTGATAACTCTAGAGAGTAGAATCCCTTTAACGTATCCAAGTCCACTGATGTAAGGCATTATACGCGAGGAAGCTCACCGCATTTGCGATGTGTTTTTGGTAATGAAGTCAACATGCATTTTGAACTGCAGTTTGTTGTCCAACATTACTCCAAGGTATTTAACCGCCTCTTTCGACCTTATGGTTTTGCTACCAACCTGAAAGTTGGTCGAATTTTTAATTTATTCCTCAAAACTAATACCTTTGCGTAACGAGCATCATAAATAGATATGCGTTCAGCCATATCATCACTGCAAATGTCTTTCAAATACCTTTCTCAGTCTTCTTTGGGGATGAGATTTTATTCCTGCGGAGGATTTGATTTAATAGTTTCTTATGGATTTCCAAAATACTCTGGTATGTCTCACATTCTGGAGCTGCTACGTTACTTTTGTCTTCTATTGCTCCTTAACTTTTCGTATATATTGTATATTTAGGAAACACAATCTTCTGCTGGCAATATTTTCGATATTCCGATATTTGTGTTTAATCGGATATGTGCCGTCTCTGTCTTGAAAACACCGAAACAGCCCATCACATTCTCTGTGAATGCCCAGCCAAAGCCAGACTAAGGCTAAAGCACTTTAACAATGGTTTCACCTCATCTTCTGATGTAACCTCTTCCTCAGCTCGAACTATCCTTAGCTTCATTTATGATCTAGCTCGTTGACAACTAATTCTCGAACAACCAACCAGGGGATAGCACAAAAGATCTTTTAGGTCGCAGTGCTTCGCAATGCAATTTTAAATAATCACAACATTCTTCAGAAATACCTCAAGCTATGAACTTGAATGCTCTGCTTATACCATATGAACTTTTTGAATATGATTGTAGTACGAAAAAATGTCTTGTTCTGGATTCGTTAGAGACACGCACACCAACCTGTATCTCACAATTGACTAAAATTGATTACCACTGCTATAAAGATGTCTAATCAGTGTAGCAGTATAATAAATATTACGTTGCTAAATTAGTTGGCAAAACCCCGTCGCGCGTTTGTTGGACAGGTATCACTTAATCATGGAACCCGATACTGATATATTATCTATGTAACTTGGTGCGTGCAGATCTGCATATAACAACCTCTGTACAAATTCAGATCTCATCAAATGGGAAAGGGAAATATGTAATACCGATTGAATTGGTGCTTCGCTCTCTTCGCTGTTACAACAAGCGACTACGTTTTGTACATTCTCCTTTTGAAAACTATAAATTTAATCATTAGTCCACAATGAGATGATTAATTGCCAGTCGTTCGCCATCAAAATCAACATGTTGCCCATCCGCATAGACCTCCCATTTGGGCAACCTCAATGACCTATTCATATATTTCGCACTCATAACTCACTTTGATTGATGTACAATGAAATCCAAGCTATGAATGAATGGGGCGCGAGTCCGTGCCATTCATCTGCCAAAAATAAAATTCGTGATTTTTATTTAATTTTTTTTTCTACTAACTTGGCTCTAATATGAACCGAATAACCAACAGAAACAACAAAATCCATTATCTGATTGATTTGTAATGATTTTGAAGGTGGGGATTCCACATTTCCAGATACTATCACTTTTGTTGCCCCTAGACGTATGAATGAATGAACTTAACTATCGTAGAAAGGAAAAGTAATCAAATTTATATATTTTATGCGAACGCCTTAAGTATTTTTATACCTTGCGATTCTAGAACAAGGGCATGGCAAGCTTCATCGTCATGACACTGCTAAGGTGAATTCGGTAAAATGACTCACACTTCCAAAAAGTCTTCTATTGAACTCTTACTTAAAAAAACGGACACAGTTGACTGGGATGTCCTCTAGTATTATTAGGGCAGTAGGCAGGGACTTTAATTGGAAGTCTGTGAAATTAAATAAAATGATATATAATGAAATATAATGTTTTTTATCTTCTGAGCGCTGGAAGCCAAGCCACATTGGAAAGAAGAATCGAAGTGGTATTTTTCGCGAATATCTTCTGCAATGTCGACTTTACAGAAGAATCTTTCTGGACTTCAATGTTCACGATAAGGTCTTCTAGATAAAACAAGGTGGGCTAATCATTAGTGTTGTGGATCAAAGCAATGCTGATGAATAGAAATTTGACTGCGGATTGTGACCAATATGTTATGGCAGGGGTAAACAGGGGTGCGCACAAGACGGCGCGGTTGTGTCTTCACTGCTATTTTGCATTCTGGTCGACTATCTGTTTGTGCTAACGCGCAGGCAGCGCAAGACATGATTGATTAATGGTGTACTACGAGTGGTGTAAGTGTGGGTGCCGTGGCATAAGTGGTTAGCGTGTCGGACCACTGCGCGCGAGGTTCCATGTTCAAATTCCAGAAACACCAAAACCTTTTTTCGTGGTCCCACCTCTCGCAAACGTCTGACAAACATCCGAGAGTATTGTTGTCTCGAGAAAGCTTCACAAAACAAATTGCCCGTCGGATACGGCACTAAACTGTAGGTCCTTTCCATTCGTGTGAAAAATATAACGCATACAACATGAGTGGTTAAGAGGAGATAGGCCCTGGCACTTAAAGAGCTGTTGCGCCAAATATTTATTTTTTTTACAAGTGGGCTTTCGATAATTCATCTTAAAACTGAGATCTTTACGAGAAGGAAGATTCTGACCGATCTGACTCAGCCAGTGCTAAAGGGCATCACTATCCGTATTTCCAATGTAGCCAAATATCTAGCAATTCTGTTTTCTGCCAATTTAAGGGTTCTTTTGGCAAGACATTTGGCTTATCGCCGAATAATGTTATCTGGTATGATGAGAACATACATCGTATATGCATCGGTTGCTTGCTGGAAGGGACTTCCGCGTAAATGTGTGACCGCCTTTTGCACCAAAGTCCAAACAACGGTTTGTCTTGGCTGCACGGGAGCTTTTCCGAGTCCGCCTGGCTCTGCTCTAGATGTTGTGTTAAGCTGTACCTCATCTTGATACCTTTCATGGGCGGTACTATCAAAGCCATCCTTCGTCTAACGAGGGGTTGTTGTTAAGTATAATCCACACTAGAGTTTTGATGACCTTGCGCGGTACTTATCCTAAAACTCCGGTCGCATCGATGATGCAATAACATCAGAACGTCGCGGTAGTTGCTTTCACAAATGTGAAGTCAACTTTTCTTGTGTTCAAGACTGGCTGCGAGCAGAGTCTGAAGCAGGAGTGGAATCTAGTCACATTTTCATGGGTGGCTCCAAAACCAGTCAATGGTCTGATGTTGGTGTCTTCGTGGAAAGCGAAAACAGGAAGAAGTATTTGCGTCTGTAATGACAGTAAGGATGCGCTTAAGGTCTTAGTTAACCCGTTTATCACTTTCAAAATATTTCATGAATGTAAAAACTCTTCGTACTCGGCCACAAGGCTGAATTCTTGATCCCCTACTTGGTCCCAGATCACTGGGATTTTGGGGAACGATCTCCGAAGAGATTGCTAGGTAAGGATCAGAGGAGGTTTTCTCAGTACCCGACCCGACGTTGGGTGTCCCTGAGTCATCCATTGATGACTGAGTTTCTCACAAACACACTAGTGTGTGTCATTACCTGTGCAGGGACGGGTTAAGAATATCACTGCAGGCGGGTGGACATCTTGCGTGTCCAAGAGACGAAATGGAAAAACACCGGGAATCGGGCGCGTTTCTTGGACGTTAGGACAAAAGATTACAAGATGTTCTACTACGGAGCGGAAAAGGCTATGAACGGAATCGGTATCATCCTTGCGGCAGAGCTACTTGGAAACGTCTTCAGCATTTCGAAGTCCAGCGACACCGTCTCCTGCTAACAGAAATTTTTATGAAAACACCGAAGAAAAGCAAACAAACAAGGATCTCTGAGAAAATCAAGTGGTACAATCTGGACAAAGAAAAAGGCGATGGTTTTGTTTTCGTAATGAAAAATAACCTCTCTCACAACATCAACGGAGCTGAGGATGAAGAGTGCAGAGCACAAAATATGTGGGATTCCCTACAGCGAACTTGCTTAAAGAAGGCCAAATCACTGCTAAGAGCTTCAAAAGGCCACCATCAACACGCCAAAGAAACATGGTGGTGGAGTGATGAAGCTAAGAAAGTGATAATGAGAAGAAAGCGGCTTTCAAAGCTTGGTCAAAGTGCCCCTCTAATAATAGTGACGAAAAAGCTCGCCTCGAAATGGAATACAGATGCTGCAAGAAAAAAGCGAAGAAGAAGTGCGCCCAGCTTCAAGTAGAGAGTACGGAGGGCCTGTATCGGGAGCTGGAGAAAATATTTTCCCCGGTTGCTGATGCAAACCAGGCTATCCAGGAGCTGCGAAGGCACAATATGAACAAGAGCGCCACTATCTTCAAAATAGCCGCCCAAAGAAGGATGCTCAGGAGATTCGTTTGCCAAAGTTCATTAACAATGATCATGGCCAGCTTCTTGTGGATGACGACAAAATTCTGCAGAGGTGGCGCCAGAATACTATATACTTTCCAAGAGCCACCCCTAACTGTGAAGAGATACCCGACATTACAGTCGAAGAAGTTAGTGAGGCGGTTAAATACTCCAAAAAACGAAAAGCGGTTGGGCCAGACGAGATACCCTCTGAGTTCTGGAAAAAGATGGGAGACACCGGGTTCAGATGGCTCAGAATTCTCATCTCCAAATTCGTGAGAGGTGATCCAATGCCGAATCAATAGAGGGAAAGTTACATTCTCCCTGTATACAAAGGGAAGGGTGATACGCGAAACTGTGATAACTACCGTTCGATCAAGCTGATGTCACACACCATGAAGATCGTTAAGCGGGTATTAGGTGGCCGACTGCAAAAAATAATACGGCTATCTGATGATCAGTGCGGGTTTGTCTCGGGTTAATCAACCACAGATGCAATCCAAAGTGTAAGGATCATAATGGAAAAACATCGTGATTCCTTAGGGATTTGCATATTGTATTGATTAAATTTGAAAAGGACAGACAACCACCAGATCTGATATGGGTGGCGCTAAGACATCGAGGTGTTCCAGAAACCTATGTACAGATGATCATGGACATGTACGAAGGAGCAAAGACAAGAGTAAAATGCCCCGCTGGAGTAACCGAAGAGTTCCCAATCAAAGTCGGGGTGCACTAGGGAAGCGTTTTAAGTCCTTTGCTCTTTATTACAGTCCTTGATTATCTGCTTGAAGGTAAAGAGATGGACCCCAAGGTACATCAGTTATTCTTTGCTGACGATGGAGCCATCATAAGTGAGGATCCTACATCCCTGCAACGAGCACTTGATGTGTGGGTGGACGTTTTAGAGGGAAGTGGGTATCGCATTAGTTCAAAAAGACAGAGTACTTGTGCTGCCCGTTCTCTGATCCACTCAGGCCTATTCCAGACATTTATTTGAATGGAACAGTGCTTCTCAAGTGCGAAAAGTTCAAATATCTGGGATCTATGATCAATAGCAAAGCAACTTGTGATGACGACATCAATCATCGCGTTAGCGTAGGATGGATGAAGTGGCGAGAAAATTCCTATATTCTGTGACAGAAAAATGTCCCCTAAGTTGAAAGGAAGGCTCTACACCGCAGTTCCACCGCGTCCAGCGGTCACATACGGTTCACAATGTTGGACGATGCACAAGAAGTATGAGAGTAAATTAACGGCAGCTGAGATGAAGATGCTTCGCATGACAGCAGGAGTGACAAAGCTTGATCGAATAAGAAGTTCGAAGATCCTTGGAAGCTTTCACATCAAGGAAACCATAGTACAAAAAATAGAGCGCGACCGGCTCAGTTGGTGTGTGTGGCCTCAGTAACCGAGTGATCCAAAATCGGCGGGCCTGCCGATATTTTCTGAGGTCAAATAGGCAAACCCCACAGGCGGATCAGTAGAAATGCAGGGAAGTGGGAGGGTTATGATCCCTTGTTTTCGTATCATGGCCTCGCTGATGAAAGGAAGAAGAAGATGAAAGAAGACACTAGTGTGTGTCATGACTCTCCAGGATGTAAGTTGACAAACGAAAGCTCCCGCACGTCTGTAAGAATATAGCGCCATTCTTGCTGTCCCACAGCAGGAAACACTGCCAATAACTTATTCGTGTCTTGACAGACCATTTCGCTTTCGCTAAGCATTTTAATGTGCTACGCTTAGGTGTTAGTACAGCCTGCGACGCTTGTGGAGAGGGCGACGACGCTGCCGAACATTTCCTTTGCGAATGTCCTACCTTTGCTCGTATCAGGTGGCAGATGTTAGAGCCGATGTGATGAATGCTGGTACTGAAAGCTCCTCATCACTTAAGTGCTTACAAGGGGTTTCTGAGAAAAACAATGGAATTTCAATAAAATGGGTAAGCCAGGGTTTTACTCTCTGGTATTACAATGGACCAGTTGCGTCTGAGTGCTGAAGTAGAATGGACGAAAGAGTTCGAGTTATCTGGGATTTGAGTTTCCCTTTATAAAAAAGGTATCCTACAAAATATTTGCTTGGTATTTTTGGTAACGTGCATCGTTTTCCAAATATAGGGTCTAGAAATTAAAGACTTCTTTAAAAGTGTGGTAATTGGAAACTTTTCATTTTACACAGGTTATTAAATTTTAGGCATTTCTCTTACTTACTTACTTAGATGGCGCTACAGTCCGGGGTGGACCTAGGTCTCAACCAACAAACCTCTCCAGCCAGCTGGTTACGAGCCACCTGCCTGTAGTTGCGCACGCTAAGTTGGTTGAGGTTACTCTCCGATTGTTTGTGCCACCTACCGCGAGGTCGTCCTCTACTGCGCCGTCCGTCCGGGGAGGATTCCTTAGGCTTCATCTGCTCCACATGACCAAGCCGTCATAGTCGCCGTATGTCAACAAAGTCAACAAGGGGTAATGAATACCCTTTTAGTTATTATAATTACATAGTGCGGGCGTTGGCAAGGATAGATAGAGAGAGAAAGATTGGTATGGTGGTTTGAAACTCAAATGTTGTTTCAGGAAAACTCCGGGGGTGGCGTCCAGATAACTGCGGAGATTTCTGTTATTTTTATCTTTACTTCTTATTCACAATATTTTTTCCCGACCGCCTGATATCATAGCCATCAATCATCCAACACTACGAGCAATTCTTCTAGCCGCATGACCAACTTATTGCCCGTGTTATGCCTTCGTAATAGTGTTCACACAAGCTTTCGCAATTGACTTTTTTATATTCCATAAGAAACAAATATATGTTTTGTGATATCAGGATTTAGACCATAAACCATTAGCGTGGCAATCGATGACGTTACCACTACACCATCGCCACCCCTCAAGCCCGCTTTGCGTGAATGGCTGCGGTAGGTATCTGCAAGTATCTACGGATAACAATTTGGTACCCTCTTTGTAATCTCTTGGAAACACTTTCCAAGCCGATCATAAGTACTTTACATTTTTCACAGCGCATGTGTTCATGTACATATCTTCGGCAGCATGACGCTGCTTATTGCCTCTGTTCTTGTCCTAGATAGTGCCTAAACTGTTGTCGCAATAATGAAGCCCATAGTTTTTTCGTGTCATACCTGATACCTTGAAGCGGTGTGTTTACGGTTAATGAAATGCTGCTGTACGCAGACGGTTGTAAGCTGCCATAAGGTGGTGATACCATTCCATTCTAATGCACCTCGTCTATTTCAGATGTTCAAGACAAAACACAATTCGGTGTTAAATTGTGGACAGCACTTAAGTGATTCCAACAATCGTCTTAATCTAATTTAGATGGTCATTTTATCGCGTGCGTCGTTGCATAACACCGAATAATCGCGACGTTTCTTACATTTATTCTGATATTCCATTGCTGAAAGACTTCCAAGATATGAAGCCTCTGCCTGCGAGTAGGCATACACCAGACTCAGGTGCACTTCCGTATTTGCAAAGATTAAAGCAGTTCTTGTGGGTTGGAGATTGGAGTTTAGTGACCGCTAGCCACCTTAATCTGGTGTTTTTGCAGGAGTAATAGAGAAAAAAGCCTTTGCTTCGGGACACTAACTAAAATTCGTTAACGTGTTATCAACTATTATTTGATGTATGGGAGCTGTTTCGAAAGTACAGCAAGAATTTAGCCGATTTTGCAATTTCAGTTACATGTACAAATATGTACCACCACGAGAAGGTAAAGCAAGCACTTGAACTTGTACCACTGGCCCAATCCATGTTTGGAACAGTTTCTAGTTCTTGACTAATCGCAATTGAAACCACATGACACTGCCGATTATATGTTTAAATATGGTTGCTCTATACTAAATATTTCTGGAAGTACTCGTATGCAACATAGGCTATGGTTACTCTTAGGTTTTCAAATGATGATATGCCTTTGTGAGGTTCATCGCCAAGCTTAATTACAAATAAAAGCTTGTCAAATTAAATTGCGTATAAAAAAAGTATTTAATCAGGATAACAACAAAATATAACAAAAGGCTACAATAGACGAACAACTGTACATCTAACAATCATTCAGGACTAACAATCACAACAATGGCATTTCTACTAGTAGTAGTAATTTGGAGGCAAGTATCCGTTGCTTGCGTTCAAAATGGCACTAGTTATGGTCGGTCCAGATACTGATGGCAAAATCTCTTGTACCTGGTTGTTTGCAGCTGGAGCCGAAGAAGTTGCCAAAGCAATTGCTTGCTGTTCAGCTAATTGCTGCTGCTGTTGCTGTTGTCTGGCTTTTTCTTCCAGAGCTCCGATAACAGATGACACTGGGGCGATGCCTTCATTGGACACTTGAGTGCTGCCACCCAAGTTGTCATATTCGGCTAGAAAGAGAATGGAATTCCTTAAACAATGTCCTACCAACGTCGTTTGTACTTACCTTGAATCTTTTCTTGAGCATGGGCCGCCTCCTCTGGGGTCTTGTACTTGATGAAGTACACCTCAGGTTTGGTTGTTGTGCTTGGCAATTCTTGGATTTGTGCGTCAATGTCTGTGGCGTCTGTCTTCTTGCTAAGCACATAAATGACAGTCTTGTCCTCATTGAGGGCTGGGGTGATCTTGATGGAAGCCTTCTTGTTGGACTTAGATGGGGCACGAATAAACACAACATTGTAGTTCTTGCGTGGTGTTCCAACAGTTAGAACCTTCTCTTTGAATTCTTCTTCTTCTTCTTCGGGGGCAGAGTGAATGAAGAATCGCTTTGAGATGAGAACTTCTTGTTTGGGTGCTTGTGGGGCAACTTGGTGGCCCAGGCCGAATGATGGCAATGGGATGGGAACACTCTGCTGTGGCTGCGACAGGATCAACATCTGGGGGATGAATTGCTGCTGTTGATTGATAGAAGCTTCTTGTTGATTGCCGCTGATTGGTTGCGGTGCAAGATATTGACTCTGAACAGAAAGTTGTTGCTGCTGTTGCTGTTGTTGTTGGTGGTGTTGTTGTGGCAGTGGTGCAGCCAAAGTCGGTTGAATACTTTGTCCATATCCTGATTGTTGACTGGCAGCTGCCTGCAGCTGTGGATAGTTGTATCCTTGCGGTGCAGCAACAGCCAAAGCTGAGAAACACAATACCTAGAAAACGGTTCAAATTATATTGCTACGCTATATCCTGTGTATCCTGAGTGTCATTTGCTTACGATAAATCCACGCATGTTCCGGCTTAGTGTGTTTGGATTAGTGAACAGGTGAGTTGTACTGAAGGCAACATCTTGGGCATCAATTTATATACCAAAACGCTATCCGAACCATCGTGACCGAAGAAGAGTTTAACCTTCGAATTGTTGTATCTGTATCTATGGAGCGTGTAGTAATTATTGTTTCTTTTTTCCCTTTCCTTTTGGTGGGAGAATAGTGAAGATCTTTCCCCCTGAGAGAAGAAAAAAAGATGAGTTCACACACGCGTCCACATTATACAATGGAGGAGTTAATTAATTGAGTCTTAACATTTTGAGCTGCCATGCATTGCATGGTCCGTGTAAAGTAGTGGACTTTCGTTTGTATTGCGCTTACAAAGGGGGTCCCTTCATTTATCATTCATGGCTGAGTGTTATGCTTTATGGCCAAACGATTGGCTTGCGATTAAATGATTTGACCGACCCTAATCGCGTCAATCCATCAAATGCATCATTTGGGCGAGCAGTTCGTCAATGGATGGCTAAGCTGTCTGGTGTGTATCTGCTTTGTGTAAATTACAATAGAGCTTACCGCTACTGACATGTACTACGTCAGATACGACGCAACGTTTATTATTTGTTTTCAATTCGAAAACAATTAGAGTCGTTTAGGTGCAGCAACTGAGTTAGAGATTTCATGAAGAAGGGCAGATGAGACAGATGAGGAAATGCATCTGAGGCAAAGTGCAGATACGATGATTTTCAAGTTTTATTATTAAATTAATTTATTGCAGCCATCATGACTCATGGAGTGAATGGAGACTGTGGAGTGTTTATTGCGTTATCCATGTAATGTTGTAAGTCTGAAAATTTTTTATCGATGAAAGAATTCGAAGTCGTTTTGAAGTGGTGCATTACTCGAGTTTGGAGAAATGCGTAGGGAAGTTTCAATTCCAGATATTTTGCAGGTCGGTCGTGTTGTTACAATAAAAAAAAAAAAATGGAAATTAGGAAATCGGATAGAAAACTTTGCAAATCTTATTATATCATGTTGTGGACAATGGAACATGAAGTGTTCCGTATCCTCGACTGCTTCCGTGCACGTTGGCCAGTAGGGCATCAATGTTTGCGTCTACCTGCCTTTATCAGATTAATACCATCTCTCCTGCCATTTTCAGACTTGTCGTTGCTATTGAAGTCGCTGTCGTGCTGCCACAGTATTTCTGTCAGGGTCCTTAAACAAGAAGGTCTTTTGGTACCATGCCAGCCACCCGCATCGTAGAAGTTTTTTTTGGAAGCCGCTACTTACTCTCAACGCGTTAGTTCTCTAAGCTGCTTCCGTCCTCTTTCTGTACGACTTCGTCTTCATGGCACCAACCCATATTTGGAAGCCGTAGATGCTGCAACTTTTGCTAAGAACAGTCTCTTCGTGTGCTTTAGTTCGTCTATATTTGACATGATAATTGCCAGGGCAGCTGTTGTCTTTACTGCCTTCTCAGCTGTATGCTGCAGACGTTGCTTAGAAGCAAGTCTATGACTCGCCTGCAGTTGATGAGCACTACTTCTGTCTTTTACTCTGCAAGTAGTAGCTCCATGCGTACTAGCAGCCGTCAATCATTCCGATAGCTTCATTGTAGTCATGCTGTAACTCCTCAAGAAGTTTCGTTGCTAAAACGAGTGTAATGTCGTCAGAGACCTAGGAATTCTAAGTTTGAGGACGTCATCATACATTAGGTCCCACAGTAGCGGACCTTGGGAAACACCGCCTGTGACGTTATACTGCTTCGCTTTCCTCAGAGTTTTTGAAGAAGGATCTAGAAATTTCGAACGATAATTAAGTTTACAAAACACGCAAAGCAGTTGTTTACTGTATGAAACTTTTATGAACGGTAGCGACCCCCAACAATTCTTAAAAAAATATGAACAAATTCCTACAGTAATCTGTTGAGGGTTAGATCATATTTAAGGGGCGCCGCAAACAAATATCGAAAAAAAAAAATTGTTTAATCCATATAAGAACCACCATAGTGGACGTTTTGCAGAAAAGTAGATACCGCATTAGTCCAAAAAAGATCGAGTACTTATGCTGCCCGTTCTCTGATCTATTCAGACCTATTTCAGATATTTATCTGAGTGGAATAGTGCTTCGCAAGTGCGAACAGTTCAAGTATCTGGGATCTATGATCGATAGTGAATCAACCTATTATGACGATATCAATAATCGCGTAAGCGTAGGGTGGATTAAGTGGCGGGAAAGCTCCACTATCTTATTCGACTGAAAAATGTGTCCTAAGCTGAAAGGAAGGATCTACACTATTAGTGCATCCAGCACTTACATGCGGTTCACAGTGTTGGACAATGTACAAATTCTGTGGGGATAAATTAACGGCAGATGAGACGAAGATGCTTCGCATGAAGCAGAAGTGGCAAAGCTGGATCGAATAGGAAGTCCGAAGAGCCGTGGAAGCATTCACGTTAAAGAAACAATCTTAAGAAAAATACAGCGCGACAGGATCAGCTAGTATTGTCTTGTCCATAGAAGAGATCGTTTAAATCTTATTAAAAAGGCAATATCAATGAACATTCAAAATATATCGTTGAAGAAAGGCAGACCTGAATACTCTTAGATCACACAAATGCAACGACAACTCCATTTGGGTTGCCTCAGTAACGAAGTGATCCAAAATCGGGGTGTCTGGTGATACCCCTTGAGTTCAGTTCATAATCAAGCCGAAATAGGAAGTAGAAGAAGAAGAAAACGAAGGTGTTGGAGCAGATGAGGTTTCAACAGAACGGTGCCACTACACACATAGCGGGCGACACAATGGAGTTAGTGAAGGACGCACGTTTTACGAGGGTGGTTTGATAAGTCCGTGACTTTTAAAGGAAAACATCAGTTTTTCGGCAAAAAATCATTTTATTTTTCTACATAATTTCCTTTTAGTTCGATACATTTACTCCATCGTGTTTCTAATTTTTTCATTCCTTCTAAATAGTAAGATTTCTCAAGGCCCTCAAAATAAGCGTTTGTTTCCACGATGACCTCTTCATTCGACCGAAATCTTTCACCGCCCAGCTATTTCTTCAGGTTTGGAAACAGAAAATAGTCAGAGGGGGCTAAATCCGGAGAATAAGGTGGACGGCGTAGCAGTTCGTAGCCCAATTGATGAAATTTTGCCATGGTGACTCCACACGTCTGCACCCGTGCATTGTCTTGATGGAACAAGACTTTTTTCTCCGCTAAATGCGGTCGTTTCTGCTTCAAAACAGTGTCAAATCTGTCCAGCAGCTCTGAATAATATTTGCCGTTGATCGTTTTACCTTTTTCAAGGTAATCGATATGAATTACACCGCGTGAATCCCAGAAAACGGTGGCCATGACTTTATTAGCCGATAGACCCATCTTACCCTTCTTCGGTGCACGTTCACCCGTAGAAACGCTCTAAGAAATTTATCTCTCCCAATCGATTGCAGATTGGCTCAATTATAGTTATTACAGGACACTGTCTAATAGGCAAGCATGCAACAAGACTTGGCTTATATTCAAATGATTTTTTGCAGAAGCTGCATGGACGAAGAAGAGGAAGAAACCATTCCTCAACTTCTTTGTGTGTGTCCAGCTCTCTCTCATAGAAAAAAGCTTCACCTAGGAGCTTTCTATTTTAACGATTTAGGCGATCTGATAGATTTAGACATCAGGAGCCTCCTTCGCTTCATTAGAAGCTCTAATTAGTTCTAACGATTATGCTGGGATAACATGATCCTCCGTGGTACCACAACGGACCTTTCTTGGTCTATGTGTGTTGGCGTAAGCTGGCAGGCACTTCAACCTAACCAGGCATTGCTTTATAGTATATCATGAATGAAGTAATGCTAGTAACGAAGTTTGCTTATGAGTTTTACCTAAAATTCGAGATTTAATTTGTATTGGGTAAACAATATTTTACAAATAGTTGTCAGCTCACCGACTTACAACAATCGTAAAGAATTTATTTTTTTTTTTTTTTTTTATAATTTGCGCGCACTCAAAGGGTTATGAATTCCTTTAACATGTTTACACACAGTGCTGGCGTTTGGAAAGTATGGATAGAGAGAGAGAGAGAAAGATTTTGGTGTAGTGGTTTTTGAAGCTCAGTTGTTTATGCTTCAGCTATTCTCCGGGGGTGGCGTCCAGATAACTGGGGAGATTTTTTGTTATTATTGTCATTGCTTCTGATTCACAGTACTTTTTTTCCGATAATCGATGTCAAGGGCAAATCATCATCAACAGAGCGAACAATTTCTCCAGCCACATGACCAAGCTACTGCCAGTGTTATGCCTTCGCAGTAGTGTTCACTGAAGCTTTTGCAAATGATCGGACTGACTTTATATATTTCATGAGAAATAAATAAATGCTTGCTGACATCAGGATTTGAACCATGAACCATTAGCGTGACAATTGACGATGTTACCACTACACCATTGCCACCCCTTAATGATACGCGAAAGCAGCCAGAGAACTCGACCCGACTTTTGCAATCCAGTTAAATCATGAGAATTGCTTATGACTGATTCACTACAGCATATGTTTGGTGTTACTTACTTACGTACTAAAGTGGCGCTACAGTTCGGAGTGAACCTTAACAAGCAAAGCTCTCCAGGCGCTCCGGCTACAAGCCAGCTGCCTCCAGTTGCACACGACAAGTTGGCTGAGGTCGTTCTCCACTTCTTCCTGCCACCTATGGCGAGGAGGTACTCTACTGCGTCGTCCGTCTGGTTTAGATTCGATGACTCTGCGGGCCGGAGCATTGGTGTCCATTCGCTCAACATGTGTGTGCTATTTTAAACGTCCAATACATAGTTTTTATGTCGTTGTATTGCTTGTATAGTTCGTCATTGAATCTTCTCCTCTAAAGCCCGTCAACGCAAATGAGACAGAATATCTTGCGAAGAATTTACGTTTGGTGTACATATAACATTAATTTCTTACCTGAGTTTATATACCTTTGTTGGGTAGCTCTTGATTTTTCAAAAAGATTGCAATCAAGCAACCAAAGACTAACTAAGTAAACCAAATGGCAGTTGAAGATCCAGACCTTTGCTTTGGCCGACTTTGAGAGACACAAATTCAACGAACAAACTGAAGGCAATTTCTGGAGAGAAGAAGAACATTGCCGACAAGATATGTGGTATTGTTTTAGTGGCCTTTATTCGATTTAGGTCTGTGAGCTTTACATACGAATTGCGGAAGCCTATAGCATGTCAGGTGATTTGATTATTAACTGAAATCATACAAGACATAAAACTTAAATAAAATAAACCAGCTAGAGTGAATAATTTGAATTTATTTTTTCTAATCGCCACATTTTTTAAAAGTAACACCGTTACCAATTGCAGCCTTTCATGTTCTTCCTGATCCAATCCGTATAGAAATACACACTCGCATGCGCGTCTGGATATCCAATACCACAAGGATATCCCCAATTCACCAGTCCGTACAGCGAATTATTTTTTACCACAGGTCCACCTGAATCCCCGTGACACGCACCTACGCCGTCCCTTATGAATGTGCAAATATGACCAATATCAACATCACTAGTGCCCCCCAAGTCTTCAAAGCACTTGTCGTGTGGAACATACTTCAGATTCGCTTTTTGCAGATCATCTGGAGTCCCACCCCAGAGTATGGTAGAACCCCATCCAGTGAGTATAACTTCATCGCCATCCACTAGCGGCGTGCTTGGTAGATCAATTTTCGCTGTCTTTTCATCAAACACAATCGATGAGTTCAATCGAATCAATCCGATGTCGTTGTGGTACCACGGATTATCGTAGTTACAATGCAGGAACAGCTTGTCCACTGTGTAAACAGCACCAGGTTCTGCATATCGATTTGTTCCCGTTATTACTCGAAGCTGTGACTCCAAATTATAATAGATGTAGTCCACTATACAATGTCCTGCGGTTAGAACATATCTTTCATCGATTATAGCTCCACCACACATATGTGAACCACTTGCGGACTGCAGAGATATTTGATATGGAGCGGATCCTGGCGCGGCAGTCTCTCCGCCAACAATGCGATTTTCGAAGTGGAAATCTGATGATTTACCAGATGACCGCACCCGAATGGCAAGGGTGGAACTCACTGCCAACACAACTAATAAGAACACTGTCTGCATGCTTTAAAAATTCGTTTGGTTCGCTTGTATCTTGGACATTGAGTTTTATATATGGATAAAGGTGATCAGACATTTTCTTATCTGGGAGGTTATCAAAGTCTCATTGTCCTACTAAATTCCTAGATTATATCCGATAAGATATACATACATAGGTGGGTTTTTTTATATTAAAAAAAAAATCGTTTTAAAGTTATTGATTTATAGAATTGTAATAAATTCATTTTGTTGTTTAACATCATAACGGCACCTAAAGTTAGCCTTATTGCCACGTATTTACCCGAGAGTGTAATGCGTTTATTAGAGAAGCAAGTGGCGTATAGGAAGCTTTGTTATACAATATTTTTAGGGCCTCGGTCGGTATTCCAAGTTTAAAAATTGTACAATACATTAAAGTACATATTAGCACTAGACTCTATTTATTTATTTATTTATGTATTTATTTTAGCTGGAAACTGAAACTAAACTTAAAAGTAGCTAATAAAACTTAGCATTAGGTGGGGCAAAAGGATACTATGGTGAAGAGGGAGAGACTAAGCGAAGAAGGAGGTGGGTTTATGAGGATGTACTGTAGCGCCGAAAAGCGTTTCTTAATGTATATACTCGTAGGTCTACTACAGTGAAAGTCGAAAGTTGTTTGCAAGCGATAAGCGTTGCGTTGCGTCATTGACTCTTGGCGTCTATAACTGGTGCGGTAAGGAATTAGATGGAAGAGGGGTATAGACCGAAGGTTACGTGGGATATTATTAAAAGAAACCATATGGAGCAACGCGGCGCAATCAATGTTACCAGCTTATAGCTGATACGTAAATCTTCTACCGAAAATCCAAACAACTAATAATAATAATAATAATAAATTGTTTTGTTTATTTTTTCAAAAAAAAGTTTACAAAACATTACAACTATGACATTTTGTCGTCCGTTGGAGAGAGAGAGGCTGTATCAAAGTTTTGCGGTACCAAAATGCTTCTGCAATGAATTTATACAGTATTACCAAATTGCTTTCAACTTGTCCGTTGAGTTAAGTTATTATTTAGTCTTCCTCCAAAAGTGATTTTCCTAAAAATCGTTGACGAATGCGTTTGAAAATTGCGCATTTTCTATGAAATGTACGATACTTTCTTCCTCACGCATGTTACATACAGCGCAGATTCTTCGTTCACCTATGCTTAACCGGTTAGCATTGAGTCCTATAAATCCAGCACGTGCTTTAAACGTCCATGCAATTATGCATGCCAACCAACTATTAGCTGGCTTTAAATGCGGAACACAGACACATTGAAACAGCGAGGGTAACCTGGTCACTGAAGGGCAACGAATTGTAGATGTGTTAACTCAGCATTCCCAGCGGCTGCTTAACGGGCATTAAAAGAGAAGTCGATTGCGTCTACAGCGAGCTGGTATCCCTAAATTGGTCGAGAAGGGCAAATGCAGCTACAAAGAATATATGAATATGTAGATGTTGCGCCTTCAGACGGTGATTTTAGCACAGATATACTCGAAATCAACTGTGGGCGAGATTGTAAATAGTGTAGAATCGCTACGATTAGCACAACCTACCCTTTTGACCGGGTAAGTAGAAGTCTTTTCAAAGAATCCACAAGAAAAAATACTAAATCCAACTTAATTTGAAGTGACATCCCAGATCAAGAACGCGCGAAGCGCTTCTTCCCTACACTGTCACAAAGAAATCTAGGTTTCTCTTAACCATGAGTAGAAACCAACTTAGGATTCTCAATGACGTAATAAGATGTCATTGACTCTTAAAGGCGCACCTCTATAAACTCAGACTTTCGCTGGACAGTACCCGTAGACCATGCCTTGAGAATGATGAGTCTTTCCTTCACGTAATTACAGAATACTTCGCTCTCGTACAAATAAGAAAGCGGACTCTAGGCAGTAGATTGCCGCTGGAAAAATATACTGGCGGATGAACCCAAAATAAGCCAAGGTAGCTCTTAAATTCACGAAGTAGGTTACTGGCACTAGGCTTCTTATCTAAGCTGTTGAGTCAGGGTTACTGACCTACAGTGTAAAATACTGTCAGTTATGAGATTTTTTATTTTTTATTTTTTTAAGGTAAATGGGGAGGAAAGGCGGTGGCACGTTTCCGATTAAACACGGTCCATTTTCTTAAGATGGAAGTTGAGAGAGCAGTGTCCAGTTAGGAAGTCAGTTTGGATCTGAGCATTCTGTTTGCACATTGATAGAATGTCTCTAGTTCGGTTTATTGAGAAATTAATAAATTTCGTGGAATGCCTTAGGCCAGGTTGTGCATTTCAGTGTGAGAGCATTTGTTCGCGTTCCCAGCTAGATAGCTCTATTTTGATCTGGCTATTGGGTAAACCGCAGAAGGGTTCAGGTCCAATGTAAGAAGATTGGGCACATAGTCTGGCAAGCTTATCAGCCGCTTCGTTACCAGGGATGCCTTTGTGTCCGGGGACCCACATTAATGTGGTTTTATTGTTATTAGACTTATAGTCAAAGGACGTGAGAGCCTTGAGTGCTGCTTGGCTAATTGACATTATATTAATATGTGATCTTCGGAGGTTTCGTCTAATGCATTCTCTGGCGCAGAGCTCGATAGCGTAGACTTCTGCTTGGAAGATAGTAGTGGATTGACCTAATGGTGTAAAGAGTTTGTAGTTTGTCGTTTGTGGTTTGTAGCCAAAGATACCACCTCCAACCCCTTTTGACATTTTTGAACCGTCAGTGTACCAATTGATTTGAGATGTTGATTGAGGGATTTAAGGATAGTTCCAGTAGCTGCGGTCAGGTATGTTGACTGTGAAAGGGTGATTGAGGTGGATTCTTGTAGGCATGAGTCTGAGATGCATACTGCTGAAGAACTAAATAGCGGAATTTCCTCAAGGATCTTGATGTGGCCAACTAATTCTGAATTTATGTTGTTGCATAAAAGGTGAAGCTTTAGAGCACTGGCAGCCGCATTCTTCATAATATTTATGTATAGGGGAGGAAGGTTTAAGAGAACTTCCAGCGCAGCTGTTGGGCCCGTAATACCTACACAGGCTAGTCTTTGGACTTTCTGGAGGGCGGAGCGGGTAACGGTTTGATTAACTTTATCCCACCATACTAGCGAAGCATAAGTTATTATCGGAACGATGATTGTGGTGTAGTTATGAGATAAAAGAAATAATCCGTCGCCTTGGGTATGGACGATATTACTGCTGACGATCCAAGTTAACGAAATAAAGATAACGACTTTCGGTCTACACTTGAAACATCTTCATCGTCTTTGCAAACGAAAAATGAGAGGAGATCCTCAACTGCTATAAAGCAGATAACACAGCCATCTAAAAAGTGCTATGGAATAGACCGGACAGAAGGATGATGAAATCCTGTGACATCTACTATAGTGAGCGTTTATTTGGGGTAGTACGAACTAGCTTCCAATGGAGCTAACTCCCAATGAACTAACTGACAGAAAATTTCGGACTTAGTTCATATAAACCAACTCCTATTGTGTTTAGGAACTAAAGCCCAATTCTAGAATGAATTAAATATCAATAGTGGTACCTTAGTACCTTATGAAGTCCAAAAGTATTGTTGCGCATGTGGAATAAACTACCGAATAAAAATAAACACAGAAACATAACACAACAGAGAAGAGAAACATCGCGAAAAATCTAGAACTTATCAACGCGAAGGAACCAGACTTTTTGACAACAGAGTTCCAGTGGCGAAGTGGAAATTTGGAAATTCGCCTGGAAAGCCGGAGCCAAATATAAAAGAAGGTGGGCAGAAACCAAGGGATGAGTTCTTTGTTGGCAGCAGTGGCAACGATCACTAGAGACGCGCAATTCTCAAGCGAAAACAAATAATTGTACTAGATTTTATTTTTACGAAATTTAATTCTCTTGTATAATCACTTATTTCATTAAAGAAAAAGTTCACCCTCTCGAGAACCAGAGTAATTGCGTTTTCCTCCAGTTTCCGTCCAAACCTTAGAAGTTCTCGGCGTAATCGGCGATTTTTACTACAGTATGTATGCACATACTCGTATATCTATGTAAATATATCCACTGTCCGATCCTTTTGAGATGCTATCTGCTTGCAATTTTAAATGACACTTTTTGCAAATCTGCAAGTCTGCATGCAAAGTGTACTATGTTTGGCTTTATACTGATTCAAATTGTGCATAAAGTAGACCTAACAGCTTCGTTCTCATCTACCTCGTTATCAGGATATATTGCAAATCTTCAAATAAATTTCGTCTGGCTCCATCTCACAGCAAATGCTACCTTTTTTTAAATTTGTTCACTGTATTGTCACGCGTGATGCTGCCATTTTCTAGCAATTTACTGGCTTCTTTTATTTTTCCAGATTTTTCTATACTAAGTTGCGGATAAGTGGCGCGGTTTGTGCGGTTAATTTAATAAATTCTGCTTTCCGGGGTGGTTTAGCCACCCGAACAACTTCGTCCCTCCGCTAAGGATATGTCAACAACTGTCAGGCAGACGCCTGGAGCTAAAGTTTATTCAAATCGACATTATAAATCGATATTTTGTTGGCCGATTATTTGTACGTTACCTTGGGTGACACAAGTATTGCTAAGATAAAATGATTTCAAACTGTGGGACTTCGACTCATACACTGGGCGCCAAATGTTTAAATGAACTAACTCCCCCTATTTGGATGTTGGGACTTGGTTCACTGGGAGTTAGGTTAGGTTAGGTATGTGGGCTGGCAGGGAGGGACGCTCTCTCTGGACGTTTCTCAGGTCAGCGTTGACCCAATGAAACTAACATTTTTTAACTCAGTCACTTATGTATTTCATTCCTGCATGCAAACCACCCTGATGATTTGAAGATATTTGGCATCTTTCCTGTCGAAACGCCGGAGAGCTCCTCAAGATCCGAGGAGTGGTTGAGGACTCGGACAGTGGCACAGGAAGTGGGTAGTGTCCTCAAAAAGTTCCTCGTCACCACAGCCTCTGCAGAATTCCTCCTCCGTCAGGCGTAGTTCCTTCATGTGGTACCGCAGAGTGTTGTGCTCCGTGATGATGACCACGAGGATGGAAAGGGATTTCCTATCTTTCCGAGTAATTCTCTCTGTCCTTGCTTTGTTGAAGTATGGCCATAGCTTCCTGGTGGTGGCACAAGTTTCCCTGGAGTTCCATCTTGTGGTCGCCTCTTTAATGGCTTTATTCCCTGCAGCGAGCTTGAGTGTGCTGTGCAAGGCGGGATATACACAGGGGGGTCAGTTTGTTCTGGTAGGGCTGCTGAGCCGATTCTCGCCAGCTCGTCGACTTTCTCATTGCCTGGGATACCCTCGTGCCCAGCGACACAACAGAGCGACACCTTGTGCTGTGTTCCAAGAACCCTGAGCTATTCGCTTCTTCTTCTCGACAACATTTCACAAGCTTCGATTTAATTTCTATGGCAATAATCGCTTTTATAGCTGCCTAGCTGTCGATAAAGATAGTGATACCTTCTGGCGGTATTGCCCTTACCGCAGACTCACGAGCGGCTGTTGCCACTGCTAAGACCTCTGCTTTTAAAACGCTGCAATGGTCTGGAAGTCGTACGGATTTCGATATACCTAGGGGGTCGGAGAAGATTCCTGATCCTACACCAGTGCTCATTTTTGAACCATCTATGTAGATGGCTACAGATTCAGCATTAGGTATATGACCGCTTTTCCATTCTTCCCTGCTAGGGTAGGCTGTAGAGAAAGGCCTTACAAAATCTAAGTATGGCGTCATGTAATCTGTTAGGGACACGAGACCAAGTAGGATCATCTAGTGATCTATCCTATTTGGTTTCCAGTTTGCCAACTGACTAATTCTCATAGCATTAATGGCTGCTGATGTGCGTATAAAGATGTCTCGCGGTAGCAGGTTAAGAATACTCTCAAGTCCTGGGGTTAGGGTCGTCCTCATTGCACTGGTAGTGCCAATGCACGCTAGTCTTTGAACTTTGGTGATTGCCTTTAAGTTGGTGGATTTGTTGACAGCTGGCCACCATATTAGATTGCCGTAAGTCAGTATGGGTCTAACTATAGCCGTATACATCCATAGTGAGTTTTTTGGGGGAGGGTCCCCAGGTTCTACCGAAAATTCTACTACATGAGTAAAAAGCTATTATTGCTTTCTTAATTCTTTCCGCTATATTTAATCTCCCATTGAGTTTTTTGTTCAGTATAAGGCCCAGGTACTTTGCGCTTTCGGTTGATTTTCGTGGAATACCATCAACAGAAGGTGTCTGAAGCTCTGGTATTTTCCTCTTATTCGTAAAAAGTACGAGTTAGGTTTTTTTGGGGATTAACCTTTAGACCGCAGTTCCTGGCCCATATGCAAAGAGTATTTAGAGCTCCGTCAAGTTGGAGCAGCTGTTGGAAGCAGCACAACGTCATCCGCGTACGCCGTAGCTCTGACGCCACTATGCCTTAGTTGTTGTAGTACCTCATTAAGAACAATGACCTAAAGCAGTGGGGAGATTACTTCGCATTGAGGGGTACCCCTAGAGGCGTATGCTTCGAGCTTTGAACCCTTCAGTTCGGTGGTTATATGTCGGTCCTCGAGCATACTAACAATCCAATTAATTGGACTGATGTCTATGTCTAGGTTTCTTAGGGTTCTTTTAACCGCATCGGTATTTAGATTATTGAAGGCTCCTTCAATGTCCAAAAATGCAGCTAGTGTGAACTCTTTATTTTTTATTAATTTTTCTATAGAGCCGACAAAATGATGTAGGGCAGTTTCCACACATTTACCCTTCGTGTATGCGTGTTGGGCTGGGGATAAATCCCCCGGGCATATTCTACTACGTATGTAAATGTCGAGCAATCTTTCAAGTGTTTTCAGAAAAAAAAGGGGTAAGGCTTATTGGTCTGACGTCCTTCGCGGTGGTATGACTAGCCTTGCCCGCCTTGGGTGTAAAAACCACCTTTACCTCTCTCCATGTTCTTGGTGTGTGACATTGTTTAAGGCTACTGGCAAATAGCTCTTTGAGTACTGAGATAATAATTGGTGCAGTTTTTTGCAGCATGTTCGGTATAATCCCATCAGGTCCTGTGGATTTAAAGGGGGAGAACGATCTTATTGCCCACTCTATTCTATCCTCTGTTACCAAATGCGCAGGTGGTTCCGAATCGCTGTGACTGCTGTTATTAGTACTGCTGCATGGTACGGTCGTACACCCCGGGAAGTGCGTTTTAATGAGCAATTCTAGGGATTCCGAACAAGACTCTGTCCAGTTTCCTTCGGGGTTTTTTAGCGAACCCAGAGTTTTGGATTCTCTGGAGAGGATTTTCCTCAACCTAGCCGTTTCTTTTGTACCCTCTATCTCGTCACAAAAGCGTTGCCACGAATGCTACCTCACTGGGAGTTAGTACATATTGAACTAGATCCCAAACGAACTATCTGCCAAAAGTAGGAACTAAATCCCACTGCCAAAATTGATAGGACTTAGTTCGTTTCGGTAATCGGGAGTTCGGTCCATTGGGAGCTAGTTCGTTGGCCCTTTATTTGTATGCGGGCTTGTCGTTAGAGTCACACTTAGACAACAAGTTGTGAGCTTTAGATACGTAAGCAAAAGTCTGGTGGCAATCCATCATGAAGTATCCATTTTCCAACATCAATACCTTCGCATATGTCAAACTGGACAAGATATGACTTGTTGATTTGATAAGCTGAAAAATGCGTCACGAGAGTTTAGCAGAAGCCCCTCTACTTCCATATGGTGAATCCGTTGTCTTAATCATATTCTATCAGATTGACAAGTAGAATGTTCTGTCCTCTTGCAAAACGCCCATACAGAAGCCCCAGTTTACTACAATAAAAATATCATTATACGAAGAACCGTTTTACTCGATTTCCCTTTGCTATACGCATGTTGGGAAACTGAAAGCAGATTTGGGCTAATTCTGCAGCTAATGTGGATTTTAAAGAGAAGTGAGGATGAGGTGTATTGGTTTGAAATTTTTGTAGTTGACGTGCAAGCTTTAATCTGCTTTTGGTATAAAGATCGATTTGACTTCATTCTACAGCTTGGGATGCAGACGATATCGAAGTAGCCTCTGAAGATGGCAGTAAGCCATTCAGTCCTGCCGATTTAAATGGTTTGAAACCACGTATTGCCCAAAGAATTTTGCTCTAAGTGATAAGAGAATTTTAGCTGCTATGTGCAGATCTTATGGGGTTCCTTTAGGACCCATGATGACTTTGCTAGGGAAATGAGTATTTATTAAAAGAACAAGGAATTCAACACTGGATAAAGTCAGTGAAATGTCAGTTTTCTTCAAGTGGCTATAGATTCTTGGGTTGGCAGCTTAACCTTCCTGATCCTGAATATCCCAGAGATCTCTTCCATTTTTCCACAAAAGAGTCTCCAAGAGTTTTGTTTACCTTCCCTTAGTTCTGCTTTATCAACTTTGAAGGTCTCTTTGTATGAGGTCCAATCTTGGTCAGTATTTGGCTTGATTGAAGAGGGATTTAATCTCCTGATTCCACTATGGTGGTGTAGGTTTGCTCCTTGATTTGCTAATTGGACAGGAGATGGGCATCACCTGGTTAAGGCTTGTAACGCAATTTTTCTACAAAATATTATTTTTTATGGACACGAATGGATTTACTTTTAAGAAATCTGGACGCATGACAATCTTTCCCTTTCTTTACGTATCTTTCGGTATTCGAACTTTTATATTTCCCCGTGCTATTTGTTGAAGTTGGGGCTTGGTGTTCAATCACCATATCGTGTGAAACTGAAGAAAAATATTCCCGTCAATAGGAGTCTACCCATTTCAGAACAAACCTACGCTATTGTTCGATTGCAAAAGATCGCCTGCGTGTAAACCATCCTCCCAAAAATGCAATTTGGGAAAAGAGGAATACTAAACTTCCCTCCTACTCTCGTGCTAACGAATGTTTAGTAAAAGCCTATATCATAGCCATACGTCGTTGACGTTTCAGATGGTCGGTAGAGAGTTAAATAAACCGAAACCACTTAATATGGTTGTTCGTCGAAATACTATCTACGCAAAAATAACTCGAAATTAAGTTTTCAAATCGAATTTAAATTCGAGCCTCGTGAGAAAAAACCAAATTATTACTAATGTTGCTGGGTCAAGACTACACAAATGCGTCAAAGTAGCGCGCGATAAATCATTTCAACAAATATTCCGCCTCCTTTCACATCAAAGACACATGTATGTGGAAAGCCCTAGATTAAATAACTCCATGCGAAGCGGATCTACTAGTAAAATTTCTGCCTCAGTAACTCCTAATTCACTGGTTTTATTCCCCCTAGCTATCTGGACTTAGACCTCCCATTTGCTTCCAATTGCCCAAAATATTTGTCCAAGAATGTTAACATGGCGTGAAAGTTACAACCAGACACTCCGAGACATCATCATCTTCCGCGAACTATTGCCAAAATTAAAGATCATTAATATTAATTAAGTTAATGTGTGCCTCGGAAATGGAAAGAGACACAGTGGGCCATACATGTGAAACTAATAAAATTTGGACAGTCCAAGCAAAAAAAGCAACCGAAAATCTTTTCATTAATTGAGTTAACCCTAAGCATCATTTGGCATCGGTGGTCTGTGTGTGCTTAGCTGTTGGCAGCTATACTACTTGAATTCAGTTCCCTTTTAGATGCCTTCAGCGTTAAATTCGATGACCATTGTGTGCTCAAAATGCCAACATAATGGATTAGTACCGGCGGTTTTGCAAACATATTCGCTTGTATTTCGTGTTCATGCCGGTGCTGGTGGTGATTCAAATCTTTTGACAAGGTAAGAAAAGGGTAATCGATTTAATGGTAATTAAATACTCAATTCGGCTTGTTACCGGCTACCAGATGAGAGCACCGTTGGGTCGTTGAAGTGATCCATCATACCAGGGGTCATGTTTCGTATTGATTTCAGATACAATATCTTCGAATTGATTTCAATGGTGAGTGTGTCGACACGATGTGTTTTATTGATGGATACGTAACTGGGGAAGGCATTGTCTGTGAATGGGCTGCCATCAGTTAAGAGGATCATTAAGAACCATCAACTCATGTCAAAATAAGTAAAGTTGAAGAGATATTTTATTGAATTGGTATTGCGCAGAGCTGCATGAATTGGTTGTGGAGTTTAGGTTAAGGGTGCATCGTGAATAGGTTAGGCTGTGAGTCATAGTGACCAAAACCCACAGTGCTAAATTCATTTTTCTAATATTGGAATATACATAAGTTGGATTCATAAGCAAGATTGATTTGCTAACTCAAAAGTCGGCTCTGCAGAAAAGGAGGACAGGGTTAGCGTAAGAAAGTATGTGAAACGCGATAGAAGTAGCTATATATTGAATAAAAAGACCGACCGAGTGAATTTAGGTATTTAAATGGTTTGTTTTTTCCTTGTTAAGAGTTTTGAACGAGTTTTATGATTAAATAATTTACAAACGAACACGATAATGCACACCAGTGGTGTCTATCGACTCTCTGTTACGCGGCAGCATTAAGTGCTGCCATGAAGAGAATTTTATAGCTACAAAGTCTACCAAATAGTAGATATGTAATTGGCTGCAAAGTTTTGAAGAGCAAAAAAAAGGTCTGAAACTATCAGCTACTATAAACAGTCTACTCTCTCTGATTCATTAACAGTTTTATACTTTAGTTCAAGAGTAATATACTGTAATCATTTAATTGGCAGTAGTGCTGCCACGAATCCTATATATAAAATACAATGTATGTTTGTTTGTCAATATGTTTGTTTGTTTGTTTGTATGTTTGTATGCTATGGACTCGGAAACTACTGAACAGATTGGGCTTGGGAATCTTGGGTATTGCCCCGATAGTGTTCCTGTGAAGTTTGGTCAAAATCGATCCACTACTTTAGTAGTAAAGTAGTTTAGTACTACAACTACACAACCTTAGTACTATAGTACTTTAGTACTAAAACAAATTTGATATATGTATTTAAGGTAAGACCCCTTACCCACTATTGCCCGATACAAAACTGTTCTCTAACAGATTTAGCCCCAGGCACCTGCTTGACAGTTGTTGCCCCAGGCGCCTGTCTGACAGTTGTTTTTTTTCTGGTAGGCGCAGCAACGCACGCCGGGTGCCCGCTAGTAAGATTATAAATAGTATACTCGCCCAATATTATACAATTTACGAATATTCGCATTAACCGAATATCAGTAGGAATAGGACGAGTAGCAAGTGATTAATAAATCGATATAAATTAAACGCAGTTATATACCCACTCTAATTACCTGTTTGAAATTTGGGCGCCTTTATTGTGATTCCCCCATAAAAGGAAACGCACTGTATTGATATCATGGGATTCCCCTTAACTTTAATGTATGTTTGTGGCATGGCATAACGGCTGCTAAGCGGCAGAATGCCGTCACAGTGTAATGTGAAAGGGGTCATGCTGTTCTTCACGCCACTAAAAGAATACCGCCGATCGATTTTTTGCCGCCCGGTCAATACAGAATAGTGTGAAAAGAGCCTACAGGTATATCATACATACATATGTATGTACTTTTCTACATTCTTAGATTGCTTTATGTTACTATCTCACCGTGTGTGTGTTCTTCAAAAAAATTCTTTCGTTCACTATCACTATAATTTTCTTTTAATCTAAAAATCGATTAAAAAAACTTGTCACATTCTACCGAAGGCCTACCAACTCCTAGCTGAGGCCTACCAACTCCTTATCGCAACCTCCACGCGGTGACAGCTGGGTGCCTAGTGCCTTAATCCAAGAAATGGGTAACCAACCCCGTTTTGGAGGATTCTTGGCGGCAGCAGGTGAGAGAGGGTGGGAAGAGTGCTTTCTCACTAGAGCACTTCTTCCTGTTCCAGACCGCAGCAGACGAATTCCCTAGACAGAGTCAACGGTGGCGTCTATAAATCCAGTTAGGTTTGAACTTAGCGAATACCTTGCGCAAGCTGCTTCGACGTATTCAGATCACAGGTCGGTAACGAATTTCCAATGTTGGTCAGGACCTTGGAATAGAGATGGTGGCGGAGGAGCCCTTAATAGGCCAACGGCAGCACTCATACTCCCGTAGTGGACTACTGGCACCGGTGCACCCAGCCCGTCGTCCTAGGCGAATAACTAAAGGAACTGGCCCCCCAGGTTGATGGTTGTGCCGTCGGGGTAACTTCAAAATACAAATACAAATATTTGGCGCAACAGCTCTTTAAAGTGCCAGGACCTAGCTTCTCGCAACCACTCATGTTGTGTGCGTTATACTTTTCACACGAATAGAAGGGACCTACAGTTTTAATGCCGAATCCGAACGGCGATTTGAGAAGCTTTTTCGTGACAACAATACTCTCGGATGTTTGTCAGACGCTCGCGAGAGGTGGTACCGTGAAAGAACTTTTTGGTGTTTTCTGGGATTCGAACTTGGAACCTCATGCGTAGTGATCCGACACACTAACCACTTACGCCACGGTGCCCACAACTTCCCTGGCACGTAAAAAATGAATGGTTCCGAAACACGATACCACGTCTGATAACGGACTAAGGCTAATTGATTTCGCTGTAGCGCGATAACCATAACAAGCACATGGTTTCCTCATCTCCATATTCATAAGCAGACATGGCGGTCCAATGATCGATCATGTAACGATCAACCAAATTGATCATATTGCGATCGACGCAAGGCATGCCTCCAGTATTCTGGATGTCCGTACCTTCCGAGCGGCCGACCTAGACTTGGATCATTACCTTGTTGTAGCCAAGGTACGAATGCAGATATCCCAAACTGAGCAACAAAGAACAATCACTGTGAGAAAATTTCACGTCGAAAAGCTACAATCGCAAGAGACCGCCAAACTGTTCGCTGAACGCGTATCCCGAACTCTCTCAATCACCCCTATGCCGACAGCATCAAGTGCCGAAGACCAGTGGCAACGCTGCCAACATGCCATCAGAAACGTCGCGACTGATGTGATGGGTCTCGCTCGACCACCACCGCGGACCCATGCAGCAAACCAAGAGGCATACAAAGCGACACTGCAGCGGAAGACGAGAGCTGCTCGTGACCTCTACGAGCAAAAGAGACGGGAAGAACATCGGCTTCTCCAAAAGAAGAAGGAAGAGCATGAGAAGCGCGCGTTCGAGAATATCAGAAGTTTATACTCCAGAAACAATGTACGGAAGTTATACCAAAAGGTAAAAACAACGTGTCAGAGAAGCAATTCTCGTACAGAAACCTGTAGAGATGAAAATGGAAATTGTAGTAGAATCACAGTCGGTGCTGAGAATATGGAAAAACTACTCCTGCAGACTGCATAACGGCGACGAAGACCATCACCTCGCTGTAAGGCAAAATGAACCATTCAACATAGACGATGATAGTCAGTATTCTCGTCCACCTGACCAAAACGAAGTGAGGATAACAATATCAAAGTTGAAATCCAACTACTTAGGCTGCTGGACCTGACGGCTTACCGGCCGAACATTTCACGGCAGGTGCTGCTGAATTGGTAGAATGCATTCCAACTCATCTCTAAGATTTGGTCAGACGAGTGTATGCCTGATGAACGGAATCCCAGCATCGTTTGACCGATCCACAAGAAAAGAGACACCTCTTTTAGTCTCCTCAACATCGCATATAAGATATTTTCTGTGATATTGTGTGAACGTCTGAAACCTTTTATCAACAGCCTGATTAGACCCTATCAGTGCGGTTCAAGCCAGGAAATTGCACCATCGATCAAATATTCACACTTCAGCAGATCCTGGAGAAAACCCAAGAAGTCCAAGCGACGCGCTGTCATGTGACTTCTTTAATATTGTACTTAAACGGATTGTGCGGAACCCACAACACCGGAGGCACAATCTATTACAAGACTGTAAAATTGCTTGCATACACCGACGATATGGACATTATTGGAAAAACTCAGCGGGCTGTCACCGGTGCGTTTGCAAGCATTGAGGCGGAAGCGGCCAAAATGGGCTTAGCGATAAACGAGGGTAAAACCAAGTATATGCTGTCAACGAGAAGGGACAGCCAATACCGACGAATTGAACAAAACGTCACAGTGGGCAGCTATAACTTCGAGGTAGTAAGGGACTTTGTGTACCTTTGCTCTGTTATAAACTCAAAAAACAAAATCAGCACAGAAATCAAGCAAAGAATAACTCTTGCCAATCGCAATTTTTTTTTGGGCTTATAAGGCAATTCAACAGTAAAGCCCTATCTCGAACAACTAACGAGACTCTGTATAAGACCCTGATCACCCCAGTCATGCTTTATGGCGTCGAAACATGAACTTTATTAAAAGAGTATGAAGATATTCTTGGTCACTTCGAGAGAAAAATTTTTCGTAAGATATTCCGTCCCGTTTGCGTTGACGGGTTTTGGAGGAGAAGATTCAATCACGAACTATACGAGTTGTACAGCAACATTGACCTAGTCAAAAATCTGCGTATTGGACGTCTGAGATGGCTAGGACATGTAGAGCGAATGGACGCCAACGCTACGGCCCGCAGAGTCTTCGAATCTAACCCGGACGACGCAGTAGAGGACCTCCTCGCCGTAGGTAGCGCGCACAAGTTCAAGGGGACCCCAACCAACTTGAAGTGCGTAACTGGAGGCAATTAGCTAAAGACCGAGCTAAATGGAGAGGTATGTTGGTTGATGCCCAGGTTAACCCCGAACTGTAGCGCCACCTATGTAAGTAAGTAAGTTCTAGCGAACATAACTTTTTCATGTTTTGAATTGTGTTTCTTTCGTTAACTTTTACTAATTTACTGTATACTTTAGTGAAAAAATGGCGAACCTTCGAAGCATGCAAGTTTTTTTAAGCTACATATGTAGGAATAGACCCTGGGCCAGAACGGCGAGAAAACAACCCAGTCTATTAAAACATTTTATTTATTAAATATTAATACATACAATACATAGGTACATATGTATATCATAACAGTTTAACAAAACAGCAATAAAATAACAAAGTTATAACAAGAATGATTCGTCTAAATAAATAACCCAATATGTCTATTGTAGATTAGTAGTATAACAAGTCTTGAAAAATTTTAAAAAAAAAGGTCTGAATGGCTCGAATGTACTTGCGCCTGTTTGGTGTTTGTTTGCAAATTGATTTTACAGCTATGTGCTTGTAAGTAAAATTGATAAAATAATAATAGAAATACCCGAAATACTAAAACACCGAGTTCGAATTTTTCGTGATAACAGTACTTGCCCTATAGTCACTCTTGTGTATAATATTAGCCGTATTTTATTACCACCCATGATCCATATGGATCATACGATGAAAATAAAACAGTCTGGATCAAAGAGAAATTTAAGTTAAGTGTTGTGGTAATAGTTTGACATTTAGTCCTCTCAGAATACGACATTTCAAAAAAAAAAAAAGCAAAACTAAAATGGAAGCGGATGCAATTGAGTTAAATGTATTTGCTTTTATTGACTTAAGTTAGACTATATTTGTTTATTTTCTAGTTCTTATTTGAAAGTGAAGATGATAGCGATAGAGGTAGCTCATCTGATTTTACGTTGTTCTATATAGAAAGCACAGATTTCTTGTTTGACACCGAGAATTTTCCTACGAACAATAAAAAATCGAAGATTTGGAGGAAGTAATTAATAAAAAGTAAAATACATAGTTAGAGCAATTCGAACTTCCAAACACTTTGCAGACTACATCATTCAACTACCCAAATTTTAAAAAGTAGGGTAGATAGAATTTCAATTTACTATTCAAATATACAGTCATTGGCACAATACAATCCTTACACCATATCACTGCAATAAAGTTGTGCAACTGTTGATAAATGCAATAAATCACTTATGTTGTTATTTATTATTAATCTTTTATGAAATTTCAAACAGTAACCGTCAAAATCATGGAAAAGAAACTAGCAAAATTATTGTGACATTACGAGTACTAAACAGCGGTAACATTATTTGCACAACTGCAATTAACTGTTCTGGATATGTCACGATAGTTAAATTCTTCGACTACTCAATGCAAAGCGAATTATGTAATCATTATTATTAGTTCAGTGTCATCATTCCTTCTGTCAACTTGCTTCAAATGGCTAGAACTAGGGAGCTAACAACGGAGAAACGAGCGGCTATTGTTGCAAAATTTGAAGGCGGTGCACGGTGGTCCAAAATGCCAATCCAGCTGGACATAATTCAAATTTTTTGTTGCTCTAAATAAAAAAAAAAATATTAATCTGTTCAAAAATGGTCAATTCATAATGGGACAAAGTATTTCGGGCCACCCTGTAAAAATAACGGTACTAGGAGAGCCTAAAATGAGCGCTTCGAATGACATGGCTGCAAAGAATAACGTAAACAAAATGAAACTGTCAGAAGATAGTACATGTGCTAAGTTGTCTACAGTGATTTGAGTGAAATTTAATTATGGAATTTGTTACTGAAGGTAAGTGCTATCTAAAAACGTAAATGAATGGAATAAATTAGTTGTTAAAAATTTATTGTGAAGCATTTGATACAACACCCTAACATTTGATAAACGCGAATAAAAACCTACATTCAGTTCAGTCTACAGTGCTATCGTCCAACATCGTCCAGTCAAATTGTATATTTTTAGAAAGCCTGACTAATAAACTAGTCATATACGAAACATTTCTTGCATTTTCCTGCGTATTACAAAGTTATGACATTTTGTTTCAGAGGGCAGCCGAATTTCCAGAAGAGAATTGTTTGACGAATGGAAAAAATGTACTCTGAGTGACAAACAAAGTGCGTTGTATAATTTTATCCAAGTAAAACTCGATACTGAGGAAGTCCCAACTGACAGTAAGGATGGAATTTATTCAATTTTAAACACATTTAATGGATATGTAGGCAAAAAATGGAAGGAATGTAGCAGGAACTCTGCTATTTTTGATAAAAGAAATAAGTCGTGGGTGAGTGAAAATATAGTGTTACCAGTCCTCAAAGTTGGTGTGCATGCCGGTGAGATAGAGCCTGACCCATCAAATATTTCATCTGCAGGCAGACCTCGAAAGGAATTTAGTGCTGCAAGTGAAAGAACTAAGAGACGCAGAGTATAACGTTTGCTACATTCAACTGATTCCTCTGAATTAGTTTATCCAGCAGAAACAAGTTTACGTGCGGTTGGAATGAAGGACACATCAACGATCTTAAACCAAACAGTTTCAGGTTCTCCAGGGAAAGCTACGAAAATAAAACGATTATTGCAATCACGGTCCGTAGAATTGAAGCCTTATTCACGCAAAGAAGTGACAATACTGCACACAATGTCTAGCGGTTTTAAGATCAACATTGAAAAGTTTACTAGCGACTGTAAGGAAACCGCAGTATTGTATGTTATTATTTACCCATGGTACTATATGCCTGTGATTGTGATACGATACTAATTCATGGGCCAGACGTGGTGCCGAATTCGATTGCCCCTATTGGACAATTAACAGAGGAAGCATAGGAAGCAAGAAACAAGGACTGCAAATATTTTCGTGAACACCATACAAGAAAAATAAGCAGGAGAAGCACAATGCAAGATTTGTTTCACATGCTCCTCGTTTCATCAGATCCTGTAGTGAAGTTTTAAAGAAGATGTCTACTTTAACACCGGATGTAGTCGATTTACTTGAAATTTCCCAACATTTTCGGGAAAGTGCCGAATTAGACTCTGAGGAAGAAGAAGAATTCAGTTTTGAGTCAGATACATCTGTATCTAGTTGGAATTATATATAATTTTTTATTTTTTTGGTTTAAAATTTATTTTTATTAATTTCTTAACTAATGAATTTATTATTGTTGATAAGAATTATTATATTAAAAAATTAAAAGAAATATAATAACCAACTATTTTCAAACAGAGGTTTTTTTCTGGTATTAATTTATTTGTTGAAAAATGTCACATATAATAATAATAAAAAAAAATGCACTTATTTTAAGGTACAAATCCAAACGAATAGTCTGGCATAATAAAATAATTTTGTCCAGGTAGAATGGTGTTTTGGACCACTGTGCAGTGTTTCGGCAGCAGATCTTTCGGCAAAGTATCACTGCAGTCGAAGAACAATTTGCTATCAAATCGAAAAACAAAAAAAAAAGAAGCATGGTAGTGTAAGAAACCGAACTAGAAGAGGCAGAAAAAGGGTTACTTCCAAAAGGGAAGACAACCGAATCGTTCGTTCTTTTAAAAGTAACCCATGGTAAAAATTTTCGAAATGTGTTAAAAGATCTAAACAAGGACCGTGAGAACAGTATTAGTGAAAGAACGCTTCGGAAAAGGTTGAAGGAAAACAAAATCCAAGCCTACGTCATACAAAAAAAAAACCCTATATCACACTGAAAAATAAGAAGCTGAGGCTACAATTTGCTTGGGAGCATATTAACAAACCAGCGGCTTTTTGGAGAAGTGTGCTATGGACTGACGAGACTGCTTATTCTTTGATGGTAGCTATGGCCGATTATTTTAGACCTCTTCGAGTCCGGCGCTAAGGCGGCTATTGAATTGTGATAATTTTTCGTAAACTTGATTAGAATTAATGTAAATAATCATTTTCTGGAAAACATTTTAATTTTCCAGTTTGCCAAATATGAGGTTTAGGAAGTGCACATACATATGTGCACTTTGGACTTTAACTCACACCTTTTCGTTGAAAAAAAAAAAACAAAAACTTATTTAGGGAAAATGTTTGCTTTATTTCTTACTAAACCCAATAAAAACTAAAAATTAAGTTATGGACGGTATGTAATAATGCAAGGCAATAGAAAACGGAAACTTGTTAATTAATTTATTTCAAATTATAAAATCAGTATTGGTTATTTTTAAAGTCAACAAAAATGACAGCAGGTACAATTACTTGCAGACCTCCGTAACTAAATTAAATATTCTCGGAAAACAAAAATTAATAAATAGTAAAGTAAAATAAGAGAAGGCAATGAATAACTTAAATACAGATTTTATTTAAATAATTACAAAAAAAAAACAAGCTTTACCGTTAAATAACATTTTGGCTACAAGTGTCTTACCTATTTATTAGATAGTTTGTAATGAATTTAAATTAATGTTTTGTGTGGTAATTCCCGAAACAATTATTTTGTTTGTATATAAGTAAATTTGGCATTTCACACATATTGTGTGACTGCGTGACTTGCAATCGAAATACCTGCATTCGGATGTATAATGCTGGGAATTTCGGGAAATGGTCTACATCGTCCAACCTCTTCTCAATAACTGGGTGTTCCACAACCTTTCACCTCTTGTCGACTGCTCATTTTCCTCCTCGCGCTCGGATAAACTATTACAATCGTAAGGTTCTTTCTGCGAATAATTTATTAGGGACGTCCTAAGATGCATTTTATAATCCAAGAGACTCATAAGATACTTGGTCGGGTTTCCTTCTGCTATTTGTGCTCTTCTGTATATAATTTAACACTTGGATATCACTAAATCGACAAAATGATTAAATGGTCGTCCAGTCAATTTTTTTGTACAAAGATTACATCGATAGTAGGACATGTACCGATCGCAGAGATCCACGCCACCCATTTTTTGGTTGTAAAGATTTTGTCGGATTTCGACCAGCGCTGACAAGATGTTACTGGCCCGCTTCCAACGTATGATGACATCATCAAAACTTGTTTGTTATCCATCCAACTCACCGCACATATTTTTTCGTCAGCTCTTATCTACTCATCAAACTGTCCCCTTATTATTTTGGAATCCATTCTTATTTTGTTTGCAACTGGTCCCTTTCTGTTTCTTATAACAGTTCCGACTTGGTAGATATTTTTATCCAAAAGGAGGTCAATTTTTTTTTTGGCTTGTAAAGAATCGGTCAGTGTATTTATATATACGTACAGTGCTGTTTGGTTAATTGTGCTGTCAGCTCTTTTACAACAGAAGCAGCCAAGCCAATCTCTTTCATGAGAGCTTCTGGAAAACAACCTTTCCCTGTGTAGATTTTAAAATCAAGGATACATCTTCAATTGGGGATACTTAAGACAGCTCATAATGACATGTATGCCGGTCAAATGCAAGAGCTCCATTTCGGATATATTGCTACTTTGCAGGTCCCAAAAATCCAGATATTGCAGAAGTGCTTCCAAAATACCCTTGTCCAATACCTCGACTTCTTCATTCAAGGGCTCCTGAACAACATGCGTGATATATTTTTGTGCAACCATTTCTGTTCAACTCGACGATCAATAGCTCTTACCTCTGTTTGCTATATCTCTTCAATATCGCTTTCAACACGCAGTTTATCCGGTGGTGCGGTCTCTTGCAACTCTTCGTCTGATTCCTCACTTTCGCTATCATTGCAAAGAATATTGAAAGCATTTTGTACTACTCTTTCTTCTTCACCTAATGATTCATCGTCTTTTAGATTTAGAAAAGCTGTAATGTTCTCATCTGATAGCTTTACAGTTTCTGATAAAGATCATCAACCCTTAGTATTGGGTATTTATCGTTTACGATGTAACTTTGTAATCGGCGCAGAAGCGAATTGTCTTATCTTTTTTGATGACTGCCACAACGGGTGTTCTCCAATCTGAATGCGAAGTTTTTACAATGAAGCCATCCCTTTCTAACCGATCTATCTCTTCCTCAACCAATGGATGAATCGTGTACGGTATGGCTCGTGCTTTGACATAAATTTCTTCTGAAGAAGAAATACCATATATGTTGCTCCGTAATCTTATTCGGCTTGGGACTGAGGTGTTTCTTGAAAATCTCTATCAAGGTGTCGTATGATTTTGTTTCTGGTTCTTCTGGCACTGTAAGGTTCAATAAAAGCTAGCGTAGTTCCAGATAATTTTCAAGCCGTTTAATGTATTATAGTTTGCAAGTATTTCCTCCGCCTCGACGTACGGTTCGAAATGTATGTATGTTTGAATTTGTAGATGGTTGTGGGCCTTGGATTGCTGTTGTTAGTGCTTGAATAAGGTCATGTTTCTGCTGCAGTGGGTACGGTGGTGCCATAGTTAATCCTCCTCGCCAATGTTGTATCGCCAATTCTTAACCTCGAAGGAAAATTCCACAGAGCAAAACACGTGTAACTAACTTGAAGCCAGTAATCCAAGTGAAATTTTGTTTGACAATTCATTTAGGTTTACGTAACAATATAAAACGAATTTATAGTTCATAATTCACAATAGTGATAAATATTATTTCCATTTATTTTATATTTCGCCATCATATGGCGAACACACTGGCCTTGATATCTTTCTTCCACGGTCTTTGTATCCTGGTGGAACCGTTCTCCCTGTTCTTTACTGTAATCACCCATGTTGTCTGGAAGTCTATTCAAATGGCTATGCAAATAATGTAATTTGATACTCATTTTGAAAATGCACAAGCAATTTGACGTCTATTTCGGAATAATTTGCAGCTTTGTGGTTCCCCAAAAACTTTTTGACAACAGATACGAAACTTGTCCATGCTTCCGATTCAACCTGCGTCATGTGATTTGTAAAATCATCGTTGGTTATAAGACTACGGATTTGTGGTCCATCAAAGATGCCTGCTTTTCATTTTTCTGTACTGAGGCCAGAAAACAATTGACAAATATATTTAAAGCAATCACCATTCTTGTCTAAAGCTTTCACAAACTAACCGTTCAGATAACTATACTCGTAAAACTCAATTTCTAAAATTTTGTTTATGAAATATCGTGTTATTTAAACGTGGAAATGGGGTTTCAGAGGCATTTGTTATGACATTATTTAAATTTATAAAAGCAATATCTAATAATCTATTTTAAGAATCTATAATTGAACTAATTTGTGGTAAACTGGCATTACCACGTTCAAGGAAGAGATCAACTGAACCCTGTTAAAAAGGCAATCTATATATCAATTAACGTTCCAAAAACATCGCGAGGCAGGGGATGCAGGCCTGTAAACGCCTGGATCACACAAGTGCAACGACACCAGCATTTGATTGGGTTCAGTAACCCAGTGATCCAAAATCGGGAGGCCTGTCGGTATTTTCTGAGATCATAGCCGAACCCCACAGGCGGATGAGTATAAATGTGGTGAAGTGGGAGGGTTATGATCTCTTGTTTTAGGATCATAAACTCGCCGAAATAGGAAGAAGAAGAAGCATATTATCTCCGTCGACCGAACCCAATTTACAGCACTAATGTAAAATCACCAATACCAAAAATAATATCGGAATTGGAACAATGATTGCTTATAAATTCAAAATGTACGATACATTTTCCATACTTACTTACTTACTTAGATGGCGCTACGGTCCGGGGTGGACCTGGGCCTCAACCAACAAACCTCTCCAGCTAGCACGATTACGAGCCAGCTGCCTCCAGTTGCGCACGCCAAGTTGGTTGAGGTTCCCCTCCACTTGTTTGCGCCACCTACCGCGATGTCGTCGTCTACTGCGTCGTCCATCCGGGGTGGATTCGAAAACTTTCTTAGCGGGAACGTTGGGCTCCATCCGCTCTAAATGACCCAGCCATCTTAGTCGCTGTATGTGAACTCTTCTGGCTAAGTCGATGTCCTTGTACAGGCCGTATGTATAGCTCGGCATTGTACCTTCTCCTCCACTCACTGTCTATGCAGACGGGACCAAAGATCGCTCAAAGAACTTTTCTCTCGAAATAACCAAGGACATCCTCATCCGGTTTTGTCAAAGCACATGCCTCTGCGCCATACAGCAGGACTGGGATGATTAGTGTCTTATAAAGAGTTACCTTAGTAGTTCGAGATAGGGCTTTGCTACTCAATTGCCGTTTTAGCCCATAGAAACAACGATTGGCAAGAGTAATTCTTCGTGTGATCTCCCTACTGATGTCATTTGCGGAGTTCACCATAGAGCTTAGGTAGACAAAATCCTTTACTACCTCAAAATTATATCTGTCTATTGCGGCGTTCTGTCCAAGACGCCGATGTTGGGTGTCCTTTTTTGTAGACAGCATATATTTTGTTTTGCTTTCATTGACCGCTAAACCCATCTTTGCTGCCTCGATCTCAATACTCGTAAATGCCCCATTGACGGCCCGCTGAGTTCTTCTGATTATGTCAATGTCATCGGCATAAGCGAGTAGTTGTACAGACTTGTAAAGGATTCTACCTCCGGTGTTGGCTTATGAGTTTCGTACAATTCTCTCAAGTACTATATTAAAGAGATCGCATGATAGCGCGTCGCCTTGTCTAAGACTTTTCCTGACATCGAACGGTTCGGTGATATTCTTATCGACTTTGATGGAGCAGCGAGAGTTCTCCATCGTCATTCTGCACAAACGGACGAGCTTGGCAGGGAAGCCAAGACTAGACATGGCTCTGTATAACTCGTCTCTATACACGCTATCATAAGCAACTTTGAAATCGATAAAGAGGTGGTGCGTATCGATTTTGTATTCATAGGTTTTTTCCAAGATCTGCCGTAGTGTGAATATTTGGTCAATGGCGGACTTTCCCGGCCTGAAACCGCACTGATAAGGACCTATCAGGTTGTTGACGATCGGTTTTAGGCGTTCACATAATACGGCAGACAGGATTTTATATGTGATGTTGAGGAGACTTATACCTCTGTAATTGGCTCAGTTCAGAAGGTCTCCTTTCTTCAGGATCGGGCAAATGATGCTAAGGTCCCAATCATCGGGCATACTTTCGTCCGACCAGATTTTACAGATGAGCTGGTGCATGCTCCTTAACAACTCATCTCCTCCTGCCTTGAAAAGTTCAGCGGCAAGGCCGTCGGCTCCAGCAGCTTTGTTGGACTTGAGTTTAGATATCGCTATCCTCACTTCATTCTGATCGGGTTGACGGGAATCTTGACTGCCATCGTCACTGTTGAATGGCTCATTCTGCCTGACAGCGGAATATTGATCATCATCACCGTTTAACAGTCTCCAGAAGTGTTCCTTCCATATCCTCAACACCGACTGCGATTCCACTACTATGTTGCCATTTTCGTCCCTGCAGGCTTCTGTTCTAGCTTTGAAACCCTGGCATGTTCTTTTTACCCTTTGGTAATATTTCTGAAGATTATTCCTGCAATAGAGTCTCTCAATCTCCTCGATCGAGCGCTTCTCATGCTCCTTTTTCTTCTTTCTGAGAAGTCGATGTTCCTCTTTTCTCCTGCGCACGTAAATCTCGTAAGCAACTCTAGTCCTTCCATGCAGCGCCGCTTTGTACGCCTCTTGTTTTGCTGCATGTGGTTGCCGGCATTCTTCATCAAACCAGGGGTTTCGTTGTGGTGGCCGAGAGAAACCCAGTACATTAGAGGCGGCATCTCTGATGGCTTGTTGGCAACGCTGCCACTGGTCTTCCGCATTTGCTGCTGGCGGCATATGACTTAGATTGAGATTAGAAGAAACACGATCGGCAAAGGTTCTGGCGGTCTCTTGCGATTGTAGCTTTTCGACGTCAAATTTCCTCACAGTATTTCGTTGATTTCGCTCCGTTTTGGATATCCGCATTCGTACCTTGGCTGCAACTAGGTAGTGATCCGAGTCCACGTTGGCTCCTCGGAAAGTCCGGACACCCAGAATACTGGAAGAGTGCCTTGCGTCAGTCGCAATGTGATCGATTTGGTTGACGATTTTTCGATCAAAGGAGAGCCATGTTCCTTTGTGAATATTGAGACGTGGGAACCGCGTACTAGCAACGACAAAGTTTCGCCCCGCTGCAAAGTCGATAAGCCTGAGTCCGTTGTCGGATGTGTTGTCGTGTAGGCTGTGCTTTCCGACCACGCTACTAAAGACGTCCTCTCTTCCTAGCTTTGCGTTAAAATCACCTAGGATAATTTTAACGTCGTGGCTAGGGCATTGCTCATACGTCTTGTCCAAGAGCTGGTAGAAGTCGTCCTTTGTCGCGTCGTCCTTCTCCTCATGAGGGGCGTGAACGCATATTAGGCTAATGTTGGCAAATTTAGCCTTGATATGGATAGTCATAAGGCGCTCGTTCACATGCCGGAAACTCAAGACTTCTTGCCTAAGTCTGCCTCCAATGACAAATCCGCTCCCGAATAGACGCTGTCCTTTTTGTCTGTAGCAATCGCCGTAGTAGATGTCGCAGTTTTTCATACTCCTTTTGCCCGGCCCATCCCATCGCACTTCTTGGATGGCGGTAATGTCTGCTTTGAGACACTCTAGGGCCTCCGCAAGTTGTTCGGCTGCACGTGGTTTGTAGAGGGACCTAATATTCCATGTGCAGGCACGAAGATCGTTGTCGTTTTTACGTTTGGTTGGGTCGTCAACAGTAAGATCATCCGTATCCGAGGCTGTTGGTTGCTTCGTAACCGAAGGTTTTTTACGTGGTAGGGAAGTTAACCCGACGGCACAACCCCCAACCTGGAGGACCAGATCCTTTTTTAGCAACCCCTAGGACAAGGGGCCGGATACACCGATGTCAGTAACCCACTTCGGGGATATGAGCGCTGCCGTTGGCCCATTAAGGGTTCATCCGCCACATTTTTCATAAGTATGTATCTAATCTACTATCTGATGATATATAAGTCACAATGAATATTATGGGATTTATGCTGGAAGTAACCCAGCATCAACTGCTATGCAGACTTATTCAACATCAGATACCGGTAATGAGGTTTCTTTAAAGCAGAACATTGACTGAACAGCAACAAGAACTCCGCCCCACGTTCCTCAGCCGACTTCCATCTATCACGGCGAAATATGTACATAGAGCAATCAAAGATTTCAGATCACAAGATCCCTTCATAAAACCAAGATAATGAATATACCATAGTCTTTATAACTGAACGTAATAAATAAATCCGCGGTCTTCGATCTACAACCACTCGCACTGTGGTAATAAACATTTAAGCGTCGGTCATGTAGATCACCCTATTAGCATCAACATCGATTAGTTTTTTATTGAGTTGTTAATGTATGAATGAATCTTTAGTCCATTGGGCCAAAAATTACCATCTTAAACTTAACTTGAATAGTAAATAGGTATTCCAATTACAAAATTCACAAATTTAAAGTATCGATTACAATTAAGTTTTGGTAATTTAAAGTAGCCTCTAGTTACGATGAAATATATGAAATTATGGTGTCAAAAGTAGTGTCTATATGAACACTTGAGATATGAAACTTTAACTTTTGAATGATATGAAAATCGTTGGTCTGCACTCCGCTTCATCGTCCATACCTATGCAACAAAAGTCATTGGCCGGAATTTCAAGCCTCGCGGCTTGCCTGCCTAGTGCGCAATGACCAGTAAACAGTCCAACGAGGCTACCTATGAGTGGTCTGTTTTCTGTTATTTAATTGTGGCCATGTTTGTCTCACACGGTTACATGTATCAAGATTGCGCCATCTCTCATTGGTCTGATTCAGTGCCGCTATACCTATAGATATTGTATCTTGCCGTTTCTATAGGTAGATGCAGCTTCCCCTTCCGCAGTAGAGAGCTCCTGTTTCATGCCATTTATAAGCTAATTCGTCTGCTCTGCAGTTACCTGAAATGCTGAATGATCAGGTACCCAGCACAGAGTGAGATTGCAATAATTCGATATCCTATTTAGGGATGCGCGACATTGGTTTACCAATTTAGATTTATTATTGGTGATTCGAGTGCCTTTAAAGCTGGCTGGCTGTCGGTGTAAATGATGATGTTTGTGTTCGATACTGATCTCATCAACAGCCATTCAGCCGCTTCATGAATAGCCTTAACCTCCGCTTGGAATACACTGCAATAATCTGGTAGTCTAAAAGACTTTTGCGTATCCAGAGGTGCCGAGAACATGCCTGTCCCTACGCCATCCTCTGTCCTAGACCCATCGGTGTATCGACTGGCAATGTTTGTGTTGTATTAAATATTAAAATCTAGGGACGGTGTTAAGTACTCTGTGACTTCTACCACGTTGCTGCATAAGCCTAGGATTTTGGCATGCCCTGTAACATCACAGTCGAAAAGCGGTCAGTTGCTTAATGCAATAGGTTCGACGAACTTTGAATTTTTTTGCACACGAGCAGAACAGACTTTCCCATCGAGTAATATTGTACTTCCTTTCAGTTTTCTTTATTATTTGTTATTGTTTTCTTCCTCTCGTATTTGTTAATTTTGATCCCCAATACCTGTGATAAATCTATTTCTTAACAATCGTTTTTCTTAAGATTGTAGCTATGAAAACAGTATGTAGATGCAATTGTATTTTTCCCATTGCTTGTTTTTATTTTAAACGATATTCCTTGCATAGTACATGCAAGTGCCAAGACCCCAATTCAAATTCTCTTTAGAGTTGGCAGCAACATGCCTATACCCAATTGCAACATCAGTGCCAAGCGATCTGAAACTATCAAAACATGCCACAGCGTAGTTCATTTGGCCACATCTGTTCCTGTGGCTGATATAATGTACCGACTCCGCCGAGTTTTCGGACTTAGACCAAGCTCAGCCTTTGTTAACTGACCAAGCTGTGACCTAATTATCTGATTGCCTGGAAAGTGAGTCTCCAGCAGAAAACGAAATGTTTCTTCAACAAACCTATTGGTTTCTCTTTTCCCAAAAAGATATAAGAAGACTTCGACGGTCGAATTAACTTCTTATAGTCTTTTTGCTTCGATTGGATAAGATCCCAGTCCCCCTCCAAATTTCTCTTGAGTAATCCAGAAGTTTTCTCGATTCTTTTTTAGCTTCATCCTTGCAGGTGACAGCACCCGCTTCTGCCAATTTTTGTGCACAAATAACACCACTGCGAAAAATGCTTCCAACGTGTACCACCTGGAGTAGCCAAATACTTTTAGTTTGCCGACACACTGCATGCAGGTTTTACGTCATCATTAAGACGTATTCAGCCTTTAGTTCGATGTCTCACCTGTGGTTTTTTCAGACCCTTAGGATTTTTAGCTCTTAAGCCGTTGGATCACGTCAAGCAGCTGAAGATCGGAAACGGGACTTATTACACAAGTGCAACATTTCAAAGCTCTAGTGCAAGTACTACTAATCAAAATTTTTATTGCAAGATTTGTAGCAGACAGACAATAAAGGAAGTTAGTGATTAAAGGGGGATTAAAATACATACAGCCTTATTGTGAGTTTCACCCGAACAGCATTCCACGTGAAAAATTCCCTTTTCACATTTCCACTATCATGAGTTTCAGGCGAAAATTTGTTCATCTTCGAAAAATTCCCCTTATTGTGAGATTTTACTTCGCGTGGAATATGACGCTTACGTAGATGGCGCTACGGTCCGGGGTGGACCTGGGCCTCAACCAACAAACCTCTCCAGCTAGCACGATTACGAGCCAGCTGCCTCCAGTTGCGCACGCCAAGTTGGTTGAGGTCCCCCTCCACTTGTTTGCGCTACCTACCACGAGGTCGTCCTCTACTGCGCCGTCCATCCGGGGTGGATTCGAAAACTTACTTAGCCGGAACGTTGGGTTCCATCCGCTCTAAATGACCCAGCCATCTTAGTCGCTGTATGTGAACTCTTCTGGCTAAGGCGATGTAAGGAGTAAAACTATAAATAAGCAAAATACAAATAAAAATACAAATATTTGGCGCAACAGATCTTTAAAGTGCCATGGCCTAGCTTCTCGCAACCACTCATGTTGTGTGCGTTATATTTTTCACACGAATGGAAGGGACCTACAGTTTAATGCCGAATCCGGCGATTTGAGAAGCTTTTTCAAGACAACAATACTCTCGGATGTTTGTCAGACGCTCGCGAGAGGTGGGAACGTGAAAAAACGTTTTGGTATTTTCTGGGACTCGAACTTGGAACCTCATGCGTAGTGATCCGACACACTAACCACTTACGCCACGGCGCCCCTAAATAAGCAACAAAGTGATATTTTGTTAAACAAAACGATTGAAAAACCGGATACCTATTGCTAGGGGATTTGTAAAAGAAAATAGGGAGAAAGTGGCAGAGTTTTGGAGAAAACTTAGCTCGGAGCTAAACAGCGTGGGTCCACCAAGCAAAAGCGAAGCTGAATAGAAAAAAGTAAGAATTAAATGTTTTAATTTGTAAGAATTAAATGCACACAATTAAAAAAAAATATTTAGATTTTGACAGATCTAAAACGATACGTATGTATGTACGTAAAAAAGCAGCGTTGAACAAAATGTACGAAAGAGGGACAGGAGGTGGACCAAACAGATCGCAAAAGTTCTCACCAACAGAAGAAGCCATATTTCAACTGATTGGAATAAATGAAGTAGTGTTTAATGTGTTAATTTGTTTAATGTTACTTTTGCACCCACATTTGTTTCTCAACTCCTTTATTTGCCTACTGTCAAAGCACCAGAATCTATGTTCGAAATGTCACAGCTGATTCGAAGTGGAATTTAGTTCACGTGAAATTCACAATAGCTAAAAAAAAATCTTGGCGAACACAAATTTCCACGTGAAATATATTTCGGGTGAAACTCACAATAAGGCTGTTAAATAAACAAATGAAAGCCACATTTATAAGGAGTAGTACTCAAACTGAAATGTAGTGAATGTGAGTACTGAAACTATGTGTATTAAAAAGTACTCATAGAGTATACATAAGCGTATCACTAAAGTGAACATTATTCAGCAAAATAATAACTGCAGCGATGTTCATTTCAAAAATTGTTTTTAATTAGATAGATTCATCGGAATTAAGCCGGGACAGCGATTCTCTCTTTTGCAGCTCGAGATAACTTGGTGCACCAACCCATCTGTAAAATATGGTCAAAAGAAAATATGCCCAATGAGTGGAATCGCAGAGAACACCCCGAATTGTGAAAATTAAAGGCCTTTTAAATATCGCCTATAAGATCTTATCTGCTGTTTTGTCTGAACGTCTAAAGCCATTTGTCAACAACCTGATTGGTTATTATCAGTGCGGTTTTAGACCAGCAAAATCTTGAAAAAAAAAAAAAAAAAAAAAAAAAAACTGGAACCCCAAAAAGATAGGCACCGTCTTTTTATTGATTTTAAACTCGCCTTTGGTGGAATCTATAGAGAAGAGCTATATAGAATCACTAGCTGACCAGTGCTCGCCTTGCTTCGCCCACATTTAAGTTGACGTTTATTCATTGTTGAAACATAATTGACAACTGGAGGCAGATCTCTGGCGGCAAAAAAAAAGAAGTTATAATGAGACGAGACATCTGTCAGATTGGAAAAATTACCCGCGTTTTCTAAGACGTAAGTACATTTCTTTACATTATCTCTAATTTTATTACTAAAATTACATTTAAATTACAGGAACACAAGAGGATAAGTCTACTAAGTCTTCCTATCCAGTTGGTCGATCATCAATGTCGACATAATTAAACGAAATACACCAGTTTCCAGAGCACCTTCGCTACGCACAGGACAAAAAAAATTACACTTCGGAATATCCATTAATGAGTGTTTAAGTAAGTATACTACTAATTGTTACTAATATAATATTTAATTTCCGATATACAACACAATTGCGGCAACATTTCCAGGCATTTTCCACCCCAATTGCCGTGGTAGGCGCCAAAAAAGTTTCATCCCTTGAAACATCGCGGACAAGAGGAAATAATTTGCCGGAAGACAAAATAGTGAGTGATTATATTTATTGTATTACTAGTGCATGTGTTATTGTCACTTATATAGTTTTAAATTACAGGAAAACAACACACGAAGAAGAAACACATCCAAGTTTCCAACATTTTCAACCTCTTTTCACCCAAAAAAGGCGCCAAAAAAGTTTTATCCCTTGAAACTTCGGGGACAAGAGGAAATAATTTGCCGGAAGACAAGATAGTGAGTGATTATGTTTCTTTTAGTACTATTACATGTGTTATTGTAACTAATATTGTTTTTAATTACAGGAAAACAACACAAGAAGAAAAAAAGCATCTTCAAGTTGTCATCCACAATCGTCGTCGTAGTCGTCGCCACCAAACCACCATCAAACTCTCATCGAATCAACCACGCTGAACTAGCTGCAGCTCCTGCAGTCCACGGAAGAACAATCAGCGAGTAAGTTTAGTTTAGTTTATTAGTATATGTGTAATTGTTACTAATTTAATATTTTATTAGAGGAATACAACACAACACCAACATCCTAAGTTTTCCTCCCAAGTTTATTATTCCATCAGCGACAATCGACAAATTGTGATAAGTTATCGTGTGTGATACATCTTACTTACGTACTTACTTAGATGGCGCTACAGTCCGGGGTGGACCTGGGCCTCAACCAACAAACCTCTCCAGCCAGCACGGTTACGAGTCAGCTGCCTCCAGTTGCGCACGCCAAGTTGGTTGAGGTTCCCTTCCACTTGTTTGCGCCACCTACCGCGAGGTCGTCCTCTACTGCGCCGTCCGTCCGGGGTAGATTCGAAGACTTTTTTAGCGGGAAGGTTGCGCTCCTTCCGCTCTAAATGACCCAGCCATCTTAGTCGCTGTATGTGAACTCTTCTGGCTAAGTCGATGTCCTTGTACAGGCCGTATGTATAGCTCGGCATTGTACCTTCTCCTCCACTCACCGTCTATGCAGACGGGACCAAAGATCGCTCGAAGAATTTTTCTCTCGAAATAACCAAGGTCATCCTCATCCGGTTTTGTCAAAGCCCATGCCTCTGCGCCATACAGCAGGACTGGGATGATTAATGTCTCATAAAGGGTTACCTTAGTAGTTCGAGATAGGGCTTTGCTACTCAATTGCCTTCTTAGCCCATAAAATCAACGATTGGCAAGAGTGATTCTTCGTTTGATCTCCCCATTGGTGTTATTTGCGGACCTCACCATAGAGCCTAGGTAGACAAAGTCCTTTACTACCTCAAAACTATATCTATCTATTGTGGCGTTCTGTCCAAGACGCCGATGTTAGGTGTCCTTTTTTGTAGACAGCATATATTTTGTTTTGCTTTCATTGACCACTAGACCCATCTTTGCTGCCTCGTTCTCAATACTCGTAAATGCCCCATTGACGGCCCGCTGTGTTCTTCTGATTATGTCAATGTCATCGGCATAACCGAGTAGTTGTACAGACTTGAAGAAGATTGTACCTCCGGGATTGGTTTTGTGAGTTTCGTACAATTCTCTTAAGTACTATGTTAAGGAGATCGCATGATAGCGCGTCACCTTGTCTAAGACCTTTCCTGACATCGAACGGTTCGGTGATGTTCTTATCGACTTTGATGGAGCAGCGAGAGTTCTCCATCATCATTCTGCACAAATGGACGAGCTTGGCAGGGATGCCAAGACTAGACATGGCTCTGTATAACTCGTCTCTATACACGCTATCATAAGCAACTTTGAAATCGATGAAAGGTGGTGCGTATCGATTTTATATTCATGGGTTTTCTCCAAGATCTGCCGTAGTGTGAATATTTGGTCAATAGTGGACTTTTCAGGCCTGAAACCGCATTGATAAGGACCTATCAGGTTGTTGACGATCGGTTTTATGCGTTCACGTAGTACGGCATACAGGATCTTATATGCGATATTTAGGAAACTCATACCTCTGTAGTTGGTGCATTTCAGAGGGTCTCCTTTCTTCAGGATCGGGCAAACGATGCTGAGGTTCCATTCATCGGGCATATTTTCGTCCGACCAGATTTTACAGATGAGCTGGTGCGTGCTCCTTAACAACTCATCTCCTCCTGCCTTGAAAAGTTCAGCGGCAATGCCGTCGGCTCCAGCAGCTTTGTTGGATTTGAGTTAAGATATCGCTATCCTCACTTCATTCTGATCGGGTTGACGGGAATCTTGACTGCCATCGTCACTGTTGAATGGCTCATTCTGCCTGGCAGCGGATTATTGTTCATCATCGCCGTTTAACAGTCTGCAGAAGTGTTCCTTCCATATCCTCAGCACCGACTGCGATTCTACTACTATATTTGCATTTTCGTCCCTGCAGGCTTCTGTCCTGGCTTTGAAGCGTGATACATCTACCATCTATAAAATGTTCTCTGCAGCTAATAGTAAACCTCCGGATGAAGATGTCCCTGCGCCACCACCAAACTTTAATCCAATAGAGCAGGTTGAACTTGCTGCAGCAGCTGCTGCCCTCGAGCACGAACAGGGTAGTGCTCCCAAGAGGTAAGAATCATTATTGTATTGTATTATATTATTATGTTATAAAATTGTTCACATAGAAGCATATCTTTTATACATGTGGTACTGAATTTTTATATTTTACAATACGTTTAAAGGAAAAATAGAGGGAAGAAGTAAGAATCATTAGAAAACCTAAATCTGCTGATTTCAAAATATGTTGCATAATTCTAAGATTCTGAGGAAAAAATATATATGTGGTCTCACGCATAACCGTTTAAATCGAGATAGAATCGATTTAAGGATTCCAGAAGATGCTCCAATATTCGAAGTTGATGCCATATTTTTTTTTTAATTTTCTATGTGCATTGGTTACTGTGTTGTAGGCAAAGAAACAAGACCGAAATAGAAAAATCCCATACGTTTTTGGGAAAAATCAAAATTTCAAACTTGTTTTGTGCGAAACTATGAAAATCAACTTAACCGGGTATCCCTTGAGGCCATATATTATATTCTACATTCACTCTTTGACATTGTAGGAAAAATCTTTTCCGGCATGTGCAGTAGGGTTCTGTCTTAATGTCTTCACTCTTGTGTGCATTGCACTTCCATGCGATAGTATGATAGTATCATATCAAAATGGCTTCATCGACTGGTTTAGGGAATATTTATTGCTACTTATCTTCTCTGAAACATGTATCAGACTTTGTACTCACTCAATTTCGCAATTTTCTTGTTTTACATTGGTTAAAAAAAAAGAAAAACCGTAGTGTGGGAGTTTTCCGAAAATTCGTCCAATACTTTTGGGTAGAAGTCGATCTTAAATTAGAGTTGTTGTTGCTATAATTATTGGATTTTCCATATTATTTTCAAATTACAGCGCAGCTAAAAGTGAACCTCAGGATGAGGTCGTTTCAGCGCCACCACCGAGACAATCCCAAAACAAAAATACTCTCGCGCACTGTGGAGTGCCTCAGTGCAATTCCTATAAACTCAAATGAATTGCAATGCACAAAATTCCAAAGGAAATTCGGGATTCCAAAATTTTATGGAAGAAGTGTTCATAGCCCTTCGAATGAAGAAACCATTTCCAAAATATTTCTCGATCTTCTTCTTCTTCTTCCTTTTATCAGCGAGGATATGATCCGATAATAAGGGATCACAACCCTCCCACTTCACTGCATTTCTACTGATCCGCCTGTGGGGTTTGTCTATTTGACCTCAGAAAATAACGGCAGGCCTGCCGATTTTGGTTCACTCGGTTACTGAGGCCAATGAAATGCCGATGTCGTCGCATTTGTCTGATCCAGGCGTTTATAGGCCTGCCTTTCCTACATCGCGATGTCTTTGGAACGTGCAATGATATTGCGTTTTTAACAGGCTTCAAATGATCTCTTCTTTGAAGGTGGCAATACCAGCTGAGCCGGTCGCGCTCTAATTTTTGTACGATGGTTTCCTTAATGTGAAAGCTTCCACGGATCTTCGAACTTCTTATTCGATCAAGCTTGGTCACTCCTGCTGTCATGCGAAGCATCTTCATCTCAGCTGCCGTTAATTTACTCTCATACTTTTTGTACATCGTCCAACATTGTGAACCGTATGTGAGCGCTGGACGAACAACTGCGGTGTAGAGCCTTCCTTTCAACTTAGGGGGCATTTTTCTGTCACATAAGTTAGCGGAATTTTCTCGCCACTTCACCCACACTACGCTTACGCGATGATTGATGTCGTCATCACAAGTTGCTTTGCTATTGATCATAGATCCCAGATATTTGAACTTTTCGCAATTGTAAAAAAAAAATAATATATATGTACATATAGTATATATGTAAATGAAAAATAATGTTAAATGAAGTTCGTAAAAATAAAATGAAGATTTATTTAAAAACAATATTCTTAAATTTTATTTGTTTATTTATTTGCTGCTTTGTTGCTGAAAAAAATGTAAATAAAAAAAATATTGTTAAAAGAAGTTAATAAAAATAAAATGAATTTTTACCTAAAAATAATATTTTTGGATTTTCTTTGATGAATTCTTGCTTCATTTGCTGCTTTGTTGCTGAAAAAAAATATGTAAATAAAAAAATAATGTTAAAAGAAGTTAATAAAAATGCAATGAATTTTTACTTACTACCCACAGGCGGATCAGTAGAAATGCGGTGAAGTGGGAGGGTTGTGACCCCTTGTTTTCGGACCATAGCCTCGCTGATAAAAGGAAGAAAAAGAAGAAGAAGAAGATTTTTTTTTTGCAACAAAATAACAAACAAAAGAATTACATAATAACAAAGAAAACAATTATTTTTTTCAAAATATCGCATAAAAATTAAAATTAAGAAACACAAAAATACTTTTAACAAACAAAAAATTAGAAATATGTACATAAAAAACAAAACAAAAATAAGATTTCATGCATTTAAAATAAAAGGTATCACATTATTAAAATATATCTGACAAAGTTTTTCAATATACTTTTTTATAAAATATTCGTCCTTAGCAATATTAATGACTACCATTGAATTATCGAACGAACTAAATATTACAAGATCATAAATTTTCAAATTCAGTACAGCCAGACCCAATTGAACTTGACCATAATAGGCATGTTTTTGTTTCAAAACATACCTACCATGAGACAGATGGAGGTAATCCAATGTGTGCAACAGCTCAGTCGCCGACACTTGTTTTCCCTTAGTCGGAGACTTAATCTCTACCAATCTCCATTCATCGCCATCGTACGTCAAACCATCTGGACTTATAGCGAGGAATGGTAGATTGAGGGAAATTATTAAGACTGCATCAAACAGCAAGTAACGTTTACCGTACACCTCTTTAGCCAACTTTTCAGTATAATGCCCGTATCGGGTCGCCTCTGTGCCTTTGAAGTTTCTGTCATAAATAGACGACAACTTTTTGGTCAATTTGGAGTTTTGTTAAACGAGTATGTAAAAAGTTGGTAAGAGATGCTTCCAGTAATACGCTTTCTCCTCTCAACCAACCACTGGGCACTAGTTTGGCTTACGGTAGCTTTACAAATTTGGGCAGCTTCTTCTCTAGTTTTTGATATCTCTCGAAAAAAACTAGCACTAGAAGAAGTGATAAAAGATTCCATGAGCGGAATAAAGTGTCGTAAGGCGTCTGAGCCTACGACGAAGTTAAAAAAATGATCGCTTTCTTCTTTCTTCTCCTCTGCTTGAAGATTCTCTCCAGATGATCGAAAGAAGATTTTTGCCAATTCGCAGGTGGGTCTTGCTAGAATTTTTTTTGGAACGCAAAATAAGCAATACTATCTTCAAATGAAATAACCTACTTCTAAGAATTCTTTAAAAATTTCTTCTTCTACTGATTTTAAAACTACGTCGTTTTTTAGACTCACCTTCTTCCTTGCATGGCACAGATTGCTAGCGTTGACGGAGCTGAATCGCTTGGCGAAAGATTTGCCAGCCTTTCCCCATTTTTGCGTCAACTCCGTGCAACTTATCATTTCTAGCCTCGGTTCCCTAAAACAAAAAAATAATTGTTTATGGATGATTTTGAAATTATACGAAAAAATACCTATTCCTCATTATCCGGATCAGACATCCAGCTATGTGCTTGCACTTGGCCCCTTCACTGGCCTTGCAGGTGCAAGTGCATACCCAAGAGTGCCATTGTTTGGTTAATCGCCTTAACTTAATTTCGTGGAGCTTTGAAGTCATAGCCGATGCCGTGACTACAAGACCTTTCACTTCATCCACGGACGGAGGCGGTGATATTCCAATCGCGTAGATCCAGCCGGCTTTATAAACTTCTTCACCTTCTCGCATGGATCTTCCATCGAAATACTGCACAACGTCGTACAACGAAATTTTTTCCTTTGCCATTTCCTCATTTTTATGTGCATCCATTATAGCAGCCCTGTAATTTAAAAATAATGTGGAAAAGCCAATAATCATCACTTAACAACTCTAATCCATTCATTTTCATTCTTAAGCTGTTTTTATTTATCCAATTCAGTACACCTTACATGCTAACAAAAGTTCAAGGAAGTTTTTTTTATGTGATAGTGTGATTTGTAATAATTAAAAGCGATCAGAAAAATTGGTAGCTCTGCGTATAGTGATCGATCACCAAAAAATTTAGAGGAGCTAGCAGCAATTGACTTCTCAAAACATCAAAAGGCTGTCATTGTTCATCAACCTTACCCCCTTCGGGTAGGGGTTAGAATATACCCGAGGTAGGCAGCCTGTCGTAAGAGGCGACTAAAATCCACCCTCCGTATACCGAGCGTAGTTTATACACAAAATGCAATGAACAAAACAAAACGATTGATTACCCCAGGTGGCAGCCCAGGTTCACTGGAAAATCCACCCTCTTCGGAGGTCGGCTCTACGGATTCTGGGGAGAGCCAGTTATTGCAACTAATAAATCCCTTCTTAAAAAGTGCAATGGTATGTCGATCTCCTCCACCAAGATCGAATAACTCCGGAAAAAGAAGTCCACCGGAAGAAAAGCAACTTCGAGCGCAATTTCGTCCACCCCCACCAATAAACATCGTCGGGATAACGGAATACAATAAGTTGCAAAACCTCCTTAAAGAAATAATAACATCCAAGTATAAGGTTACATCTTTGAGGGATAATGCGTGGAAAATCAACGTCGACGACTACAATGACTACCGAGCTGTGTCCCAAAAGCTAAATACCGAAAATATTCAGTGATATACTTTCGAAATCAAGTCAGAAAGGCCACACCGTGTTGTTGCAAGAGGACTCCACCCCTCATGCTCCAAAGAAGAGGTTATGACTGACCTTCAAGCCAAAGGTTTTAAAATTCTCGATGCCGTTAGTATCATCAAGAAGGAGAAGCAACAAACGGAAATAGATAAAGACGTCTTGGTAAGGCGTGGACCTTCGCTTTTCATGCTTACCTTCTATAAGTCGGATAATATCGACGATATCTTCCGAATTAGAGCTATACTAAATATCACGGTCAAAATCGAGCCCATGCGTAGAAATTTAAGGATGATTCCGCAGTGCAAACGTTGCCAAGGATTTAACCATACACAAATGTACTGCAAGAAAGAACCGCGATGTGTGAAATGCGCCGGAAATCACCTCTCCCAAGTCTGTGGAGTAAATAAACAAACCTCTGCAACATGTGCTAATTGTAAGGGAAAGCACCCGGCAAATTATAGAGGCTGTGAAGTAGCTAAGGGGTTGCAAAAACGGAAAGATGTGCTCCTTAAGCCCCTAAATGCAAAATCTAAACTGCATACTAAGCCAAAGCGTAAGAATGCATAGGAGAAACTAGCTATACTAAAACTACCGGGTTCAGAGCGCAAAAAGGTGAGGGAAAGAGTGACAACAGAAAAGTCCTCGACCTCAGTTCTTAAAAGAAACGGTACTGAAAAAGCTAACATCGAAAAAGCCGCCAGGTAATGGCCCTCGGACAGCAGGAGTGCAGACTTACGCTCAGGCCGCGGCATCCGAAAAACCAGAAAACATTGAAATTTCGACGGACCCTGTCTCTCATGTTTTGTCGGTTATTCTCGAGAAATTTGAAGAACAAAGCAAAATAAATAAAATCATTCTCGATAGGCTGGTTAAGCTTGAAAATAATTCTCAGAAAACGCGTACTTCAACTAGAATATGAATAGCAAACGAATGTTAAAAATATGTACTTGGAATGCAAACGGACTTTTGCAAAAACTCGACAAATTGGAAATATTCATGCGTGAAAACGATATTGATATTTGCTTGATTTCTGAAACCCACGTAAAAAACGAATCGCATTTAAAAATAAAAGGCTATAATGATTACCACGCTTGTCACCCTTCGGGAAACGCGAGAGGCGGATCATTCTTGTTTATTAAAGACTGCATCGAACAATCCGAAGACCTAAAGATAGAGGTTGAAACTTTGCAACTCTGCACGATTCGAGTTAAAAATAGTCAGCGTACTCTTAAAATCTCATCTATCTACTGTTCACCGCGTTCCGCGCTTGAAAAATCTGATTTTACTAACTTGTTTGAATCGCTGAAACCTAATTTTATCATCGGCGGTGACTTAAATGCGAAACATACGTTCTGGGGCTCAAGATACAGTTCGAAAAAGGTAGAATGCTCTATGGGGCAGGTATGCAGTACAATTGCGATTTCCATTCGACGGGTAAACCGACTTACTGGCCAACTGATACTTCAAAAATACCTGACCTGATAGATTTTTTCGTTGTGAAAGGAATATCTGCCAACCACATAAAAGTCAAAGAGAGCTTTGATCTGTCGTCTGATCATTCCCCGGTTATTTTAACAATCAGCGAAAAATTAGTCTATAACCTAGAGCCAGCGAGATTAACTGGTCGAACAACTAACTGGGAAGGCTTTAGGAATGAAATTGAAGATAATGTTGAACTGAGCGTTCCACTTACGACACCCTATGAACTTGAGGTTGAAGTTGATCGCTTCGTTGAGATCGTAAAGCTCCCCTCTTGGAATAATACGCCCAATCCAAGGAAAACGCCGGTCAGATACGGTTTACGATATCCTCCGGAAATAAAAGAAATGATCAAGGAAAAAAGAAAGGCGCGTACAAAATGGCAACAGAATCATGCTCCGCAGCATAAAGCACACTTGAATCATCTGTGCAATTTGTTGAAGAAGACTATTAGGATTTTAAGAATCGTGCAATAGGCTTTTACCTTGAAAGTTTAACAGCGAAAAAAGATTCTAATTATTCACTTTGGAAGGCTGTAAAAGGCACCAAAAGGCCCAAAGTCCCCGCGCCGTCAATCAAATTAAATCAAAATGAATGGGTGAGGGAAGATAAAGAAAAAGCGGACGTCTTGCGGCCCACCTGGAAGAAACCTTTAAACCGTACGATGGTGAACTGGTTTACGACAACCGCAATAGGCTGGATTTACCATCTGACGATTTGACGCTCACAAGTGCCACGCTAAGGGAACTCAAACATGAGATCGAGAATCTAAAACCTAAGAAATCTCCTAGTTATGATTTGATTACCGGAGAAATTCTTAAAGTTTTACCTAAAAAGCATTGATTAAGCTTCTCCATATTGTAAATGCTGCACTTAGATTAAAACACGTGCCGAGCCAATGGAAAGTTGCGGAAGTCACAATGGTTTTAGAACCAGGAAAACCGCCAAATGAGGTAAAATCGTATAGACCAATTTCGCTTCTTCCAATCATATGGAAAATATTCGACAGGATATTATTAAGGCGTCTCCAACCGGTTATAGAAGAAAATAATCTTATCCCTGACCAGCAGTTTGGGTTCAGAAGCAAGCCTTCGACGATTGATCAGGTGCATAGAATTACTGACGTAATCGAGAATGCACTTGAAGAAAAAAAGATTTGCTCAAGCGTATTTCTTGACGTCTCGCAAGCCTTTGATAAGGTGTGGCATTATGGCTTGAAATGCAAACTACGACAAGTTCTCCCTCTATGCTTATACGATATTCTAGAATCATATCTCGGCCTGGGGCCACGTTTAGGCTACCAGGGGGGTCAGCAAGGTGGCGGATAGCTGAATGGCCTTCAGATATGTAGGCTAGCTGCGAATAACCAATAAGCAGTCCCCGACCACGAGCGGCAGAATGGAGGGTGTGAGGGAAAAAATCACATGAGCCCTGTGAAATATCTGTGACAGGGCGAGTAGACGCCGCTCTTAAATAAGTGTCCTATCCCGAAGGCAAGGTGTTACGCGATCCGTGCTGAGGCCTGAATGGTGCTGGGGATGTAAAATCAATATAGCATCTCTAACGGAGCCCTCCAGATACCTGGTGGCCTCTGGTTGAAATACAGCCTTACCACGCTACAGGGGGCTATGACGTGGTCGATATCATTTCCCCCTTACTCGTGGGATTCAAAATGAACAAACTTAAACAAACCAAAATAAACCAAATAAAAATATCAAAAGAAATGGAGAAAAACCAAAAAAATGGGGAGCCAAAAACCCCAACCATAGAAGACCCATTTCGAAGGGGAGCACTATTGGCTCGATCGCCAGTTGATACTCCGCTTGAAAAGGAACAGGCGGCGATAATATCGCCCCAAATCCTACGCGTGGACACTGCTACCATAGCTTTAGCTGAGGTTCAAAACAACCACGGCAAGTGTGATGCGATGACTGTACTGGGCAAAAAAATAGCCGAACTTGCTGAATTCATCAAGGATAAGAACAACATCAAAGCCGTTAAACTACCGAGCAGCAGTCCTGAAGACCACTGATAGCTGTGAGATACGACCACAAACGCCCAAACGCAGACGGGAAAGCAAAATTACGAGTCAGCAGCTCCCAGCCGCGAAGAAAAAAAAGACCGTGGTCCCGATAGGAAAAGAAAAACCCGTCCAGGTAGAAACCCATAACACGAAAGCCGAAAAGTAGGAAAAGCCAAGAGGAAGTACCAAAAAAGGCTGAAAGTGCGCCCAGATGCTTTAGTGATTAAAGCTAAGGATGGTCTCTCTTATGCAGAAATGCTGCACAAGGTAAAGGACAACCCTGAATTGAGAAAGCTCGGCCAAAAGGTCAACCAAATCAGGAGGACGGCCAAAGGAGAACTACTCTTAAAACTAAGGATCCTCCCAACAACGGAAACGACCAAGCTTCATGCATCCGTGGAAAAGGCCTTGGGAACAGAAGCGGAAGTGAAAACACTAACGCACGAGGTACTCATAGAAGTCAAAGACCTGGACGGAATCACAACGAAGGAGGAGATCTGCGAAGCCCTAACCAAGCAATTAGAGGGATCCAAAGAGTACCATGTCGGAACAAGTGCCATAAAGTCTCTGCGATAAGTTTACTTAGGGACACAGATAGCGACAGTGAGCCTGCCAGCGGAAGTGCCTGAGAGGCTGATGACTACCAGCAAAGTGCGCATTGGCTGGGTGGTCTGCCGAATTCGGAAAAAAATCACTCCAACAAAATGCTACAAATGTATGGACTTCGGACATACTGCCAGAGCATGCAAAAGTGCGGTGGATTTTTCTGACCGGTGTATTAGATGTGGTGCGAGTGGACACACCGCAAAATCTTGTGCCCTAGAGCCAAAATGCCTGCTGTGTTGTGACAAAAAGGACACAAATAGTAACCATGTCACAGGAAGCGGCAAATGCCCAGCCTTCCAAAAAGGCTTGAGAAAGCTGAAACACCTTATATGAAGATAAAACAGATCAACCTCAATCACTGCGAAGCTGCGAACGATCTCCTCATACAATCTGTGCGCGAACAAAAAGTAGACGTAGTAATCCTTAGTGAGCCCTACAAAGAATTCGATGCAAACGCGTGGATAACGGACACTACGGGAAAAGCGGCCATATGGACCTGTGGGAAAACCGCCTTCCAAGAGAGAATGCCAACATCAGGAGATGGTTTTATATGGCCAAAAATCGACGGAATATATATTTATAGCTGCTATGCACCACCAAGCCTCTCGATAGCAGAGTTCGAAGAGCTGCTGGACAAACTCGTAAGCGATGCTTTAGATCGAAAACCGGCGATCATGCTGGCGACTTTAATGCATTGGCCGCTGAATGGGGATGCAAAGAAACGAACAGACGAGGAAGATCCCTACTGGAGGCTTTTACAGCCCTAGACGTGGTACTAGTAAACAGCGGAAAAAAACCCACGTTTTGCAGAGGAAGCGGGGCTTCTATTATAGACATCACGTACGTAAGTAGCTCCTTGATAGGAAGAACAAAGTGGGAAGTCAGTGACCTCTATACTCATAGCGACCACCAGGCGATAATATGTGAAGTACTGCCGGAAGCAAGAAGACAAACACCGCTAGCCAGACTACCCCAGAAAAAAGGCTGGAAATCAGACTCTTTCGATGTGGAAGCATTCACATGTATCTTCAACAGAAACGCAGTACTGACGGGTCGTGCGGGCAGTAAAGCAATGCAGGCCATAAATGAGGTTACACGGGCATGTGACGCCACAATGAGAGAAGAAAGGCTATAGAACATCGTCCCCCAGTTTACTGGTGGAATGAAGAAATCGCGCATCTACGTACCAAGTGTCATCGAGCGAGAAGGGCGTATACGCGATCTAGAGCGAGGGCCGTCTCCAGAGAACTGCAAGAAGACTACAGGGTGGCTCGAATGGAACTAAAAACAGCTATACTAAAGAGCAAACGGAAGTGTTTCGCCGAGCTGTATGATGAAGCTGACGAAAATCCTTGGGGCAAAGCCTACCAAATCGTCATGAAAAAATTTAAAAGGTGCCAGCCAAAGATTTCCACTTGCCCAGAGTTCTTACACAACATCGTAGGTAGGTAGGTAAAGTGGCGGTCCAAAAAGAACTCAATTAGCGCTTAAAGTGCGCCGTTTTGTTACCACGGACTCGTGTCTACCTGTTGTAGTGGATAGTTGAAAATGATATTAAGTTTAAACCCAGCCCGTGGAGTTCAGAAAGAGGATTAGTTCTCCAATCCTCTTGTCCGCTATCTCTCTCAGATCCTCGAAGAAGGGTTTGCCAAGAGTTTGTTGTCTGATCCTCGCCAGGGCCGGACATCTGCAAAGGAAATGACATAGAGATTCTTTCTCATTAATATCCCTGCAGCTCCTACAAAAGGTGTTGTGGGGGATTCCAAGCTTGGCCGCATGGCCCCCAACTGGCCAGTGGCCTGTGAAAATAGCTACGATTTTGGCAATAACTGGTCTTGGTTTGCCTAGTAACTCTTTTGACCTGGGTTTGTTGAAACTGGGCCACGTCTTCCTAGATATGACACAGCTTGTGAGGTTGTTCCACCTGCGATTGGCTAGCTGGAGGAAGTGGAGGTGAATATAGCCCTTAACGGCACCAAGCGGAATGTCGACTCTTTCTGCTAGAGAGCCCTTAAGGGCCGACCCTCGCCTGGCCAGCTCATCAGCACGCTCATTTCCCTCATGGTTGCTGTGCCCTGGGACCCAGATGAGAGTGATTCTCGAGTAAGTGCTTTGTTGATTCAATTCAAACCGGCATTGCTCTACCAGTTTTGAAGAGATGCAGACTACATCAATGGCCTTGATGGCAGCCTGGCTATCCGAAAAAATAGCGATGTTGTGGTTAGATGTTGGAAGGTTTTTTAGCAGGCGGCAGGCTTCTCGAATCGCAAGAAGCTCCGCTTGGAAAACGCTAGCAGAGTCTGGGAGACGGAAGGACCTTGATATATTCAGCTGGTCAGAGAAGATGCCTGCGCCGACTCCGCAGTCCATCTTCGAACCGTCCGTGTATATCCCTATATCATAGTTGCAGGTAACGCGTCCGTTCTTCCATTCTTCTCTGGAAGGGAATTTTGCTAAGAACGATTTTCTGAAGTTGAGTTTGGGTATCGTGTAGTCGGTAGAGGGCGCAACCAGTTCACTAGGAATCGTCTCCAGAACCTTGCCGTGACCATATGGCCTTGTAGTCCAGCATCCATATTCCCTGAGCCGGACTGCGCTGCATATAGCTGTGTCTATGATGTGTAGTTCGAGAGGGATCAGATGCAAGATCACACTGAGAGCATCTGTTGGACAAGACCTCATTGCTCCTGTGATACCCACGCACGCCGATCTCTGTACTTTTTTTATTCTGTCGATATTGTACTTTTTGCTCAAAGCTGGCCACCAAACGATGGCGCCGTAAGTAAGAATTGGACGCACAACGGCTGTGTACATCCAAAGGGTCATCTTTGGCTGGAGTCCCAATTTCTTACAGAATGTTTTATTACAGGCATAGAAGGCTACGCTTGCCTTCTTAATTCGCTGTTCTATATTGAGTTTCCAACTAAGTTTCGGGTCTAGAACCGTGCCTAGGTATTTTGCACTGGAGCAAATCGAGAGAGGCTGACCATCTAGTTTGGGGGGGGGGGGGGGGGTGAATGCCGGTACCTTGGTTTTGGTGGTAAACAGCATCATTTCAGTCTTCTCCGGATTTACTCCGAGGCCACAGCTCGTAGCCCATGAGTGTACCTTATCCAGAGCCCTCTCCATGAGTTGACTTATCGTGGAGAGGAACTTTCCTGATACTAGTATAACCATATCATCCGCGTACGCAACCACCTTAAAACCCTCCCTATCAAGTCGCACCAAGATTTTATTGATTGCCATTAACCAGAGCAGGGGGAAGATGACTCCGCCTTGTGGAGTTCCTCTGTTTACCGTCTTAGTTGTACTACTGTTGCCTAGTGTTGCTTGGATTATACGAGTACTGAGCATAGAAACTATCCATTGGCTAATAAAGCCTTCTACACCTAACTCGGTGAGAGATTCCTGAATAGATTCAGTGAAAATGTTGTTGAAGGCTCCTTCTATATCAAGAAATGTGGCGAGAGTATATTCTTTGTAGTGAAGAGTTTTTTCCACTGTACGCACGACCTCATGAAGAGCAGTTTCTGTGGACCGCCCTTTGAGATACGCATGCTGGGATTTCGACAGTGGAGAACTCAGGTTATCGCGGATATGGAAGTCTAGGATACGTTCTAAAGTTTTCAAAACAAAGGAGGACAGGCTTATGGGTCTAAAATCCTTCGCTGATTCATGTCCTCGCCGGCCCGCCTTGGGGATGAAAACCACTTTGACACGTCTCCAGGTTTGGGGAACATGGCTTAGGTTCAAGCAACTCCTATAAATCGGTAATAGCCAGGGAATTGCTTTGTCTTGCAATTTCTGCATCATAATAGGCATGATGCAGTCAGGGCCAGGTGACTTATAGGGAGAGAAGCTATTTATAGCCCAGGAGACTTTATCCTCCGTAATAATGTTTGTGATGTTATCCCAAGCTGCCAGTGGCGTACAGGTGGAACTAGCTTGTTCTACTCTAATCTCACTGCAGCCTGGGAAATGAGTACTCATCAGGAGTTCCAGAGATGCCGCAGAAGAATCTGTCCAGCTTCCATCCGTCTTTTTAAGAAAGGACGGGTTGCTATGCCCTTTGGACAAAATTTTGCTGAGCCTTGCGGATTCTTTAAGGGACTCGATAGACTGGCAGTAATCTCTCCAGCCCTGTTTTTTTGCCATTCTGATGGACTCCTTATATATTTTTAGGCAGTCCTTGTAGGGCTGCCAGAAGTTGTGAGTGTAGCGGATATTGAAGATCGCTCTGGTCATCTTCCTAAGCTTTGATAGATCTTCATTCCACCATGTTGGGACTTTCTTTTTACAATAACTGATTGGACACGAGACTTTAAAGGCAACGTTAATTGCTTTCTCAAAGGTTTCAACCTTTGAATCCAGTTCCGTGGTCGAGTCGATTTTATACATTGACGTGCTACCCAGTTTTGACTTAACTATACGATTAAACTTTGTCCAGTTTATGCGCTTTGGGTTTCTATAAGGTTTAGGGGTCTCAATCTCGAGACAGACGTTGAAGAGTATCCAATTATGATCAGAAAAAGATTGTAAATCGGATACTCTCCAGTTATCGACCCTGATGGTTTCATTGTTAGATACTAGAGTAATGTCAATAACCGCCTCCCACCCATTGAAGTTATCCGTACTCGGAAAAACAAAAGTTGGAGAATTGCCAGTATTGCAAATTGATAGGTTATTGCTAATGATGAAATCGAAAACAGACTCACCCTGTCATTTGTCTCCGCGCTATCCCAAAGCGTATGTCTGGCATTGTCATCGCAGCCCATCAAGAGGTTGGCCTTACTGGTGTTAATAGTTGATGTTAGGTATTGGACTTCCTCCGGCGGGGCTTGCCGATCCCGGTCCATGTAGACAGATGCAACGAAAAGGGCCTCACCGTTTGCAGTTTCCAGTTTAACCACCGTTAAATCGGCAGAGCTAAGGTTAGGACATAGAAAAGCTTTTATATGCTTCTTAGCTAAAATGCAAGTTCTAGGCTTACGGTTGCAGTTATTGTGGTTGTAGTAGAGTTTGTAGTGGTTGTCCTGAAGTCCCCTGATGGTAGATCCCCTTACCCAGGGATCCTGGATGATGCCGATATCGATGTTTTCTTCATTGATAAAGACACGCAGATTGTCTGTGGCACACTGCGAGTGCCGCAGATTAATCTGAATCATCTTCAACGGGGGCATTTGGGGTATCCGTGACAATCTTCATGCCCTCCAACAGAGTGTTGGCGTCGTTGACATCGTCTGTGTCTTCGTCCGGCCCTGAAGAGATGTAAATTTTAAGTTTGGCATTTCTTATGCCAAACCTTAGACGGTAGTCCAACTTTTCGAGCACCTCCAAACTATCCTCGTTTATGAGGAGCAGAAAAGTCATGCTGTTTTTCTGCGGCTGCTCCGTCTTAATAACTGCCCAATCATCCATTGGGACCGCAGGGTTTTGGCGCTTCAGACCTCGAATCAGCTGTTCGCTGTCTATTGGCATAGTCGGCAACCAGATGCGAGCCTTCGGTCTTCGAGGGATGTCCTTGGCTGGGATAAGCTTGATCTTCAAGCCGCTCCATGCGTCGCTTATCTTAGCGACACACTCACCAAGGAAATCCTTCGAGAACCTGTCCTCGCATTTGATTACCCTATACCCTCTAACGACCTCAGCTGAGTCGAACCAGGGTACAGGACCGCCTTCTTTTTCCGCCAGGTAGTCAAGCAACATCTGCGAGAGTTTGGCTTCGATCGCCCCCCATGCCTTCAGGATGGACTTGCCACTGGTAGAAAGCTCATCTACCAGGGCAACTTGGAGATCGTCCCTAACCACTTCGCTGATGGTGCGTGAGGAAACAACAACAGTGCTGCTTTTCTGTGTGGTGGAGGTGGTGGTTTTTGCCGGTTGTTTGATCTGCCTCTTAGCAACGCCGCTTTCGACTTTGCTGCGTTTGCTGGAGTGAGCCATCTCTTCTTGAGATCGGTTCCTCTTCAAGGCTTCTTGTTGGGTTTTTAGACTCGTCTTGGCGGCCTGGCGCTTGTTGTAGTCTTCAACAACAGCCTGGTACCTCAACTTGTCTACCTGGTCACGTTCAGTGACAGTGCCTGCCTCTTCATTCTTGGCGATCTTGTTTAGAATGAAGACGGCCTTCTCGTAAAAGTGTTTGTGTTGTAGGTTAGTGAATTTTTTTTGTGGATTTTGCTTCGGAGTACTCTTGGTAGTATCCTTGGCGGCATCCACAGAGGAGGAGGTAGAAGGTTGAGACACTGGTAGAGTACTTTGGCTGGTACTTGCTACACTGCCTGTTGTTCAGTGGCTTCTTGGCTTGAAGCCAGCAGCTCATCTTCTGATGAGGTGCTAATTATTTTTTTTTTGATTTTTATCCGTGTTTTTTAGTTTTTTATTATTTTTTTTTTTTTGAGAGTTCATTTTGGTCCCACGAGTAGTACGGAAGAGAGATTCGTCCTGGCAGAGCCGATTTACCAGGATAAGGCTATGATACGACAGACCTCGCCTGTGCATCTGAAGGAGCTCGTTCGCGGGTGGTTTAACCCCCAGCCTTGCATTCTTGGGCACGGTTTCCTGCGTTAAGCGCTCACACCACCACTGAAATCAGGTACCTCGATCCGATGGTCAAGAGCATATGTAAAGGATAATACTATTGAGGAGTAAGAACCCGATACAATGCTTCTTGGCCTTGGCTAACCCCATCTTGACAACGTACAAGACTGCTGTGGAGGTTATTACCGGCTGGCACCCACGGGGAGGGTTAGGATGAGGATTTTTGCCTAGCCCACATCGTGGTCGGACTATTTCCTCAGCAACAAGAGAACGCATTCTCGGATGATCCAATAGTAGAGGCACCAACAATCCGAGAGGTGACCAAAGAAGAAATAATCGAGATTTGCAATAAAATTGGAGATAAAAAAGCACCTGGACCAGATGGTATCCCAAATATAGCACTCAAGACAGCTATAAAAGTAAGCCCAGAAATGTTTATTAACATTTACAACTCGTGCCTGAAGGAAGGAGTCTTCCCGGATCAGTCGAAACGGCAAAACCTAGTACTTCTTCCCAAAGGTAAGAAACCACCAAGTGAACCATCATCATACCGCCCGCTCTGTATGTTAGATACGGCTGGCAAAATATTGGAGCGAATCATCTGTAACAGGGTAGAGGCAGCAATTCAAGAATCTGGAGGTCTTTCAGAACACCAATACGGTTTTCGAAAAGCGCGCTCAACAACAGATGCAATCAATGTGGTAGTTAAAACGGCACAAGAGGCTATACAGGGAAGAAGATGGAGAGGCGGTTCCAAAAAGTACTGCTTGGCTATAACTCTTGACATAAAAAACGCGTTCAATACGGCAAATTGGAGTCACATCTTACAAGCCCTCAGAAGGATGAGAGTTCCACAATACCTCATAGACGTTATTGTTGACTACTTCAGGTGCAGAATCTTGGTATACAATACAGACTGCGGCCCCAAGGAATATAAGATCACAGGCGGAGTACCACAGGGCTCAGTCCTTAGCCCTTTGCTCTGGAATATTATGTATGACGGTATACTGCGACTTCCTATACCCGAAGAAACAAAAATAGTGGGATTTGCTGATGATATGCCATTATTGTCACTGATAAACTGTTGGAGGAGGTGGAACAGATAAGCAATGCGACAATAAGGATAATACGAAAATGGTACACCTCAGTTGGTCTAACACTGGCGGAGCATAAAACTGAAGCAGTCCTGATAAGTAGTAGAAAGAAGGTAGAAACTCTCACCATTATAGTCGGCGGCCATGAAATCACATCTAAACCGCATATAAAATACCTAGGTATCATGATAGATACTAGACTTTCATGTAGAGATCACCTTAAGTATGTAGGCCGAAAAGGCGCAATAGCACGTGCTGCACTCGCGCGTATCATGCCCAACATAGGAGGACCAAGGCATAGCCGTAGGTTACTGCTGGCTAGAGTGGTTACGTCTATAATCCTATACGCCGCACCAAATTGGGCCGGGGCCATGGCAATCAAAACATACAGATCACATATCACATCTGTGTATCGAATATGTGCATTGAGAGCTAGCTGCGCATTTTGCACTACTTCTAGCGATGCAGCCTGCGTGGTAGCGAGAATGCTCCCAATAGATATCCTGGCAGTAGAACAGCAACGTCAGTACTGCGCAAGAAGAGAAAGAAACGAGGCCAGCGAAAACCGGCTCTATAGAGCAGAAAGCCTAAGAGAATGGCAAGAACGTTGGAATGCTTCTGAGAAAGGGAGGTGGACCCATAGGCTCATACACGAAATCCAGCCATGGTTCGACAGGCAACATGGAGAACTTGAGTTCTACTTAACGCAGTTCCTAACGGGCCATGAATGCTTTCGTTCGTACTTACATAAGTATAAACGCGACAATAGCCCTTACTGTCCGCATTGCGCTGACTGCGTAGAAAACGCAGAACATATATTTTTTGAATGCCCAAGATTCATCGACGAAAGGAATGCACTAAGGAGTGAACTCGGCCATCCACTGACGCCAGAAAACATCGTTGGCGAAATGCTCAAAAGCCAGGAGGCATGGGACGCAGTCGCTGGGAGCACAATGCGCGTAATGAAGAAGGAAAGAATCAGAGCGGCGAAATACAATAAATGCTGAGCAGGAAAATGCAAACATGCACTAGTCGAATATATCAGACTAAAACCCCCCCCGCGATGAAATGCTTGACGGCAGTACCGCGGGGAATGGGGCGGTCGTGGGAGGGGGGTTTAGTGGGTAAGAGTCCCACACTGTTACTCAGGACGTACTGAGTTTCGTCTTTTGAAGATTACCCCTCCCAATCAAAAAAAAAGAAAAGAAAAGAATAATATCTCGGGAATAGACTCTTTTGTGTTAGACATGGAGTCGAATACTCCGAGCTCAGAGAAATTTCGGCCGGCGTACCGCAAGGAAGCGTTCTTGGGCCGCTTCTCTATTTGCTATTGTATATACTCGTGATATACCGACCGAAGATGGCACTGTCCTTGCTACGTTTGCCGATGACACCGCTATCCTAGCAGTAGGTAAAACAGTCGAAAAAACGACTGCAAAACTGCAAAACGCACTGAATAATGTAAATGAATGGACGAGGGACTGGCGGATCGCCCTCAACGAATCTAAATCTGTTCACGTAAACTTCACTTACAAGAAAACTAATGACTTGTCAATTTTCCTAAACTCGGCCCGAATACCTTTTGCAAGCGAGGCCAAATACCTGGGAATGACACTCGACGCAAGACTGAAATGGAATGCGCACGTGAAAATGAAACGTAAAGAACTCGAAATCAAATATAGAGAAATGTACTGGTTACTCGGAAAACATTCCCAGCTCAGTACTGAGAACAAACTGCTTTTATACAAGCAAGTGCTAAAGCCGGTGTGGACCTACGGTATACAACTTTGGGGTTGTACCAAGAAAAAAAAATGCAAATATTTTACAAGCTTTTCAAAATAAAGTGCTAAGAGAAGTTGTCCAAGCACCGTGGTATAGTATAAACGACGATATCCACAGGAATCTCGGAAATCCGACAATCGAAGCTGAAACTAGAAGCTTCGCGAGAAAGCATAGAAACCGACTAATCGAACATGTCAACAATACAGTCCTACAAATTTTGGATGAGGGCAATTTATTGCGCCGACTACAAAGGACGAAACATTTCGGCTTGGCGAGATAATGATTAACCGCGTCTAGATTGCGGAATATGCAGGATCCTTCAGTGGAAAGTAATCTGCCAAACGTTTTTATTTCATGATAGAAAAATTGCTTGATAAGTTATACTTAGTTGTGATATTTAACAAATTTATATCGAAGGGTGGTGTTTTTTTAGTCAGTAAGAATCTGACACTACTATGAGCACGCACTTGTTATTCTCATAGTGTCTATGGAAGATTTTTCACCTACCCTCAGGGGAAAAAAAAATAAAAAATTTCGTTCCATGGATATGTGCTTATTTTGAAGAACGAACTTATCAAGTTTTATTTCGGGGAATAACATCCGATACAATCCTCACTACTTCCGGTGTAGCACAAGGAAGTCACTTAGGTCCTCTTTCATTTATTATTGCGATCAATGACGTGGTGGCTATACTTAAGAATTCTCTAATCTTAAACTATGATGACGACATAAAAGTCTTTAGACTTGTACGCAGTCAGTCTGATTGTATTGCTATGCAGAATGATTTAGATACGTTCGCTGGGTGGTGCTGTAATAACAATTTATTTGTGAACGTATCTAAATGCCAGTCGATGACCTTTTCAAGAAAACGTAATTTTAATAAGTTATGATTACAATCTCAATGAATGTGTACTTAACAAAGTCACATCAATATGTGATTTAGGAGTGCATTTTTCTCAAAATATCGACTTCGATTTTCACATTTAGCAGATTGTCAATAAAGGAAATTCAATGCTTGGTTTTATAAAGCGTTGGTGTAAAGAATTCAAATGTCCACTTTTAACATTCACGCTTTATAATAACTTTGTTCGTCCAACATTTGGTCTCCAATGTGTGCAGTACACATTAACCGTATTGAATCGGTACAGCGTAAGTTCGTTCGATTTACACTTCGCCATTTAAACTGGAATGACCCTACACGTCTTCCACCATATTGCGACCGTCTTCTTCTCTTAAATCGTTGTTCTTTGGAGAAACGTAGAGAAGTATGTTATGTAGTATTTTTATACCAACTGGTAAATGGTTTTATTGAGTCGGCGGATCTTTTAAATGAAGTTGGTTTAAACCTAAGATGCTATAACTTCAGAAATACCGAGATCTTCCGCGTAAATTTCCATCGAACGAACTACGGTTCTAACGAACCTTTTACGCGTATGGCGAAGAAGACAATAGTAACCGCGAAAAATTTGATTACAAATATAGTAAATTAAATCTAAAACATGAATTATATGAATAATACTAACTTCTTTGTTGTAAGTGTTTAGTGTAAAGCCCGACTTATGCGTAGCATATTCATTTTAGTTCATACTTTTGCTTAGTATGCAATCTGCTTTTTATTTACCTGTCCAGTCTTTTTGTGTAAGGTGTTAGGCTTTATAAATATTCACAATAATAACAACTAACACCACGCTAAATGATGACTGTGACAAGCTGGATGTTACTTAGTAGCTGATTTGAGTTTTCTCTCTCAGTTCAAAGTAATATTGGTCACAAAATGCTTGCCCTTAAGCAGTACTGATAGCGTTAAAAGAAATTACGGGTATATTGCCAAATCTCTCAATTGAACGAGGTCTTGATAGCACACGCATATCCTAATTTCTAAAATTTTAAATGTCTTGCATTTGACACTGATAATGATTTTTTTCAATTTTTACTCTAAAAGAGATCACACCCTAAATTCAAAACAGCGCGCTCATACATATACTCACAACACACACACATTATTGCAGCGATAGCCATTGCTGCATGACTGTTGGCAGTGGTCTCCACTGAAGGAAAATTGTGGGCGGTGATTTGGTTAATAATTTTTAATATTGCTCAGCTTCAGGAGAAGAAAAAAGGATAATTTATACCTTACATGAATCAGCGGCAAATTTACTTTATTCATTTATTTATTACTTTTTTAATCCGATGAGGCATTGCTGAGCTAGGGCTGTATAATCAATCACCTTTTAGTGACGGAAAATTCGATCTCAAACCCCTTTAAGCCAGTTAGAGCTCGAATTTCGGAAAATCCCTCCTTATCTTGCACCTAAGCAAAATAAGGAGTAACTGCGCAATATTTCAAGTACCCAAGTCCAACAGTTTTAGAGAAACCATGCTCACAAGGTCACAAGTCTTTGCTTTTATAGAATTTAAGATGTCTACTTTTGAGATGCCTGCCAGCCAAGCGTGTCCGCCTATGCAGGATAATAAATATCTTACTGATGAATTCGAAGTCAAACAGCGTTTTGCCAAGGCGACGCGCTGTCATATGACTTTTTTTAAACATTGTACTTGAAAGTATTGTGCGCAAATCACAAGCTAACATTAGAGGCGCAATTTTTTAAAAGTCTGCACAATTACCATGCTAGTGTACGCGGATGACTTTGTCATAATCAGAAGAAGAAAGCGTGATGTCAGTAGTGCATTCGTGAGTATTAAGGCAAACGCGGAGGATTAAGTGGTGACCCAGGGCTAAATAAAGTGCTTTAAGCAAATAAACACAATCGAGACAATGCCATGATAGGCAGTTACAACTAAGAGGTAGTTAAAGACTTTGCCAACATAGGCTCCTTCAAAGACTAGAGCCGTGACACCAACGCGATGAACCAATCTTGTCAATCGCTGTTTCATGGGGTTAGAAGGCAATTGAGTACTAAAGCCCTCTCTCGAACTTGTTTTCTTCTCCGTAAATCAGTAAGGTTATGACCTAAACTCAATGGATCATAGCCCTCTCACCTTACTGCATTTATACTGATTCACCTAAGGGTTTACCTAAAGCACTCTCTCGAACAACTAAGATCATTCTGTACAAGACCCTAAGTTGAAGTGGACCTTAACTGATTTGATGTTTACTAGCAACTTATATTTTCCAATATATGACGAAGGGGACCACCGTTGAACCCCTAGGTTATTTTGGAGTTTTAAACCCAACCCGGACATTCAACAATTGAGATTAAAAAAAACTTGTAAAAATGTATAGTCACGAAGTCTAACGTTTCTATTTTTCAAAAAGACAGGTTCGGGGTACTCGTTTCTATTACGATTAATCTCTAACCACTAGATGTGCAGCGTAATCATTAACATAAACTTCATTAATGAGATTATGTTAGGTGTGTCATATTTAAATTGCTTACTTGTTTCTTTCTTTCGGTTTGATCGATCGGTCAGTGGCATAGTTTGTGAAAGCTTCTGTAACGTTTAATCATCAAGCCATTTGCTACCTAGGGATACGCCACTGCTGTAACCATAGCATCAAATAAAAATTCATAAATTCAAAAATGAAAAACGAAAACCATATAACCCTAAAAATCAGAACCAATAAACTGTCACCTAAAACTAAATTTACACCTAAGCGCCTTTTCCCAAGACATAATTAATAATCCGCATAATTAGGCAACAGCATTAGAGCTTTAATAGCACATCTCACTGGACCCCATGTGGTTAAATCATAACTGAGATACAAAATGAAAGAGCCGCAACTCTCAGGCGATCGACGTTAAATTAATGATCTCCAAAGGAAAAATGATGGGCGTACGCCAATTTTTAATGTTTCGCTGATGCAGATCTATAAATCCACAATGAACCGCATTTAAATGAACACCGCCCCCAGGGATATGTAACATCGGCGACCTTCGAAAGCAGTCATATACGTCATCTTGCCCGATACACGTGCATGGAAGACGCATTTGAAAAGCATTGCATAACCCAATTTTTCAGCTCCAACGTGCGAAAGAAACCCAAATCGAAAGATAATTATCCTTTCCCTTTCGGTTTCTTGTAACAAAATGTTAATAAACATTTTAATTTGCTGCAACGACGAAAACACTCAGAAACAATGGGAAACAAAGCAAAAACACCCAGGAAGTATGTAATAAAATTAATTTTTGTTTTCGGTTGGATAATTAATATTTCAAAAGCGATTTTGAGGGAAATGTGGAAACGTTCGACCACTCACTGTGGCCGGATTGCATTTTAACATTCGTGTTATAAATGGGACAGTGTTGAGGTGGGTCCAGTACAAATTTAACCTGAACTATTTGTACGCATAGGTTTGGAATGCGAAGAAGGTTGAGGAGAAAATTGCAAACAGCCTTTAGTGTTAATTTTTTTTGTTTTACAAAACTGCTAATAGATTCAAGATTAAACTTTATTCTCTATTGCTTATGATTTGCTGACGATCTGCCGGGTTGGAGGGCGCATTAGTAATATGTGTGTTCAGTGCGTGAGACAGAATTTTCCCTAGAGGAGGTAATTAGATTTCGTGTCTAGTCACTAAGCTTAGTTTTGCCAGTCTTACTTCATTAATGGGCTAGGACATGCAATATATGTACTCCCACAAAAATACAGAATTGATACAATGATATGACAGCTAATATGTAGTTGGGTTGGTAGGTAGGTATTAGTGGCTCCTGCCGCGCACTGAAATGCATCCCAATTAGCACATTAGAGACATTTTTAACATCATAACTCGCGTGACCTTGTTTGGAAGTTAGTGTTAATAGAATAATGTAAGTAAACGGTTTCAAATCCATCCTAAGGCATTCAAGAAACTGATTTGTGATGCTTTCTCTGAAATTTCCTTAAGGTTGTCGAAAAAGGGTTTACCTAGAGTTCGATGTCGGGCTCTACTTAAAGCCGGATATTCGCAGATAAAGTGGGAAAGAGTTTTTTACTCATTTACATTTTTACAACTGGGGCAGTATGCGTTAAAAGGAATGCCCAGTTTAGGCGCATGCGTCCCTACCGTTAAGTGACCTGTGCTTATCGTTACCATTTTTACAGCGTCTGTACGAATTGCTTTCTTAGGTTTTTGTGTTCTGGCCCAGTTGTGCTCCGGCCAGATCTGCCTAGAAATGACGCGTACTCTGCAGCCTGTTTTTTTGTTTACCACTGATAGAAAGTGTGAAAAGATTTCGCTCTTGACAGTTCCCATCGGAATAAGAACTACCTCTACAAGGGATCTGGCAAGGACAAGCCCCATATTCGCCAGTTCTGCGGCCCGTTCATTCCGGTCTATGGTGCTATGACTTGGCATATCCAGATGAGACTGACTTTGGTCCGACAACCTAGCGACGAGCTTTTCCCTACACAGTTCCACCAGCTGGGAAGACGCTGTTGTTGGAATCACAGTTCGCTAGTAGCCTGACTATCAATGAAAACGGCGATATTATTAACGATCTACACCCATTGTGTCTTATTATCAGACACGCTTCACGTATTGCTAGAACTTCTACTTGGAAGACACCGGATGAAGTAAGGAAGGCGTAAGGATACTGATATTTTCAGTGTTTCCAAAAAGACTTCTGTACCGACCCACAGTGCATCTGTGTCGCGTCGGTGTAAATTGCTATTTGAAATTTTTTATTACTTCACCTCTTTCATAGGCTGCTCTAGATGGAAAGTTGACTGTTAAGTTGATCTCTTGGTAACGAAAACAAGATCTTACTGTATACGTACGGTCTTGGAGACTAGCACTACGAGTTGAAATATGTCTAATATGGAGGTTAAATGACAGAAGATGCTGTAGCACATTCAGAGCTTTCGTAGGACATGTTCGCATAGCGCCTGGGAGAATTGTCCAATATTTTGGAGTACTTAAACGGGGTGTGTAGTTATAAGTACCCGCTGACGTGCTTAAGGCACTTATATCCAATTGCTTACCTGCTTAGGTTCACGAATTCGAAAAAGCGGCGGATTTTGGCTATCAAAAACCGGACATTAACAGCTAATAAGAAAACGTCAAAATCTCACTAGAGTTGAGAGCTCACCACAGCACTAAATTTCAACTACCTTTCATTTTTTTTTCAATTCCAGTGCTTACTTTTTTAAATGGTACCTACTTAAAAGGTGAATATTTCAGGTAAATGTTCAGAAAGTAGGAAAAGTAATAAGTAAATACCGGGAAGGTAGATAAGCAAGAGGTACTTAAAAGGGGAGTTTATTATGAATACTTCTTTATCAATATTGGGTTTCCAAAAAAAAAAAAAAAACGGTGGACGTTATGGGAGTTATACACTTATGCGGCACTGCAGGGTGGATTTAAGTTTGAAATTAAATAGTGAATTCGATATTAACTTAGACAGCGCTGTCTTACCTGGGTGTTCTACAGGTTAGGCAAAAAAAATAAAAATTGTTGATCGGGTGTAATTTTGGTATGTACAATATATACTATTAGAGAACAATAAAGACGAGGGAATCATTTCGGAAGGAGAAAGTGATTATATGGTTGATACTGGTAATGCCGAAACTATACAAGTCATAACTACAAATATAAGGAAGATAAGTGGGACAAACAAATTAGGCAAGAAACCGACTAGGAACATTAGTGAGTGGGTAAATGAAAAGGCAAAAAGTAACCTCAATCTTGGACTCGAACACAACAATAGAAAAGGTAAAAAAATGAAAGGACGACAGTTAGGAGAGCCATGCAAAGAAACGTGTAGGTAAAAATGCACAACTAAAATATTATAAAAAGAGAAGACAGAGAACACATTTTTATGAAATTTTGGGAACTGAAGGATCATACAAGACAATGGGAATAAATAAATAATATTTATAAATATACATACATACATACATTTTCAATGGCCCACTAATCCTTCATGAGGGTCACGGGGGTAGGATACTCAGGTGGACCCTCCATCCTTCTCGATCCTCCGCCATTGACTCCAACTCATCAGGTGGAATCCCTAGACGGCTCCAGGAGAGATGCCGGACTTGGTCCAACCATCTATTTCTAGGCCTACCGCGGGGTCGTCTACCTGATGCCACGGCCACCATGGCACGTCTTGGAAGCCGGTCTGTGGGTATATGCACTACGTGACCAAACCATCGAAGCATAGATCGTTCCGTTCGGAGAAGTAGCTGCTCAACATTGAGCGCCTCGCATACTCTGGTGTCGCACACTCGATCCCAACGAGTTATTCCAGCAACACCGCGAAGGAACCTCATTTCGGCAGCTTGTACCCGCGAAATTATTCTTTCGGTCACTACCCAAATTTCATGACCGTAGGTGAGAGTTGGAACATACACCGAGTTAAAAACCAATAGCTTAGCTTCAACACAAAGTTTAGCCTTCCTTACAACAGATTGGCCAAGCTCTCTCAAAATTGATCCAGCCTGACCAATTCTACAGGATAACTCGGCATTGCTCTTCCCATCACTCGTGAATAGGACCCCGAGGTACTTAAACTTATCCACCTGCTTCAGTGGGACTCCACTAACATGCAGAGTGCACTGAATGGGTTTTGTTGGAAACGACCACTACTTCTGACTTCTTCACGTTGATCTTCATTCCAGCATCATCACAAACGGCTATAAACCTTTCAAGTGCGTGCTGAAGTTCGGTTTGAGAGGACCCAAGGATGACCAAATCATCCGCAAAGAGCAGATGACTAATCCTTAGGTCTCCCACTTCGAAACATTCCCCGCCACGGCTGCGCTGCAACATCTAATCCATATATACAATGAAGAGGAGAGATGACAAAACGCACCCCTGGCGGAGTCTAACGCCCACAGTGAAATGTTTTGATTTAACACCGTTTATCCGAACACAGCTTCTACAGTTAGTGTATAAAGACTGAATCGCCCTTAACAGGGAACCATCAATCCCATACTCCTGCAGAACACTCCAGATGTTCCCTCGAGGAACCCTATCATATGCCTTTTCCAAATCCACAAAACAAGTGTAGACAGGTTTGGCATATTCCCAGGCCTCCTCAAGAACCATTCTGAGAGTGAACAACTGGTCGGTTGTGCTTCTACCGGGACGAAAACCGCACTGCTCATCCCCCAAACTGTCTTCAACCACAGCTCTGGAACGCGTTTCTAGCACCTTAGAGAAGACTTTTCCAGGGAGACTTAAAAGAGATATACCCCTATAGTTGGCGCAATCTCTTTTGTCCCCTTTTTTAAAAAGAGGAACTATCACCCCCATTTGCCAATCACCAGGTGTTTCACCGCATTCCCAGGCCACTTTAATGGCACGCGAGAGCCACTACACTCCCTCTTAACCTAAAGCCTTGAGCATTTCTGGCCGAATTCCATCCACACCAGCAGATTTGCCAACCTTTAGCACTTTGATCGTCAAAGTAACTTCCTTTACCGTATGACTACTTTCCGCCCTACTCTCGACCATAGGTCTGTCATCTTCGGTGCCCTGTTCGGGATTGAGCAATTCTGAAAAGAGCTCGCTCCATCTGCGTAAGATGTCCTTCTCATAGGAAAGAAGTGTACCGTCTTTGGATTTAACTCCTTCAACGATATTCAACTTTTTTCCTCTGAGTCGGCGGACGGTTTGCCAGAACATCTTATTTGCAGATCTGTGGTCATGTTCCAATTTCTCGCCAAACTCCTTCCAAGACTGTTCTTTCGCTGTTTTCACAGATAATTTGCAGGTTCTTTGCGCCTCAGTGTACCGATTTCGAGAATCGGAGTTCCCCAAGTGAATCCACACCTTAAAGGCTCTCTTCTTTTCTCTGATGGCTTCTTGAACTCCGGGTCCTTGAACCAAGCAGTCCTTTTCTCACCACCAGCCGCCACACCAAGCCGCTTCACTCCACAAACATCTCCCGCAGAGGCAATAACCGCTGTTGCAAACAGTTGCCATTCTTCCTCTACATTTTATGGAACAGTTGGAATTCGTTCAAACCTTTCAGATATTTGCCGCGCAAATGTCTCCCATATCTCATCGTCCTGTAACCTCTCCCATCGTATGCGTGTAACCATCCTTGGTTTACGCTTTGGTAGGGGAGACACTCTCTCGCTATGATACAATTTGCACTAAGTGATGATCAGTTGACAGTTCGGCCCCTCTCAATACGCGAACATCACAAACCATTCTCTTCAGACACGATGGTACCACAAAGAAATCGATCAGCGACTTCTGCTGAAGACTCTGACGGTACTATGTGTATTTGTGAATGTTTTTGTGTGGAAAGATAGGGTTCGTGATCGATAAGCCATTTTCACAACAAAAATCCAACAACTTCTCTCCATTCGCATTTTGAACAGGATCACCGTTCCTCCAAATCACACTCCCCCATGTCATAACATCTACACCCACATGAGCATTGAAGTCACCCATCAGGACAAAAGAATCCATATCTGCAACCTTTTCATGGGCAACATCAACTTCATCTTAGAAAGCTGCATACTCTGACTGAAGGTTCGGTGCATACACCTGCACCAATGCCAGAGTTGATCTTTCAAGCTTGAGCTTTAAGATCGCAACTCTTCCTCCTAATGGTATCCACTCCAATACTTTCTCTGTCAACCTGGGACTTGTGAGTATCTCCACTCCCGCCTGAGCAGACATTGAGGGTGCGACTCCTGACAGGAAGAGATATATTTATAAATATATATTTATATTTATATATATAATTTTTTGATTTATTTATTTATAAACGTTAACAATAAATTAAAATTTACTATTACTACAAGTTTTAAGAGCACTAGCATCAAATCACTTTCGGCTCTATATAATTATACACATTTTTAGAGGTTTTAAGAAAATTGGCGAATTTTTGGTCCGAACATTTATTCTGCCTCAACACGGGCAGAATTAATAAAGACTATAAAATAAATTGTTAGCGTGCGTGAAGTACATAAGTTGGATATATCTTATATCAAACAGTCAATACACTAACAGCCAAGCCATTACTTACTTACTTAGTCACTTAGGTGGCGCTACAGCGCGCAATAAACCTGGGCTTTAACGAATAATCCTCTCTACTTAGCTCGATCTTTAACTAATTGCCTACAGTTGTGTACTTTAAGTTGGGTGAGTTTCACTTACGCTTCGGCCCACTTACGCAATAAGGCCCTCTTCTAGGTCATCCCTCTTGGTTAGATTCTAAGACTCTGAAAGTTAGAGCTTTCGTGTCTATTCGCATTACATATCCCATCCATCGCAGACGTCAAAGACGCAGATTTTTCTTACTAAGCTTTTATAATTGGATCTTCCCCTCGAAAGCCCGTCAACGCGAACGTAACCAAATATTTTGGGAAGTATTTTTCTCTCCAAGGATATCTCCACGATTCAGCGCCGTAAAGCAGGAAACTTATTTATGGTTGCTTCGTAACCAGCTGTTTTGTTTTTTCAACTACTCCGACGCACAACCCTAACCTAGAGGACCCTATCCTTGGTTGTAACTCATAGGACAAGGGGCCGGATAAACCGATACCAGTAACTTACTTCGGGGATGCGAGTACTGCCGTTGGTTCATCCGCCACGATTTTTTTTTCAACACCCAGACTCTCTGTTGAAAATCTTATGGACTTTATCGCCAATTACGTCGACGTAGCTCATATAAGTTGTCCAATAGTCTGTTGACGTCACCGTTGATTCTATCCGGGGGATTTCTTCTGCCTTACGTCCTCCTTCTGACTTACTCTTACTAGACTTCTGATACGCATTTATGCCAACCTGGTCAATAAGAAGTGTCTCTCCAGTGCAACAAATGTTTGTTCAAGTCCACCGGGGCGTGCTTGTGCAGATCCGAGTATTCAGCTACCCAGGTAATGCCAGACTCAGCTTGCGGTCATCGTAAGTGCACTGTCAAATATGTAGCTATCCAGCGGGCACAGCGAGGAGGTGATTATGCGATCTTGTCATGCCATTGGTACCCTCGTATATTTATTTTTTCTTTGAAAACTGTTTCGAGAGGACGTTAACTTAAAATATCTGCGAAGGGTAAAAAGCCATAAATGAAATATATACCCTAATGTTTTTCATTCCAAATGAATTAACCAAGAGACCATACCAAAAAATCGTGAGAGAATAATTCAAGAAAATTTTTCAACAAAAATGGTGTATTGGTATATTGGTGTATTTCGTTCCGAGCTCTGTTTTTATTAAGCTAGTACCTAAATATATACTGCTAAAATCTAGTTGTCAATCGGCAGACCGCAAAGCCATGTTATGTTAATTTGTTTTTATAAGTTAATGGTTTATTTATTTTTTAGTAGTAGTAGAAGTGATTTTTATTGAACATTAGAAAATTGTTACTAATACATAATTAAATAATCACAAAATATGCATTGGCGTTTGCCGTCAGCCAGAAAAGAGAGATTTACAAAATTTTAAAATAGATTTCAAAAGATCTCAATTACTTAATCTGTGTAAATTCGTTTTAGTTAATTTTTCTAAAAAGCTTCATGTCATATTTGTTGCCTGTATTTTAAAGCGGATTTTAAGTAGCTAAAGAACTTTCCTATTTTGACCGTTTAGTACTGCCCTGAATTCAGCTTCCGATAGCACATGTTTATCCCAATGGGTTCGCCTTATCGCCTTTAATATTGGGCATACTCCGATGAGATGGAAGACGTCTTCTAAGGATTGTACGTTGCATAGTGAGCATTCAGAATTCGTTCGGTTTTATATGGCTGTAATTCAAACGTAGGAACTCTCCTCTAGCCTTAAATAATGTTGAAATAACTTCCACACTGTTTTGGTCTTGGAAGTAGTTGAATTCCCCCAAGTCATGTGGAAGAGTTCGATATATGAGTCTGGTTTGACTCTCTTGGGCTTTTACTTTAAACGCATCACGGGTAGATAGGTCGATCTTAATCAACAGTTCCTTTAGTGCCTCTCTCCAAGATGTAAGATTGTAATCCGCTAGTTGGATATCATGAATGCCGCAGAGCCTGGACCATTCGACGAAAAATTGTTGTGCCTATGGTGTATTATGTGCATTGCAACCAATTTCGGAAGCCACTGACTCGAGAGTGACATTGCTTTTAAAATGTAATGAAAGTGCAGCTTTGCTGTGAAGATGTACAAAGGAGACAGTCCTGTTTCCAGGTGAACCATATACGTTGGTGTGTTTTCCGGTAACCTGAAGATTTTTTTGATAAAGTATCTTAGCAGCTTTTCAACTTCTTCAAACTGAAAGATACCCCATACTTGGGCGCCATAGCACATGATGGACCTAACCACTGCCTCATAGACTTTATACTTTGTACTAAGCGGAACGTTATTTTTAGAAAATATTCCCTTCCAATTACAGTTTATTGCCTTTCTTCCTTCCTTGAGTTTTTCCTGAAGGTGCTTTTTAAAATCCACTCGCGGTGTTAAAATGACTCCAAGGTACTTATATTCCTTTACGTTCTCAATTTTTTCGTTTTGGTAAAACCATTTTTCCTCCCTAGTGAAGCGACCGGTTCCGTTTTGGAACTTGCTTGTATTCAATTTTAGATTCCAAAGGTTGCAATACCATATTTCTCTAGCTTGTTGATCATCATTTGCATCATGGATGGAGTTTCCGACAGGATGACGATGTCATCAGCATATAAGAGGACCCTTATTTTCATTCCAGCGAACTCGATTCCTCCAGGTAGAGATGTTGGCAAATCGTCCATAAATAGCGCGAAAATAAGAGGACTCATGAGACAACCCTGCTTAATTGTTTCCGTCCCATACCGCAGTCATATTCTCCTTATAGAGACTTTCGATGATTTTGAGCACTTTTGTTGACACACCAAGATTGCTTAACTTATAGACTGCAACGCTAGAATAGGGAATACGCAACTTTTAGAATTCGAGACGGATAATTTAAATAGCTCAATATACGAACGCAGAAGTGCAGAGGATATGGTACTTGATGGCAATGGAAAAAAATTCGTCGAAATGTGTGAAGCGATTGGACTCACAGTAGTAAACGGGAGATCTAAAAGTGATGAGCAAGGTCGCTTCACCTTTTTCAGAGGCACTGCGTGTTCAACGAACGACTACTGTCCGGTGCGAGGAAAATGGCTGCAATACACAACCGACCTAAAAGTAAAAGAGCTAATCTTTTCCGATCACATGCCTTTAACCGTTACTGTAAACTTTGTAGCATCCCCACGAACAACCGACCCTCCAATGGGGTTACTACCAAAAAAAAGGAAAGTTTTGCTAATCGTTACAAAATATACCAAGATCAGAAGATAAGCGCGGTAAACGAAACCGAGTTTCAGTCCATTCACGACCTTGATGTACTTACTTCCTGTATCTTAGAGGTTGCAAGAACTTCTCAGTCCACACAAAGGTGTAAGCAGAAACAAGAATGGTTTGATTGGGATTGTATGGCAGCTAGGAAAAAATTGTTCGCTCTCCTTCACTTAATAAGAAAAACAGGCAGTAATATCGCCAAAATTATGTATCCGCAGGCCAATAAAGCATACAAAACGCTATGTAAAGAAAAACAGAAAATGTACGTTGAACATCTGACTGTGGAGATAAAAGGGTTTCGAGACAGTCGCTCTTTCTGGAAACTCGCAAGGAAGCTCAACGGCACAGCTTTTGCACGGAGTTTACAACTTGAAGCACCTGTGCTTGCTGAGCACTTAAAAAAACAGCTGAACCCGCCTTGCAGTACAAACCAGCTGCAATATGCTCTACCGTTTCAGAGGATAGAAGAGTTGGACCGCAATATATCACCACAAGATGTCTGTAGAGTCATACACCGTTGCAACCTTAACAAAGCTCCAGCGGAAGACCGCATCCCATATGAATTTTTCAAGTACGCTTCCAACGAGTTTCTGGAGAAACTATCAGTGGCGTTCAACTATATTTTCAACACGGGCGAAGTGCCATCCAGCTTCAGGAGGAATATCCTTTTCCCTTCATTTAAAAAGGTTGATTCCAGTGATCCTTGTAACTACAGAGGCCTATCCTTTCTAAACTCCGTGATGAAAATATTTACGGGTATAATCCTGGAACGGTTGACAGAATGGGTTCATTCAAATGACCTGCTTAGTGAGTTCCAAGCCGGGTTTAGGAAAGGCTACTCGACAGTAGACAATATTTTCACGTTAACAAGCTTAGCTAGGTCTTACCTGAATAATGGAAAAAAATTGTACGCGTTCTTTGTGGACTTCCAAGCGACATTTGATTCTGTTGATAGAAAAGCGCTTTTCTATAAGTTAAGCAAATTCAAATTATTTCCTTGCACTTCGAATTAATTTTAAAGGGTGAATATATGCGCAGATTAAATTGTCATAGCGAAGACTTCAGACCTTTCGTCTACCCACGGACCTAATGTAACCCATGAATTTGTAACATCATCCCATATTGATCTATCATCGTCATACAAACTGTCCAATCACTGTACCAACAACGCCCCCATGGCCTCTCTTGTTAACAAATTTCAATATTCCCCAACTCGTCTTTTTTTTTGTCAATTAAAAAGTAATTAAATGCAATCTTCTATTCATAACACCGCATTTAATTTCCCTTTCTGATAAAGATCTCCTAATAAATCTCTGACGATACTAACATAAGTGTCTTCATTTTCATCCAAAAAAAAAAAGAAAAAAAAAACTGAGAAAACGACTATAATGGAAACAAAATTAACAAATAAATTAATTTAAATGTCCATCAACTGCACACAAAAAATTACGAGAATAAAAGTAAAAGTTTTGACGGAACATCCAACAGATAAACATCAATCAAGCTAGTGCACATCAACTAATGACATCGCCGGTCCAATCTAACAAACTAACAACACAACTGCGGCTGCGTAGCTTAATATTTGTGGGGGCTACCTAAATGACTTGACTTTAGATATTTCATAGAACCATTATTCCATCTGTTACCATCACAAAACTGTCAGATTGGATGTGAGAAATGCAAATAACAGTGGCGGAAAGTAGAAAGGTATGAATTGTGGTTGAAAGAGTATCTAAACGTTGCTACAACATCAAAAATGACCCGGCATCTATCAATGTTTTAATGGTGCGAGGGATTCCCTTGCACCAGTGATGCAATGTAATAAATGTGGCCCTTAGTGTCCATGTGCTCGCATGGATCATAAAGTCAGTTGAAATGTAAGAAATTTGAGGTTAATTAGAGGGATACTGCCGCCATTTAATGGTGGTCTGAGTACAAGAACGCTGGTTAAATGGTGGCGATGTGGTAATTGGATTCCAGCGCGCCTCTTTTCTCTTGGGATGAATTATGGAAATTAATTCATTTCGACTTTTACACAATTTTAGAAATTATTAATAGGTCAGGAATTTGGATGCAGAAATTCATATGCTGGACGGTCATTAGGGTTTAATCACATTGTGCATGAAGGAGAGAAGCATTATTTTAATGACACGCTTGATGAATGAAAGGCTGAGCTGCTTACTGCATAATGGAGATGTGAAGCAGGTCTTTTAATAAAAATAAGTGATAATATAAGAAATTAAGAGCTAATGACTTTATTGTGGTGTGGTTAAGTGGTTCTTAAAACTATGTAATAAGATGTGACGGTTTTATATGTTGGAAAAGAGTAACGTGGAAGAAAAGTTCTGCACGTACTCGTAGATTCAATCCGTGTTTTAAGAAAGCAATAATTTTCCCATTGTATGAAAATGTATTTACAATGGGCCAGCTTACTACAGAACTATATAATTTTTAAATATTTGGCGCATTTCTCTACAATAGACTAATTTAGTGGGTCCAAAGGGAAACTTTACATCAATGTCAAACTGGGTTTAGACGTAATTATTCTACTTTAGGCATACATATATTCTCACTCATTAATAAATCAGATACGTACAAAAGAAAAAAAGAAAGGAGTTATATGTCTTACTCGCGGATTTTCATGCAGATTTTGATACGATACGATCCACAATTATAGAGGCATCAGTCTCCTCAGCATACAAGATCTCTTCTACGATATTGTGTGAACGCCTTAAACCTTTCTCAGTAGCCTGATTGGCCCCAATCGGTGTGGTTTAAATCCAGGAAAGGCCGCCATCAATCAAATCTTCACACTTCGGTATATCCCTCCGAAACCTGAGAAGTCCAAATCGAAACTCACCATCTCCTTACCGATTTCAAGCCCGTTTATGACGGCATCTATAGAGAGGAGCTACATAGAGCCATTTGTAGTTTTAACATCCCTGTCAAACTTGCCCGTCTATATCGGATGGCGATGGGGAACGCTCGCTGCTCCATCAAGGTCGATAATGACCTCACCGAGACCTTCGAAAAAAGGTTTAATTTTTGGAGAATTAATCAAAGAAGAAAACATTTTGTCCAGAGGCAGAAGGTGATCCTGCGATAGTTATCATCGCTCTATCACTGAGCTATCCTTGGAAGCACTTTTCTCCCCTTCGGGTAGGGGTTAGAATATACCCGAGGTAGGCATGCCTGTCGTAAGAGGCGACTAAAATCCACCCTCCGTATACCGAGTATGGCGTATACAAAATATGCAATGAACAAAACAAAAGATATAAATACCCCAGGTGGCAGTCCAGGTACACTGGAAAATCCACCCTCTTCGGAGGTCGGCTCTACGGATTCTGGGGAGAGCCATTTATTGCGTTCATCTGACCCTTTTAAAAAAGGTACCAGGGTAGTTAGATCTCCACCATCAAGATCTACAATAAAAACGTGCGGAACTAGAAGTCCGGCGACATCGATAGTGTCGGCGCACGAACAACGGACTTCAACGAAAATTCAAAGCCTTACGGACGAAAATATGGAACTCCGGACCAGGCTTAGTAAAATGGAACTTCTCTGCGAAGAACTAAGAAAAGAATTAAATGTACTTAAAGCAGAAAATAAAGCATTTAAGGATATGAAGAAACCTCGTAATGAGTCTGCTGCGAGTTCAAACGTCCCCGATAACACTGATTATCAAACGGATGAAGAAGAACTAGCTCGGGAAACTAACTGGATTCTAAAAAAACGACCAGTTAAGAAACGAAAAGCTGGTTCTTCACCCGAAATGGTAACGAGGCAAGAAAACATGCAAAATGAGCGAAAAGATAACGAACAGCGTGACAAAATAAACACATGTGTCGAAGAAAATCCACGAACTAAGGTACGATCACCGCCGCCAATAAACGTAATCGGAATTGCAGACTATAATAAACTGCATTCTATTCTTAAACCTCTGTTGCTATCCGATTTTGAAGTAACATCGCTCAACAACAACAAATGGAAAGTAAACGTAAAGGACTCAGACAGTTACCGCTTAGTATCTAATAAACTGAATACTGAAAAAATTCAGTGGTATACTTACGAAAATAAATCTGAAAGACCGATACGAGTCGTAGCTAGAGGACTTCATGCCTCATGCTTAAAGGAAGATGTTGTTCACGATTTGAAGAGCAAAAACTTTAAAATTGTCGACGCGGTAAATTTAATTAAACGGGAAAAACAAAAATTGGAAGGCGAGGAAACGACGGTAAAGCGCGGGCTTCCCCTTTTTATGCTAACTTTTGATAAAGCTGAGAGTTTGGATAAGATTTACGAAATAAGAACAATTCTGAATGTCGTAGTCAAAATCGAACCCATGCGCAAGAATACAAGATTGATACCTCAGTGCAAACGATGCCAAGGATTCAATCATACGCAAACGTATTGTCGAACAGAACCACGATGTGTGAAATGCGCCGGAAATCACCTCTCCCAAGTTTGTGGAGTAAACAAACAAACCTCTGCAACATGTGTTAATTGTAAGGGAAAGCACCCGGCAAATTATAGAGGCTGTGAAGTAGCTAAGGAGTTGCAAAAACGGAGAGATGCGTTCCTTAAGCCACTAAATATAAAATCAAAATTGCAAACTAAACCAAAGCGTAAGATCGTGCCGGAGAAAGTAGGCAAACTAAAACTACCGGGTTCAGAGCACAAAACGGTGAGGGAAAGATTGACAACAGAAAAGCCCTCGACCTCTGCTCTTAAAAGAAACGATACTGAAAAGCTAAGATTAGAAAAGCCACCGGGTAATGACCCTCGGACAGCAGCAATGCAGTCTTATGCTCAGGCCGTGGCTTCCGAAAAACCAAAAAACCTTGAAATTTCGACCGACCCCTTTTCTCATGTTTTCTCAGTTATTCTCGCGAAACTTGAAGAACAAGGCAAAATAAATAAAATTATTCTCGATAGGCTGGTTAAGCTTGAAAATAATTCACAGAAAACGCGCACTTCAACTAGAACATGAATGACAAACGAATGTTGAAAATATGTACTTGGAATGCAAACGGACTTTTGCAAAAACTTGACGAATTAGAAATATTTATGCGCCAAAAAGATATTGATATTTGCTTGATTTCTGAAACCCACATCAAAAAGGAATCGCATTTAAAAATAAAAGGCTATAATGATTACCACGCTTGTCACCCTTCGGGAAAAGCGAGAGGCGGATCTTCCTTGCTTATTAAAGACTGTATCGAGCAATCGGAAGACCTAAAGATAGAGCTTGAAACTTTGCAACTGTGCACGATTCGAGTTAAAAATAGTCAGCGTACTCTTAAAATTTCGTCTATCTACTGTCCACCGCGTTCCGCGCTTGAAAAAAGTAATTTTACTAACATGTTTGAATCGCTTAAACCTAATTTCATTATTGGCGGCGATTTTAATGCGAAACACACGTTCTGGGGCTCAAGATACAGTTCGAAAAAAGGTAGAATGCTCTATGGGGCAGGTATGGAGTACAATTGCGATTTCCATTCGACGGGTAAACCGACTTACTGGCCAACTGATACTTCAAAAATACCTGATCTGATAGATTTTTTCGTTGTGAAAGGAATATCTACCAACCACATAAAAGTCAAAGAGAGTTTTGATCTGTCGTCTGATCATTCCCCAATTATTTTGACTTTGAGCGAAAAACTAGTCTATAACCTAGAGCCAGCGAGATTAACTGGTAGAACAACTAACTGGGAAGGTTTTAGGAACGAAATTGAAGACAATGTTGAACTGAACGTTCCACTTACGACACCCTATGAACTTGAGGTTGAAGTTGATCGCTTCGTCGAGATCGTACAGCTCGCCTCTTGGAATAATACTCCCATTCCAAGGAAAACGCCGTACAAATACGGTTTACGATATCCTCCGGAAATAAAGGAATTGGTCAAGGAAAAACGAAAAGCGCGTAAAAAATGGCAACAGAGTCGTGCTCCGCAGCATAAAGCACACTTGAATCGTCTGTGCAATTCGTTGAAGAAAACTATTAAGGATTTTAAGAATCGTGCAATAGGCTCTTACCTTGAAAGTTTAACAGCGAAAAAAGATTCCAATTATTCACTTTGGAAAGCCATAAAAGGCACCAAAAGGCCCAAAGTCCCCGCGCCGCCAATTAGATTGAATCAAAATGAATGGGCAAGGGAAGATAAAGAAAAAGCGGACGTCTTTGCGGCCCACCTGGAAGAAACCTTTAAACCGTACGATAGTCAAGTGGTTTACGATAACGTCAATAGGCCGGATTTACCATCTGGCAATTTAATACTCACAAGTGCAACGCTTAGGGAACTCAAAAATGAGATCGAGATTCTAAAACCTAAGAAAGCTCCTGGTTATGATTTAATCACCGGAGAAATTCTCAAAGTTTTACCTAGAAAAGCTTTGATTAAGCTTCTTAATATTGTAAATGCTGCGCTCAGATTAAAACACGTTCCGAACCAATGGAAAGTTGCGGAAGTAATAATGGTCTTAAAACCAGGAAAACCGCCAAATGAGGTAAAATCGTATAGACCAATTTCGCTTCTTCCAGTCATATCCAAAATTTTCGAGAGGATATTACTAAGGCGTGTCCAACTGGTTATAGACGAAAATAATCTTATCCCTGACCACCAGTTTGGGTTCAGAAGTAAGCATTCGACGATTGACCAGGTGCATAGAATTACTGACGTAATCGAGAAAGCATTTGAAGAAAAAAAGATTTGCTCAAGCGTATTTCTTGACGTCTCGCAGGCCTTTGATAAGGTGTGGCATGATGGCTTGAAATTCAAACTACGACAAGTTCTCCCCGTGTGCTTATACGATATTCTAGTATCATATCTGGGGAATAGACTCTTCCGTGTTAGACATGGAAACGAATACTCGCAGCTCAAAGAAATTTCGGCCGGCGTACCACAAGGAAGCGTTCTTGGCCCGCTTCTCTATTTGCTATATACTCGTGATATACCGAAAGAAGATGGCACTATCCTAGCTACGTTTGCCGATGACACCGCTATCCTAGCAGTAGGTAAAACAATCGAAGAAACGACTGAAAAACTGCAAAACGCGCTAAATAAAGTAAATGAATGGACGAGGGACTGGCGGATTGCCCTCAACGAATCTAAATCTGTTCACGTGAATTTCACTTACAAGAAAACTAATAACTTGCCAATTTTCCTAAACTCGGCCCGAATACCTTTCGCAAACGAGGCCAAATACCTGGGAATGACACTCGACGCAAGACTGAAATGGAATTCGCACGTGAAAATGAAACGTAAAGAACTCGAAATCAAATATAGCGAAATGTACTGGTTACTCGGAAAACATTCCCAGCTCAGTACTGAGAACAAACTGCTTTTATACAAGCAAGTGCTAAAGCCGGTGTGGACCTACGGTATACAACTTTGGGGTTGTACCAAGAAAACAAATGCCAATATTTTACAAACTTTTCAAAATAAAGTGCTAAGAGAGATTGTCCAAGCACCGTGGTATATTAGAAACGACGATATCCACAGGGATCTCGGAATTCCGACAATCGAAGCTGAAACTAGAAGCTTCGCGAGAAAACATAAAAACCGACTAATCGGACATGTCAACAATACAGTCCTACAAATATTGGATGAGAGCAATTTATTGCGCCGACTACAAAGGACGAAACCCTTCGACTTGGCGAGATAATGATAAACCGCGTTTAGATTGCGGAACATGCAGGATCTTTCAGTGGAAAGTAACCTGCCAAACGTTTTTATTTCGTGAAAGAAAAATTGCTTGATAAGTTATTACTTAGTTGCGATATCTAACAAATTTATATCGAAGGGTGGTGTTTTTTTAGTCAGTAAGAATCTGACACTACTATGAGCACGCGCTTGCTATTCTCATAGTGTCTATGGAAGATTTTTCACCAACCCTCGGAAAAAAAAAAAAAAAAAAAAAAAAAAAAAAAAAAAAAAAACTTTTCTACAAGCCTTACAATATTACAATCTCATGTATCGGGGATGGAAACAGCATATCTGAGGCATTTGGAACTTCAATAGGAGTATACTAGGGGTGTATTTTGAGTATTCTATTCTTTATTTTATACATTAACGATCTAACAGATGATGGAGATGCATTGAACTGGAGCGAACATGGCTTCCTGCTTTAATATTCGCAGGTGACAGCCTCCCTCGCCGATATGGTGGATAGTATGCAACTAATTATAACAGGCTAGATGTTTTTTGCAAACGTAGAGCCTGTCGATTTTGAAGAAGTCCAGGATGATGATAATCAGATATGGAGGGGGCAGTTATGATCGAAATAAGCGAGAATAGAGTAGTATTTATAACTGCAAACTTAAGCATAAATAAGCACCTGCAGAAGAAGTTAATCGAAACTAAACGTCCAACTTTCTCCATTTGGGGTAACTGCACCAGTAACAAGCACATAATCCTTAGTTATAAGCTAAAAATAGTTCGTGCAATTGGAACTTCCATCGCATTATACTGTGTGTGTGGTAAGTGTGTAGATGTTGTTCATATAAAGACGTTGACCCCGCTATTTACACAAGCGCATTTTTAGATTACCAATTAGTACAATCTGTATACTTTCTCTAAAGACTGAGATTCCACCACTGTTCTTGCATTTGCTCAAACTCCACCTTGATTACGTACGAAGGGTAATGGCTATGCGACAGGACAGACTACAAAAAATTCTTACTCGTATGCGTCGGATTACGATTTCAACCTAGCGAGAATACCTTATGAAGAAATCCTATCTACGAGTATAAAAAGAAATTTCAGCATAATGTAAGAGAAAAAATGGTCATCGAATTTACAACAACTTTACAATGCTCAGTCATCTCAATATCGAACTTCTATGCTATCTATAGGACAGAACCTATTTCGTAAACGAAAATACAACCCATAAGATAATCACGATTTCTAAAAGACAAGGGGAGTTGATAAGCCTCGCCCGAATCCTCCGATCTTCTGCAATCGTTATGATCCCAAAGCGCTAGAAGACGTGTTTTATTTCATTTTTACACGCTCATTTTTACATTCGACGCGAATTCTTACTAACAAACTTACTTACTTACTTAAGTGGCGCTACAGTTCGGGGTGAATCTGTGCCTCAACCAACAAGCCTCTCTATTTAACTCGGTCTTTAGCTACTTTACTCCAGTTGTATACTCCTAGTTAGTTGAGGTGCCGTTGAACTTGTACTCGCTACCTAGGACGAGAAGGCACCTTAACCTTACTACGTCGTCCGCCTGGGTTTAATGCTGAAGACTCTGCTGGTCGTAGCGTTTGTATCGCTCTACATGTCCTGGCCATCTCAAACACCCAGGACGCATTTTTTTGACAACGTCGATGTCGTTGTACAACTCATATACTTCTTCACTGAATCTTCTCCTCCAAAATCCGTCAATGCAATTAGGACCGAATATCTCATACATTCATTTTCAAACGACCCGCTAGACCTTCATGAGGGTCGCGGGGGTAGGATGCTCAGGTGGACTCTTCATCCTTCTCGATTCTCCGCAATTGACTCAAACTCATCAGGAGGAATCCCTTGACGGCTCCAGGAGAGATGTCGGACTTGGTCCAACCATTTATTTCTTTGCCTACCGCGGGGTCGCCTACCTGATGGCACGGCCACCATGGCACATCTTGGAAGCCGGTCTGGTGGCATACGCACTACATGACCAAATGATCGAAGCATAAATCGTTCCGTTCGGAAAAGTAGCTGCTCAGCATTGAGCGTACTCTGTTGTTGCGCACTCGATCCCTACGAGTTATTCAAGCAACACCGCGAAGGAACCTCATTTCGGCAGCTTGTATCCGCGATCTTATTCTTTCGGTCACTACCCAAATTTCATGACCGAATATCTCACGAAGAATATTTCTCTCGAAGCGACCAAGGATATCTTCATCCGCCTCAATAAAGTCCATGTTTCAAAGCCGTGAACTAGGGCTGGGATGATCAGGGTCTTATACAGAGTCTCCTTAGTGTTTCTCAAAGGTGTAGCTGCCCACTGTGACGTTTTGTCCTATTCTATTTGTCGGTGTTGATTGTCCTTTTTTTGACAGCGTGTATTTCCGGCTCAATGCTAAAACCTTTTTTGACATCAAAGGTCTCTATGATGTCACTACCGAATTTCATGGACCAGCGAGCGTTCTCCATCGTCATCCTGCACAGACGGACAAGTTTGGCAGTGATGTTAAAACTAGACGTGACTCTATATACTCGTAGCTCTTCTCTATACCTAGATGCTGTCATAGGCGGTCTTTAAATTGATAAAGAGATGGTGAGTATCGAATTAGACTTCTTGGGCTTTCTCCAGGATCTGCGGAGGTGTGAAGTTTTGATCCATGGTGAAAGGTTTCAGGCGTTCACAAAGTATCACAGAAAAGATCTTGTATGCAATGCTGAATAGATTACTGCCTCTGTAATTACCGCAGTTAAGGTGGTCTCCTTTTTTGTGGATAGGGCACACGATGTTGAAATTCAATTCGTTAGGCATACATTCATCTGACCAAATCTAAAAGATGAGTTGGTGTATACCCTTTACCTATTTATCACCAGCTGCCTTAAAAGATCGACCTTCTTTTGCAGCCCCGCTTTAAATCTCTCTTATTTTGCTGCATATACTCGCCAGCGTTCTTTATCAAACCAGGGGTTTCGAGATGTTGGTCGGGCGAAACACATTTCAGGATACGCGTTCGGCAAAGACTCTGGCGATTTCTTGCCGATTATAGGTTTTCGACTTGTTGTGTCGTTGGGGATATCAGCATTCGTACTTTACTGGTAGAACACATTAGTGTCGCCGTTAGTCATAGTCACGTTCGTACGTCCGGTCAGAAGTTGAAATACACACAAATGAATAAAAGTGAATAAAAAATCGCTGGCGTGTTTGTAGTCGTTGTCGTCTAAAAATTAACAATTTCTAATATGTGTCGCTCGACAAGGCTGAAAAGTGTGCGCAAACTCATGTGACAGCGACTACGACTACGACAGCGACACCATTGTGTTCTACCAGTTAATTACAACAAGGTAACTATCCAAGTCTATGGTAGCCGCTCGGAAGGCCCGAAGATGCAAAGTACTGGAGGCATGTCTTGCGTCGATCGCTATATGATCATCGTTACATGTTCAATGGACCGCCATCGCTGGTTGTGAATATTGAGATGAGAAAACCACCTGGTTGTTATAGTGACGTTTCGCTCTATAGCGAAATCAATTAACCTTAGTACGTTATCAGATGTTGTGTCGTGTCGGGTACGTTCACCAACTGCCCTACGAAAAACATCCTCGTTTCCTATTATGGCGTTGGATTCGCCCAATACAATTTAAACGTCGTATGTAAGATGAGCTCATAGAAACAGCAGTAGCATGAGTACATATCAGGCCTCTACTAATTGTTCGGCTGCACGTGATCTGTTATGGGTTCAAACATAGATCCAAAGGTGGTTGTCCTTTCGTTTTCTGGGATTGTCAACAGTTGAATAATTTTTATCCGAAGCATTTGGTTGTTTCGGAACCAATGTTTTTTACGTGGCTGGCAAGTTACCCGGATGGTACAACCTGGAAGGACACACGTAATGACTTCGGATTACCGAGACTTAAGATGCTGTCGATGGCCTAAGAAAGGCTCATTTGCTATCAGATGAACCTACTACACTCGACCCATACAGAGGGACATATTGAATTGCAGTTTATGGTCTACGACAATGATGATGGTATAGTTTCTTTCCCTGTTGGACCGAGGGTGATATTTTATTTCCCTCCTAACCAGTACGGGCATTACCTTATTTGGCACCTGGGGACGTGTGGTGCTGCCGATTCCGCGGAGGGAATTGGTTGTCGGAGAAAGACCACAAATGACGCTGACTCATAATATTCCATAAGAGAAGAGAATCCAAAACACATTATAAAATTGACTCGTTACTGATACCAAGAAGCTCGAAAGCTGCAATGCCCCAAGAAAGTTATGCATGATAGATGGAAATTGAAAAGCTCAAACAAAACATCTTCACAAATCGGGAGCATAGGAAGTGAGCACTTTCGCCGGAATGAATAAACTGAACATTTTCTCATAGCACTTTGGTGTTAAACGTATTTGCCGCAGCAAATGATGCAAACATTATTACGCGATCTGAAGGTGTTTGCTAAAAGCACACAAATGTATCCGTTACTATCGGCTAAATATTGTATTCAAATATTTGCTCAAAGTATACTTATATTTTCACTATTAAACAAATGAATATGTTTTATTCGTGAGTTAATTGTTTTCAAGAAAACACTCAAACAGAGTGAAGATCATTTGTCCGTTCTCGAGTGCTGTAGCTTTTTAGAAGTGCTCCTCTAGGTTTGGTTCATTATAAAAGATACAGTTACTTACGTACATCAGACATAAGCACAGTGTACTATAATTGCATTTTATAGTCCGCTTGAGAAATTCCCTGCATGAAAATCATAGGCCTAGGGTAAAGGTAAATAAATGTATACATTTCAAGTATCCACACTTGATCTGAAATCTGATAGCGTGATGATAGATACTCAAACACTTCTTTGGAGAGGAGATAAAAATTTCCAGATGTAACATTTTTTTTTTATTGAGAAAAGAAATTCAAATTTCAAGCAATCCAATTTAGAGAGTCATAGATGAGTCCTCGAACGAAATTGAAAGTTTACAGAGTAATTATCAATTCGGGCCTGAATGTGCGAACTAGCTCCCACTTGACGATGTTTTTTATATAATTTCCTCGGAAAGGTGAACCTGCAATAGCAAATGCTTTAAGATGACTATTACTTACTTACTTAGGTGGCGCTACAGTTCGGGGTGAACCTGGGCCTCAAAACCCGTCAACGCAAACGGGACCGAAAATCTTGCGAAGAATTTTTCTCTCGAAGCGACCAAGGATATCTTCATCCTCTTTTAATAAAGTCCATGTTTCAGCGCCGTAAAGCAGGACTGGGATGATCAAGGTCTTATATAGAGTCTCCTTAGTTGTTCGAGAGAGGGCTTTACTGTTCAATTGCCTTATAAGCCCAAAAAAACAGCGATTGGCAAGAGTTATTCTTCGATTGATTTCTGCGCTGATTTTGTTAGTGGAATTTATAGCAGAGCCAAGGTAGACAAAGTCCCTTACTACCTCGAAGTTATAGCTGCCCACGGTGACGTTTTGTCCAATTCGTCGGTGTTGGTTTTCCCTTCTAGTTGACAGCATATACTTTGTTTTGCCCTCGTTTATCGCCAAACCCATTTTGGCCGCTTCCGCCTCAATGCTTGCAAACTCACCGGTGATAGCCCGCTGAGATCTTCCGATAATGTCTATATCGTCGTCGTATGCAAGCAGTTGTACAGACTTGTAATAGATTGTGCCTCCAGTGTTGGCTTGTGAGTTTCGCACAATCCGTTCAAGTACAATATTGAAGAAGTCACATGACAGCGCGTCACCTTGTCTAAAGCCTTTTTTGACATCAAAGGTCTCGGTGAGGTCATTACCGACCTTGATGGAGCAGCGAGCGTTCTCCATCGTCAGCCTGCACAGACGGACAAGTTTGGCAGGGATGTCAAAACTAGACATGGCTCTATAAAGCTCTTTTCTATAGATGCTGTCATAGGCGGCCTTGAAATCGATAAAGAGGTGGTGAGTATCGATTTGGAATTCTTGGGTTTTCTCCAGGATCTGCCAAAGTGTGAAGATTTGATCGATGGTGGACTTTCCTGGCCTGAAACCGCACTGATATGGTCCAATCAGGCTGTTGATAAAGGGCTTCAGGCGTTCACACAATATCGCAGAAAAGATCTTATATGCGATGTGGAGGAGGCTGATGCCTCTATAATTGGCGCAGTTAAGGGGGTCTCCTTTCTTGTGGATCGGGCAAACGATGCTGAGATTCCATTCATCAGGCATACACTCGTCTGACCAAATATTAGAAATGAGTTGGTGTATGCACTCTACCAATTCATCCCCAGCTGCCTTGAAAAGTTCGGCCGGTAAGCCGTCAGGTCCAGCAGCCTTGTTGGATTTTAGCTTGGATATTGCTATCCTCAATTCGTTTTGGTCAGGTGGACGGAAATTTTGACTATCATCGTCTATGTTGAATGGTTCATTCTGCCTGACAGCGGGATGTTGGTCTTCATCGCCGTTATACAGTCTGCAGAAGTAGTTTTTCCATATTCTCAGCACCGACTGTGATTCTACTACGAGGTTTCCATTTTCATCTCTACAGGTTTCTGTACGGGTATTACTTCTCTGACACGTTCTTTTTACCTTTTGGTAAAACTTCCGTACATTGTTCCTGGAGTATAGACTCTCGATATTCTCAAACGCGCGCTTCTCATGCTCTTTCTTCTTCTTTTGGAGAAGCCGATGTTCTTCCCGTCTCTTTTGCTCGTAGAGCTCACGAGCAGCTCTCGTCTTCCTTTGCAGCGCCGCTTTGTATGCCTCTTGTTTTGCTGCATGCACTCGCCGGCATTCTTCGTCAAACCAAGGGTTTCGCGGTGGTGGTCGAGCGAGACCCAGCACATCAGTCGCGGCGTTTCTGATGGTATGTTGGCAGCGTTGCCACTGGTCTTCGGTACTTGATGCTGGCGGCAAAGGGGTGATTGAGAGATTTCGGGATACGCGTTCAGCGAGGAGTCTGGCGGTCTCTTGCGATTGTAGCTTTTCGACGTTAAATTTTCTCACAGTAATTCTTCTTTGTTGCTCAGATTGGGATATCCGCATTCGTACCTTGGCTACAACAAGGTAATGATCCGAGTCTATGTTGGCCGCTCGGAAGGTCCGGACATCCAGAATACTGGAGGCATGCCTTGCGTCGATCGCAATATGATCAATTTGGTTGATCGTTACATGATCATTGGACCGCCATGTCTGCTTATGAATATCGAGATGAGGAAACCATGTGCTTGCTATGGTGACATGTCGCTCCACAGAGAAATCAATTAGCCTTAGTCCGTTATCAGACGTGATGTCGTGTAGGCTATGCTTACCGACTGCCCTACCAAAGACGTCCTCCTTTCCTATTTTGGCGTTAAAATCGCCCAATACGATTTTAACGTCGTATTTTGGACATTGCTCGTATGTTTTGTCGAGGAGCTCGTAGAAACACTCTTTGGTGGCAGGGTCCTTTTCTTCTGTGGGGGCATGAACACATATTAGGCTTATGTGAGCGAATTTAGCCTTGATCCGGATCATCATAATACGCTCGCTCACGTGCCGGAAGCTTAAGACTTCTTGCCTAAGTCTGCCGCGTATGACAAATCCGCATCCGAATAAGCGTTGCCTGTTGCCTCTGTAGCAATCACCGTAGTAGATGTCACAGTTTTTTATCCTCTTTTTGCCCGGCCCATCCCATCGCACTTCCTGGATGGCGGTAATATCTGCTTTATAGCAGTCTAGGGCCTCTGCTAGTTGTTCGGCTGCACGTGGTCTGTAAAGGGACAGAACATTCCACGTACAGATCCGAAGGTCGTTGTCCTTATTTCGTTTGCTGGGGTTGTCATACGGGAGAATGAGCGCTGCCGTTGGCCCATTAAGGGCTCCTCCGCCACCATCTCTATTCCAATGTCCTGACCAACATTGGAAATTCCTTACCGACCTGTGATCCGAATACGTCGAAGCAGCTCGCGCAAGGTATTCACTAAGTTCAACCTAACTGGAACTATAGACGCCACCGTCTAGGGAATTCGTCCGCTGCCGCCTAAAACAGGAAGAAGCGCTCTAGTGAGAAAAGCACTCTTCCCCCCCTCTCTCATCTGCTGCCACCAAGAATCCGCCAAACGGGGTTGGTTACCCATTTCTTGGATTAAGGTACTAGGCACCCGGCTGTCACCGCGTGGAGGTTGAGAGTAGGAGTTGGTAGGCCTCAGCTGAGTGAAAACGCTTGTGTTTTCATATGATCGCATGCACTACCGTTTGACCAGATGACTATAAATGTCCTTAAATCCTACGTTCACATTGTTTGCGGTTAAAAGCCTTAGAAAATATGTGTCCTGGGAAAGAGTTTCAAATGTGGGTTGTTCTATAGAGAAACGAACTCGGATTTCTAAGGATTATTGTATAGATTACCTTATCTTATGCGGAGCATGTTTTTTTGTCTTCTTTAGATCCGGTTAGGCATCGTGCAATAGCTGCATGTCATCATACTCGGGTTCTGCAACGCGTTTTAATTTCTGTCTGCACCACATTTCCAGTTGCGACCCTCTGTTCTCTTTGAATGAGAAAGTGAATTTCTTAGCATGCCTGGCTCATCGAGCTGAGTGACATTGAAGTAATATTTTGAAAGTACACACTTGCATATAGACAAAGTTTACTTAACCTTCACTTGAACAGAAATTTTTATGTACCTACATGGACAGTATCTACCGTGGTAGATAAAATAATATTTCATGCATTTCGTATGAGTTATTTCTGCTTGACAGCTCATTTTTCACACGTTCTCTTTATTTGACTACTACCTATAATGATTTTTTCTCTAGATAACGGTTTTTTTCCAAGGTTTTGAGTGCATCTCTCTTTTTGTGGCCTTAAAAGTTAGCTTTTTCGCTCAATTTGCTTGTTTTTTTCTTCTATTTTTCTTTATTGCCACTCTTTCCCTTCGTTTTGAAAGCGTTACTAGGTTACTAGGAAGCTAGGTTTTTACCGCAAATGAAAAGTCACTCCTATTGAAAATTTGCGCACAAAGTTCATTGTGGTAAAACACTACACGTAATATTTTTTCAGTGAATAGTTGTGTGCTAAAAAAAGTTTGCAAAATGGATAACAACGAAAGTGATTTTGAGTACCTTTCAGCAGCAGCTGTTTCTAGGTAATCAAGTTTTACCAGGGCTTATAAGTGAATTTTAATAAAGGAATATAACGATTCTGTCGACAGGTTGGCTTATGATGACCAGCAGATATATTTTAGGCGACTTCTTGAAGTAATCGGCTCCGACTCAGAGGGAGAACTAGGTGAAGGTGATGCAGATGGTGATCCTGAAGACAGCTTTCTGCCTGAGCTTGCAGAGGCAAACGTTCCACGAAGCAGTCAACAAATAGAAGTGGAGATAGAAGATGATGATGAGGAAGATGAAGATCAGGATTTATCGGGTGATGTTGCTGATAACGAAGAAGAACCTATGCCGGAAGCAGATGACAATTTTTGGATTGGTAAGGATGGTACAAAGTGGATAAAAAGTGCACCAAATTTGCGTCGTGAAGGGGCGCATAACATATTCCGGGAAACAACATTTGTGGGTCCACATCCAGCTACCAAAGGTCTAACAGATGTGGAAACTTTCTTCCGTATAATGAGCCCTTCCGTTCAAGACATTATTTGCCGACACACTAATAAAAGAGCTCTCAGTGATTTCGCTAAGTGGAATGAACATCATCCCGAAAAAGCTCCTCTTGAATGGAAAGCCATCAATGAACAGGAATTTTGTGCTTACCTGGGTATTTTGTTGGTCATGGGCTGCCACCGATCTAATTACGAGACACTGGCTGAACTTTGGAAAAGCAATGCGCTTCCTCTATATCGAGCAACAATGTCGGTCAGAAGATTCAAGGCGATTTCGCGATTTATACGGTTTGATTCGGATGCCACGCGAACAGCTCGGATGGCCACTGATAAAGCAGCTCCTATTCGTGATATCTTCGATATGATCAACTCAAATTTGAGGCTCAATTTTAGACCGTACGAATCACTTACAGTGGATGAGCAGTTGTTTCGCTATAGAGGTCACACAAAGTTTACCCAATATATTCCTTCGAAACCGGCAAAGTATGGAATTAAATTTTGGTGGGCTTGTGATTCATCAACAGGATACCCTCTCAACGGGCAAATTTATACCGGGAAGGTGAATGGCATCAGAGATGTAAATCAAGGTGAGCGAATTGTGAAAGAACTGGTTGCACCATACAAAAATAGTGGACGAAATGTGACCATGGACAATTTCTTCACAACTCTTCCACTTGCAAATGAATTACTTACCTGGAAATTGACGATTGTCGGAACGGTGAAAAAAAACAAACGCTTCTTACCTCGTGAGTTCAAACCATCGAAAGACCGGGTTCCTTTATCTTCTGAGTTTGGGTTCAGTAAAAATGTTGTATTGTGCTCCTATGTTCCCAAGAAAGATAAGGCTGTTGTGTTGCTTTCAACTTTTCATCATGACAAGTCTGTTTCCGGGCCCAAGCAGAAACCTGAGATTATCCACTACTACAATCAGACTAAAGGGGGAGTGGACGTTATGGACAAAATGTTGAGCCAATACACAACAAAAAGAAAAACTTATAGATGGCCACAGGCTGTATTTTATAATTTGATTGACCTTTCAGGACTTGCAGCCTATATAATATTTTCAAAGAACAATTCGCTGGGTCCTGCAGCTGTGCAGCAAAGCCAAAGGCGCAAATTTCTCGAAAGATTGGGGGAGAACCTATGCATCCCACATATCAGCTCTCGGGCACAAAATCACAGAGTGACAGGTATTTTTACCATAAGAAACGCTATGGAGTGTTTGTTAGGTCACCCAATAAATACAAACAAGCCCAATGATGAGTTTACTCCTGACGATCCAGAAGAGCGGGATTCCAGTGGGCGCTTACGGCAAAAAGGTGGGTGCTTTATGTGCTATCAACTAAATAAAAAAAAGCGTGCTACGCGTCAAGCCTGTGTCAGCTGCAAAAAACCTATATGCGCTGAACATAGTCTCACCCAGACAAAATGTGAAAAGTGTCACTTGAAAAAATGAATAAACTTATATTATTTGCCTAAGTAATGGTACAAAAACTGTTTTATTATTTATATTATTTGCTATGTCTATTTGCATATACACAAAAGTGTGGACTTTTCAGCTGTAACAGGTAAATGATACATGTTATATCCAAGTCAACCAGCATATTTCATACAAATTCGGTGAATATCTACCTGGGTAGATACTGTCCATGTAAGCAAAAAAAAACACAAAACTTCAAAAAATATACAAAAAAATATACTTAAAGTATGAACATGCTAATAATCTGAAATAAATCAAAAAGTTAGTCACTGAGTCGGACCCATACCAGAATCCACTGACGAATCGAAGAAATTTTTAGAGATGAAAATTGAAATATCTACCCGGGTAGATACTGTCCATGTGAAGGTTAAGCGAAGAGACTTGTAAGATTGAGTGCCATTGGAGTTTGATGATCATCCCTCTTTTTCGCTCTTTTCGCAAGGAATCGTTAAAATTTTTCACAAGATGCAGTTTGGACCTCTGGATAGTTATCAGCTCATTTGTCATTTTAAGATCAATTTCGCTATTACATCTATTTTTCGTTTCTTCATTTTGCGAAGCCGTTTACTGTCTCGCCTCACTTTACGCAATACTTTTTTCCCCTTCATGTGGTACTGTGGTACTCCCACCTCCTCGTAGAGTCAGCTGAGAATTTTTTCAAAAATCGCTAAGGAGAGAGGACAAATCGCGAGCAACTTGCGTTACAAAACAGGATAAGTGTTGGTTGGTCTTATCTCAGATAGCTGCAACCGTGAAAAAACAATACAAAGTCTGAAAAAAAAAGGTGGCGGAGTATTTCAAAGAACTTTTAAATCCGAACCTTTTTTCGTACAATATTCGATTCGCAGAACTTTAATTGCTAATGATACGCTCGATGTTGGAATATCAATGAGTGAATTCCAACTGCCTCTTCATAACGTCTCAAACAAAAAGCTTCAGGTCCCGATCGTATTTTAAAAGAATTCTATAAGAACGTCCTTTATGTTTCTTAAACCAAATGCTTGCAGTTTCCAACTATTGTAAATATTTGGTAATGGAGATGCCTAGCAATTATTTGAGATCGCCATTGTGTATCCAATATTAAAAAAATGGAATATCAACTTCCTCAGTAACTAGGTCGTTTAAATTGTTCGATTAATATAAATAAAACCTTCAGCCAGTATCAATCAGGTTTTGGAGAAAAGACAATATATTTGTATTAACTACAAGAGCTCAATACTTTTAGAGACAAAACGGAAAACTCTATATTTTTTTTGTCGATTTTAAAGCTGCATTCGACTCGATATATCGTAACGCATTCAAGCTATCGCAAAATGGTGTATCGACAAAAATTAAACAAATTTTTAAAAGCACATAAAGAAGCACACGTCGAACAGTATAAGATGGTAAGAATATGTCAGAATGATTTGAGACAAATTCTGGAGTAAAACAGTGTAGTCTTTTGAGTCTTTCTGCTTTACTCTTTTTGCTTTATTCGTAGATGATATAAAGGGTTATTCATTTTGTGGTTCCGAAAGTAAATTTAAATAAAACACATTTATGATATAGATTTCAGTATATTATTTTTGGATCTTGTCATTATGAATGGAATACATCATTCAAATGTCCTCCACGGAAGTTCTTGTAGGATAAGAGAAATAATTTTCGATGACTTCTCGACACATATCGGGCAATAACTCGGCCATAACTTGACTAATATTCGTTTTCAAAGCGTCAAGAGTTTGCGGATTGTGTATAAACACGATCTTTTGCATAGCCCCACAAAAAGAAATCCAATGGCGACAAATCACATGTTTTTGGTGACCAGTTCATCCTAGTAAACGCGAAATAACTTGTCCAGGAAATTGTTCTTGCAATAAAGCCAGAACGGGTCGTGTTGTGTGAGAAGTGGCACGGTCTTGGTGAAACCGCATGGCTTCCACATTCATATCTTCGATTTGAGGCCAAAAAAGTTCGTTTAATATTTGGCTATAGCGATGACAATTGACGGTGACGGTTAAACCTTCCTCATTTTCGAAGAATTATGGTCTTATGGACCAATGACACCACCAGACCAAATTGCACACCATACAGTGACTTTTTGTGGATGCAATGGTCTTTCTTCAGTTACATGTGGGTTTTAACTCCCCATATGCGATAATATTGTTTATTAACGTATCCACAGAGTGAAAAATTAGCCTCATCGCTGAAGAAAATGTTGTGTGAAAATTGGTCATCCAAACACTGATGTTCAAGCACCCAATCGGCGTATGTTCTAAGCATTCCGTAGATAGCTGGCTTCAATTCTGGAGTGAGTTCAGCTTTATTAGGGTGTAGATAAAAATCCAATTGCAAAATACGCCATAATGTACCGTAAGACAAAGCCAATGCTGTGCTCGCCTTGAAATCGAGAGATTTGGATATTCTTCAACACTTTCACGGCAGCCATATTTTCTATAGAGCGTGCATTCCGATGATGGATATGCCTTAAGACATTTGTAACAGAGCCAGTCTCTTCGAATATTTTTTTACGGTTTTGCCTTTAGTACGCTCAGATGGACAATTATGTGGATCATAATCTGCTCGTAATGCGCGAATCGTACCTGCTACTATTTTTGTAGTAAGTTTTTACAATTTTAACTCGTTCAGCGATTGTTAAACGATCCATATTGTAAAATGGCAAACTTAAACTAAATATATACAGTGTCGGATGACAGTTCGGTTTGTCGTATGTAATTGAATCAGCGTGTCTCCCCGCAGGAATACAAATCGCCGACCGGTTTGAGTATAAAAACTTTACTCTATGCAGACGATATTATTCTGCTAGCCGAATCTCCCCATATTTTGTAAATAATGATAAATGCAGTAAATATGTAAGTACTGCGAGACATGGAACTTGCCAGTAAATCTAGAAAACTCCAAAATCATGATTGTATTATATGGGAATCGAAGTTAAGTACAAATGAAAAATGGTTCTTTGATGGTGCAGCAGTTGAAGTAACTGCGGAATACAAGTATCTTCGAATACTAATAAAACTCTTCAAACGCAAAGTGCCTTGGTGGAATGACCAACTGGCGGAACTTAGGAAGAAAGTCAGAAAACTCTTCAACTCTGCAAAGCGAACGAAGAGGTGGGACGAATACAGGTTTGCTCTCACAGAATACAATCTAGTATTGAGACGATCTAAGCGAGCTGCTTGGAGGAAATGCTGCGAAACAATCGCTGACATGCCTACAGCAACCAATGGATCAGGGCCATGCTAATAAGTCGATTCATTACTTCCTCCTCTGGGGGAGTGTCGGTGTCCATAACTACAGCCAAAGGCTGTCCTCAAGGAGGAGTTCTTCCCCCTGTTATGGTCTTTAGATCAGATCAGGCTACACCACCGTCGGCTATGCTGATGACTTGGCGGTTTTTATCAGAGGTGAACACGGCACGACAATTTCCAACGTCATGCAAAGTGCAATATCTCAAGTTGTAGAATTGTGTAACAACGAAGGACTATCCATCAATCGTAGTAAAATCGTTCTGGTGCCTTTTACAAGGAAGACACAGGTCCACCTTGAACCTATCACAATCAAAGGCACCACACTAGTTTATTCCAGCGAGGTCAAATATCTTGGTGTAATTCTTGACAAACGACTTAATTGGCATTCACATATCAAGTCCACCACTGAGCGCGCTACTAGAGTCTGTGGGCCAGTAAGAGAAGTCTGGTCTGGTTCACCGAGGGTTCGAAGATGGATTCTGGAGTTAGAGCTGGGGTTTTTGGACCCAACACAAAGATTTCGGTACATACGGGTACGACTTCCACTGTGTTTCAGGCTGAAATCCATGCCATTGAGATTTGCGTCAGACACAATCTCCGCAAGGGGATCAAAGGCACTAGAATACATATCTTCTCAGATATCCAAGCAGCACTTATGGCACTATCGTCCAACCTTGCCAAATACAACAGGGTAAAACTCGGTTGGGTCCCTGGACATCAACAGATTGTGGGCAACTAATTTGCAGATGAGCTTGCTAGAGCTGGCTCAGAAACTGTGTTCATAGGTTCTGAACCTTATTGTGGCGTCAATTTGGCGACAGCTACAACGCTGATTAATGAATGGGAAAATAAAGTTCGTCTAGACCCCTAGTCGGCCAGGTCTAAGACAATCCAAACGATTAATCAAGCCTTAGTCCTATAAGGAAATCCTTAACTTAGATAGGGAAAGCATTAAGAAGCTTGTGAGCTTTCTTACTGGCCATTGCGGCTTGAGATACCACCTTAACAAGATGAACCTGTGCCAAGAGAAGGACTGTCGGTTCTGTTTAGAGGAGGATGAAACTTCCGAACACATTCTTTGTGAATGCCCGGCACTACACTGGTTAAGGAAACGTATTCTCCACAAGGAGATACTTACTTCAGTGGAACTGAAATTCTCCGCTACTAAAGACATACTCACTTTCATAAGGGAGGTAGTACGTCTGTTAGATTAACTCCAACCCTCCGATACAATAGATCTTTCAGGTCGCAGTGTCGTTGCCACGCGGGCATGGGTTGTACAAGAGGGACAAAAATAAAAAAACTCAATATGTATTGGACCCATCACCTCGAAAATAAATTAGATGCGGCAATAATGCGCAATAAATGAATGCCTCATGGCAAAGTATTATTCAAAATAATGAGATACCAAATTCTGCAAAATTCGGAGTATTTCACGCCGTCATTCGTTCCGTAATGTATTATAGTTGCTAGACTTGAGGATACACATATGTAGGTCATACGAAGAAGTAGAGAATAATAAGGTGGAGTAGATAAGCATGTGGAGATCTTGGGCGCAACGGTGCGGTGCCGAGCTAAATATCCAATGCAGCGATCCTTTTCTTCTAGAGCAGCAGCCCTATAGAATATTAGAACTAGAAGCAATGGACATTCATCAAGCAATTTCTTCTATTAACAGAGTTTTTCCTGGTAATCCTACGACATGGTAAATAACTATTTCAGTCATAATTACAACACACGAGCGATATCCCAGATCTGTAGAGCTAGGTATGATAGATTCAATTTAGAAGGCTCTTCATAAAAAGTCCACTACTACTCAATGCAAACTATGCATTGTATGTTAATTTGAAAGCAAAAAAAAGTTTTTATTTTATAGCTATTTGTCTAATTTATAAAGAACTTAGACTTATTCACTTCGAAAATCTATCATAAACAATGGATCAAAAACAGTCCTCAATGGTGAAAACTGGTCGGTACTGCATCATATGTGAATATAACTCAAATTTCATTCTATTCATCAAATTAGAATAGTTATTCTGCTCTTATGTTAGATTTATAGCAATGATAAATTAATAACATTTTTTAATGGTATAAATCAAACAGATGGCAAAGTTAATGCACCTAATTCTGCATTATCAGCACACGCGCCAGTCCGGTCGAATGCCAGTAATGCAGAATAACATATTTAATAAAGTTAGGTGTAATATTCCCGTTTGGAATATTTTCTCACATTCAGCAAATTTATGAGTAAACACTTTTAGCCTATAAGTATAAGTATAAGTTGAATTTGTACTTTAGAGTTAAGTTTGAATTCAATAAAGAGACATCAGTCACAATAAAAAAATATTTTTTTATCTTTTACTTGGAAGATTCGTAACTGCAACGCCACATTTGTCATATTATATCTGTATCAAGAATTGTAATTTCAAAAAATGTTTCTAATAAAGTAAATCTTTAATCTTCAATTTGTCGTTTTTAATTTTTTACCATTTTTGTTTTCGTTCCTCTAATTTTTCCTTTAATTTTGTTATCCCATTTTTTTTTTATTTATTAAATTTCCGTACACTCAAGGTGTTATGAATGCTCTTGACATGTTTACGTACCGTGCGGGCGTTGGAAAGGAGAGAGAGGGAGAGAGATAGATAGATAGAGAGATAGAGAGAGAGAGAAAGAGAGAGCGAGAGCGGAAGAGAAAGAAAGAGAAATTGGTGTAGTGGTATTGAAATTCAGATGTTATGCTTAGGAAAAACTCCAGGGTTGGCGTCCAGATAACTGGGAACATTTTTGTTATTTTTATCTTTGCTTCTGATTCACAGTATTTTTTCCCCGACTACCTGATGTCATAGGCATATCAATTACACAAAAGAGCGCACAATTTTTCCAACCATATGACCAACCTACTGCCTTATGCCTTAGCAATAATGTTCACACACGCTTTCGCAATTGATCGGACTAATTCTTTATTCATGAGAAATAAATAAATGCTTGCTGACATCGCGATTTGAACGATGAACCATGCACGTGGCAATTGATGACGTTGCTACTACCGGCTTTCGTTTGGTATTTAGTCTGTTTTTAGCATGTCACGTTTTTAAATTTTCAAAGTAACTTCATTTCGGTCAGTTCTAAGAAATTTTTTTGTTGAACAAATAATGGTTCCTCTTATTTCTTATTCGTAATTAATTAAGATCCCCTCTGAGAATGACAGCAACCCCCATTTGAAACGTTGTGATCGCCTAAAAACCGTTGTTCAACCTTAAAAAAAAAAAATTATAATTTTCAATACATAAATCCATTCAGAAGAATTACCTTGGTAAAAGCTTCTGCATGTTCCCTGATATCGATAGTCCTTAAACTTACATACACATATTCGAGTATGTCGGCTCATGAAAATGACGGAACAATCCTGCAGTTTCCCGGCTAGTGTTCTTGTTGTTAAAATCCGGAGATGGTGGTCTTGTTTGGCCATAATCAATCACAGTAAGGGGATGTGCCGAAAGCCGGTGTAAACACTCGACAAACTAACAAAGACACTACCCTACCAGCGAACCCCCGCCACGCTAACACATGACGGCTGGACGAAGGTACAACTTCACGAAGGCAACATAACGTTGACATTCTAGTTTCGACAGCGGCTGTGAAAACAACAATCCTTCGATTAGTATCCCTAATTGTAATTAAAATAAATACTAAAGAACGTAATTGTAACTCACTATTTTGTAATCAAAATTGAGATTAAAGAGTTCATTATAATATATTCTGCGAACGAGTTAAGATTTCTGTGTATATCTCAACGTCCCACAGCGTGTAGACCTGAAACTAAACTAAAGTTCGAATTTCCTAAAGGGCGTGGTTGTTTGGTCATTTAAAACTGATATTACATCTGATGACAAATATTTGTAGGCATTGGGGTCACTGAGGTAATAATGTATCCAGCCAGGGTAGTAAGGTGCAGTGGTAATGTGTTCAGTAACTGAGTGGTAGGTTGTCGTCTAAAGGTACAAGCCCTTAAGTAGTAATAAAATTAAATGATCTGATCATTTAACACCTTAAGTAACTCAACTCATACTAGAAATCATATCTGACTGCAGAAATCAAACGAAATCCTCCCCGGCTAGTTCGGACACCCGATCCTGAAGAAAGGAGACCCTTGGAACTGCGCCAACTAGAGAGGTATACGTTTTTTCAACACCGCAAATATGATCCTGTCTGCTGTATTATGTGAACGCCTAAAACCGATCATCAACAACCTGATAGGTCCTTATCAGCGCTGTTACAGGCCGAGAAAGTATAGCATTGACCAAATAGAGACGAGTTATACAGAGCCATTTCTAGTCTCGGCATCCCTGCAAAACTTGTCAGTTTGTGCAGAATGACGATGGAGAACTCTCGCTTCATCAAAGTCGGAAAAAACAGAAGCGAACAATTCGATGTCAAGAAAGGTCTTAGACACTGTGACGCGCTATCATGCGATCTCTTTAACATAATACTTGAAATAATTGTACGAAATTCAAAAGCCAGCAAAGAAGGTACAATCTTTTACAAGTCTGTACAACTACTCGCTTACGCCGATATCATTAACACAGTCGGAAGAACTCAGAGGGCCATCCAGTGGGGCATTTGCCAGTATTGAGCTCGAGGAAGCTGGGATGGGCTTAGCGGTCAATGAAAGCAAAACAAAATACATATATGCTGTCTACAAAAAAGGACACCCAACATCGGCGTCTTGGACAGAACGCCACAATAGACAGATATAGTTTTGAGGTAGTAAAGGACTTTGTCTACCTAGGCTCTATGGTGAACTCCGCAAATGACATCAGTGGGGAGATCAAACGAAGATTCAATCTTGCCAATCTCTATTTTTATGGGCAAAGAAGGCAATTGAGTAGCAAAGCCCTATCTCGAACTACTAAGGTAACTGTTTATAAGACACATATCATCCCAGTCCTGCTGTATGACGCAGTGGCATGGACTTTGTCAAAATCGGATGAGGATGCCCTTGGTTACTTTAAGAGAAAAGTTCTTCGAGTGATCTTTGGTCCCGTCTGTTTGGACGGCGAGTGGAAGAGAAGGTACAATGCCAAACTATACTGCCTATATAATGGCATCGACTTAGCCAGAAGAGTTCGCATAGAGCGACTAAGGTGAAGCTGATGGAGCCCAAAGTTCCAGTGAAGAAAGTTTTCGAATCCACCCCGGATGAATGATGCAGTAGAGGATGCCATTGCGGTAGGTGGCACAAACAAGTGGAGGGGACCTCAACCAACTTGGTGTGCGCAACTGAAGGCAGCTGGCTCGTCACCGAGCTGTTGGTTGAACACCCAGGTCCACCCCGGACTGGAGCGCCACCTAAGTAAGTAAGTTCGGACACCACACGGAAACCAATGCCACTCTTAATTCGAAGCTAGACTGCTAACGAGAATGCAGGAAAGATGTAGAATTACCAGGTCAATTTAAACCCCTTGCGAACGAGTTCAATCCTTTTGCAAGCCAATTAAAATCTTTTGCGATAGATTTAAACAATTTTCAAACGAATTTAAACGTTTTGTGAGTGAATGGAAACCACTTTTTGGATGCAGAAGTTTCAGTGTTTTGAGCATTGAGCAAGTAAATATTATGAAAAGTATGTAGATGCGCAGAAGACTAAACCAAGGCTCTATGGGCTTGGTTTTCACAATCACACTTATTTTGGGTTCGTATTTGTTCCCATGGTCTAGTAAGCGCCAGAATTTTGGAATGGAATTTTTCAAAGAGATACCGAATGCAATGTAATATTTTGTTAGAGTGGTAGATGTGCGACCCGCTGACGATGGAGCCATCATAAGTGAGGATCATACATCCCTGCATCGAGCACTTGATGTGTGGGTGGACGTTTTGTCCGAAAGTGGGTATCGCATTAGCTTAAGAAAGACAGAGTTCTTGTGCTGGCCGTTCTCTGGTCCAGTCAGGCCTATTTCTGACATTTATTCAAATGGAACAGTTCTTCACAAGTGCGAAAAGTTCAAATATCTGGGATATACGGTCAATATCAAAGCAACCTGTGATTACGATATCAATCATCGCGTAAGCGTAGGATGGATGAAGTGACGGGAAAACTCTGCTATCTTCTCTGACCGAAAAACGCCATCTAAGTTGAAATGAAGGCTCTACGCCGCAGTTGTGCATCCAGTGCTCACACACGGCTCACAATGTTGGACGATATACAAAGAGTATGAGAGTAAATTACGGCAGCTGAGATGAAGATGCTTCGCATGACAGCAGGAGTGACAAAGCTTAATCGACTAAGAAGTTCGAAGATCCGTAAAAGTGTTCACGTCGTCAAGGAAACCATCTTACGAAAAATAGAGCGGGACCGGCTAAGCTGGTATTGCCACGTTCAAAGGAGAGATCACTTGAACCCTGTTAAAAAGGCAATATCAATGAACGTTCCAAAGACATCGCGAGACAGGAGTGGCAGGCCTATAAGCGCCTGGAACACACAAATGCGACGACATCGGCATTTCATTGGCCTCAGTAACCAACTGATCCAAAATCGGCAGGACTGTCAATATTTTCTGAGGTCAGACAGGCGAATCCCAAAGGCGGATCAGTAGAAATGCGGTGAAGTGGGAGGGTTATGATCCTTTGCTTTCGGATCATAACCTCCCCGAAACAGGAAGAAGAAGGAGAAGGTAGCTGTGCGACCCCATTTTAATTAAGTCTAGAATTGTCGGTAATAGCTTTAATTATATTTGGCGTTAAGGTACCAAATCTTTCACCTCGCGATTTATTTATATTGACTAAATCCTTGATGAAGCTGATGAGGATTTTGTCGGATAGCCTTACCAGCTGCGTATTTTTCATCTAGTAACAATACGCAAAAGGTTTAAATTAGTTTAAACTCTATGTGAATGAGATCCGAATAGGAGGATGTGACATTCTCGCTTTTGTCCTGACCATTTTGCACCGAATAACAAAATATTGTGTAATCTCACCGAAGAACAAGGGGAAGCTTGCGCTGTCTACCACCCTTACTTCGGTGCTACAAATATTGCAGCAGAATGAGACTGTGATAGAGTTGCCAGTTCTCCCGATATTCCGGGAGTCTCCAGTTATTTTTGACTATTCTCTCCAGTTACTTCTCTGAATCTGCTGACTTTTTTCAATTCCATATATTTGCATTTCAATTTTTTATTATCGATTTAACAAAAAACTACAATAACAAAAACAAAAACACGAACCACAAGCCGAACAAAAACACCACCTAATGTAATTGAAGTTTGCTTCTAACATGAAGGCGGCGTTTTTCTTACAAAATAAAATTCTCCTGATTTTTTCACTAATCTTCCGATTTTTTTTTAAGCCTCCCGATTTGCTAAGGAACATGACTGGTAACCTTAGACTGTAAGTCAAATATTTATTGACATTAATTGAATCAAGTTTGTCAGAAGGTACTTCTCATACACTTTACAACAAGGCTAGTGAAACTCTGTAAGCGATATCTAACCTATGCAGTGGCCCTAATTGGGTAGGCCGTCATATGGGTATCTTGGACAATGAAGGATCTAATTAACTTGGGAGGAACGCGTCGAAACTGGATCCTTCCTATGCTTTTCGATTTATATGTGTATGTCCCATTCAGCAATACATATTCCAAAATTAATAATAAGGCATCCTGAGTGCTATAGTGACACTGCAGAGCATCGCGGGTCAACTCACAACAACTTCTGTAGAAGACTTTTGGCAATAACTTCTTCGAAAAACTAGAAGTCTTCCAATATATAGCATCGTGCTGGGTGACCCCTCAAATTTATATCTCCGTCTTCGTGGTACAAGTCCAGTAGTTTCTCTTTTTAAGTTCGCAGTGTAAGAAATAATGGGCACAATGGACCCAATTGTTGGTCGACGTGAGCAGTGGCTGTACTCACAGGGCACCCATCTACCAAACCTAACCTAACCTCCACATGATGCATAATCCAATCCATAAAAATATTCCTAAAATGAAACCAGTATATCACCTCAGGATACTATGTAGGTTATCTAGAGTGCATAGCTTGAAATTCATCGAACTGAAGACATTTCAAATCAAACCCTGCGGGACTGCAATTAAGAGGCACTGGATTTTGCAAACGAAAGAAAAAAGGAAAATTAAACTTAAACTTTCAAAAATGATTAATTATTCCGCAAATTTATAGCAATTGTGCAGAATTACATTATACCGATTCATCTGCCGTAGTTAATTATCAATATTTGCACTACACCAACATCATTCCGAGATAAATTACTCAATCATAATGACTTTGAAGCTGCAACACCATTAGGTATCACATTAGAAAGGCCAGATCGAAAGGTATTCAAAATGATCCCAGCACTTAAAATAAAAAAAATCTTGAAATGTGTGAAATAATAAAATAATGGTCTGCAATAAAATAATTGCCTGGAAAACGAGCGGAACAACAATTAGCTCATCGCCAAGCTAATCTAATTGAAGCCACGTCTGAAACGAAAGCGAAATTCACCTAAAAAAAAAAAACTCAACCTAAATTGGTCAGCTTTATGATGACTTGAGTATCTAGCTCTTGAATGGCTTTGCTTTGGAATTTCCCTACGTCACGAGATACCTGCGCCGAAACAGAAGATGAAGAAACAAAAGAAAAAGAAATGCTCTCTTTTGTTGCGCGACTTCTTGAGCCGCGCCATGCCGGTTCAAACACCTTATGTAATCGAATTCAGACTTACAAGAGCATCCACTCCACTATCTCAGATAACAAGTTCCCCTGAAAATGTTTGACACATCTATCGGGTATAATTTTGATTTTAGATCTCTCTCTCTCGATTGAGTGGATGATGTGAATATGTGTGCGATACGCACCTCTCTACCCCTTCTTCTGTTCGATTTTGTATCTTTCGGATGAAAAATAAAAAAATAAAAAATGTTTACGATGCGAAGGTGCTTCAGCGTGTTTGTGGTCAGATACTATTATTAAGAAATTTGTGTCTCGATATAAAAGTTAAGGTCGTCTGCTATTAGGTATTTAGTTTGAATTTAGGTGTCAACTGGTGAAGTGAGTGCAATTGTTTGCTTAGATACTTTGTGCCAGTGTTGCGATAAGATTCGTTCAATAATGCGTGCGTTTGTTGTGAGTCATAAACTACCCTTGGGATATCTGACAGAATTTTCTATAGGTAGCTCTGACACTTTTCCAGATTTCCGTACTTTTGGCGGTAGCCTCTGCTGCTCCACAATACAACTATCAGGAGCCAAACTTTAACAACCAAATTAATCTGGCGAAAATCACTGATAACCTAGTTGGACCTCAGGATGATCACTCTTTACTGCAAGATGCCCTACAAAATCGACAGCTTTCACAGGCTATTCTGGGTCCTGCTTCAGGTGCTAATCAACAAGTCAATCTGCAATTCCGCCCACAGCAACCAATCAGCTTTGATGGAGGTGTCCTGCAGCAACAATATGTTCCTCAGATCCAATATGTGCGTCAAGGCCCGCAGTTGCAACCACAGCAGCAACAGTTTAACTTTCAGACAGCTCCACTAGCCCCAGTTGTCACAAAGGATATCTACGTTCATGCTGCACCAGAGGAGCCAGAAGAAAAATTCAATGCACCACCACCACCGGTTCTGCCTCCAAGGAAGCACTATCGCATCGTGTTTATTAAGGCACCAACACATCGCGTAAATCCTGCTGCTATTAGGTTAACCCAAGCTCCCACTGAGGAAAAAACCATCATCTATGTGTTGAGCAAGAAACCCGAACCTTTGGACTTACAAACTATCTTCCAGGAGGCCGCACCAAGGCAACCAAGTAAACCTGAAGTTTACTTCATCAAATATAAGACTCAAGAGGAGGCAGCACATGCCCAACGCTCTATTCAAGGTATGTTACGGATGATAATTGAAGTGGTAGGTTAAGTGGTGATGATGGATTGATACGAACTGAAAAGTGTCTTTGATTGTCAATTGGCAAACAAGTAGGCACGTTTCTTGAACTTTTACTTTTGTCGAAGCAATTTTTTCGCTTTCACCACACATGATGTCTCATGGGGTTGCATCAGAAGAAAGGTGCGAATTATGTACATAATTCGGGTTCAGTCTATGTCGGAACGAAATGACTGCTAATTAACTTTAGCTGATGAAGTCATTTGGCATTTCAAGTGTTTATTGTGGGTGTAATGAAAAATTCGATGTCACATTTTCGTGCCATGGACCCTTATCTGACTTTCTAGTAGTCCATACGTGGAACATACCAGGCGAACCCCACAGGCGGATCAGTAGAAATGCGGTGAAGTGGGAGGGTTGTGATCCCTTATTTTCGGATCATAACCTCGCTGATAAAAAGGAAGAAGAAGAAGAAGACATACGTGGTTCATACCAGAACCTTTACTTTCTTTCAACTAATTCACTTTTGCTCATCCAAACACTATAACAGAAGTCAAACTTAAGCTATTTATTTACTCTAGATTCGTACAAATACGTTTAAATGATAAATTCATTCAACTGTCTTCTACCCCTACCTTGTGCTTTTAGAATTCTTATTGTTTCAGGACTCAGTTTAGCAATGTTTAATACTTGCAGCAATTGAAAGCCTTATCTTGCTGGCTTCTCATCTTCCAATTTAAACTATTCTTATCATTGTTTTACTAAATCAGGTAGACATAGTTAGTTGACGGCTGGATTTATCAGAACAAAACGATTGGTGCCCATCATTATTTTTCTATGTATCAGATATCTATACGCTGTTGTATATGAATTTCGTTGAGGTATTGCACTAAATTTGTAACACTCCGGCATTTAGTATGAAGTTGTTTAATGTTGCTTTAATATTTCATACTCATCAGTGCTTCTAGAGTGAATGGTTTTGAAGTTCTCATTTACTGGAGTTGTTAATAACAAATCTCAGGAATATCCTGATACATTTGCTAAATTTCACAGAAATCTAATACTGTTTTTCCATCGGCTAAGACAGCGTTACTCATGGCGATGCCAGCATTCGTCAAACCCTTACCATCTGCTAAACACATTTTGTAACTTTTCTGGAGAATGCAAAACCTCTAGATTTTCGTATTTTAAAATGCCTTGCGGAAGGAATCTCAAGCACTTATCATACTTGCTCGGTGGCATTAGGTTGAGGCCCTGGCCTTTCCACGCTATCCTGAAAAAATGTGACTGAAGAGGGGAACCCAGGATGATTGTCTCTTTATCACTCTATAACACTCAACTTGGACTTTCAATACTCATTGATAGGCCTACTTCTGCATAGACTCTCATGCCATCTATCAATCGAACTAGGAAATTAAATTACACAGGGCTCTTGCCACATTGTGGATGAAGTAAGTACTTGAAGCAGCTACATAATGTCCTCTCCAATTAGGAGGCCAATCAATCAGATTTGCCTCCAATCCATAAGGATTTGGTGCCCCTTTCAGCGATACGATCGATCCATTCGTGAATTTCAGAACAAAATTTTTGTCGAAGATAGCTACCACAACCTTGACTTTTGGTAAAATTTACATAATATACTCGTAGAGCAATTATTGATTTTGTAAGTGTAAAAACAAAGTAAAGACATTATAGCAGTCAGCGTTGAAAACAGTTCTTAGTTTTTAGATAGATTAACCTGAAAGGTTTGTTTAACTCAGTGTGCATCGTGGATCGCTTAGTGTTGTACCTTTTAGACTGGTGATCGCCTAGGGTATCCAATAACAGCCACGGTGATCATTTTTCAATTTACTTGATTAATTGACTCTAAGCATTGACATGAAATTATTTTGAATATATCTTTCAACTCAAACTCTACTGTAAGGTACAAATACCTATTAAATTGAAGTTGCTAATTTTGTCATTTAAAGTTAAACGAACATTTTAATGATTTTTAATTATGAAAGATTAGTGCAACTTACACCACACAACATACATATATACATACTCGTATATACGCGTCACCATAGTTTTAAAAAAAAAAAATGTATTTTGTAATGCGTTAATTATAAACTGGGGGCTTATTAATGGATGGTATGGCTCGCAATGGGGGAAGCAAATGTATAAGAAATCAAGCCAAAGCTTTATTTATACTCAAAATGTCTAAGGTTTTCGGTAGACAGCGTCATACTTACTTACTTAGATGGCGCTACAGTCCGGGGTGGACCTGGGCCTCAACCAACAAACCTCTCCAGCTAGCACGATTACGAGCCAGCTGCCTCCAGTTGCGCACGCCAAGTTGGTTGAGGTCCCCGTCCACTTGTTTGCGCCACCTACCGCGAGGTCGTCCTCTACTGCGTCGTCCATCCGGAGTGGATTCGGAAACTTTCTTAGCGGTAACGTTGGGTTCCATCCAGTCTAAATGACCCTACCATCTTAGTCGCTGTATGTGAACTCTTCTGCCTAAGTCGATGTCCTTGTAAAGGCCATATAGCTCGGCATTGTACCTTCTCCTCCACTCACCGTCTATGCAAACGGAGCCAAAGATCGCTCGAAGGACTGGGATGATTAGAGTCTTATAAAGAGTTACCTTAGTAGTTCGAAATAGGGCTTTGCTACTCAATTGCCGTTTTAGCCCATAGAAACAACGATTGGCAAGAGTAATTCTTCGTGTGATCTCTCTACTGATGTCATTTGCGGAGTTCACCATAGAGCCTAGGTAGACAAAATCCTTTACTCAAAATTATATCTGTCTATTGTGGCGCTCTGTCCAAGACGCCGATGTTGGGTGTCCTTTTTTGTAGACAGCATATATTTTGTTTTGCTTTCATTGACCGCTAGACCCATCTTTGCTGCCTCGATCTCAATACTCGTAAATGCCCCATTGACGGCCCGCTGAGTTCTTCCGATTACGTCAATGTCATCGGCATAAGCGAGTCGTTGTACAGACTTGTAAAAGATTGTACCTTCTTTGCTCGCTTCTGAGCTTCGTACAATTCTCTCAAGTACTATGTTAAAGAGATCGCATGATAGCGCGTCACCTTGTTTAAGACCTTTCCTGAAATCGAACGGTTCGGTGATGTTCTTACCGACTTTGATGGAGCAGCGAGAGTTCTCCATCGTCATTCTGCACAAACGGACGAGCTTGGCAGGGATGCCGAAAACAGACATGGCTCTGTATACCTCGTCTCTATACACGCTATCATAGGCAACTGTGAAATAAATGAAGAGGTGGTGCGTATCGATTTTATATTCATGGGTTTTTTCCAAGATCTGCCGTAGTGTGAATATTTGGTCAATGGTGGACTTTCCGGGCCTGAAAACGCACTGATAAGGACATATCAGGTTGTTGACGATCGGTTTTAGGCGTTCACATAATACGGCAAACAGGATCTTATATGCGATGTTGAGGAGACTTATACCTCTGCAAAGAAGGTATTTAGAGGGTCTCCTTTCTTCAGGATCGGGCAAACGGTGCTAAGGTTCCATTCATCGGCCATACATTCGTCCGACCAGATTTTACAAATGAGCTGGTGCATGCTCCTTACCAACTCATCTCCTCCTGCCTTGTAAAGTTCAGCGGCAAGGCCGTCGGCTCCAGCAGCTTTGTTGGATTTGAGTTTAGATATCGCTATCCTCACTTCATTCTGATCGGGTTGACGGGAATCTTGACTGCCATCATCACTATTGAATGGCTCATTCTGCCTGACAGCGGAATATTAGTCATCGTCGCCGTTTAAATGTCTGCCGAAGTGTTCCTTCCATATCCTCAGCACCGACTGCGATTCCACCACTATGTTGCCATTTTCGTCCCTGCAGGCTTCTGTTCTGGCTTTGAAATCCTGGCATGTTCTTTTTACCTTTTGGTAAAATTTTCGAACATCATTCCCGCGATAAAGTTTCTCAATTTCCTCGATCGAGTGCTCCTCATGCTCTTTTTTCTTCTTTCTGAAAAGTCGATGTTCCTCTTTTCTCCTGCTCATGTAGAGCTCGTAAGCAGCTCTGGGCCTTCTAAGCAGCGCTGCTTTTTACGCCTCTTGTTTTGCTGCATGTGCTTGCCGGCATTCCCCATCAAACCAGAGGTTTCGTTGTGGTGGCCGAGAGAAACCCAGTACATAAAAGGCGGCATCTCTGATGGCTTGTTGGCAACGCTGCCACTGGTCTTCGGCATTTGATGCTGGCGGCATACGACTTAGTTTGAGATTAGGAGAAACTCGATCGGCAAAGACTCTGGCGGTCTCTTGCGATTTTAGCCGCCCGACGTAAAAATTTCCTCTGTGTATTTCGTTGATTTCGCTCTGTTCTGGATATTCGGATCCGTACCTTGGCTACAACTAGGTAGTGATCCGAGTCCACGTTGGCTCCTCGGAAAGTCCGGACACCCAGAATACTGGAAGAGTGCCTTGCGTCGATCGCAATGTGATCGATTTGGTTGGCAGTTTTTCGATCAAAGGAGAGCGTGGAACCGCGTACTAGCTACGACAAAGTTTCGCCCCGCTGCAAAGTCGATTAGCCTGAGTCCGTTGTCGGATGTAATGTCGTGCAGGCTGTGCTTCCAACCACGCTACTTAAGACATCCTCTCTTCCTAGCTTTGCGTTAAAATCACCTAGGATAATTGAAACGTCGTGGCTAGGGCATTGCTCAAACGTCAAAGAGCTGGTAGAACTCTTCCTTTGTCGCGTCGTCCTTCTACTCGTGAGGGGCGTGAACGCTTATTAGGATAATGTTGGCAAATTGAGCCTTGATACGGATAGTCATAAGGCGCTCGTTCACATGCCGAAAACTCAAGACTTCTTGCCTAAGTCTGCCTCCAATGACAAATCCGCACCCGAATAGACGCTGTCCTTTTTGTCTGTAGCAATCGCCGTAGTAGATGTCGCAGTTTTTCATACTCCTTTTGCCCGGCCCATCCCATCGCACTTCTTGAATGGCGGTAATGTCTGCTTTGCGACACTCTAGGGCCTCCGCAAGTTGTTGGGCTGCACGTGGTTTGTAGAGGGACCTATCATTCTACGTGCAGACACGAAGATCGTTGTCCTTTTTACGTTTGCTTAGGTCGTCAACAGTAAAATCATCCGTATCCGAAGCTGTTGGTTGCTTCGTAACCGAAGATTTTTTACATAGTAGGGAAGTTAACCCGACGGCACAACCCCCAACCTGGAGGACCAGATCCTTTTTTTGCAACCCCTAGGACGAGGGGCCGGATACACCGATGTCAGTAACCCACTTCGGGGATATGAGCGATGCCGTTGGCCCATTAAGGGTTCATCCGCCACCATCTCTTTATCAATACCCTGACGTAGTATTGAAAATCCTTACAGACCTCAGCTCCAAATATGTGGAAGTAGCTCCGGTAAGGTATTATCTGGTCTGTAGACATCACCGTTGGTTCCGTCGAGAGAATTCATCCGCCACACGTCCTTCTTCTGAGGAGCTTTTGCTAGACTTCTGAGACGCATATTTCAGCCGATCAGGTCAACAAGAGATGCCTCGTCCGGTTAAACATATGCGCGCTGAAGTTCACCCAGATGTGCTTAGGCAGATCTGAGTGTTCAGCTACATATATATCGCCAGACTCAGCATACGCTCATCGTTAGTTCACTATCAGATAGCTATCCAGCGGGCACCGCGGGAGGTGATGATGCGATTTTGCCACACCATAGCGTCATAGTGCCCTCTTAAATGAATTTCAAGCTTTTGGCGTCACGTCTGTGTTATGCTGATGCTTCTTAGAGCTCTGACCTATCTCCTATTAATAACCATCTACCTGTTACTTGCAACCCAAACTATTTCTTCACCGATGTGAGCACTATTGACCTCGCCTACTCATTAATGGCACCATGGCAATAACCCCAAGGTTATTGGAGTCTCACCGACAGCGAATGGCAACAGAACGTAATTCCGATATTGGCTTGCCAAAAAATGTGTTGAGTACACGTGTCAAAAACCCTATGTTGTCACCTGTCTCTAAAGTGAGGTACCAACGTGACCAAATTAAAAATTAATAGAGCCGACATTGAAGAAAACAATGTCTTGTCAATGTTTGGTATGCACATCAACCCAAATCTTTGCTATAATTAGCAGATTGCTGAAGCAGCAAAATGTGGTGCTAAAAGCCTTGGATTCCTCAAAAGGTTAAACGCGTTTCCCTCCCACAGATTTGGCTACAATCTATAAAGCATCTATAATAACTCGCGCATCTGGGCTGAAGCTCCTTCCACATGCTTGAGTTTACTTAATCGTGTTTATAGTCAAGCATTTAGGCTGAGTGGTGATCAGTTTATTTGAAGTCAAATTCGTTCGCTTGAACACCGCCGTGATATTGCTCAGTTAGCGCTTCTATGTCGATATTTCCACCATAAGTGTTCGGATTATATGAATATGGTATATAGTTTTGTTCGGCCACCCAGTTTATTTAATCGTAACATACATGTACCATCAATACATTAAAGCCTTCCTTCGGGTACATAGTCAAGTTGAGAAAATCGTTTTTTAGCTGTACAAAACGAATGTAGAACAACTTGCCATCCTCATTCAAAACTAACGCGTCGTCACATTACTCCTTTCCCTTTTTCATCCGATCTTTAGTTTTTTCTATACCATTTCCTTTCATTACTTTGGTTTGTTCGAATAGACCCGTGACTTCAAAAACTCAAAAAAAAAACTCTAAAACCGTCAAATCGGACGATCTTGCGGGTCAGTGCAAATCGCCAAAACGAGAGACTAAGCGCCCGGGAAACGCTTGCTACAGAATGCCCACTGCGGACGGTGCGATTGCACCACCACATGTTCTTCAAACTCAATTGTCAATTTGCGGCAGCAATAGTCGTTGATAATGATTTTGTAGCGCTCACCAGTCACAGTAATAGTGTTGGCGACGCAGTCTTCTCGAAAAATATGGACCAATTCCTCCGTAGACACCGTACCAACCAGAGACTTTGAAGGGATGTAATGGCGCTTCGTGCATTACACACGGATTTTCAGTGCTCTAGAAGCGATCATTTTGCATATTCACATATCCTTTTAAGTGGAAATGCACCTCGTCGCTCGTTATGAGTTTCAAATATCATTTTCATCGCAGTCGAGGTAGAGGAGGACGAGGCTGTAATTTACACGCGATTGGTGGTCTGCAGGCAAAAGCTGATGCAATGTTTGTGCTTTGTATCGGTACGTCTTCAAGTCTTTTACCAAAATTCGGTGATAATATTGTTATTTGATTGCCAATTATGTGGCCCATCATCTGTTTGATATTGCAGTGTCCTTTTGAATATTTGTAGCCATCAACAGCGATATTCTCGAACGAACGGCTGTTCCAGGGCCGGGCAGGTCTACTACTGTCCCATGTTCAGCACGTCTTCTCCAGACGAGTGCTTACCCAGTTGGTGACACATGACCAGGGAATAGACGACGAAATTCACGTTGAGCGAAAACCACCGCCACCGGGTTCTTAAATCCAAAGCTATAGCATATGTTGCACCAACCGCTGTGTTCTCTTAAATTTTGTTTGCATTCTTCCCACAATTTGAAGTATGTTAACTTATCATAGGAGGGCTCTTCTGTTTATTTTCTATCAAAAACATGTTCAACTTATTATAAAATAATGGAAAAAGCAAAATATAGCACCAACTATACGCCGGGAAAAATACATTTTAAATACATAAAAACGAGCAAAAGAAAACGTGTACCCTAAAACAAACTAAGTATAACTGACCTAATTTTAAATATTAAACACGAATGTTGATTAAGGTTTAGCTCTGGCTTCACACCAGTCAAGGCAATATAGGTATTATTTCCAATTATTGTAGCAAAAAATTAGCGTGTTGACCCAGGTGTTGACCAATGTAGTCGCCAAGAATATATTGTTAACCCAGACCCATGATAGGCGTAGGCAGTTATTTGCATTATTAGGAAGCGAGTTTTAAAGCGTTGAAGAGTAGCAATAATATTTTGATTCAATGAAGGTAGCAACAAGGTCATGTTAGACAACATGAAACCCAGTTTATATTAGAGAACGATTTCAAAATTATTGCGGATGACTTGGGGAATATACTATTTTAAACACTCCTTAACTTCTTAGTTAGTCTTTAGATCCTCTTGTGAAGTTCGTCATGGTATGCCTGTACTACGTACTACTTAGGTCTTGTGTTCCCTTATGAGTCTTTGGGCATATACCACCACCATAGGAAGACAATTTTTGCCTCTATAGATGACGCAAGCGAGAGAGTTGGTATGTACTCATTCCCGCCGCATTATACAAATTTTAAAATACAGTTGTGCTTAGGCTGCTATCCCAGAACATGAGAGCCCAAATGTATTTTTTTTCCACTTCTTCGGAAATCACCCACTGTATACAAATTTACCAAAGAAAAGTCATTAAGAAGTAAGTATCTACAAATTTGATTACAATAATTTTTTTGAGTTGAAAACCATTAGGGGTATGAAATGTCAGTTTCTTCAGATAAATGGCACTTTAAACCACATCAACAAGCCACAAGAAGACCTACCTAAAACCTTGAACGCTAACAGAAAGTCTCAGGGGTAGGAATCTGCAGTAGCCGATTTTTATAGATACAGGATACATCGCTATTATTTTATTGATTCCTTTAAGATTTAAAATTTTATTTAAATTGAAGGAACTAACGAAATATTGAATACTGCAAAATCAGCTACTGTAGACCCTTATTTTCGCGATAGGAAACGGTTGACTGGAGCACTCAGATGCAACTGGTCCATTGTACTACCAGATAGCAAAACCCTGGCTTACCCATTTTATTGGAAATTCTTGGTTTTTCTAAGAAAGCCAAGCAAGCACTTCAAAGACGAGGAGTTTACAGTATCAGCACTCACCACATCGGCATGAAAGATCTGCCACCTGATACGAGCAAAAGCAGAGCAGAGAAAATGCTTCGCAGTATCGTCGCCCTCTTTACAACCATCGCAGACTGTAGTGTTACTCAGCACATTAAGATGCTTGGCGAAGTTAAAGTGGCTGTGCGGATATAATACCTATAAGTTGCCTGCAGTCTTTTCTACTGAGAGACTGCAAGAATGACGCTGATTTCTTACAGACGTCCGGGAGCATGTGGGCGCCGTGGCGTAACTGGTTAGTGTGTCGGATCACTACGCATCAGGTTCCAAGTTCGACTCCCAGAAAACACCAAAAAGTTTTTTCACGGTCCCACCTCTCGCGAGCGTCTGACAAACATCCGAGAGTATTGTTGTCACGAAAAAGCTTCTCAAATCGCCGTTCGGATTCGGCATTAAACTATCGGTCCTTCCATTCGTGTGAAAAATATAACGCACACAACAAGAGTGGTTGCGAGAAGCTAGGCTCTGGCACTTTAAAGAGCTGTTGCGCCAAATATTCATTTTATTTGTCCGGGAGCAATCGTTTAGTCAACCAACATCCTGGAGAGTCACCCCACACAAAATTGTGTTCGTGAGAAATCCAACTGTAAATGAAAGCCCTAATTGAGGACGAAGGGAGACTAAACGCAGATTTGGGTCCTGAGAAAAACTTTTCTGAGCCTTGCCTAGCAATCTCAACGAAGGTGTCGTTTCTCAAAATCACAGTGTGATCTTAGACCCAAACAAGAGACAAAGAATTTAGTCTTGTGACCAAGTTCAAAGAGTTTGTACATTCGCAGACTATTTTAGAAGTGGTTAAAGGGTTAAGCAAGGCCTTAGGCTGTGGGTATGTAGCAAGCGAGTAGCAAGCGCGAGCTCGCGCTTTAAAATGAAATTCATTTTGTCAGGGCACTGCGGTTATGTAAAATAATTTTACAAGCGCAAGGAAGCGTGAGCTCTCAGTAGCTCGCGCTTTTAAATTTTCTGCAGTGAACTCAATTTCATTTGCAAGCGCGAGCTTAGTCGAAAAGTGCTACCAACCGAGAATGGACTGTGAAAAATGAATAAGTGAAGTGAAGAAACGGCGTTGTATGTGGGATATAATACAATACATCTGAAATCTTTTCCACAAATGACTTCTTCCTTTTTGAGTAGATAACCGTATTGTTGAATACGTAACATATTCGAATGTAGAAGGACTCATTCGGTAATATTGGAAAAACCGATCTCCATCTTCCTTAAGCATTTTGTGCAAGTGGTGATATTCACTTAATTGAGAACGCAATTCGTTTATAGGATGGATTATACTATTTTTTTTAAAAAAAAAATGTGTATCTCAACTACGCACTTTCTGTTAATAAAATTTCTTCTTATAAAAAAAGCGACATCTTGTGCACTTCAGTGAAATCAAACATAAACTGAAGCGTTAACTAGCTAAATCTTAGTCGACCAGCTTAAAAGCCCAAGAGAGCGCGAGCTCGCGCTACACATACAAACGCTTGCTAGCGCTAGTATTACTCGCTTGCTACATAACCATAGCCTTAAACGCAGCCTGACTGTTACTACAGGTGCAAATACTTCGACCATTCCACCTGTTCTCCGCAATATGGGGGTGGCCATGGTATAGTGGTAACGTCGTCAATTGCCGCGCTAATGGTTCATGGTTTAAATCCCGATGTCAGCAAGCATTTATTTATCTCTCATGAAGTAAGGAGGTAGTCCGATCAATTGCGAAAGCTTCTGTATACACTGTTGTGAAGGCAACACTGGTAGTAGGTTGGTCATATGGCTGGAAATATTATTCGCTCTTTTGGGTGATTGATATGCCTATGACATCAGGCAGTCGGAAAAAAATACTGCGAATCGGAAGCAAAGACAAAAATAACGAAAATTTCGCCAGCTATGCGAACGCCACCCCCCGGCATATCCATGAGATAAGAGGCTTGATAAGTGTTAAGAAATGTCATCAAAGCTCCAGTGTGGATTATGCCAAAAACCACCCCGCCTAAGACGGAGGTTGGATTTGATAGTGCAGCTCATGACATAAGTATCAAGAGGAGGTAAGTTCAACATAGCATCTAGAGCATACCCCTGCGTACTCGGGAAAGGTGCCGTGTTGCCGGTAGCCCCTCTGTAAGTTGTTTTCTGTTACTTGCTAATAGTGCTGAAAATAAAATATGAAAAAGTTCACGGAACTCTTTGCATTAAGAAATGTTTTAAGTCATTTTGTGTCTCCAATGCTTCCCAAATCAAGAAAAAGTTTACAACCAAATTTGTAGATAATTACCTCCTTCATCGCTCAATTTTTATTATTTTTTTTTTAGCAGATATAGTTTTCGAAAAACTGGTCGCCGGTTTCCAAATGGCGAAGTGATCACATCCAATTTTATGAGGATTGTATATACAATTTTAATGCAGGGGCTGGGCACTTCAAATCCACTTCTTTTTGCTAAAATGACTCAACTACCAGGCTCAAACATGCGATTAATTTGAGCTATAATACATAAGTTGGCGCCGTGGCGTAAGTGGTTAGTGTATCGGATCACTGCGCGTGAGGTTTCAAGTTCGAATCCCAGAAAACACAAAAAAAAAAGTTTTTTTACGGTCCCACCTCTCGCGAACGTCTGACAAACATCCTAGAGTATTGCTGTCTCGAAAAAGCTTCTCAAGACAAATTGCCCTTCGGATACGGCACTAATCTGTAGGTCCCGTCCATTTGTGTGGAAAATATAACGCACACAACATGAGTGGTTGCGAGAAGCTAGGCCCTGGCACTTAAAGAGCTGTTGCGCAAAATATTCATTCTTTCATTCATATACATACGTTAGGTGAGATAAAAAGCAATAAATTAAGGGACTCGAGAGTTGGAAGAACTATAAGAACTATATACATCCCCAAATATTACCTCCACTCTTTGGAAGCTTAAATATTTTAAATGTCAATCTGTATAGCAATAGCAATCCTAGAAATCTGATTTCCTGCAAGTCCCTTAGTGGCTCTTATGGTGGTCGTGTGATCAAATTTTGTAGTTTTGTAAAAGAATTTGACCAGGTTTTATAATATATGATATACGAGCGATGGTTCCGTTGCGTTCGGTTTTTTTTAAGTCACATAAGGAAGGAATGGAACCTACAAGAACATTTTATTAAACTGACATATGGTCTGAAACAGGCCATGAGCGACAACATCAATGATGCTAATCTGGAGTATAAGTCCAACAGAGCGCTTATATCCCTTTTCAGCAAACTGACGGCCGAAATAGGGAAGGATTTATGTACAGATGTAATACACAAAGTCAACTAAATACCTTGGGAATGAGAATGAAAGTTGAGGTCTATGCTACATTGGTACAACCAAACAGCTTCCTCAATAGCGGATGTTCAATCATAAATCGGACGTCAGGGGTTCATTGACTGTGCTACAAGCTATAACAATCTTATGCAAGCAAAATAATTAATGACCAGCTTAATGGGTAAGTTTGAGTGGTTGCTATTGACGGATGCAGTACGAAGGCGTAAATGAGCTAACATTACTCGTAGATGGTGATCTCGTTCTAGCCCGATGTCAGCTCCACGTCTTTTACGGACGTCCAGGAGACAATAAAGTGACAGCTGATCGCAATGTGGTCGATCTGGTTGGATGTTTGCTGCCTATCAGTAGAGACCCAACTGATCTTGTGGCAGGTGTTATGCTTGAACAACGTACCTCCAATGACTAAGCGGTTGGTATTGCAGAAGTCCACAAACTGCTCACGGTTATCATTACGGTCTCCAATGCCTTGAACTCCCATCACGTGTTTAAGCATAGTGTTGTCGCTACCTACCTTGGCATTCAGATACCCCATCACCATTAAGATGTCCCCATTAGGCGTTTGGTTGTAGACGGCGCCTACCTGGCTATAAAAATTGTCCTTTTCATCCTCAGTCGCGTCTTGAGTCGGAGCATAGCCATAGTCCTTACTCTACTGTGGAACCTAGCCATCAATATCCGGTCACTGTGAGGTATCGAAGATATGCAGCTTCCTCGTGTTGCTGGAGTTAGCAGCAGTCCTACTCCGGATGCCCGTGCCTTCCAGCTGGTTAACCAGAGTTGAGCATGACAGTGCCTTTTTTTGGGGAGATGTATTCCCCAGCATCGAACCATCTTATCTCGCTCACCCTTAAGATGTCGATTTTATAGCGTGTTTATTCTCGTTCCATTTGGAGGAATCTGGCGTTATATGGCCCTTCCTGGAGTGAGTACAGGAGGGTTTTAACGTTCCAGAATCCGATCATTGTCCATGTTCTATAGCCAAAGATCGTCATCAAATTATCCGTCCGTATCCGAGGCGTTGGTTTTCGTTTCGGAACAACATTTTTCTTACGGTTGCGGCTCGCTGGGCCACAGGCCAACCGACACTTATCCTGTTTTGTGACGCATGGGACTCGCCATTCGTCCTCTTCCGTTCGCAATTTTCAGAGAAATTCCCAGATGGCACCACGAGGAGGTGGAAGTAGGGCTTACTAACAGAGCTGCAAGTTGTTCGGCTACACTGGCTCTTTCTCGTTACTTAGCGTACCAACACCTATCTGGAGATGCTGCTCCTACGAGGCCTTTGTTAGTCGTTTGCCATCCTTTTCATAAATTACTAGAACATTTCACAGTTCTATAAAATGTTCTATAAAGAATTAACACAGGCAAATTTTAAACTTTTAAAATCACTCTAAGGTCGTCATATGTAATAAGCCTAAATAGTCAGTATACCTACAGACTGGCTTATTTTCAAAATTAAATCAAGTTAATTTATTGCATAAGTTCTTCGATAGACTAAGCCCTCATAATAATTAAGTGATATATGATCGAATTATGCGGTCAACGCAATTTTAATCCTCCATTCGGCTTAAAAATTACCTACTTAGGCCATGTTTTGGGTTTTAATTCACACATATCTGAGAAATATCGATTTTTCGATTTGAATTTAATCCGTAGATCTATGCAAAACTAATTTATTAACAAAACGGTCAATGGCGCTGGCTAATCCGGCATTCAAGCACGGATCAAAAGAGTCCGTCTAGCCGGTTTGTTAACCTTGGTCTATAATTTGCAATTGTAAATATGCCACAACAAATCATCTCCATAATGGCATAATGGTAACAACTGAGGATTAGTGCCTCTCCAACGATAAATCAAAGGCAAACATCTTTCATGTGACAGTCGAAATGAGGGCACAGATGCACGAGATTCAATCTAAAATTAGGCACAGATATTGGGCGGATCTGATTTGTATCTCATGATAAAGCTAAGTAACTCGGAAGCAACAGTATCCAAGTAAGGTATGGCACTAATTGGCAATATTTGTATATTCATGTAAGTTTAGGTAGTTTCCGGATTTGTTTTTTTTTTCATTGAATATGTATTGAGTGATTGATTGACTTTGATGAATTCGTAAGCATGTCATAAATAGTGATGAGACATTCGTCAAATGCGGAGGAAATAACCGGCATGCTGAATTATTTTTATTGTTTGTCTTTCTGCTTTGTATATAAAGAAAAGGCTACTGCGATAATGTATGCACTGTTTATTAAGTTCTAAATATAACAGTATTACAATTTACAGTACCATTCTTAAAAACAAAAGATAATGGGAGTCAGTATGCAGTTGCACACATAAATTCCAGTATCCCCAGTCACATATTAGAACTTAGACTGGATGCGTATAAGGTAACTAATTTTATTTTGTGCAGCAGATACCAATTTACAAGTACACCATTGTATATCGTCAGTTATTCTTTCGATAATTTAATTCAAGGTCTTTGAAGTCTTTAAACTCTTTTCCATGATGGAACAATAACGCAAGTAGAGCCTAAAACTAGATGTTCTGGCACCGTATACAATAAGTCCTTGTGGGCTGGTTAGATGCCCTAAAAGATGTTATGCTTCTAAACTCCATTGAATCCGAAAGTACATAAGACAAAAACCCGCAAGTCGACCCTCACATGTGTACAACTGTTTTTCGTACTCTTGTTTAATTTGACTGAAAGGTTTATCTATAGAGTTTATCTTTTCGCTAAAATGCTACGAATTTGATTAGGTTTACTAGTAAAAGTAATTATCTTAACTGCAATAAAATGTTGTTCGAAATCATTATTTATATAAACGGGATTAATCTACCTCCTTGAACCTTATATTCGAAGAGTCCATTGAAAGCATTTGGGAGCCTTCTAGCCAACAACCTTTCTTAGCATGAATTCTATCGCAAAAGATTACGAGAATAAGCATATTTTATGAAAACAGGAACTTGTCAACTATGCGATACCATCTCTATTCAAGTTTATACCTAGTTTGAAAACATTTTTGTGAAATGCTTAAGAGGCAAGAGACATGCATGGGGCGCAATAGCTGTGTACTCTCAGCGCATAATGAAAGTTCTTAGAAAGACCATCCTGGATAATATGCTCCCAGTGCTGTTTCAAAAATAACTTTTCACGTTCCTAACTGCGGTGCGATTTCCTTTGGAACACAAACCTATTTAAAATGGATACCCTGGCCAGACCAAACATACCCAATTAATTATACTGTGGATATCTCTTAACCATATTCTATTCATTCAAAAGTATTTGTCATTGAACAATGCATAGCGGTGTGACAATAGTAGATGCAATGTTATATATGTAGGTACATACATAGGTACTTTTCCGAACAGCCAAGGTGTATTCGAAGTCTTCAACTGGGTTGGTTCGATGGCACACATAGCATACGGCACTCATCCACAATTTCAACGCAAGGCAGTCACTTTGCAGAAGGAGTCCAAGTCGGTGTAGCTTCGCACAGATACACAGACACAATTTTTTTTTTAGAAAATATATGTATGCTAAATGTTACTACTTCAGTGGCCCTCAAAGCTTTCTTTTCTAAAGATGTAAATAGTAGTAAGTGTTAAGGCAGAGATAAGATTTATCCCTCTTTTTTGAAAAAGTCTTCTTCTACATTCCCAAGCTAGATATGAATTCTCAGAAAAAAAAACAAATAGAACTCCAATCACCTAATGAGCTAGCTACCTAGAAAGAAATCATGTCCTTAATTGTAATCAGTATGGCTTCCGGCAACAGCGTTCCACAGGGGCTTCTATCACTTACCTGTCAGACAACATTTATTTTTTTTTACCCTTATACTGATGTTCAGCGCAAGAGCCCTCCATCTCAACCAATGCTGGTACTCCACATCTATCTTATCTCCGCATCTGTTTTTCATTTACATCAGTGACCTCTCTGCTACTTTCAATCCAATTCATCCCTCTGCGGATTACAGCGCTCTGGACTTTCCCTATTCATCAATGACACCACATCCAAGTGCGGCCACAACGACGGTGAAATGCTGTTATCAGTTGTGTTTTTTTTTTATAATTTACACGTACTTAAGGGGTTATGACTACCCTTAACATGGAATTACCGACGAAATATGCAAATCAATTGTCCAATAGAGCGAACAAGTTTTCCAGTCATATGACCAAGCTAATTCCAGTGTTATGCCTTTGCAGTAGTGTTCACACAAGCTTTCGCAATTGATCGGACTGATTTCATATAATGTATGAGAAATAAATAAATGCTTGCTGACATCAGTATTTGAACCATGAGCCATTAGCTTGGCAATTAGCGACGTTAGCACTATACCATTGCCAAAATTTTGTGCGTGCTTAAGACCGAGTTCAATTCAATGCGTCATAAACTCAGTGCTGCCTCGGAAGCGGAAAACTTGCTCTTATCAATGCTTTAAATGTAATGACGATAGTACATATCTTCACTGTAATAAGCAGATGATTGATGCAGTAAAAGGGTTTCGCTAGATTCCTCGGATTTCTCACAAGATGTAAACGCTTTTTCTCTTCCGCGGACTTGGCCATAATCTATATGTAGAATGCTAATATATATGTGGTGAGCAGTTTCTACCAAATGCTTGAATTTTTATTGAATTTCTTAATGTTTACAATGTTTAGAATGAAAAAAAAAAAAACAACATGGCATTGCCATTTAACGATTGACTAACTTATTTCACATTAAAAATACATAAGAATTATTTCCATTTTCAGAAGCTTTCATTTAAAATTCACTCTCTACACCATAGCGCTATTTCACAATAGTTAAAAAGTTGTGCCACGTTCATCTCCTTCAATAAGCTCTTGACTTGATCTTCTGCAATAAAATCATGTCTTCACGTTTCAACAAGCGTTGGGCATCTTCTCTTTTCCCTATATTGCAGATGCTACACAAAATTGGGAGATCTTCTCTGTGCATCGTACATGATAGTATCATCGAAATCTGTTCTACACTGCATTCGTTCCGAAAGTAATTTCCCCTTAAGCAAAGTGCATTGTAGGTTGCTCTATGCACCGAACTCATTGGTTCACGCAAAAAAAGCTTCTCTACCATGGTCATCTACACTGTCAATCAACTGATATAAAATTGGTTTCCATAACACATATGCACGAGCTAGGTCCAACCATTCTCCAAACCCACTAGTTTTATTTTGTACAACTTTTAGTGCAGCTGTCTAGTCTTTCATTTGTCATTTTCACGACTCTTAAACCGTAATACACCTCTTACTTTAAGGATTTAATAAACACTGGAGAGAGACCCGTTTCTAGCATAATTTGAGGTATTCGGTGGACGATGAAACGTTCTTTTGACGAAGTATCTGGGAAGCTTTTCGACTGCATCATTTTGTTTTCCACCGCACACCTCCTCCAAGATTTGTTTATTACCATTTTAGCCTTCGTTAGTTTTCCTGTGAGATGCTTCAAGAACCACTTTCCCATGCTACAAAGTCTTCCACTACCCTTCTTGAATGACATAATATTTGATTCAGGAAAACAGGCGAGTAACACAACTACACACAGGCAAGAAGTCTGTAATGTCTTCAATAAAGTGAGCAAACAAAAGTGGATTTACTGTATATACCTGTCTCAAACCAAACTTTGTTGGAAATTAGTCCGACATAACTTCACCATCCCAAAGAGTCGCCTTTGTATCTCGTACAACTTTCGAATCAGTCTTTCAAATTTTTCAGACATTCCCTTACCAAACAGCTTATGCAGAAGAGATTTACAGTCCACTGTATCAAACGCCGCGTCGCTTTGAAGTCTACGAAAAAGTTGTAGAGTTTCTTTTTTTACGAAATTTACCTGTAGCTGGAATAAGATTCCTCCAAGATATTTTTAATGGCTGCATTAAACTGGGGTATTTTCCTAAGGCTTGGAAACGAGCAAAAATTATTCCAATTTTAAAGCCGGGCAAAAATGCCAATATGCCTTTAAGTTATAGGCCAATCAGTCTACTAAGTGCGTTAAGCAAATGCTTAGAAAAATTAATAAAAAAGAGAATAGATGATCACATTGACGCCAATAACATCAGAACAGAACAGTTTGGTTTTAGACAGCGCCATAGTACGGTCCATCAAATCCACCGTATCACGAAACATATAAAAAGTAACTTTCTGTTGGGTAAAAGCACGGGTATGGTGCTACTCGACGTAGAGAAAGCATTTGACACAGTCTGGCACCATGGACTGTTGCATAAATTAATCAATTTTAACTTCCCAACATACCTTGTGAAAATGATACTGTCCTTTTTAACTGTTCGATCATTTGTAGTGTCCGTCAATAACTGTCTATCTGATGTATTTTTTATCGATGCAGGTGTACCTCAAGGATCGATCCTTGCTCCAATTTTATTTAATATATATACGTCCGACTTTCCCCGATTAAGAAACTGTGAAACAGCTATTTTCGCAGATGATACATGTATTTATTCGTCGGATGCGGCTGGTTTCAATATTGAAACTAATCTGCAATCCGCTTTAAATACAATTCAAACGTATTTCAATAACTGGAAAGTAAAAATAAACGCTTCTAAGACACAGGCTATCTTTTTTACAAGAAAAAGAAAAACCTGTTTCTTACCAAGCAGTAGACTTATTATTGCTGGTGCTCAGGTAGAGTGGAAGTCGAACGTTAAATATCTTGGGGTCCACCTTGATAAGACATTAACGTATAGCGTACATATACAGGAAATTATAAACAAAATAAACATCACCATTAAAACTCTTTACTCGTTCATCAATCGGAAATCAAAATTGAGCAACGAAAACAAGCTTATCATTTTTAAAGTTATATTTCAAGCTATAATGTTTTACGGGTCACCTGTCTGGGGTACATGTGCAAAAATGCACATTCGGAGACTGCAAATAGCACAAAATAAGTTGCTGAAATTAATATTAAGTTTGCCATGGTACTTTTCTACCGAAGAATTGCACCAAATTGCAAATGTAGATAAAGTTCCGATCAAAATTACTAAATTACGCGACCGTCACATATCATCTTGCATTTCATCTGATAACAACCTGATTTCAAACTTAGTTGGTTAAATTATCGCAGAATCTATTTATTTATTCTATTGTATGTATTTATTTATTATTTATTGTTTATTATTTATTATTTATTATTTATTATTTATTATTTATTTTTTATTATTTATTATTTATTATTTATTACTTATTATTTATTATTTACTATTTATTATTTGTTATTTATTATTTATTATTTTTTATTTATTATTTATTATGTATTATATATTATCTATTATTTATTACTTGTTATTTATTGATTACTTGTTAATTTATTCATTGTATTTATTATTTTACTTATATATTTAATCAACGAAGTTTGAATATATTTACTGCATCGGTTCTTACCTTCTCCCCTTCTCTCTTTTCAAGTTCGAAATACAAACATTATGTACATATATCTAGTAACGTAGTATGTACTTTAATTTAATGAAGGTTTTAATGTAGCTTTTCCTTCCAAAATATTATGAATGAAACTGTGATATAATTGTAGAAATTGTTAATGAATTTTTCAGCGTAAGGTAGCAATAAACCAAATCTCTAAAAATTGTGCAATTTTAGTCTATAAGAAATGTATTATTCTAGCTACAATAAAGATATCTATCTATCTATCTATCTATGTTAAAAAGGATTTCGCAATATTTCAGAGCACAAACATATGGTCAACTGTGGAATATCCTGCCCTGAAACCAGCTAGAAACGCCTTGAAAAGTTTGTTACACCTTCTATACTCATTTTTGCAGTATAGATATAAATATTTTGTACAAAGCTTTGAGGAAAGAAATGCTTTAATAATTTCCTGGTTCTGTCTTGCATCCTTTTTTATGAATCCGATATATAAGCGTTTCTTTGAATTGTCTCGGTAGGTATGACTCCAAAATCTATTATTAAACGATTGCCCTAATAAGTTCCAAGGATCCATATTTATAAAACTTGTCCGATATTTTAGTCATGTCAAAGCTACCCTGACTTCAGCGACCGTTATTTCTGCGTAGAGAAAAGTGCTTGCAGTCATGTCGGGGTTGGGCAAGCTTTTAAAATGGCAGCGCAAAATATCCGGGCTTAGTTCATTGCTGATAATAGAGTTTTTGGAATTTATTATACTAAGAATCTTCCATAACTCAAACGGGTTACTACATTCTGCAAGCCTTAAGGCTTGGGCTTCATAGTAAGCTTCTTTTCTTTCCCTATATATTCTTTTGTAGTTCATGTTTGCCTCGATATAGATTGACCTAGAACAAAACCATTTTTTGAAGTACGAAGCAACTATAGCCACGTAAATAATAGTGTTTTTCGCCTTCTTGCAGTCACTATCAGGCCATCGACCTTAAAAGTTTTCACTTTTTGATTAAAGATGGTTAGGATTTCTTTATGAGTTCCAAAAGTTGTTTAAAATCTATGTTTTATTACTCTCGTAAATTTTGGTGCAATTTGCGCTTATACATGACACCATCGATTTTAGATTGTTGAAGAGGTGGGATTAGGTCACCTTATGGCCGCAGTGAGGCCATATTGGCCCTATTGTGATTTACTCTGATCTTAATGCTCACCCAATATACCCGATTTAGTGATGAACTCTACTATGCTTTTGAGTGAGCTTGCAGATAGGTACTAACTTGCTTCAAGGTAGAATTTACCTAAATAACGATGACGTGTTCTGATTAGACAGTCACAGTGACATAGAATGTGTTCTGCTGATTCTTTCAGCTTTTTCCTTTCCTTCATATCCTTTGTGTCATTGCACCCAAATGAGATGAACTCTGTTTGTGTTGGTTAGTGATACATATGTGTAGTTGAAGGCAATCCCATACTAGTTTGGATGTTATTTCATAAGCCCTAATTGCCAGTAGAGCAGCCTTGCTATCTGATAGAATATAAATGTTCCTGTTGGTTATAGACCTGTTTATATTTTTTCTAATGTATAGTTCTATAGCGAATACTTCGGCTTGTAATACGGACTTACTTTTTTTTTATTATTATTGTTATTATTATTCATTCTTTTATTAACCCCAATAGATTTACAATATTGTACAGAATAGAAAAGTTTACATGGCAAAAGTGGCATACACAAAAAAGAAAAATAAACAATAAGGATATAAGAATAAGTAATATAAAAATATACATAATAAAACGCAAAATTGGAAAATTATGTGCATACCCTCTTAAGCTTAAGTTATAGGTTAATAAAGCTGTTACAATAATCCAAGGCGTGATTACAAAATAGAGAAAACAGATTCCATCCCTAAGGATCGGTTTAGTTTCATCCAGTGTGAGAGATCCTTTAGAAAAATTAAGTAAATGCAGTTCTAATAAAATTGGGCAGACCGCAACAAAGTGACATATGTCTTAAACCTCATTACGATTACAACGGGTCAGGTGGACCGAATATCTTGCATATCTATGTATATAAAACTAAGTGGCAAAATGCGTATGTTTCCCTCTACTGCCCGTAATTTTCAACCAATTTAGTTGGTTTTGTTTTTTAATGTAGATAATTACGGTACAAAGTTGATAGGTAAAAAAAACATTACAAAAACATTCAAAAACATTGAAAAAAAAACTTTGACATTTTTGTGTGCCTGGCTAAGCGGGCGGGGTTTAAGCTAGTATGGTATATAGTTGAGTTTTAGAACCTCAGTTCTCGCCTATAAAATTAGACTTATTTGTTCGACTTTCAGTTTTCTATTAAAATAGCTATTGGGGCCTAGTGAATAATTAAGAGATTTATAGATAACACGTGTCAAGGACGTTTGGGCTCAGGTCATACATTCTTGATACCACAGATCGTCGACTGTTTTAATACTTTTGTATAGCTTGTCTTCCCACTCATTTATGTTCACTTCTGCAAGACTAAGAACGATATTATGAGACAATGCAAGCTCACTCCATTCTTTGAAGGGTGATAAATTGGACTGAAATACAAATTTCATCAATCGTTTTTGTAAGTTGTCATTTGACCTGCGCATCACTTTAATTATGTAGTCGGCATTGGCTTTAGGTAGGTAGGTAGAAGTGGTTGTGTCAGCAAACCATGCCGAAACTTAATTAGCGCAGAAGCGCCGTTTTAATACCACAACTCAAGTAACCTATCGCCCCCGTGCAGGGACGGGTTAAGAATATCACTCCAGCGCCCCCCAACAACTAGCGCTTGTCGTAAAAGGCGACTAAGGGGACAAATCAGATCTAGGCAATATAACACCCAAGTGAATCAAACGATACATATAATACCTTAAAAACCCTCCCACAAGTGTACATGCGAGTCCTTGGGTTGACACGACTGGAGATCATCGGTGTCATAGAAGAAAGATCAAACAAACAATAAAACAGGAGCATGCACGTGTCATGCATTTCATTGGCCTCAGTAACCGAGTGATTCAAAATCGGCGGCCCTGCCGATATTTTCTGAGGTCAAATAGGCGAACCCCACAGGCGGATCAGTAGAAATGCGGTGAAATGGGAGGGTTATGATCCCTTATTTTCTTATCATTACCTCGCTGATAAAAGGAAGAAGAAGAAGAAGAACTCAAGTGACCTATCGGATGTAAAAAGGACGTTAACTTCTAGGGAAAGGGAAAAAAAGGGTAAGGATTATTCAAATCCACCCCTTTACATTGAGGAAACTGATAATATCCCCAATGCTAATCTCCGCTTACTTTATTATGTTGTCGAAAAAGGGTTTACCTAAGGTGCGCTGTCTGGCCTTACCTAAAGGCGGACACTTGCAGAGGAAGTATAAGATTGTCTCTATCTCCTTAGCAATATTGCAGCTGCGACAGTGTGTATTAAATGTAATGCCTTTTCTGGCCGCATGAACGCCGATGGGCCAATGGCCAGTACTAAATGGCAGAACTCTTGCGATATCTGCACGGCTTCTGTTTAGTAGATCTTGCGTTTTTTTCCGAAAGTATTTGGGCCACATCTGTTAAGAGATGACACAGTTCCGCATCCCCTGCCATCTGCTGTCAGCTTTTAGCATTGACTTTTTGATTGCGTACATAAATTTGAAGAAGACCATACTCGACATGAATAGCATAGGTTGGAGTTATTGACGGCAGTTTAAAAACACGTTTAAAGAAAAAGCGTTGGACAATTTCAGACTCTTCGAAGTACTGGTAGCCATAAACTTGATTAGCATAGCAGAGACATGCATTTAGCGTAGCGTCAAATACCTTAAACTTCGAAGAAGTATCAATTAATTTGTTAGCGAAGAAACTTCTCCATATGATGTTAATGGCCGTTTTAGCCGCTAATAACTTCTCGTGAATATGTGGGTGCAGATCAAGGTTTGAAGAAAGGTGAAGTCCTAAATATTTGAACTGTTTAACAACTTCAATCTGTTCTCCCCCCAAAGACCAGTTCTCTTGCAGTGTTCTTCTACAGCGTGCAGGACTAAAGATCATAATTTCGGACTTAGAAGTGTTTATTTTAAGGTACAAAAGGCCGCAGTAGCGTTTTAATTTATTTATTTCTAACTGAAGTGTACATGGATTTTTATGTCGTATAGAGGGAGAAAATCGGACTCAAAACTCAGCGGTACACCCGTTTCAGTAGTAAAGAAGTTCGACAGGGTACTGCCATTCCATACAATAGCGGGTGTATTTCATATGAGTCGCCTATAAACTCTAATTAATTTAGTTGACAAGCCAATAGTTGATAACTTGTACAGTAAAAAAAAAAATAAATAAATAAATATTTGGCGCAACAGCTCTTTAAAGTGCCAGCGCTTAGCTTCTTGCAACCACTCATGTTGTGTGCGTTATATTTTTCACATGAATGGAAGGGACCTACAGTTTAACGCCGAATCCGAACGGCGATTTGAGAAGCTTTTCGTGACAACAATACTCTCGGATGTTTGTCAGACGTCCGCGAGAGGTGTGACCGTGAAAAAAACTTTTTGGTGTTTTCTGGGATTCGAACTTGGAACCTCATGCGTAGTGATCCGACACACTAACCACTTACGCCACGGCGCCCACAACTTGTAGAGTAATGAATTCCTATTTATCGTGTCGAAAGCAGCCTTGAAATCTGCGAAAAAGGCATATCATTTTTTACCCCTCTTTTTGAAACTTCTGGCTATAGTCGTCAGCGAAAAGATTTGATCACCCGTCGAAAGTCCAGGTCGGGAGTCAGCCTGAAAAATCTTAGGCGGTTATTGTCTTGCACCCACACTGTCAACCTCTGGTACAAAATTTGTGTGAAGATTTTTCTAACCCCACAGAGAAGAGAAATGCCTCTATAATTTTCCGGCAGACTAGTAACTCCTTTTTTAAATATAGTGAAAATGATTGACTTCAGGAATACCTCTGGTATTATTTCAGTATTAAATACTACATTATAAAAGGAAAAACTGGGGTAACATTTTTATAAAATTCAACAGGAATACCATCAACCCCCGAAGCCTTATTGTTTTTGATCTTTTCCAGGGCTGTTATTAACTCATCCATTGTTATAGGTGCATCCAATTCAGCAACCGGCAAATTAGGCATAGCGTATTGAAAATTTGATTGCTTGGACTGTGGACTAAGAAGCTGTTTAAAGTAATCAGCCATTATTTCCGAGCCGATTGTAGAAGTCCTTGATTTGTCACCACCTAACATTCGCACAATCGTTCAGAATGACCTCGAATCTTTAGATCGTTCTAATTTAGAGGCAAGGTCTGCGAAATATTCTGCATGTTTTCTCTTGCATAATTGTTTGTATGCTTTATTTGCATCCGAATACAGTAACCTAAAGACCGCAGCATTAGTTTTCCTAAATAGATTTTGAAATATAAACAATTTGTTTCGAAATCTCCTACAGTCCCCATCAAACCACACCGCTGCCTTAGTCACACCGTCAGAAGAGGGGTGTAATGACACAGACCTAACAATCGATTGCGACAAGCATTCCACCATTTCCTCACAGGACGAGCTAGTTATACTCGAAATATTGTGTGCTTGATTATCCAGACTTCGCCTGTACTGTCATACCAAGTTTGGTTTCCACTTGAGCCTTTTAAAAGGCTTTACTTTTTTCCATGCACGAGTGAATTAAGGTTTCGTAGTAGCGCCTTATACTCCAGCCCCACCTCCTTCATCTGTCTTGGATCCGTCTGTTCTGTTCCCAGTTATATATATATCTGGGAATGTAATCTTGAAGTTGTGGCTGAAGTGGAATCGTGGCAGACATTTTTCCGTGATTGTAATTCCTAGTAGGTAGTTCATTACTGTTGAGCTCATGCGCAGTATCCGTGTGAACTAGTTTGAAATTTGAGTTATCTTCTGCGATGAGCATAAAGACGTTAACCATAGCTTCTTTCTTTGCATGAAGATGAAGAGGTGGTAGGTTTAGAAGAACAGTGCTGCAGTAGGAGCAGTTTTCATTGCACCTGTTGTGCATGCACAGGCTAGTTGTGTAGTTCATTGCGCCTGTTCTGTGTAGACCTTTGCTTTGTTTTTTGCCACCATACTGGTGCTGCATATGTAGCAATTGGCCCTGTTATTGCTGTGTAGAGCCATAGCATAATTTTTGGGCTTAGGCCCCAATTTCTACCAATGAGACTTTTGCTGGTCCATAATGAGATCCTGGCTTTGTCTATGACTTTTGTAAGATGAGAATTCCAGGTAAGTTTTTCATGTAGTGTTAGGCCAAGGTATTTTCATCAAATTGTGTGGGTGCTTTTAATCTTTCTCGCTTTCTTCTTTTGGTGCAGTCAGTAACTTTTGACACCAGTCAGTAACTAGAAAAGGATACTTCTCCAACTTCAAGATCATTTACATACAAGTTCCATCCACCTCCCAAGAGACTTAAATCGATCACCTTGCGTCGTCCAATGAACGTTAAGTGGTCGATCTCATCCGCTTCACTTATTCCGTTTTGTATACGTAACCTAAACTCGTTACAAAATTCCAGAAGTTTATAGCCTCTTCCATTACAAAGCGTATCCTTCGACATGCGATTTATCTCAGCTATTAAGTTTTCCGATACAGCTTTATTTCCGATTCTTGCATTGAAATCGCCTATAATAATAGTTTTAATTATACTCGTACGAGTAGCTAGTTTCCGAAGCCGTTCGAAATCTCGCTCTCCTAATCAATAAGATGGATCCACACTTAATTTCCTCCTATTTTGAAAAGCATACATTGTATCAAGCGGCAGGCTTGTAAGATTATCCACACTGATGCACTTGTTAGTTTCAGAGCATAAGACGCCAAACGTAAGAAAAGTTGGGGTTCGAGTAGGTACGATTTTTTGTAAAAGTGGTATAAAAAAATCAATCATTAGGATAGATCCAGTTGGTAAAACACAAAAAATAAGTAAACAAAAGAAAAAAATTTAAATTAAAAAGAATTGCTAGTAATGCCTATCCCACCACCGCGAAACCCCTGGTTTGACGTAGAATGCCGGCGAGTCCATGCAGCAAAACAAGAGGCATACAAAGCGGCGCTGCAAAGGAAGACGAGAGCTGCTGATGAGCTCTGCGAGCAAAAGAGACGGGAAGAACATCGGCTCCTTCAAAAGAAGAAGAAAGAGCATGAGAAGCGCGCGTTCAAGAATATTGAGAGTTTATACCCCAGGAACAATGTGCGGAAGTTTTACCAAAAGGTAAAAAGAACGTGTTAGAGAAGCAATGCCCGTACAGAAACCTGTAGAGATTAAAATGGAAACCTCGTAGTAGAATCACAGTCGCTGCAGACTGTATAACAGCGACGAAGACCACCATCTCGCTGTAAGGCAGAATGAACCATTCAACATAGACGATGATAGTCAGTATTCCCGTCCACCTGACCAAAACGAAGTGAGGATAGCAATATCGAAGCTGAAATCCAACAAGGCTGCTGGACCTGACGGCTTACCGGCCGACCATTTCAAGACAGGTGGTGCTGAATTGGTAGAATGCATTCCAACTCATCTCTAAGATTTGGTCAGATAAGTGTATGCCTGATGAACGGAATCCCAGCATCGTTTGACCGATCCACAAGAAAAGTGACCCCCTCTGTTAGTCTCCTCAACACTGCATATAAGATCTTTTCTGTGATATTGTGTGAACGTCTGAAACCTTTTATAAATAACCTGATTGGACCCTATTAGTGCAGTTTCAGGCCAGGAAAGTCCACCATCGATCAAATCTTCAAACTTCGGCAGATCCTGGAGAAAACCCAAGAATTCCAAATCGATACTCACCACCTCTTTATCGATTTCAAGGCCGCCTATGACAGCATCTATAGAGAAGAGCTTTATAGAGCCATGTGTAGTTTTGAAATCTCTCCCAAACTTGTTCATCTGTGCAGGATGACGATGGAGAACGCTCGCTGCTCCATTAAGGTCGGTAATGACCTCACCGAGACCTTTGATGTCAAAAAAGGTTTTAGACAAGGTGACGCGCTGTCATGTGACTTCTTTAATATTGCACTTGAACGGATTGTGCGGAACTCACAAGCTAACACCGGAGGCACAATCTATTACAAGTCTGTACAACTGCTTGCATACGCCGACGATACAGACATTATAGGAAGAATTTACCGGGCTGTCACCGGTGCGTTTGCAAGCATTGAGGCGGAAGCGATAAACGAGGGCAAAACCAAGTATATGCTGTCAACAAGAAAGGACAGCCAACACCAACAAATTGGACAGAACGTCACAGTGGGCAGCTATAACTTTGAGGTAGTAAGGGACTTTGTCTACCTTGACTCTGCTATAAATTCTACAAACAAGATCAGCGCAGAAATCAATCGAAAAATAACTCTTGCCAAACCCTGTTTTTTGGGCTTATAAGGCAATTCGACAGTAAAGGCCTATCTTGAACAACTAAGGAAACTCTGTATAAGAGCCTGATTATCCCAGTCCTGCTTTACGGCGCTGAAACATGGACTTTATTAAAAGAGGATGAAGATATCCGTGGTCGCTTCGAGAGAAAAATTCTTCGTAAGATATTCGGTCCCGTTTGCGTTGACGGGTTTTAGAGGAGAAGATTCAATCACGAACTATACGAGCTGTACAGCGACATCGACTTAGTCAAAAAACTGCGTATTGGACATCTGAGATCGCTAGTACATATAGAGCGAATGGACACCAAGGCTGCGGCCCGCAGAGTCTTCGAATCTAACCCCGAGGGACGATGCAGTAGACGACCTCCTCGCCGTAGGTGGCGCGCACAAGTTCAAGGGGACCGCGACCAACTTGGAGTGTGCAACTGAAGGAAATTAGTTTAAGACCGAGCTAATTGGATAGGCTTGTTGGTTGAAGCCCAGGTTCACCCCGAACTGTAGCGCCACCTAAGTAAGAAAATAAGTAATTCGTATAGCCTCCGTTATTTAATGTAACCTCAAAAATTCTATGAAGAATAGAATTGTAAAAAGATTTGAGGAAGCTTAAATTAACGTCTTTCCAGGCATCTTTAATTAATATTAATAGCTCGTTCGTGTTCTGAAATTCGCGTCCACCGTTATAGACTTTTCTGGACATCTATCCCCAAACGTTTTCTATTATGTTTAGATCAGGAGAGTAGAGTGTCCATTTCATAACCTCAATTGATTGCCCGCGAAACCAGTCTTTCACTATTCTTGCAGTATGAATGGGCGCATTATCTTGTTGGAAAATAATAGGAATGGTGTCGAAAACATTTTTGATCTTGGGCATAACATCATGCAAAATATCTTTATAGACCTTAGCATTCTGCACGCCTTTCATTTCCATGAGCTCAAAGGTCCCATACCAAGATATTGCACCCCATACCATAATGCTACCTGTTCTTGCGTGATGTCTGGACAAAACCTTTTCTGCTTTCCGCAAATCATGGAAATAATAATTATTTACATCCGGACTACCCAGGTGAATTTTTTTTTCATCGCTAAGTACCACTTTTTCCATTGATTTGTCCAATCCATGTGAAGCGAATGACCTTATGACGTTCTTTAAGAATAGACTTGTGTTTCATTTATTTCCGTTTGAGGTTAGGTAAAGCCTTCAGAATTCGTCTTACAGTTGAAATGTTAGCTGAAGCACCGGTTTGTGCAGCAATTTTTGGTGGCGAGTCTCCTGAATTGGAAGCGATCCGAAGAAATTTTCGCCTTTCAGTAGCTGTCATTGCACGAGAAGTTCGCCCTTTTTGGCTTTTCCCATAATTTTGGGGATCAGCAAGAATAGAATTAACCACTTTGTGACTTCGATCAATTCGCATTGCAATATTGCGATTTGAATCGCTTTCTTCTTAGAAGGTTTCTAGTTTTAGCATCTCTCCTTTTGAAAGACATTTTCAACGTCCCATTTCTTGAAATAAACATTTAATCAGATCAAAAACATTGAAATACCACTTGAATTGAGAAGGCACTTCCTGTTTTGTCCAAAAAATATCAATTTCTCGCAATGAACAAAAAATCGTCCGTAGATCTATCCTATTAATTTATTTTTCCATACCGTTTAGCAAAATAAAGTTATTTTAACCCTAAACGCACTTAGTTTTTGACGATCCATGCACTGAAATAAACAAGTGCGTCAATGTTCCATTCTAACAGTGCTGCCATATTCCAAAATTGTTGACTTATTAAGTTTGAGGAGCATTTATTGTGGAACTATCCTATTAATTGGAAAAACATTAGAATAATTCTTAAGTCCCCGAATTTTAAAGGTATGCTTAGGAAGGATTTAACATTAAAGCGCGTCATCCCGACTCTATTTTCTTCAAGTCATTAAGTCTGCACAATACCCCTTCCTTTCACTCCATTCCTCGGGTTTTAAACTTTAAAGAATCAAAATGATAGAGAACAGCTAAGTTTCAGAAATGAAACATCAACATTGCAATAATTGTTGTAATTGAAATTAAATATAATATGAGTATGGCGTCGTATGCATGAAATCAGATTTTTTTTTTATTTCTCTGGCAAAACACTGACTTGGAATTATATTTTTATTTAAATCTTTATACACCTAATTAACGACTAATCTTTATTTATTTCAATTTTAGCTCAATTCGATTCACTCGGTGGTACATCGAACGTGTCTGACGAAGGTGTTGCTCCAGTCACCTCAGTAATCGGTGCATTGCAGAATCAACAACAATTCATTGTGCCCGGTGTACAACAAGGCGTTCCTGGCTTAGTCACATCTGGATCCAGTCTTAGTGGCAATGAATCGCCCAATTATTTGCCTCCAAGCCACTGATATCATTGCAATGCCCAAGAAGGAGGACTGTGATTTGTTGTTATCTGTTATATGTATTCGCGCACACTATTGTATATATTTATCTCATCGACTAATGTATTTTGCCGGAAGAGGATGTGCTTTGTTTTTATTGTTAATGTTTGTTGTTTTATTTTCATTATTGCATTGAATAAATTATATATTGTATTACTATCATTTTTTTTTTTAAACGCTTTAGGAACTGTCTTAAGGCTATTTTTAATTTAAATTCAAGAAGATATATTCCGCAAACTGACCTTGTTTAGATGCTCGCCAAATCCAATTCACCGAAATTGTTGTTTGACATGATGTCAACGGCTACAAGGTATGTATTTGAAATCATTAAATTAAGCCCGTGGGTGTTTGCATTGAACCCAAAAAGCGGAAGTTTCATAATGCGCTGTGTGCCGATTGCTTATATCTTAAATTAGTTTGCTTCTTTAGTTTGTCCGATGAAAGGCTCAGGTATAATTAACAAATAATAGGCCCTATCCAAGGGGGAATTTCTCAACTTCTTCTTCATCTGAAATTGCATTGAAAGACGCTTCACGGGAATGTGTCTTAATTAATGATAGATGCTTTGTTAATCAAATTTGAAAGTGGTTTTATTTTAGGCCAGGGCTGGATTTATGTGGAAGTTAAATTGATGGGAGCTTGGGGCTACTAATAAATGCATGTTTCTTATTTCATTTAAATTTTTATTACGTTTGCTTTGCTGACGTTTTTTAATTGTTCACTTTATGCCATTTATTGCTTAAGTATATATTTTTCAAGAAACAGAAATATAAACTATTATAGTAAGGAAGCACTGCATTATATTGTACATATACTTAGGAGAAGTTTGGAGGTTAAGTATTGCACACCATCTAGTGCCCACTGTTACCGATGGATAGCTCGATATCTAGATTTCTATCTAGATTTGATATCCGAGTTTTGCTAACAACAGCGACAAGAGCAAGTGGAAGGGCCGGTCTTAATACTACTGACGTTAGCAACTGTTTTTATCAGCAAAGCAGCTAATGAAGCTATGGCTGACATCGAATCAAAGACCTTCTTCACACAACTAAGACCGTAACTGATGCCCTTTTTTAGGCCAACCACTAGGATTATTAAAGTACAACAAATAAAGCTAATAATAATACTATGATCACAGGTTGCCTTAAATCTTGACAACCTCCTCCTTTCTTCGTCGGCCTCTGACGGTCTCTTTTTTATAGCAGGTCTTGTGCTTGTACATATTACTAATATTAGAGGTAAAGCAACCTATAATGGCTTTGTCAGTGATGCTTCAATTTACAAAAATACACGCTTTATACAAAACGAAAACAAACAAAAAAAATATAGATCAGTAGACTTACAGAGATTACTAGGGATTCGAATAGTCATTTGTGCTTGCCGATTAACAAAAGTTATGGCGCGATCGGATGGCTGACCCACTGCAGAGGTCTAGAAACTCCAGAAGAGAGTCTAAAGTTTACCAGTTGTAAACATCGGTTTCTTCTGTCATTTTTCAGTGAGTTTCATAACTCCTCGTTTAAAGAACGGCCTTTAGCGGCGAAAAAATGAATAGTATGCTGATTAAATGCTATGTTGCGTGGTGCAAAGAGTTTTGATGAAAGCGAAACAAGTGGAAGTCCGACGGCGCAAGGGCAGAGGAGTACGGGGTGTGTGGTAACACAACCCATACAAATAAACATAGCATAAACATCCTATGGGCGCAAACAGCCCGTGAAGTTCCTAGGACTTAGCTTCTCACAACCAGTCGTGTTGTGTGCGTTATATTTTTCCCACGAATGGAAGGGACTTACCTACATCTTTTTGCCGTATCCGAAAGGCAACTTTTTGTTTTTGAGAAGCATTCTCATGACAACAATACTCTCGGATATTTGTCAGAAGTTCGCGAGAGGTGCGATCGTGAACAAATTGTTGGTGTTTTCTGGCACTGCAATATTGAGCCAACACACTAATTCCAGGAGTGCGTCTACGTACTAATCCACATCCTGCACACTACTACCATATGATAACACCAAATACGCCCAAATTTACAGATACATCCAGTACACAGGAGTAGATATTACAACATGTAACTGGATAAAATGGATGCTAGAAGACAGAAAAATTAACATCTCACTAGGCAGCAATAAACTCATGGTCACTGTTGCGAAAGGATGCCTCCAAGGAGGAGTTCCCTCCCCCATATTGCGGTCTATCGTAGCTGGTCAAACGGTAGTGCCTGCGATCATATGAAAACACAAGCGTTTTCACTCAGCTGAGGCCTACCAACTCCTACTCTCAACCTCCACGCGGTGACAGCCGGGTGCCTAGTACCTTAATCCAAGAAATGGGTAACCAACCCCGTTTGGCGGATTCTTGGTGGCAGCAGATGAGAGAGGGGGGGAAGAGTGCTTTTCTCACTAGAGCACTTCTTCCTGTTCCAGGCGGCAGCGGACGAATTCCCTAGACGGAGTCAACGGTGGCGTCTATAGTTCCAGTTAGGTTGAACTTAGTGAACACCTTGCGCGAACTGCTTCGACGTATTCGGATCACAGGTCGGTAAGGAATTTCCAATGTTGGTCAGGACATTGGAATAGAGATGGTGGCGGAGGAGCCCTTAATGGGCCAACGGCAGCGCTCATACTCCCGTAGTGGACTACTGGCACCGGTGTACCCGGCTCCTCGTCCTAGGGGAATAATTAAGGAACTGGCCCTCCAGGTTGGGGGTTGTGCCGTCGGGTATCTTCCCTACCACGTAAAAAGTGCATGGTTCCGAAACAACCAAAAGCCTCGGATAAGGATGACTCAACTAATGACGACCCCAGCAAACGAAATAAGGACAACGACCTTCGGATCTGTACGTGGAATGTTCTGTCCCTTTACAGACCACGTGCAGCCGAACAACTAGCAGAGGCCCTAGACTGCTATAAAGCAGATATTACCGCCATCCAGGAAGTGCGATGGGATGGGCCGGGCAAAAAGAGGATGAAAAACTGTGACATCTACTACGGTGATTGCTACAGAGGCAACAGACAACGCTTATTCGGATGCGGATTTGTCATACGCGGCAGACTTAGGCAAGAAGTCTTAAGCTTCCGACACGTGAGCGAGCGTATTATGACTATCCGGATCAAGGCTAAATTCGCTAACATAAGCCTAATATGTGTTCATGCCCCCACAGAAGAAAAGGACCCTGCCACCAAAGAGTGTTTCTACGAGCTCCTCGATAAAACATACGAGCAATGTCCTAAATACAACGTTAAAATCGTATTGGGCGATTTTAACGCCAAAATAGGAAAGGAGGACGTCTTTGGTAGGGCAGTCGGTAAGCATAGCCTACACGACACCACGTCTGATAACGGACTAAGGCTAATTGATTTCGCTGTGGAGCGAAATGTCACCATAGCAAGCACATGGTTTCCTCATCTCGATATTCATAAGCAGACATGGCGGTCCAATGATCATGTAACGATCAACCAAATTGATCATATTGCGATCGACGCAAGGCATGCCTCCAGTATTCTGGATGTCCGGACCTTCCGAGCGGCCAACATAGACTCGGATCATTAACTTGTTGTAGCCAAGGTACGAATGCGGATATCCCAATCAGAACAACAAAGAAGAATTACTGTGAGAAAATTTAACGTCGAAAAGCTACAATCGCAAGAGACCGCCAGACTCTTCGCTGAACGCGTATCCCGAAATCTCTCAATCACCCCTTTGCCGCCAGCATCAAGTACCGAAGACCAGTGGCAACGCTGCCAACATACCATCAGAAATGCCGCGACTGATGCGCTGGGTCTCGCTCGCCCACCACCGCGAAACCCCTGGTTTGACGAAGAATGCCGGCGAGTGCATGCAGCAAAACAAGAGGCATACAAAGCGGCACTGCAAAGGAAGATGAGAGCTGCTCGTGAGCTCTACGAGCAAAAGAGACGGGAAGAACATCGGCTTCTCCAAAAGAAGAAGAAAGAGCATGAGAAGCGCGCGTTTGAGAATATCGAGAGTCTATACTCCAGGAACAATGTACGGAAGTTTTACCAAAAGGTAAAAAGAACGTGTCAGAGAAGTAATACCCGTACAGAAACCTGTAGTGATGAAAATGGAAACCTCGTAGTAGAATCACAGTCGGTGCTGAGAATATGGAAAAACTACTTCTGCAGACTGTATAACGGCGACGAAGAACAACATCCCGCTGTCAGGCAGAATGAATCATTCAACATAGACGATGATAGTCAAAATTTCCGTCCACCTGACCAAAACGAAGTGAGGATAGCAATATCCAAGCTAAAATCGAACAAGGCTGCTGGACCTGACGGCTTACCGGCCGAATTTTTCAAGGCAGCTGGGGATGAATTGGTAGAGTGCATACACCAACTCATTTCTAATATTTGGTCGGACGAGTGTATGCCTGATGAATGGAATCTCAGCATCGTTTGCCCGATCCACAAGAAAGGAGACTCCTCAACTGCGCCAATTATAGAGGCATCAGTCTCCTCAACATCGCATACAAGATCTTTTCTGCGATATTGTGTAAACGCTTGAAACCTTTTATCAACAGCCTGATTGGGCGATAAACGAGGGCAAAACCAAGTATATGCTGTCAACTAGAAGGGAAAACCAACACCGACGAATTGAACAAAACGTCACCGTGGGCAGCTATAACTTCGAGGTAGTAAGGGACTTTGTCTACCTTGCCTCTGCTATAAACTCGAAAAACAAAATCAGTGCAGAAATCAATCGAAGAATAACTCTTGCCAATCGCTGTTTTTTTGGGCTTATAAGGCAATTCAACAGTAAAGCCCTATCTCGAACAACTAAGGAGACTCTATATAAGACCTTGATCATCCCAGTCCTGCTTTACTGCGCTGAAACATGGACTTTATTAAAAGAGGATGAAGATATCCTTGGTCGCTTCGAGAGAAAAATTCTTTGTAAGATTTTCGGTCCCGTTTGCGTTGACGGGTTTTGGAGGAGAAGATTAAATAACGAACTATACGAGCTGTACAGCGATATCGACCTAGTCAAAAAACTGCGTATTGGACATCTGAGATGGCTAGGACATGTAGAGCGAATGGACACCAACGCTCCGGCCCGCAGAGTCTTCGAATCTAACCCCGAGGGACGACGCAGTAGAGGGAATCATCGCCGTAGGTGGCGCGCACAAGTTCAAGGGGACCTCGACCAACTTGGAGTGCGCAACTGGAGGCAATTAGCTAAAGACCGAGCTAAATGGAGAGGCTTGTTGGTTGAAGCCCAGGTTCACCCCGAACTGTAGCGCCACCTAAGTAAGTAAGTAGTAAATGAACTTCTGAAAATACACAGCAACGAAGGCTTTTATGTCCAAGGCTACGCAGATGAGATTGCAATATTAATCATTGAAGAAACAATCTCGGATCTCCTTCAGGGCGCCTTGAATATAGTTGCTGACTGGTGCCAAAAAGTCGGGCTTAACGTCAACCCAAAAAAGAGCACCATAGTTGTATTCACCAAAAGAAGAAAGCGAGAAAGATTAAAATCACCCACATTCTTTGGTGAAACAATAGAATTCTCTAAGGAAGTCAAATATCTTGGGCTAACACTAGATGAAAAACTCACCTTGAATTCTCACCTAACAAAAGCGATAGACAAAGCCAGGATCTCATTACGGACCAGCAAAAGTCTCATTGGAATTGGGGCCTAAACCCCAAAATGATGCTATGGCTCTGCAAGGCAATAGCAAGGCCGATTTTCACATATGCAGCAGTATGGGGGCAAAAAACAGAGCAAATGTCTACACAGGATAGGCTCAATAAAATACAAAGACTAGACTGTGTATGCACAACAGGTTTTTTTTTTTTTTTATATAACTTGCGCGCACTCAAAGGGTTATAAATACCTTTAACATGTTTACACACAGTGCAGGCGTTGGAAAGGATGGATAGAGAGAGAGAGAGAGAGAGAGAGAAAGATTTTGGTGTAGTGGTTCTTGAAGTTCAGTTGTTTATGCTTCAGCTATTGTCCGGGGTGGCATCCAGATAACTGGGAGATTTTTATTATTATTGTCTTTGCTTCTGATTCACAATACTTTTTTCCCGATTACCGATATCAAGGGCAAACCATCATCAACAGAGCGAACATTTTTTCCAGCCACATGACCAAGCTACTGCCAGTGTTATGCCTTCGCAGTAGTGCTCACAGAAGCTTTTGCAAATGATCGGACTGACTTTAAATATTTCATGAGAAATAAATAAATGCTTGCTGACATCAGGATTTGAACAATGAACCATTAGCGTGGCAATTGACGACGTTACCACTACACCATTGCCACCCCAAAGGTGCAATGAAAACTGCTCCTACTGCAGCGCTGGATGTTATTCTAAACCTACCGCCTCTACATGGTCATATAAAGAAAGAAGCTATGGTTAACGCCTTTATGCTCATCGGAGAAGACAACTCAAACTCCAAACAAGTTCACTCGGATATTGCGCATGAACTCAACAACAAAGAACTACTAGGAATAACAATTACGGACAAATGTCTGCCAAGATTCAACTTCAGTCACAACTTCAAGGTTACATTCGCAGAAAATCTCAATAACTCTCATGTATGGTACACAGACGGATCTAAGACAGATGAAGGAGTTGGGGCTGGAGCAGAGTTGCCGCTGAAAGATTTGAAAAAGTAGCAAAAAAAGGGTCACGGAGCAAAAAAAAGTCGCATCAAAAACAATTAATATAAAAATCGTAACGTTAGAGCCAGAGAACTGCATGAATCCACTCATTTGCAGTTGTGAATCATTCGCTAAAACACGAGCCGTCCACAGCCTCTCGCACAAGAAAAACAAGCAAGTATTAATCGACACTTATGAATATTTGAATGCGTAGTAGGGTCGCACTCAAAGTATTCACTTAATCAGAGTATTCACAAATGTATAAGTGATTCATGAGCCTTTCGAAAGGTTTATTGAATAAGTGTAACATTTTCAGGATACACATTATGGAGGCAATTAAGTGTGAGGATAGCTAATCATTTCTTGGAATGAATGTGAATGTATGTGAAAGGAGTGAATGTTTCGAGTGCCTCATAAAACGAGCTACTTGCTGCAGTTCTCTGGTTAAAACTCCATATTCATTGAAATGAAAAACTTAGAAACTAACATAAAGGCTTGTATTTCACAAAACAAAACAAAAACATAAATTCCATAAGACATGTAAATTTCGATGGAAAAATATTTTTTATACGACAAAGTCTCAAAAGGTCTCAAAAAATAAATTAAAAGGGTCAAAAAGAAGTGTTTTTTTAAAAGTCGGATCATAGTCTCCTTGCATCAAAAAAGGCTCAAATTCGCTGAAGTATTTGGCGCTACTACGAAAATCTTCATTCACTCGTGCATGAAAAAAAGTAACTCCGTATTCCAAGCCGAAGTATTCGCTATAGAACTACTCGTATACATTAGAGAAAATATAAACAGATCTATAACCAACAAAAACATTTATATTCTTTCAGATAGCAAGGCTGCTCTTCTGCCAATCAAGGCTTATAAAATAACATCCAAACTAGTATGGGAGTGCGTTCAACTACTCATATCACTAAACTGCAAAAACAGAGTTCATCTCATTTGGCTGCCAGGACACAGTGGATATGGAGGAAATGAAAAAGTTGACCTGCTAACCAGAACAGGAGCTGCGTCAAACTTTATGATGCCAAGACCATTCTGTGGATTGCCAGTGAGTACGGCAAAAAGCTGTATTAAAAATTGGATAAAAGAAAAAGGGCATCATTACTGGATGGAAACTGAAGGTAACAGACAAGCCAAGATCTTTCTGCCAAATACTTTCCTCAAAAGAACGAAATAACTCCTAGAATTAACTAGGAGTCAGTTCCAGGCTTCATTCGTCAGCATGAATGTTAATAGTTCTCTCGGAGTCACTTCGCCACCGGTTTCTCTCTCTAATGTATTTCTGGCCATCGTATACATCCGGTATTCCATCAAAACAGGTTCCGCGTTCTGGATTTTACGAGTACCTTCAGAGTGCGGGCAGTATGGGTCATCCATGTGTTTGTATTTGTGGAGATACTCCCGAAAGCATCCGTGCCCCGATAGAAACTGTGTCATATAGAAGCTTAGTTCTCCATATTTCCTGATGATCCATTCCTCTACGTTGGGGATCAGCATATGGGTCCATCTTCCTTTGGGTGTGATGTTCCAACTATGTTGCTATTTTGCTTGTACAGCCTCGCTGGTTGTTGCGGGCTTTTTTATTTCCAAATCTATTGGCATTCGACTGGATATTACGATAATCGCTTCCGCGGACACCGTCCGAAAGGCACAGCACACTCTTAACGATGCGATACTATTTGTCGAGTTCATCCGTCTTATGTACGTTATCCGGTACGTCGCTTGTGCCCATATGGGGGACGCGTACATAAGGATCGACTTGCTTACCGTATCTAGCAGGTTTCTAATTGGCTGCCTAGGTCCTCCAACGTTTGAAATTAATCTTGACATTGCCACTACTGCCCCGGAGGCGTACATCAGGTGCTCTTTGAAGTTTAGCCTGTGGTCCAGCAGCACTCCCAGGCACTGAATGTGTGGACGTGTTTCGATGGGTTGCTCAGCGACATGTATAGTGAGATGTTCTACCTTTGTTTTGCTACTTATTACCACTGCTATGCAATGTCATCAGCGTAACCGATGATTTCAACTCCGTTCGGCCTTGGCGTTCTTAGTATGCCCCTATTCTGTGTCATAATGAAGGGTTCTCTCGCTGAAGTAACTGCCTATTATTCTCAGCAGATAGTAAGCTATATGCAGGTTGCTTAGCGCACTTACTATGCAGCTCTAGCTGGCTGAGTTGAATGCGTTCTTGACGTCGAGAGTTACGACAGCGCAATACCGCTTTCTCCCTCCTAGCCATCTTGGACCTGCGACAGATTCCCGCCCATTGTCGCAAACTGCCTTTATCGCTTCGTTTCTTTCTAAGGTCGTACTACCGAATAGAGAGCCCCGAGTCTCATTCCGTGTATGGCTCTAGCCTTGTGCGTATTATTTTTTTCTAGCACTTTCCCCAAGCAAGCACAACGGCCTGTACGACGACGGTTGCTCACGTGGTTTGTTTCCCTTTGGGATGAGGACTAGTTGTTGCCTTTTCTACTGAAGTGGAAAATTGCCTTTCGTTAGGCATGTCGTATAAGGGCGTGTGAAGATCTCTGGTCTTGCTTTAATAGCTCCTTTTAGCACAAAGCTCGGGATCCCATCCATTCTTGGCGTCTTGTTGCTCTTTATTGTTGCCGCGGCTTCTAAAACTTCCTCTGTGGTGACTGCTGGTATTGCCTCGGTTTCTTCCGCTGCTCTTTGTGGTAGGGCGAATTCATCTTTCCTCGGGAAAAGAGCGCAGACAATTGAGTACATGTTATTCGGGCAAGTTGGTGCAGCTGCCGTGTCATTCTTTAATTTTGTTCATGACTATTTGATACGCGCTTCCCATGGATTGTGTTGTAACTCCTCTCTGAGTGCTTGGAAGCATTCGGCTTTGCTCTTTTTTATTAGCTTACTGAGTTGTGTTCTCTTCCTCTGGAACTGTTCTCTCAGTACCTCATAGTCCTGTGCACATCAAGGGTGTTGAAACTTGTGTGTGGTCTCGCGTTGTCGTGATGGAACCCAACTCCTTACGATTAACGACCGCTGGAGGTTTGTGGATGATGGATTCGTTCAAACTGTCCAATTACCGGCATTACACATTCAAATCGATTGTTTGGTTCATTGGTAAGAGTTCAAAAAGCACAACACCTTTACAATCTCACCACACCGCGATGGTGGGGGATTCGGGCTACTTCTTTTGTTGATAACAGTTCCTAGGTATTTGTACCTTTCCACCTGCTCGATGATTTCTCCATCCACACTCACATTTATTAAGTAAGTTTGTGAAGCTAGAATGTATTTCCACACTTTCAGATTCTTCTTCATGAATTTCCCTGAGTTTGCAAACAGCACTAAATCATCTGCGAATGCACATTCCTCTATAGGGATCGGTCTCAGGGGCCTATATCCAATTATAAAATTACGCTTTTTTTTTTAGAGTGTCGTATAGCATCGTCCATTAGACAGATGAATAGAAGTGGATGTAATATACCTACTACGTGTCTGACGCCCTCGAGACGTTTTGAATTTCTTCGACATTCTATTGCTGATACGCACAATGTTGTAAATGTCTTTATACATGCTTTTATTACCTAGACTATATTAGCCCACATTTTATTTCTACTAACTGTGTCGAATGCCTTCTTCATGTCTATAAAGCATCCTTATACTTTTTTATTTTGTCCCGCTTTATTTCTCTTATCTTTACTTGTTTTCTCTGTGCTTTATAGCCTTCATACTTTTGTAATTTTTATCTTGTAGGTAGCAGAGCTATGAAAGAGTGCAATCATTTACGCATGGAATTGTTTTGACTTCACTAAGAAATGTTTCAAATCAATCTCTTCAAGTTTAAAAAAAATATTTACCATTCATTTTAAAGTCATGACTCTAGCAATCATTTTCAGCAATCAAAATTTTGAAGTCGAATACAATCTTTGATTGCTCCGCATTCATTGAAGTCACTAACTCCCATTGAATGCTTTGAGTCGGTTGAAGTCATTGAATGCATTCAATCGGTCTAAAGTCTTTAGGAGTCATTAAAGTCACTGAATGCATTCAATTAATTGAAGTCATTGAAATCCTTAAAGTCGTCAAATTCACTTTACATTATGTTCGCTTCGCATTAATAAAAAAAAATAGCCTTGCCACTTGTTTGGTATAAATATCCAAGGGTAAGTAAAACAAAATGTTTAGAGCCATTGTTGGGATGGTTCTTAGTGCTCCACTGATGCATAGGCAAGCCGACCTTTGCACACGGCTATTATAGGTTAGGTGAACAGAATTTTCCAAAGCTGTCCACCAGACGATCATGCTATACCTGTTGACGGAGACCCCAAGGACATCAGTTATTCTTTGCTGGCGATGGAGCCATCATAAGTGAGGATCCTACATCCCTGCAACGAGCACTTGATGTGTGGGTGGACGCTCTGGAGGGAAATGGGTATCGCATTAGTTCAAAAAAGACAGAGTACTTGTGCTGCCCGTTCTCTGATCCACTCAGGCCTATTCCAGACATTTATTTGAATGGAATAGTGCTTTCCAAGTGCGAAAAGTTCAAATATCTTGGATCTGTGATCAATAGCAAAGCAACTTGTGATGACGACATCAATCATCGCATAAGCGTAGGGTGGATGAAGTGGCGGGATAATTCCCCTATCTTCTGTGACAGAAAAATGCCACCCAAATTGAAAGCAAAGCTCTACACCGCAGTTGTGCGTCCAGCGCTCTCATACGGTTCACAATGTTGGACGATGTACAAAACGTATGAGAGTAAATTAACGGCAGCTGAAATGAAGATGCTTCGCATGACAGCAGGTCTGACAAAGCTTGATCGAATAAGAAGTTCGAAGATCCGTGGAAGCTTTCACATCAAGGAAACCATCGTATAAAAAATAGAGCGCGACCGGCTCAGCAGGTATTGCCACGTTCAAAGAAGAGATCATTTTAACCCTGTAAAAAGGAAATATATAATAATAATAATAGGAAAGGCAGGCCTTTAAACGCCTGGATCACACAAATGCGACGACATCGGCATTTCATTGGCCTCAGTAACCGAGTGATTCAAAATCGGCAGGCCTGCAGATATTTTCTGAGGTCAAATAGGCGAACCCCACAGGCGGATCAGTAGAAATGCGGTGAAGTGGGAGGGTTGTGATCCCTTATTTTCGGATCATAGCCTCGCTGATTAAAGGAAGAAGAAGGGAGAGCATTTTGCAAAAGACCCCTGAGCGTATTGAGGTGTTTCCATGAAACAGCAAAAGCAATGTTGTCCTCATAAGCCATTTTTTAAAACGTCGACATCCGTCACTTTGACAGCTTAGAGAAATTGTTTAGTAAACTATTCGATTTGACGTTTTTACTGTATATTGAACTTTAAACACTTCCCCTTCCAGCATTAGAAGCAGTTCATTCACCTCTGGGTTCCAAAGAAGGGGAGAAGATTGACACAATAATATTTATTTCTTATAATCATATATGCAGTTATAGTCTAGCTCATTTTTTGGAAAAATATTACATACGCATGTTTTTGAATAAATTCCCTTCGACTTTTGTCTTAGGGTGTATGCCAATTACGCATCTTTGATTATATATGTAGTATTGTGTTCATTTCAATTACTTCGGTCACTTGGTCAATCTGTAAGTCGCGATGTAAATCTCTATTTCGTACATACCATGGGGCATAAACAATTCCGCGAAGGAGTTTGTTGTGAATTATTATATTTTAATGTGGATCAAAGTTATTCTTCTTTAAGCACTTGTTTGTATAAAGTCGATAGCTTATTCTTTAATCCAAACCGATGATTTTGGATAAGTACTCTGTTTATAATAATTTTGTTCAGCCATTTAAGGAGTAGTTAAAAAAAAAGAAGAGATTATTGGAAGCAAAGATATTGGCCGGTACGAAGTAACTTCTGTTCGTATCTTACATTATTTCGATTTGACTACTACTTAAACTATCTTTCAGTGATGAGGTACATATCTCAGTTCAAAACAGGCATTTATTATGAGCTTAACTTTCATGAGGTCTACGTCCGGTAGTTCTATTAAAATTTCCGCGGTGACGAGATTGTAACATGTTCCTTATTTCTCCTAATGAGATAAAGTGTATTTGTTCTTCATTTACTTTATCCACAAATTCAAAATTTCAATCACTACTTTTGAGGGAAGGATTTAAACATTTAGTAGATCTATTGTGTCCCCGAAGTAGACAATTGCTTATTGTACCATGGGGGCTTAGACAGTAGTCTACTAGTATTAAGTGGGACCTAAAAGTTGAAGCCGTTAAAAATGAATTATTTAGACTTACTATACGCCATCCTTCAGCTTTAAATTACGAAATTCATGAATCAAGCTTATAGAAGCAAAATAATTATTCAGAGCAAGAATTATTCATTTTAAAGAATTATTTGATCGACTGATACCACTGTCAGTATTTACATTGTAAAATATAATATCAAGTACAATACTGTGGTGCGTGGAATCATTAAGAAGATTGGCATATACTTGCCTTGTGGATGCACTAATTTCCGATAAGTTAACATAAATGTAATCTAACCAATTTCGAAGCGAGTTTGGCATTTAATTCACTTGTGATAATTTATAAGAAAACAATGTATCAATTACTGCAAACTGAATATCACTCTTTAAGTTAAAAGGAAGTACTATGTTTAGGCCATCGCTTCGTGACCAACTTATATCTCCAAAGTTAAAATCTCCCAATATTATGGGACTTCGAAAATAATTACAAGAATTTATTATATAATCATATTACTCATGTGTATTTCATATAATATCAATGGACTACTAGAAGGGATACAGCTAATAACAAAGAATAGCTCTTTATTAGATCAGAAGCTTACGGCGACACATACTTGCTCCACAACACCATTAGCGTCGTCGGCAGGATGAATTGTATTAGTTAGGTTGACAATTTCACTCTCTTCGTTCGGCAGCTAAAAAACAGCGGTCCAAACGATACATATACGTTGTGCGCATTACAGTTGAATAACTTTGATGACAATATATTGGGATAGTGCCAATTTTCTGTGATTACAACTCCATTATAGCCCGCGGAGCAAGAGGCGACATAGAATTACGTCGGTTTCATCCGCATACCGCTGGCATTATGATAATAATCGTTGAATGATGATTTATAAGGCGGTAAGTAGTCCAGGTTATAGGTTTGGTAAGATGAGGATTTTTGAAGTTGGCGTAACCTTAGATGTGACTGTACCCACAGATGACAAACACATGTATCAGTATACCTTCAGACCAGAAATCCGTAGATAATAGTTGTTCTACGTGTCGCTTAGGTACACTAACCTTGAAGGAAGCCTTTTCACGTGTGACGGAGAAATTGTATTTGAAGCATCTTATAGTTTTTAGTGTTTTAGCTTTAAATTGAATATATGTTATGACGTCATCAGAGGTAGTAGTCGTGGCACGTCTTGAGATGAAAATGGATTTGAACGGAGTATGAGGAACAACGATCAAGTCTACTGGAAAATTTTCTTCATCGGAAGATGGTATAACAACACTAGGATCTCCTGCTGGACTGCTTAATGAAATGGCATCATGAACTTTACCTGGAGCTCCACTTACTTCAGTATCTTTTGGATCCTCGACTAAATCATCAGCAGCGGAGGACACCAGTGGCTGGTTACTTAAAACCGCTGGACTCTCGCTTTCCTCCTTTGCTCATTCCATCCGTGCTGCATTTTCTGACTGCACAACTACTTCAGCTATAGGATTTGTGATCATGTTGATTATGTTTGTCGATGATGACTTTCAAATTGAAGCACTCCCTGCAGCGGTTGTTGTCTGCCCTTTTCTACAAGCTTTACCAAGGAACTGATTCACTTTCATCTTAAATACTGATGAGAAAATTCGTTCAGCCGCCAACACCTAAAACATAGATTGCGAGATGCTTGGGGGCGGCAATGGTGTAGTAGTAACGTCGTCAATTGTCACGCTAATGTTTCATGGTTATGTCAGCAAGCATTTACTTATTCAGTCATTCCGATCAATTGCAAAAGCTTGTGTGAATACTATTGTACTGTGAAGACATAACACTGGCAGTAGCTTGGCTATATATATAGCTGAAAAAATGGTTCGCTCTGTTGGATGATTAGTATGCCTATGACATCAGTGGTCGGGAAAAAATACTGCGAATCACAAGCAAAGACAAAAATTACAAAAAAATCTCCTCAATTATCTTAACGCCACCCTCGGCGATTTTCTGAAACATAACCAACTGAGTTTCGAAGCATTGCACCGATCTGTCTCTCTCTACCTATCCTTTCCAACGCCTGGACTATTTAAAAACATATAAAGGGTATAAATACCCCTTGATGTTATACCTATATAGGAAAAAAAAAAAAATCCGCTCCTGTCTTGCGTAGATTTCTCGACCAATCTTCAACGTTAATTTGCATTTAGTTTTCTATCTGCTTTTTGCTTTATTTTCTCTACTCATTAGAAGAAATTAACTTTCAATGAGTTTTGGGTCAAGGTCGTTATTTTGTGGCTAGCTGAGATTGCCACCATCATCTCGAGATAACAACGACACAAGCGCGGCTACCTAGATGCTTTTATTTTTTATGTGCAGACATATTGGAGATGAATGAGAATTCCCCTCTTCAAGACCTGCTAATAAATTATGTGGCCAATAATTTAAAAGAAAAACCAGTTTGTCTAACATTTGCATTTATATCGCAAGAAAGTGAACTTAATTTCGGATTTATACCGCCAACTGGCAGTGAAAGTGTTGATTAAATTTTCGCTTCGAGCGGCGTTGATACTTTTCGGTTGGGTATTGGTCCTAATTAGCATATTCATGGTTTTTTTTTTATTTTTCTTTAAGCTATCTTGGGCTTACCACTTCCGAGTACGGGGGTATTAAGGATGGTGCGAAAATCATTAAGCGAGTTTAATATCATAATCTAATGATTTGTATACATATGTTACCTAATTTGGCGGCAAAATTAAGAGGCTTAGCATTCGAAAATCCTAATTAATGGAGATAAAGTTATGATTTTATTAGATACTTATGCGTAATATCCTGGTTATATTATTTGAGCTGCTAATTGATGAGAGCCGTGTCGTCAATGTGGCTCTTTAAGGCTAATAGGGTTTTAAAAATTGTAAGAGAACGATTTGACTCTTACGTGGACTTCTCTGAGGTGTGGGCGATCTCTTCAATCGTAAAAATAGCCCTCACATGAACAATGTTACTTATATAATAATTGTCAGAAGGTAGATCTCTCTGAAAATAGGGTCATGAATACTTTAAAAATGCTATTCCCCCCTACACTTTCGAAATGATCGCACAACCGGTATCCAATTTCTCAAAAACCAAAATGCTTAGTGTGCTAGAATTTTGTGAAAGTTATTATGAAGGTTCGATATATTGTAGTATTTTGTACAATTGATTTTTCGATAATTGCCATTTAAAAAATATTCCTTAAATTCAGTTTCTCAGTCTCATCGATCGCGAGCTCTACGAATGGAGGTGAAAACAGGAGCATCGACTTCTCAGAAAGAAGAACAAGGAGCATGAGAAGCGCTTGATCGAGGAGATTGAGAAACATTATTGCAGAAATCATGTTCGGAAATTTTACCAAAAGTAAAAAGAACATGCCAAGACTTGAAAGCCAGAACAGAAGCCTGCAGTGACGAAAATGATTATATAGCAGTAGAATCGCAGTCGGTGTTGAGGATATGGAAGGAACAATTAAGCAGATTGCAAAACGGCGACGATGACCAACATTCCGCTACCAGGCAGAACGAGCCATTCAACAGTGACGATGACAGTCAACATAACCCTCACTCAGTTTCGTTGCTAGGGCATATGCGCCCAGAGCCAGAATCGAATTTTGCGCCCCCAAAAAAATTACCGTGCGTATTTTGTTTTAGGAAAAAACACAAATATTTTAAAATCTAATTTATCTATTTATTCAAGCATTAAAAATAACAGCACTGAAATGCGGGACTATGTTAAAAACTAACTTTTCTGGTTTTTTCTGAAGCCACTTTGTGTGTCACAGTGTCTTAATCATTTTTTCTACAATGTTATACTCAAACGATAGAATAGAGAGATTGCTTAAACGGTTCTAGCCAATTTGGGATCGTAAATGCCCAATTTGGGCATTCGAAAGCGTGCATTTAGTTCTTTTTTGATGGCATACAGGCATCCTCCACTTGCTCTACCACGAGAGAATGTGCGAGTTGCTGGGATCCGGTGAAGGGTATAGTTTATAAAGTAGGTTTCAAAACATCCATATTTTTTTCAACAGAAAGAATATATCATACTGATTTATATATTCAAAAAAGCGAAGCTACTGAAATTACTGATTGAATTTGAATCTAAGTGGCTGACGACATTATTTCTAAAAGCTTTTTGCTGAATGCCAGTTGCAACAGTTAGGAAGCGACTTATTTTCTTGTTAAAGTCCAGGCAGCCGCCCCTGCGGCCAGCCCAGGCCTACGACACTGAGCTCACCTGTAAAATTTGGTCGAACGAAAGTATGCCCGATGAATGGAACCTCAGTATCCTTTCCCTGATCCCGAAGAAAGGAGACACTCTGACCTGCGCCAACTACAGAGGTATAAGTCTTCTCAACATTGCATATAAAATCATGTCTGTCATATTATGCGAACGCCTAAAACCGATCATCAACAACCTAATAGGTTCTTATCAGTGCAGTTTCAAGTCGGGAAAGACCACCATTGGCCAAATATTCATGCTACGTCAAGTCTTGGAAGATCAATGTTTTCTATTATAGCGTGTATAGAGATTAGTTATACAAAGCTATGTCTAGTCTCGACATCCCTGCCAAGCTCACCCGTCTGTGTAGGATGACGATGGAGAATTGATCAGTCAAAGTCGGAAAGAACATCACCGAACCATTCGATATTAGACAAGTTTACGCGCTATCATGCGATTTCTTAAAAAAAAAAACCCGAAAGAATTATACGAAACCCACAAGCCGACACCAAAGGTACAATCCTTTACTAATCTGTACACTAATCGACGATGACGTTGACATATTCGGAAGAACTCAGCGGACCGTCACTGAGGCGTTTGCGTGCATTGACGCAGAGGCAGCAAAGATGCGTTTAGCAATGAAAAAAAAAAATAAATATTTGGCGCAACAGCTCTTTAAAAGTGCTTGGGCCTAGCTTCTCGCAACCACTCATGATGTGTGCGTTATATTTTTCACACGAATGGAAGGGACCTACAGTTTAGTGCCGTATCCAAACGGCACCGAAGGCGTAGTCAAGTCGAGGCAAACCCTTTTCAATCCGACTAGTTTATACATGGAGTTATCACTTTCTAACTTTCAATGTTCACATATGAGTCCTATTGAAATTGAGTTGAAATAGTGTTCTCAAGTGTGCAAGAATAGTGTCATTTCAGATAACCAAGAACGAGATAATTGTAAAATACAAATAGAATAGAATAATGAAAAACAACCCAATTTCTCTTCCTAGACTTTACCCCGTCGATAAAAAAAAAAACTTAAATCGGGGGGAGAACCCCCAAACTGGTAATTCTGGTCATAGGCCACCATATTACACACCCATTGGTGGAAATTAGTCTGGATAGCTACAACTAGAATACCATAGCTGTCCTCACAATCTTGTCGCACAGTGGGACGATTGTTTGGGAAAATCGGCGAAATAAATATCTCGTATTTTTATGAATGGAACATAATCACCCTGCTTACCGTTGGCGTTTTACGCTTTTCGACGATTGTCGTTTTATTCCTCAGATGTACCAGGAATTCATTTTCCTAACTGTTCGAAATTCTTTGCAAAGTTGTATTTTTCCAATTCCTAATACAGACTCGCTGGACGTTATTTGTGTGAAATTAAATCTAGGATATAAGTTCATTATAATTATTAACATTTATATTGCCGTTCCCATTCTTCAGCTGCCTTGACGTGGCGGAACGGCTTAACAGTCAATGACCCTAAGGGTCCGAAAGGACCCCAGGTGAGACATCGAACTAAAGGCTGAGGACGTCTTGACTGTGACGCAAAACCTGTTGAAGGTATGATGGAAGAAACTTGTACGGTATCTACTCCAGGTGGTACTCGTGAAAACGATAATCCACCCGTGGTCTTTTTGACTACGGCCGGGACGAGGATTCTGGAGGTCCCAACCACCATACTTTTACCCCCGCCTCAGGCGTTGAATCAGAAGCAGTAGCGACGCTTGTTTCAGAAGACCCCTGCAGCTCTGTCTCTGACTCGTTTGGTAGACTGGGCTGGAATGGCAAAGAAAGTGGCGGAAAGGCTTCGGCTGGAACGTCTAATCTCTGTCTCAATAGAAGGGTAGCTGGTCGAAGTTGTGTCGGTGACGGTTTGACTCGGGAAACCAATAAGGCTGAACGAGCTCCCGAAGCGGCGAACTCCGATGGGCTCCTGACTAAGAGTCAACTGAAAAGGAGAAGAAGGAAGGCGGCGATGGCGCGGTGCAAAGAGGCTGCAGAGTCAGCTGAAGGCGCAAGCGCCGAAAGCAGTCATCCTTCAGTAGCGACAGGAAAGAAGCCTAGGTCGGCAGAAACTATTCCAACTGGAGCCGATCAATCCCTCAGACCTAACGCTGGCTCCTTTTCGGTCGGCTCGAACAGGTCCAATCTGATGGAGCAAGTTTCGCCTGCTCTTCTTGGTGGAAGCGTGTGCGCATCTGATGCGCGCTCTTCTGTCGGGGACACTCTTACCGGTGGCGTTATCTGCGCACAAAATCTGGTGGATACTGGTGCTGTTACCCCTAAAGGTCCCAGCACTAGCGGACAGAAAATGGCTGACGTAGGCAATGCCACGGGTAGGGGCGCTCGCCTCGCCGGAAGCATGTGCGCACCTGGTGCGCGCCGTTCTGCTAATAAAACTGCGACTATATCTTTGATATTTTCGCAGATAAACCTCCACCACTCAAAGGCTGCTACCGCTCACTTAAGTAGCAGACTTTCCGTGGTGCGTACAAAACCCCACATAACATCTATCCAGGAGCCATACGTGCGGAACAAGCGCATATGTGGTTTTGGGGGTGTTCGTGGAGTAACGGTGCTATGTGACGAGCGATCTGAAAGACCGAGAGCTTGTCTAATTGTGCCGAATTTCCTCTCAGTAACCAAGCTTGGACAATTTTGTGGACAGGACCTGGTTGCTGCAGCTGTAAGCTACGAAACGACCGGAAGTTGGAAAACCTTCGTCGTTGCGTCGGCTTACTTCCCTTATGATTCGGTAATGCCTCCACCACCGAAGGCGGTTGCCGAACTCATAAAGTACTGTGACACTCGGGAGATGGGACTAGTCATGTGTTGCGACGCGAATGCTCAGAATACAGTCTGGGGCAGCAGCAAATGTAACACATGAGGAAACCATCTCCTAGACTTTATACTATCGTCTGGCATGGTAATTAACAATATTGGCTCCCAGCCAACTTTTGTTACGGCAAGGAGGCAGGAGGTAATTGATTTGACTTTATCTAAAAGGTATTTCAAGTCAATTACTAACTGGAGGGTACTGCCGGAGGTGTCTTTGTCAGACCATAGATACATCGTTTTCCAAATCGAATGCGAGGCCATAACTTTGCAGGAGAGGAGGAATCCGAGGAAAACCAATTGGGTGCGGTTTAGGGAAGAGTTAGACAGATCTGTCAAAACTCCAACTAAACTCAGAACGAAACGAAAGGTTGAGGATGCTGTTCAAAACCTGACTAGTGTCCTTACCAGCTGTTTTGAACTGACGTGCCCATTGACAAAAACCCCCTGCAGAACTCCGGTTCCCTGGTGGTGCCCGGAACTGCAGCGACTTAGGAAAGAATCCAGAAAACTTCTAAATAGGTCACTCAAGACAAATTTAGAAGGTGACTGGAATCTTTTTAGATCGAAGCAAAAAGACTACAAGAAGTTAATTCGGTTGTCGAAAAGTGCTTCTTATAGAGATTTTTGTGAAAAGATCGAGACACTCGGTGAAACCAGCAGGTTGGTTAATGTTCTCAAAGGGGGCAAGCCGACCAAACTGGAGTCACTGAGAAAATCTGATGGCAAGTTTACTGAGACGAAAGCGGAAACTTTCAGTCTTCTGCTGGAGACTCACTTTCCTGGCAATCGGATAATCACCAGGTCGCAGCTTGGCCCGCTTACCCAGGCTGAGCTTGATCTAAGTCAGAAAACTCGGCGCAGCTGGTATATTGCATCAGCCGTGGTAACAGATGAGGCCATCAAATATGCTGTGGCATCTTTTGATGGTTTCAAATCGCCTGGCACCGATGGAATATATCCAGCTATGCTGCAACAGGGTATAGATCAGCTATTGCCAACTCTGAAAAGAATTTTCACCGCTGGCTTGGCGCTGGCATATATTCCTACACCTTGGCGGACAGTCAGAGTAGCTTTCATACCGAAAATTGGTAAGGAAGACTATTCGCTCCCCAAGAGTTTCAGACCTATAAGTTTGACATCCTTCTTACTGAAAAGTATGGAGAGACTGGTAGAATTTCACATGCGCAAAGTTGCTTTGAAACTGCATCCACTATCGGAGATGCAGCATGCCTATCAGCGTGGGAAATCTTGCGAGACCGCACTTCAAAATTTAGTAGCCAGAATTGAATGCGCGCTTGATAGGAGAGAATACGCGATGGGTATCTTCATCGACATTGAGGGTGCTTTTGACAATGCGACTTTTGACTGCATGTGCGACTCTGCCAGACAACACGGGGTAGATGAAACATTAGTGTTGTGGATTAAAGCAATGCTAATGAATAGAACTTTGGTAGTGGATGCGGATTGTGGCCAATATGTTATGACAGGGGTAAACAGGGGCTGTCCGCAAGGTGGCGTTCTGTCTCCATTGTTATGGTGCATGGTGGTCGACTCTCTGTTGAACACTCTAAATAGTTCTAACGTCTACGCTCAGGCATATGCGGATGATGTCGCCGTACTTTCTGTCGGGCCATGCCTGGCGACGGTCTGTGCTAACGCGCAGGCGGCTCTGGACATGATCGATGAATGGTGTACTAGGAGTGGGCTTTCGGTGAATCCTCTTAAAACTGAGGTTGTTCTTTTTACGAGAAGGAGGATTTTGACCGGTCTGACTCAGTCAGTACTAAAAGGCGTCACCATTCGCATTTCCAATGAAGCCAAATATCTGGGAGTGATTTTAGATAAGAAACTTCATTGGTCCAAACACGTCGAGTCGAAAACATCCAAGGCGCTCTCAGTCTTCTGGCAGTGTAAGGGTGCTTTTGGCAAGACTTGGGGCTTATCACCGAATAAGGTTCTCTGGATCTACACGGCTATGATAAGACCATTCCTCGCATATGCGTCGGTTGTTTGGTGGAAGGGGCTCTCGCGTAAATATGCGGTTGCCTTTTGTGCGAAACTCCAAAGAACGGCTTGTCTCGGCTGCTCGGGAGCTTTCCCGAGTACGCCTGGTTCTGCTCTAGACGCTTTGCTGAACTTACCTCCCCTTGATACTTATATCATGGGTTGCACTATCAAAGCCATCCATCGTCTTAGGCGAGGCGGTTTTTGGTATACTCCACACTGGAACTTTGATGAACTTGCGCGACACTTATCTTACGACTCCTGTCTTATGGATATGCCGTCTGATGCAATGACACCAGAACTCCAGCTGATGCGCAAATTCAGAGTCGACTGGCTTCGGTCAGAGTCTGAGCCGGGAATGCAATGTAGTCGTATTTTCACGGACGGTTCCAAAACCAGTCAGGGGTCTGGCGCTGGTGTCTTCGTGGAAGTCGACAACATTAGACTTCACTTCTCGTTAGGCAAATATGCGTCTGTTTTCCAAGCAGAAACTTATGCAATCCTAATGGCCATGAACTATGTTGTGAAGAACAGGTGGAAGGCACGTAGCATTTGTGTCTGTAGTGACAGTCAGGCTGCGCTTAAGGCCTTGCTTAACCCTTTAACCACTTCCAAAATAGTTCGTGAAACCAAAAACTCTTTGAACTCGGTCGCAAGGCTGAATTCTCTGTCTCTTATCTGGGTCCCAGGTCACACTGGGATCTTGGGGAACGAGATCTCCGATGAGATTGCTAGACAAGGCTCAGAGGAGACTTTCTCAGGTCCCGAACCCTCGTTGGGTCTTCCAGCGTCTTCGGTTAGGGCTTCCATTGACGATTGGGTCTCTCACGAGCACAATTGTGTGTAGTATGACTCTCCAGGTTGCAGGTTGACTAAACGCATGCTCCCGGACGTCTGTAAGAAATCAGCGGCATTCTTGCTGTCTCTCAGCAGAAAAGACTGTAGACAACTTATCGGCGTCTTGACAGGCCACTTCGCTTTTGCCAAGCACCTTAACGTGTTAGGCTTAAGTGACACTACAATCTGCGACGCTTGTGGAGAGAGCGACGACACCGCGGAACATTATCTCTGTGAGTGTCCGGCCTTTGCTCGTATCAGGTGGCAGATCTTCGGTGCGGATGTGGTGAGTGCTGGTACTGTAAGCTCCTCATCACTGAAGTGCTTGCTTGGCTTTCTTCGAAAGTCAAGGAAATTCCAGTAAAATGGGTAAATCAGGGTTTGCTCTCTGGCAGTACAATGGACCAGTTGTGTCTGAGTGCTCCAGTCGAGTGTTTCCTATCCCGACAAAAAAAAAAAAAAACATTTATATTCCTCCTGAAAGCTCGATCGAGGTATGAAAGCACGCTACTGATGCATTATGTATCAGAAAATTGTAATCCTCCTGACGACATTTTATTGGTGGGTGATTTTAATCTACCCAATTTAAAGTGGACCCTTTCTGACGACGAATTTAGTTTTGTGGTAGCTCATGCGTCCTCAAGAAACAATTTTGGTGGATAATGTAATGTCTTGTGGATTACTGCAACTAAGCAGTATAAAAAACTTTCTTAACAGACACCTTGACCTGGTTTTTTATGCAAATTCGAGCAGGTCCTGATGGAATTCCTCCGATTGTGCTAAAATATTGTTGCAATACAACACCCTTAGCCGTGTTATTTCGGGCATCATTAAAACAGAGCATTTTTCCTAAAATTTGGAAAAACTCTTTTATTATTCCAATACACAAAAAAGGAAATCGAAGTGAAATTTCTAATTATAGACCTATTGCCAAGCTATCGTGTATTCCCAAACTGTTCGAACTGCTTGCAAACCATTTCTATCAACCAAGCAGCATGGGTTCATGAATAGAAGATCCACTGTTACCAAACTGTTGGAATTTACTTCTTTTACAAACAAAGTTGTCGAAGAGGGTGGCCAGGTCGACTGTATTTATACAGATTTTAGCAAGGCCTTTGACAAAGATTCTCACAGCTTAATTCTGTTTAAAATGACGTCTTTGGGCTTCCCAAATCATTTTGTTGATGGATATGTACAATACTTATCTTGAAAAACGAACTTATGAAGTTTTATTTCGGGGAATAACATCCGATGCAATCCTCGCTACATCCGGTGTACCCCAAGGAAGTCACTTAGGTCCTCTTTTATTTATATTTGCGATCAATGGCGTGGTGGCAATACTTAAGAGTACTCGAATCTTAATCTATGCTGACGACATAAAAATCTTTAGACTTGTACGCAGTCAGTCTGATTGTATAGATATGTAGAATGATTAAGATACGTTCGCTGAATGGTGCTGTAATAACAATTTATTTTTGAACGTATCTAAATGCCAGTCGATGGTCTTTTCAAGAAAATGTCATTTAATAAGTTATGATTAAAATCTCAATGAATTTGTACTTAACAAAGTCACATCAATCATCATGTGATTTAAGAGTGCATTTTTCTCAAAATATTGACCTCGATTTTCACATTGAACAGATTGTCAATAAAGCGAATTCAATGCTTGGGTTTATAAAACGTTGGGGTAAAGAATTTAAGTTTCCTCTAATAACATCCACGCTTTATAATACCTTTGTTCGTCCGCAGTTAGAGTATGCGTCTAACATTTGGTCTCCAATGTATGTAGTACACAATAACCGTATTGAATCGGTACAGCGTAAGTTTGTCCGATTTGCACTTCGCCATTTAAACTGGAATGACCCTACACGTCTTCCACCATATTGCGACCGCCTTCTTCTCTTAAGTCGTCATTCTTTGGAGAAACGTAGGGAAGTATGTGATGTAGTATTTTTACACTAACTGGTAAATGGTTTTATTGACTCGCCGGATCTTTTAAATGAAGTCGGTTTAAACGTAAGATGCTACAACTCCAGAAATACCGAGATTTTCCGCGTCAATTTCCACCGAACGAACTACGGTTTTAACGAAACTCTTACGCGTATGGCGAAGGAAGTAGATAGTAACCGCGACAAATTTGATTACAACCATAGTAAATTAAATCTAAAACATAAATTATACGAACGATACTAACTTCTTTGTTGTAAGTGTTTAGTGTAATATTTGACTTATGTGTAGCATATTAATTTTTAGTTCATACTTTTGTCTAGTATGCAATCTGCCTTTTGTTTACTTGTCCAGTATTTTTGTGCAAGTTGTTAAGCTTTATAAATATTCACAATACTAACAACTAACACCACGCTAAATGATGACTGTGACAAGCTGGATATTATTTAGTAGCTGATTTAAATTTTTCTCTCTCAGTTCAAAGTAATATTTGTCACAAAATTCTTGCCCTTAAGCAGTACTGATAGCGTTCAAAAACCAAACTAAGGTTTAGCCATCATTCATTAACTTGTATGAACCTCTTCTATCATCTTTAGCACTAGTTTCATTTTTGCTTTACTTTTAGACAATAGAACTCGGAAACGTTTTGAATTTTAAGTTCAATATCTCCAGTTGACTCTTCTAAGCCTAGTAATTCATGAACTTTTGCAGCAGTGGAAATTAATTTCATTGACTTCTCACTTTAACTCCATTTTTGCAAGGGGTCACCATTTTTGATTAATAGAGTTGAACCTACAAAAGTGTCAATTATTAAAAAAGGCACAAACTCACGCAAGGTTTCTTTCATGATTTAGTCAATAGATGAATAGCTTTTGATAAAATAAGAAACAACTCGATTGTGTTTTTCGGTGTATTTCAGAAAAGTTGACTTAAATCTAAAATTCACAATTTGTTTTTAAATCGAATTAGCCATCCATTCAAGACATCATATTAAAAAAAAAACACGAAATAGACACAATTTTTTTAATCGCCATATGGTTTCTTATACCTTAATTATTATTATTATCTATAGTGAAATAATTACTTATGCGCACAATTTAATATGTAACCAATATAAATTATGTTAGGAAAAAACACTTGATATCACTGTCTGCGAAAAAAACGTTAACTAGTCAATGTTTACGGCTCTGTAACTATTGCACGAGTTGACAAATCTAAATAATTCGAATGCAGTTAGAGCTTACATATGTTTGAGATAACTTGCCAATCACTCAAAAGTACCGCTAAAAAAGTAAATTTTTGTTATTTGTTGCTATGGGTTGTCCCACTGTGCGTCGTCACACCGTACCGAAAGATCTTCAACAGTGCCAGCAAATTCTGAGAGCTTGAGTTGAGTTCAGCTCAGCGTGCTATGCCGCTTCACCTTACTTGCGAGGTATTTTCTACTGGTTGCTTTCAATTCGACAAATGCCACTTCATAAAATAATAAAGCTGGAATTTGTTGTTACAAGTCTGAATCTTTTACAAATTGAATGCTTCTGAAACATTTGAAGTAAAGATAAATCCAAACCAGAAAAATACCTTATAAAAATGAGCCTAAGAATATGCAATTAAGTTTACGAAAAACAAGCACATAAGAAACAAAGTCAAAGTTTGGGAATATCTGGTATGAACGCATTTTGAAATTGTTCATATTCATCAACTGAGTAAAAGTATAAACGGTTTTTGTGACGTATGTACTAACAAACCCGTGCTCGCGTTGTTGCAAAGTTCTTCGAAAACTTTTGTTGACCCCAAAATTTTAAGAAAAAAATGTAAATATGCGTATCGTGTCCAAAACAACAAATTTCACAGAAATAATTGTAAGAAAAATAGATATTATACAAGCTTTTAAATACGAGTGTGTATGTATGTTAATTATATTCATTTTAACGTTTTGGGATAGACAATGGCAATGCTCAACATTGATGTGTGCAGAAAATCATCTACTGAAAATGGGAGTATATGGCTCAACCCAATTATTTATTCATTTCGTGTGTAGCTACGATAGTTACATTATCAACATGTTCAAAAGAACGTCGACGATATGTCCACCCTTCACAAAGATCGTTTATTGACTAACTTAACATCTACTTGTAATTCAACTTATGATTAGAAACCGTGCATGTGCAGAAGTGGAGAGTTTTCGGGTTAATCACCCGATCAGATGGTCCGATGAAATGCATTACATAAGCGCATCTGGTAGACCGCTTGTCGTCACATTATGTACACCATTACAGTGGGACAAATATAATGAAATGTGAGCAAATATTCCAACTTCGACTACAGTTCGGCCATCCTGATAGAGTGATCGACCCGATTACACGAGTGTCTCCTTTCTTAACACATGTGCACCAAATAAAATCAGCTGATACTTAAATATGTTTTGGATACAAAAAAAATTGTTATATAGTAATAAATTCTTATAACTTTAAGCTTGAGTGAGTTTTATTGAAAATAAGGTTTGCGCATTAAGGAAAAACACGTTTAAAGATTGTCCGATGAATCAAGTTCCTCGAAACGCTCTACGGCCACCTCATCAACGTATTTTAACTGCGTCGGTTCCACCTTATAATACCTCATATTATTTGGTGAAGATATTCCCTTGTATGGCAAGCGAGTTAACTGCAGACCGTCAATGTCCGCAATGACGTATCTATCGTTTGGTAAGACTTTCTTGATTCCATATGGACCTCGATATTTAGCGAGTAGTTTTTTTATTTACACCAGGGGTTGTTACGATATTTTTAATCATTACATATTCACCTTGCTGGTATGTTCTGGGTTTTTATGCGATTGTCGTAATAGGATTTGTTCTGTAATTGGATCTTTTGGGTGTTACCCGCGCCTCATTTCGAACGTCTTAAAAGTTAACCTGGCTATTCCCTAAACTACCATCGAGAAACCCCCTAACGCGGTCGTAGAAATCCCCTTTTTGATTTCTTCCAAATAGCAGAACACTTGGCATAAAGCCTGTACTTCTGTTCAGGGCATTGTTAAGTGCGAACTCGACCTTGGCTAAATGCGTGTCCCAATCACTGGTTGTATTACGATCGCATTCTTTCGCCAGCATTGGAACTAGAACGCAATTAACACGCTCAACTTGGCCATTCGATTGAGGTGAGTGTGAAGCAATTTGTGAAACAAGTTCCACGATCCGATATAATTCGATATGGTCTAGAATAATTTTCAAAAAATGATTTCAAGCATGCTATCACTTCTTTACTTTGAGTCGTTTTGACAGGGTAAAGTTTGGTAAATTTCGTAAAACCGTCAATCACTAGGAAAACGTGTTTTTTCCTTGCCTGCGAATTTGGCAAAGGACCTAGATGATCGACATGCAGTGTATCAAAGGGAGTATTTCCTTTCGGGATGGAATGCAAAGTTCCTTCTACCTTACCAGAATGAGGTGAAAAATAGATACACTTAAGACATTTGCTTATAAAAGCTTTAATTTGATCCTTCATTTTAGGAAACCAATAACTTTCTGACAAGTGTTCATAGCACTTGTCAACTCCCAAATGGCACATGACTTCGTGATGTGTTCGTGATGACGGAAGCAATTGAGATGATTCTAGGATCTTGCCTTTGCGCAGCTGCTAAGACAAACTCAAAAGACTCATCATCCACATAAAGGACGTTGAATGAGCGGCTTAAAGCATCAACACGTGTCATCCTATCCCCTCTCCTATGCTCCACAATATAATCAAAGCTCTGCAGCTCTAAAGCCCAGCGCGATATTCGAGGGTTCAAAGACTTTTTCTTTAAGGTCAAGGCTAACGCTTGGCAATCAGTCACAATTTTGAAGCTGATTGCGATCAAATAAAGTTTAATCCTTCTGAGAGCGTAAATTATGGAAAGGGTTTCCAGCTCGTAGCTGTGATACTTACTCTCTGACTCCGATGCCCGTTTTGAGAAGTAAAAAACAGGGTGAAATTTCCCGTCTGAATGCTTTTGCATCAATACTGCCCCGAAACCTACACTACTTGCATCACAATGAACTTCCGTGACACTATGTGGGCTATAAATAGCCAAAACTGGTGATGTTAATAGTTTATCTTTTAGAGACTCAAAAGTCGCCATCTCCTTGAGGCCAAACACAAAAGGAACATTCCTTTTTATTAAGTCGTTTTGCAATATTTGCAATTTTTTTTATAAATTTGCGAAAATAGGAGCAAAGTCCCAAAAAACTCTGCACATCTTTGGTGCAAGATGGTATCGGAAAATTTTGTATTGCATTAAGATTGCTATCATTCGGTCTTATACCGTTTTCAGTAATTTGATAACCCCAATATACGATTTCTTTTTGCAGAAACGTGCATTTGTCGAATCGAAGACGTACACCATTTTCTACAACTTTGTCTATGACCTGCTTCAAAATATCTAGATGCTCTTCAATAGTTTGTGTTGCAATAACAATATCGTCCAAATACGTTAAGATTTAACCCTTCGAGACCAAACTTCCAAAGATATGTTTCATATATCTTTCAAAAACAGAGGGAGCATTTTTTAGCCCAAAAGGCATACTCGTAAATTCGTACTGCCCTAAGGGCGTCGTAAAAGACGTGTACTTCATACAGTCATCTGATAGCTGCACATGATGTAAACCGTTTTTTAAATCTAAGGTCGTAAAATACATTTTATCCCTGAGACGATCAAGGTGGTCTTCAATTAATGGTAAGGGATAGTTGTCACGTACAGTGACTTTGTTGAGCTCACGGAAGTCAACACAAAGCCTGAGCTCCTTATTCTTTTTTTGGACCAGAACAATTGGAGACGCAAAAGGCGAACTCGATTCACGAATTGTCCCTTTGTTTGACAACTCGTCTAACATCTTTTGAAGCTCTATTTTGTGTGCCTAAGGAAGTCTTCTAGGTGGGCAATGGAAAGGAGTTTCCTTATACAACGTTATTTGCATTTTAAAATCAGTTGGAGTTGTAAATGCTCTATCATTTGGATGAAAATAAGCTGGCGCTACTATTTGTCTTACTCTTTCTTTCAAAATTCCAAATAAATATTCATTTATATTGAGTTGAAACTCACCTTCTCTCCCACTGACATCAATGTTTTTTTTTTTTTATAATGTGCGCGCACTCAAAGGGTTATGAATATCTTTAACATGTTTACACACAGTGCGGGCGTTGGAAAGGATGGATAGAGAGAGAGAGAGAAAGATTTTTGGTGTAGTGGTTCTTGAAGCTCAGTTGTTTATGCTTCAGCTATTCTCCGGGAGTGGCGTCCAGATATAACTGGGCAGATTTTTGTTATTTTTTGTCTTTGCCTCTGATTCACAGTACTTTTTTCCCGATAACCGATGTCAGGGGCAAATCATCATCGACAGAGCGAACAATTATCCCAGCCACATAACCAAGCTACTGCCAGTGTTATGCCTTCGCAGTAGTGTTCACAGAAGCTTTTGCAAATGATCAGACTGACTTTATATATTTCATGAGAAATAAATAAATGCTTGCTGACATCAGGATTTGAACCATGAACCATTAGCGTGGCAATTGACGGCGTTACCACTACACCATTGCAAAAAGTCAATGTTATCACTACAGCCGGAAGCATTCTTACTAGAGCCTATATGCGAATTCCGATGGCCGTTGAATACATTTTGAGGATCTTGATTCTCGTTGACGTCAAAATCGGTTGCCTTTCGAAGCGCCAAACCCGTCTTTCCGATAAAGTCTCTGCCTAGAACTACAGGATAAGTCATTGAATATTTTTTTACAACCAACAATTGCAAGTTTATTAAGACATTTTGGAAATTGATGGAGTATTTATACTTCCCAGCACATCAAGCGGACTGTTGTTGACTCCACAATATGCGTAATTTGTTTTCCCTAACGTTAGCAGCAAAACCGGTGGCAAGAAATATTCCTGGATAAAACTAATTGGACTCCCTGAGTCCAAGAACGCCAACAGTGATGTAGAATTCTCCATGTGTTTGCAGCTCCACTGAAACTGTACGATGCTCTCGAAATCGTTCCCAGCTGGTTTACTCTCTTCTGCGGTGCGTAGCAAAGTTGGTTGTTTTAAACTACTCCCATCAGTTGATTGCGTGTGCAAACCGGTGCTCTCATCAAGTGTCAGAACTGAGTTCTTGTTGACGCAATTAGTAAAAATGTGACCAAGCTTTCCACATTTAAAACATGTGAAATCTTTCTTTTCATATCTTCCGCGGGGGTTATTGGTGGCAATGACATCTGTTGCTATGGAGTTGCATCGAGCTTGTGAATTAAGTGACATACTCTTAGCTGTTTTCTCTGCATAGTTGTCCCGAGAGTTGCTTTTTAATTTCTCATACTTTCGTAAGGCAGATTTTAATTCGCATAAATTATTTGCACTGTACAAAATTGTTTTGTTGATTTCCGAATCGGGGATACCTTTTATAATGAATTGAATCAAAACATCTTCTTCAATCGTACTGTGTAATGCGATTTCTTGCATATATAGGACATATTGCTGCATAGTTTCCTCCCGACGTTTCTTTCTTCCTCGAAGTTCATTGTAAACGTCTGATTTAGTTACAACTTTCCGAAATTCACGTTTCAATGCAGTTTTTAGCTCGACCCAGCTTTTAAGATTAACTGTTCTTACAAATAACCTTGCAGTTCCCGTGAGAAGCCTTTTGCCATACATGAATTTAGCGCTTTCATTCAGATTGATGATTTCCGAACATTCCTCGAATTGCTCGATCCACCTCTGTATTGGGAAGTTATCATCTCCACTGAATGCCGGTAACAAGTGCTCGATGTCCTTAAAACTGCAGGAAGCGGGTGGCTGCTGGTTGAGCCCCGTTTCCACCGTTGACCCCGTATCCTCCAATTGTAGCTTACGAAGTTGCTCCTTCAATTTCACTATTTCCTCTTTTTTCTTACACATCCTTTGCAGCTTTGCCAGCTCTTCATCTAGCTGCTCCTCCTGCTCCTCCTGATCGTCCTCCGTAACATAAGATTCACTTTCGTTATCAGACACATGGTTGTCAGGTAGAATTGAGTCATCAGTACCGTTCTCCCTAATTTTCGAAGAAAGATCTTGTATTAATTTTCGAAGATCGTCTTCCTGAAAATCTTCCACTGCTTTTTGAGCTCGAAGTTTTAATTCTGCTTTCGTACACGTGGTTTGCAACTTTAACAATCGCCGACTCTAGAAACTGCGCCCACTCTTCAACCATCGTTTAAAATTATGCAAGTAAAGAATACGGCCGAATAAATTTTCAGACTCTGTACAAACACTGTATCGATATTTGCTGAAGACTACTTCGGTACTTTATACACACGATCCCACTTCTGAGACTGTAGGCATATAAAAAAAAGACGATATGTTCACCCTTCACAAAGATCGTTTATTGACTAACTTAACATCTACTTGTAATTCAACTTATGATTAGAAACCGTGCATGTGCAGAAGTGGAGAGTTTTCGGGTTAATCACCCGATCATTACATAAGCGCATCTAGTAGACTGTTTGTCGTCACATTATGTACACCATTACAGTGGGACAAATATAATGAAATGTGAGCAAATATTCCAACTTCGACTACAGCTTTGACTTCCGTCCACACTGGATTACATGTCATACGTAGTTATAAAAAGATCTGGGCGACCATATTTTCTGACATAGTCGTACATATGTACAAATATCATTGAATATTGATTTTTTTCAGGCAGATATCTCGGTGATCCAGTGAACATAATATGATATGCATGTATTTCTGCAGGCCACATGTTTCTGAAGATCAAAGTCATTCGCATGAACGTCGTGGGTACACACAAAAATGTCTTTATCAAAAATTAACGCAATTTTCACAGATATGTAACGCTGAAATAAAAACACATCATTTCTCTTGTGAAGTCGGACGGTTGTAGTTTTTGTATTGAATTGGGCGCACTTCCTCGAGGTTTTTCCCGTTTTATGGAATTTTGGGAATTGGCAATTCTCTATCTTAGCCGGCGAATGAGAGTAAATGATTGAGTGCATGTCAAAAAATACCTGCAAAAGAATTTTATTTACAAATATTAGACTAAGAGCTGGTGAAATATTTTCATGATTATTTCGTCAACAAAATGTTGCTTATATTTTGGTAGTCGGCCGGGCGCTTTAGGGGCTACAGGGCCTTAAAGTTGTAAAAAATGTTGGAAGAAAAAATTATAGCGTCAACTTGGAGTCTTTGCTTGATAAATCGCAATTAAAAATCATATCGTGTAGTGAAATTGCCAGAGCGATTGGGCGGTCGCAAACCCCTGTCAGAGTGCCCGAAACATGTAACAGAAACTACAATTTTTAAGTTATTTCGTGATATTCATCTAGTATATACTGGTGAATCTAGAACTGAAATGGCAAAGCAAAATTCCGGTCGCAACACCTTGCCAGAGCGCGTCAAATCGCATTGTGCGTGAGGGGCCTTTCCAATGGTTTGTATAGGGAATTGTTGCATATCTTCAAAAATATGTAAATGATAAAAAAAACTGATTCTGAAAGATTATCCAAAGATCTTTAAGACCATGTATTAAGTTTAGTCCTAACATTTATACTTTCGAAAATATTCGATTTTAAAACCCAACATTTCGAAATAAGCCAAATACTTTTTCTGCTCATGGTGTTTCTACACTTAAAGTAACATAAAAGATTTTTTTTGTTTTTATTTTCAGTCAGTCCAATCATTAGTTGTTAAATCTGCAATTTAGAAAAAAAAAGTCTTCGTCATAAGTCAAAATACATTGCATTACTCATTTTCAAATATGCGTAAATATGAGATGAGTTTATTGAGAAGTACAAATAAATTAAAACGATTTCTCTATTCAATTTGCAGCAGTTGTAATATTTTTGTATAATAAAACTATAAGATTCAAATTTATTTCGAGTAGTAATTAACAAAATCGATTTTTCGTCATTCTCCTTCGCTGAAGATATTTCCCTCATCATTGAATTCTTCGTCACTGCAATAGTTACGTCCGTTGAATGGAAAATATAGTTAAATATCATTTGTAAGCTGCATACATATCAGCGGATGTGAAATCAAGATATACCTAATTCAAATTGTTTTTCAGTTGATGGTTGAATGATGACATCATTTACAAATGGTGGTAACTGATCTCCTTCAAACTACGTAAAATCATAACTTCCATTGTTTTCTAGCCATCCGTTCTGCTTTGGTAACAAAGTAGTAGGATTTTTAGAAAAAGCATTGTTCCAGATAGAAGTTATATATTGAGCGCGTAGCAGCTGTTGGTGTAGTTCTGATCGACAGGGTGGCAAACTCGAAGCATCGAAACTTCTGAGCTTAATATCAAATGATTCTTTGAGGTCCTTTACCTTATACGTGTTATTAAATACTTCAAGTCTTGCGTCGTCTACCGTTTCCGTATTTCTGATGTTATACATGTGACACACAAAGATTTCAATAAATTCAAAGGTCGCTTCTCTTGAAACATGATCGGTTTTTCCTAGCTTAGCGAACGCTGTTTGATATTCTAAGGAATTTTTCAGTAGTTTCCACGGTTTTAGTTTTCCTTTCCTAAAAAATGGTGGATTATAATCGCAGCTAGTTGTCGCATGAAAACCTGGCAAGGAACTTGATGGTGGTTCTTTAAGGAAAGGTATAATTTGGATACATCAATGTATCGTTGATAGTTCCAAACACCAACCTCCAACAAAACCTTTATTGAACTTTTTAGATTTTTCATGTTTCCAAGAAGTATTACAAGAACATCCGTATCAGAGCATCTTACCAAAATATTAGATTCATCTTTCATCTTAGTTATGTGATAAATTATTTTTGTATCCGCTTCTTCATGTTCTTCGTAGGAATAAGTGTTGTCAATTACTTTCACTATTTTATCATTATGGCATTTAAAGCGATAAATATATAATTTAAATAGATTGCTTTGTTGCCTATAAATGGTGTTAGTTCATCACTCTCCCAGTGTTGTATTAAACATTTGATTAGAGCCACCTTGAATTTGTTATATCTAAGTTCTTTAATGAAATCAGGAGGCCGTGTTTGGTCGGGTCTTGAAATACCATATTCTAACTCAGTGCCATTTCTTGAATTGCGCTCATAGTCCTTAATCCTGGTAAAACTTAGTCGTTATAACGCACGGGTCATTTCTGGCATAATTACCGGACATTGTGCCATTGGCGTTCACGCGGAACGACTCGGTGTGCTGCATAATGACTATTGCAGAAGCTGCAGGGACGAAGACGAAGACGTCATCTGTTGTGTGACTGTCCTGCCCTATCCGTCAGAAGAATGAGGACTCTTGGTAGTTACTTCTTCTCGGAGCTGGAGGACTTGGGTAGTGTTGAGCTAGCGGAACTCCTGAGATTCATATCACTTTCTGGGTGGTTCTAACGGCGGATTTTCTTTACAGCGTTTCCAGGGTTAAAAGATTGGCACAATGGACCCGTACTGTTGGTCTGAGTGAGCAGTGACTCCTTGTCACAAGGCACCCATCTACCTAACCTAACCTAGTCCTTAATTGATGGTGAACAGTAACGATTGAAAATTATATTTATTCGATCAGCACTGAACCGCGTGACCATTTGCAAAATATTCTTTGATATATTTCCAAACGTTTTTGGAATATCTTTCATCAAATGCAACATGAAAAATCCATCGAAAACAACAACGTCGATATTTGTCGGTGCTTGGCTGTTTACTCTCTTTTCCAGTAATTTAATCAAAGCCGATTTGTCAGTTTTGCTTATGGTTCCGTCTAAATGACATAGAGCTGTTGGGACTGGTGTCAAGGGATATGACAATACCTTAGCAATGTCTATTTCTGTTCAATTGATATGGCCTACAAGCGCCCAAACAAATCTCTCTGCACTCTGATTTCTTGTATTTTGGAGCCAATTTTAACTTTTTTCTTTTTGCTTTCGCTTAAGAAATTTAATATTGGATTTCTCTTTATAGGTTTTTGAAATCGTTCTTCATTTACACCACAATCAGAAATAAAAATTGCTTTTAGTTCCTTGCCTAGGTCCTCGATACCGAATAAAAATTTAGCTACGGTTTCTGATGCGGCTCTGCCTATAACTATGTTATAAAGATGTTCTTTATTAAGATCCAATCCAAATGGGTTCATATTTTGCTTGACAGTCTTCCTAAATTTCTTCAAACGAATGCAGTTATTTTTGATTTTATTTATTTGCAAATCAGCAGTTATGTCTTGCGCTCTTTTTAAACCGGTATCTTCATATACATAAGATATTATACTGGACCGAATGGCATGACTTTTTGGCCAACGTTGAGGAGCTGATATTGAGTTTGTAAAGTGCATAACACCTGTTAAACGCCATGCAGCATCAGCATTCACGGTTTGCTCTAAAGTCAAGTCCACTGGCTGCCTTGAGAAAGCTTTATTGGACCTCTTAACGCCAAAGCATCCCTTTCAAACTGGCGTCTTAACCCAGGAAGTGTCTCATCAACTCTTATCAAGTTGTCATGATATTTAACTAACCAGTGTGCATAGTTAGGCTGATTAAATGCAAAAAACAAATTTGAAATTTTTGGAAATATATAGGAAAAGTTCAAAACCGCCTGTTCGTATACTTCTACTCAGTGTTAAATAATGTCCTATGATGTTAATATAGATCATGTAAAATTGCTGCGTTTTCCCGAATTTGCCATTTATTGTTTCGTCCTTGTATGTAGAGTATTTTGCAAGTAGGGTAGACAGCTGTGGGCTGTTGGCGTGCAAGATGAAAGCTTTTCACTTTGAAAGTCCTTTACTTCAGATATAATGTCTTCTTCAATATTAATATTCGTATGCTTAAGAAATGATTTGAAGTGTAGAATTTGTAGTCCTAGAGACATCATAGGAAGCAATCGCTTACACCGATTAAAATGCTTTCCCGCTATGAAACCAGCAATAGAGCCACTGACTAGTAGTTCACTTTCGACCATTATATGAGAAAGGCCACATTCTTCTATAAACTTTCCAACAGCATGGAAGTATGCCATCATTACATGGAAGGTACCTAGATGAATAAACACATTATTGAATTTCGGCCTTTCGGTAGACTGAATTTGCATTGAAACTTTAGCAATGGCCAAGTCATATGAAACTTGCATGTAAGTTTCTTTGCATTCTTCCGCAATTCTTTGACCCTGTATTAATGTTTCAAAAACGACAGATGCATTGGTCGGCGACAGATTAATTGGAGTTAGATAAGATACTTTTTGCCTAGGGCTATTATCGTGTACTATGAGGCTATTATACCCAACCCACATTGGAGTATTAGGTATTTTTAGAGCATGCGATAACTTCCAGATTGCATCAGCATTTCTTACAGCCCTTAGATTTTTCGGCACTGATTTACATGTTTCGGTCATGGAAGGTGTCAATTGTTCCAACATTCTTGCCCTTTTAGAGTATGGTTGTAGTTCTGGAATTATGGCGTCAAACGCTCTCCTTCGTTTGGCACCGATTTTTACACTTGATGAACAGCAAGGATCAGAAGGGGAATCATCATACGTGATAATATTGGAATCAACATTTTGGAATATTATGCTAAATGTGTCATGTAAAGTGTCTTTACCACTGCACGTATCAACAAACCGAGATCAAAGTTATCAAATGCTATTCCTGTACATAAGTTGGGAAGCTTTTCAATATTCTCAGGACATAAGCTGAATCTGTCAGTGGGAGAAAAAGTTGTTTTAGTCTCCATTTCTTCTCTCACATTATAACTTAAGCAGTGGCCATGTCTATTGACGATATCAATAACTTTTCTGCTACTAGTTAAGCTTTTCAATGCCATTCCTAAAGTCAAATGCTTAGATGTTTTTATTTTGCCATTGCTTACTGCGTTAATAATGTCGTAGCATATACAGTGGCGAGCTTATAAATAGGGAAATAGTAGTTACAGTTGTTTGAAAACATGCAAAGCAACATCAGACAACTAATTTTGGTAAAAGTTGTTATTGCAGTGTAGAGCACATATTCAGGAACTAACTTTCGCTTGTAGGAGACTGCATTCTATCTGTTTTCTATTTGTTTGTGTTTAAATAACAGTACATCTATTGAATCGGCGCGAGCAAATAAATAGGGAAATTACCTTTTTCTCAGTTTCGACTCAACTTTTATGCAAGTAGCTTGATTTCCTCGTAAGTTTTGGCGGTTAAACAATTTTTTTTTGTAATGTGTAGTGTTTATGCGATATTTGACTTTATAGAAATGGGACGAGGCAAACACATAACACCAGATCAGCGCCGGGAAATTTGTCGCTTGAAGGAAGAAGGCATGACGCTGTCCGCAATATCTAAGCATTTAGATATTTCAATAAATACCTTTCATTAAGCTTTGGAGTTCCAAACGTCATGGGGACTTCTCTAACCAACAAGGCCTCGAAAAACAACAAGCCGTGATGATCGCATCATTCACTGTCTGTCTGAAAAAGATAGATTTAAGAGTGCTGTTGACATTCACATCGAAATATCGGCACAAGAACACGCTAATATTGGTGTTCATACAGTACGACGCCGTTTGGCCGAATTTGGTTTGCGAGGCCTTGTTGCACGAAAGATGCCTCTTATAAGCAACAAGAATAGGGGAGCCAGATTGTTGTTTGCGAAAGAGCATATTAATTGGACACACGAACAGTGGAAAAATGTTATCTTCACTGATGAATCTAAATTTAATCGTTTTGGTTCTGATGGTAAAACATACATATGTTCGACGTCGTGTGGGCGAAGAATTCAATGAAAAGTGTCTGAAGCCAACAGTAAAAGGAGGTGGTGGGTTTGTGATGATGATGATTTGTTTATGATGATGATGATGTTTATTGGGTCCTGGTCCTATTTGTCGAATTAATGGAATCATAGGTTGACATGCGTATGTAGACATATTGAAAGACAACCTACTTTCTTACGCTGTTGAGAATCTTCCCCAAAACTGGATTCTACAAGCGGATAACGATCCATCACGTACGTCAAGAAAAGCTCAGGAATTTTTGCAAGACAACAACGTGAACGTTATGACATGGCCAGCTCAATCTCCTGCCCTTAATCCGATTGAGACGCTTTGGAATGACGTTGACAAAATCGTCAAAGACAAAAAAACCTTCAAACCTTAACGAAATGTATGAATTTATTCAAGGCGGATGGAGAAACATTTCCATTGATCGATGCATTCGGCTCATTGATTCAATGCCCCAAAGATGTGGGGAGGTAATAAGGAACAAAGGGGGGGCGACTTAATATTAATGTTTTATAAAGTTTCAGCCAATTTTATATTAATTAAACCAAAAATTACATATCATGTTCGCATATATGTTATTTTATAAAAAATTCCCTATTTATGTGCTCGCAACGTCAAAGGATCAAATTTTATATTTTTATTTTTTTATTTTTAGAAAAATAGATTAAGCATTTTAATTTTCATAAAAATTTATAATAAATGAATCACTCTTGTTTATGAATAAGTTTGTTTTTCAGTTTTTGAAGATTTGACTGTTATGATTTGACTATACAGAAATTACTTTTTTAAGCTACATTTCCCTATTTATAAGCTCGCCACTGTAGATTGGACGATCCTAGAACAGTCAGAGCTCTCACGACGTTGAAGACTTGTGCCACCTATTAATGTTAAAACAAATTTTTGAAGCTCCTTGGGAATAGAACACTCTCCTGATATTAAATTGTCAGCAGTTAGCTTTGTAGGCAACTTATTTGGTTCTATTTGCAGAGTTTTCTCTTTTAAAATCAGAGCTGCTCTTTGCAAAACATCAGTTTCTTCTAACATTGAGAAGGTTGTATCATCTAAAACGACACCACGTATAGGAACAACAATATTTCTACTATGCATTTAAATTATTTGAATTTTCTTGCTAAATGTGGTAAGAATTTTCTTTTCTAAGATACTATGCGAAGCACTGCTAGATTGAGTTATCTTATTTTCAAAGTTTGCCCTTTGTACATTAGTATTGTAAATATTATACAAAAAGGATATAAAAACACAATGCTTCTTTTTGATAATTGTGTCTTCAATAAAAGAACAGAGTTCAATACACGCTTTTTGATTGCATTGTCGGACTATATGCCAAGGATTGTTTTTTGATTCATGAACAGCTTCTAATCAAGTCTGCACTTAGGATAATATTTTAGCTCTACTCCTAACAATTGTTTCTCAGCAAATATCTGGAACAATTTTTCATCATTCAAAGTACTCGCATACTTCACGATAGTTGACGATATCGTGTTACGTTCAAAGGCACGTATGGGTTGAATGCGACCTTTATGCTTCCTTTGTGTCTTCTTTGTTCACTACTTTCGCCGGCAGTCTCTGCAGGTGCAGCGATTTGAATTTTATCAAAGCTATCGTCATTCCTTTCAATAAGCTGGCCAGCATCCATACTATTTTGAGCGATTAAGATGTTTTTTTCACTATTAAGACTAACATCACAAAACTAAACTGCAGAATTTAAATCTTTTATCGATACATTTAATGATGGTGGTATTATGTCTTCAGGAAAATATTTTTTACTTAATGCTGTAAAACGTGATAGTCTTTGGTGTTACATTTACTAGAGCGCAAAACAACATCCGAATATTTGAACTTTAACTTAGCCCGAATTTTTAGACACTCATTACATTTTTTTTAAATTTTCTTCACTAAACAATATAATTTTTCCGCTGTAATCATTACAAAAAATGCACATTAACTACGACGATGGCATACTTAAAGCGATTTCAATAGACAGTATTACACGTAATGAAGCTTCATCTACTAAGATCAGTGCAACTAAGTCAAAAATGTCGATAGGCTACAAACAAACAAAACACCTACAAAAGTTGAAAGTTATCGGTTAGTCATAAGCAAATCAACAGGTTAACGATTGTCAATTCTTACAAGGGGTTCAAGAAATAAAAAAAGAAAAACTAAATGATACTAAAACGTTTAATGTTTGTGATACAACTTTTTGTGCATACCTTAAAGTGAGTAATGCAATGTATTTTGACTTATGGTGAAGACTTTTTTTTTTCTAAATTGCAGATTTAACAACTAATGATTGGACTGAATGAAAATAAAAACAAAAAAAAACTATTATGTTACTTCAAGTGTAGAAACATCATGAGGAGAAAAAGTATTTGGCTTATTTCGAAATGTTGGGTTTTAAAATATATAATATTTACTATCGAATATTTTCGAAAGTATAAATGTTAGGACTAAACTTAATACACGGTCTTAAAGATCTTTGGATAATCTTTCCGAATCAGTTGAAATATTTTTAATCATTTACATATTTTTGAAGATATGCAACAATTCCTTATACAAACCATTGAAAATGCCCCTCACGCACAATGCGCTTTGACGCGCTCTGACAAGGTGTTGCGACCGGAATTTCGCTTTGCCATTTCAGTTCTAGATTCACCAGTATATACTAGATGATATACCAAAATTTGAGCGCTGACGAAATAACTTAAAAATTGTAGTTTCTGTTACATGTTTCGGGCACTCTGACAGGGGTTTGCGACCGCCCAATCGCTCTGGCAATTTCACTACACGATATGATTTTTAATTGCGATTCATCAAGCAAAGACTCAAAGTTGACGCTATAATTTTTTTTCCAACATTTTTTACAGCTTTGAGGTCATGTAGCCCCTAAAGCGCCCGGCCCAGGTCCGCCAGAATTTCACATCCGTGATGTATCCGAACGAAATAATCATGAAAATATTTCACCAGCTCTCCGTCTATATCCACGTTGTACTGCATGTTAAAAGGCTGCGCATAAGTTTTCACCAAAAATTCTACAAGTGTAATGATTTGGAAAAAAACGGTTTTCATGTCCGGGTAGCTATATTTACGTCTTCTCTCGTTCTACGCAAATTTCAAATGAAGATTTCTGTCAAAAGTGAAATGGTTTGGAAACAAAACATTCATACCCATATCGAGAATTATTTCTGCAAATGCGTTTTCGGTGGATATTTGATGATAGCAACCCTTCTCTTTTCTACACATTTAAAATCTACCTGTCTCGCTGGACATGACTTTCAATCCCATGAACGTGTGGCCAAGCAAACTTGCTTACCCATGAACTTCATATTAATGAAAGAAACTTTGACATATGGGGTACGCTGAAATCTAGAACAGAACATATCGTTGAAGTAGTAGGTTCGCAAGGATAAGATTTTGTGAAGTTAAAAAAAAAAAGAAAAATGAGTTAGATTTCAGTATATGCTCCTTTTTATGATTATGTACATATCTCTTTATTTTGTTTTCCGATCTGTACCTAATTAGGTTTTATATATTTTTCTCCAAAGTAATTAGTAGTTTCCATAAATCTCGAAGTGGTGCATATTTCTGTTCCCGTCATTTCTGATTTGTCGTTGATTTTAATGACTGTACTCTTTTGACTCACTACAATCTACCCGTCTCTCGCGATACGACTTTCATTCACATGGTAATGCAGCCAGGCACTTACAAAATTACGGTAGATTTTGGAATCTACCGCCCAACAATAGCAAATTAACCAGCATGTGCAACACGCCTCCAGATTTAATTCGCTCTACTACTACTACTCTTCTCTCTACTAATTTTCGACTTCCGCACACTTTTTTTTTTTTTTTTTGCCGAGAGCAGGTGAAAAATCTTCCAAAGACACCATAAGGCCCGACCGCGCGTGCTTATGGTAGTGTGAGATTTTTGCTCACTAAAAAAACACCTCTCCTCAAAATTAATACTACAACTAAGCCAGTGCTTATCCAGTAGTTTTATTTTCGCTTACGAGAATCGTTATTCTACAAAAAGATTATCGTATGTGATTAAAAATAAATGTAGCACTTTAGACAGGTTAAATTCCAATGAAAGTTCCTGCCTTTTCACGACCTTCATATGCTATGACGCGAGGTCAAAAGGTTTTGTCCTTTGAAGACGACGAATTGAATTGTTCGCGTCAAGTAGTTGAGTGATAGTACGGTTACAATGGCCGTGAACACGATCTTTGTGTTTACGCGCAAATTTGACTATCTCTTCGACGACGCTGGGAACTCCCAGATCCCGATGAATATCTTCGTTACGTACATACCACGGTGCGTTAACGATCGTTCTAAGAACTTTATTTTCGAAAGTTTGTATGATGTTTCTATTGCTTTTTTTGGTACAACCCCATAGTTGTATACCATACGTCCACACTGGCTTTAGCACTTGCTTATAGATAAGCAGTTTGTTATGTAGGCTCAACTTCGAATGTTTTCCGAGTAGCCAGTACATTTGTCGGTATTTGTTTTGAAGTTCGTCGCGGTTTCTTTTTCACGTGCGATTTCCATTTGAGCTTGACATCTAGAGTTATTCCTAGATATTTTGCTTCGTTTGCGTACGGTATTTGAGCCGAGTTTAGATATACAGGCAATCTATCCACTTTTTTGTACGTAAAGTTGACGTGAGTAGATTTGCTTTCATTCAGCACAATACGCCAAGAATTCGTCCAAGCGTGGACTTTATTAATAGCATGTTGAAGCTTTCCGGTTGCTGCTTCAATGGTATCTCCCGTTGTCAATATCGCCGTATCGTCCGCAAACGTGGCGACGACACAGTTTCTTTCTTGCGGGATGTCACGCGTGTAGAGTACATATAGAAGTGGGCCAAGGACACTTCCTTGTGGGACTCCGGCCGCAATCTCCTTGAAGTCAGAGTAATCGTTTCCGTGCTTAACACGAAAGAGTCTCTCGGTGAGGTACGATCGTAAGATTAGAAAGAGTTGCCGTGGCAGTAGTCGTTGCAATTTATACTCCAAGCCTTCGTGCCAAACCTTATCGAAAGCTTGTGAGACGTCAAGAAATACACCACAACAAATTTTTTTTTCTTCCAGAGCTTTCTCAATCACGTCAGTTATTTTGTGGACTTGGTCAATTGTAGAATGTTTAATTCTAAATCCAAACTGATGGTCAGGAATGAGACGTCTTTCGTCGATTACGGGCTGTAGACGTTTGGAAAGAAGTTTTTCGAATATTTTTGAGATAACCGGCAATAGGGAAATAGGCCGATATGATTTCTTCTCATTTAGCGGTTTGCCTGGTTTCGGGACCATTATAATCTCGGCGACTTTCTATTGCCTCGGAACATAAAGCAATCTGACCGAAGCGTTGATCAAATAGAGCAGTTTGATAATAGCTATATTCGGCAATTCCTTAACTACCTGCGCCGTTATCAAGTCGTAACCCGGAGCTTTTTTGTCTTTACATTTTTAATCACTTCCCTCAGTTCAATCAATGCAACTTTTTTTACTTTAAAGTTGTCAGATGTCGTGACTGGGAAGTCGGGCGTTAACGAAGGGCCGTCGAACGGCTTAAACGTTTCTTCTAAGTGCAAAGCAAAAACTTCTGCCTTCTCTTTGTCGCTCTTGGACCAGTTTCCATCGATTTTCCGAATTGGTGGTGCTTGCATTTGAGGTTTCCGGATGCCTTTTAGCGCTTTCCAAAGTGAATAATTTGATTCTCTTTCACCGGAGAGATTTTCAAGGTAGGTCGCTATCTTTTTGCTTTTGAATTCGCAAATACTATCTCTAAGCCGATTGCATAGTCGGTTAAGGACCGTTTTATGCTGCGGTGCACGAGTGATTTGCCACTTCTTTTGTGCTTTTCGTTTCTCCCTCACCAGTTCAATGATTTCTCTGGGATACTTTCCGTTGCGATTGATCTTATAGCTTCTAGAAGGAGTGTTTCTCCATGCCGCTCTTTGAATTGCTTCCACGATACGATCAATTTCGTCCTCTAGTTCACAAGGTGTTCTAAGTGATACATTTAAGGCGATATTTGTTTCGCAATCATTTCTAAAGCCCTCCCAGTTTGTTCTATTGCTAGTGAGTCTTGGAGGTCCTTTTTTCTTGATCGGCGCTTCTCCAAGTAATAAAATTACCGGCGAGTGGTCAGAAGGGAGATCAAAACATTCTTTGACTGTAACAAACTTCTCGTAAATGCCTTTTGTAACAAAAAAATCGATAAGATCGGGAATTTTTTGTGAGTCAGTTAGCCAATAGGTCGGTTTTCCGCACACTGTTCACCCTCCTACGATCAAGAAAATGTATGGAGGGAAACACTTTGGGAAAAGAATACTCATACCTCCACAGAGAATTATATTTTTGAGCCTTCCGTACGGTGTGAATGAACCCTCCGACGATCGGATCAAAATTCGAAAGTGTGTCAGAAACAAAACGGTTTGAGAAAATTACATCCATTCTCTCACCGAGTATTATATTCTGAAGTGGACTTTCAGTAGATTTTTGGTGCAATTAACCCCTCGCTTTTTGACTCACATAAAATCTACCCGTCTCGCGCGACACGACTTTCATTCTTAGGTAAGTAGGTAGAATGTGGTTGTGTCAGCAAACCATGTCGAAACTTAATTAGCGCAGAAGCGCCGTTTTAATACCACAACTTAAGTGACCTATCGGGTGTAAAAAGGGCTTTAACTTGTACGGAAAGGGAAAAAGAGTAAGGATTATTCAAATCCACCCCGTTACATTGAGGAAACTGATAATATCCCCAATGCTAATCTCCGCTAACTCTATTAGTTTGTTGAAAAAAGGTTTACTTAAGGTGCGCTGTCTGGCCCTTCCTAAAGCCGGGTACTTGCAAAGGAAGTGTAAGATTGTTTCTTTCTTGTTAGCAATATTGCGTTAAATGTAATGCCTATTCTAGCCGCATGAACCCCGATGGGTCAGTGGCCAGTACTAACTGCCAGAACACTTGCGATATCTGCACGGTTTCTGTTTAGTAGATCTTGCGTTCTTTTCCGGAAGTATTTGGGCCACATCTGCCTGGAGATGACACAGTTCCCCACTCCCTGCCATCTGCTATCAGCCTTTAAAAGATAATGGGCGAAGATGACTCCCTTAAGGACCCCCAACGGGACGTTCATCGCCTTTGCTAGGGAAGCATCAAGGGCAGATCCCTGCCTCGCGAGTTTATCAGCTCGCTCAGACAGATCCTTAACCGATGACCTAGCGAGGCGAGTTCCTTTTTGCACTGTTCTACTAGCGTCGAGGATATAGTGGCAGATGTTATAGCCTTGATAGCGGCCTGGCTGTCAATGAGGATGGCAGTGGTATTTAGGGGTGTAGAGGTTCGCTTAAGTAGGCTGCAGGCCTCCTTTACAGCAAAAACTTCCGCCTGGAAGATACTGCAGGAATCAGAAAGCTGGTAAGACCTGGAAATATTTATAAGGAACTGAACCACACACTGGGAGTTAACAGCTATTTTAACAGGGAGTAGTTGCTCTGTCAAAAAAAGTTTCATTTTTAAAGTTAGAACCGACATTTTAGGTCTTAACTAAACCCCACACAGGCTCGATCTCCGAGCAACCTGTCGCCTTTGTAATCGTAATGAAACTGAAGATGTCTTTTACTTCCTAGTAGTATTTCCTATTCTTTTGGAAATCCGCAGGCTATACTTTTCTAAGAGCTCCCTCACACTTGATGAAACCAAACGTATTCTAAATGGATTCTATAGTTGGAAAGTACTTTATCGATTTTGCAGTCATGCTTTAAGCTATCGTAACACTTTTTTAGACTAAAAACAGAACTCAGAATCAAATTGATAAGTTCAAATTAGCTAGCTATCTTTACATTTATGTATATATTATACTGTATACTTTTATATCTATAATGTATTTTTTTTAAATCATTAATACTTTGCCCTTTGTTAAGAGTTATCTTACATTGTAAAACACCATAAAACCTATCCAAATATGCATCCTAGTAAAACAACAGATGTTGCAATCCACTGTATAGACCTATCCAAATATGCATCCTAGTAAAACAAGAGATATGACGCACATGGACGCTAGATGCTGATAACAGTTCGGTGATACACGAACTGTATGCATGCTGCATGTCTCATTCCAATTCCCATTCCATTCCCACACCTTTTTTGTTATTTGTAAAATAGTATATAAGATAGAATATTTTAAGAATAAAGGGACTTCTGATTATACAAGCACAAGAGACGGTGGTTAATTTTTATTTCAACCCGGTGTACTGGTTTACGTGCCTTTGCATCACAAATACAAATTATCGACAAGTTTATGTCCTTGGCGAATTGTCAAATAGAGAATCAAAAGAGGTTCTCCCGAACACCCTTCTTTATCTTTCTCTTTTTTTGTAATGTATTAAATTTTCAATCTCGGCAGACGGCAAGTTTTGTCATGCCAATTGTTTTCTCTTGTATATCCACTGTGTAATTACGAATTAATGTTACTTACTGCCAAGTGCTGAAAGAGAGTCTCCGCAAAACTATTCGCATCATAAAGTCTCCTAACACTGAGAGGAAGTGCATTCCAAAGATGAATAGCATGAACAAAAAATTGACGCTCTGAGTTTTGGTGATGGACACGCAGTTGGATTAAACTTAAAGAGCGGCTCGACCGTGAAAGTTTAAGTTTTTCGAATATATATGGACGCTGTTTGCAAGTAATAACTTTTGAAGGTACTTGATTGCGCAATCTTCGAAATATTTGTCAGGAGTGCATCTTAATATTTTTTTAGCATATTGCGAAATATCCGTAGACGTAACGAGTGACATTGTTAAACGCCACGTAATGTGCATAGATCATCATTACACCATATTTTGCATAAAGACCTAAAACTACACCCCTATAAAATTCAATTGGTGCAAGAATTAAAGCCCCAGGATGACAGTCGGAGGCTTGACTTCGTAAACATTGATCTCCAGGAGACGTGACATAAATTGGCCTCCTCGCAGTCCCAAATTAAACCCCTATGGGCTTTTTCTGTGGGGTTATCTCAAATCTAAAGTTTACGCCAATAAACCGAATTCCCCGGCGTATTTGAAAGAAAATATTCATCACGGAATGGCAGCCATCACGGAGTTTACCTGCCGAGCTGCCATAAGAAATTTTACTGTTCGACTAAATAAGTGCCGCGAACGCGAGGGGTTACATTTGGACGATATTACTTTTAAGAAATAAATTCCCAAATTGTGTACTTTAATAATTAATAAACATTTTTCAATAGATGGCTTACTTTTTTTTTTAATCAATCCACTAAATATAAACTTTCTTTTTAGACACCTTGTATTTGATATCCTTTTATTATCCTTTTTTTATTTCGATATCCCGCGAAATTGCCGAATTTAGTGGAGTTTTCCTCTTTTTCGGCCAAAAAAGATGGTAAGTTTATGCATCCAAGGAAGACGAGAGCTGCTCGTGAGCTCTACGAGCAAAAGAGACGGGAAGAACATCGGCTTCTCCAAAAGAAGAAGAAAGAGCATGAGAAGCGCGCGTTTGAGAATATCGAGAGTTTATACTCCAGGAACAATGTACGGAAGTTTTAGCAAAAGGTAAAAAGAACGTGTCAGACAAGTAATACCCGTACAGAAACCTGTAGAGATGAAAATGGAAACTTCATAGTAGAACCACAGTCGGTGCTGAGAATATGGAAAAACTACTTCTGCAGACTGTATAACGGCGACGAAGATCAACATCCCGCTGTCAGGCAGAATGAACCATTCAACATAGCGATGATAGTCAAAATTTCCGTCCACCTGAACAAAACGAAGTGAGGATAGCAATATCCAAGCTAAAACCCAACAAGGCTGCTGTACCTGACGGCTTACCGGCCGAACTTTTCAAGGCAGCTGGGGTTAAATTGGTAGAGAGCATACACCAACTCATCTCTAAGATTTGGTCAGACGAGTGTATGCCTGATAAATGGAATCTCAGCATCGTTTGCCCGATCCACAAGAAAGGAGACCCCTTCAACTGCGCCAATTATAGAGGCATGAGTCTCCTCAACATCGCATACAAGATCTTTTCTGCGATATTGTGTGAACGCCTGAAACCTTTTATCGACAGCCTGATTGGACCCTATCAGTGCGGTTTCAGGCCAGGAAAGTCCACCATCGATTAAATCTTCACACTTCGGCAGATCCTGGAGAAAACCCAAGAATTCCAAATCGATACTCACCACCTCTTTATCGATTTCAAGGCCGCCTATGACAGCATCTATAGAGAAGAGCTTTATAGAGCCATCTCTAGTTTTGACATCCCTGCCAAACTTGTCCGTCTGTGCAGGCTGACGATGGAGAACGCTCGCTACTCCATCAAGGTCGGTAATGACCTCACCGAGACCTTTGATGTCAGAAAAGGCTTTAGACAAGGTGACGCGCTGTCATGTGACTTCTTCAATATTGTACTTGAACGGATTGTGCGGAACTCACAAGCCAACACCAGAGCCACAATCTATTACAAATCTGTACAACTGCTTGCATACGCCGACGATATAGACATTATCCCGGAAGAACTCAGCGTGCTGTCACCGGTGCGTTTGCAAGCATTGAGGCGGAAGCGGCCAAAATGGGTTTAGCGATAAACGAGGGCAAAACCAAGTATATGCTATCAACCAGAAGGGAAAACCGACACCGACGAATTGGACAAAAGGTCACAGTGGGCAGCTATAACTTCGAGGTAGTAAGGGACTTTGTCTACCTTGGCTCTGCTATAAATTCTAACAACAAAATCAGTGCAGAAATCAATCGAAGAATAACTCTTGCCAATCGCTGTTTTTTTGGGCTTATAAGGCAATTCAACAGTTAATCCCTATTTCGAACAACTAAGGAGACTCTATATAAGACCTTGATCATCCCAGTCCTGGTTTACGGCGCTGAAACATGGACTTTATTAAAAGAGGAGTAAGATATCCTTGGTCGCTTCGAGAGAAAAATTCTTCGTAAGATTTTCGATCCCGTTTGCGTTGATGGGTTTTGGAGGAGAAGATTCAATCACGAACTATACGAGCTGTACAGCGACATCGACCTAGTCAAAAAACTGCGTATTGGACGTCTGAGATGGCTAGGACATGTAGAGCGAATGGACACCAACGCCCCAGCCCGCAGAGTCTTCGAATCTAACCCCGAGGGACGATGCCGTAGAGGGATTCATAGCCGTAGATGGCGCGCACAAGTTCCACGGGACTTCGACCAACTTGGAGTGCGCAACTGGAGGCAACTAGCTAAAGACCGAGCTAAATGGAGAGGCTTGTTGGCTGAGGCTGAGTTTGCTACTTATGTAGAACTGCACATCGTCTGCGTACATGAGTGGCGATGAGTTTTTGATTATGGTCGAAATGTCATTGATAAATATTGTGAATAACAAAGGTCCGAATACGGACCCCTGAGGTGCACCCGCTGAGGTTGCAATAAAGTCAGACATCGCATTATTAACAGCAACCGCTTGCTTTCTTCCACAAAGCTATGTATTGATGAGCTTGATAGCAGATGCTGAAAAGCCAAACAACGTCTTGAGTTTTAAGAGAAGCTGCATATGATCCACCGTATCAAAAGCCTTGGAAAATTCTAGCAAAGTCACAAAAATTATTAGATCTTTATCGATCGCCACTCGAATATCGTCAGTTGCTTTAAGCAGAGCAGACGTACAGCTATGATACGGCCTGAATCAAGATTGATTTGTGCAAAGTAGTTTATTGCTCTGTATAAAGACAGACATTTGCTTATGCATTATCTTTTTCATGACATTTGGCAATGGGTCTATACTTACTCTAGTAGACGTAGTTATTATACTATTAAAAATATGGTTTATAGCCGTAAGAATATATGGAAGTATGATTTTAATAAAAATCGGATGAATCCCGTCGGCACCAACAGCTTTCGACTTCATTTTAAGGAAAGCGTTAACAACATCATCCTTTTCAATACGAGGGAATTCAAAGCCATTAAGCGTTACATCCAGTAGATCAGCACTTGCACTGTCGTGCGAGGGAAGATAAAGAAAAAGCGGACGTCTTTGCGGCCCACCTGGAAGAAACCTTTAAACCGTGCGATGGACAAGTGGTTTACGATAACATCAATGGGCTGGATTTACCATCTGAAGATTTAACACTCACAAGTGCAACGCTAAGGGAGCTCACACATGAGGTCGAGAATCTAAAACCTAAGAAACCTCCTGGTTATGATTTGATTACCGGAGAAATTCTCAAAGTTTTACCTAGAAAAGCATTGATTAAGCTTCTCCATATTGTAAATGCTGCACTTAGATTAAAACACGTGCCGAGCCAATGGAAAGTTGCGGAAGTCATAATGGTTTTAAAACCAGGAAAACCGCCAAATGAAGTAAAATTGTATAGACCAATTTCGCTTCTTCCAATCATATCGAAAATTTTCGAGAGGATATTATTAAGGCGTCTCCAACCGGTTATAGAAGAAAATAATCTTATCCCTGACCACCAGTTTGGGTTCAGAAGTAAGCATTCGACGATTGACCAGGTGCATAGAATTACTGACGTAATCGAGAAAGCACTTGAAGAAAAAAAGATTTGCTCAACCGTATTTCTTGACGTCTCGCAAGCCTTTGATAAGGTGTGCAATGATGGCTTGACATGCAAATTACGACAAGTTCTCCCTGTATGCTTATTTGATATTCTAGAATCATATCTCGGGAATAGACTCTTTCGTGTTAGACATGGAGTCGAATAGTCCGAGCTCAAGGAAATTTCGGCCGGCGTACCGCAAGGAAGAGTTCTTGGGCCGCTTCTCTATTTGCAATATACTCGTGATATACCGAACGAAGATGGCACTATCCTTGCTACGTTTGCCGATGACACCGCTATCCTAGCAGTAGGTAAAACAATTGAAGAAACGACTGCAAAACTGCAAAACGCATTATGGAATGGACGAGGGACTGGCGGATCGCCCTCAACTAGATCTAAATCTGTTCACGTGAATTTCACTTACAAGAAAACTAATAACTTGCCAATTTTCCTAAACTCGGTCCGAATACCCTTTGCAAACTAGGCCAAACGCCTGGGAATGACACTCGACGCAAGACTGAAATGGAATTCGCACGTGAAAATGAAACGAAAAGAACTCGAAATCAAATATAGAGAAATGCACTGGTTACTCGGAAAACATTCCCAGCTCCGTACTGAGAACAAACTGCTTTTATACAAGTAAGTGCTAAAGCCGGTGTGGACCTACGGTATACAACTTCGGGGTTGTACCAAGAAAACAAATGCAAATATTTTACAAGCTTTTCAAAATAAAGTGTTAAGAGAAATTGTACGATATCCACAGGGATCTCGGAATTCCGACAATCGAAGCTGAAATTAGAAGCTTCGCGAGAAAGCATAGAAACCGACTAATCGGACATGTCAACAATACAGTCCTACAAATTTTGGATGAGAGCAATTTATTGCGCTGACTACAAAGGACAAAACCTTTCGACTTGGCGAGATAATGGTTAACCGCGTCTAGATTGCGGAATATACAGGATCTTTCAGTGGAAAGAAACCTGCCAAACGTTTTTATTTCATGATAGAAAAATTGCTTGATAAGTTATTACTTCGTTGCGATATCTAACAAATTTATATCGAATGGTGGTGTTTTTTTAGTCAGTAAGAATCTGACACTACTATGAGCACGCGCTTGCTATTCTCATAGTGTCTATGGAAGATTTTTCACCTACCCTCGGAAAAAAAAAAAAGCTCGCGCAAATTTTCCCAGATAGTTTTTGAGGGTAACTTCTGGTCAAAGTGTCTATCTTAGGACACTCTTTTGGCTTGCTTAATCTTGGAGTTGACAAAATTCCTTAGTTGGCGAAAGCTGTTATAAAATTCTTCGAGCTTAAATCTTTTCTACTTATAAGCTGTATCACGACTGTTTCCTAGCGCAATGATTTCTGGTGTAAACCGTGCCTTATGAGAACATGTAGTAATTTTAGTTCTGAGCGGCACATGTGTATTGTATAATTGCAGTACAATTTGTTGAAGGTAATCAACTTGGGTATCAGTGGAGATTTCGTAATAAATTGAATACCAATTTATTCTTTGAATATCTTGCTCCAGAATATCAGAATTAAGATTTCTAAAGTCTCGCTAAAAATTAGGTCAGGTGCTGAAACTTGACTATAGAAAACATCATCACAGTCGTTGGAGAGGAACAAATCCAAAAGAGTACTAGTTTGAGATAAATCTGTTGGGACAGTCGTGTTTACAATGTCCAAACCAAGAGTTTTCATAGATTGAACAAATGACTCAGGCCCTCATTATGCAATATGTTACAATTGAAATCACCACATACTATAGTTTTCCAATAGTTTTGGGAGGAATTTTCTAATAAGTTAAAAATGGGAGTTAAATCAAAATAGCTATTTGGTCTATAAACGACACTAATGAGAAATTTTTTCCGTTGACAAACAGCTTCGACAAAACAATACTAAAGTGGAATATCAGAGGGTGAGCTTATCAAAAATGTAGTGGCTAAACTATTACGAATGTAAATTGCAACACCTCCAATTCTATTATGCTTATTACCTCGGAAAATTCTGTAGCCATGAAGAGCGTGTGCTTCATCCATTATTCCAGTTTTAAACCATGGTTCAGTGACACATACTACATCAACATTAGAATAAGCAAACATTCATACCATCATCTTAAAAGGAGCTCACGATAGTTCCAGACATCAATAATGTAAAGAATGTAAAAAGAAAACTAACCTCACAGGAAAGAGAAATGAAGACACAACTTGAAATTAGGGAATCTACTTTCGAACAGCTGGCAGACAGTGAATACATACACAAAAATACGCAACAGACAGAAATTAAATAAAATAATTAAGAGCAAAAATAATTAAATAAAATAATTGAGAGGCAGAAATAGTTTCAAAATAAGTAATCTGGAACCGCAGCTTACGTGTGAACAGGTAGGACTTCATCATGATAAGTATTGGTAGCAGCAGCAATAGCATCCAAGTGGTGAATGAAATCGATCAAACTGGCTTTAGTATTTAGTCTAATGCACATAAACTAGACCAGTGCGGGTGAAAACGGAAAAATGGTTAGTTGGAAAGCACTTCGATTAAGCTGAAAACTGCGCACAGAACTGCGCACAGTAAAGGCTTTCATTTAAGTAGATCGGTCTGTCAGATTGCAAACCAAGATTTTGTAAAGGCATGGTGACTTTATCCGCCGCTGAGTTAAATTTTATTTATGACGGCTGAGTTCTCCATAGGTCCTTTAGGTTTTGTACGAAAAATATCTCTAGGAACCAGAGGAGGAACACAGTCGATGGAGGTGCAGAGTGAATCAAACATTTTCCGTAGATTTTCCTTAGCTGTCAGTGGAACACTATGGAGTACAGCATCGGTGTAAAGTGTGTCGCGCTCCATTGAATCCACTTTGCCATGTAGTCTGGATATTTCATTATCGAGCTGTGTATGTACAGGGTGGGTCAACTACAAGTTTCTTTTTAAAAATGCAATAAAATGAACAAAATAAAATTGTTTCCATCTATTATGGCTTTATTAGTAAGAGCAAACATTCCCATTAATTATAGAATACAACGTCGTTCAAGTGGCTGCCTCGGCTAGCCTCACAGAAGCGCATTTTATCACTCCAATTTTCCAAGACCTTGTTGATGGTTTCGGGCTGTAGCTCACGGATTGCTTGGATGATATTGGCCGTAAGTGCTTGAATCGTTCACGGATTGTTGGCATTACATCGGTCCTTCACGGTTCCCCACAAAAAAAAGCCCAAAGGGGTCAAATCGCAGCTCCGAGGCGGCCAATTGACATCGCCAAGACGGCTGATAACACGATTTGGTAATTTGGTGCGCAAAAGACCGATTGTGGCATGGGCTGTGTGGCATAGCGCGCCATCCTGCATGAACCAGAGGTCGTCCAAATCCATGTCTTCAATTTCAGTAAAAAAAAAAGTCGTTAACATGGCTCTGTAACGCCCACCGTTGACCCAAACGTTGTTCCTTATTAACGTAGCCACCGAGATGAAAATGTGCCTCGTCAGAAAAGATGATTTTTCGCCCAAAATCGATGTCCAATTCAAACTGCTCTAAGGCCCAAACTGTGAAGCGATAACGAAGCGGACGGTCGTGCGCTTTCAATTGCTGAATCAATTGGACCTTGTTAGCGAATAATCCCAGATCTTTGTGCAGAATTCTCCTCAGGCTAGTGCGTGAAATGTTGAGCTGTTGAGATCGATGACGAGGTGATGTTCGTGAATTGAGTCTCACACTCTTGGCTACAGCAGCCACATTCTCGTCTGTGCGCACCGTACGACGACGGGGACCATGAGTGTTGTCCACTAGCATACAAGTCTCATGAACTTTTTGCACAAACTTGCGTACAGCAGGCGCGGTGGGTGCTTCATTTCGGCCAAAACTTCTTTTCAAAAAACGCACTATTTGGGCAGCACTCACTTTGGTAATAAGTTTTCAATATTTCCCAATGTTGTTCCAGCGTAAAGCGACTCATTTCGTTCCGCGGAGGTATGATACTGACTTTCTGTCAAGATTTCGAGCGGGAAACAGCTGTCAGTGTCAAAATAACCTATGATTTAAAAAGAAACCACTAGATGGCCCACCCGTTACATCGGATTGATTCAGGGTTTGTTCGAGCACCTCTATTCTCACTGTTAATGCATAGATTTATTTACGTCATCGAGGCGGCTAGTAAATTCAGCAACAAGTCTTCCAGTTTCTCCATTAGGATATTGTGGTTCTCCATTATGAGTGATTGCTGTTCTTTTTTGTTATCTTCTAATTATTTAGAAAGACGTAGTTCAAATTTATTGGAAGATATATCTTCGTTGTTGCTGATTATTGCCGGCGATTGCTGTTGTTTTTGAACCCAAATCTTGTTTTAGCTGGTGTTGACAGGTCCGAGGCCCACCCAATGTCTAGCTATTCTCTTTGTCCAGCTGTGACCGCACTCTATTATGGAAAACACCTTTAAAATTGGTTTAATGCTTTAACTTCTAACACGAAACAATCTACTGGTTAGCTTAATATTACTTTTTCTACCTGTATTGCTGCTCGAAAGTCAAATTTTTCCGAAAGTGCTTTGCGATTCTAATCTTAGCCGGCACTCTGTAAGAAAACAGAATCGAATGGAAGTATTGCCAACTGGGGCTATGAAATGTGCGAATCTAGCTTCGAGTATCGAACGCTGAAATGTCACTTTGAAGCAAATTTCGTTCGAAGGAATTTTGTGTTTTATATATATTTGAGAAAGAAAGTTAAATATATGTTATAAAAATGGAACTGGATGCTGTCGAATTATGGTTTCATCAAGATGACACACAAGGAGAAAGAATAGAACGCAGGCGAATTAGAAATAGGTCGCATATAATGGAGCTAAGTAATAAAAAGTAGAAGAAAAATATAGCAGTGGCTGGTTCAACCCGAAACTGAGAGTATTAGGTGGGAAATACACGATACAACCGTCGTACCGTACCGGCATCGGCATACTGTTGTATGCAGCACACACATACAATTTGCATACAATTTACGTACAACCAGACATTCAGCCATTTTACACATACACACCATATAATTTCCATACAGTGTGTATGTTACAGCGGTTGGACAGTCAAGACCATGCGACCATATAATATCAGTACAACGGTCGGTTGCGTGAATACACACGACACAATTATCGTATACAACACCAAAGCTGTGAAACCGTTCGTAGAACAGTTGTATCGTGTATTTCCCACTTTACTCATTCTATCCACTGCTACCTTCAAGAGAAGTTAAGGTGAAGCATTTACATTTGATTTTTGGTGGACTGCCCTCATAATCTTAAACACGTTTTAATCAAATAATTTCACAAAACTATTTTATGTATATCACTTTCAATGTATTTTAAGTTAAAAATAAAATTTTATGCCATAAAATACTTACATTTTAAAAGAAACACAATTGCTTACCTCAATATCCGCAAACCAAATAGCAATAGAACAAAATGATGCGAATTCGAGTTGCTTTGACATTTCGTTTAGCAAGACAGTGTGCCAGATTTGTGATAAGAAATTGACATTGAAATTGGCAACAAAAGTTTGTTCGATTGTCATAAATTTGGATTTGCGATTCGAATTACAGAGTGACAACTCTGCGAATTCGAATAATTTGACTTTAGAGTAGCAATACAGAGTGAGGCCCCTTTTTTTAAAATGTCTTTGCTTATTCTTTATATTTCATTTTTACAGGGAGCTATTTGCTTTGGCTAACTATCTTACTGCAGGGTTGCCATACTTGTTATATATTCATTCACCATTTTTCGTATTATTTAAAATTGTACAAGAAGATTTGTCAGTCTGGTAGACGGCCACAGGCCAAACCATTAGAAGACTTATTTATTTACTTATTATAACTTTTTGTGAAATAAAAGTCATTTGAACAAACTAACTAACTATAGCTAGATTTCTACTAGTGAGGTAATCAAGATGTTATTGAACTCTTTTGTTGATGTCACTACTACCCCATACCACGTGATGGGAATAGGCGTCGCATTAAATGATTAGGTGCCAGTTGAGATGGTAACATAGGTCTACCAATTCCTGCACAGCCACTGCACTGGCGGAATATGTTCCGAGTCCCCGCGGAATTAGGCAGAGGTGCACATGATCTCCTGAGCTCCTTTTTCAACCAGGTCTCTGCTAATGAAATCTAGTATGGAAAGAAAGTTAGTAGTAGGTAGCAATGGTCAGATAGTGATGCCTTATTAGAGATTCTCGAGTCGACAACTTCAACAGAGCTCTGTTCAGATACGTTCTTGACATAAATATTTCATCTACTGCTGAGTAGTTTACCCTAAAGTCCATTTGGAACTCATTTAATATTTTTCCATTTCTGATTCACTGATTCAAATAATTTCGTTACTGCATTCAAACATGATAATCTTGGATAATTCGCTTAGTCTCCTACTCACCTTCTGAAAACTCGGTGGAACCTCTACGGATTCAAAAATTCGAAAAACGTTGATGTAGCATTGTCACAAACTCCAGAATATAATTTTAACAACATTTCGTGTCCGTGTGAGCTGGCACGTAAATGTGGTTGGGACCCTAGGACCTGCAAGGGGATAAAGGGTATAAGGGATACATGGACAAACATACATATATGCATTTATCTATTGTATGCTTGAAAACGTGAGTGCTTTCTTAGAGAGCAAATGAGATGCATGTATCTCAATTTAATATTACCTACCGGCTTTGGTATGCAATAAATTTGTTGACAAAAGACCGAGAAGCTGTTACGAAGTGAAGTTCAAATTCGCCCACTACTCTTTCTCTCCGTCGAAAACTTTTCCTCATTTCACCATGATCAAAACACAGTCAAAGATTAATCGTCCGTGTCCCATGTCGCTGTCTTTGTCCCACTCGCTCACCGCTCTATCGACAACATAAATATCAATTAACAAATTTCATCAAGCAGATGCATAGCTAATTCTCTCCGCTTAATTATCGCTTCGAATATTATTTACTTTGAAAAAAGTTGGTGAACGCTCCTCATCTCCGCATAAACTGTGCTATAACCAATTTATCGGAGAGGCGCCCCCTCTTGATGGTCTCGCATATGCATATTTCTACTAATCAATATGCGCATTGATTATCCCCATAACAAACAATATGAATCGAAAATATTCAAATGCTATCAAATGTATCTTTTCTAAGCAATTCAGTGTTAAATGTAAAACGAATCCATTTCGGTGGTCTTAATGGTTGTCTTACGGAGGGAATTTTGCAAGCTTTTATGGTTACGCTAGGTATTGTATAACGGCAGAGGATGCATTTTGATTGCCATATATGTTTGGTGTTAGGGTATATACGTAACAGTTGATTAAGTCAATATAAAAACGCTCTGACGCTTAGGGATATGTATCAGTTGTAGTCTTGAATTTGCGGAGACAACTGCATTCATTGCTTGAGAAAATGGAATTCCATGCTACTTTGTCGGGACTAGTGGTAAAGACATAATCAGGACTTGGATATCTAGATCGCTATATAACAGCTATTAACTTTCTTTCAGCTCTGCCTCATGATTTGCTTAAGTGCATGTCGGCCACAGTATAACTACCAACAAGCTGGGTCTGGTAGGCAAACTGCCGCTCTGCCAAATCTTTCCTTCAACTCGGGTGCTGCGAGCTCTCTTCCATCATCATACAGCCCAGGATTACTTCAAAACTCGAATGCAAGACTGCAACCTGAACCTTCAAGGATAAATAGCTTTAGTGGGCAAGTTCAAATTGTGCCATCACAGCCCGTCTCACAGGCGTATCTACCACCATCGCAACAATATATTCCACCAACACAACAATATCTTCCACCGTCGTCTTCAGGACAACACGCCTTCAGAGATGTATCACAACTCCCGTTGCAATCTCAGAGCTCTTTTAGTGCAATCCCAGTTGCGCCGGCTTTTCCTAGCCTTTCAAGTCACTCCAGTAACTTAAATCAACAAATCGCTCTGCCACGGCAGAGGACAATCGTCACCAAAGACATTTACGTTCACAGCGCTCCGCATGACAACGACGATGAGTATGAATTTAGAAGGCAGCTGGAGTCGATTCCAATCCGCAAGAATTACCGAATCATATTTATTAAGGCTCCAACACAAAATGTCCGAGTAGCAGCTGAAGCATTGAAGCAAGCTCAAGCTATTAACGAAGAACGTACCGTCATATACGTCCTTTCAAAGAAGGCTGACGTTGCCGATCTGCAGAAGCAACTCACTCAGGTGCAAGGCACTCAGACAGTGAATCGTAAGCCTGAAGTATACTTCATCAAGTACAAGACAAATGAAGAGGCTCAGAGAGCTCAACAAGAGATCCAAGCTCAGTATGATGCTCTAGGAGGATCCACTAATATTTCGGATGAAGGATTCGCGCCCCTGACATCAGTGATTGGTTCATTGGAAAGAGATAACCTCTCAACGAGCGGTAGTGGACAATCGGGATCAATAAGCGCTCCAAGCAGAACATACTTGCCACCATCTAAAGTTTAAGTCTGACCAGCATGTGCCTTTACAACTAAGTCATAGTCATAGCTATTTAAGAATTCATTAAACGCATTGTACTTTTAAACAGGGTCTTATTACTGTTTGTTAACTGAATTATAATTGTTTTTTACAAAAGGTACGTTGATACTTCGATGGATCGCTTTGTTAGGGTCTGAGTGCTTGAACTCTGAAGTACAATGGACCTTATCGAGTTTGACAAAAAAGATATGAATGCTCTAGCAATGCTTTTTCAAAAGTCTGCAAGTCCTCACGGTGCTCTCGAGCTGGTAAAGGAAAACGTTGTGTTTCCTTTCTAAATTCTCGCCCACGACAATCTTTATACATATTAATCTATGAAATTGAAGACGAATCTATTCTTACTTCCAAGACCGACCTTCAGAAGTTGAAGCCACTGGGGTTCCTGAGATCAACTCTAAAAAGTCTGTCTTGTTTTGGCTCTCGAGACCGATCGTAAAAAGCCAGACTCGCAATCCACGAAAAGGTCGGACCGATTTATATGGTACCTATATGTTATGTACTATTTTTTGTAGTAAATAAATCACATAGCAGTCGGATAAATTGATGTAAACAGTATACTCAGTACCAGGTCGGCTTTTACTGCTTTGAAAAGCTCAGTATCTAGCACCAGCATTTTTCCAGTTTATTGTTTTCACGTCTGCTGTCATCACCTGAGTTCTGCTGGATAGTGAGCAACTTCTTATAACCCCCCTTTTTCAGCACCGACACCGGACACCTGTGTTCATACCTACAGGTGCATTCGTTCGGGCAATATAGTCTCGACATGCTCTGCTTACCGTTTTCGAATCGTTATATCAGCAGTAGCATATTTCTCTATCGACTCAACGGCTCACTTACTCGTATCATACTCTTTCTTCTTCTTGTTGATGTTCCTTTCATCTTGTGCACTCATAGATCTCGCCAGCAGTTTAAACCCTTCGCCGCGGCGTTGGCCTGTAGGATTTTCAGTACTTACCGGTACTCTTCGCAAAACCATGGGTTGCTTTGCTGACGCTTGGTAGAACTATCATATCAGATTCGGCACTTCTGATGTCTTCCTGGTAATATTTCTTGATGCTGGTGAGACCAACTTTCTCCAGAGAAATTGCTCCACGAACATTAACTCATTTTTTGTGATATCCGTAAGCGTTCTTTGGCCACAGTCAGGCAGTGAACTGAATCGAAATTGGAAAGTTATTTGCATGTTTATCGCAGTATGATTTGATCAGAGACCGCCAGTGTGCCTTGTTAGGGATGGGAAATGCGGATCTTCTGAATGAAGCCATTCACCGGCGCTCACTCTTTGCAAAGATCTGACTCAATGAATCGGGTCAAAAGATCCTTCTAGATAACAAAAAATGTTCTGCTGTTTTATGCCCTCGTCAAATTATAGCGCCGCACCACAACACAGAGACAGGAAAAACTTAGCATGAAAGACGATAGAAATGGAAAAGGTGCAACATAAGACTAAGACTATAGATCGCATGGGAATTTATGTTCTATTGCCAAGTATTGGGGAAGGTTCCACTTCACGTGAGTCAGCTCAAAAGATCCAGACGGATAATGTGAGCAAAAGTTGCGAACGTTGTTGTACACGACACAACACAGGCGAATCTACTTGTGTGTGTTGTTATGACCGTAGCTCGCAGCTTGCAAAACTGAAGAGCCATAAAGAACCGTCCAGCTCGTTCATATCGCACTCTTCTTGGTTCATTGCATATCAGCGTATCATTAATCTGTGATCCGTAAACATCAGCAAAGATCTACTTCATTGGATCTTTTTAAACTTAGCCGTTTCAGATCTGACCTGTCCACTTCTACGCCTTGTGGGTATTTATTTTGTTAGTAACGATAGCTGGCCCCGCTGTTCTGAACACGTGGTGGCTATACTTTTCGGTCAAGCCTTAAGATTCTAAGAACGATTTTTGTGTTTCATTTATGATATTCTTCCTAAGTTCATAGAAGCAGATGCTGAGTTAAGCATTTGGTAGAAGTGCCTCGATAACTCTCTGAGGTACTTGCTAAGTATTTCGCTCTAACTGAAAAAGTTAACACCAACGCTGAGGGGTGGCAATGGTGTAGTGGTAACGTCGTCAATTGCCACGCTAATGGTTAATGGTTCAATTCCTGATGTCAGCAAGCATTTATTTATTTCTCATGAGATATATTTTAGATATATAAAAAGTCAGTCCGATCAATTGTGAAAGCTGCTGTCATAACACTGGTAGCAGATTGGTCATTGGCTGGGAAAATTGTTCGCTCTGTTGATAATGATTTGCCTATGACATCGGTTATCGGGGAAAAAAAATACTGTGAATCAGAAGCAAAGACAAAAAATAACAAAAATCTCTCCAGTTATCTGGACGCCAGGCCCTGAGTTTCTCTGGGGCATAATCAACTTTTTTTTTTTTTTGCCGACAGCAGGTGAAAAATCTTCTAGAGACACCATACGTCCCGACCGCGCGTGTTACATCCCGGACGCAACACATCCGGCATCTAAATCTGCATATTTTAACTACTCTCCATAATACGAGTATGTGATTCTGTAGCTTAAAAGAAATGTAGCACTTTAGACAGGTTAAATTCCAATGAAAGTTCCTGCCTTTTTCGCGACCGGCATATACTATGACGCGAGATCAAAAGGTTTTGTTCTTTGCAGACGACGAATTGAATTATTCGCGTCAAGTAGTTGAATGACGGTACGATTACAATGTCCGTGAATACGATCTTTGTACTTACGCGCAAATTTTGTTATCTCTTTGACGACGCTGGGAATTCCCAGATCTCGATGTATATCTTCGTTATGTACATACCACGATGCGTTAACGATCGCTCTAAGAACTTTTTTTCAAAAGTTTGTATGATGTTTCTATTGCCTTTCTTGATACAACCCCATAGTTGTATACCATACGCCCACACAGGCTTTAGCACTTGCTTATAGATAAGCAGTTTTTTAGGTAGGCTCAACTTCGAATGTTTTCCGAGTAGCGAGTACATTTGTCGGTATTTGCTTTCGAGCTCGTCATGTTTCTTTTTTACGTGCGATTTCCATTTAATCTTAACATCTAGAGTCATTCATAGATATCTTGCTTCGTTCGCGAACGGTATTTGAGCCGAGTTTAGATATATAGGCAAACTATCCACTTTTTTGTAGGTAAAGTTGACGTGAGTAGATTTGCTTTCGTTCAGCACAATACGCCAAGAATTCGTCCAAACGTGGACTTTATTAATAGCATGTTGCAGCTTTCCAGTTGCTGCTTCAATAGTTTCGCCCGTGGTCAATATCGCCATATCGTCCGCAAACGTGGCGACGACGCGGTTTCTTTCCTGCACAATATCACGCGTGTAGAGTACATATATAAGTCGGCCAAGGACACTTCCTTGTGGAACTCCGGCCGCAATCTCTATGAAGTCAGAGTAATCATTTCCGTGCTTAACACGAAAGAGTCTTTCAGTGAGGTACGATCGAAGATTAGAAAGAGTTGCCGTGGCAGTAGTCGTTGCAATTTATACTCCAAGCCTTCGTGCCAAACCTTATCGAAAGCTTGTGAGACGTCAAGAAATACACCACAACAAATCTTATTTTCTTTGAGAGCTCTCTCAATCACGTCAGTTATTTCGTGGTCTCGGTCGATTGTAGAATGTTTGATTCTAAATTCAAACTGATGTTCAGGAATGAGCCGATTACGGGTTGTAGACGTTTGGAAAGTAGTTTTTTCAAATATTTTTGAGATAACCGGCAATAGGAAATAGGCCGATATGATTTCTTCTCATTCAGCGAACGAAGCGTTGATCAAATAGAGCAGTTTGATAAGAGCTTTATTCGGCAATTCCTTAACTTGCGCCGTTATCAAGTCGTAACCCGGAGCTTTTTTGGTCTTCAGATTTTTACTCACTTCCCTCAGTTCAATCAATGCAACTTTTTTTTACTTTAAAGTTGTCAGATGTCGTGACTGCGGAGTTGGGCGTTAACGAGGGGCCTTCAAACGGCTTGAACGTTTCTTCTAAGTGCAAAGCAAAAAGTTTTGCCTTTTCTTTGTCGCTCTTGGCCCAGTTTCTATTGTTTTTCCGAATTGGTGGCGCTTGCACCTGAGATTTCCGGATGCCTTTTAGCGCTTTCCAAAGCGAATAATTTGATTCTCTTTCACTGGAGAGCCCAAAAAACCAGTACACCAAAAATCTTTCTCTCTGTCTCTCTCTATATCTATCGTTTCCAACGCCCACACTAGGTGTAAATATGTTCAGGGTATTCATAACCCCTTGAGCGCTCGCAAATTATATAAAAAAAAAAATGAAAAACATCTTAGGTAGGTCGGTAAGTATATGGGTGCCTTACGACATAGTCACTGCTCACTTAACTCAACAGCAGGGTCCATTGTGCCCATTTTAATTTACCCTGCGAACCTGCAAAAATAGAACCGCTGATTTAGAACCACCCAGAAAAGGATATGAATCTCAGGAAGTTTTTTGGCTCAATATTACATTACTAGAGTCATTCACACAGCAGATGACGAATAGTTTAAATTTCTTCTACGTACTTATAGCCTCTGCAGTAGTCGTTATAAGGCAAAATAAAAATGCTTAAATGCCCTGTGTAAATACAAATAGCACAGTGCCAAATTATTTCGTCAGAGATGAACTGCTTGTTACTACGATTAAGCCGAACTAAAGAAGGGGATCACTTCTTGTCAAAAATTGGTTATAAGACTCTAGCTGTGACTTCAGCGTTGGTTGGGCTTACTAATGGCTTTTTTACATAGTTAGTAAGGACATATATAAAGGACGGGGTTTGCGAACTACACAGCGCCGGCCCCTTCCCTGCAAGTTCGTCCGGTCTCCCATTACCTGGGACATTCATATGACCTGCTACCTAACATAGGAATATATTCTTACTAGCTTTGATCAATCCAGGGTCCCAACGCCTGCCTGGCTGTCAATCTATATAGTAACTACTTCTCCTATTGTAATCGATATTGATTTTTGTAGCTTAGGAAGAAGAAGTTTGTCAATGACACTGCAATTGTTGGTTAATCTAAACGAATGGTTGTTCATTTCTTCTTCTTCCTTTCTTTTTTTTCGGCGAGGTTATGATCCGAAAAATAAGGGATCATAAACCCCCCACTTCACCACATTTCTACTGATCTGTCGGCAGGCCTGCCGATTTTGGATCACTCGGTTACTGAGGCCAATGAAATACCGAAGGCGTCGCATTTGTGTGATCCAGGCGTTTATAGGCCTGTCTCTCCTGCCTCGCGATGTCTTTAGAACGTTTATTGATATTGCCTTTTTAACAGGGTTCAAATAATTTCTTCTTTGAACGTGGCAACACCAGTTAAGCCGGTCGCGCTCTATCTTTTGTACGATGGTTTCCTTGACGTGAAGGCTTCCACGGATCTCCGAACTTCTAATTCGATCAAGCTTTCTCACTCCTGCTGTCATGCGAAGCATCTTCATCTCAGCTGCCGTTAATTTACTCTCATACCTTTTGTACATTGTCCAACATTGTCAACCATATGTGAGCGCTGAACGCACAGCTGCGGTGTAGAGCCTTCCTTTCAACTTAGCATTTAGGCATTTTTCTGACACAGAATATAGGAATTTTCCCGCCACATCATCCACCATACACTTACGCGATGATTGATGTGGTCATCACAGGTTGCCTTGCTATTGATCATAGATCACAGATATTTGAACTTTTCGCACTTGGGAAGCACTGTTCCATTCAAATAAATGTCTGTAATATGCCTGAGTGTATGAGATAACCGGCAGCACAAGTACTCTGTCTTTTTTTTAACTATGCGATACCCATTTCCCTCCAAAACATCCACCCACACATCGAGTGCTCGTTGCACGGATGTAAGATTCTCACTTATGATGGCTCCATTGTCAGCAAAAAATAACTGCTGCACCTTGGGGTCCATCACTTTACCTTCAAGCAGATAATCAAGGACTGTAATAAATAACAAACGACTTAAAACGCTACCCTGGTGCACAAGAACTGTCTTCTTTGATTAGGAACTCTGCGGTTACTCCTGTGGGGCATCTTACTCTTGTCATTGCTGTACATAGGTTTCTAGGGGTGGCTCTTGCAAAATATAGCCGGGGAAACTGTTTATTTAAAAGTTCTTCACAATACTGCCGCTAATTCTGCAGAATTTTGTCGTCATCCACAAGAAGCTGGCCATGAGCATTGTTAATGAACTTTGGCGAACGAATCTTTTGAGCATTCCTCCTTCTTTGGGCACCTATTTTGAAGATGGTTGCGCTCTTGTTAATATCGTATTTTCGTAGCTCCTGGATAGCCTGGTTTGCATCAGCAACCGGAGAAGATATTTTCTCTAGGTTCCGATACAGGCCCTCCGTACTCTCTGCTTGAAGCTGGGCGCACTTCTTTTTCGTGTTTTTCTTGCAACATCTCTATTATTGTAGGGGCACTTTGACCAAGCTTTGAAAGCCGCTTTCTTCTCATTTATCACCTACTTAGCTTCATTACTCCACCACCATCTTTCTTTGTCGTGTTGATTGTCGTTTTTTCAAGCTCCTAGCAGTGACCAGTGGGCGCCGTGGCGTAAGTGGTTAGTGTGTCGGATCACTACGCATGACGTTCCAAGTTCGAATCCCAGAAAATACCAAAAAGTTTTTTCACGGTCCCACCTCTCGCGAGCGTCTGACAAACATCCGAGAGTATAGTTGTCACGAAAAAGCTTCTCAAATCGCCGTTCAGATTCGGCACTAAACTGCAGGTCCCTTCCATTCGTGTGAAAAATATAACGCACACAACATGAGTGGTTGCAAGAAGCTACGCCCTGGCACTTGAAAGAGCTGTTGCGCCAAGTATTTATTTATTTAGTGATTTGGCAAGTTCGCTGTAGGGAATCCCACATATCTTGTTTTACATTCTTTATCCTCAGCTCCGTTGATGGTGTGAGAGAGGTAATTTTTCATCACGAAAACTGAAGCCTCGTCTTTTTCTTTGTCCAGATTCTACCACTTGATTTGCTCAAAGATCCTTCTGGGTTTGCTTTTTTTTTTTCATAATTTGCGCGCACTCAAAGGGTTATGAATACCTTTAACATGGTTACTCACAGTGCGGGCGTTGGAAAGGATGGATAGAGAGTGAGAAAAAGATTTTGGTGTAGTGGTTCTTGAAGCTTAGTTGTTTATGCTTCAGCTATTCTCCGGGGGTGTCGTCCAGATAAATGGGGAGATTTTTGTTATTATTGTCTTTGCTTCTGATTCGCAGTACTTTTTTTGCGATAACCGATGTCAAGGGCAAATCATCATCAGCAGAGCGAACAATTTTTTCCAGTCACATGACCAAGCTACTGCCAGTGTTATGCCTTCGAAGTAGTGTTCACACAATCTTTCGAAAATGATCGGATTGACTTTATATATTTCATGAGAAATAAATAAATGCTTGCTGACATCAAGACTTGAACCATGAACGATTAGCGTGGCAATTGACGACGTTACCACTACACCATTGCCACCCCTTTTTGGCGACTTCATAAAAATTTCTGTTAGCAGGAGACGGTGTTGCCGAGCGATCGCCTCTCCCAGAATCACTTTGCAATCTTTTACTCGAGGCTTCATGAAACTGGCTGCCAAATGGTAGTCAATCTGGGTTTCATCTCCACCACTGCTGAAAGTGATCAGGCGTCTGCTTTGTTTGATGAACACGATAAGACCGCCTGATTTGCACATGCTTAGAATGTCTTCACCAGGAAGGTTCCTGGTGCTGTATCCCAGTCATAGTCTCCATTTGACTTCCCGACATGTCCATTCAAATCTCCTCCAACAAAAAAAACTCATCCTGTGGAATATTCTTAAGAAGATTGTGGAAATCTACCCAAAATGCATCTTTATCCCTCCGACCGCACTCAATTTGGGGAGCAAATGCACTGACAATATTCCACACCTCTCCTTGTATTACTAGTTTGAGAGGCATCCAACGATCGCTGGACTTCGAAATGCTGAAGAGGTTGACTGCTGATCCAATTGTTAACCACTAGTAGTGCGTGGTTGGGACTTTCGCTTAGAACTGGACGAAATTTACCTGACACTAGGACGACAATATGGTCAACGTAGGCCATCACGTTAAATCCATATCCCTCCAATATTTCCAGAATCTCGTCCACCACGAAGATCCATATGAGTGTTGATAGAACACCGCCCTGAGGAGGCATACCATTTTGTTGGGGGACAGAACGCCGCCCTGAGATGTGGCCCTGCACACTTTCTTAAGGCTGCTTGTATTCCCCAAATTTGAAATTATTATAAGCGACTTGAGCATCAGTCGGATCCAATCGCTAATGCTGATACGAAGTTGAGCTCTACTTGGATTACATTAGTACTCACATTAGTAAAAATGTCAAGAAACAACCACAAGGTAAGTTCTTTGTGAAGAGACCTATCCGCCTTTCATGTACGCATTTTTTTTTTTTTTTTTTTTTTTCCAAGGGTTGGTGAAAAATCTTCCATAGACACTATGAGAATAGCAAGCGCGTGCTCATAGCAATGTCAGATTCTTACTGACTAAAAAACACCACACTTCGATATAAATTTGTTAGATACCGCAACTAAGTATTAACTTATCAGGCAATTTTTCTACCACGCAATAAAAACGTTTGGCAGGTTACTTTCCACTGAAAGATCCTGCATATTCCGCAATCTAGACGCGGTAAATCATTATCTCGCCAAGTCGAAAGGTTTCGTCCTTTGTAGTCGGCGCAATAAATTGCTCTCATCCAAAATTTGTAGGACTGTATTGTTGACATGTCCGATTAGTCGGTTTCTAAGTCGGTTTTCTTTAAGATATTTGCATTTGTTTTCTTGGTACAACCACAAAAATGTATACCGTAGGTCCACACCGGCTTTAGCACTTGCTTGTATAAAAGTAGTTTGTTCTCAATACTGAGCTGGGAATGTTTTCCGAGTAACCAGTACCTTTCTCTATATTTGATTTCGAGTTCTTTACGTTTCATTTTCACGTGCGAATTCCATTTCAGTCTTGCGTCGAGTGTCATTCCGAGGTATTTGGCCTCGTTTGCAAAAGGTATTCGGGCCGAGTTTAGGAAAATTGGCAAGTTATTAGTTTTCTTGTAAGTGAAATTCACGTGAATAGATTTAGATTCGTTGAGGGCGTTGAGGGCCAGTCCCTCGTCTATTCATTTACATTATTCAGTGCGTTTTGCAGTTCTGCAGTCGTTTCTTCGATTGTTTTGCCTACTGCTAGGATAGCGGTGTCATCGGCAAACCTAGCAAGGAGAGTGCCATCTTCGTTCAGTATATCACGAGTATATAACAAATAGAGAAGCGGCCCAAGAACACTTCCTTGCGGTACGCCGGCCGAAATTTCTTTGAGCTCGGAGTATTCAATTCCATGTCTAACACGAAAGATTCTATTCCCGAGATATGATTCTAGAATATCGTATAAGCATAGAGGGAGAACTTGTAGTAGTTTGCACTTCAAGCCATCATGCCACACCTTATCAAAGGCTTGCGATACGTCAAGAAATACGCTTGAGCAAATCTTTTATTCTTCAAATGCTTTCTCGATTACGTCAAGAATTCTATGCACCTGGTCAATCGTCGAATGCTTACTTCTGAACCCAAACTGGTGGTCAGGGATAAGATTATTTTCTTCTATAACCGGTTGGAGACGCTTTAGTAATATTCTCTCGAGAATTTTCGATATGATTGGAAGAAGCGAAATTGGTCTATATGATTTTATCTCATTTGACGGTTTTTCTGGTTTTAAGACCATTATTACTTCCGCAACTTTCCATTGGCTTGGAACGTGTTTTAATCTGAGCGCAGCATTTACAATATAGAGAAGCTTAATCAAAGGTTTTCTAGGTAAAACTTTGAGAATTTCTCCGGTGATTAAATCATAACCAGGAGCTTTCTTAGGTTTTAGAATCTCGATCTCATTTTTGAGTTCCCTTAGCGTTGAACTTGTGAGCGTTAAATCGTCAGATGGTAAATCCAGCCTTTTGCGGTTGTCGTTAACCACTTGACCATCGTACGGTTTTAAGGTTTCTTCCAGGTGGGCCGCAAAGACGTCCGCTTTTTCTTTATCTTCCTTTGCCCATTCATTTTGATTTAATTTAATTGGCGGCGCGGGGACTTTGGGCCTTTTGGTGCCTTTTATGGCTTTCCAAAGTGAATAATTGGAATCTTTTTTCGCGGTTAAACTTTCAAGGTAAGAGCCTATTGCACGATTCTTAAAATCCTTAATAGTCTTCTTCAACAAATTGCACAGACGATTCAAGTGTGCTTTGTGCTGCGGAGCACGACTCTGTTGTCACTTTTTCCCTCACCTTTTTGGGCTCTAAACTCGTCAGTTTTAGTTTGCCTACTTTCTCTTGCGCGATCTTACGCTTTGGCTTAGTTTGCAGTTTTGCTTTTTAATTATTTAGGGGCTTAAGGAGCGCATCTCTCCGTTTTTGCAACTACTCCTTAGCTACTTCACAGCCTCTATAATTTTCGGGATGCTTTCCCTTGCAATTAGCACATGGTTCAGAGGTTTGTTTGTTTACTCCGCAAACTTGGGAGGGGTGATTTCCAGCGCATTTCACACATCGCGGTTCTTTTCGGCAATTCGTTCGCGTATGATTGAATCGTTGGCATCGTTTGCACTGAGTTATCAACCTTGTATTCTTGCGCATGGGTTCGATTTTGACTACGATATTCAGAATTGTTCTTATTTCGTAAATCTTATCTAAACTCTCAGCTTTATCAAAAGTTAACATAAAAAGAGGAAGCCCGCGCTTTACCGTCGTTCCAATTTTTGTTTTTCCCGTTTAATTAAATTTACCGCATCGATGATTTTAAAGCTTTTCTTCTTCAAATCAAGAACAACATCTTCCTTTAAGCATGAGGCATGAAGTCCTCTAGCTACGACTCGTATCGGACTTTCAGATTTATTTTCGTAAGTAAACCACTAAATTTTTTAAATATTCAGTTTATTAGATACTAAGCGGTAACTGTCTGAGTCCTTTGCGTTTACTTTCCATTTGTTGTTGTTGGGCGATTTTACTTCAAAATCGGATAGCAACAGAGGTTTGAGAATAGAATGCAGTTTATTATAGTCTGCAATTCCGATTACGTTTATTGGTGGCGGTGGTCGTACCTTAGATCGTGGATTTTCTTCGGTACATGTGTTTATTTTATCACGCTGTTCGTTATCTTCTCGCTTATTTTGCGTGTTTTGTTGCCTCGTTACCATTTCGGACGAAGAACTAGCTTTTCGTTTCTTAACTGGTTATTTTTTTGGAGAATCCAGTTGGTTTCCCGACTTAGTTCTTCTTCATCCGTCTGATAATCAGTGTTATCGAGGACGATTGAACTCGCAGTTGACTCATTCCGAGGTTTCGGTATATCCTTAAAGGCTTTATTTTCTGCTTTAAGTACATCTAATTCTTTTCTTAGTTTTTCGCAGAGAAGTTCCATTTTACTTAGCCTGGTCCGAAGTCCCATTGTTTCGTCCGTAAGGCTTTGAATTTTCGCTGAAGTCCGTTGATCGTGCGCTGACACTATGGATGTCGCCGGACTTCTAGTTCCGCACGTTTTTATGGTAGATCTTGATGGTGGAGATCTAACTACCCTAGTACCTTTTTTTAAAAGGGTCAGATGAATGCAATAAATGGCTCTCCCCAGCATCCGTAGAGCCGACCTCCGAAGAGGGTCGATTTTCCAGTGTACCTGGACTGCCACCTGGGGTATTTAAATCTTTTGCTTTGTTCATTGCATATTTTGCATACGCCATACTCGGTATACGGACGGTAGATTTTAGTCGTCTCTTGCGACACGCATGGCATGCCTACCTCGGGTATATTCTAACCCCTACCCGAAGGGGTCATGTACGCATGCTGTGACTGTATTAGATAGTTATAGCCAATATCATCCGTACAGGTGTATGTATTAAATGGCCCAACATGTTTTCGCAAAAATGACGACAGACTGACTGGTTTGTAGTCATTTGACTTGCCTTCCCGGCTTTGATAATAAAAATAATATGCAGTTTTCGTCAAAATTTGGAAATATACCCTAGCTTAAAGTAACTTGCGAAAATCTTCGAGTATCCAAATAGTAGTTTCCTCTGACTAGCAGCACCACGCATCACATGTGTTATCTATTCCTGGTGCCTTATATGGAGCAAAAGATACAATTGATCAAGCTATTTTGTGTTCATCGATTATTCTGTCTGTTTCAAGTGCGTCCAATCCCAACGGTGTTTCTAGAAAGCTGAACCATTTCCAGAAACTTCAGTGTACTCAGGGGAAATGTGTACTCATTGGACTTTCCAGGGTCTCCTCCTATGAGTCAGTCCATCCTGGTACCATCGCTTTTCTTGAAAGTAGATGTCGGCATTCGTGTCCTCGGTAAGATCTTTATTAGGCGAGATGCTTTCTACATGAGTTCTTTTTTGTAAATCAGACATCCTTCTTATGTAGCTTAAAAATCTCCTCATAAGTGGACTACTCTACAAACCCTTATTTGCCGAGGTTCCAGCTTATTCGCAAGCTGTGGTCAAGGCCTTTCTGCAAACACTCTTCTTTTTCTTTCGGAGGGATTGGAATTCAATCTCCAATCGATGTTGGAAAATACTGTATTGAGCCTTTGAATGCCCGAAAGGATACCAATTGTAGTCTGCGATGCCAATGAAAGATTTCCGAAATGAAAGAAATAGGTACCAAATTAGGCTGAACAATTTATTAAAGACTTAAACTACAATATTTAAAAAGAAAATATTGCTTCGTATAACAAGTATTAAATACACATAGGCACAATCAATTCAACATTTTTTAATTTCATTCACTCTTCACTGACGTCACACACGTTTAATAAAAAACAGGAGGTAAATATTCTCTCCGCGCACCACTTCCAACCAACGCAATTGGGTTTGAAACCGAAATACTTCCACCCAAGTCATCACTACCACTATTGATTACATGTCCACTTTGTTGTGAGGCAGAAGCAAAATTAAGAACCGGAGCGATACCTTCATTGGAACTATACGAGGATCCACCCAAAGCGTCGTAATTTTGCTGAATAGTACGTTGAGCATTCGCAGCATCCTCATGGGTTCGATACTTGATGAACCGCACTTCTGGTTTCTGCCTGAAGGATTCCCTAAGGCTTTGAACTTGGTTAGCCAACCTAGAGACATCAGGCTGCTTACTGAGCACATAGATGGCTGTCCTATCTTCATTTGCCTGCTTAGCTAGATGTAGTGCGGCATTACTAAGTCCATTATTCTCTGGAGCCTTAATGAAGACGACTCGTAGGTTTTTCTTCAAAGATGAAAGAGCTCTTTGAGAAGCATCACCGTTATAAGAACCTTCCTCAGGTGCTGAGTAGTGATAAAACTCTTTATTAAGCCCAGTTTGGACCACTGGTGAATCCAGAATATGATAGCTGGCTGATCCAAGGCTTTCCGAAGCGATATCATGGTTGAAGACTCTACCACTTCCAGATCCAATTACTGCATTACTTAAACGTCCTCTAGCAGATCCAGATGAACCGAGTTGATAGTCATACCCCGTTCGAGCTGCAGAAACAACTGCAACTAAGCTTAAGACCTGTGTTGAATAAGTAAAATAAGTTATTAATCAGAAACCGAACGGCTGGATTTTAAAGAAAATCATACCACAAAAGTTCGCATGTCTATTCAATTCGGCTGCACCTTTTCGTTTGAATTCGCAGACGGTTTGATGGAAGCTTTTTTATAACTCTTCATGCTGCATTAATTTCAGATGAACTCGAATCACTAGACCGACGAAAACAATAAGATGGGTCAACGCTTGCAGTCTGCAACCTTCAACCCTACTATTGAGCAACATTTTTGGCCAACCGAAGAGCTTGTCATCTCTTCTTTCTCTCCAATAATTTTTATCATTCAGTTTAAAGCACTATGTTGTGGGTGATGTCGATCAATAAATTATATGACGTGTTCACCAGATAGCTTAGGAATTCGTTTCTATTGAAATCAGAGATAGTTTATTGCATCCATTTACGACTAAACGATGACACCATCAGGACTGGTTGCTGGAGACCACAACAAATTTACTTTGTCGCGAATCTATGTTAAGGGCATTCGGGGATGGTGAGCAAATAAGTGATCGATAACATTTATAACTCGATATTCATTGATTAATGTAAATCGATTGAATAAAATAAATATTACGATTTGTTCCATCATCATTTCGAATACAATTTATTGTCGTGCGAATCATTGGGGTTTTGTTTCGGTTGAAAATAAGTCCGTATTTGCTATAAAAAATATATTTAAATTTAATTAGGTAATATGAGCCAGAAGTCAAGGACCTTTTGATATTCTTTTTATACAAATAACCGAAACCGAAAAACATATAATAAAAATAAATGAAGAGAAAGCAAGATTTTACAAACCTTTTACAAACAAAGGCGCACAATTTTAAAAACCGATTTATTTTATAAATTTAAATAATTAGTCTTTTTTTTATAACTTCAATGAATTGTTACATTATTAATAAGTAAATAAAATACAAATATATATTATTATTGTTCACTTACAAGAAAGTTATGTAGGATTTTATACGTGCGTCGGTTAACAGATGACATCAATGTATCTGTGTCGCGGGCACCTCTGAGGCGCACATTATCTTTCTAGGGTTAACTAATATCGTTCTAAATTCAATGTGGCTCACACCCCCAAAGATGACGGATTACCTGCTCACAATCCCCTTGATATCGGAATCAAATGAATGGGTTTGACGATTAGAATACGATAATGCATAGTGTTTGAGAAATGAAAGAAATTGCGTTCGTATATTCCGATTTAATTAATCGGCCGGGCAATGTGACACAAGAAAAAAGAATACCCAAATATACTGACCAAGACGAGCGACGAAAAGAAAACGACGATTCTTCCAATGTACAACTTTTTATTAGGTGTTACCTCGATGATGGTCCAGTAGCGAAAGAGGCAGAGAAAATGTAAAAACTAATTGCATCGCAATTACAACACAGTGGACTGTTAATTGTTCATTGTTTAGAATTTACAGCATTATCAGATAGGGTATATAATACAATGTTTGGTATAAAAAAAAGCAAGAGTTAATACAATTCAAATAATTTCAATATGTTACGTTACTGATTAAGTAATTTTCAAGAACATACAGCCCCTCCTGAAAGACCGCCAGATCTGGCGGTCTTTCAGCTATAGGCAATGGGGCAATTTTTACGATGGGTCGGACATATTCTCCAACCTGCGTTTTTATGATGACTACCTGATGTTTATTGTCCTTTCCAGGGTGGATGTTCGTAATGCGACCAAGAATCCACTTGGAGGGTGGGATGTTAGGCTCCTTTAAAAGAACGATGTCGTCAATTTGAACGTTTGGCTGAAAATTATGCCACTTGGGACGCTGCTGAAGGGACGTCAAGTATTCTTGGTGCCATCTTTTCCAAAACCCTTGCATGAGTGTCTGTAAAAGATACCAATTAGTTTTAAGAGAACAATTCGATTTTAAAAATTGAGGTTGAGGAACTGTTGTGTATGGTTCCCCAATCATAAAGTGAGATGGTGTGAGTGCAGAGGGCTCACTATCTGGATTAGACCACATTGGACGTGAGTTACGCAAGGCCTCAATTTTAGTTAGAAGAGTGTATAGCTCTTAGTACGTCAGTTTATTTTCCCCGATGACTCGACTTAAATGTTTTTTGACGGATTTCACCCCTGCTTCCCACAGTCCGCCAAAGTGGGGTGAAGAAGGAGGAATGAATCGCCAAGCGATGTTGTCTTTCGACAGATGATCAGCGACTATTTGTTGATGCTTCTGACTATGAAAACTGTCGTAAAGTTCATCTAGCAGCCTTCTTGCTCCGTGAAAATTTGTGGCATTATCGCTCCAAATCTCTATAGGTTTACCGCGCCGCGAAACGAATCGATCCAATGCCATTAGAAACGAGGTTGATGTCAGATCACCAACGAGTTCTAAGTGAATGCCCTTTGTGACGAAGCAGACAAACACCGCGATATATGCCTTTACGAAACGAGGATTTCTTCCACGACACAAACGCAATGTGATTGGGCCAGCATAGTCACAGCCAACCTTGCTAAAGGGTGGCGAAAAACGTATCCTTTCTGCCGGCAGATTACCCATTAGCTGGGTTGACGTGTCTTTACGTTGTCGCAAGCAAGTGATGCACTTATGTACTACATTACGTACTAAGCTTCTACTGCCGAGGATGTAGTAGCACTGCTTAAGGAGAGCAAGTAGTTGCGAGATACCGACATGTAAATGTTTTTTGTGAGTATACTCAACGATCAGACGCGATATTGGGTGTGTTTTATTCAAAATAATTGGATGTTTTGCAAAGTATGATAAGTCCGATTCATGCAAACGGCCACCGACCCGAAGAAGGCCATCTGAATCTATAAACGGGGTTAAGAAATTAAGTTTCCGTCCGTTTCGCAATTCACCTTGATTTTTAATAATTTCGATTTCAGACGAGAACATTGATAACTGAGCACATTTTATTAAAAGAGTCTTAGCTTTCGATATTTCTATAGTCGTTAATGCTGAGTAAATACGTGAAGTCTTTTCCGAACGAGCATTTGAAATAAACCGAATGAGATATGATATAACGCGAACCGACCGAATCCAATTTGATGACCTAGTCAGAACTTCATTAAATGGATCAATTGTGTTAGTTTTAGAAACAAGTACTTGAATTTTAGTGTTACTTCTCTCTTCTAGCTCTTGAGAAGCTATAGTGTTTAAGCACGGATCTGATGAGGGCCACTTATTTGGCTCTTTGCAAAGCCATGCAGGGCCTTTCCACCAAATCTCGTTGACTATTAAAAGAGAGGGTGAAATTCCTCTCGTAGCACTATCGGCTGGATTATCTGTGGATCGTATGTGATTCCAGCACTGGTATGGTATCGATGTAAGTATCTCCGACGTCCGATTCGCGACGAAAACCGACCACTTCTTAGGTGGTGCCGACAGCCAATGAAGAACAATTGATGAATCTGTCCACGCGTATAGTTTAATATCGCTTAACTGTAAGGATCTTTTCAGTTTGGTCACGAGTCTAACAAGAAGTAGTGCTCCGCAGAGTTCAAGGCGAAGTAGGGACAACACTTTAATAGGGGCCACTTTGCTTTTAGATGTCACTAAGGAAATATTTACCGAACCGTTAACATCTACACTTTTGCAATAAACCACGGCCGCGTATGCATCTCACAAAATGCATGAAATTCAATGTTTTGTCGATTTGTCCACAATATTCTTGGAACGTTTATACCTTCAAGAATGTGAAGTTCACTGCGAATGTTTTGCCAACGGTCGGCAAACATTTTGGGAAGTTCATCATCCCATTTAAGCTTTTCGCGCCAAAGGTCTTGAAAAATGATTTTAATGCCTATGATCACTGGCGCGAGAAACCCGACTGGATCAAAAATTCGCGAGGATTCCGATAATACGCGACGTTTAGTGGATACAATTGATTTATTTAACCGCACTTGGTACGAAAAACAGTCTTTTGAGGGGCACCATTGTAAGCCCAGAAGCTTAATTGAAGACGATTCTTCAAATTCCACTGGTGACAACGCCCTTTGGTCTTTCGGTAAAGACAACAGCAACGGCCAACAGTTGGTTGTCCATTTTCTCAAATGGAAGCCTGCTTCCTTTAAGAGACTTACAAGTTCCGAATGTAAGGTGATAATGTTTTCCACAGTGTCAGCACCAGTTATGACGTCGTCAACGTAAAAGTCGCCCAGCACAACCTTTGAGGCACGAGGGAATCTTTCCGAAGTGTCAACTGCAAGCTGCTTGAGGGCGCGAATGGCTAAAAATATGGCACAAGATGTTCCATACGTTACTGTTAGAAGTCGATAATGCTTTAGTGGAAGTTCTGATGAGTTTCGCCAAATGATTCGTTGATAATCAACATGTTTTTTTGCAACCCAAATTTGGCGATACATCTTTTCGATGTCACCCGATACCGTATAAGTATGTCGACGAAAACGCATGCAGATAGAAAAGACATCCGATTGAATAGTTGGACCGATGAGTAGCGAGTCATTTAATGACTTTGAATTTGAAGCACTGGCAGAGCCATCGAAGCCAACACGAATTTGGTGGTACTGCTATCCAACTTGAATACCGCGTGATGTGGCAAGTAGAAACATTTTGTTGTGGGCTGAAGAATTTCCTCCTCTGGAACCTCTTCCATATGCCCCAATGATAAATACTCATTTATGAAATTTGAATATTCTTGATGCAATTGCGGATTCGATTTGAATCTACGTTCGACTGCTAGAAAACGATTAAGAGCTAGATCAAACGAGTTCCCGTAGTCAACGCTATCAGCTTGTTTGAATGGTAGTTCAACTACATAACGACCATCTGAACTTCGGGAGTAGGTTGTTGAGAAATGATCTTCAGCTCTTTGCTCAACAATGGTTAGTGTTTGTTCAACATGCACTTCCTCTATGCGCCAAAACCTTTCGAGATTGAATTTTTGGTCAAAATCTAATTTCGTACAAAAGGATTTTAGTTCCTTTTCAGAAGTGTTGTGAAATGTAGTTCCAGTTACGACCCAACCAAAGACAGTTGGAACCATACTGGGACAATCTTGCCTAGCTTCTTTTGCTGGTCCACGAATTATATTAAAAATCTTATCTGCACCTACCAAGATGTCGATGTGACCTGGTTCGTTGAAATGAGGATCGGCGAGTAGAAACGAGAATATGCTGTCAGGAATTAGTGCTATTAAATGCGAGGGTAGCAAAGAAGTTATCTTAGGTAGAACATAGCAATCAACTTCGACGACTTCAGAATTGTAGCAAGACATCAAGCGAATTGATACTAATCCATTGGTAATCACTACTGATGTGGATGCGATTCCGCTAACTGGAATCCGTATGGGTTTGCGCTTAAGTCCCAGGCGTTGAACAGTTTGTTCAGTTATAAGTGAGACTTGGGACCCCGAATCGAGTAACAGTCTTATAGTTTGAATTGATCCTTGCTTGTCTTGAATCCGAGCGATAGAGGTAGGCAAAATAGCACACAATTGATTATTTGATTCAAGTGAATGGTTCGAAGAATCAGGTAACGATGGCAAAGCTGTAGGTGTTTGATTTAAATTGCTTCCACTGAGATTGATAGAAGGAGATAACTTATCATTAGTCGGATGTACTAGTGAGTGGTGTTTTGAGTTGCAAACTCTACATCGAAAATTAGATCTGCATTTGTTTGAAACATGTCCTTGACGGAGACAATTAAAACATACCGAATGTTCTTTCACAAATTTGCGACGTGTTTCAACATCAAGATTAGAAAAATCAGAACAATTTGATAGTGTATGATTTAAATTATTACACTTGGGACAAACCGACTTTTTCTCTACGAAGTGTGTTCGTATAGGGACCTGGGTTTTTATTCGAGTTTGGACGGGACGGGAAAGTGAAGAGCATGACTCCAAGCAATCACATCGCGTATGTAAAAACTCAATGAGATCTTCGATAGTTGAGTCGTCTCGTGAGCCAACTTCTGCCGCCCATGCCTGTTTTGTATCAGCATCAATTTTCTGTAACAACAAAAAAATGAGCCACGGATCCCGACCTGATGAATTTAAGGTATTCAGACTACGAATTACTTCGTCAGCTCCTTCGGCTATCTTTCGAAGGGTCTGTAAATTTCCCGTAGTAGTTGGTAACGATAAAAACGCCTGTACGAATGATTGCACTATCAATTGATTCCTATCATAACGCCTCTCTAGTCTCTCCCACGCTTCTAGATAATTTTGTTTCGAACTGCTTATGTGTTTTATGAGACTTGCAGCGTCACCGCGTAGGAAAGACTTCAAATATTGAAGCTTCTGAGTTTCAGTTAACGACGTATTTCTATCGACCGATCCGATGAACAAATCCTTAAACCCCGGCCAACCTTTATAATCGCCGGTGAATATCGGAATTGAAAAATGCGGTAGATCTATAAAACTGCGACGATTTAACTTTTCTGAACATGCACTGTGCTGATCAGATGATTTATTGGCTACCAGAGTATGAACTAAGGCATCTTTTCGTTTGCGAATAGCATCGGTCAAGGTAGAGTGAGCTTTAAAATATTTGACCTCGTATTCGACATATTCGGGCTCAGGATCAACATAATCCTTTTCTTCACAAAATTCAATAAGCTTGTGTTGAAGGACACCGAATTGAGTCTATGCTTCTTCTAATTTCACTAATCTGTTTTCGAGAAAAGAGGTTGAAATGGATTTGTCAATTGACGCTGCAAACGATTCCGCGCGCGTTATGCATCCTTTCACCTGACCACGTTTTTGCTTTATGGTGTTCATTCTATTTAAATGCGATTAAGCAAAATTTCAATTAAGCAACGAACACGTATATTAATTGTAGTAAAATATGCCTGCACGGAATGTCTTAACACGAGGAGCTACTCAAAAAAAAAACGCATGCAACATATACTCGATGATATATATAGATTTAGATATATATATATATATATGATATGTATTGTCCAACAGATTTTAAGTCTTCACGCACACATTTCGCGAAAATAATTATATTTAATTAAAATGTTTTCAATGCCCACAACATAAAGTTTTAAGATGCTTCCACTCAAGAGCAATCTCGACACGAGGAGCAACCTTTCTTATTCACATGCACATGCTCAATTTCTAGTACACCAAAGTTTCAATAATTCCTGGATAAATCCACTATCCGGATGGAAGGACCAAAAAATGTTTGAGAAATGAAAGAAATTGCGTTCGTATATTCCGATTTAATTAATCGGCCGGGCAATGTGACACAAGAAAAAAGAATACCCAAATATACCGACCAACACGAGCGACGAAAAGAAAACGACGATTCTTCCAATGTACAACTTTTTATTAGGTGTTACCTCGATGATGGTCCAGTAGCGAAAGAGGCAGAGAAAATGTAAAATCTAATTGCATTGCAATTACAAGACAGTGGACTGTTAACTGTTCATTGTTTAGAATTTACAGCATTAGCAGATAGGGTATATAATACAATGTTTGGTATAAAAAAGCAAGAGTTAATACAATTCAAATAATTTCAATATGTTACGTTACTGATTAAGTAATTTTCAAGAACACATAGGTTAAGATGTAACTAAACATTTGAAAATAAAACTGTACACAAAAAATTCTTTTCAAAACAAGCTTTTATTATGCAGATGTACTAGAACGAAAAGAGGAAGTTAAGTGTTGAATTTATTGTCTTAAAAGTTTGTCGCGTGAATAGAAAAAAATTGCATGCTTAGGTGTTTACAATCTCGATCAAACAAAATGAATGCCAGTATGAACCTTTGGCGCGAAACAACTTTTTACTCTTTGAGTTAAAAGAATGATCTTTGTTTTACGATATTTTTCTTAATACAGACACATGTGTCTCTAAAATTTGTTTTTATAAGATACCTCACCGTGCATGGTCGATGGTGCTGTCAATATGCTGTTCAACATCTGCCTCCAGTATGTGGTCCTTATGCTGGGTTTCCTATCCTTGTAGTACAAATTTTAAATATACTGCTCTGAACTGGTCCATCTGCCACCTCTTCAGTGCAGAATAGTTCTGCATTATCAGCTAACTCTCCAGGTTGTTAGCAAAGTACGAGTACGTACATACGTATGTATTTTTATTTTGTTTCTATTCACGCGACAATCTTTTAAGACAGTAAAACGCAATTAGTTTACAATAGATTTGATATTATATACTTTTATCGTTCTACTGAAATATTAATTTTAAAATTTGAACAAGTCGTGCGTTATGGTAAAGATAGAAAAGAAACGGAGTATGTTTCAAGTTCTCGTAAAGTATAACTGTTTATGTTGTAGTTTGCTCCGAACAGCTTGTTAGTGCAAGGTAATATTACTTAAGCTGAAAAACTACAGTTAACCCATTCGTCCCGATATGTCGGGACTTACTTACTTACTTAGGTGGCGCTACAGTTCGGGGTGAACCTGGGCCTCAACCAACAAGCCTCTCCATTTAGCTCGGTCTTTAGCTAATTGCCTCCAGTTGCGCACTCCAAGTTGGTCGAGGTCCCCTTGAACTTGTGCGCGCCACCTACGGCGATGATTCCCTCTACTGCGTCGTCCCTCGGGGTTAGATTCGAAGACTCTGCGGGCCGGAGCGTTGGTGTCCATTCGCTCTACATGTCCTAGCCATCTCAGACGTCCAATACGCAGTTTTTTGACTAGGTCGATGTCGCTGTACAGCTCGTATAGTTCGTGATTGAATCTTCTCCTCCAAAACCCGTCAACGCAAACGGGACCGAAAATCTTGCAAAGAATTTTTCTCTCGAAGCGACCAAGGATATCTTCATCCTCTTTTAATAAAGTCCATGTTTCAGCGCCGTAAAGCAGGACTGGGATGATCAAGGTCTTATATAGAGTCTCCTTAGTTGTTCGAGATAGGGCTTTACTGTTGAATTGCCTTATAAGCCCAAAAAAACAGCGATTGGCAAGAGTTATTCTTCGATTGATTTCTACGCTGATTTTGTTAGAAGAATTTATAGCAGAGCCAAGGTAGACAAAGTCCCTTACTACCTCGAAGTTATAGCCGCCCACTGTGACGTTTTGTCCAATTCGTAGGTGTTGGTTTTCCCTTCTAGTTGACAGCATATACTTGGTTTTGCCCTCGTTTATCGCCAAACCCATTTTGGCCGCTTCCGCCTCAATGCTTGCAAAAGCACCGGTGACAGCCCGCTGAGATCTTCCGATAATGTCTATATCGTCGGCGTATGCAAGCAGTTGTACAGACTTGTAATAGATTGTGCCTCCGGAGTTGGCTTGTGAGTTCCGCACAATCCGTTCAAGTACAATATTGAAGAAGTCACATGACAGCGCGTCACCTTGTCTAAAGCCTTTTTTGACATCAAAGGTCTCGGTGAGGTCATTACCGACCTTGATGGAGCAGCGAGCGTTCTCCATCGTCAGCCTGCACAGACGGACAAGTTTGGCAGGGATGTCAAAACTAGACATGGCTCTATAAAGCTCTTCTCTATAGATGCTGTCATAGGCGGCCTTGAAATCGATAAAGAGGTGGTGAGTATCGATTTGGAATTCTTGGGTTTTCTCCAGGATCTGCCGAAGTGTGAAGATTTGATCGATGGTGGACTTTCCTGGCCTGAAACCGCACTGATAGGGTCCAATCAGGCTGTTGATAAAGGGTTTCAGGCGTTCACACAATATCGCAGAAAAGATCTTGTATGCGATGTTGAGGAGACTGATGCCTCTATAATTGGCGCAGTTGAGGGGGTCTCCTTTCTTGTGGATCTTGTGCATATGTCGGGACATGTCACTGTTATTAACGGCGGTGTCCCGACACCTATAATATGTCCCGACAAATTCCAATAATTTCGACTTCTTAGAACAATTTGATTTATAGCTTCGAAAGTATTCGTGAAGTGTATCTGCGAAGTGTAGTTTCAAACACAAAGGTGAGTACCGTTTCTTCTTTTGTTGGGAACAAACTTTTCCGAGTGTCATTTCAGTTTCCAGTTACACTGTATGTACTCTACTCAGTTACTGGCCGAACACAATGCATGCCGCTGCGGTGTAGCGGTAGCGTAGTATGTCGCGCTGTCAAATGGTGTGGCGCTACACTCGCAAAATTCGCCCACAATGGTGCAGTGCGTTATGTCGAATAAAAGTGTCACTTGAAACTCAGCTGGTTGGGATTGTGTTTGGTTCGCATATTGTAAAAAATATTTGGTCTTTTTTCTATTAAATACTAAATTATATCTAGAATAAATGGATGAAGAAGAATTAGCTGTGTTTTTACTGATTGTGATTCAGATGGGCTATATTGGATACAAGCTGCTGAAAGAGAAAAAGCGGAGACGGCGGGTGCGCCCTTTGTACCAGGAAAGGAGTCCACAAGGTTTTTTCGAGACCACATTCACATTTATGAAAAAACATGATCTCGATCTATTTTTGAAATCAACTCGCATCAACAAAATGCAATATGAATTGCTACTAAACTTGGTTGGAAATTCGCTTAAAAAAACATCAATTCGAAAAGCAATAGATCCAGAATGTAGAATTGTCCTAACACTAATGTAAGTCGATAAGAAAATAATGTCCTAATATTTATTTTATTATCTCCGCATCATTTGTCCTGGTCGTTTCGGATGGGTGTGTCAACGGTTCGGAAAATAATTGTTGAAGTGTGCCAAGTTTGGGAATTATTGTCACCGGTGTACATGCCCGAACTCAACGCATGTGATTGGAGATATATCAGCAAGGAGTTCAACGATCATTGGAACATGCCTCACTGCGTTGGCAGTGTTGATGGCAAGTACATCGAAATCAAGAGTCCGCCAAACACAGGGTCCAAATACATCAACTACAAAGGATATTTTCGTATAGTTTTGCTTGGAATATGTAATGCTGATTATACTTTTACGGCTGTCGACGTTGGAGCATACGGCAGCCAGAGTGATGCCGGAATTTTCCGCAATTCTTTTGTCGGAATGAAGATTTTTCAAAGCGAGGTAAAGCTACCACGAGAAGAAAAGCCTCCGAATTCTGAAAGAGTGGTGCCGTATTATTTTGTTGGCGACAGTGCATTTCGCTTACGACATAACCTGATGAGACCCTATCCCGGAATTCTACTCAACAAGCCGGAAGATATATTCAATTATAGGCTATCGAGAACACACCGGATCATTGAAAACACGTTCAGCATTCTGGTAGCTCGTTGGCGAATACTGGGAAAGTGCATCGATTTTCATCCCAAAAATGCGGACAAAATTGTTCTTGCGGCCGTTATCCTGCACAACTTTTTAAAGATAACGGATACTGTGCACAATTGAAACTCTTACTGCCCTGAAAACTATTGCGTTTCATATAACATGAATGGTGAGCGCATTGACGGAATGTGGCGCCAGGAAAGCCACGATTTGATGCCCATTCGTAGATGTGGAACCAATAATAGAGGAAATGAAGCGTTTAAGGTACGAAAAACCTTGACAGATTATTTTTTTAACGAACGAAAAGTATCTTTTCAACCACAATAATTGTTTGAATGTTTAAATGTATTTTTTTCCAACAAAATAAAAACAAAATGGAATTTTTTTTTCTGAATCTTTATTCTCCGCTTTTTGCTACATACCCTATCTGAAAATCGTTCAAATATTTCAGCATTCGCAGCTTGGCCTCATTCCGCTGCTGCAAAGGAAAGGTCTTTAGCTTTTCTAAGAGGCTGCGGCAGGAAAGCTCATCTTTCAAGTTTGTGGCCGACGAGGAAGGAAATGCTGTTGCACGTGGTTTTTTCAAAAACTCCTGGACACTGTGCATAGTGTCCACGAACGTTTCCTCAACAAAGCTTGCCTACCTCTTTTTCGGTGCGCGCGATGATAATGAGCCCTCAGAGAGTTGCCGGGTGGGACTTATCGCAAGGGGGTATCCGGTGTCTTCGAGAACGCACTACAAGCATGTTCGTCGTCCGTCTCATCGCATGGCGTAACAGGCGGACTTGGGGTGGCAGTGTCATCAAGCGAGAAGGACGAGTAATTACTTGTAGTCCTGTAATATACACACAATTTTTATTTTATTTACAAATCATTTGTAAAAGTAATGGATGTTTACATTCTCGGCTTCAAATGTTTTTTGAGGAACTCCAGGATACCGCCGTACTTGGGCTCGTATTGCTGTTCATCCGCAGCCTGCTCTGAACTTTTTTTTCCGGTTTATGCTCCTGGAATAGCTATCTCGCAGCCCCTTCCATTTTTTATTATTATGACATCAACTAAACAAAACAATCGGTAAGAAAACAGTAACTAAAATACTATATTAGGAACTGACTTGGCAAACAAAATTTGTTTGCTATGTTCTGCCACTCTTGTGCCTTCTTTTTAACATTTTTGTATTGTGGCTGGCACAAATTCCACAATATTTCTTTATTTTCCACACAATGAACAAATCTTTCAACATCGCCCTCATCCATTTTTTTTATTACGGAGTTGTCATTTGTTCAGCTACCGCTGATTTCAGTTTCAAAAAGCATCGCATAGAGAACCGAATCATACACAGCAAACCAATTTCGCATGCCTCTTCTTCAACATTCGCTAATTTCTCTATCTGTCACTTGTGGCGCAACACAAATTAAAAGTAAAACAACTTCGTACAACACCACTGCTACTGCCCGCAGCTACCACATTGTGGGCGCTCTACAGAGTTCCTATATATTTTTACTTTGTGACAGGTCGTGTGAAAAAATATAACGCACACAACATGAGTGGTTGCGAGAAGCTAGGTCCTGGCACTTCAAAGAGCTGTTGCGCCAAATATTTGTTTGTTTGTTTTTGACAGGTCGTAGTACACTACCGCTACGCCGCAGCGGCATGCATTGTATTCAGCCAGTTACCTCCCCGCTCGTTATTGTTTTGCGCAAACAAATGTAAGTTTCTTTCGATCGATATTTTTCATTAATATTAACAGCGTTATTTATAAAGCATGATCAACTACGAATTACCCTTGATTTTAGTTTAATTATCCTTTAATACGCTATTTATTATTCATTACAATTTTCGTCACTAATCAACGTTGATCAACTCTTCATTAACTTAAATGCCAAATTCGGGATTTAAAGCTCAACCAAAGTGACAGATGGAAATAATTTTTTCATTAAATAATTACGAAAAATATGCTACACCGGCAAAATGGATAGTTTTTGAAACTTTAGATATTTACTTACTTACTTAGATGGCGCTACAGTCCAGGGCGGACATGGGCCTCAACCAACAAACCAGTTGCGCACGCCAAGCTGGTTTAGGTCCCCCTCCACTTGTTTGTGCCACCTACCGCGAGGTCGTCCTCTACTGCGTCGCCCATCCGTGGTGGATTCGAAGACTTTCTTAGCGGGAACGTTGGGCTCCATCCGATCGAAGAACTTTTCTCTCGAAATAACCAAGGGCATCCTCATCCGGTTTTGTCAAAGCCCATGCCTCTGCGCCATACAGCAGGACTGGGATGATTAATGCCTTATAAAGAGTTACCTTAGTAGTTCGAGATAGGGCTTTGCTAATCAATTGTCGTTTTAGCCCATAGAAACAACGATTGGCAAGAGTAATTCTCCGTGTGATCTCCCTACTGATGTCATTTGCGGAGCTGACCATAGAGCCTAGGTAGACAAAATCCTTTACTACTTCAAAATTATATCTGTCCATTGTGACGTTCTGTCCAAGACGCCAATGTTGGGTGTCCTTTTTTGTAGACAGCATCTATTTTGTTTTGCTTTCATTGACCGCTAGACCCATCTTTGCTGCCTCGATCTCAATACTCGTAAATGCCCCATTGACTGCCCGCTGAGTTCTTCCGATTATGTCAATGTCATCGGCATAAGCGAGTAGTTGTACAGACTTGTAAAGGATTGTACCTCCGGTGATGGCTTGTAAGTTTCGTACAATTCTCTCAAGTACTATGTTAAAGAGATCGCATGATAGCGCGTCACATTATCTAAGACCTTTCATGCCATCGAACGGTTCGGTGATGTTCTTACCGACTTTGGAGCAGCGAGAGTTCTCCATTGTCATTCTGCACAAACGAACGAGCTTGGCAGGGATGCCAAGACTAGACATGGCTCTGTATAACTCGTCTTTATGCACGCTATCATAGGCAACTTTCAAATCGATGAAGACGTGGTGCATGTCGATTTTATATCCATGGGACTCCAGCAGCTTTGTTGGATTTGAGTTTAAGTATCGCTGTCCTCACTTCATTCTGATCGGGTTGACGGGAATCTTGACTGTCATCGTCACCGTTGAATGGCTCATTTGCCTGACAGCGGAACATTGGTCATCATCGCCGTTTAACAGTCTGCAGAAGTGTTCCTTCCATATCCTCAGCACCGACTGATTCTACTACTATGTTGCCATTTTCGTCACTGCAGGAGCACGATTGGCAAAGGTTCTGGCGGTCTCTTGCGATTGTAGCTGCCCGACGTCAAATTTCCTCACAGTATTTCGTCAATTTCGCTCCGTTTTGGATAACCGCATCCATACCTTGGCTACAACTCGGTAGTGATCCGAGAATACTAGAAGAGTGCCTTGCGTCGATTGCAATGTGATTGATTTGGTTTACAGTTTTTCGATCAAAGGAGAGCCATGTTCCTTTGTAAATTTCGAGACGTGGGAACCGCGTACTAGCTACGACAAAGTTTCGCCCCGCCGCAAAGTCGATTAGCCTGAGTCCGTTGTCGGATGTGATGTCGTGCAGGCTGTGCTTTCCAACAACGCTACTAAAGACTTCCTCTCTTCCTAGCTTTGCGTTAAAATCACCTATGATAATTTTTACGTCGTGGCTAGGGCATTGCTCAAACGTCTTGTCCAAGAGCTGGTAGAAGTCATCCTTTGTCGCGTCGTCCTTCTCCTCGTGAGGGGCGTGAACGCATATTAGTCATAAGGCTCTCGTTCACATGCCGGAAACTCAAGACTTCTTGCCTAAGTCTGCCTCCAATGACAAATCCGCACCCGAATAGACGCTGTCCTTTTTGTCTGTAGCAATCGCCGTAGTAGATGTCGCAGTTTTTCATACTCCTTTTGCCCGGCCCATCCCATCACACTTCTTGGATGGCGGTAATGTCTGCTTTGAGACACTCTTGGGCCTCCGCAAGTTGTTCGGCTGCACGTGGTTTGTAGAGGGACCTAACATTCCACGTGCAGACACGAGATCGTTGTCCTTTTTACGTTTGCTTGGGTCGTCAACAGCAAAATCAACCGTACCCGAGGCTGTTGTTGCTTCGTAACCGAAGGTTTTTTACGTAGTCGGGACGTCCTCCTTCTGAGGAGCTCCTGTTAGACTTCTGAGATGCATATTTCAGCCGATCAAGTCAACAAGTGATGCCTCGTCCGGTTAAACATATGCGCGCTGAAGTTCACTCAGATGTGCTTACGCAGGTCTGAGTGTTCAGCTACACATACATATATCGTCAGACTCAGCATACGCTCATCGTTAGTTCACTATCAGATAGCTATCCAGCGGGCACCGCGAGTAGGTGATGATGTGATTTTGCCACGCTTTAACTTTAACTTTAGATACGGGTATGTTAAATAATTTTATCAACGCGCAACGCCCAAAGAAATCTAAAGAATTGATCCCTCTTCAATGTATCCGTGAGCAGGAATTCCGAAGCAATGATTTTCGGAGGAAAATATGCGAATATATCCCCAAACTCAGAAGAGCACCGATAATATATTTTTGTTGTACCTACGGTACCCAACCGACCGTTGTACCGATATTGTATGGTCGCATGCTCTTGAGTGTACAACCGCTGTCGCATGTAGAAATTGTATGGTGTGTATGTGTAAAATGACTGAATAAAATGTCTGGTTATAGGTAAATTGTACGCAGATTGTATAATGTGTGTGCTACATACAACAGTTGGGTCGATAGCGGTACAACGCAAGTTGGTCTGGTGGTTGTATCGTGCGTTTCGTACTTTAGTCCCAATTTTCAGCGCATTTGCGTTTAGTTGCAATCTCCATTATTTTGTTTTGTGATGAAGTTCATGGCATAGCTTGGCATTATCCAAGTACAATTTCAAACAGTGTTTCTAAAACTGTTCATCAAAGCATAATTGGTTACAGGCGTACCCCGGTTTACGACAGGGTTACGTTCTACGTTACGAAATGTCGACTTAACTTGAAACGACTTAAAGCGAGTCAGCTAAAATTCTCTAAAAAAAAAATGTGTCTGCATTTTAAAATTCATATGTAAAACAATTTATTCAGTTGTTTATGCATACATACATATTTACTTAATCACAAATATATTTATACGATATTAATTTGGATCATTAGTCATCGTCACTATCGGCTCTAATAAATAGTTGTAGAAGAAGGTGGTAATGAAGCTGCTTCTACAGGGGTAATCTTTGGAGAAAAAATCTTCTATACTTCGCTGAGGTGCACTCCTCTTTTGCTCTGCATATAGCTCTCTGTAAGGTAGTGCTGCCTTATCAATGGCTTACATAATTCTTTCGTTTCGCACCGTATTAAAGTCCTAAAGATCGCCTACGCATCATCTAGGAGTTTGAATGCTTCTGCCAATTTGTGGGATGTCAAAGAAGGACTACGAGTATCACGAGATAATGATGTAATTTGCCCACTTTCTATTTCTGCTTCAGTCTCAATAGGAGATTCAAGAAGTTGGATAAGTTCTTCTGTAGACATTTCTTCATCATGAGACTCGAGTAGATCTGCCAAGTTATCTTCGTCCACCTCAGAAAATCCAACTTGATGCGCCAAATTCAGAATATTCGACTCAATACAAGGCAGGTCAGTTGGATCCTCTATCTTGTTAACACATTCTGGGCAGACTTTTTTCCAGGCCGCATTCATATTGGATGTCTTAACTAAATTTTCGCCAAAAATTCCGAATTGTGGTCTTTTCAATAACCGAGTCCTTATCTATTTCATTTATAAGCTGGGTAAATGTTCGCCACAAGAAGTAAGCCTTAAAGGAAGCTATAATCCCTTGGTTCATAGGCTGCAATAAAGGAGTAGTATTTGGAGGCAAAAATAAAACCTTCACGTTTGGATCTAAATCGTCCAAGTTAACTGGCTTAGAAGACGCATTATCCAAAACTAGTAATGCCTTGTGTGATAATTTATTTTTAAGACAATAATCCTTCACTGTTGGACAAAAATAGGTCTTGAACCAGTCATGAAAGATTACTGATGTCATCCATGCCTTTTTATTCGAGCGGCAAATTACCGGTAGTTTTTCTTTTGAAATATTCTTCGTTGCTCTCGGATTTTCGGAGCTATATATAACCAATGGCTTCAATTTAAAGTCCCCAGATGCATTCCCTCCAAGAAGCAAAGTAAGATAATCCTTTGCTGCTTTATACCCAGGTGCAATTCTTTCTTCTACAGATATAAATGTTCTTGATGGCATTCGCTTCCAGAAGAGGCCTGTCTCGTCTACGTTGAATACTTGCGGAAAACAAAATGTTTATGATGCATTTACATAATTTCTTCTCCATACCTGTTGTGGTACATATCCACCTTTCAATATAACCTCCCCGAAATATTGCAAGAAATTATTAGCTGCTTCTGCATCTGCACTAGCAGATTCGCCCGTGAGTTTTAAGTTATGTAGTCCGCACCGGTTTTTAAACCTGTGGAACCAGCCACGACTTGCATTAAAGGATTCTTCCCCACCATTTCGGTATAAGAAGAGGTGTAAATAACACTTTAGCTTTTCCTGGATCAGCAGCCAGCGTACTGATGGGCACGTTCTTTTGATTCATATCTTCTATCCATGTTTCAAGCAATAGCTCCATTTGTTCCATATTTAGACTTCGTTGTTTTGTTACAACAGAACATGATCTAGACGTACCGGCTTGAGCAAAATTTCGAATTTTTTCTGCATTATTTATAATTGTATGTACGGTAGTACGCTGCAGTTACTTTTTTACCAGTATCTATAAGCCGTAAAACTTCTAATTTTTTTTATGGTCACAGTGTTTCTTAGTTTTTTTGTGCTGGTGGCAACTGCTGAATTTACACTACGTTTTCCACCCATAGCTATCAAAATGTGTCAGAATAATTTAGCATTTAGCCACCTACATATTATTAACTGACTACCACAATCCTTTGCGAACTCGGCATACGTCTACGGTTTGCTGTGTGTCGCTATTGAACTTACAATTTCATCCACACTACTCATATGCCCGAGCTGCCATTGGCAGATCCACACTACATAAAGTACTTAGTAGTAGAGTGCATGTGTTGATTTTCTTGGATACTTAGTATCATCTGTTAACATTCGGCCATCCGACCTCACACTGTCCTCACTGTACGCACTTTCAATATTGTCTTCATTTCGAATCATGTTATTATACTCTTCTTATCTTTATACCGAGGTATTCTACATTAACCTGCCTGCAGCCATCTTCACCACGGAAGATATCGTTCCATCTTGAGATTGAAGGTTGTCTTTCATTACCCTACCTAATACCATCTTCACCACGGAAGGGATCGTTTCATCTTCGCATTGAAGGTATTCTTTCATTACCCTACCTAATACCATCTTCACCACGGAAGGGATCGTTTCATCTTCGCATTGAAAGTATTCTTTCATTACCCTAGCTAATACCATCTTCACCACGGAAGGGATCGTTTCATCTTCACATTAAAGGTATTCTTTTATTACCCTACCTAATACCATCTTCACCACGGAAGGGATCGTTTCATCTTCGCATTGAAGGTATTCTTTCATTACCCTACCTAATACCATCTTCACCACGGAAGGGATCGTTTCATCTTCGCATTGAAGGTATTCTTTCATTACCCTACCTAATATCATCTTCAGCACGGAAGGGATCATTTCATTTCATATAGCTCACCCAGTTAAGGTACGGCTAATACCACTTCCTCATTTGGGGTAATAAGATAAAATCTTATACGATATTTCGGCTTTCTAGGCGATGTAGCCTCTTAATTAAAAATTAAAAATATTATTTTCACTTTTAACCAAGTAAGCTTCCTTTTTGTTCTTTTTTTCAACTTTACTCAAATGTTAAGGATAAGGTTATCTATGAAACAGACAAATAGATCAAAGCTTCGTACAAAACTTCATACTAGATTACATTTCATAGCTAAGTAATTGATTTTGAAATGAAAGCATACGAATAAAGTAGGCTTTTTAATTACACAAAAAAAAGTTAAATAATTCAAAAGGATAGTCTGCAATTGGTTTCATTAAATTTCGTATACAGGTTGTGCCTTATATTTATATTGTTTAGCTTTAGATACCCAATTATATTATATATATTATTGCATTTCATCCTCCTCAGGTAGTTCTTCCTAATCGGTAAGACGAAAATCTTGAAGTTTTCCCCATGGCTTCATGTTATTGGCTGAATGGATGGATTCGTATCGCTTCGAAGAGACAGTGGTTGTTAAGGTGTCGCTCACGTGGTATCGATCATTTAAAAGCACTTTCTTTACCTTATACGGTCCCTTAAAAGTTGGCAACAGCTTTCGTGGTTAACCAGTTGCCGGATGTTCTGCCTGGATTAAGATTAAATCGCCCACAGAATATGTTTGCGGACTTCGGTGTGTGCGGTTAAAGTTTGTCAGCTTGTGAAGTTTGAATCTGGTGTATTCGTTTTACAGCGTTTTCGCGAATAGCAGCAAGTGGAATAATATTGTCGTCATCTCCGGAGTCTTCTTCTTGAAGAGCAATACTCAGATGGTTCGCTAACCCATTTCTTGGTTTGAAATCAAAAAGGAGTTCCTGAGGTGTGCGATTGGTTATTCGATGTTTTAAACAATTTAAACCCCATTGTACTGCTGGTAAATGCTCTTGCCAATCTTTGCCGTCTGGTCTTACGGTCATGGTTGCAATTGCGGTTCTGACGGTTCGAAAATACCTTTCAATTTGACCATTTGCGCGCGGAGTTCGCACAGCATTTAAAATGTGACGTATTCCGGTATCCACACAAAAGTTTTTAAAGTTGTTTGACGTAAAGGCTGTACTACGGTCACTAATAATCTGTGCTGGTGTTCCGAAAAATTGTGCAATGCAACGCATAACTGCGTTTGATGACGTGTTTTTGACAGCTCGCAGTATTATAAATTTGGTGAAGGCGTCGATGATTCCCAGAACATATATATTTCCTTTTGTACTTTTTGGCATTGGTCCAAGATGGTCCACGTGAATTGTGTGAAACGGAATTGGTAATTTGTTAATAGGATGAATATGATAGCGTGTTTTGTCTTTCGATCTCTGGTTATAGAGGCAGGAGATGCAACCGGACCAATATCATCATGAGAAGTTTTTATTACACGCCATCGTGTGCCCAAAGGTACTACAAAATGGGGACCATCTGGGGTTTTGCGGTAGACTCGTCCTGCCTTAAGCAAATAATTTTGTTTAAAGTCTTTCTTCTTTGGATTTTTGCTTTCGGTGTTAATGAAAGCTTCGTAGATATCCTTTATGTTGTCATCTTGCAGTTGCATTGGGGATATCCAGTCTTCTTCTTGCATACCGATCATATTAATTTCTAAGCCGGTTTCTTCGGCGACGAAGGATTGCTCGGTGGGGTTTCGGCTTAGTGCATCCGCATGCGACATTTGCGTAGCTGGTCTATATTGTAGCTCAATCAAAATCATGTATTTTCAACTACCACCTCGCAATTCTTGGAATAAGTTCTCGTTTATTCGGGTTGGCTTAAGCGAATTGCAATCAGTATGTATGCCTTTTTATGATATTGTATATGGTTAAAATTGGAGATGTGCACAATTTATTTTTTAATTTATCAAATGCTACCTGTTCCACTGGTGTTCAAATAAAAGAAGCTTCCTTCCTTAATAGAGCATTTAGAGGCGCAGCGATGGTAGCATATTTAGGAATGAATCGTCGAAAGTAGCCAGATAGCCCTAGAAACTGTTTCACATGCTTCGCTTCGCTAGGAATAGGGAATGATTTGACTGCTTCTACCTTGCAGTCCCCCGGCCTAATGCCTGCGGCGCTGATTTCATATCCTAAATACGTTACAGTATCGGTAACGAATTTACATTTGCTTAGATTTAAAGCCAAATTGGCTTCCCTTAAATTTAAAAAAAAATCTTCTAACGTCTGTAAAACCGATTGTATACTATCGCCGAATATTACAATGTCCATGTAAATAGCAATGTTATGCTTACATAATGTACGGGTAATGGAATTCATAAGACGCAGGAAAATTGCTGGTGCATTTGTTAATCCGAAAGGAATTTTTTTATATTGGCACTGGCCTTGTGGAGTTACGAATGAAGTAAGATGTCTTGAATTTGGATGCACTGGGATTTTATGGTACCCACTGAGCAAGTCCAGTATAATGAAAACTCATGCATTAGCCTTTGAATTTATAAGCTCTTCTATATGAGGCGTAGGGAAGTTTTCACGTACTGTTATCGAGTTAAGTTGCCGATAATGGACCACCATTCTATACGTACCGTTTTTCTTTTTAACCAATAATGTGGGACTGGCATATTCTGAGCAAGACCCTTCAATGATATCGTTTTGTAAAAGCTCCTCAACAATGGCATTAAGGTGTGCGACTTCGTTATATGCCACTCTGTATGGCTTATAGCATATTAATTTGTTTTCTTTCAGTGTTATCGTCATTGTTACCAAGTTTGTCTTGTCCAGGGGGTCGATTTTCGTTCTGTGAAGCTGTGAAGTGATAAATGTTATCACAGCTTCACGCTGAATTCGATTCTCGATGTGTGAAAAAGTGTAATCAAATGTCAAAATTTCTTCACGTGATAAGTTCAATCAATGGAGGGAAAGTTACCTTCTCCCTGTATACAAAGGGAAGGGTGATACGCGAAACTGTGATAACTACCGTTCGATCAAGCTGATGTCACACACCACGAAGATCGTTGAGCGGGTATTAGGTGGCCGACTGCGAAGAATAATACGGCTATCTGATGATCAGTGCTGGTTTGTCTCGGGCAAATCAACCACAGATGCAATCCAAAGTATAAGGATCATAATGGAAAAACGTCGTGATTCCTTAAGGGATTTGCATATTGTATTTGTTGACTTTGAAAAGGCATTCCACAGACAACCACGAGATCTGATATGGGTGGCGCTAAGACATCAAGGGGTTCCAGAAACCTATGTACAGATGATTATGGACATGTACGAAGGAGCAAAGACAGGAGTAAGATGCCCCGCTGGAGTAACCGAAGAGTTCCCAATCAAAGTCGGGGTGCACCAGAGAAGCGTTTTAAGTCCTTTGCTCTTTATTACAGTCCTTGATTATCTGCTTGAAGGTAAAGTGATGGACCCCAAGGTACATCAGTTATTCTTTGCTGACGATGGAGCCATCATAAGTGAGGATCCTACATCCCTGCAACGAGCACTTGATGTGTGGGTGGACGTTTTGGAGAGAAATGGGTACCGCATTAGTTCAAAAAAGATCCTGATCTGATCCACTCAGGCCTATTCCAGACATTTATTTGAATCGAACAGTGCTTCCCAAGTGCAAAAATTTGAAATATCTGTGATCTATGATTAATAGCAAAGCAACTTGTGATGACGACAACAATCATCGCGTAAGCGTAGGGTGGATGAAGTGGCGAGAAAATTCCACTATCTTCTGTGACAGAAAAATGTCCCCTAAGTTGAAAGGAAGGCTCTACACCGCAGTTGTACGTCCAGCACTCACATACGGTTCACAATGCTGGACGATGTACAAAAAGTATGAGAGTAAATTAACGGCAGCTGAGATGAAGATGCTTCGCATGACAGCAGGAGTGACCAAGCTTGATCGAATAAGAAGTTCGAAGATCCGTGGAAGCTTTCATATCAAGGAAACCATCGTACAAAAAATAGAGCGCGACCGGCTCAGTTGGTATTGCCACGTTCAAAGAAGAGATCATTTGAACCCTGTTAAAAAGGCAATATCAATGCACGTTCCAAAGACATCACGATGTAAGAAAGGCAGGCCTATAAACGCCTGGATCAGACAAATGCGACGACATCGGCATTTCATTGGCCTCAGTAACCGAGTAATCCAAAATCGGCGGGCCTGCCGATATTTTCTGAGGTCAAATAGGCGAACCCTACAGGCGGATCAGTAGAAATGCGGTGAAGTGGGAGGGTAGTTATCCCTTGTTTTCGGATCATAGCCTCGCTGATAAAAAGGAAGAAGAAGATTGCATGATGCCGAGGAAGCGCCATCAAGGAACAGATGCGTAGAAGCGGAGTCAACGGACCCAATGCAATTAAAGATATGTCTGAAATAGACAAAAGGATAGTCGGCATAATAACCCCAGAAGCCGTGGAAGGAGTCTCAGGAGTGGTCAGTGAAATAGGCTTCGAACCAATCATAGTAAGTATTGAGCTTCACGTTTAATTATACTTTCTTTACTCAAAGAACATTTCTTTTAGATTGAGAGAGCAAACGAAGATGAGTTGCTGTCTGAACCGGAGGTATTGTTTCCCGAGACAAAAGAAGAAGCAATGCAGCTACTCCTACTCCATCGACATCAAAAAGGAGCCAGCAAAAACGGCCAAGGCGAACCTTAAGCAATTCCACGGACGATGCCTTGGCTATTTTTAAAGAAATTGAGGAAAATAAAATAAAAATCGAGGAGAGGAAGCTTCAACTCATGGAAGAGAATAATGTCATCCAAAGATCTATAAATAATAAACTTAACCAGTTGCTTCAAGCACTTTCGAATAGATAAAAACAAAAACATTTGTTTCTTTTTACATTTTTTATTTTTATAATATTTTAACGAGCAAATGCCTGACCAACTATACTACTTTGAATACGACGCCCTTCTTGTAAAATTGGATTCGAACCAAGGTCCAGTTCATCGCCGTTTAAATCCACTTCATAACCGTTTTCTGAGTCCACGTCCTCCAAGAATGGGACTCTTGCTTTAATTGGTGCATTGTGAATTACAATGCATGCATTGATTATAATCCCCGATTTAGCTGGACTATAAAATAATACCCTTTCCTTAGCCAGACAGCGAAATCTGGTCTTTAGGATACCAATACATCTTTCAACAAGAGCCCTTGTCTGCTTGTGAGCTGCGTTGTATCTGTTCTCTGCCTCTGAAGTGGCTGTAAGAATAGAAGTCATGAGCCAAGGCTGCAATGCGTAACCACTGTCCCCCAGTAGCCAAAAGTTTCGTTCTCCTTCGTTATACAGATTTTCAAGTGTTGACTTTACTCTTGAACGCCGCCATACGTATGCGTCGTGGGCTGTTCCTCCATATTGTGCATTAGAATCAAAAATTATAAAATCAGCGCCACATACGATTTGAACATTCATCGAATGTCCGCCTTTTCGGCAATAAAATACATGTTAAATTTCTCTCCTTGGAGCTGAAATTTGAATGTGAGTTCCATCAACTAATCCGATTACACCTGGCAAGCCAAATTGCTCGTAGAATTTCTCCTTAATAGCTAGAAAACAATCTCTAGTTTGAAACTTTACGTATCTATGAGCCATTCTGTTTAACGCAATAGAAATCTCTGTAACGCAGCGACTCACTGATGTCTGAGACAAAGAAAATAAAGTATCTTGACCAACAGCACGCTGAAAACTTTCAGTGGCGAAAAAACGCAAAGCACTCCATATCTTTACATGACAAGGAATTGCATTTCCGCGTTGAGTTGAATCCAAGAATGGCTTAATTTCATTTATCAAATCCATGCAGAGAGCTTTCGGAAACCTATAGAGTTGAATAAAATGCTCCTCAGTAGCTACTTCGAATGGATTCTGCACATCTCGAAGGGAACGCCGCAACATCCTCAGTTTCTTCCTACGAAGAAAATGAAATATAATTTTTCTTCAAAACAAAGCACCGAGTTAATATAAATTAATACCTTTGTTCAATACGGCGTCTATTATTAATAAATAATCGATTAATTACTTCCGACATTTTAGTAGCATAACACAAATAAATTTGTCAGCAAAGAAAACGCCAAAATGGCACATAAATGACAGGATTTATCATTTAGTACTCTTTAAGTACACACTCTGACAGGCGTTTTTCACAATGTGTTCGAGAATCGCATTAAGTGTGTTCGTGAAGTGATAAAATGAAAAGTTGCTGTGAAAACTGAAATGATAAAATATTTATCACTTCACAGTTTCACAGATCGGGAATTGACCCCCAGTTCTTTTAAACTAAGTGCTACGCATTTCGACATTTATTTAACAGCTGAACTAAGTTATTCTTCTTTTAAGTCTGTGAAGTTGAAGTTGCCCATTTGAATATCAGCTGCTTCAATTTTTTTTTATTACTATATTTTCTGCACGATTATCACTTAAGGTAACTAATCCAACTATCCTTTTTCTTTTCTTTTTTTTTTTTTTTTTTTAAACCTATTCTCGAAGAACTAGTATGATCCTTCATATTTATATGCGCAGCCAAATTTAATCGGGGAGCAAACAAATTTGGATTCATAACTTCTTCTCTTTCTAGCAAACACAACTTGGTATGATCATCAATTGTGTTCTCATAGACAAGTCTTTTCGTCTTACTCTATTTAGAAAAGAAGGAATAACTTTGTTCTACGAGAATATGTATGTATGTGTATTTGGGTTAATCAGAATGGCGCAAAATTATAGTCGCAAAAAGTACACTTTAAAAGGATTTTTGCACGTAACAAAGTCAATATTAGTGTTTTCCTATTTATAGTCGACATAAAACCAACTTTATAGTTATCACCTCGCGCTAACTTTAAAACCACCAAAAGCACCTTTTACTTTTAGAGTGGGCTTTTAACCATCTGTCATCCGCCATTCTTTTTCACTTTTTTAAATTCAAATTTCAGCCAACCAACGGCTGAAATTCATATACGACATTGTTCCCTAAACTGTGCTTTTATTCTCAAACTTTGAATTTTTGGGTTTGGGTCGATACTAGTTGTAGGTAGGTTAACAATTGTTTATAATTCAATTCAAAGTTAAGTACCGGCTTTAAAGTTTAAGAGATGATAGTTAGTGGCTACTAACATTCTTTAAAATCAGATGACTATAATTTTGCGCCAATAAATCTATATTTGCGCAGGCGCACAAGTAAATAGGGGGACCGTGTTGGAAATGGAACATGCAAAAAACAACTACAATGAATGATATTATTTTCCCTCTTTGATCCTGATGATATCCTAATTTTTATTTTTATACTGCATATATATTTTTTTATATATATTTTAAATTATTTTACACATTGCTATGTAGCAAAATTGTCGAAGGAATTCCACCTTGTACCTCGCCAGAATTTCAACGCTTTTTGTATAACAGATTGAGGGTGAAAGCAGAAAGAGACAGCACGATATGTGGTTATATATAGTTATTGTACATAGAGAAAAAGTGGAATAGTGTTTCTTTCTAAACTCACGTTTACCAATTATACTTAAATATGTATTTTTGTTTTTAATGATAGAGCACAACAATTATTATTACACCACTTTAAGTACACTTCACTGTAAGGTTTAAGCGATCCCACTTCTGAAAATATTAACTGACTACCACAATCCTTTGCGAACTCGGGCATACGTCTACCGTTCGCTGTGTGTCGCTATTGAACTAACAATTTCATCCACACTACTCACATGCCCGAACTGCCATTGGCAGATCCACACTACATAAAGTACTTAGTAGTAGAGTGCATGTGTTGATTTTCTTGGATACTTAGTATCATCTGTTAACAATATTAACCATCACGAGTCGACCGAAAACAAAAAAAACCCGAAGCAAAAAATAGATGACGTTTCATTTGTTGGTGAGGTGATTCCCCTTTTTCATATTATTTTGAGTGAGCGTGTGTATACTTATGCATGTGCGTAAACTTTGATTCTGGAAATTAGCGTGAAATTAACGTTGCAAATTTTCTCCAAGTGCAGTAAGTACGGGACAATGTCGTCGTTAATCGAGGCAAAGTGGGAATTGTTTGACGACTTAAGTGTGAAACGATTTTATACGAAACGACTTAAACCACGGTACGCCTGTATTATCAATTAACAATTGTGTTATGTATAACACAATGACCAACTTTTTAATCGAAGATTAGTTAATCATGCATCAAAAGGCGAATAAGAAATTGTATTGAATACGGCTGTAAGTGTTTATTATTTTGAATAATGGCTCCACTAAGAAAATGCCATTTCAGCGATGACTACACTACAGAATGGTCTTTTATTAAAAAGGGAAGGACAGACGAGCAAGCATTTTCCACAGTTTGCAAGATAAACATTTCCATGAGCCACGGAGGTAAAGGCGATATCAAGCATCATAATGAGACAACTGGACAAAACTTAAATATCATCCCCATTCATCCTCATCACGCAAAATACACAGTTTCTGTGTAAAAACTGAGTCAGATGAACATTTGTTTGTATGTGAACTGACAACATACAAAGTAATCAAGCATCATCAATCATTTAAATCAGTGGACTGTTTGACCAAACTAAATTCTTTAATGTGTCCAGATTTAAAAATAGCAGCCAAACAATCTACGGCCCGGACGAAAGCAACTGCTATCATTAAGCATATTTTGGCACCTACATACTCGTATATCTTTATCTTCTTTCGCATTTGGAATCTGTCTCATGTTATGGAATCGGCACCGATGCAAGCAACCACAAAGCAGAAAAACTATTTCCGATAACGATTCAATTCTTTGACGTGAAAGAAGGTATAAAAAGAAAATTACTTAAACTACAGGCTTTACCGGATGAAACTTCAGATACTATATGTATAACTAATTATTGTCTGAAATCGCTAAACGACGAAGTATTTCTTCTGAGAAGTTACTGGCTTTCTGTGGCGACAACACTAATGCGAATTTTTGGTGGAGCTCAAAGAAGTGGGCTGTGCAATGTATTTTACAAATTAAAGACAGAACTTAATAGAGAAATAGAAGGCGTGGGCTGTCCTGTCCACATATTGCACAACTCAATATCATCAGGTACAGATACAATAGCGATTGATTGTGAAATAATTGCCATTAAGATTTTCAGTCAGAACAGAGAGGCTTAAAACTTTTTGCGAATTTGTAGATATCTCATTCCAAACAGTATTATCTCATTCGCGTACCAGGTGGCTCTCCCTGATGCCAGCTATCGATAGGATTTTAAAGATGTGGGGACCACTGAAAGAATTCTTTGAAAAAGAGACAAATGCGCCAAGTTCATTAATTGAATTTCATAAAAACCCCTTGGCTGAGGTCTACTTTTAATTTATACATTCCCAGTCTTTTCTCTTTCAGACATTAAAAATCGAAAAATCACACATCAGTATCATTAAGGTCAAGGAGCTCAGTGATAATATCAGAAAAATACTGCAAGAGAGTAAAGCCTCAAATTTTATTGTATGATGGCTAAACAATTAGTTAATGGTTTAAAAATAACAAATCCCGATCTAGAAAATGAAATAAAAAATTTGAAGAGGAGGTTAAAAAGTTTTACAATATTATTATACTATCGACTATATTGAGAAATGGGCGTCGTAATTGGGCCATTTCAAATCATTCGACTGGATGACTTTAACCAAGCTTCCGGAGTGGATAAACATAGAAGAGAGCATTTTATATTTGAACAAGAAGGGGGCATCTGTCAACGGCGATGAATGTTTTCCTGAATTCATTCATTTGAAGGACATTATTGCAAGAAACATAGAAAGCGAAGAAAGGAACACAAAAAATATCAGTGAAAGATGGGTGAAGGTTTTTGAAACTGAAACGTCACATGGACTTAATTCAAGAAAATTTGTCAATATGTTCTCAGCATCCCCGGCCATAACGCAACTATAGAGCGCATACTTTCATTGATGTCCACGCAGTGGACGGACGAACGGAATCGATTGGGAGTCGACACGGTGGAAGCTATTCTTCAATGTAAATTTAATTTTAACATGAGTTGTGCAGAATTTTATAAATACGTAAAAGGAAATCAACAACTATTATCCCAGGTGAAATCATCTCATAAATATATATATGTAAATCGTACCTACATACTCGAATACATATGTATGTATTTTGCAATGATCAAATAAATAATTTATTAATCAAATAATTCCCAAGTTGTCCATCAGTTTTTGCTTGATTGCCTATAAAAATCAACGTTGATCAAAATGTCAAAACGAGGTCTCCGGAAAATATGGCAACCCAACCCAGTGACTGGCTGCACACAGAGTCTGGTTAAAAAGTGTTAATTTGTGAAAAAGTGTTAACATAATGGCTTCATCAAGAAAGTGAGTAATAAATACAAAAATTGACGTTTAATGCATTTAAGAGTTTATATATTTTGAATAAGCAGAAGTGTAATAGATATGCAAATATAGAAGTGTGGCAGTGCGCTTTTGGAGATTGATATTTGCATATAAAATATATTTGATCGTCGTCATATGCCGACACTAGGAGAACCTGTGTTCATTTGTTATTTTTCATTTATTTCGGAACTTTTTCTCTAGACGAGATATTAGACATAATAGATAAAAGTGATGATAAAATTGAAATTGAGCCACCCCAAGTCAGCGATGAAGATTCGGGTAAAGAGGGCGAGATCCTGAATGTAGATCATCTCTCTTCTGTAGAACATGACAGAGGTTCAATATTTTGAAATGTTTTTTGACGACATTGTGATTGAAGCCATCATAAATTCCAGTAAGGAATACTGTACAAGTATGTCCAAAGACTGACCGGAGATTGAATTAACCAGACTGGAACTATGGACGTTTTTCGCCATTTTGATCGTATCTGGCTACAACTCGTTACCAGGAAAGGCAATGTATTGGCAGACAGGTGATGATATGCGCAGCTTGCGATCTATGAAGCCATAAGTAGGGACAGATTTGATACTATTATTAAATTTGGACTTCGACTCATCAGATAAGTATTGCAAACTTAGACCGCTTATCTACAGACAAAGTGTATGCAAAATTATCAACCCACAGAAGCTTTTTCCCACGATGAAGCTATGGTGGATTATTTTGGAAAACAGGTGGAAAGAAGCTCAACCGAAATTGGCACTTTGAAGTACAATGATACTATCATATTTTTGAGCCGGTGGAAGGATAATTCTCTGTTTACAGTTGCCTACACATCTTTTGCAGCTTATCCACGAAGCACTGTTAGAAGATACCTAAAGAGCGAAGAAAACATTTTTCTGTTGATATCTCTTATGCTTTTCGAAATTACGTGTATAACCAGAACATGGAAGGTACCGACCGATTGAACCAGAACATAAATAATCATCGTATATCCATCCGCGGAAAAAAAGGCGGTCGGTATTATTCACAATAATGTTGGATGTCAGTATGCAAAACGCCTAGTTACTGGGACGGGCTCATTCAAACTCAACAAAGATTATCCAACTAAGCTTCCGTTGTGATTTGGCCATGTCCTATTTACTGTAGTCAAAACGTCACCCAAATGCAGAGACGATGTGCAGGAAATGGCTGCAATTAAATGTCAGGACAGAACGGCAAGTGTAATGTGGGACTATGTAGGTATCACTTGTTTTCAAACATATCACACTGTAAAACTTTTATTTATTTTTGGTTTACAAACTATTTCATGTTAAGCTTTTTTCTTTTGCTATAAAAAGTTTTTCCTTACCAATATAAATTAATAAGTTTTAGTGTCGTCATATGACGACACCACCTAACATCGTGTTCATCTATCTTGTAAAAAAATGTTGACTAAATTTCATACGAGTTGGTCAATTTAGAAATACTCGTACGGTGGTGATTTTCATTACTTTTAGGTATTTCGTTACTCCGGAGAATATGGGTTAAATTCAACACTCAGCTTATACTTTTCGTTTTAGTACATCTAAATAATCAAAGTTGTCTTAAAAAGTAGTTATTATATATAATCTTGATTTCAAAATTTTAGTTACATGCTAACCTATGCATTATTTTATTCTACTCGTCAAACCCTTTCATTTGGGGGAGATTGTGTGAACGTCGTAACGAACATACTCGTGTTAATTGTGCTTAACCAAATCTCTGAATTTGACTTTTCCCTGGCGGCTTTTGCCGCTCATATAAACGTTCCTTGAGACATCGACTCTAAAAAGTTAAAATTGGTGAAAAAAATAAAAATAACATTTCAGCCTTAATGCGGGAATCTAAAAAAAGTTATCAGTGCGAAGCGCAAAATGGTGCACGCGTTTCCCTTGACACCCACAATTAAGTATTACCTATCGACAATGCACACTCAATATATAAGGCCGCAGCAAGCAGCTCTCTCTCTTAAACCAAAGTACCGCGAATGTATTAAAGAGAAGTGCAGTCGTATCACCGACTGACTCTCCGAACTCAGACTCTCAGCCCACAAAGATTTTTGCTAGAGATAAAGGTGCTAGCCAAATCATGGAAGCAAATCACAACGAAAACTTTGACACCTTTGAGTGGACAACTGTAAGAAACAAATTAAAACAAGCCGCCGGCAGTTATCGGCCAAAGTAAAAAAAATAATTCAGATGACTCATGTCCAAGTATTTCGAGACTTTCGAACAACCAATTCGTTCCCCTGATCAACTCTACGTTAGCTACGTTAAGTAAAAAAGTTGCATTGATTGAACAAAGGGAAGTGGTCAAAAATGTAAAGACAAAAAAAGCACCGGGTTACGACTTGATAACGGCGCAGGTGGTCAAGGACTTGCCGAATAAAGCTCTTATCAAACTGCTCTACTTGATCAACGCTTTGTTCAGATTGTTCTACGTTGCGAGACAATGGAAAGCCGCCGAGATTATAATGGTCCCGAAACCAGGCAAACCTCTGTATGAAAAGAAATCATATCGGCCTATTTCCCTATTGCCGGTTATCTCAAAAATATTCGAAAAACTACTTTCAAAATGTCTACAACCCGTAATCGACGAAAGGCGTCTTATTCCTGACCATCAGATCGGATTTAGAATCAAACATTCTACAATCGACCAAGTCCACAAAATAACTGATGTGATTAAGAAAGCTCTGGAAGAAAAAAAGATTTGTTGTGATGTATTTCTTGACGTCTCACAAGCTTTTGATAAGGTTTGGCACGAAGGCTTGGAGTATAAATTGCGACTACTACTGCCACGGCAACTCTTTCTAATCTTAAGATCGTACCTCACTGGAAGACTCTTCGTGTTAAGCACGGAAATGATTACTCTGACTTCAAGGAGATTGCGGCCGGAGTCCCACAAGGAATTGTCCTTGGCCCACTTCTATATGTACTCTATACGCGTGATATCCCACAAGAAAGAAACTGTGTCGTCGCCACGTTTGCGGACGATACGGCGATATTGACAACGGCCGATACTATTGAAGCAGCAACTGGAAAGCTTCAACATGTTATTAATAAAGTCCACGCTTGGACGAATTCTTGGCGTATTGTGCTAAACGAAGGCAAATCTACTCACGTCAACTTTACCTACAAAAAAGTGGATAGATTGCCTATATATCTAAACTCGGCTCAAATACCGTTCGCGAACAAAGCTAGATATCTAGGAATGACTCTGGATGTTAAGCTTAAATGGAAATCGCACGTAAAAAAGAAACGCGAAGAGCTCGAAAACAAATACCGACAAATATACTGGCTACTCGGAAAACATTCGAAGTTGAGCCTACATAGCAAACTGCTTATCTATAAGCAAATGCTAAAGCCGGTGTGGATGTATGGTATACAACTATGGGGTTGTACCAAGAAAAGCAATAGAAACGTCATACAAACTTTTGAAAATAAAGTTCTTAGAACGATCGTCAACCCAGCGTGGTATGTACGTAACGAAGATATTCATCGAGATCTGGGAATTCCCAGCGTCGTCGAAGAGATAACAAAATTTGTGCGTAAACACAAAGATCGTGTTCACGGCCATTTTAACCGTACCGTCACTCAACTACTTGACGCGAACAATTCAGTCCGTCGTCTGCAAAGGGCAAAACCTTTTGACATCGCGTCATAGTATATGCCGGTCATAAAAAACGCAGGAACTTTCATTGAAATTCAACCTGTCTAAAGTTCTACATTTCCTTTTAATTATTGTACATACGATCCTCTTTTTGCAAAAATCACGAGTCTCGTTAGCGAAAATAAACCTGCTGGACAAGCGTCGGCTTAGTTGCTGTATTAGCTCTGAAGAGAGGTGTTTTGTTAGTGAGTAAAAATCGCACACTGCCGTAAGCACGCGCGGTCGGGCCTTATGGTGTTTTTAGAAGATTTTTCACCTGCTCTAGGGGAAAAAGAAAACTTTGCGGTAGCGGCAACCAATGCAACACCTGATAGCATCCAGAACCCCATTTCCCACAAGAAAGCAGAAGTTCAGCTGCAGTTTCACCATACATCAAACAACGAGAACGCCAAATCGTCACCACGAGGAGTAAATAAATTACCATTCTGTCCTCCGATATTCATTTTTGGAGCCAATTGCACTTTTATAAGTGACTTAATAAAACTTGCAGCTGTAGAATGTAATGTATGCGATTTAGATCATAAGTTTGTTAACATGGGCTACCGGAAAACAAAGGTTTATTTTAATAACTTAGCTGTTCACAGGCTAGTTATCGAAAGACTTCGCGGTACGGGCATCGGGGCCTTTTCATTCTCTCCTAAGGACACAAAAAAGCGTCAATTTTGTTCAAAGGTCTTGATGGGGATACTACACTCGAAAAGATTAAAAACGCGCGACGATAAATCCTTCCCAATTTGAGGATAAGTAAAAAAGCACATGTCGATGTCAGCGATTTGGACATTCAGGTGAATGTTGTGCCTATATTAGCAGATGTGTTCTTTGTTGTGAAAATCATGATTCGAATGAGTGTATATACTCGTTTAGAACCCTAAAAGAAAAATATGAATGCACCCTCACACCCACATGCGCAAACTGCAATGAGATTGGTCATGCCAGTTATCAGGGCTGTCCAGCATATCTTAAATATAAGGAAAAAAAGGCAAAATATTCTGAAAGGGCTAGGCAAGTAGTAAGCAGAACAAAACCTCTCGTTGAAGCATCAATTTTGAACTTCACAAATGCAAACGTTTCTTTCGCTGAAAAAGCAAAAACGTCTGCCAAACAACCGAATATGCATTTTTCTAAGATTAGAATCCAATATAATAAAGAACCCGCTCCAATAACTCTCCATAACTCAGATACACAAAAAAGTGATCTCAACGACTTCCTTGACGAAGCAAATCACCTGTTTTATATTTTATTTGTATATCTTTTGACAAAAATAAGGCAATTCAACCCCTCAAATGGTTTAATGTGTAAAACGTTTCCAGTATTCTCTGATCATTTTGGAATACTTTTAGAGGTAAATGTTGAAGATTTTTTCCCTCTTTTGATCCCACCTGCTACATATAGAAGTTTTAAAAATACGAATTGGGAAGCTTTTCGAATAAGTCTTCATATGATGCAGAAATTGCAAGATATAGCAATTCCCTGGCTATTACCGATTTATAGGGGTTGCTTAAACCTAAGCCATGATCCCCAAACCTGGAGACATGTCAAACTGGTTTTCATCCCCAAGGCGGGCCGGCGAGGACATGAATCCGCGAAGGATTTTAGACCCATAAGCCTGTCCTCCTTTGTTTTGAAAACTTTAGAACGTATCCTAGACTTCCATATCCGCGATAACCTGAGTTCTCCACTGTCGAAATCCCAGCATGCGTATCTCAAAGGGCGGTCCACAGAAACTGCTCTTCATGAGGTCGTGCGTACAGTGGAAAAAACTCTTCACTACAAAGAATATACTCTCGCCACATTTCTTGATATAGAAGGAGCCTTCAACAACATTTTCACTGAATCTATTCAGGAATCTCTCACCGAGTTAGGTGTAGAAGGCTTTATTAGCCAATGGATAGTTTCTATGATCAGTACTCGTATAATCCAAGCAACACTAGGCAACAGTAGTACAACTAAGACGGTAAACAGAGGAACTCCACAAGGCGGAGTCATCTCCCCCTGCTCTGGTTAATGGCGATCAATAAAATCTTGGTGCGACTTGATAGGGAGGGTTTTAAGGTGGTTGCGTACGCGGATGATATGGTTATACTAGTATCAAGAAAGTTCCTCTCCACGATAAGTCAACTCATGGAGAGGGCTCTGGATAAGGTACACTCATGAGCTACGAGCTGTGGCCTCGGAGTAAATCCGGAGAAGACTGAAATGATGCTGTTTACCGCCAAAACCAAGGTACCGGCATACACCCCCGGTAAGGCTTGGAATCCCAAATGAGGGAAAAATCATAGGCTTCGCCGATGATATTGCAATTGTCGTGGTTGCAAAACATCTAGAGGAAATAGAGGATATTGCAAATGAATGTATCCGAAAAGTCAAACGGTGGATGGCAGCGGCTCGGGTGGGCGGTGCCTTGTCAAGAATAATGATAAATATAGGAGGACCTAGGCAACAAAGGAGACTTATTCTATCAAGGGTGGTGCAGTCCATCCTTATGTATGCGGCACCCATATGGACCAAAGCTATGGCGAAAAAGACCTACGCAAGAAGGATAAACTTTGTCAACAGACTATGTGCGCTGAGAGTATGCTGTGCCTTCCGTACGGTGTCAGACGAGGCAGTATGTGTCATCGCGGGAATGCTACCAGCGGATATCTTGGCTATCGAGCTACAAAGGACCTTCGACGCCAAAATTCAGGAACCTCAAGCGTCAGTCAAAAATATCAAGCTGGAAGAAAGACAGCGAAGCATTAGAGCATGGCAGGAGCGATGGAACCAGTCCGCAAAGGGAAGATGGACCCATCGACTTATACCGGATATGCAAAAATGGGTGGACCGGAAACACGGAGAGGTAGATTTCTATCTTAGCCAGTTCCTAACCGGACATGGCTGCTTTCGAGCGTATCTCAACAGGTTTGGGCTCGATGAATCTCCCAACTATCCAAATTGCGGAGAGGCCTCAGAAGACGCTCAGCACGTATTTTTTCAGTGCCCACGTTTTCATATAGAGCACAGAGAACTGGAGGAAAAAATTGGAGAAATACCAACCCCCGAAAACATTGTGCACCATATGATAGCATCGAATGCAATATGGGACGCGGTGAGACAAGTTGCAGCGATAATCGTGCAGGAACTTAGGCGGCTGGAAAGAGTCAGAAAGAGCAACCAAGTCCAACCGGCAACACTTTTGGAACAAGGAGCGGAAGACAGCGAATGAAGAGCATAAATAGCTAACCAGCCCTGCGAAGTAATACCTAACGGTAGTCCCGCGGGGAGAGTGGTTGAAGTGTGCAGGGTGTGGTTTAGTACGTAGGCGTATTCCTGGCATCGAGTATTCAGGTTTGCGAATCGTGCATGCCAGTAGCCCGGGCTACTGGTATCTTTAGAAGATTACACACCCTTTGGCGCAACCATAAAAAAAAAGCCTCTCTCGCTTTGCTCCAGTGCAAAATACCTAGGCACGGTTCTAGACCCGAAGCTTAGTTGGAAACTCAATATAGAACAGCGAATTAAGAAGGCAAGTGTAGCCTTCTATGCCTGTAATAAAACATTCGGTAAGAAATGGGGACTCCAGCCAAAGATGACCCTTTGGGTGTACACAGCCGTTGTGCGTCCAATTCTTACTTACGGCGCCATCGTTTGGTGGCCAGCTTTGAGCAAAAGGTACAATATCGACAGAATAAAAAAAGTACAGAGATCAGCGTGCGTGGGTATCACAGGAGCAATGAGGTCTTGTCCAACAGATGCTCTCAGTGTGATCTTGCATCTGATCCCTCTCGAACTACACATCATAGACACAGCTATATGCAGCGCAGTCCGGCTCAGGGAATATGGATGCTGGACCACAAGGCCATATGGTCACGGCAAGGTCCTGGAGACGATCCCAAGTGAACTGGTTGCGCCCTCTACCGACTACACGATACCCAAACTCAACTTCAGAAAATCGTTCCAGAGAGGAATGGAAGAACGGAAGCGTTACCTGCAACTATGATATAGGGATATACACGGACGGTTCGAAGATGGACTGCGGAGGCGGCGCAGGCAACTTCTCTGACCAGCTGAATATATCAAGGTCCTTCCGTCTCCCAGACTCTGCTAGCGTTTTCCAAGCGGAGCTTCTTGCGATTCGAGAAGCTTGCCGCCTGCTAAACAATCTTCCAACATCTAACCACAATATCGCTATTTTTTCGGATAGCCAGGCCGCCATCAAGGCCATTGTTGCAGTTTGCATCTCTTCAAAACTGGTAGAGCAATGTCGGTTTGCATTGAATCAACAAAGCACTCACTCGAGAATCACTCTCATCTGGGTCCCAGGGCACAGCAACCATGAGGGAAATGAGCGTGCTGATGAGCTGGCTAGGCGAGGGTCGGCCTTTAACGGCTCTCTAGCAGAAAGAGTCGACATTCTCTTTAGCGCCGTTAAGGGCTATATTCACCTTCACTTCCTCCGGCTAGCCAATCGCGAGTGGAACAACCTCACAAGCTGTGTGATATCTAGGAAGACGTGGCCCAGTTTCAACAAACCCAGGTCAAAAGAGTTACTAGGCAAACCAAGACCAGTTATTGCCAAAATCGTAGCTATTATCACAGGCCACTGGCCAGTTGGAGACCATGCGGCCAAACTTGGTATCCCCCACAACACCTTTTGTAGGAGCTGCAGGGATATTAATGAGAAAGAATTTCTATGTCATTTCCTTTGCAGATATCCGGCCCTGGCGAGGATCAGACAACAAACTCTTGGCAAACCCTTCTTCGAGGATCTGAGAGAGATAGCGGACAAGAGGATTGGAGAACTAATCCTCTTTCTGAACTCCACGGGCTGTGTTTAAACCTAACATCATCTTTAACTAGCCACAGCAACAGGTAGACACGAGTCAGTGGTAACAAAACGGCGCACTTTAAGCGCTAATTGTGTTCTTTTTGGACCGCCACATTACCTACCTACCTAAGTCTTCATATCTCTCTGCTTTCAATTAATGTCCCAACTGAGAGAAATGTATAAAATGCTGAAACTGACATCGTAATAGCCAAACTTAACGAACAATTATTTCTAAGATAGAATCTTATTCTAATATTCAAAATGAAAGCGATCACAAGTACCATTGTATTTCTGATTTGACCCAGAAATTGATTGAATTAAGAAGAACTTTGCTCAAACAACTGAAAAGATTGTACCATCGTCACCTTAATAGAGTTAATTCCGAATATTTTGAACTTCATTCTAGAATTCAGTGTATAAGTAAAATTACAAAAGAAAACGTTAACTTCGATCTCAATAATTCTTTTAAGTCAAGACTGAAAAAAATAAAACCATCTCCGCACGCTTTTCAAGAGATAGATAAAATAACTCGTCGTAAATATATTGGAACAAATATTTCGAATGATGTGCTTATCCATAATGGCCAAGAGCTGGCTGACATCCAAGCCAAATTGAATGCATTTAAAAACTTTTACACTACAGATTACTCCGAAAGGCACCCACCGATAATCGAAACTTTGAAATCGAAGTTTTATCTGGAATAACCCAATTTGAGGAAAGACATCTTGATCACACGCTTTCCACTTTTTCATCTTCTAATAGTGCCTGTGACCCAGGTTTTCCCCCGTTCACTTCACCTAATACCGTTAAAATTTTCAGAACGTCGCTTAACAATAAAAAATCCGCTGGTGTTGACCAAATACCAAACTTCATTTCAAAGAAATGTCCATATTCCTTAGATATACTACTGTCCTCAATATATAACCATTGTATTAACAATGGTTATTTTCCTGAAATTTGGCAAAAAGCAAGGCTTTTTCCTATAGCTAAAAAGAAAGCTGTGAAAGAAGTAAATAACTTCCGCCCTATCTCGCTTCTCTCCAATATTGGAAAATTACTTGATCGGGTACTAGCAACGGACTTAAATAATTTCTGTGAGGATAAGGACATCATCCCAAACAACCAGTTTGGATTTACTTATAATACAGAACAAAGTTCTTCAAAACCTTAGAAATAAAAGATATACAGTTAGCCTGGACATTGACCTTGAAAACGCTTTCGATTCGCTTTGGCATCATGGCCTCTTATTCAAGTTCATAAGACTTAGGTTTCCGAATTGGCTCATAAGAATGATACACATCTTCTTATCAAACAGAACTACATCAATATATATAGGATCCGAGCACACGGATTTTTTCCGTGTGAATTTAGGCGTACCTCGGCCCATCGTTGTTCAATATCTATCTTCACGATTTTCCTCTTTCCGACCCCATAACGGAAGAGCCTGGATCACTTCACTACGCTGATGATACCACCATATTGGCTAGTTTACGTCCGAGTTTAGCTCTTAACAAAATTAAAGCAAAACTTCCACTGTTAGAAAACTATTTTAAAAAATGGAGACTAAAAATAAATTCGAGCAAATGTGGTCTCACATGTTTCAGAAATGTCAGTGGGAAGGGTCATTATCGCGCGGTTAAGGAAAGCAATGATTTAACACTAAAAATAAATAATTTTCCAATTCCATTATGTCCTGAAACAAAGTATCTGGGAATACATTTTCAGAACCGATTTCTCTTTAACAAGCATGGAAGGGCTGTTCTTAAGAAAGCGAAAATGGTTACAGGAATACTGAAACCATTACTAAACTCTAAACACATGCTAGGAAAAACTAAGATTCTCATGTACAAGACCCTTGTAAGACCAATACTGGCCTACGGTTTTTCTACTTGGTTTACTATATCACCCACCGTGGCCAAAGAAATGGAGGTATTCGAAAGAAAAATATTGAGATTTTGCTGCGGACTGTATAGAAAACCAAATGAAACATGGTTCTCTAACAAAACTTTTTATGAAGCAACTCAGGTTACACCTCTTATGAACTATCAAATAGAACTTCTTCCAAAAAAGATTGAACGTATACCTTCACACTCCAACCCACTGGTAAGATCTTTAATGGACGCTAATATCAACGACAGTTTTAATGAAAAATACTATTTGTCACCCCTTAACCTCCTAAATGAGAATTCAATATCCCTAATAAGACAGGACACATATAGACGTCAGTTAGCACCGTTCTATGAAAAAGCATCTCCTTATAACTATAGGGGATGATGTTGATTGAAAATAACATTTAGAAAATAATAAAAATGATTCCTAACATAACCCTTTGTTTTGACGCAGAAAGTTTTGGATTTTTTTTATGGTGGTATAGTAGTTTATATAAACCATTCAGGATTTTTAAAGTTTCTGCAATCAATGCATGTATGTAGGGTCCACACACTATATATTCTGGATATCTTATAAGATAAATAAGAACCTTTAGTTGTAGATAGTTTAGGTTAGGTTTTAGTTTTAATTTTATATTTTAGTTCTACTCATTAAATTAAGATTGCCAACAATGAGCAAAGTAGTGATCGAACGCCGGGAGCAAGCGTACTCAAATTAATGATAAGCATAAATAATATTGTAATGAATTGTTGATTAATATCTTCCTTAAATATTCTTTTACTTTTTCTCAAGTCAGACATATCATTAAGTCGCCCAAAATTTAGAATAAGAATGTATTGATATAATATGCGGATTTATTTTGCCTCAATAAAGTTAACTTGTAACTTGTAAACCCTTTCATTTGATACCCATTATGTGGGGGTTGTTAAGAAAAACGGTACATAAGCTTTTAGAAACATTTTTTCACCATATTTTTTATTTTGATTTTTTTTGATTCCTTAACTTATTTTGTATTTATTTTTACCAAAAACACAAACTTCGCTACGGCCACTTATCACAAAAAAGCTGTTTTGGAGCGGCACTTCCTATTCGATAAAGAAACTTCCCGGACGGATTCTACGGTACCAATGCGAAGTGATAGTGAATTTATTGAGTGAAGTGAATCTCCGATCCATCGGTTTCTACAATAGGAGTGATAATGGACATATTGTCAATAACTAGGCCGATGAGTAGTTAAATGAATGTCGACGTATGTATGAAGTTTGATCAAAGTTGTTGATCAACAGCATTGAAATGAAATAGCTCTTTAGTCCAAATTTAACTTGATTGCTTTCCTCCAATCGTGAATTTAAATCAATTCTCCTAATGCTAATAAAGCTCTGATCATTTCCTTTCCTCAATCAGCAACAATAAGCCCATTAAACACCCAAACATCATCATCACACGAACATTATCATAAACTGTCGCTAAAAAATTACCTATTTGGTGCGTCAATTAGTATGAATGCTTAAAGGGCACATAGATTTCGCACACTCAATTCGACGAGGAGCATTTAAATTAATCAGCTGCCACCTGTTTTTCATAAATTAATTAATTTCACATCAATGTCAGATAATATGGACACCGAAGGAGGACACCACACCACAAATGCAAACGCCGACGAAAACAAATTCTTTTTGAGCTCAACACCCGCTATTTGGATTAGCTTGGCATGGATACACTTATGTATCTGCATAATTTTAAAAATTTGCTGTTGTGGTAGGTTACGGCTAGCATCAAAGAGAACGGCCTTCGGAGTTATGAGAGCCATTCGGTTTGAGTGTGCTGTTTTGTTTTAGAGTCTTAATTATTGCAAGGTCTAGGTCCAGCTCAGGTAAATACGAGTCTTGTCATCAAATCTTTACTAATGACAACCAATGATGCGGTATAAATAGTCAACTCAAGCAAATTATTTGTTATAGTTCGCAGAGGATTCAGTAAGAGAAGAGGACAAAGGAATACCTACTATGCGCGCTTTTGTGGTAAGATTTGCAGAAGAATTGTTTTTGGAATTTTGTTTGATCATCCTACTATGCTTGTCTACTTTAAGGTTCTAAGTTTCATCGCAGTTGCATCTGCAGGACGATTGGGATACAATTATCAGCAGGGTGATGGCGGGCTTGTTTCTTCTGGATCAGGAATCAGTTCCGTTGGATCGATTGGCCCTGGCATTGGAGGTGGCTCCGGCGTTAGTAGGGGTTCAGGAATCAGTATAGTCTCTGCTGGATCAGGACTTAATTCCGGTGTCGTTGGATCGGGACTTGGTATTGGATCAGGACTTGGTGGTGGATCAGGTTTTGGTATTGGATCAGGGCTTGGTGGTGGATCAAGACTAGGTGGTCGATCCAGACTTGGTATCGGATCAGGACTTGGTGGTGGATCAGGTTTTGGCATTGGATCAGGACTTGGTGCTGGATCTGGACTAGGTGGTGGATCTGGACTTGGTATCGGATCAGGACTTGGTGGAGGATCAGGCATTGGTATCGGATCAGGGCTCGGTGGCGGCTTGAGTGTTGGAGGTGGATCCATCGGATCATCTGGTCTGGGAGGTGGATCAAGTTTTGGTATTGGATCAGGACTTGGTGGTGGATCCGGACTTGGTATCGGATCAGGTCTTAGTGGTGGATCAGGACTTAGTGGAGGATCAGGCATAGGTATCGGATCAGGAATCGGTGGCGGCTTAAGTGTTGGAGGTGGATCCATCGGATCATCTGGTCTGGGAGGTGGTCAAGTTATCGACGGTGGGCTTCACAAGGAATTTTACACCTACTCTGCACCTGAGGAAGACGTATATGATGGAGACTCATCTCAAAGGGTTGTATCATCGATAAGGAAAAACCTGCGAGTTTTATTCATTAGGGCACCAGAAAATAATGGAATCAATAGGGCTGCTCTTCAACTTGCTAGACAAGCAAACGAAGATAGGACTGCCATCTATGTTCTTAGCAAGCAACCCGATGTTTCAGAGATTGCTAATCAAGTTCAAGAATTGAGGGAGTCCATCAGACAGAAGCCAGAAGTTCGGTTTATCAAGTACAGAACTCCCCAAGATGCCATCAATGCTCAATATTCTATTCAACAACAGTATAATAACCTGGGTGGATCGACACACACTTCCGATGAAGGCATAGCGCCAGTTCTTAACTTTGCTTCTGCTTCTGAGGCCATTGGACAAGACATCGGTGATGGTAGTGGTGGTGTTGATTTGGGCAGCAGCGGTTCGTCTTCGAATTTAAGTGGACTGGCTTCCAATGCTGGAGGGGGAGAATATCTTCCACCAATTGTGTACTAAATAAGATTGTGTAATGAGATTGTGTTTCGTTAAATTGTAAATAAAATGTTGAATAATTTTACTTTTACACTTACTTTTTTTATTTTTAAATAGATATAACAAAGCCTTATATAAGTATGCGATACTAATGGTCTTAAGACCCCAGCGTGGAAGGTATATTAATGACATTTAAAGGCTCAATGGATATGCTGATCAAAATGATTCCTTCTGCCATACAGGAGAAGTAAAGACAATCGAGCATGTGTAAAAGTTGTATTAATGCCTATTCAGCATTTCCTACATGGTTCGTTGATTGCGGGGAATAGAGACCATCTTTATGATCATATTTGCGCAGGAACGAGCGATAGTGAATGCAAACGTATCTATGTTCCATCAGAATGTAGATAAGGTGGAAATCATTTCCATCATTTTCCCTAACATCTAGTTGACAGCTTAATTCCAGGTATAAGACAGATATGCACCTGCATTTCTCAGAAGTATCCCAATAGTCTGTCCATTCTCATAGGCTGCACCACATTTCATCTGAATGTCAGTTTTCACCGGTACCACATGTCATCTGCCAGGGCATTTGGCCAATACCAGTTTTTGTGTATGTACTGGCCCTCCTGTATTGGGCATGATAAGTACTAGTGCAGTACTCGCTTTTGCGCTCTTATGACTCATATATTTAAGATGGCCCATACATGAGAGCCTCGGATCTATCACGACGTCTAGAGATTAGATGTGAAATTCACGAATGGATGAGTTGCTCTGCCAAACTTCTTTTCCAGCCGTATAGTCTTAACGAAAAGGGCAAAAAATCTTACTGTTTAAGTCTCCTCGGGTATTGAAACCCACAGAATGTGGAATGAACTCATCAGTTCAAGTATGCGTTGCTGGACATCTGGTTAAGAAAACAGAGAGTTTCCAATATCCTGGAAATATTGTTACAGCCGATGATGGAACCGAATAGTTCCAAAATATCTAGATTGTACCACATACATTTAATTATCATCTATATAGGTAAAATCATCATAATCGACCAATGCGTTGAGTATAGATCTCCGCTACATCTACTGTTTATCGACTTCGAAAAGGCTTTCGACAGATTGAATCGAGATGCTATCTGGTTGGCCTTCCGCAGGAGAGGCATCCCAGAAACACGTATAGCTATTATCAAGGCTACATACGAGGGCGGTAAGTGTCAAGTCGTGCACAATGGTGAGGTGTCGGAGGGTTTTGAAGTCCAAAGTGGAGTACGTCAAGGATGCATACTGTCCCCACTATTGTTCTTGGTGGTTACCAGCGATGTACTTCGTGCAGCATTGTCGGAAGGTAACTCTGGAATTCGTTGGACTATGACATCTTACCTTAAGCACCTAGATTACGCTAACGATGTTTGCCTACTTTCACATCGGATAATGGATCTACATTTGATGGCCAAAAATCTAGAAGCTGAGGCGAACAAAGTGGGGCTTAAAATAGACACAGCCAAAACAAAAGCCCTGAGCACTTCTAATACCCACGTTCAAGTTAACATTGCCGGACAGGACGTCGAGAAAGTTAATAACTTTTTTTATTTAGGAAGTGTGGTCTCGGTTAATCGTGGTGGCACCGAACTAGATGTGTGCAGCAGAATCGGGAAGGCTAAAGCTGTGTTCGGAATGCTATGCAAAATCTGGAGAAGTAATGTTATCAGCGTAAGAACCAAGCTACGACTATTCCGCTCCAACGTACTGCTGCTTTATGGGTGCAGTACTTGGAAGGTGGACACCATTAACACACGCAAGTTTCGTAAACAAATGTTTAATAATCATCTTCAACGAACAACTTTATAAGAGAACGGGTCAAGAAACTATTAGCATTACTAACGAAGAAGAAAGTGACAATAGATTGGACCCACCCTACGGCGCGACGACAACTCCATTGCGAAATACGCCATGCAATGGAATCCGCTCACCCAAGCAGGCAGAATAGCGGGGCACCCTAGGCAAACGTGGCGCAAAACAGTTGAGGAGGAATCGAGCTCTTTCGGAATGAGTTGGAGGCAGCTCAAGCACGTTGCAGAGCTTCAAACACGATGGCGCGCAGGCGTGGTTTAAGTAAATAGTAAGTAGTATACGTTATAAGTAAAAAGTAAATGCCGTTCGTTGGTAAGCGCATCACTTGAGAACGGCTGGACCGTTTTGTCTCATATTCTTTTTAATGTTCGTAATAGACCGAATACGATTTCTACGGAAAGAAAAATTGGAAAAGTTGCCCGGAAAATTGGAAAATTTGGGAAAAACTGAAAGTGCTTTTTTTAATGGGATTTTGGTATGAACTCGCAACCATAACTCACGATTCGAACAAACCGATTAAGCTAAAATTTTCAGGCAATTTCGGTATTGGCTCGAGAGTGTTCCTTTGAAGTTTGGTCAAAATCTTTTACAGGCAAAGTTAAAATAATGACGGAAGGTAAAGGAAAATTTTTGCTTAGATGAGATATTGGTCTAAGACTTGAGCAACATATAAATATAGTGCCAAACACACTTATTTTTCTTCCAGCGCTATTCCACCATATCCGTAATTCGATGCACTTGGTCTATCATGGAATGTTTATTTCTAAATCCGAACCGATGATTCGGGATTAGACTTTTCTTTGGTCATCTTCAGGTGATATTTCCTCTGTAATGTAATCTGGGTCCTCGAATTCATCATAACTAAAATCATCTTCGTCTGAATCTATTTGAACCGAATCCATGACATCTTGAATCTCTATCAGACATTTTAGAAATATTCATTTTATTTGTATATGGCTGATTTTCCCCCATTTCTACAAAAAATGTAGAAACATAATTTGTTCACAAATCCCCTATCAAGAGCAAATTTTTAAACGCTTAAACGGGCAAGCCGCCCTGAGGCTGCTTCGGATTTTTGTTGCTAAATCACATTTACATATTCAATTCACACTCAATAGAAATAGCGTACTAAAATATGTTTGTTTAATACCTGCAGAAATTTTTTTTTACTAAAATCTGACAGTTAGAAATATATTTTATTAAATTTTTAATTTTACACCAAATCATCAATCATTTTTTTCGCTTCACTGACTGACTTGTCACACAGAATGTACTTTTGCTGCCAAAAGCATCAGAATAAAACTTACTTACTTACTTACTTAGATGGCGCTACGGACCGGGGTGGACCTGGGCCTCAACCAACAAACCTCTCCAGCTAGCACGATTACGAGCCAGCTGCCTCCAGTTGCGTACGCCAAGTTGGTTGAGGTCCCCCTCCACTTGTTTGCAGCACCTACCGTGAGGTCGTCCTCTACTGCGCCGTCCATCCGGGGTGGATTCGAAAACTTTCTTAGCGGGAACGTTGGGCTCCATCCGCTCTAAATGACCCAGCCATCTTAGTCGCTGTATGTGAACTCTTCTGGCTAAGTCGATGTAATTGTACATGCCGTATAGCTCGGCATTGTACCTTCTCCTCCACTCACCGTCTATGCAGACGGGACCAAAGATCGCTCGAAGAACTTTTCTCTCGAAATAACCAAGGGCATCCTCATCCGGTTTTGTCAAAGCCCATGCCTCTGCGCCATACAGCAGGACTGGGATGATTACTGTCTTATAAAGAGTTACCTTAGTAGTTCGAGATAGGGCTTTGCTACTCAATTGCCGTTTTAGCCCATAGAAACAACGATTGGCAAGAGTAATTCTTCGTGTGATCTCCCTACTGATGTCATTTGCGGAGTTCACCATAGAGCCTAGGTAGACAAAATCCTTTACTACCTCAAAATTATATCTGTCTATTGTGGCGTTCTGTGCAAGACGCCGATGTTGGGTGTCCTTTTTGTAGACAGCATATATTTTGTTTTGCTTTCATTGACCGCTAGACCCATCTTTGCTGCCTCGATCTCAATACTCGTAAATGCCCCATTGGCGGCCCGCAGAGTTCTTCCGATTATGTCAATGTCATCGGCGTAAGCGAGTAGTTGTACAGACTTGTAAAAGATTGTACCTCCGGTGTTGGCTTGTGAGTTTCGTACAATTCTCGCAAGTACTATATTAAAGAGATCGCATGATAGCGCGTCACCTTGTCTAAGACCTTTCCTGACATCGAACGGTTCGGTGATGTTCTTACCGACTTTGATGGAGCAGCGAGAGTTCTCCATCGTCATTCTGGACAAACGGACGAGCTTGGCAGGGATACCAAGACTAGACATGGCTCTGTATAACTCGTCTCTATACACGCTATCATAGGCAACTTTGAAATCGATAAAGAGGTGGTGCGTATCGATTTTGTATTCATGGGTTTTTTCCAAGATCTGCCGTAGTGTGAATATTTGGTCAATGGTGGACTTTCCAGGCCTGAAACCGCACTGATAAGGACCTATCAGGTTATTGACGATCGGTTTTAGGCGTTCGCATAATACGGCAGACAGGATCGTATATGCGATGTTGAGGAGACTTATACCTCTGTAATTGGCGCAGTTCAGAGGGTCTCCTTTCTTCAGGATCGGGCAAACGATGCTGAGGTTCCATTCATGGGGCATACTTTCGTCTGACCAGATTTTACAGATGAGTTGGTGCATGCTCCTTACCAACTCATCTCCTCCTGCCTTGAAAAGTTCAGCGGCAAGGCCGTCGGCTCCAGCAGCTTTGTTGGATTTGAGTTTAGATATCGCTATCCTCACTTCATTCTGATCGGGTTGACGGGAATCTTGACTGCCATCGTCACTGTTGAATGGCTCATTCTGCCTGACAGCGGAATATTGATCATCATCGCCGTTTAACAGTCTGCAGAAGTGTTCCTTCCATATCCTCAGCACCGACTGCGATTCCACTACTATGTTGCCATTTTCGCCCCTGCAGGCTTCTGTTCTGGCTTTGAAACCCTGGCATGTTCTTTTTACCCTTTGGTAAAATTTTCGAACATTATTCCTGCAATAGAGTCTCTCAATCTTCTCGATCGAGCGCTTCTCATGCTCCTTTTTCTTCTTTCTGAGAAGTCGATGTTCCTCTTTTCTCCTGCGCACGTAGAGCTCGTAAGCAGCTCTAGTCCTTCTATGCAGCGCCGCTTTGTACCCCTCTTGTTTTGCTGCATGTGCTTGCCGGCATTCCTCATCAAACCAGGGAATTCGTTGTGTTGGGCGAGAGAAACCCAGTACATCAGAGGCGGCATCTCTGATGGCTTGTTGGCAACGCTGCCACTGGTCTTCCGCATTTGCTGCTGGCGGCATAGGACTTAGATTGAGATTAGAAGAAACTCGATCGGCAAAGGTTCTGGCGGTCTCTTGCGATTGTAGCTTTTCGACGTCAAATTTCCTCACAGTATTTCGTTGATTTCGCTCCGTTGTGGATATCCGCATCCGTACCTCAGTTTACGAGCGAGTGTCGTGGGGTGCACATCTCAGTAACAATTTCTCATTAAACCTTTAAAATGAAGTGCTCTCTGTGCTCGGAAAAAATTGAAAGGAACTGTTCCACCAAGATATCTTGTGGTGATTGTTCGGGCTATTTCCATTTTTCGTGCGTTAAGCTGACTGAAAAAGATGCAGATTTCATTTTATCAAGTGGCAAACCCTTTCGGTGTGACAACTGTGCTGTGCTCAGGAGAAGATCTATGCGTATGCCTGATCAATTGCTTCACAACAACATACAGAGTGGAATTAATACAGAAACTGCACCTTCTTCTTCTTCTTCTGTTGCAATTCGAACACAAAAAGCTGGCACTATTGGTCAATCTACAACAGCTGAATTGGCTTCTAATTTTGATGATAATGAAACTGAGTGCACTCTTGAAATGATATATTTGAAACTTTCAAAGTTAGAGGAAACCAACAATCGTTTCCTGTCATCACTTAACGAGCTACGGACGGAAAATTCAGAGCTGAAGGCAAAGGTTGTTTTACTGGAGAATAGACTAAATTGGCAACAACAACAACATCTCAGCAATTGCATCGAAATTGTTGGTGTGCCAGATGTCAACAACAATAATGCAGCTGACAAAGCCAAGCAAATCTTCAGTAACACCTTATCGATTGATGTGCCCGACGCGAAAATTGAGAGATGCTTCGTGAAGAATGTGCGGAACAAAGAAGGAAATAACAACTCTTCCAACAAGTCGATTATCTGCGTAAGGTTCACTGACCCATCAACCAAGCAGCTAATAATGTCAGAGAAGGCCAAGAAGAGAAAAAACATCAACCGTAACGTCATCAGCGGGAGTGGTCAGAGCAGTGGCAGCAGCAAGGGAAGCGGCATTTTCATCAACGATGCGATGACCAAGTACACGCAGGCTCTTCTAATGCAGGCAAAAGATATTAAAAAGAGGTAAAACTATAAATATGTTTGGTTCAAAAATAACCAAATACTTATGAGGAAGGTGGAGGGTGGAAGAGTGTTTTCAATTAGATCGTTTAATGACCTTACACTTCTTTAGTGTTTATAAACATTAACTTATTTTATTTTTCTTATTTTAATGAATACTAATAATGATCTAAACAATTACTCTTCCATTCTCTATCGTAACAAATCGAACTGTGATAAGGTATTTACTAACAGCTCTTATTGTAATAATAAACTTTTTGTTGTCCACCAGAACGTAAGAAGTTTGAGAGAGAATTTTTCTTCTCGTGTTACCCATCTCGATTCCTTTCTATGCATTCCAGATATCGTTTTTGTTTCTGAAATTTGGATTTATGGCTTCGAAATAAATGATTACCATTTGCCAGGTTTTAAATTCTTTGCGAACCCTATTGAAAGTTACGCTGCAGGTGGTGTCGGGTGCTTTATTAATGAACATCTCAGAGTTATTGAAGCAAAGAGTGTAGATTTTAATAGTGCAGACATTCTAAAAGTTTCTATTCAATTTAACAATATCGAATATGTTTTTCTGTGTGTCTACAGGTTGCACATGTTTAGTGTTGTGACGTACGTAGAAGAATTTTCTTGTCTGTTAGACAACCTAAAATCTAAAAATTTAACTATTTTGGGTGATTTTAATTTAAATTTGTTGGAAAACAGTGATACTGTTGCGAACTATTTGGCTCTTTTGGCATCACACGGTCTTTCCAGCTTCATAAATGAACCTACGAGGATGGTGTCAGGTAGATGCCTAGATCACATTTATGGACGTTTATCCAATTTCTCCTTAAGCAACTGTGAGAAGTGTTTATTCGATCTCAAAATTTCTGATCACTCTATGACAGGGTTGTTGATAGACTCCACCCGTATGAAGAAAAAGAGTAGAATTCAAATTTCATCCAAAACAGCCACAAAAATTGACATCGTAAAGATAAAAAACAATCTCTCCTTTGAGTTTTGGGTTGACGTTTATTCGGAAAGCAATCCATCAGCTGCCTATTCACTTTTTATTGATCGTCTCTCTAAGCATATTTCCAAGTGTACTTCCGTTGTGTCCTTGAAAACATCTCATAAAAGACTTAAGCCTTGGATTTCCATGCGACTTCTTAACAAGGTAAGGTACAAAAATAAGCTTAGAATCAAGTGTTCGAAGCATCCTAACAACCTCAGGCTGAGTAATAGGTATAAGAAAGTAACCTCCCAACTTAAAAAAGAGATTCCCATCTGCCGCGACAATTATTACCGTAATCAGTTTCTTTTTGCTAATGGTAGTATAAAAAGTGAATGGCAGGTGGTCAACAATATTCTGAACCAATCCTCACCTTCTAAGCAACCCATTGCTATTCGTGTAAATGAGTGTGTAATTACTAATGCATTTGACATTGCTAATGCCTTCAGCAATTACTTTACCTCAATAGCTAGTAATTTACCAGCGCATGCAGGCCAACGTACCAGTGGTTTGTGCCCGGTTGTTGGAAGTTTTTGTGAACCGCTGCAGAGGAATAGTTTTGCTTTTGAGCCCATAACTGCATTCGAACTTTTAAAGGCAATTAGTTCGCTAAAGAACTCTAATGCTTGCGGTTGTGATGGCATCTCGAATATTCTTTTAAAACGTATTGGTTTCTTTGTAGTGGATGTTTTAGCTGTTATTTTCAACCGCAGCATATTTCTAGGTGTTTTTCCTGACGATATTAGGCCAATCCTGAATTATAGGCCAATCTCACTTCTTCCTGTGGTTAGCAAAATCTTCGAAAAGACTGTTAAAGTGAGGATTTTATCTTTTCTAAACAAATCAATGTTTTTTAGCGCGGTACAGTTTGGCTTTCAACAGGGGAAATCCACTGAAGACGCCCCTTTGCGTTTTTGTTGTAGTATTCTCTCTAATCTCGATTCAAAAATGTGCACTGCTGGGCTTTTTGTAGACATTACAAAAGCTTTCGATATGGTGAATCACGCTATCTTGTTGGAAAAACTTGAAAAAGCTGGAATTCGCGGCTTCATGCTCTCCTGGGTTAGGTCATACCTTTCTAATCGATCTCAAAGAGTGAAGATTGGCGAAACCAGGAGTGAATTCCAGTTTTACAATTTGGGAGTTCCTCAAGGCTCTGTACTGGGTCCTATTTTGTTTCTTATTTATATAAATTCTCTGTTCGGATTATGCTTCAAAGGTACACTTACTGCCTTCGCTGATGATATTGGCTGTTCTTATGGTTCTGATAGTGCCTTAGATTTGGTATCGGATATTAATTGGGATCTACATTTATTAAGGATCTGGTTTTCCGAACACAAATTGAGCATCAGCTCTAAAACAAAAATTATGTTCTTCAATTTATCCAACCAGATCCGCACTAATGCTGAAGTTTACTTTCACGCACCGGATTGCCTAAAATTTAGACTGGAAAATTGTTCCTGTGCCTCTGCCCCTACGTTTTGTAGTACTCTCAGCTGCAGTGATAAGTGTTTTTTGATTGAGAATGTGGTAGAGTTTAAGTACTTGGGGCTAACTATTGATTCTAGGATGACTTTTGTTAAACATACAGAGTCCCTGAGGAACTACTTTCGTTATACTCTCCGTCATTTCTTTTACTTGAAAAATGTTTGTTCTAACAAACTGCTGAGAACTATATATTATGGAATCATACATTCAAAGCTCCAATATGGTATTTCATGTTGGGGTGGAACTCATTTGAATAAAATTAAACCACTTTTAATTCTGCAAAAGAAAGTCTTAAGAATTATGTGCCGAAAGCACCGTCTACATCCTAGTTATCCGTTGTTTCGTGATTTAAAAATTCTTCCAATTCGTCATCTTTATTGTTTCAAAGTGTTAAAAACTTTCTTCATGAGATCGGGAAATCGTAACTACAGAATAATTTCTGACTATAATCTACGTGGAAATTTTTCGAATTTAGTCTCTATACCGATCTATCGCACCAACGCCCTTCGAAACTTTTATTTGGTTTCTTCGTGCCGCTTATTTAATAAGCTCCCACAGTCCTTAAGAGCTCTAGCGGTTTCTGGAAGGTTTGAAAAATGTGTTAAGCAATGGCTCTTAGATCTAGATTATGCTAGTTTAGAATCCATATTATCTGACGTTCTGGTGTAACTACGTGTACTCTCTTTTTATTACCTTTATTTTAATTTTTTATATTTTTTTTTTGCCTTTTTCACTTGTTTTTTGGATCTTGCTTCTTTGTTATCACATCTAATCACATACTATCTTTCACTTTTTTTAAGGGTCACCCCACCCACAACTGAATTTATTTGCTGTAAAGCCCATTGAAGTGGCATTTGATACTATTTAAATACTTGAAGTATATATAAATAAAAAATGTAATTATAATTATTTCTGAAATCCTTATTACTAGAACCTATGTATTATGTATTATAATTTTGTATGAAATAAATCTAAATCTAAATCTAAATCTAAAATCCTTGGCTACAACTAGGTAGTGATCCGAGTCCACGTTGGCTCCTCGGAAAGTCCGGACACCCAGAATACTGGAAGAGTGCCTTGCGTCGATCGCAATGTGATCGATTTGGTTGACGATTTTTCGATCAAAGGAGAGCCATGTTCCTTTGTGAATATCGAGACGTGGGAAACGCGTACTAGCTACGACAAAGTTTCGCCCCGCTGCAAAGTCGATTAGCCTGAGTCCGTTGTCGGATGTGTTGTCGTGCAGGCTGTGCTTTGAATGAATAAAACTTACACACCAGTAAAATTACGAAACTATATATTTTCCAAAAGGCTGTAAATATTGATTGAGCCTGTAATTTTTCACGATTCGAATTAAATGAAGTTTATATAAAAGCTGCCTCAGGGCAGCCTTACCCGTTAGAGGGTTAAGCGATTGAGCGACGAGTTTTAGCGACGAGTCTTAGCGACGAGTGGTCTTTTATTGGGCGTCTTCGCTTGAGCTATTAGCTGTGAAAATGGCTTTGTCACGTGCAGTTCGTCGTAGTCTTTGACTAGAAAGCCGTGTCCAGATTAATAAATTTATTCAACGATCGAAAAAACGTTTTTTGAACTAAAAAATTAAAACAAAATTGAATACAGAGCGACGTCGCTCTATCGCTTACAAAAATCGCTCATCGCTCGAAAACTACGTGGCCACAACTATATGATTTCATATGTTTTCTTTTTTTTTTGCGTTTCATTTAGTACATGGCCTTAGCCTTAGACACAGTACTGCAGGCCGGGTACACGTCGGTCCAGTAGTTTGCCCACTTCTTTAGTATTATAGTACTTCAGCACTAAAAACATTTAATATATCTATTTAAGTTTGGACCGCTTACCCACTGTTGGCCGGCACAAAATTGTTCTCTAATAGATGAAGCCCAAGGCGCCTGCTTGACAATTGTTAGCCCAGGCGCCTGCCCGGTAGGTTTTTTTTTTTTTTTTTTTAGGCGCACGCCGGGTACCCGCTAGTTTATAGTAATATTTATCATTGAAGAGTCTTCACATTCCAGAACCAATCTTTGTCCGGATACAATAGCCAAAAGTTGTCAACTATTGATCATAGATCAGGGCATGTCAAACTCGTTGCCTGCGCTGACCAAAGATCGAAGGATCTCTATAAACTTGCTGTCTCCAGATTAGGACAGGTTTGGCCAGGTGCACAGTTGGAGGTCGTGGAAAAGGACCAGATTCCTAACCGACCAAGAACACGTGCTACCATTCCGGCTGAACCCTCTGATCCTAAAATCATCCTGGATATTCTGAAGGCTAACAACAGCTCCCTTCCTACCCATAATTGGAAGATTGCCAAAGTGGACGAGCCGAGAGGAGACGTCAGAAGTGTGATCATTGTCATCAATGAAGAGTCTCTGGCCCCCCTGGCATCTTCTAAAGGGGTAGTAAATTATGGTTTCAGCTCCATCACCCTGAAAGTCTACAAATGTGACGAGAAGGAGCTCGAGAAAGTACCTCCCAAGCAGGTTGCAGTCTCTTCTGCACCAGCTAAGAATACCTCTCCTTCCGAGCCCCTTCCCTCGCTCCCTTGCGTCGTTCCATCTTTTTCGGGGGTTGACTCCTCGTCGACAGACACCGAGATGGTTGACGCTCTTTTGAAACTGGACTTCTCTGGTCCTCCCTCTCCCTCTCCATCACTCCTGGACAGTGACCCATGTGGCCTCTCTCTCGAGGATGACCTTCTGTCATCAGATTCAGAGGAAGCCAATAATACCGTGGTAATGGTATCTGTAGCGAGAAGTAGCCCCAATGCTGTGGATCCTACAGATTAACCTGCATCACTCCATCACGGCTTCGGCCTCCCTCATTCTCCGGCTCAGCAAATACGGGGAAGACTTAGTCTTGATCCAGGAACCATGGGTTGTTGGAAACCGGGTTTGTGGACTCAAGACTCCAAACTACATATTAATCTACGCAAGAAAAGAAGGTAAACCGAGATCCTGTATCCTTGCGAAGACCCATCTAAACATTCATTTACTCTCTAATTTCAGCAATCAAGACATAGTCGCTACCAACCTGGAATTGCGATCAAGAAATTACTGGTTGGTATCGGCTTATTTAGGTCACGATCTTGCGGGCCCACTCCCCCCGGACATCTTGGGGAGCTTGATTGCTGTAGCAGAGAGCCGAAACACTGGTCTCATCATTGGCTGTGATGCGAATGCCCATCACTCAATCTGGGGCAGTTCCGACATAAATGTAAGAGGTGAGCAACTTTTTGACTTTATCCTTAGTACTAAACTCCTAATCTGTAACAGGGGGTCCAAACCGACCTTCATTACTCGAAACCGACAAGAAGTCCTGGACATCACTCTTGTCTCCGATCATTTATATAACTTGGTTAAGGACTGGAGAGTCTCTGATGAGCACTCTTTTTCAGACCACCGTTACCTCCAATTTAGTCTTGATGACTATCTGCCTGACCAGAAGGCTTTTAGAAATTATAGAAAAACCAACTGGTCCCTCTATAGGAAACGTTTATTAACGCTTATTCCCTCCCATCTGCCTACTGAACCTTCTTGCACTGAAGACCTCGACGATTTAGTCAACACCCTAACATCGGCACTAAATGGTGCCATGGCCGAGGCCTGCCCACTCCGCAAACCTCGAGGTAGAATGAAACCTCCCTGGTGGAATGCAAATCTCAGTACTCTTAGGAAAGACAGTAGGCTCCTTTTTAATACTGCTAAAAGCTCCCGTGAGACGGCCGACTGGGACTCCTATAAACTGTCTCTCAGAAAATACAAAATCTCACTGAGGAAGGAGCAACGACGCTCCTGGAGACTTTTCTGCGACAGCATTGAAGAGTCCTCGGAAGCTTCCAGGTTGCGGAAAATCCTCTCTAAAAGCCCTGCTACACCCAGCTTCCTTTTGCATCCGGATGGTTACTGGACCTCTTCTGCGGAGGAATCCATTGACATCTTACTGGATACCCACTTTCCTGGTAGCTCCCCTGTTGCTATATCGCGAGAGGGAAATCCCCCCCCTCAACCTTGCAGCAACTCGCTAGTCTTGATAACTACAGAAAAGATCCGTTGGGCCATGCGCAGTTTCAAACCCTTCAAGTCCCCAGGACCTGACGGTGTTATTCCAGCTGAAATTCAGCAATGCGAGGACATTGTGCTTCCATGGCTCAAAGTCATCTTGCCGGGCTGTCTAAATCTAGTCTATATTCCCAAACTATGGACCGAGGTTGAAGTCATATTCATACCTAAGGCAGGAAAGAGCTCGCACGTGGAACCAAAGGATCTCTGACCTATCAGTCTATCGTCCTTTCTGCTCAAAACGTTAGAAAGGCTAATAGATATCCATCTTCGGCAAAGTATTAGCCCAGCTCTGCTCTCGCCGTCCCAACATGCGTACTGCAAAGGCAAATCGGTTGAGACTGCCTTACATTCGCTTGTGCGCATCATCGAAAAATCATTGAGCATCAAAGAATACACCATGGTGGCTTTCCTTGACATTGAGGGAGCTTTTAACAATGTCAAACCAAAGGCAATTACCGACGCACTTGTAAATCTGAAAGTGGATACCTCGCTCGGAGTGTTGATCAATCAATTGCTTACATGCAGGATTATTAACACGCAGCTGGGCGGAGCATCGGCCAGAAGAATTGCTCGCTGCGGTACACCTCAAGGTGGAGTCTTATCACCTCTTCTGTGGAACCTGGTAGTTAATGAACTACTGTTGGACCTGGATACGTCAGGTTGTAGAGTGATCGCCTATGCTGATGACATTGCTATTGCTTCCTCCGGTAAACACCCGGACACTCTCAGGGATATCCTCCAATATGCTCTCCTTCGGCTCACCAAATGGGCCTCCAATTGTGGATTGGGGGTTAACCCCCATAAAACGGAACTCGTTCTCTTCACGAGGAAATATAAAGTTCCCCTCATAGACCCTCCCTTGATAAATGGCACCAGTCTCACCTTCTCTGAAAACGCAAAATATTTGGGTCTTATTTTGGATAGGAAATTAAACTGGAAGGCCAATCTACTAGAGCGCGTCAAGAAGGCTAATGTAGCTCTCTATTCCTGTAAAAAGGCTATAGGTAGGAGCTGGGGTATTAAACCTCAAATCACCCATTGGCTATACGTGTCCGTTATCAGGCCTATACTACTATATGGCGTGATCGTATGGTGGCCTGCTCTTGAAAGGGCTGTCCACCTCACTCAACTAGCTAAGGTGCAAAGATCTGCATGCATCTGCATCAGTGGTGCACTTAGAACTACTCCCTCCGCGGCACTGGACATCTTGTTCAACCTGCTACCCTTAGATATTTTCGGCAAACAGATGGCAGCCTGTGCGGCCATCCGCTTGAAAGCCTCCTCTCAGTGGTCTAGCTATCGCTTAGGCCACTCCTCGATCCTTGATCTTCTCAACTTCAAACACGAAAACACGGACTACACCCCGCCGAAACTGAGATTTGACCGTAACTTCAGTACGAGCATCCCTAACCGGGATGTATGGGACACCTCCCCCCCTGTCGATGCTAGTTCGGTTCACTTCTTTACAGATGGATCTAAGACGGAAGGTGGGGTGGGTTGTGGTGTTTTCTCCGAACAGCTCAATCTGAGCATCTCTTTCCGCCTCCCCGATCATTGTAGCGTTTTCCAGGCGGAAATCATGGCGATTAAAGAAGCTCTGTCCTGGCTGAAATGTAATGTATTATCTGTCAGGGATATTAGCATTTTCACTGACAGCCAAGCGGCAATCAAGTCCCTGGAATCGTTCTCCTTCACTTCTAAGGCTGCCTTAAACTGTCGTCTATCTCTTATGGAGATGACAGAGCAGTTCAACATTCACCTATGCTGGGTGCCGGGCCATAGAGACATTCCAGGTAACTGCAGGGCTGACGACCTCGCCAGACAGGGTACCACTCTAAGGATTTTGCCTGAAAGGCAAGCCCTGGGTATGCCCCTCGCTACATGTAAGTATCTACTAAAGCTGAACGCTATTAGCGCGACCAACCTTTTATGGGGAAACGGCTCAACGTGTCACATTTCGAGACAGATCTGGCCTAAGCTGGATCAAAAACGTAGTGCCGATCTGATCAAGTTAAAGCGTACACAAATCAGCTGCGTTGTCGGTGTTCTCATTGGACACTGTCTTATAGGCCAGCACGCCAAAAGACTTGGCCTCTTCTCCAATGACTTCTGCAGAAGCTGTAGGGACGAGGAGGAGGAGGAAACCATCCTTCACCTCCTATGCACATGTCCAGCCCTGTCACATAAAAGAATGCTCCATCTAGGGTCCCCCTTCCTTGACGGCCTCTGCGATCTGGCGTCCTTGAACGTCATGAGCATCCATCGCTTTGTCAAAAGCTCCGGTTGGTTTTGTTAGTCCCTGAGTGGCCTAATGGTTTGATCCTGGTATCACAAAGGACCTTCGCTGGTCTAAGTGTGTCTACACTCCCGTGTGGACAGCCAACATAACCTAACCTAACCTTGATCAGTCCTAATCCGAGACAGGGTAATGGTTTCGAAGGCGCATTATTAACGTTACTTAGCCTAACATTGTATCACTAGACCCTCTGCACTTGCAATTTTAGCCTACACGTTTCAGGATTTATACACGTAGTTACCGTGGACTACCACGAGGAGGAGCAAGCACTTTTTCACGAATTTAGTTGTTGTGGTTTTGTATTAGTTTGTATTGTTACTCCATGTTTTTCTGGTTGTTTCTAGGTAGTGTAATTAAAATTTCGTCTTCAGTTTGCCCGTTGGAATGTTTTCTTAAGGTGATCTGCGAAGACTTTAATGTTTTTTTTTTTGCATTTCTCACCCAGGACTCGTTTTTAATGGGTGGTGCGCAATTCACAGTAGTTTTTTCAAGCCTTTTACTATTTTCCATAGTGAGTACTCTGTATCTATGGTAGGTTGAGAGGTTTATTAGATAACTGTTGGTTGAATTGTTCTTAATTTCTTTTAAAGGACATAATAAATTGAAATTAAATCACCAGCATATTTTTGTTTTTTGAGGGTTTATTTTACGGCTTTTAGTATTTAAAGACAACTTCGCACATATGCGCACCCACGGCTACCTTTACGATAGGAATATTGGGTTCCAAAGTGTCAATCGTCGTTGGTCCGTCAGCATAGACCAGCGATTTAACATGTTCCAACAAGAAATAATCCAGTGGCGTTTATCACATGATCTTGGTTGCACATTGCCTGGTCCATTTCGTGAGAAGATGTTGTCGCCAAACTGATCCGCTTCGAATATCTCCATAGATTGGCCGGCAGTATGGCACGTTTCGCAATCCTGTTGAAACCACAGATCTTCCAGTTCGACGTCAAATTTAACATTCTTCGGTAACGCGAGTTCCAGCCTCATTTTTTGAAAGAAAATAGGTGCGATAATGCTACCAGCGTACAATATGCTCCAAAGAGTGAATTTTTCTGAATGTAAGACCATTTCAATAACTTTTTGTGGATTATCTTCTCGTCGCTTAAGAAAATATTGCAATAAAAAAAAACGATCCACATCTGCCTGAAATCACGATGTCAATTATTCTGCTCCGATTCTTGCCCCAATTGAATCTTGTAAGCCTTTAGGTCAACGGACAAAGTTAACAAACAATGGCAATGTCAAATCGATAAATTTGGGTCCTCAGGTATACCAGCCTCCAACAGAGCGAATCGAGTACGAAACTTATCAGTAACACGGCGCGTTCACTTGGCCGACTGCGTGCACAGGATAGATTCGATTTATATATATGTGATTTGATTTAATCATTAATTACTAAATACAAAAATTCACAATACTTAAATACCGGAATAAAGCTGAAAAGAGAAATAGGTGTTTATAATTACTTACTTTCTTAGGTGGAACTACAGTCCTGGGTGGATCTGGGCCGTGTGATGAGGATTCCTCGGTACTTGAACTCCTCAACGTTTTCCAATTCCTCGCCTTCTCACGTCCAATTTTTTTTTCTAGCGTATCGGCCCGTATCTTTTCAAAAGACCAACATTTTGGATTTGCTAGTATTGACCTTTAAAATCCTCTTGCTGCAGTATTGCCGCAATTTTGTAATCCTGATTTGCATAATGTGTTTCCTCCAGCAAACCAATGTCGTCTACATACACAAGGCTTTTAATGTTTAACCCGAAATATAGCAATTAATGCCATTCAAAAAAACTTAAAAAAGTAGGGGCTCAGTAAACATCCTTGCTTGTGTCTCATTTTGGTATCGAACCAGTTAGATAATTGGTTGTCATCGCACACTGCTGCTTAATTTTTCTCATAGAGGCTGTTTATTATCTTCGGGAATTTTGTTCATACCTCTTAATTGCTTAGTTTAAGAAAAAAAGCATTCTTGTCGGTTGAGCCGAAAGCCTTACAATCCACAAAAAAATGCGTATAATTTCTTACTAGTATTAAGGTACGTCTTTGCTATAGTTGTTAGTGTGAAAATGTTAACAACCGTTGAATAGTCTTGCCATTACCCACTTCGTTAACTATTTTACCAGAATTGCTGAGAACATTTTCATAACAGGACTTAAAAAGGATATTTCCCAAGAATCCGCATAACGGATCTTCTGCATCCCCCTTTTTTGAAGATAGGAAAAATTACGCGTTTCTGAAGTTTTCTGGTACTATACGAGTGCTGAAAATCATATTTTAAACCTTTGTCAGCTTCTGGAGGAATTGCTCAGAGGAGTATTTTTAAAATTCGTACGGTGTACGGTCTTCTCCTGGCGCCTTGCTTAACTTGCAAACCTTAATGACTTTCTTCACCTTAACTAATATGATCATACGATCCAGCTCAGCGGATATGTGCTGATTCGGGTTGCTTGGGGGGTTCAGTAAATTTCTGAAGTGTTTAGCCAAACTCTCAATTTTGGTTATAATTCCGGTGCTATGTTGTTAAGCTTACCAGCAAGGTCCAAGAAGGCACGACGGTTCCTAACTTCCGTTATCTCCTGTGCTAAGGCAATGAATTTCTACAAATTGAAAGCGCTTTAGCGGTGTAGGTCTTTCCATGATGATTTGCCAGAGTTCACTGAACACAAATACCATCTTGAAAAAAACAATACAGTCTAAAAACACCTTGAGTTCATTGCATAATGGGGTTAGAATCTTTTTATTCTTAGGTGTTCGGATTCAGGGTGGACAGCCCTGTCAAGAGCAGGTCACCATACAAGCACGCCATAGAGTAGTATAGGCCTGGTAACGGACGCGTACAGCCAATGAGAAAAAGTTTCATACCCCAGCTCCTACTTATAGCCTTTTTACAGGAATAAGGAGCTACATTGGCTTTCCTGATGCGTTCTAGTAGATTGGCTTTCAGTTTCAATTTCCTATCCAAAATAAGACGCAGGTTTTTTGCGTTATCAGTGAAGGTGAGACTGGTGCCATCTATCATTGTTTAAGAGCTTTGCTTAACTAATTCATCAGTCGTATGATTTTCTGGAATACCGCAATTACCAGGTACCCAATAAAAGCTGCACGGGAGCTTTTCCGAGTACGCCTGGCTGTGCTCTAGACGTTTTGTTGTACTTACCTCCCCTCGATACTTATATCATGGGTTGCACTACCAAAGCTATCCATCGTATTAGGCGGGGCGGTTTTTGGTTTACTCCATACTGACATTTTGATGAACTTGCGCGACACTTATCTAACGACTCTTGTCTTATGGATATGCCGTCTGACGCAATGACACCAGAACTTCAGCTGATGCGCAAATTCAGAGTCGACTTTCCTTGTGTTCAGAAGTGGCTTCGGCCAGAGTCTGATCCAGGAATGAAATGCAGTCGTATTTCGTATAAGGCCGCATATAAGGCGGCGGCGCTGCAAAGGAATACGAGAGCTGCTCGTGAGCTCTACGAGCAAAAGAGACGGAAAGAACATCGGCTTCTCCAAAAGAAGAAAAAAGAGCATGAAAAGCGCGCGTTCGAGAATATCGAGAGTTTATACTCCAGGAACAATATTTTACGAAAAGGTAAAAAGTGCGTGTCAGAGGAGTAATGCCCGTACAAAAACCTGTACAGATTAAAATGGAAACCTCGTAGTAGAATCACAGTCAGTGCTAAGAATATGGAAAAGCTATTTCTGCAGACTGTATAACGGCGACGAAAACCCAAAACAAAACCGCCCAAATTCCAAAAATGAATAGTCGTTCAAAATAATTGGGTGTTTGTGCATAATGAAAGAAAGCCCAAAAAAAGGAACAACCGCCCAAAAATTAATGAACAATCGCCCAAAACAGGAGTGAATAGCTGTGCGAAAAATCGCCCAAAGAGGAATCGCCCAAAATCCGAAAATGAACGATCGGCCAAAATTTGTTATTTTTTTAAAATAATTTCTTAAAATCATATCAGAAAATCATATTGTCATATGGGGTATGTCAACAAATATCAGGCAGACGCCTGGGGCGGTACGATCGGCCATGATCTTGTAACCATGCCGCCGTTGTATCTGATCTGGTTGTCGTCGTCGTCGTCTTCGGCATTAAGTGTTATAATTTGTACCGAGTTGAAAATTCATTAGCGTTGCAGAAAATTTTTATATAAATTGTGGTGTAAGTTACACCTGACTTTTAATTACAAATGTTCTGTTCGAGTGAATATAGTGACGACGATAATAGCATTTGTTCTAACGCGTACAGTCCAGACCATAAAAATGCCTTTACCGAAAAGGAAAGTTCAAGAAGTTGCAGAAAACGACGTAGAGTTAGCAGATGAGGCTTAAGAAGGCAGCGAAGTAATTCCTGTGGAGGTGGAGATTCCTTGTGGCCAAGTTGTAATTCCGAGCCAAGACCATGGAAAAGACTCAATCTGTGATGGACGATCTGATGATAGTAAAGAACAAATTTGCTCTAAAGAGGAAGAGTTCAATGAAGAAAGATACACAGAAAAAGGAAAAAAAAAAAAAAAAACAGTGGACGAGATAATCAAGGAGCAAGATCGAAAGGACGACATGCTCAGCATTCTGGGCCTGATCATAGTGATGTGGACGGACGACTTCATCCTAACAGCAGTGAGTGCCATGAGACTGATTGTGAAGACGGCAATGAAGCAGAAGAAGTTTGGCATGAAGGAGATTATATTCGAGATGCAACAAGGAATTTCGTCTATCATCGGAAGCCATCAACGCCTGGAGATACATAGATGTAAAAACTTGTTCGCTGCGGGTAAGTAAAATTATTTTTTTTATAAATTTAATTTAATAATATATGTATATTTTTTTAGGAATTCGTTAAAGGCCTCTGCGAAAACGAATATACGACGCTTACGGAGCGTTCCATGACGATGGACGAAGCAGACTGGATTCTGGATACCTATCTCGAAGTTTTACCGCAAGGTTCCTGTGTGTTGCCCACCACGACGACCACTTTCACGTCATCCACGATTGCTCATACTCCAACTCTAGTTGTAGATGTGTATTTACCAATTACGTCAAAAAGTAATGTGTATTTCGGGAGGAGGTATTCTAGACGAGTTGTTTACTCATACGAATTCAGCCTCGAGCACTGGGTCAATCTCACAAAGTATCTCCAAAAGGTACGGAGATATCTTTGCTACATGGAGCATGCCCGGAGAATGTGGGTACCGAGTAATCAAACTCGACATCCGCAACTTCTCGAAGATTTCAGGAGTTCCGAAGGAGAGGTGGTTGGGGGAAGCAGCCTACAGATCAACTTTCCTGACTTTGTCTCTTGTAGATCCGAAGGAAGCATTGATAAAAAAACATCTGCAAACAGCAGCACAGGATCTTAAGAAAGTTCCGGGAATACGGAAGGAGGAAAAGGTGATAAAGTCATCAGGTTTCTCCTTCAACGGCCAACAGCACCACTAACGCATATTTTTTCGACTAGTGCATGGCTTAGTTCTTTTCAATTATAAATTTTATGATATAAGTAGTGTATTTTTAAGAAATTGCATCAAAATAACGAACAAACTAAACTAACTATAACGAATAAACTAAACCAGTTCATAATGTACCATTTAAGATTATTCTGTTCGCGTAAGCTGTAGAATTTTCATGTGGCCGATTCGTGAACTTGACCACTGGAGAGATTCTCTAAGTCTTAGGGCTGCTTTAGATGCTATAATTTTCCCAAAGATATCAATGGGAAAGATATTGAGTAGGGTTTCTAAGGCGGCTGTGGGAGTGGACCTGAGAGCCCCTGTGATGCACCTACATGCTAATCGCTGTACTCTTTCTATAGAGCTTGTGTTGCACCTTGTTTCGAGTGCAGGCCACCAGACGAGAACAACATAAAGCAGAATTGGTCTGACCACCGCCAGGTACAACCAGTGGACTATATTAGGTCGAAGACCCCATTTTGGACCTATAGCCTTTCTACAGGTGCAGATGGCGATTTCTGCTTTCTTGGTACGGTCTAGAATGTTCTGTTTCCAGTGAAGTTTACTATCGAGGGTTAACCCTAAGTATTTTGCTTTGTTTTTAAAGCTGAGTTCCGTGTTTCTAATCTTAGGGGGAGCTATGATCGGGATTTTATATTTCCTAGTAAAAAGTACTAGTTCAGTTTTGGACGGACTTACGTTAAGCCCAACGCTGTCCGCCCATTTCGCTACTAAATTTAGCGCCGAATTCATTAGATCTCTTAGGGTTTGGGGGAATTTACCTCAAATAACTATAGCGATATCGTCAGCATATGCTACGACCTTGTAGCCTTTATTTTCTGGTGAAGTGAGTAGCTTATTCACTACTAGTGTCCAAAGTAGCGGAGAGAGAACACACCTTGGGGAGTGCCTCTGTGCGCTAACCTTTTGGTTGAGCAGTACCCAAACTCGGATAGAATTTGTCTGCTGTTCAGCATTCGCTCTATCCAGATGCGTAAGCACCAATCAACCTCTAGGTTAGCGAGCGCTCCTTTGATGGATTCTGTATTGACGTTATTAAAGGCGCCTTCTATGTCAAGGAAAGACACCATGGTATATTCTTTAACGGCAAAAGATTTTTCAATGGTGCCTACTAACGAGTGTAGAGCTGTTTCCACTGAAAAGCCTTGTTAAAAATTATATACTAATACATACTCATGATCTCTCTTTATAATTTCTCTTTTTATCATCTACTTGTAATTTAACGTAGAGTAGCATACTGTTATAGTCAGTCAGTCACAATTCATCTTTTGTAGAGAGAGGTACTCAATAAAGATTTACAATACCTTTTTAACCTTGTCTTGGTCTTTCTATTTTAACGTTTCGCCGGGTTTGATAAGGGGCTAAAGAACACAACCCCCCCTTTTTCCACATGGTGCCGAAACCCGGGAGAAGGGCGAACAAAGACATATAAAAAACAATTGCAAAATAGGTACATTCTCTAATCCGTGGCTCTAAAGATTCGTGCTCGCGAGTGCAAAAAAAGGTAAAAGGTGCCGATGGAACTCTCTGCACGGTCAGCCTATAGAGGGCAAGTTACTAAAATAGTGAAAGCGGCGTCGGAGTTTCTAAAGGCGGAGGAATCCCAATTAAACGACCCAGCTAAGTACGATGATATAGAAGAGGAGCTTATTTCCTACATTCAACGATTAACCGCAGCACATGAGAGCCTAATGACAACGAATCAGGAGGTGCTTGCCAAAAATCTCATCAAGGCGGATGGCGCTGATCTTGACAAAGAACTGGAAAAAATTACGGACTATCAAGATTCCGCCATAGGGATGCTTGCAAAATTAAACTCTCGTGTGACTAAACTACAAAGAAAGCAAGCTCCAGCTGCTGACCAGTTTCAATCTAATACACCATCAGCCTCGGTCGCAAACTGTTCGTTAAAGCTCCCCAAATTGCAGTTGAAAAAATTTGATGGTAACTTCCAAGACTGGCTGCCTTTTTGGGAACAGTTTCGTACCGCCGTGCATGAAAACAACCGTTTAACAACATCCGATAAATTCAGCTATCTTGAGTCGGTGTTAGTAGGTAATGCAAAAAAGGTAATTGCGGGTTTTACGGCTTCAGAGATGTGCTACGATGCAGCTGTCTCACTTCTGCAAGAGCAATTTGGAGATACTGAACGTCTAATAGATAGACACATGCAGCAGTTGATCTCTCTCCGCCCTATACATTTGAAGACAGACGTCGTAGGCTTACGTAATTTATATAATTGTATTACAGCTTGCAGTCGCACTCTAACTGCATTGCAGATTCCCTCGCACCAATACTACGTAATGCTGAAGTCCATATTGCTACGGTGCTTGCCAGTGGATCTTCGTGTTGATTATCACCGGCTGGCAGAACGAGACAACGATGTTGGAGATATTAAAGGTTCGGACTCAGGAAGCACTTCCACCCTTTCGCACATCGGCGACAAGCAAGTTCAAGGTCTCATGCGGTTTCTAAAACGAGAAGTAGAGTCGCTTGAAAGAAGTCGAGTTTTCTCTGTCGCGACAACTGCCAAACCATCTACTTCATTTTCAACCACCAACACTGCAGCTAGCTTGGTTTCATTCAGTGATAAGGACGAATGCTTATTTTGTTCTTCAGACAGACATGCAACAAAAGAGTGCGATAGTGAGCTGTCCCTCGCGGAAAAAAGAGATATATTGCGTAAAGAGAATCGGTGTTTTCGTTGTGCTAGACGCGGTCACTCCTCAAGAAAATGTCGAAATTCAAAGTTTATTTCGTGTAAAAAATGCAAAGGCAAACACTTTACATCCATGTGCGATCCATCCTTTGTAAAAACAAATGCTTTAACTGTACCAGCGGTCGCAACAACAGTAGACAATGAAATGGAGAATGTGTTAAACTTGTGTGCGTGTAATTCAATTCCACAAAATTCAATGGTCTTTTTAAAGACAGCTCGGGGCATTGTCGTAGCTCCGGGCAAGAAAAAAAAATTATTAATTCGCTTTATTATCGACGGCGGCAGTCAACATTCCTTCGTTCGCGAAAGCCTGGTTCGTAAATTAAATCTCGTTCCCATCGGTGTGGTAAACATTTCGATCATCCCCTTCGGATCCAAAAAGAAATTTCCATGCCAAAGCCTACAAAAGGTAAAAATCGTAATAAACAGCCAGTACAACAGCAAACGTGTGGAGATTGAAGCAGTTGTTGTTCCGGAAATCTGTATTGACGTGTTGCAAGTGCCTGACATTTCATGCCCATCGGTCGAAGGCCTACGTCTTGCAGATTGTAATCATTCTTCAATCGAAGCAGAAGATGGGCTGAGCGTTCTCGTTGGCTCGGACTACTATTGGGCGGCAGTAACTGGTAAACAACGCCGCATTACCCCAACGTTAAGAGCTGTTGAAACCATCTTTGGCTGGACACTACAGGGAAAACATGCCTCTGTCGGTAAGATTCTTGATTCGAACGTTCACTTATGCTCTTCTTCTATATGTAGCGCCAATTTTCTTCTGCCTGTCTTGAACGACAATGATCTACCATCATTTTGGTCATTGGAAGCCATCGGAATTCAAAGTGAGGATGCTGAAAACCACCTTCTAGCTGAAAATCGAATCGCCAAATGCATCAGCAAGAACGGTTCCCGCTATGAAGCAGCACTACCGTGGAAGAACCCGGCCGTTCAAGGGTTTTTGTCCACTAAGCGCGTTAAGTGGAAGTTTATAGTGGAACGAGCTCCATGGCGAGGCGGATTCTGGGAACGCCTCATACGCACAATCAAAAACGTTCTCAAGATGGTCATAGGTAAGGCGAAACTTACTTTCGAGCAACTTCGAACTGTAATCGTCGAAGCTGAAGGTTTGGTAAACGCTCGGCCACTTACATACATGAGCAGTAATCCATTAGATTCCACTCCCTTGACTCCTGCTCATTTTTTGATGGGTTATTGTGGATCATCCGTTCGTGAAGTTGTTTCTGATTCACACGAAATACAACATCTTTGGAAGCAGCGGATGAAGTATATTAGTATGCTGGAGAAGCGATGGCGTACTGAGTATCTGCAGCTACTACGATCGTTTCACCACAACAAATGCAGTTCATCAGTACAACTTAAAAAAAATGATGTTGTTCTCGTTTTCGATGCTGGTAAGCCAAGGATTAACTGGAGGTTGGCTGTCATAGAAAACACTTTTGCTGGTCGTGATGGTAAGGTTAGAGCGTGCGAGATACGCTATGCAGATAGAAGTCGAACCCGAAGGCCAGTCCAATTATTGTACCCGCTGGAGCTTACTTCATCTTCGCCGGCCGGAGGATGTTAAAAATTATATACTAATACATACTCATGATCTCTCTTTATAATTTCTCTTTTTATCATCTACTTGTAATTTAACGTAGAGTAGCATACTGTTATAGTCAGTCAGTCACAATTCATCTTTTGTAGAGAGAGGTACTCAATAAAGATTTACAATACCTTTTTAACCTTGTCTTGGTCTTTCTATTTTAACGTTTCGCCGGGTTTGATAAGGGGCTAAAGAACACAACCCCCCCCTTTTTCCACAAGCCTTTCTGGTAAGCATGCTGGGCAATAGATAAGATTTGTACCTTGAGATTAGGATGAATATAGTTATCAATTAGCCTTTCTAACGTTTTTAGAAAGAAAGAGGAGAGGCTATCTAATCTTTCGGAGTGTAGTGTGAGGTCTTACCGCATTTCGGGATGAAGACTACCTTAACTCCTTTCCATGAGGATGGGGTATAGCCGAATTTAAGGCAGCTATTGAAAATTACATAGAGTCAGGGGGCTAAGGGTTTTATGCCCTCTTGCAGTTCTACGGGTGTAATACCATCTAATCCTAGAGATTTGTATGGAAGGAAACTATTAACAGGCCAATGAATTGTATGAGTGTTGTTTAAGTATACATTGTAAATTAGATTTAAGTTCTTTACAGCTTGTATTAAGCTAATTAAATTAAATTAAATTAAATTAAATTAAATTATTCCCGCCGGAACGTCCATGATTGAGTGGTGTTGGGGTATAGATATGTCTGTATCTATAGAGTTTCCTGGGAAATGCGTGTCCATGAGGAGGTTTAAAGTTTCCTCTGTGGACATAATCCAGTCCCCGTTAGGTTTCTGGATAAAACTAGGGATATGAGGAGATTTGGAAAGTATTTTTCTCTACCTACTTGAATCGTTTGTCCTTTCTATATTGCTGCAGAATATTCTCCACGATTCTCGCTGAGCTTTCCTTATCTCTTTTTTGAAAACCCTGAGGCTGTTCTTATAGTTGTCCCAGTCTTCTGGAGATCGTGAAGACTTAGCTAGTGAAGACTAGCTAGACTTGAACTGTTTCCTGATGTCATTTCAGAGTTTTGCTATGTTAGTATTCCACCAAGGTGGTTTATAGCCAATTCTGTGCCTGCTTAACGGACAAGCTTTCAAAAAGGCTTTATTCATGGTTTTGGATACTTTGTCTACCATCTGGTCGATTTCAGATGGTGAGCAAGGTTGAGTTGGATCGGTGTTGAGTTCTTTATTTAAAAATGTATTGTAAACCTGCCAGTTAGTATTCCTAGGATTCCTAAAGTACTTTAATGGGGGTTTGGTAAATTCCAAACTAAATTGTATGTATTTATGGTCGGAAAAAGAGACTTCTTTCGATACCATCCATTTACTAATATCTAGCTTTGGGGAGTTGGTGGCTAAAGTAATATCTAGTACTTCTTGCCTAATTCTGTTATTAAAAGTAGGTTCAGAACCTATATTACATACTACGAGATTGTTTGTGTCACTACTTCCCCAGAGGTTATGGTGGGCATTGGCGTCAGCGCCTATCACTAGGGGAATGTTGCTTTCTTGGGCTGATTTTATCGTCTCGCGTATATTAGTTGTTGGTAGAGGCCTGTATCATCATAGGGCATATACGCAGGCGATATCCATAGCCTGTCTTTCCCATCGCGGTCTAACTCCACACATGCGAAGTCCGGATCACTGAAATTTGGTAAGAAGAAGGCTCTTAAGTTATTTTTTGCTAAAATGCAGGATCTTGGTTTACCTGATCCTTTGGCATAAAGCAAGGAATAGTTATTTGCCCTTAGTCCAGCTATGTGGTTGTCGCTTGGATAAGGGCAATGTCCTCTCCTCCTGACTGCAGGCGGAGTAAAAGGTTAGCAGAAGCTGCTATCGAGAGGTGTAGATTAATCTATACCAGTCGGATCATCATTCCTGACTGGTACAGATGACTCTATTACTGTGGTGTCACCATCCTCCAACTCGGAAGATTCACCACTGCTATGCTTTGGCAGCACAACTACCTTTATGTCACCTGCTGACTCAGCTGGTGTACCGACCGGTTCGGTTATTTCTTTTGCGCCTGCTGACTCAGCTGGCGTTATAAGATACAATTTTATATGATTTCAGATTAAAACTTATAATATTAGAACTATTACTACTAAAGGCGCAGATGGCATTACAATCAAAATCTGCGCTGACTTACTGCGTAAGCAGTTTGGGATGCACTGCTGCAAAATCCTCTTGTTGTTCCACCATAAGGCGGTTCTCTTTCTTCCGTCACTGACACTATTGAGCTCTCATTCACCATCTACTGTAATATTGACATTCCACTCGCGTCATCGCCTTCACAACGCAAAATGTTCTTGTTGTCGAAATAAAAAGTTTTGTTGGCGACTTTTAGTGTTTGTCCACGTATTTCCGTTTTGATCTTATTGGTTTTCGTTGTGATTTCACCGTTTAGTTTTATCAGGCGCCTTCTTCTATCTCGTGCTGCTTCGCTGTAATCTCTGTGCATAGAAACCCCCATCCCGCGAAGTTTAGGTGTAGCTTCCAACATGCGTCTCACGTCCTTCCTGCTTTGCAGTTTAACAATGAAGTTTGCGATGTTGTTTTTGTAGCGAATGGCTCCTGTATCCATAACCATAGCAGAATCTGATGTTTTCAGAAGTTCCATACACAATTCCTTCGCTCGCTGCTCCATCAAGGTCGGTAATGATCTCACCGAGACCTTTGATGTCAAAAAAGGTTTTAGACAAGGTGACGCGCTGTCTTTAATATTGCACTTGCACGGATTGTGCGGAACCCACAAGCCAATACTGGAGGCACAATCTATCACAAGTCTGTACAACTGCTTGTTTACGCCGACGACGTAGACATTATCGGAAGAGCTCAGGGAATTGTCACCGGTGCGTTTGCAAGCATTGAGGCGGAAGCAGCCAAAATGGGCTTAGCGATAAACGAGGGCAAGACTAAGTATACGCTGTCAACAAGAAGGGACAATCAACAGCGACGAATTGGACAGAACGTCACATTGGACAGCTATAACTTCGACGTAGTAAGGGAGTTTGTCTACCTTGGCTATTTGGCACAACAGCTCTTTTAAGTGCCAGGGCCTAGCTTCTCGCAACCACTCACGGTTGTGTGCGTTATATTTTTCACACGAATGGAGGGACCTACCGTTTAATGCCGAATCCGAACGGCGATTTGAGAAGCCTTTTCATGACAACAATACTCTCGGATGTTTGTCAGACACTCGCGAGAGGTGGGACCGTGAAAAAACTTTTTGGTATTTTTCTGGGGTTCGAACTTGGAACCTAATGCGTAGTGATCCGACACACTAACCATTTACGCCACGGCGCCCACTCTAGCCAATCGATGTTTTTTTTTTTTTTTACTTATAAGGCAATTCAACTGTAAAGCCCTATCTTGAACTACTAAGGAGACTTTGTGTAAGACCCTGATTATCCCAGTCCTGCTTTACGGCGCTGGAACATGGACTTTAATAAAAGAGGGTGAAGATATCCTTGGTCGCTTCGAGAGAATACTTCTTCGTAAGATATTCGCTCCCGTTTGCATTGATGGGTTTTAGAGGAGAAGATTCAATCACGAACTATACGAGCTGTACAGCGACATCGGCCTTGTAAGAAAAAGCTGCATTTTGAAATCTAACCCCAAGGAACGACGCAGTAGTGGACCTCCTCGCCGTATGTGGCGCGAGTTATGGATAATTAATTTACACAAGCACAATCCTTTTTATTTTGTTAACAAATTTATTTTATTTTTCTTGTATTAGTTAAATGTTATACAAATTAAACAAATTTGCATGTGTCAGCATTGACCGCAAGAAATCAACTAAACTAGAAAATAGACTACTTAACCGTTCTTCTTAAAAAGAGAGTTAGGCTTGATCATTGCTTGTTGTCAAGCATTAGGTGTAATATTATGTGTAATGTTTCGTTAAGTATTTATGTTGCTAAGCAGTCTATGTGATCTTATGTATAATAGTTACGGTATATAATAAGTATATGTTTTTATGTGGACGTTTTCACAGGGTGTGTATAGTTTTATTTACAATAATAATTATAATAATAATAATAATAATAATAATGATAATAATAATATAAATAATAATGATGTTGGAATAATATTAATAAAGCGTACGTTATGCGTACATAACTCGCGCACAAGTGCAAGGGGACCTCGACCAACTTGGTGTGCGCAACTGGAGGCAATTAGCTAAAGACCAAGCTAAATGGAAAGGCTTCTTGATTGAGGAACAGGTTCACCCCGAACTGTAGCGCCGCCTAAGTAAGTAAGTAAAATGACAAACAGTTCTTTTAATTTTGAAGGAAATCCCTGTATATTTTTCAATATATAGAGATACTATTGCCGGACCTAAGGTGTTTGGCATCAAAGGAAATTGGCAAATTTGCAGCTGCACTTTATTCGGTTGTATTGTAGTACTCGCAAGTTCAAGTACATTGAGTTCTGGCTGGAAGCTGCATGCACTCTCTGGGGTTCAGAGGCCACTCACATACACACTCACGAACAATCACATTCTTTGGTGATTGACTGTTAGTGCATCTTCTAATAAAGCCTTTATAAAACTCATGAAATAGTAATGACGAAAAACCGGCGTATTAGACAGAACAAAGATTAGTAATTAATCGAAACTCCAGCATGATTTATTTGCTATCATCACTTACATAATTTTACATAGAGAATGAGTCTTAAAGAGATAGAAAATCCCAAGTGAAGACGGTGGGAATGTAGCTACCAGATATCGCTTGATTTGCATATAGGTATTCAGCAAATTAACATGATATTCGTTTCATAATTAATGCTACAGCAAATTGGACAATAAGTTAATTTATTCAAAGAAATTGATTGTTATATGATGTCTGGCGTCAATGGATATGCGCTTTGAGAAGCGATTTTGAATATTTAAACACATCGATGCGGATTCTTGCCTTTTATTTTCAATGTGTAAAAATAAAAACAGCGAGTTAATGAGGTCAATTTTGTATCCGCCAACGACTTTATCGATATAAGTTGTTATTTTTGAATAGATTAAAATGACTTGCAGGCACAATACCTGATAATTAAGCGAACAATCGGAAGTTAAGTTAATGCATTCCACTTACGTGAGGGATGAATGACATATTGAAGCTTCAATATTTAAATATTAACGAGCTAATTCCTAATCCGATGAAGTCATTTATTAGAAATACATTTTTGGTGAGGCCCGACGGTATCGTTGTTACGAAGTTAACTAAGTAGCTCCATTCCAGGCCCAGAAAAGTGGCATATGATGCAATCTGACACCAGCAGAAGTAAAGAATGCTTGAGAAGTGTGCCTGGTTTAACTTAAGGTATCCACTCAACTTACTTTGATTACGTAAATAGCTAACGTTAAATTCAGTAAAATTCTTGCTGACATATTCTAGAAAATCTAATAAACAAGCAAGAACTGGTTTAATAGCCATCAAAGCCAATCTGTCTCTGTGCTTTGCTATGCCAAACTTACCCTTCGCAGATATAGTACTCCTTTCAGCAACTATATACACACATTTTATAGTGCTATTCTGTTGTACTCCTTTAACATATTGGTTGCCTCCTTGCACATTTCGGGTGCACCTCCTGGTACTAGCTATATCACAGGACGGTAGCTGTTTGACACCGGGCCACATCGTGCAACAACATACGGGATTTTATGTGTTCTATATTCTGTGGTCTGTGGTAAAAATCCTAGTGTTGGAAAAATGTTTTTTGGACAATTTTTTGTTTTCGTACGACTTTGCCAATGCTAACGGATTTGCTTTATCAGGCCACAGGGCCGCGCTTTGTCGCGGGGGTAGCGGCTTGCGCGACTTCTACGATATGCGATTGCAGAACATATCTCAGCAGAAGGGTCGTCCATTGTTAACCGGTCAAAGTGGATTAGTATGTCGTATATAATTACCCTACAAGGGGAGGATGTTCCTCAATGGTTGCTCTGATAGTTCCAGTAAAGCCAAAATAGTTGGTGAACACTTTGTAGGGGCTACTTCGATGTATTTCGATCAAAGCCCAATCAGGCCCAGACTACATGTCCCCTTCTGGCGAAGAGCTTTTCAAACGATCTACATTTCTGAATTTAACAGTCCCACCAAAAGGGGCAATTATTTTACGATTTTAAGGTGGAATGTTCATACGCTCAACAGACCGAGTGGAACCAAACAATTAACGGAGGCCTTAGGCTACTATAAAGTAGCATTACCGCTATTCAGGAAATGCTATGGGATGGATGAAAAACTGTGACATAATGTACTGACAGCTACAGGGAGCAGAAGCAGCATTTATTTGGGAGCGGATTTCTGTAGACAGTCAAGAAGTCTTGCCCTTTCGATATTTAAGCGAACATCTTATAGTAATGCGTAAAAAGACTAAATTCGCAAACAAAGCTCTAATATGCCCTCGCAGAGAAAATTTACAAAGCCAACAAAGGATGCTTCTCTGAGCTTCTCGACAAGACATATAAGCAGGCCCTTGGTATGACATTAACGTGATGTTAGACGACCTCAACGTCAAAATAATAAATGGGACATCTTTGGTAGAACGGTCGGTAATTATAGCCTACACAACTCGATGTCTAGGAACGGACTTAGGCTAGTTGACTTTGTTGGGGAAAGAAACGTCTTCATAGCCAGTATGCCTTTTCCCCACACTTATGTCGGTAAGGAAACCATGATATTTTTAGTCAGTCCCTTGATAAACAAACGGTCGACTTTACCATTAAATTGACCGCGTTGCGATCCAGGTGAAGCATCTAGTATTCTGGATATTCGAACCTTTCGAGCAGGCAACATGTACTTGGAGCCCTACTCAGAATACCACAACAATGCAAAACTACTGCCAGAAAATGCGATGAAAAGCTGCAATCGCAACTGACTGCGGATTGCATATCTCGTAATCTCTCGAGAATTCCATTGCTTACAGTCCAAATGCCGAAGACCAGTAGCAATGTTCCAACGAGCCATCAGGGAAGTCGTAACTAATGTGGTGGATTTCACCAGACTGCCAACATCGTTTGACAATGAATGCCGACAAGCGTACGTAGCAGAACGAGATGCATATGAAGCGACGATTCAGATAAGGAGCTGCTTGCGAGGTCTATAAACAACTCTGGAAGAAAAGCATGAGAACCACGCGATTGAGGACATAAAGTGGTGCTACTTTAGGAATTATACTCTAAAGTTTTAGCAAAAGGTAGCAAAGCCCAAACGGAAACATACGGGAATAAGGAACAAAATCATGTGGTAGAGTCAAAGTCGGTGCTTGGAATTGAAGATGGAAGCACCTAGACTACAGATTGCTATTATGGCATTTCCAAAGAACTTAAAGGAATAATCCCTGGGATTATAGAAGTCTTTATATTAATTTGCGTTATCGTTTGCTTAAAGCAATGGCAGAGTATTCACCAAAACGTGTTCTTCCGAATTTTTAAAATCGACATTCGTTTCAGAAGCTTTTGGCTTGCTTCTTCAGATAGTAGTTGAAAGAGAAGTCTAATAAGAGCTTTATGTTATAGTTCGTGGCTTTTCGTTTTGTAAACTACTCATCTATTGGCTTGGTAAAACCTCTTAGCAGGCTTCCACTTTTGTAGCTTTTCTTGGTGTTTGGGGAGTTGACAGACTTTTGGTTTCATCTCCGATCTTATTTTCTGATTGGTTCATTTGAAAAGCCAGTGCTTATGTATGTAGACATAGATTCTTCTATCTTTAATGAAAGTAACGCAACCAATTATAAACTACCTACAGTCAGCTTAATCAGGAAAGCTTAAATCAATGAAATCAACAATGTTACTGAAGCACCTCAATCATTACCCTATTTCATAAAACATTAAATTACGACAAGACAGAGCAAACAAATAAGATATTGCTTTTTACGTTTGTTTAATTTTTTCGACTTTTTCATTCATGGATTTCGTATTCCGCTTTTTAACCCTTTGGCCATTGTCTGGAGGCAAATACTTTCCACTTGAAACTAAACTATCATCTGGCGGCAAGTAAAAACCATTCACATCAGGTATGTTTACTTCAGTAGATGGAGATATTGTCGTAGAAGATGGTAACACTTGTGGATTAACTTTATTTTCCCCTCTTCTATCTACAGTCGACGCATCAATCAACGGTAGAGATACATAGAGTGGACCATTATCCAACATCTCTGTTGAACTTAATGAAATCGAATCTGATTTGCCATCAATAGCTTCACCATTAAGCGACCCAACATAGCTATGAAGTGGAGCAGCCTCTTCTTTGTTAACTTCCGATGGACCAGTAAGAGATTCATACTGTGAGTGAATATTTATAGCTGCAAGCTCTGCTTCTTCGGTTGTTTTATATTTTATGAAATGAACTTCAGGTCTCTCGGTTTTCTCTTGCTTTAGCCTATCAATTTGGATGGTTAACTCTTTGAGATCAGGCTCTCTGTTGAGCACATAGATGGCGGTTTTTTCTTCGGCCAAAGTCTTTGCAAGTCGAGCGATGGCGGCAGTTATTCTATTATTTTCTGGTGCTTTGATTACCACAATACGAACATTTTTCCTTAGAAGGCCTTCTGGAATCACTTCGTCGTAAGTGTCTTCATCTTCAGGTGCGGCAAAGAAGTGGAAATGTTTATGGTATGTAGCAGGTCGTTGTTCGACATGTTGGTATTCTTGAGGAAAGTTGAACGCAGGTGCGTGTACGAGCTGTTGGTGATCACGTGGATATGATGAAGCGCCGGCAATGACTAGGGAAATAAGAAGTATCTGAAAAAAGTAACAATATTTCCAAATTGCTTTGCTTAGTCGGCTACTGGATCTTGACTTACTTTTGAACTGAACATGATGGGAGTGTTTTATACTTTGACGATGTCTTTGACACTGCTGGTGCATTCTGGAAATGGAATCTAATTTATATAGATCTACTAAAGATCAGTATCTAACACAATATTGCTTCCAACTAGTTCAACCAGAGGCTTAGCAGACCATAGCAACGGGTAATAAACTTAGTAATCGCACACATTATGCATACTGCTCTATGGACCCGTTAAGATATAAGCGTATTTTTTGCAAGTATATATCTATTCGAGGTGCTTAGTCAACTTTGTCTCACAAGTGCTGAACTAATCTTTAGGTTTATCTCAATCGGAAGACATAAAAAAATAGTCAAATATGTACGCATCAAGGCCAAATGCGAAAAGAATAAACTTTTATATGTATGCGGTTAATAGCACAACATTTTAGACTAGCATTCCAGATCAGAATAGTTAATTTATTGCCAGTAAGAAAGAATGCTTGAATTTTTACATTCGTGGAATATAAAACTAGTTCGCGAGCCAACTCTTTCGTTTTACAAAGACAATCTGTAGGATCTGCTGATAATAGACACTAATGGAAAGAATACAATTAGTCATGCATGTCCCAATATTCATCTACGTCTTATGGATAATATACCGGCATTCTGTGGGTAAAATAAATGGATTCTGTGTAGATAGTACACTCTGAGCAAATCATGTTAAATTACATGCTATTACGACTTATTCAGCTTTCATTCATCGCGACTGTTTTTTTTTTAATTCTTCTATCTTACCTTCTGTAAGGTTGGTATCGAGCGAATGGTATATATCGAGCTGTGCTATAATATTTTTTTATGTTTTTCATCATTTAAAACATGTTTCTTAAAAGTGTTTGAAACCCACTGTTAGAGGGAAAGGAACTAAGGAAGAATTAAAGATTGTATTGTAAAGATTGTAGAAATACTGAGGGAAGCAATCTATTTCACAGTTGTGTTGTGCAGATAAAAAATTATCTTATGAACTTATCGCTGCGGCGGAAAGCAATTTTTAAAGCGCGGTTATGTACAGGTGCTATATGTGAATTTGATTGAACAGATAGGCCGGGATACAACAATTTATTTCATCTAAATGCTTATGGTGAAATTACTGATATAGGAGTGCTAAACACCTAACAACTTTTGGTCTATACTACTCTGAAATTATTTATTTATTTTGTATTGGTTCTACCTACACTATGACCGGAGGGGTTTGGTATTTAAGCGTGCCACGCTATATTGATAGGCGATTTCTCGCCGCAACTTTATGACCTCAATAGAAACAAGGCATTACTGCCGATTTGAATTCCAAGATAGATCTGAATTTTATTCTTAACATTTCATACCTTAAATACGATCAACATAACTGTTATACTTATCTTCTATCTTACTTCTACTTACACTAGCGATTAAGGATACCTTATTCTAGATTCTTATTCGATAGGATCTTATTTCTATTGAGTGACGTTCAGTGCAATTGAGTGCATGACACACCAAGAATGTGTGACACATAGAGGAATGAACTCGATTGCACTTCACATGCTTTGTCACTTTGTTATTGTTTTCAGTGGCGTCAGTCAGTGGATACACTACAATTTATAAAGTCTTTTCGTTTACAGTTTCCGGCGTTATAAATATTTGCACGAATGTACTCGTAAGTACTAATAACTAAAGCCAGGGTACCACCAGTACTGACGGAGTTTATGTGGGTACGTTCATCTGTCAATGGACCATTGTGTTTGTGTTTCTGTTCAAAAGGGGGGGAAATAAACAAATTGAATTGAATTTTATTTCGTACTGACTGCTCTACCTCTACTAAAATAAATATTATAAAACAGAAATATTATTGTACTTATTTTGGCCTTATTCAACCAATAAACTCTTTCATATTACTTAATTACTACTCAGTTTCTTCCAGTTATACACTAATTTATATATCGTCCACTTCCAATTAACTCTTAACATATGGCTTTCATGTCCCTCATTGTACTTTTTTTATATAATTTGCGCGCACTCAAGTGATTAGGAATACCCTTTACATGTTTACACACAGTGCGGGCGTTGGAAAAAATAGATAGAGAAAGAGAGAAAGGTTTGGTGTAGTAGTTTGAAGCTGAGTTGGTTATGCTTCAGAGTAACTCCGGGGGTAGCGACTTTATATATTTCATGAGAAATAAATAAATGCTTGCTAACATCAGGATTTGAACCAAAAACCATAAGCGCGGCAAATGAGAACGTTACCACTACACCAACTTACTACATTTTTCGTTAATAAGTTAGTTACTCAACTTATTTATTTCATAAAAAAAATATTTACTGCACTTTCCTTTTCTTAGTCTAGTTGGTTTGGGTCAAGGACGTCTGTCAGATTAACATTGAATAATAACATTTTTTTTTTTTCAATATGCATGCGTAAAATAAAAGACCCGTGCAGAGACGCGTTAAGAATATCACTGCAGCGCCCGCCAACAACCAGCGCTTGCCGTAAAAGGCGACTAAGGGGACAAATCAGATCTAGGCAATATAACACCCAAGTGGGCCTAGCGACACATATACTACTTTTAAAACCGTCCCACAAGTGTGCATGCGAGCCCATGGGTTGACACGACTAGAGATCACCGGTGTCATAGAAGAAAGATCAAACAATACTAAAACAGGAGCATGCACGTGTCAAACAACAAACACCATCGCAATATGGTAATATTTCAAAACCGTATCATTATGGTAATACTTGCTAAAAGGAAAGGCACTACCCCGCCAGGCACTACCACTGCTGTGCATGGTACTGATCCTGGACCGAGCAGAAATGTTCGGGTCAGAGCTATACGGATTCCTGGGGCTAGCAAAATAATGAAACAGTTTGGACGCAATTTGAGGGTCGCGAGTTGGAACGTTGGAAGCATGACCGGTCGAAGTTACGAGCTGGAAGAGATGATGATCAGAAGGCGGGTGGATATCTTGTGTGTCCAAGAGACGAAATGGAAAAACACCGGAAATCGGGCGCGTTTCTTGGACGTTAGGACAAAAGATTACAAGATGTTCTACTACGGAACGGAAAAGGCTAAGAACGGAATCGGTATCATCCTTGCGACAGAGCTGCTTGGTAACGTCTTGAGCATTTCGAAGTCCAGCGACCGTTTGATGTCTCTCAAACTAGTAATACAAGGAGAGGTGTAGAATATTGTCAGTGCATATGCTCCCCAAAATGGGTGCAATCAGAGAGATAAAGATACATTTTGGATAGATTTCCACAATCTCCTTAAGAAAATCCCAAAGGAAGAATTTCTGTTTGTTGGAGGAGATTTGAATGGACATGTCGGGAAATCAAACGAAGACTATGAAGACTGCAATGGAGGACTAGGATATGGCACCAGGAACCTTCCTGGTGAAGACATCCTAAGCATGTGCAAATCACATGGTCTTATCGTCTTAAATACCATGTTCATCAACCAAAGCCGACACCTGATCACTTTTAGCAGTGGTGGAGATGAAACTCAGATTGACTACCATTTGGTAGGCAGTTTCATGAAGCCTCGGGTAAAAGATTGCAAAGTGATCCTGGGAGAGGCAATCGCTTGGCAACACCGTCTCCTGCTAATAGAAATTTTTATGAAAACACCAAAGAAAAGCAAACAAACAAGGATCTCTGAGAAAATCAAGTGGTACAATCTGGACAAAGAAACAGGCGAGGCTTTTGTTTTCGTAATGAAAAATTACCTCTCCCACACCATCAACGGAGCTGAGGATGAAGAGAGCAGAGCACAAAATATGTGGGATTTCCTACAGCAAACTTGCTTAGAGAAGGCCAAATCATTGCTATGAGCTCCAAAAGGCCACCATGTATACGCCAAGGAAACATGGTGGTGGAGTGATGAAGCTAAGAAGGTGATAAATGAGAAGAAAGCGGCTTTCAAAGTTTGGTCAAAGTGCCCCTCTAATAATTGTTACGAAAAAGTTCGCCTCGAAATGGAATATAGATGTTGCAAGAAAAAAGCGAAGAAGAAGTGCGACCAGCTTTAAGCAGAGAGTACGGAGGGCCTGTATCGGGAGCAGGAGAAAATATCTTCCCCACTTGCTGATGCAAACCAGGCTATCTAGAAGCTGCGAAGACACAATATGAACAAGAGCGCCACTATCTTCAAAATAGCCGCCCAACGAAGGATGAATGCTCAGATTCGTTCGCCAAAGTTCATTAACAATGCTCATGGCCAGCTTCTTTTGGATGACGACAAAATTCTGCAGAGGTGGTGGCAGTATTGTGAAGAGCTTTTAAATGAACAGTTTCCCCGGCTATACTTTCCAAGAGCCACCCCTAACTGTGAAGAAATAGCCGACATTACAGTCGAAGAAATTAGTGAGGCTGTCAAATAATCCAAAAAACGAAAAGCGGTTGGGCCAGACGAGATGCATTCTGAGTTCTGGAAAAAGATGGGAGACGTCGGATTCAGATGGCTCAGAATTCTCATCTCCAAATTCGTGAGAGGTGATCCAATGCCGAATCAATGGAGGGAAAGTTACCTCCTCCCTGTATACAAAGGGAAGGGTGATAGCTACGGCTCGATCAAGCTGATGTCACACACCATGAAGATCGTTGAGCGGGTATTAGGTAGCCGACTGCGAAAAATAATACGGCTATCTGATGATCAGTGCTGGTTTGTCTCGGGTAGATCAACCACAGATGCAATTCAAATTATAAGGATCATAATGGAAAAACATCGTGATTCCTTAAGGGATTTGCATATTGTATTGGTTGACTTTGAAAAGGCATTCGATAGACAACCACGAGATCTGATATGGGTGGCGCTAAGACATCGAGGGGTTCCAGAAACCTATGTATAGATGATCATGGACATATACGAAGGAGCAAAGACAAGAGTAAGATGCCCCGCTGGAGTAACCGAAGAGTTCCCAATCAAAGTCGAGGTGCACCAGGAAAGCGTTTTAAGCCCTTTGCTCAGTCCTTGATTATCTGCTTGAAGGTAAAGTGATGGACCCCAAGGTACATCAGTTATTCTTTGTTGACGATTGAGCCATCATAAGTGAGGATCCTACATCCCTGCAACGAGCACTTGATGTGTGGGTGGACGTTTTGGAGGGAAGTGGGTATCGCATTATTTCAAAAAAGACAGAGTACTTGTGCTGCCCGTTCTCTGATCCACTCAGGCCTATTCCAGACATTTATTTGAATGGAACAGTGCGAAAAGTTGAAATATCTGGGATTTATGATAAATAGCAAAGCAACTTGTGATGACGACATCAATCATCGTGTAAGCGTAGGGTGGATGAAGTGGCGAGAAAATTCTGCTATCTTCTGTGACAGAAAAATGCCCCCTAAGTTGAAAAGAAGGCTCTACACCGCAGTTGTGCGTCCAGCGCTCACATACGGTTCACAATGTTGGGCGATGTACAAAACGTATGAGAGTGAATTTACGGCAGCTGAGATGAAGATGCTTCGCATGACAGCAGGAGTGTCAAAGCTTGATCGAATAAGAAGTTCGAAGATCTGTGGAAGCTTTCACATCAAGGAAACCATTGTACAAAAAATAGAGCGCGACCGGCTCACCTGGTATTGCCACGTTCAAAGAAGAGATCATTTGAACCCTGTTAAAAATGCAATATCAATGCACGTTCCAAAGACATCCCGATGTAGGAAAGGCACTCCTATAAACGCCTGGATCAGACAAATGTGACCACATCGGCATTTCATTGGCCTCAGTAACCGAGTGATCCAAAATCGCCGATATTTTCTAAGGTCTAATAGGCGAACCCCACAGGCGGATCAGTAGAAATGCGGTGAAGTGGGAGGGTTGTGATCCCTTATTTTTGGATCATAACCTCGCTGATAAAAGGAATAAGAAGAAGATGCATGCGTAAAATAAAAGAAAAATAAACGACTTAAGAAAATTTAAAAAACCATACTCGATTATGAGTATTATATACTACTTACTTAGATGGCGCTACAGTTAGGGGTGGACATGGACTTCAACCAACAAACCTCTCCAGCCAGCGCGGTTACGAACCAGCTGCCTCCAGTTGCGCACGCCAAGTTGGTTGAGGTCCCCCTCCACTTGTTTGCGCCACCTACCGCGAGGTCGTCCTCTACTGCGCCGTCCATCCGTGGTGGATTCGAAGACTTTCTTAGCGGGCACGTTGGGCTCCATTCGCTCTACATGACCCAGCCATCTTAGTCGCTGTATGTTAACTCTTCTGGCTAAGTCGATGTCTTTGTATAAGTCATATAATTCGGCATTGTACCTTCTCCTCCACTCACCGTCTATGCAGACGGGACCAAAGATCGCTCGAAGAACTTTTCTCTCGAAATAACCAAGGACATCCTCATCCGGTTTTGTCAAAGCCCATGCCTCTGCGCCATACAGCAGGACTGGGATGATTACTGTCCTATAAAGAGTTACCTTAGTAGTTCGAGATAGGGTTTTGCTACTCAATTGCCGTTTTAGCCCATAGAAAAATGATTGGCAAGAGTAATTCTTCGTGTGATCTCCCTACTGATGTCAATTGCGGAATTCACCATAGAGCCTAGGTAGACAAAATCCTTAACTACCTCTAAATTATATCTGTCTTTTGTGGCGTTCTGTCCAAGACGCCGATGTTGGGTGTTCTTTTTTGTAGACAGCATATATTTTGTTTTGCTTTCATTGACCGCTAGACCCATCTTTGCTGCCTCGATCTCAATACTCGTAAATGCCCCATTGACGGCCCGCTGAGTTCTTCCGATTATGTCAGTGTCATCGGCATAAGCGAGTAATTGTCGGGTTTGTAAAAAAAATTACCTCCGGTGTTGGCTTGTGCGTTTCGTACAATTCTTTCAAGTACTATGTTAAAGAGATCGCATGATAGCGCGTCATTTTGTCTAAGACCTTTCCTGACATCGAACGGTTCGGTGATGTTCTTACCGACTTTGTTGGAGTAGCGAAAGTTCTCCATCGTCATCCTGCACAAACCGACGAGCTTGGCAGGGATGCCAAGACTAGACAACATAGGCAACTTTCAAATCGATGAAGAGGTGGTGCATATCGATTTTATATTCATGGGTCTTTTCCAAGATCTGCTGTAGTGTGAATATTTGGTCAATGGTGGACTTTCCCGCCCTAAAACCGCACTGATAAGTTACCTATCAGGTTGTTAACGATCGGTTTTAGACGTTCACATAATACCGCAGACAGGATCTTATATGCGATGTTGAGGAGACTTATACCTCTGTAGTTGGCGCAGTTCAGAGGGGGTCCTTTCTTCAGGATCGAGTAATACTCATATACAACGCAGTGCAAAACATCCCAGTCTCGGCCACTGTTTAAAATATTTAGGGCTTCTTCTAATTCCAGTCTGTGAGATCCTATGAACCTGAGTCAGGATTGTTTAACTATGAGGTACACTGCCAGGAAATGAAACACACCTTTTCGCACTTCCAGGCAACAGAGCTCGCATAAAATCGGGAGTTGCAGTGTGTCTAAGATTTTTCAAGTCCCTTCTTATTTTGAAAATCTTTCGTATCATTTCAGCTGTACTTTCAGTAAAGAAAAATGTTGTGTCTGCTAGATAGTGACTAATTTTACTCTAATGTGTTCTATATTGTGACAAAATGTCGTACTTTCTTTGAGCAGTCTTCTTCAGTAAGGTGTTGAAGTAACATTTTAAAGGTTCGGACTGCTGTTCAAATCCAAAATTCAAATCACATTCAGAAGCAAGCTTATTCCACTCTTCAGCACAGTTTCCTCCAGCCATCAGTAAGAGGAAAGCACTTATTTGGCATATAACATAACATTTAGTTACGTGACGTTGTGGGGTACACACATGCGTGAGCTTTCTCTTAAAAGTTAGTCGAAATTAGTTTTCAAGTATTTTTAAATCGCAAAAATGTCGTGTGGAATCTGCCAATCAAGAGTGGAAAGAACTGACTTAAAAGTTGAGTGTCGCGATTGCGGAATTATTTTAATGGAAATTGTGCCAAACTAACAGCTACTGATTTGGAGTACATGAAAAAAAGCAGAACTATCTGGCGGTGCCCTTTATGTAGCAAGCAACGGCGGACCTCGTTTTCCGCAGCTACTATCGTACAAACAAATAACGCACAGTCAGATTTATTGTCAACCGGTTCGCCCGCACCCAGCAACGAGTTTTCCCAACCACCTCCCCTAACACCTCGCAATGGAGATTCCTCAATCACTTTGGAGATGGTTTATGCAGAGATTAACTCAATAAAAAAAGTTCAAAAGACACAAATTGATGCGCTTCTTACAAAAAACAAAGAGTGTGAACAAAAAATCGATACACTTGAAGAGAAGGTCAACAACCTGGAACAACAACTACTTGGTAACAGCATTGACATCTTTAACATCCCAAACAACAACACTTCTATGTCAAACACCGACCTTGCACTCAAAGTATTTCGCGATGGTCTGAAAATAAACGTCAGCGAAGGGGACATTGACCATTGCTACATAAAAACAATTAAATTGTCTAAACTTCCAGCTGTCGACAATTCAGCACAACCGTTAGCGGCTAAAGAGACTAGAGATGTTTTGCATGTAAAGTTCACTTCGCGTAACCTAAAAGAGAAGATCATGAGAGCGAGTCATCAGACTAAAGGCAAATTAAAAACAACAATAATCAACACTGAAGCAGCAGCAGAGAACATGTACATCACTGAGAGCTTAACATACCAATCTCGACAATTACTTAAGGCGGCAACGACATTAAGAGATTCAAAAAAGTACAAATTTCTATGGGTAAGGGACAGGATTGTTTACATGCGGAAGAAAGAGGGTGAACATTTCATTAAAATAACTTGTATTGCAGATCTAAATAAATTATGAGTACATTTAATAATATTAACAACAATGTAAACAATCCTTCCTCCCATTTAATTTTATGTGATAATGTAATTGATGTTCCTATTGTAGAAGAATCTTTTTGTATTCATCAAAACATCCGCAGCTTAAGAAAAAAATTTGATACTTTGTTGATACACATTGCATCTCTAGTAAAGTTGCCTCTAGTGATAGTTGTGAGTGAAATTTGGGTGTATGAAAACGAATTAACTTCATATAATATTAACGGTTATTCCTTGTATGGAAATTGTTATGAAACATATTCTGCCGGTGGAGTAGCAGTGTATGTAAGGTGTGATCTTGTGTATGATTGTTCCATTATTGATTCAACCAGTGCTGATATTCCGCGCTTAAACATTTTACTTAAAAATGATTGGTACACTTTTTTATGTATTTATCGTTTGCAGTATGTAAGCAAAAATGTCTTCATCGATGAGTTGCAGAATTTATTACATGTAACAAAAGTAAAGAACCTGATAGTGTTAGGAGATATAAACGTTAATCTTTTAGATGAATCTGATAAAGAAACCGAGAGTTATGTGCTTCTTATGGCTTCATATGGACTAAAAAGTGTAATAAATGAACCAACCCGTGTAACAAATACAAGTGCTAGTTGCATTGACCATATTTTCTTACGTTTTCACAAAAACAATAAAAATATGTTTAGAAGTGAAGTGCACGACTATAAAATAACTGATCACCATTTATTTGCTTTGAATATTCGTGGAAATAATTCTGATTTTCAACCAAGAATAATTAAAGATAATTTTCAAACGGATTTTAATATGCTCCGCGAAAAATTAAGGTATGAGTTTTGGGAAGAAGTCTATTTTGAAAGCGATCGATCTGAGGCTTATAAATTATTTATTTTAATTTTCAATAACCACATCAAAAACTCTTGCAATGTATTGTCAAATGATAGGTATAGAAAACAGTTTTTGAAACCTTGGATGACACCTTGTTTATTAAGACAAATAAATCGGAAGAAAATCGTTGCAAAAAAAATGTAAAAAATAAATTGTGCAAAAGATTAAAAAAATTGGTAAGTGATGTGCGCGACACTTACTATACCAACCGTTTGGATCGATTCAGGGGAAATATAAAGAAGGAATGGGAAGTGTTAAATGACATACTAGGAGAGCATACAAGCAGCCAAGTTCAGAATATACTTATAAACAATTCTATTACATCTGATCCCTATACCATAGCGAATAATTTCAATAATTTTTTTATGAACATTTCGGATACCTTGAAACCTTCAGATCCATCTCACGGTTGTTGCAACTGCAACCTATCTTAAAATTTAAAAGAAGAAACAAAGATAGTAAATAGTTTTTGCTTTGAACCAATCATTCCAGGGGAAGTTTTTAAAATAATTATGGGTTTAAAAAATAGTAATTCTTCCACCAGTGATGGCATTTCTGGGACTCTTTTGAAAAAAATAGCATGGGAAATCGTAGATGTTTTGAGTTTCCTTTTTAATTTAAGTATAAATAGCGGAAAGTTTCCAAAACAATTAAAGTGTGCAGAAGTTATCCCTCTTTTCAAAAAAGGTAATAGACAAAATATAAATGATTACAGACCTATCTCGCTGCTTCCCACCTTTTCAAAGATTTTTGAAAAATTAGTTAAATCGCGAATGTTATCCTTTTTAGAGAAGCAACATTTTTTCTCTGTGGATCAATTTGGATTCAGATCTGGTAAGTCTACAGAAGATGCTATTCTCAAGGTGTGCTGTGATTTATATGGTGGACTTGAAAAAAATCAATCGTCTATTGCCCTTTTTATCGACATGACGAAAGCATTCGACATGGTTAACCATCAATTACTCTTAAGCAAGCTTTATAAAGCAGGATTCAGGGGATCAATCTATGACTGGTTCCAGTCCTATTTAATAGATAGAGAACAAACAGTTTTAGTAAATGGAAGCCTTAGTACTTCACTTAAATTAAATAATGGAGTTCCACAACGATCTGTGCTGGGTCCAACTTTGTTTCTTATATATATTAATTCTCTATTCTACTAAAATTTCCACGGTAAGCGCATAGAATTTGCTGATGATATAGCATTTACATAAACTGGGCTAACATCTTTTGATTGCAGAGTTAAAATAATGAGGACTTGCAATTGCTTAGGATCTGGTTTGCACTCCACAAATTAATCATCAGCGAAAAAACGAAAATGATGCATTTTATGTTATCGGGAAACATTCAAGAAGATTTCGATGTTTTTTATCACTCATATGACTGTACAAAATTTAGCTTACCACTGCATATATGTGGTAAGAACAATTTCGAAAGGAATAACGTTTGTTCGAGTAACTGCTTTAAAATTGAATCAGTCAATTCATTTAAATATTTAGGGATCTGTATTTATAATAAGCTAAATTGGAAGTTTCATATTCAAACGCTTAAATCCTACATGGCGCTCATAATTCGTAAGATAAATCTTTTAAAGCCATATTGTTCCCGTAGTGTCATTTCAATGATATATTATGGCCTTGTTAATTCTAAACTGCAATATGGTATAGTTAGTTGGGGAGGTTCTTACATTAACACTTTTGGTTCGCTCATAATTGCACAGAAGCATATACTTCGCATTATGTGTAACAAGAATCGCTTAACAAATAGTTGGCCTCTTTTTCGCAATTTACGTATCCTACCACTGAGGCATCTTTATATCGTTAAAGTTTTAGGAGAATTTTTTTAAAAAAAGTGGTAATATTCCATCTCGAAACTCTGCAATATACAATTTACGGGTAATTAACTTGGCACTTGTTGATATACCAATTGCACATAGATCACACTTTATGAACTTTTATTTTGTAACCTCACCTTTCGATATCTATAAGAATAAACCACAACTTTCGCTCATTCATTAAAAATGTCAGAACCTGGCTCTTTACTATAGACCTTTGTGAAATTGAATTGTTATTTAAAGTTTTAACTTAATAATTGTTGAAAAATGATTTAAATTTAAAAAAAAACATGATAGAAAGGATCCATCACATGATTATCTACCTTGTCGTGGTGTGATGGCTTATACTAGAGCTCAAGACGCTTGGAATCGACATCGGGGACGTATCACGTCCCAAGCGGTATCGCCGCGACGATGAGCGATTCACTTGAAGAGGCTCGAAGTAGAACTAAAGGATAATCATCCTACCTAGTCTCTCCTATCCTTCTCCCCCACCCCCCCACCCCCCCAATTTTCTCCCCTGGGCTGGATCAAGGTGTCAACCGTACAGTGCCGAGGATCAGCATCATCAACCAAAAATAGCTCAGTCGCTAACGGTGTATCCAGAGACAGCGGGCACGCTCTGGATCAACCGCCTTATCTGCATAATGCGGGGCTCTGTGCAGACTGACCACCCTTTCCCTAGCTACTCGTGGGACCAAAATTTCTCTTCCAAATAAAAAACCAGACCTTGAGGCCGGACCTCAACAAAAAAACCCCGGAAACAGCCGACATCGTCGGCAGCTCAAAAAGCACTACACGTGTGGAAGAGCATTTGCAGAATCTCTGCATCGACGATTCCGTCAGCGAGTGCTCCGTGCTGTCGGATGAACTGAATAGCGCCACACCCACGTGCAGTTCAGCTCCTCCATCCCTTCCCAAGCTCACTGACCAAGAGAGGAAGTCGCTAAGTCGATAGACTAAAGCGGCTTTCCGCATCCTTGACCGACTAGGCAAAAAGGCGGAAAAGGAGTGGAGTCAACAAGAGCGGGAATCCTACGTCTGGGCAACTGACATTGCCAAACAGTTTAGCGAGCTTATGAAGCTAAGGCCTCTACGGCACTTCGCTACCCGTGGGCAACGCCACCCAACCACCCGTGGCACACGCCACCCTTCCACCCGTGGCTCACGCAAGTCCTCCACCCGGGGCACTCGCCAACCCACAAATCGAAGAGTGAATCCCTCTCCTCGAAAAAATTGCTCCCATGCTAACGACACATCGAGTCGATCTGGTTTACCAAACAAAGCTGGGGGCCAGTCCGTAGTCGCGATAGACTCAGCGCCCAAGAGACGCAGGTCCGTAGACGAGGAGTCCAACGCCTCGAAGAAGACAAAGAGCTCAGTGAGCTCCAAACCCTTCTCCGAGACGGTCAAGGATAGCCTCGTCGTCGCGATAGTGGACCTGTCTGACGAAGAAGGGAGGATCTCCTACGACAAGTGGAGGCTCATTGAAGGCAGAGTGATGAACTGCCTTTACGAGCGTATTTTGACTCATTCCAACTCTCCACCCACCTTTCAAGACGCTGGCTGGCATCAAGGCTTTGTCAAGCTGATCGCATGCGACGATCAGAACTCGGTCGACTTCATCGCCGCTGCCATTAGCAGCATAGGTGAAATCTGCCCAGGAGCCAAGCTCAAGGCGGTGGAACGGAGCCAAATCCCCCACAGGCCGAAAGCAAGGATCTGGGTTCCACTCGAACCGCCCGAGCCAGCAAAAGTCCTTAGCCTGATTGCCTATCAGAATCCGGACCTACCAGTCAAAGACTGGAAGGCATTTGAGGAGCCATCGAGCTCTAAAAAGACGGATAATGACACCAAGAGATCTGGCCGCTCGCTAGTCATCTCTCTAACTGCCGAATCAGTACCTCTACTCCGCGCGAAGGAGTTCAAGATCCATTGTGGTCTGAAGGTAATTGAAGTAAGGTCCCTCTAACTTGGCGACTCCCGCCCTCCCCCGCGTTGTAGTCCCTGATGATGAACCATCATCCCCTGATGACCTAAACCTACCGTCGTGGAGAGGTCCGTATCAGTTCATAATGATGCTAAAACTGATACAGATTAATCTCCACCATTTTTCCTTAGCATCCGCTAACCTGCTACTTCGCCTCAGTAAACGAGGCTTCGACATTGCCCTGATCCAAGAACCTTGGATAAGAGATGACACCGTCATAGGATTGAGGGCCCCAGGATATACGCTGTACCACGCGAAGGATGTAGGTAGAACCCGAGCTTGCATTCTCGCTAAAAATTCCTTAAACTTAACTTTTCTTCCCCACCATAGCACAAGAGACCTAGCAGTAACACTGCTCAAATCAAAAACACCACCATCTGGCTGGCATCAGGATACCTACCCTACGAAGACCCCGAGTCTGCTCCATCCAAGGAAGTGGAAGAAGTGGTAGATGAAGCAAGGAGGAGAAGAGAAGCCATCATATTGGGGTGCGATGCCAACGCGTACCATGATCTATGGGGAAGTATCGACACTAACCCTCGAGGTAGGTCTATTTTCGAGTATTTAGTAGGCACCGACCTAGTAGTTTGTAACAGAGGAAATAGTCCCACTTTTATTACTAAGACCCGGCAAGAGGTGCTTGACGTCACCTTTGCTTCCCAATGTATCTACCCGGCAATTTCCAGCTGGACTGTATCTGACAGTCATTCGTTTTCCGATCACCGCTATCTGGAGTACGTACTGGAAATTTGTCAAAGTACCGCACCCTTGGTCTTCCGCAATCGACGGAAAACCGACTGGTGCTTTCACAATAAATCCCTCTCTGCTAAACTATCCAATCAATTGTACACTACACCAACTACACAGCTGGAATTAGACAAGCTAAACACCGTTCTAACATCTGCACTTAATACAGCTTTCATCGAATCCTGTTCAATCACAAGAAGAAAGGTGGGCAATCGTCCCCCATGGTGGAATGCATTACTTAGCAGTCTTCGCTGCATAAGCAGGAAGCAATTCAATAAAGCCAATCGAACAAGGCTACCACTGGACTGGGAGATCTACAAAGAAAGTCTGAAGAACTTCAAAGTAGAGGTTCGGAAAGCTAGACGCAGATCCTGGCGCGGTTTTTGTCAGAGTATTGACAACACGTCTCAATCCTCTAGACTGCGAAAAGTCCTCTCCAAAACACCAACTATACCTAGTGTCCTCATGAATCCCAATGGATCCTGGGCTGAATCGGACGAAGCATCGCTCAACCTGCTCATGGACACTCACTTCCCCGGCTGCACGCCTACCCCCAACGATGATCGTGCCCTGGTAAATGCTGCACGCCCACAGGCACCTCCTCATCTTATCAGCGAAGATGAGCTGAAATGGGCAGTAAACAGTTTCGAACCATTAAAATTCCCGGGACCGGATGGTGTTTTTCCGGCCCAGATTTAGACGGCCTTCAATATAGTATGGCAGTATCTTTCCTGCATTCTGAAGGCTTGTCTTGAGCTCGGAACAACACCAACTGCCTGGACCGAGGTAAGAGTTGTCTTTATACCCAAAGCAGGCAAGACATCGCACACCCTCCCAAAGGACCTAAGACCTATTAGTCTAACGTCCTTCCTTCTCAAGATTCTGGAAAGAATCCTGGACCTACACATCAAGGCCACTATTGATAGCACCCTACTATCCATGTCACAGCACGCCTACCAAAAAGGTAAGTCTGTGGAAACGGCTTTGCACTCCATCATCCACCCTATCGAAAAATCACTCTCAACCAAAGAGTTCACCCTAGTGTCATTTCTAGACATAGAGGGAGCTCAACAACGTTGAAACAAATTCCATTACCAGTGCCTTACGTGGGCTCAACATATGCGAACCCATCTGTTGTTTCATAGAACACATTCTAAAGAACAGGATAATAACAGCATCCTTCGGAAGTAGTACTGTCAAGCGACATGCACATCGAGGCACCCCTCAAGGGGGTGTACTGTCTCCACTATTGTGGAACTTGGTGCTCAACGAGGCCCTTCTAAAGATCGAAAAAACTGGATGCAATGTTATTGCCTATGCAGATGATGTCGCCATTCTAACAACAGGCAAATACCCGCAGACGCTGGCCGATGTCATGCAGTCTACTCTCAATGAACTGCTCAGATGGACCGATAAATGCGGCCTCTCCGTTAACTCGACGAAGACCGAGCTAGTTCTATTCACAAGAAAACACAAACTACCTGACTTCACTCCGCCCAAAATAAGGGGATCCACCCTCAAGCTTTCAAATAGTGCTAGCTATTTAGGCCTAAAGCTTGACCGCAAGCTAATTTGGAAGGAGAATGTCGTCGAACGGGCCAGGAAATCGCTGGCCGCCCTATACATCTGCAAGAAAGCAGTAGGCTCCACCTGGGGCGTTAAACCAAGCATCATGCACTGGCTATACACGTCGGTCATTATACCGATTCTCGTGTATGGAGTATTGATATGGTGGTCCGCTTTGGAGAAGAAATCCAACCTATCCATAATGGAAAAAACTCAGCGAGTTGCATGTCTCAGTATTACCGGTGCACTGAGAACTTCTCCCACAGCGGCGCTCCGAACCATGCTACATCTGCTCCCGATTGACATCGTCAGTAAGCAATTGGCTGTCAGCTCGGCAATAAGACTGAGAGGCTCCAGGCAGTGGAAGGAGCAACACACGGGACATGCCAATATACTTTCGATGCACCGTCATCTTCGCAATTCCACTGACCATCTGCCCACTGAATATGATTTTGACAAGGGCTACACGCACTCGATACCGGACAGAAGTGAGTGGACGCAACGCAATGTCCTTTACAACGAATCGCTGTCAATCTTCACGGATGGGTCCAAAACCAAGGACGGAGTCGGTGCCGGAATTTTCTCGGAAGATCTGGACATACACCTCTCCTTTAACCTTCCAGACTACTGCAGCATTTTTCAAGCCGAAATCACCGCGGTTCGCAAAGCTGCTGACTGGCTGGCGGCTAGCACACTATCAACACCTGATATTGTTATTTATGTCGACAGTCAGGCAGCCATCAAATCCCTCGCATCCAGCACTACGAGATCTAAGACAGTGAAAGACTGTCGCATATCTCTTAACGAGATAGCTGGTCAGTACAACCTCACCCTTTGCTGGGTACCAGGTCACTGTGACATACCGGGGAATTGTGCAGCCGACGAACTAGCACGACAAGGCTCCTCTAGTACAGATAGCATAAGCATCTCCGACATCGTCTTATGTTAAGTACCTCATTCAAATTAATGCCGAGAAAGTAGCAGTATCGAAAGTATCGATGGCAACATCTAGACCAATGTCATACCGCCAGACAGCTCTGGCCGATACTCAATAAATCCAGGTCCATCGGACTCTTGAAGCACAAGAGACGAACCCTCTCAAAAATAACAAATGTCCTCACTGGACACTGCGTCATAGGAAGACATGCCCAGAGATAAGGTAGCCCTCATAACGACTTCTGCAGAAGCTGCAGAGATGAAGAGGAAGAAGAGACCATCAGTCATCTCCTGTCCGTCTGTCCTGCGCTCGCCAACATCAGGAAGGCCACTCTGGGTGAATACTTCTACAATGATCTTAATGATCTCGGCAACGCCTGCACGGCTAAAATTCTAGACTTCATTCAACGAAGCAGATGGTTCCAAGAGTAAGAGGGTGACCCACCCGCCTTACACATCGGCAGTACAATGGACCTACTTTCTGGTCTAAGTACATCCTCATCGAGGGCCGATCCTAACCTAACCTAACCTAACCTAACATAGAAAGGACGATAGTACCCCATGTCAGTTATTTTTAGTAGCCTAATATAGTTAACGGTCATTCATTATCCACTTATCTCATATTGTATTGAATTATAAATTTATAATTAGTGTAAGTGGCATATGAATAAAAATAAATTGAATTGAATTGATAACTCAGATGGAGTTTTGGACTGTAGCACGTAGATCCGTATTTTAGTGGGCAACTTAAAGATTTGCTTGACGAAGTATCGAAGCAACTCAAAGCAACAATAACCATACACTTACGTGCCATGTAGCAGTATTGATCTTGCAGTCGTACGGAACATTTTCTAGTTGGCAGTATAGATTATGTGTTTGTCATTGAAGCAAGTACTCCAAATTAGCAAATGGAGCTCTTAGCATTGTTTTTGTACATTGCCCTCAAAGCATGGATGATTTTAGCTGAGATACCAATTTCATAAAGCTTGCAAAATATTGCTTCACTGGCTATCGATCAAAAGTTCTGCGGATGTCCAAAGAAAATATACAATTCATTGTTTCGTAGATCTGGCATATTATGCATAGAGTAAGAAAATGTGGAAATTTGGTCGTCAGTATGTAGAATAATTTTGCCTAAATTCACTCAGAAACCATATTGAAAATGACTACGCCAAACAACTTAACTGAAGTGTTCAAAACGATATGCCTCTGTAGTTCTGAATCTTCGTAGTCACCTTTTTTGTTATGCAATTGTATAATAAAAATTTTCTGGAAGCTAGCTGTTTTCCAAAAATCCGATTGAATGAGAGAATCTGGAGTACAATTCCTATAGAAATGCGGTCAGGGACTTGCACTTTGTCTATACTGAATGGTATATTAAAGAATTTATCGAAATAGAAAGAAGCTTTATATTAAAATGATAGTGAGATCTGTGGTGTATTGAAAAGACTTTTAATTGTTCTGCTCACGAACCTCAAGCGATTGTTTTTTCCTTTTCATTTTCCATTTCACCATCCTTTCGGCATGGATTGGAAGAATCTGCTAGCCGAAGGGTCAATGCATATTTGCTCTGTGAATAAATGCGCCCAAAAATATGCACCAACGGATTAAAGGTTTGAAAGCACAGTAGTGGCTTTAGTATTATTCCATTTTATTTTTTTAAACTCCACATTTTCTAATTGACACCACAACTGAAATTATGCAATAAATTTTTTGTTCTGTTCGATGGATGAATAGACATGCATAATTTGCAGCTTAACACATTTTAGATTGCTACGACTACCACTCGCGAAGTTGACCGAAACAAGAAGCACATCTATCCGCCTGTCGTTTGCTTGCAAGCTGTAAATCAGGTGGGTGCCGTGGCGTAAGTGGTTAGTGTGTCGGATCACTACGCATGAGGTTCCAAGTTCGAATCCCAGAAAATACCAAAAAGTTTTTTTCACGGTCCCACCTCTCGCGAGCGTCTGACAAACATCCGAGAGTATTGTTGTCATGAAAAAGCTTCTCAAACCGCCGTTCGGATTCGGCATTAAACTGTAGGTCCCTTCCATTCGTGTGAAAAAATATAACGCACGCAACATGAGTGGTTGCGAGAAGCTAGGCCCTGGCACTTTAAAGAGCTGTTGCGCCAAATATTGGTATTGGTTGTACATCAGGTCTTGATCTTGATCTTCAAATATTATGCATCTTGGCTACGATAAGGTTCTAAAGCGTGAAGTCTCTCGTGCACTCTGGGGATTGTTACTGGGGGCACGCAGCTTAAACCAAGAGGGTTAGAACCAATAGGTAATGAGCATCCAATCATTTGGCGACTACATTAGCTCATTGTCGACATAGGAATGGTAAAATGTCATCTCGCTTGAAATATAAGATTGGTCTGAATGGTGAAGATCATCCTTCTGGTAAACAGAACAACCTAATTGGGATTGCGTGGTACGCAATCCTTGTGATATAACTTACTCATATTATCTCAATCTCCTTGACAAGGTCTATTGCGCTGGCCCAATTGTTAAACATAAGCAAAATTTACCCTCCAGTAAACCTATATAGATCTATAGGTTCCATACTCACGTTTTCCCTGGGCTCAATCAGTCCCGCGCTAGATGGATTCATTTTTTCGTTGTCGAACTTGGGCACACAAAAAGAATATCTTCGTTCCCTGCTTTTACAGTACCTGATAATTTTAATTTCGTATTATTTTGTTTAGTTTCTACATATTACTTAAGCGGCGCTACAGTTCGGGATGAATTTGAGGCTCAGCTAACAAGCCTCTCTGTTTAGGTCGACCTTTAGCTAATTGCCTTCAATTGCGCACTCCAAGTTGAGTTAGGTTCACTCGAACTTGTGCACGCCAACTACTGCATCGTCCTTCTGAGTTGGATTCGAAGACTCTGCGAGCCGAGGGGTTGCTGTCCATCCGCTCTGCATGCCCAATACGAAGTTTCTTCTGACTAGGTCGATGTCGCTGTACAGCCCACATACGCAAACGGGACCAAATATCTTACGAAGAATTTTTCTCCCGAAAAGATCAAGGATATCTTCATCCGCTTTCAGTAAAGTCCATGTTTCAGGATCGTACAGTAGGACTAGGATAATCAGGGTCTTATATAGAGTCTCCTTAGTTGTTCGACATAGAGCTTTACTATTTAATCACTTTAATAGCCCAAAAAGATAACAGCAATTGGCAAGAGTTATTTTTCGCTTTATTTCTACGCTGATGTCATTCTCAGGGTTAATAGCAGAGCCAAAGTAGAAAAAGTCTTTTACTACTTCGAAGTTGTAGGTGTACACTGTGACATTCTGTCCAATTCGTTGGTGTTGATTATCCCTTCTGGTTTTGGTCTCGTTTATCGCAAAGCCCAATTTGGCCGATTTTGCTTCAATGCTTGCAAACGCAGTTGTGACAGCCCACTAAGTTCTTCACATTATATCAAATCGTCGGCGTATGCAAGCAGTTTTAGAGACTTTTGAGAGACGTTGCCTCTGGTGTTGGCTTGTGAGTTTCGCACAATCAGCTCAACTAGAATATCAAAGAAGTCACACGAGGTCTCGATGAGGTCATTACTAACCTTGGTGGAGCAGCAAGCGTTCTCCATCCCCATCCTGCACAGACGCACAAGTTTGGCAGAGATGTCAACACTACACATGGCTCTATATAGCTCTTCTCTATATATGCTGTCATAGACGGCCTTGATAGGTGCCAATCAGTTGATGTTTCAGGAAGGTTTCAGGAAGGTTTCAGGCATTCACACAATATCGCAGAAAAGATCTTATATGCCATGTTAAGAAAACTGATGCCTCTATAAATGTCGCAGTGGGGTCTCCTTTTTTGCGAATCAATAGTCGGCTCTTCTTATCAGACTGTCAACCAGGTTTAATTTACCCCGTTTATATGCAGAGTCGGAACTGGTTCCAAACCGGTTCCAAATACATATAAACGCTTTTCGAGTCCAAATGGGTTCGAGTCGACTCGACTCAGCTAACAGAGCTGGTCGAGTCCGAAAAATGCATGTATACCTGGGTCGAGTGGTTGAACTGACATGTTGTCTCTCTATGTGTGAGATCTCTTTCTTGTTTTTGTTCGGGGTGGAAAATCGCTTTGTTTTGATTGAGTTCATGGTTAGCTACGGGTAAGGTTGTCTGTTCAGTTATTTCATATTTATTAAATCCAAAAAATAGAACTAAACAGAACACTAACACAATCAAAACCAGTGTGTCTGCTATACTCATCTGTCAGATCGACCACATTTGGACTTTTGGACCATTCGACTCGGTGTGTAGAAATACTCAGATCTAAATCTGGACTCGAATCTGACTCGACTAATCGACTCTGTATATAAACGGGGTAATTACCTTTAAATAATTCATAGCTTTGAATACAGGTAACAATAACCTTGCTTGTAGGTGCCAACTTTGACCCTACCATGTAGGATTTAAAGGTCCCGAACGCTGCCTGATTGTATAAAAAGATATAGATGTGAGTTTCCTTGATTCAACTCCGCATGCTTTTCAGGACACATGGTTCAATTACATGAACCTCTACTTGAAAGATTGTTGGTAACTTCCTAGCGCTGGATGTCTAAGACCACAGATCCCAGCTCCAGTCCAGCCATTTTCCAATTTGAAAGCATCTGTGCACCAGATTCGGAAAATAAATAATGTTACAAGAGGTTCATTCCTCAATTCATGGCGGTCACTTATAACAACCCTGAACTGTTTAAAGAATCGGAATCTCTTGGACATTGTATTGGAGATCTTGAGAACTGGGTCGCTCTGAATGTATTTCAGGATATTCCAATGGCCTGGTCCAGTACCTGAGGCAGCATCTTTTCTAGGGTTGATAATCAGACCCTTGGTCATGCATCAATTTAAAGTTAAGTCAAGATCACCCGGCATGTAATGTACTAATGACGACATCATCTGCAATCATATGAAATCACCTTGCTCTTCCGTAAATACTTAATAATTTTCTTATCAACGTCTCCATGCCTACTGTCTAGTGTCCGATCACTTATCAACGCGATCACTGCCTGAAATCTTGAGACTTTTGAAGTTCATTGAATATTCATTGATGTCTAGTCTTAAGTTCTGGTGGTCTAGCATACCAATCGATTTCATTGATTAGACTAAAACAATTGAACTTGTAATGCAAAGGTCATGGAATGGATGTCAATTGATGAAATCTTCTACTCTATGTTCGATTCCGGCACCACTTGCCATACGAATATGTAGCACTTGATCGTATTAAGTTCCTCTATTTTTATTTTTATTTTTTTCTTAGACTTGTTTGCTTAAAAAAATCAATAAGTGGGGTAATTAAGACACGATTATTTACAATTCCGTAAAATATACAGTAAAAGCCATATAGACACTTGATTAACATATCTTAAAATTCCATTAGAAATTCTATTTATTTCGTAACAAATACGTTTTTAAGGTGTGAAGTAGTTATACTTGAGGTAGGTTAGTATTATAATTGAAGACTTGTGTAAGCACTTGAAATTGTTGGAAAGGCAAGGAGTATCTGTAAACACAACAAGGTCAAGTACTAATGACTGTTAACAATTTTGGGAAAGGTACACAACTCATTATTAGATCAATTTACTTCATGCAATGTTACTTATCCGAGTTTCAACCCTGAACGCATGCTTATTGTGGTGGATTTGATTTTTATGCAAAAGTTAAACAAATGTTGTTTTTGTCTATCTGCTTAAGTAGCTTAAATAGCTTACTCACCCCACTTTTGCGGTATGATGACATCTATAACGATCAACACTTACCTGACCTTAGTTTCACATTTGTTGCTTGCTGATTAATTCAATATCAATTGATGGAGTCAATAATGCAAATATATGTAGCATGTGCTTTGTATGACACTGTCTCATAATTTTTTTTTGATCGAAACAACAAAAGTCTTTAACAAACTGCAATTTAATTTCCTTATAACAAATCTTTAAAAGATTTCCAACTACCAACGCAAAAAGAAAAGAGAAAAAAAAAGCTCTACAGCTTCTAAAGAAGTCATTTGATGGGAGGACGATAATGTTTATCTTTCTTCTGATGTGCAATCTGCGGAACTAGTGCATTTAAGATCCAGCTGAGGTAACATCTATTTGGTAGCCTGGGCAGTCAAAGCTTTGTTTGCTTAATTTCCTCATGTAGTGTTTGATACGATCCTTGGCGAGCTGTGGTACCCAGTATATGGGAATGTTCAACTGCTAAGTCATCTCATCAAAAGATGAGCGACAATCTAGTGCGACTTTTGATGGTGCTGAGACCGATCTTAGAGATCGACATTTCGTTAAAATGTCTTAAGACATGGCAATGTTTTTTTTTTATCCACCATTATTTCCAACATTGTAAAAGCTTCAGCATAAGCGTTTCAATCAGACAGAGGAATCTTTACCACGGTACTACAATATTAGCGTAGTATCCTTCAAGTATGACAATGTTAAGAGTTAGTCTTCGTAAAGAGAACTATAATATTGCGGCTGCAATTCTAAGTTTTATTTGTTCTATCACTACAAATTGTGGGCTCGGCGTAGATTTCCTCTCTACCTTTTCATGTTTATTCCATAGCAATCTGCTGTAAAGAAAATTTACTAGGAACTTTACCTTTCACTTCTGTTCACTTTTGTTATCACCGTGATCTTGATCTTGATGGGCAGAAATACACGTTTTTTTGTTATCCTCAATTCTCTGCGTTTTATGCCACAGCGAGTGATTACCAGCTTGCCTCTAGCTATTAAACCAATGTCATTGCTATAACCAATGCTAAAGCCATTTTCGCAAAATCTGTTAAGCTAGCTTAATTCATATGCTTAATCCATCATCCAAACGAAATTGCGAAGGCTTTAGAATAGGGAAAAGTATATGTACACCGCAAGATGAAACATTTAGGTTAGGTTAGGTTAGGTAGGGTTATGAAGTTATCATAAAACACTAGGCGCAAAAGTGGGCCCATCGCGATCCCTAGGGAACCTTCACGGCAGAAGACCTAAACCCATTCTCCCAAGCAATTAATCTCCCTACAGAGATCCTTGCTATGGTTCAGGGACCTCACCTCTTATCGAAGAAGTATCTACCAAGGTACTTTAGCCTTGTCCTGGCAATTCCCTGACATTCACAGAGTATACGAATTACATCCTTTGAGACATGTAGGTCATCGCAGTACCTGCAAACATCCGTGTCGGATAACCCTAGTCTCATGGCATGCTTACAGTGGCCAGATAGTATTCCTATCGCTGTTCTTAGCCTTGATCTTCTTCTTCTTCTTCCTTTTAACAGCGAGGTTATGATCGTAAAATAAGAGATCACAACCCTCCCACTTCACCGCATTTCTACTGATCCGCCTGTGGGGTTCGCCTATTTGACCTCAGAAAATATCGGCAGGCCCGCCGATTTTGGATCACTCGGTTACTGAGGCCAATGAAATGCCGATGTCGTCGCATTTGTCTGATCCAGGCGTTTATAGGCCTGCCTTTCCTACATCGCGATGTCTTTGGAACGTGCATTGATATTCCCTTTTTAACCGGGTTCAAATTATCTCTTCTTTTGGCAATACCACCTGAGCCGGTCGCGCTCGGATCTTCGAACTTCTTATTCCTTGATCTATCTAATCTAATTATCTCCCCAGATTTTCTGCGATCTAACATAGGCGGCAAGGCCTTAGACACCCTGTAACCATCTAAGTTTGACCATTTTAGATTAGCCGTATCAATGATTCTGTCACGAATAATTCCCTTAGCCACGCACCCTAGTGGTTTAATGCCGCCAATTATGTCGCTACGTGGGAGCCCCGCTCAAGCCATCGTGTCGGCTTGCTCGTTGCCTTCGATATCCAGGTGTCCAGATACTCAACATATTCTGACTCGGTTCTGCGTACATAATGCCCTAAGCATTGTGCGGCAATTCCTGATTATTTCAGATTTGGTGACGTAAGACTCTAGTGCCTTTAGCGCAGCCTGACTGTCAATGTAGATGGCGATATTCTTATCCGATATTGTCCCCATCTCAAGTAATTCCGCAGCTTTAAGTACAGCTAGAACCTCTGCTTGGAACACACTGCATGTGTCCGGAAGTCTCAGGGCAACCTGTAGGTTCATATCTCTCGTGTAAATACCTGACCCCGTGCCCTCACTGGTCTTAGAACCATCTGTGTATATTGCAATCTCGTTATGGACAGAGACTGTCTTCCTTCGCCAGTCCTCTATAATAAGATACAGTACTTCGTATGGTGTAGAGAGATGAAAGACTTAGCCACCGAAAAAATATTTTATCATTTTATGAGCGGGGGAGTATTAAAAAAGTTTTAGTGAAATCATTCACAAGCTACCAACTCATAGCTACTCATTCTTTGCTTCTTTACCACTATTTTGTGACGAAGAAGTAATAACTGATGATGTTAGTGAAGCTGTTGAAGCTAAGGCATCAGTTCCTAGAGTAATTGGTTTTAAAACCGGTATTGAGTTTATATACAAGGTAATTTTAGGTTCGTGGACTACCGAAGGAGTTGTATCTCAGCTCATGTAGATATACTCTACTACTTCTACTTGGACAAAAGATAATGTGTATCACAATTTTAAAATCATTTTGTGCTATTTTGTACGGCTTATGGTCTTGATGAAGATCTTTCATTCTGCAATTCTTTTTACTTATAAAAATCAATTTCTCTAAGAATATGCTAACATTACAAAGTCTATTAGGTTTAGTTTCTCTGAAGAATTTTTGGTTGCCTATTCGGTTTATTTTGTCTTTAGTTTTGTTTATACTTTTTTTCCTTTGCTGTAACTGGAGATGAAGCGTGGTTTTATTATTTTGACCGTGTGAGCAACGAAGAATCCTTGATGCTTCAAATGTTTCTATTGAAGGCACGATCTATGGCAATGCAAAGAAAATGAATAGACTGTCTGGAGACTGTTCAGTCAGGAAATCAAATGGGCAATTTAAACCATTCAAAAAACCAAGCTGAAATGTTGGTTCACGGTCCTTATTCATAACAGCCTTGGTTGTCCACGGACTTGGCATAAGATAAATGTGGTGTTTACTCCTAATCTAGGTGATGAGCCCAGTTAATTACCTTAATTTTATAGTTCCAACAGATCAGCATCGTTTTTCTTAAGAAGCATGGAAAAACCATACTATAGACAAAGCCTACCACTCTAAAGAGATCTGATCGCTTTAGATTAGGCAGATGACCTAGTGATCATATTTAATCCATATATTATATTTCTCATAATCCCTTAATTTTCTTGTTTTTTATTACGTCGAAGTCAACCGTCAATATCTAATTTGGTTTGCGAATAGTGCAAATTGCTTACTACTGGAGTAAATAGATAAATAATACATAAATAAATGAATTTATAAATAAATAAGTAAATAAACATATCAATAAATGAGTGAATATATAAATAAGTTAACAAATAAACATATAAATAGGTTAAAAAATGTATAAATAAATAGATATAAAAATAAATGAATAAATAAATAAGTAAATAAGTAAACACACAAATACATAAATAGATCAATAAATAAAAGAATTAATAAATGAATAATAATGTTAGTAAGCAGATAAATAAATAAAACAAATACATTACATTAAAAGGTGGACAAAATAAATAACGAGCAAGTGAATAAGGATATATAAATAACTATAAAAAAAATGAATGTAGACAAGTAAATACAAATATGTGTACATTTAAAAAATGAAACATGCTTAAACATTTAATTGACTTATAAGTGCATTGTCTGAATTATCACAGCTCCGTAAAAATGTATCGGTGAGCTCAAGAATTCTATCGGAGATCAATTCAACATTCGCTGTGTGGTGAAGATAAAGTAGAATGATTTGTATGCTATACTAGCATCATTTTTAGCAATTTATTTTGTGACACTTGGAGTTTATTTATGTGGCATAATGCGCAACTTCCCAATACTTAGCACCCGTAAGGCAGTGTTGATTGGAATACTACTTTGTACATTATAATTTTATTAGCATTACCTAATTTTGATTTTCTGTTTATAATGACGTAAAGCATCTTAATGGCACCTTTTTTAAATCTTTTAAAGATGTGGTCTTTAAAAGTTAATCTTTGATCAAGATGAATACCTAGGTATCTTGCAATGGGTTCCCAATACCGCAGACGTCAAGTAGATTTTTCTCTCGGAACCCAATTCAATAGTTAGAAATATGCTTATCAAGCAAACCTACCTCTCTCATATGAGAGTTGTATTGGTAGTTAACATTTGGCTGATGCATACGTGTATTTCTTCTGTTTGCAAATGAAAGTTGCTTCATATCCTATATACATATGTTATTTTTGGTTCGGTTTTCAGGTAGAGTCCTTGTTCCAATGAAGATATGGAAGACAATTTAGCAAGTAGGTCGAAGCTTGAGAAAAACTTGTCAAAGAAAAATGTAGACTTAGACAGTACCTATACATTCGAGATTATGTGGATGTTTGATGTAGCCGTTGTCAACTCAAGGTCGTTAAGTCATTATAACCGGAGGTAAATTTGAATAGGTAGTGAGGCAAATGAAAAATATCTGCTCTTACAGTTCTGAAACAAAAACGCTGCCGATTATGCAAATCACTTACAAATATAATATGTGGTCACTGCTAAATAGCGCTCCGTGGAAAATGTATTGCGCAAAGCCACCACAATTTGAATTGAAAATAGACTTGTTCTGCTAAATATTTGATTATCATTTTTGAAAAAAAAAACTTACAGTATTCCCATTGGTGCGTGAACGCAGCATTCTAAAAACTGTGATATCTCCATTAATACCAAAATAAATATTTTTTTTTTTCGCAGTTCTTTAAGTTTAACCACAACTATGTGGAATGTGCAAAAATTTAACATAAAATATAAAAAAAAATAATCTGGGCATGCATGGTTTAATGGCAAGCGCGCCTTACTTTGTTTGTTATACATGTGGTATCACAATGGACCCAGTACTGGTTTAAGTGGCTTCGGAATAGCACGATCTACTGTTGATGCCATAAGAGCGGTAGTTGATATCGCCGAAGGTGCCATCGAAGGCGAAAGATGGCTCTATGGCACAAAGGAGTATTGTGCAGTAGTAACGCTGGACGTTAAAAACGCATTTAACTCTGCGGACTGGTCGATTATTAGAAGGTCACTTGCCAGGATGGATACGCCATATTACCTGCTACGGATAGTGACGAACTACTTCAACAACAGGAAGCTGAGGTACAATACCGATGAAGGGGTAAAATACTACAACGTAACTGAGGGAGTTCCACAGGGATTGGTTTTAGAGACACTATTGTGGAACATCATGTACGACGGAGTCCTACGGTTAACGCTACTTGGGGGAGCAACGATAATTGGATTCGCCGACGACATTGCAGTCGTGACAGTAGCTAAACAGATCCATGCAGTAGAATCAGCTACAATTGAAGCAATTGCCCGGATAAAAGATTGGCTAATATCCGCCGGACTAGAACTAGCTGACCATAAAACAGAAGCTGTTCTTATAACCAGCCGGAAAACCGTCGAATTTGCCAACTTTCAGGTTGGTAACCAAACCATCAGGTCGAAAGAGGCGGTTAAATACCTTGGAGTAATGCTGGACAACAAGCTACGGTTTAAAACGCATGTTGATTTTGTTACTAAAAAAGCATCGCAAATGCAGGGAGCTCTCTCGCGTATCATGCCTAACATCGGTGGACCTGGATACGCTAGAAGGATTCTACTCTCTAGAGTTATCACCTCAGTTCTGTTATATGCCACCCCAGTCTGGGCGGAGGCACTGAGGACGAAGGAGACCAAAAGGAGACTATCGTCATCATACAGACTCTGTGCGCTACGGACAATCAGCGGCTTTCGAACCATCTCTGACGAAGCTGCATTTGTCATAGCTGGAATGATCCCCATCGATATTCTCGCAGATGAAATGCTGAGGATATATAACAGAAGAGCATTGAGTCACCAAGACGCCACTGGTATCAAGGTGATAAAAATTGAAGAAAGGGCAGCGTCAGCAGCTATGTGGCAAGCTCGTTGGGCCAATACAACAAAAGGCAGATGGACATATAAACTTATACCGACAATCCAAGACTGGATAACTCGAAAGCATGGAGACTGCAACTACCATCTAACGCAGTTCCTGTCTGGCCACGGTGGCTACCGCAAATATCTACACCGATTTGGACACGACAACTGACCATCCTGCGCGGAATGCCCAGGTGAAGATGAAGATACGGAGCACGCAGTGTTTTACTGCACACGTTTCACGGCATGGAGAATTACTACGCCAAGTCCATCATTACTCCTCGACCATATGTTACGGTCGGAAGAGAACTGGATGGCAATATGTTCCTTCGTAACAACTCTAGAAAAAGAGCTGCGGAGAATAGAAAAGCTAAGAAGAGCAGCTGAAGCAGCGGAAGAAGCTGACACAAGAAGCACAGCATAAATTGCTAACCAGCCCCGCGAAGTAATACCTAACGGCAGTCCCGCGGGGAGTACGGGTTAGTACGTAGGCGTATTCCTGGCATCGACTACTCAGGTTTGCGAATCGTGCATGCTAGTAGCACTCGGGCTATTAGTATCTATGAAGATTACACATCCCTGGCGCAATCCAAAAAAAAAAAAAAAATGGTCTAAGTGTGTCCTGACTCTGCCAGGACAGCCACCTCATCTAACCTAACTTATTTTGTTTAATAACCTAACCTGACGCATTTAAGCAGACATAATCAACGTTCAGGCCAAGCCCTTGGACCTAGAAAGTTCACAGTAATTTTTCGAAATTCAATGCTTAGGGAGGTGTAAAGCCCATCGAACTCACCTAAAGCCTACTCCATCTCAAGCCTGAGTAATTTTTGTGTTGCAGTCGACACTCTTGGAAAGTCTTCAAATTCACTCCAGAGGGACGATACAGTAAAGGAAGACCTCATTTTAGGTGGTGTGTGCAACTGGAGGCGTCTCGAAAATGACCAAGCCAACTGAAAAGGCTTGTTGTTAAATAGCGGTGCTCTAGAGCATTGTATATATGTAATCGCTCGATTTCATTATTCCACAAATTCATCGGTGAATATCGAAGGGTATCGTTTTTTACTGAGTAGTTTTCTAATGAACAACCCGTTGCGAAGGCATACCTCGCTAAAGTTTTAAGGTTTCCTAGAACCACTCTACTAAAATCACATAAAACCATTCTTGAATAAAATATCTCGGGTTAATTGAACCATATGAGAAAAAATTCAAACTGCTAATGTTATAATACCCCTCGAGGACAGAGAGGCGTCTTGACTTTCAGATACACAATCGTTGCCTTTAAGATATATGTATTTGTCGGTCTGAGTGTGCATTTCATTCGTTTACGCCATACCACTACGTCAAAACTGAAATAAGTTTAAAATAAAGCTTTTGCAAGCCGAAAAAAAAAACTATTTGGCGCAACAGCTCTTTAAGTGCCAGGGCCTAGCTTCTCGTAACCACTCATGCTGTGTGCGTTATATTTTTCAGGCGAATAGAAGGGGCCTACAGTTTAGTGACGTATCCGAAGGGCCATTTGGTTTGAGAAGCTTTTTCGAGACAACAATACTCTCGGATGTTTGTCAGACGTTCGCGAGAGGTGGGACCGTGAAAAAACTTTGTTGGTGTTTTCTGGGATTCGAACTTTGAACTTCACGCACAGTGATCAGACACACTAACCATTTACGCCACGGTGCCCACAACCAAACCGAATGTCATAGATTTATTAACTGTAGTTATATTCGTAGACTAGGTAGTGCGCTGATCTCCGTTGTCTTACTGTGTATCTAGTTAGTTAGTTAGTTACTCGTAGTTATATGTGACTTTATTTCATTATAGAAGGGGGTTACATATAAAAAGTTGAAAGTTTATTTTGGTAAGGCATATTCCCGTCCACCAGATTGACATTTACATTCGTAATTTAGATAACAGAATTAAATTGACGTACTGGTTAGAAAACTTTCAAAATCTCCCTCGATGATATGCCGTCTGTAGAGAAGAGCTACCACGGTATAGTTTTATAAATGATCGCACCCTCGCTTGTCAGTCGAAATATTAATTGTCGTCAACATCCAGGACCTCTGATTTGAAATGTCTTTTACGGAACCCTTTTAAAATTGGGTACACGGTTTGGGAATGAACTACCTCCTCACTCATATTTAGATTACAGAGGCTGAACAAAACTTGTAGCTCGGATTGGTGTGGGATGAAGTTAAGTCTTATTAGTTCGCCTCTCAGTTTAAAAATAGTGATCATTTGATCGATTGATTTCTTATTAGGAAAATAAATTTTATTCTGAAGGTTGTGACTTACTATATTTTGCTGTAGTAAGACCGTAAATTGCCTTCACAGAGATGTTGATTGCTCATTTGGTGAAATGGAAAAGTTTAGTCCACAGTTAGACGCGAGACGTTCCCATTCTTGGGCGAGATTTCCTCTAGTCTTTATGATATGCGTTAGTAATATGGATAAACTTTTTCCTCCTAGTCCCATCACCTTAACTATATAGTCAAAGTGCATCTTTTACCTATCTAAAAGCATTGGTGATGTCCCAGTTTTAAGATGCAGCATATAATTTGGAGTGTTTACCGACATTCGAAAAACTCGCTTAAGGAAGTAACGTTGAAACTTCTGAACTTCTTCAAAGGAACAGTACCCCCACACTTGCGCACCGTACAAAAGTATCGAAGCAGCAGTTGCACGAAATAACTTTTGCTTCGAGCTATGTATTGTATTATAAATTTACTGCTAATACAGCGCCTCCATACGGAAAAAATCGCTGAGCTTTGGCCAAATTAGGCTCTAGATGCTTCCTCATATTTGGGTTGGCTGATATTAGGACACCTATGTATTTATAATCACGTACAATCGACCGCCTCGCCCCGATACATCCATTTCTCTCTACGTGCATATCTGCCACCGCCTCCTCTGAATACCAACATCTTTGATTTTTCCAAATCAACATCCAAGTTCCAGAATTTACGAGTCTGTTTATCATTAGTTGCATGCCTTCTACTCTAACGGAAAGAAAGACAATCTCGTCCGCATACTTGCTCGACCGAGTTCTATACTAACCCCTACAATGTCTGTTATGACGTTGATAAACAGTATAAGCAACAACGCACTCAGAATACATATTTGCCTTACGCCCATTGAAGTTAGAAGTTCTGCTGGTGTTGTTTCTCCATCCCATGCGTAGATATGCAACGTTAAGATTTTTTTTTTTTCCGAGGGTAGGTGAAAAATCTTCCATAGACACTATGAGAATAGCAAGCGCGGGCTCATAGTAGTGTCAGATTCTTACTGACTAAAAAAACACCACCCTTCGATATAAATTTGTTAGATATCGCAACTAAGTATTAACTTATCAAGCAGTTTTTCTATAATGAAATAAAAACGTTTGGCAGGTTTCTTTCCACTGAAAGATCCTGCATATTCCGCAATCTAGACGCGGTTAATCATTATCTCGCCAAGTCGAAAGGTTTCGTCCTTTGTAGTCGGCGCAATAAATTGCTCTCATCCAAAATTTGTAGGACTGTATTGTTGACATGTCCGATTAGTCGGTTTCTATGCTTTCTCGCGAAGCTTCTAGTTTCAGCTTCGATTGTCGGAATTCCGAGATCCCTGTGGATATCGTCATTTCTACTATACCACAGTGCTTGGACAATTTCTCTTAGCACTTTATTTTGAAAAGCTTGTAAAATATTTGCATTTGTTTTCTTGGTACAACTCCAAAGTTGTATACCGTAGGTCCACACCGGCTTTAGCACTTGCTTGTGTAAAAGCAGTTTGTTCTCAGTACTGAGCTGGGAATGTTTTCCGAGTAACCAGTACATTTCTCTATATTTGATTTCGAGTTCTTTTCGTTTCATTTTCACGTGCGAATTCCATTTCAGCTTTGAGTCGAGTGTTATTCCCAGGTATTTGGCCTCGTTTGCAAAGGGTATTCGGGCCGAGTTTAGGAAAATTGGCAAGTCATTAGTTTTCTTGTAAGTGAAATTCACGTGAATAGATTTAGATTCGTTGAGGGCGATCCGCCAGTCCCTCGTTCATTCATTTAAATTATGCAGTGCGTTTTGCCGTTTTGCAGTCGTTTCTTCGATTGTTTTACCTACTGCTAGGATAGCGGTGTCATCGGCAAACGTAGCAAGGATAGTGCCATCTTCGGTCGGTATATCACGAGTATATTGCAAATAGAGAAGCGGCCCAAGAACGCTTCCATGCGGTACGCCGGCCTAAATTTCTTTGAGCTCGGAGTATTCGACTCCATGTCTAACACGAAAGATTCTGTTCCCGAGATATGATTCTAGAATATCGAAAAAGCATGCAGGGAGAACTTGTCGTAGTTTGAATTTCAAGCCATCATGCCACACCTTATCAAAGGCTTGCGAGACGTCAAGAAATACGTTTGAGCAAATCTTTTTTTCTTCAAATGCTTTCTCGATTACGTCAGTAATTCTATGCACTTGGTCAATCGTCGAATGCTTGCTTCTGAACCCAAACTGGTGGTAAGGGATAAGATTATTTTCTTCTATAACATAAAGATGCCCTTAAGATGATAATGCGTTTGCTCGAGGGTCCGATCTTGTATAATGTATTAAAAAAAAAATTCTTCGCCGCTGTGAGTCTATATCAAGTAACCACCTAAGTCTGCATCCAAAACTAGTTATACTCTCTACATAGAGATAAACAGTCCACTAAGTCGCCCTATTACCTATTGACTTTAATTATTTTTTCTTAAATGCCATTCAATAACATGTACATCAAAAATGCCACTGCACCATGAAGCCAAACTTTAACATGAAGCCAACTCTTATTCAATCGAATTGAGTATGTTGCATATCTGTAGCGATTGCTTTCCAAAAGTAGACTACCTTTGTAGCACACACATCGAGCTCAAGCTCGAAGGTCAAATGCATCTCGAATAATTATAAGATACACAACCATGAAGTAATTAAACTATTAACCATCGATTATGAATGCCCGGTCAAGATTGAAAGCAAACAACATCCGTCGTGTCGCTCAACATCAAAAGAGGAGCAAATAAAAGAGTGGATCTTTAGAAATTTTCTTTTTTTTTTTTATTAAAAATAAATAAAACAAACAATTTTTATACTGAAAACTAATAAATATACAAACTATAACAATTAAACTAATTTATTGAGGAAATTAATGTGTTCAGGTTTTATTATGAAGATGAACTGATTGATCGTGTACGCCTTATCCAGCTTGTCACGCATGTTGTATAACTCTTGTACGGCCACCGGCTTTTTATCGCCTGTAATGGAGAAAAGAAAAAAAATGGTTACAATTAAAAATTTATCAATGGAACTGTGTCAGTGAGATACAATAATCCCATTCAAATCAACTGAGATGTCTGCTCCAAAAGTTGGCATAATGAATTGATTGACGAAAGTGTACAAAGAAAAGTGAATGGCATCGTGTCTCGCCGCCAGCAGGTGCGTCGAAAACATTTGCAAAAATTATCCATTGTTTCCTCGTGGTGTGTAGGTTTATCTCTTTTTTTTTCTTACAAATTTTTTAGCTTATAACATAAGTATCTGAAAATGGTTGTGGATTATAGATGTGATTTATGCAAATGATTTGGCTTCGATCAGATGATTTATTGGAACGCGTAATGATGTGTTAATTAGCAACGATTTTCATATGAATTTATATGAAGGATATACATCACTTTCACCACGTGACTGATTTGCATTAAATTCAGATTTTTTATAGTGTACAATGGGGGAATTATAGAGACTATCCTAACAACTTTAAGTTTACAAATATATATATATATTCTGCACAATAGATCTCTATCTTAATTAGCTAAATATACATAATAGGTTTGATGCTTTTAGCATGCGTAGTGTTAATTAATATCTGAAAAATGTACCTTGTTACTTTTCGCTTACCCTCGGAATTATTGTGGAACGCAACGCATAATACAATCTATCCAGATAACCTCACAAAGGTACAAAGATTAGCATGCATAAATATAACAGGAGTACAGAAATGAACACCGCAAGCAGATTTAGTGGTTATGTTAAATCTCCCTTAACTTGACGAGCACATACAATCGGGGGCGTGGAAGCAAAACTCCTATGGACACATGTAGCTCTACCTATACTCCATGGGTATAGAATAACTAATTTCGATAGAACAACAGATTGTGTCATACCCTGCATAGACTTCGATAAGAATTATTTCACATTTATTCCCGAAGGACAAGAGTGCGACTCTTGCATATTCGTTAATGAACAGGATATTCAACATTACACTGACGGGTCTTAAATGGGTATTGCAGCCGGCTCTGGAATTTTCTGTGAGTTACAAACTCTCGGATCACTGCAGTATTTGACAAGCCGAGGTCTTCGCCATTGAAAGGGCTACACAAACTATACATAGAAAGACACTAAATCCTTCCAAGATTACTATCTTCGTGGATAGTAATCAAGGCAGTAGACAGTGAGCTAGTAAGATCAAAAGCAGTTTCCAGACCCCGCAACACGCTGAACAAAATATGTAATACCCATGACGTAAATCTCTGCTGGGTTCCCGAACAAAGCAATATAGAAGGAAATAAGATAGCCGATGAACTAACTAAAAAACAATCAGGATTAGAAATTTAATATACTCAAGTATTAGAAGAAGTTCCTATTGGTGTACTTAACATAAAAATTAACAGTAATGCAAGATGGTTCGCCAGAGGCGACAGTATCGTATCTCGCATCTTATGACCGGCATTGGATGAAGATAGAACCAAAATCCCACTAGCAATGAATAAAACGCCGTGCGCCGTAGCGTAAGTGGTTAGTGTGTCGGATCACTACGCATGAGGTTCCAAGTTCGAATCCCAGAAAACACAAAAAAGTTTTTTCACGGACCCACCTCTCGCGAGCGTCTGACAAACATCCGAGAGTATTGTTGTCACGAAAAAGCTTCTCAAATCGCCGTTCGGATTCGGCATTAAACTGTAGGTCCCTTCCATTCGTGTGAAAAATATAACGCACACAACATGAGTGGTTGCGAGAAGCTAGGCCCTGGCACTTTAAAGAGCTGTTGCGCCAAATATTTGTATTTGTAATGAATAAAACAGGACGTTGATATCTTGATAGAAGTACTTACAGGACACTGTGCAAGAATAGGCATCAACTCACACGACCACTGCAGGAGCTGTCAAGATGTAGACGATGTTCAAACCATCAAGCACTTACTGTGTAATTGCCCAAATCTTTAAATTGCCAAATCCGCCATCTGGATAACAGGCTTTTAGACGAACTAGGATATCTTGTGCAAGTTTAACTAAGGTATATGTATGATATATTTCATAAAGAAGACAGGTTGGTTCGCAACAGGATCGACTGAAAGATAAAGCATTTTTGTTATATGTCCCACAATCAAAAAGGGAAATACGATGGACCATATGGCCCCAGTGGCGTACTTCCCTCTGATCTAACCTAACATATGCACCTGCACTTCACTAATTTATTTATTTATTTTTAATAATTTGCGCGAACTTAAGGGGTTATGAATACTCTTAAAATGTTTTTACACAGTGCGGGCGTTGTAAGGATAGACAGAGAGAGAGTGAGAGAAACAGAGAGAGAGAGGAGAGAGAGAGAGAGAGAGAGAGAGAGAGAGAGAGAGAGAGAGAGAGAGAATGATTGAAGCTCAGTTGTTTATGCTTCAGAGAAACTCCGTGGGTAGCGTCAAGATAACTAGGGAGATTTTTCTTATTTTTTGTCTTTGCTTCTGATTCACAGCATTTTTTTTTTTGTGAGTACTGCCGTCATAGGCATATCAATCATCCAACAGGGCGAACAATTTTTCCAGCCATATGACCAGCTACTACCAGTGTTATGCCTTTGCAGCAGTGTTCACAAAGCTTATGCTTTGGTTAAGACAAATTCGATGCCTCTCAAAGTCATATTCAAGAATTAGAATCAAACGCGAAATGATTTTTGGTCGATTGCCAAGTAGAAATGTACATTCTATCCAAAAGTTAAAACTATGGACCGATAGTTATCTTAAGTTAAGACACATGTAAGCTAGATACTTTCGAGTTGATTAACATAAAATCAAATTACAGTTAATTGATTGTGGGATTTTAAAACACATTTCGGACCTAAACTCTACGTCAGGACACTATTCTGTCATTATAAAGTTTGTCTAATATTTCCTTCGTTACGTGATAAATAATAATCAAATCAAATGTCTCCAACTACTTAAAAAACTTGACGCCAACATCCGAGACAAACTACTCCTTGTGGAGGACCACGAGCCACATGACAAACAGGATTCAGCATCACCCACCTCTTAGAAAACCGGGCAACATATGGGTTAGAGGTAACATGGACAAAGCAACACTCGTAGCCAAGTACTTCGAAGCCACATCTACGAACACCGATGGTGACAGGGACTCATCTTTACTTCACTACAACAACGATACAGAAAATAAACGCATAAATAGTTAGAATGACAACAAAAGAGATAGAGCTCTGCATCAAAAAAGAAATAAACAGCAAAAAAGCACTTGGCTATGACCTCTGGACTGGTAAATTACTAAAAAAACTACTGCGATTAGCTCTCATCTTCCTACGCAACCTCTTCAACAGCATAATTAGACAAAAACACTTTCCAAAACTCTGGAAAGTCGAAAAGGTAATAGCTATTCCGAAGCCAAAATCATATAGACCTATCAGTTTGCTTCCCTTCATATCCAAGGTCTATTAAAAAGACATCAACCAATACTGACACAATCCAACGCTGCGCTGATCCCAATCACCAGTTCGGGTGCAGAAGACAACACTCAATTATTGAAGAAATACACCGAGTGACAAGCAAGATATCAACCACCATGGACGAAAAGCAATTCTGTGTAAGTGTACCTGGATGTTGCGAGGGGACTCCTATACAAACTTAGCAACGTCGTTCCGAAGGACTACTTCTCACTCCTAAAAAGTTATTTAGAAAAACAATGCTTTTATGTAAAATTCAAAGACAGATGCTCTCAAATCCACCCAATCAATGCTGGAGTACCCCAAGGCCGCGTTTAAGGGCCCTTCCTCCATCTACTCTTCGCAGCAGCCATCCCCTCCCCTGCCAGAGAAACTGCCATGGTTGCAACATTTGCTGACGATACAGTTCTACTTAACTCTGGTAACCATCTCCAAACTCTAACTTGTCAACTACAAATATACTGGACAAAGCGACTGAGTAGTTTTCAAAGTAACACATAAAGATCAATGAAGATAAAATGATACAAGTTATCTACACTTCCAAAACTAAATGCACACCCTTTCCATTAACAATAAACAACAAACATGAGTCTATCCAACCCGTAGCCAAATACTTGGGGATTCACCTAGACAGTAAATTGACATGGAAGTACCGAAAAACACACTCAAATAAAACAAAAATTTAGTCAAGTCTATTGGCTATTACGACCTCAAACCAAACTTTCGATAAACAACAAGTTACTCATCTATAGGAGTATAATAAAACCAATATGGACGTCATTCAAATTTGGGGAACCGCAGAGAAATCAAACCTTAACATTATACAAAGACAATAATCTAAAATTCTAAGAACGATCATCAACGTTGAGTGGTATACCTGCAATCAAGACATCCATCGCGACCTACAAATCAACACAGTTGACCAAGAAATATTAAAGATTAGCTAAAAACACATGGAAAAAATTCGAACACACTGTAACAGCGACGTCATCACCCTATTCGGCCAAGAAACCTCAAGGAGAAGAAGACTTAAACGAAAAAGACCCACCCACCCAATTTCCCAGAATTAATGCCAGACTATTTATTAATATGTAAAATTGTACGTCTAAGTCTTAAATATTGTCTTTGATGTATGTAGCATTAATAAATGTAACCTTAAATTGACTACAATTATTATTGCGCGCACCTGTGAGGCGAGAACAACGAGCGACAAGGGGCGCATGTCAGTCTAATCGGCTGAACGGATTCTAAATTCTTTTTTCAATTCCAAAAATAAGCCGATTTTACAAACTTTACATTTTCTCAAAAACTCCACGTCTTATGATTTTTTTAAAATCCTCATAATAATATGTTTTCAGCTACCTAAAGAGTTGCAGTATACGATTATGCACTTGCACTCGACGCTATTTTATTTTATATATATTGTATTACTGGAAGAACACAATGGTGTCATCGTCGTACGTACCTCCTGTCAAAAGCTGAAATTCACACATATGAATAGAAGTGAATACAATAAGTCGCTGTCGCGGTCGTAGCCGTAATCGTAGTCGTATAAAGTTGTACAATTTTTAATATTTGTCGTACGACAAGGCTAAAAACTTTGCGTAAAGTTAAGTGACAGCAACTACGACTACGACAACGACACCATTGTGTTCCACCAGTTCATTTTGAAGAGAAGTGTTTTTGTAGTGAGTAAAAATCTCACACTACTATAAGCGCGCGCGGTCGAGCCTTATGGTGTCTTTAGAAGATTTTTCATCTGCTCTCGGCAAAAAAAAATGATTTGGCATAAAACGAGTAAGCCACTTATGTACATTCTTTAATGCTAAACTTGGCCGATAAATGACTTTAGCTCACTAATGTTCTTGGGTTCCTTTCCAACCATTTCTGTATTGAGCAAAGCCCGGACATTTTCTATAGTCGTTAATACCTCCCTGAATACGTTTGCCCTCAGAAACTGGGCTTTACAAGTCCGTTGGCTACATGTTTTTCGTTATTACCCAGATCATCCCATCCCAAAAAGTTGTATAATTGCGCTATAAATTCGGAAATTGCTACCACAGATTCCCCTTGAAACTCACTGCCTTGCATCTTGTGGTTGAGGATTGCACAAACAGAACGTTCTTAAGGATTGCAAACGAGGGAATTGGAAAAGGGAAGTGAATCGAAGCAAGAGAATTTGAGCTGCTTAATAAAAAGAAAAATTGTTCTTCTAGTGATACCTAAGGACGACCGCATTAGGAAATTCAACTTTGAATAATAAACTTTATTTCGAAATTCATCAATAAAAAGAACTGGAGCAATGTATCCATAATCTATAGGCTTAGCACGATAAATTGCTACGCAGACGTATTAAGAAATGAAAACGGAACTGATGCAGGATTATGTGGGGCAAGTACAAAGTATTCCGAACTCATGAGTAAGAGCACCAACATCTTTCAGACCGAAATCTATTCCATGGGTAGATGTGGTGTCAAATCAATCTTGAAAGGAACTATAGGTACAGGAATTGCGATATGTGTATAACAATAATATCAGGTAGTCAGGATAATATCATTCAAGAACTTGGCGCCAATGTCGTCAAGTCCAAGTTGGTGTGGGAATGCTTACATAATATTAAAGAATTGGGAAGAAAAAATAAAGTAACTTTCTATTGGAAACTGGGGCATGTTGGAATAGAAGGTAATGAAGCAGCGGATTCGCTGCAGAAGCCCTTATGTGTCCTGAACCATTCTGCTGAATAGGGGACCAAACTCTAAGAGAAGAATCTGATTTCGAAGAGAGAACTAAAAGGTCCAGTACCTGGATTAACACTCAAGAAATGAGGCAACCGAAGAAACTACTAGGTAGCTATAACCGAAAAAAGTTCGGAGCGTGTAACAACCTAAATAAGAATAAACTACGCATCGTAATAAGCTTTCTAACGGAGCAATCTAGAGACAACGAACACCTAGTTTTATTTTATTAAGCGTGTGGGTATAAAAAAGGAAATTAAAATACATAGATATATTTTATAGATGCAGTGATTGAAACCAGGTCGGGTCTGTAGTTTGACTCCATCTATCTAAGGAGCCGTTGCATTTCCCAATAGAACTCGGTATACGGCTTAGGTTGCAACACACTTTCCTCGGTAGTTGAAATTCAGGTTGCCTATTTTGCTTTCTGATTATTAGACTTTGTTTGCCGAAATTGGCCTATGAGGATGACCAGGATTATTCCACCGAAACGATTTCAGCACTCAACTTTTGTGCGGGTTCTATTGGAGGTTGTCTTTAATATAGCCTCAGGATGGTGGTGTTTCTAATGTCTACACGAAGTAGGCTTCTCGCATTTCCTCAGATCTTATGAAATTCTTTGATAAAGGCCTTCCTTATAAGGTCAGATGGGGCTATCTTGCAAAGCATGGAGAGCCATTCAACTAGGATTGGTCTTAAGGTGTCAGATATTAACCTCATGGTGGTGTTCAGTAGGAGGCCGATCTTGTTGGCATGGCAACTGTTTAGTCAAACTGGACCTCAATATTCTGCAGTTAAATAAACCAGCGAAAGAGCAGAGGTGGGTAGGCGGTTTGCAGAGGTATCCCAGGAGGTGCCTAACAGTTTTTGGACTTTGGCAGTTGGATCCCAAAGGATTTGTGTTGGAACGCAGATGCCATGTCGTCAGGTGGTTAGATTTCTGGGAGGACGTGTCTGGTAGGTCGCAGGTGTATATGTTGAAAAAGGTAGGGGCGAACACCGACCCTTGGGTAAGACCGTTGTTGAGCTTCTTGGTTTTACTAGGGTTGTCATTGAGGAAGACATTGAATAGCTTGTCACTGAGCATAGCGCATATTACGTTGCAAATTTTTATGCAGGGGATGATCTGGAGAAACTTGTACAGGAGGCTCTTTTCCCACAAGATGTCGTAGGAGCACCTAAAGAAACTGGGTACATACATATATACTAGGTTTATCCCACAATGGCTGGCAACGACTAACAAAGGCCTCGTAGGGGCAGCATCACCGGATAGGTGCTGGTCCGCTAAGTAACGAGAAGGAGCCACTGCAACCGAAAACCTAGCAGCTCTGTTAGTAAGCCCTACTCCCACCTCCTCGTGGTGTCATCTGGGAATTTCTTCGCAAATTGCTAACCGGAGAGGACGAATGGCGAGCTTCCTGCTCCAAAAAACAGGATAAGTGCCGGTTGGTCTGTGGCCCAGCGAGCCGCAACCGTAAAACAAACTATAGCTCCGAAACGGAAACATTCGCCTCGGATAAGGACGGATAGTTTGTTGACGACCTTTGGCTATCGGACACGGACAACGTTCGGATTCTGGAACGTTAGACCCTCCTGGGCTCACTCAAGAAAGAACCTTATAACGCCAGATTCCTCCAATTGGAGCGCGAATTCGCACGGTATAAAATCGACATCTTACGGCTGAGCGAGATAAGATGGTACGATGCTGGGGAATACATCTCCCCAACAAAAAGCACTGTGATGCTCTACTCTGGTAAACCAGCTGGAAGTGCAAGGAGTTCTGGCGTAGGACTCATGCTAACTCCAGCAGCACGTAGTAGCCTCATATCCTGGAAACCCCATAGTGACCGGATATTGACGGCTAGGTTCCAGAGTAGAGTTAGAAATATTACCATCATACAGTGTTATGCTCCGACTCTAGACGCGACTGAGGATGAAAAGGATGATTTTTATAGCCACTTAGGCGCCGCCTACAACAAAACGCCTAATGGGGACATCGTAATGGTAATGGGAGATCTCAATGCCAAGGTGGGTAGCGACAACACCATGCTTAAACACGTGATGGGAGTTCACGGCGTGGGAGACCGTAATGACAATGGTGAGCGTTTTGTGGACTTCTGCAATACCAACCGCCTAGTCATCGGAGGTACGCTGTTTAAGCATAACACCTGCCATAAGATCAGTTGGGTCTCTACTGATAGGCAACGAACATCCAACCAGATCGACCACATTGCGATCAGTCGCCGCCTTAGAAATTGTCTCCTGGACGGCCGAAACAGACGTGAAGCTGACGTCGGACTTGAACGAGATCACCATCTTATGGCAACCGCTCAAACCTACTTAACATCACCAGGTTTAATATCGACAGGCTCAAGGTTCCCCAAGTGCGCCAACAGTTCAGGGACCATCTTGCCTTAGAAGCAGAAGCAATCAGCAGCATACTGGAAGAGAACATGGATGACCACTGGAGTGCTGTGAAAAATGCTTTTGCGACTGGGGCACGCACGCATGTCAGTAAAAAGCAGAAACACCACCGCACATGGTTTTCTACAGACACCTGGAGACGGATCGATGAGCGTACAGCAATCAAGGTTCGGATTGCAGCGGCCTCAGCAGTAGAGAGAACCGAGCTTGAAGCCTAATACCGTGCGAAGAAGAAAGAAGTGCAGCGTAGTGTGAGACGTGACAAACGTCAATATGTCAACTCACTGGCCTCAAGGGCTGAAGAAGCAGCGAGTAGGTGCGACAGTAGGACTGTTTACAACATCACTAAGGAGCTCATTGGTGGTCGAAACTCCAAACAACATCCAGTGAAGAGTCTAGACGGTAACCTTCTAATTTCGGATGAGGATCAGCTCACTAGATGGAGAGAACATTTTGCTACAGTGCTAAATCACTTAGACGATGGCGGTATGATCTCGAATTCGAATAAGCAGTTCGAAGCAACAAATTCCCGAATTCGCACCGTACCTCCCAGTAAAACTGAAATAATAACAGCAATCAAGTCCCTCAAGAAGAACAAAGCGGTGGGTATTGATGGCATCCCTGCCGAGCTATTTCAAGCGGCGCCAAATACATCGGCAGATTTGCTGCATCCGCTAATACGGAGAGCTTGGGATAGTGAACAATTTCCACAGGAGTGGAAAAGGGGGATGATCATTAAGCTTCCAAAGAAGGGTAACTTGATGGAGTGCGGTAATTGGAGAGGTATATGTGTTCTTCCAGCTGTAGCCAAAATAATAGTTAGAATAATTCTAGAACGAATTAAAGAACATTTAGATTCAACTCTCGATGTCGAACAGGCAGGCTTTCGCGCTGGATCCTCCTGCATCGACCACATAAACACCTTACGGATCATAATCGAACAATGCGTTGAGTATAGGTCTCCGCTACATTTACTGTTTATCGACTTCGAGAAGGCTTTCGACAGCTTGAATCGAGATGCTATCTGCTTGGCCTTGCGCAGGAGAGGCATTCCAGGAAAGCTTATAGCTATTATCAAGGCTACATATGAGGGCGGCAAGTGTCACGTCGTGCACAATGGTAAGGTGTCGGAGGACTTTGAAATCCAAAGTGGAGTACGTCAAGGGTGCATACTGTCCCCACTATTGTTCTTGGTGGTTATCAGCGATGTACTCCATGCAGCAATGACGGAAGCTAATTATGGAATTCGTTGGACTATGACATCTTACCTTAAACACCTAGATTACGCTGACGATGTTTGTCTACTTTCACATCGGATAATGGATCTTCATTTGATGGCCCAAAATCTAGAATTGAGGCAAGCAAAGTGGGGCTAAAAATAAACACAGCCAAAACAAAAGCCCTGAGCACTTCTTCCAACAACCGCGCTCAACTTAACATTGCCGGAAAGCAAGTCGAGAAAGTTGATAACGTTCTATATTTAGGAAGTGTCGTCTCGGCTATCGCGGTGGCACCGAACTGGATGTGTGCAACAGAATCGGGAAGGCTAAAGCTGCGTTCGGAATGCTGTCCAAAATCTGGAGAAGCAATGTTATTAGCTTAAGAACCAAGCTACGACTGTTCCGCTCCAACGTAGAATCAGTGCTGCTTTATGGGTGTAGTACCTGGAAGGTGGACACCATTAACACACGCAAGTTGCAAGTCTTCGTAAACAAATGCTTAAGAATCATCTTGAGAATTTTTTGGCCCAACTGCATCTCCAACGAACAAGTTTATCTGAGAACGGGCCAAGAACCTATAAGCATTACTATACGAAGAAGAAAGTGGCAATGGATTGGACACACCCTACGGCGCGAAGACAACTCCATTGCGAAATACGCTATGCAGTGGAATCCGCTCACCCAGGCAGGCAGAATAGCGGGACGCCCTAGGCAAACGTGGCGTAGAAAAGTTGAGGAGGAATCGAGCTCTTAAGGAATGAGTTGGAGGCAGCTCAAACGCGTTGCAGAACTCCGAACACGATCGCGCGCAGGCGTGGTTGACGCCCTATGCCCCCGAGGGGTTAAAGGATATAAGTAAGTAAGTATATCCTACAACGAGTCCAGTGAGACCCCGGAGCACATTCTGGAGTCTAGGGCATCTAAGCGAGTATCAGATGTGGATACACCAGCCGTAGACCCGCTTCTGATTCTCAAATTTCTCAAACAAACTGGACTAAAGACGATGTTCTGTTCTCGCTGAAACTAAGTATAAGGGTACGACTCTCAAATCTTATTCTGGAAAGAATTGCAATGCAACAAACCTCTCCAAGGCATTAGCAGAGGACACAAGAGACCATTAGGTCACAGTGTACTATACCTTTCTCACAAACAATAATAATACATAATACCATAGTTTCCCTAGATTAAAATTCCTAACGACATTTTGACTACGACGGAATCTGTGATAGGGGGTTAGTCTTCGCATTTTACTTATCAATGCTTTTCGACAGCTTCATTTCTTTCGCTTGTATTTTTTGATGGTGAAAATTACATTGTTTCTTGAAACACCTTTCATTATCTAGTAAAATATTTTGGTGGTAAGTCGTAAGGACCCTAATCCCTGTTCACAGTGCGAACTTCACCGATATATGTTAGACTACTACAACCATTCAATTTTTTCCAAAACTTCCTCTATTTTTCGATTAAATTATGATTCAGTGTGTTTGTTACTGCTTTTATTCAGGTAACTTCAGCTCATACTTTGTATACGTTTATATCAATATATCCTATATCTATAAAATTATTGTATAAGGAAAAGTAAAAACAATAACAGTGGGCGCCGTGGCATAGTGGTTAATTTGTCGGACTACTGCGCGTGAGGTTTCATGTCCGAATCCCAGAAATCACACAAAAAAAATGTTTTGACGGTTCAACATCTCACGAACATCTGGCAAACATCCGAGAGTAGTGTTATCACGAGAAAGCTTCTCAAAAATAAAATTGCCCTTCGGATACGGCACTAAACTTTAGGTTCCTTCCATTCGTGCGGAAAAATATTATATAACGCACACAACACGAGTGGTAGCGAGAAGCCTAGGCACTTAGGCTTAGGCACTTAATGAGCTGTTGCGCCGAATATATATATATATATATATATATGTATACATATATATATAATGATAACAACAATATGATAATTAAGTTGACAATTATTTTTAAAAAATAATCAACCACGGACTGATATTTCAATTGTCACAAAATGTAAGTGAAAACATTTCGATGGTGAAGTTCTAACACCGCCTAAGTGAAATTTGACACTGCGTAAATCATAACCTAATCCTTATAACACCGTCTAAAATTAGTATGACAGTGATAATTAAGTAAAACTTATTGTATTTTTTTTTTTATTAACATTGCCTGAAGTTACTAATAAAACTCGAACAATAAATTTATAAAGTTTCTTTGCTCTCCTGAAAAATTGCAAATTTTGAAATGGAATGAACTTCACCGACGATTTACAGGTTAATGACATATGTAAGGCGTTATTTTTCAACGTGTGGCAGGATCTAAATAAGTTATCAGTCACTTAAGCAAAAAATTGGCATTTGTCACTAAATGAAGAGCTTGTTTCATTCGGAAAGACAAATAATTTTCACTTGTCTAACTCAATATAAACACATGCAGATGGTGACCACTGAAAGACTGAAGGGTTTGAAAAAATCATAACTTGTTCGTATTTATTGTTGTTATAGAGCATCCCTTAGAGATTAAAATGGCTACGTATGATGTCCGGCAACGAGTAAAACTCATTGAGTTTTTCTATACCAATAAAATATCAATTATTCAAACTCAGATAAAATAGCGGCAACATTTTAATGTTAGAGTACCTCCTAGACTCCCCAGTCCCCTGATTTGGTGCCACCAGACTTCCTTTTGTGGTTCTCCTTAAAAAGACGGGTACATATTGCTAGAATTTGAACAATTCAAGAAGTTAAGCAGAATATTCGAGTCCGACGTTTTGAACCTGAAACCTTGAGTACAGTGAGCAGGAATATGATGATCATTACTGTCACGGCAACTCTTTCTAATCTTACAATCGTACCTCACCGAGAGACTATTTCGTGTTAAGCACGGAAATTATTACTCTGACTTCAAGGTGATTGTGGAGTTCCACAAGGAAGTGTCCTTGGCCCAATTCTATATCTAGTCTACACGCGTGATTTCCCTCAGGAAAGAAACTGCGTCGTCGCCACGTTTGCGGACAATACGGCGATATTGACAACGGGTGAAACTATTGAAGCAGCAACTGGAAAGCTACAATATGCTATTAATGAAGTCCACGTTTGGACGAATTCTTGGCGTATTGTGCTGAACAAAAGCAAATCTACTCACGTCAACTTTACCTACAGAAAAGTGGATAGATTACCTGTATATCTTAACTCGGCTCAAATACCGTTCGCGAACGAAGCAAAATATCTAGGAATGACTCTAGATGTTAAGCTTAAATGGAAATCGCACGTAAAAAAGAAACGCGAAGAGCTCGAAAACAAATACCGACAAATGTACTGGCTACTCGGAAAATATTCGAAGTTGAGCCTACATAACAAACTGCTTATCTATAAGCAAGTGCTAAAGCCTGTGTGGACACATGGTATAGAACTATGGGATTGTACCAAGAAAAGCAAGAAAAACATCATACAAACTTTTGAAAATAAAGTTCTTAGAACGATCGTTAACGCACCGTGGTATGTACGTAACGAACATATTCATCGAGATGTGGAAATTCCCAGCGTCGTCGAAGAGATAACAAAATTTGTGCATAAACACAAGATCGTGTTCACGGCCATTGTAACCCTACTGTCATTCAACTACTTGACGCGAATAATTCAATTCGTCTGCAAACTTCATCCACATTGCCACGCTTATGGATTATGGTTCAAACCCTGCTATCAGCAAGCATTTATTTATTCGCATGAAATGTGTAAACAGTCAGTCCGATCAATTGCAAAAGCTTATGTCAATACCCTTGCGAAGGCATAACACTGGTAGTAGGTTGGTCACATGGCTGGAAAAATTGTTCGTTCTGTTGGATCTGAAGGTCGGGGAAAAAATACTGTGAAGAAGTAAAGACAAAATAACAAAAGAAATATCACCAGTTTTCTGGACACTACCACCGTATGAGTTTCAAACCACTACACTAATCTTTCTCTCTCTATGCAAAGTTTTGAAAGGGTTCTGAATCTTCGTATGCAAGATCGTTCCATTTGTAAAATATTGCCCAAATATTTTTTTTAACATTATCGTCTGATGGATAGGCGGGAAATATTAAACTTTCGGAAACTGGTAGTTTAGTAAAATACTATCGAATGATTTTTTTATAATAAGAAAATATGTACGCCATCTTTTGGCATATATCTCAACTAACAAAAATATAAAATTTACACAAAGTCATCTGAGCCATTTTCGGCCATTAATCGTGTTGTTGGAATTGTGACCTCACAGACCTCAGATATAAAATTCGAAGCAAATCCTATTAGCCGTTTAAGTTGGAGTCAAGCGTGCATGCACAGGTGGACAGACTGACAGGCAGAAAGGGGGGGGCCCATTTTTTGGTCTTTAGTTTTTAGTTTTAGTATAATGGAGCTAGGAACGTTATTTCCCAGCTCATTATAACCAACTTAAGATGTTGGTATTTGTTAATTTATAACAGGGCCTCACTCTGTATTGCTACTCTAAAGTCAAATCATTCAAACTCGTAGAATTGTCACTCTGTAATTCGAATCGCAAATCCAAATTTATCAAAATCGAACAAACTTTAGTTCCCAACTTCAATGTCAATTTCTTATCGCATTATCTGGCACTCTGTATTGCTAAACGAAATGTCAAAGTAACTCGAATTCGCATCATTTTGTTCTATTGCTACAGTCAAACTTCTTTATAACGAACTTCATTATAACGTAATTCTCTCTATATCGAATTTCATTTTATTCCCCATTCCCTTTAAAAATATCCCATATGAACTAGGTTCTTTATAAGGAAATTTTCTCTACCGAAATTCTCTTTATAAGTAAGTCATTTTTTTGGCCCAAAAGCAAAAATATTTCTTTATAACGAAATGTCAAATTTGAAAATAAAGCTTACTATGATTTTTTGTTCCTAATTTTAAAATGGAACTCCCCGTTTTGGCAAGAATTTTCTTAAAGTGAATGTATGTTTGTATGGATGTTTGAACAAGTGTACATGTGTAGTAGAAATTTTACGCATATCAACAGGTTAATCGTTTGAGTTTGCGTTTTAAGTTCGTGAAACGTTTATACAAAAATGTCGAAGCGCAAGGCTATTTCACTTTCAGAGAAATTATCGATTATTGAAAAAGTTAAAAGGGGAGAAAAGAAAAAAGATGTTGCAGAAAAATTTAGTGTTTAATTTAGTACATTGTCGATAATTTTAAAGAATGAGGTAAAAATTTTAAAGTTTGCCGAAGCAAGTTCAAACAGAAGCCAAAAAAACTAAGAAAAACAAAATACAGTGATGTAGATAAAGCAATGTTAAAATGGGTTCAGATAAAAAGGAAAAGGAATTTACCGATCTCGGACTCTATTATCAAACAAAAGGCTAAATATTTTTCTGAATCTTTGGGTCAGCATAATTTTAAAGGCAGTACTGGATGGCTAGACAAATTTAAAACACGGTAAGCTAGTTAATTAGAAAATCTTTTGTTTTTAGTTTTAAAAATAAATTTACTCTATAGGTACGGCATCAAACAGAAAACGTTATGTGGGGAAGGGGCTCACGTAGATGATGAAGTGTGTCAAAATCGGATTAAAAATAACGCTTCCAAATTTACTGGGGGATACAGCCCTGAGAATGTTTTTAACGTGGATGAGATGGGCCCTTTTTTTTAAATGTCTTCCTCAAAGAACACTGGCTTTTAAAAACGAAAAGTGTCAAGGAGGGAAGAAAAGCAAGGAGAGATTCACCTTAATGGTTGGCTCATATATGGCAGGTGATGAAAAATGTAAACTTTAAGTGATTGGGAAAAGTGCAAAGCCTCGTTGTTTTAAAGGAATCCAGTCCTTGCCGGTTGATTGTATTAATAATAAAAACTCTTGGATGACCGGTGAACTTTTCCAAAAATGGATAATCAAAGAAGATCAAAAATTTATGCGTCAATGACAGAAAGTTTTATTTTTTCTTAATAATTGTTAGGCGCACCCACCAATTGTTCAGATTTATTTAAAGGCAATAAAGTTGAAGTTTTTCCCACCGAATACAACATCAATACTCCAACCAATGGAACAAGGCGTTATTCAAAATTTAAAAGTGTACTATCGTCACCATTTCTTACAGAGAGTTCTTGAAGCTATGGATCAAGGACGAGAATACAAATCAAATCTTTTAGATGCCATTACAGATGTTTATAAAGCTTGGTGCGTCGATGTTAAAACAAGTACAATTCGTAATTGTTTTAACAAAGCTGGGTTTGGTACTTTTGATAATTGGTCCGATGAGACTCAGTTCCATTGTCAACGATAAGATCTTAAATAATCGAGAACAACAGCAACTTTAACAGAGTTTTACCAAGAAGTGATGATTGTCCTGTTACATTTGACGATTATGATGCAGTGGATGCAAATGTTGCTACCATGAAACTTCCTTCAGACGAAAAAAATTTCAATATCATTTCATCTGAGGAATCGGATTCATCAGATGACAATGCTGAAATCGAATTTATTCGAAGACAACCCAACGATAATGATTTGAGAACTGCATTTGATAATTTACGAAGTTTTATTCAAACAAGAGATGAAACCTCAGATGATGCATATTTTCACCTTTCTAAATTGGAAGATTTTTATAATAAAACAAAGAACAAAACTGTTCATGTCCAATCGAAAATTGATATGTTTTTAACGAAAAAATAAGAAGATATAGATTTCTTTACAATGAGTTCTTTTTTGCACCAGTTTTCTTTGAAAATATAAAGGAACACTTACAGTGTAAAATAAAATTTTCTATATAACGAATTTTGTATAAAACTTCTTTATAACGAAGAAGTTTGACTGTATTTGGCTTGCGAATGTTGAGGTGGATAGAATGAGTAAAGTGGGAAATACACGATACAACTGTTGTACCATCGGTTTGATAGCTTTGGTGTTGTATACAATACTTGTGCCGTGTGTATCCACACAGCCGACCGTTGTACCGATATCGAATGATCGCATGATCTTGACTGTACAACCGCTGTTACATACACAAATTGTATGGAAATTAGATGGTATGTGCAAAATGGCTGAATGGTTGTACGTAAGTCGTATGCAAATTGTATGTGTGTGCTGCTTACAATAGTATGCCGGCACAATGGTGTATTTTCTACTTAATACTCTCAGTTTCGAGTTGAACCAACCACTGCTATATTTTTGTTCAACCTTTTATCACTTAGCTCCATTATATTCGACCTATCTCTAATTCGCCTGCGTTCTATTCTTTCTCCTTGTGTGTCATCTTGATGGAACCACAATTCGACAGCATCCAGTTCCATTTCCATAACATATATTTAACTTCCTTTCTCAAATATAAATAAAACACAAAATTCTTTGAAACGAAATTTGCCTCAAAGTGACATTTCTTCGTTCGATACTAGGAGCTAGATTCGTACATTTCATAGCTCCAGTTGGCAATACTTCCATTCGATTCTGTTTTCTTACAGAGTGACGGCTACGATTAGAATCGCAAAGCACTTTCGCAAAAATGTAACTTTTGAGTGAGGCCCCAGATGTAGACAGAAAATAGAACTGCCAGACTAGTTTGCTGGTTTTAAAGTTATGCCACACGTTATTCAAGTCTAATAAATTGACATAGAAACAAAGCCAAATTTTGGATATTATAACAGTAACATCATCACAATACTATTTCCTGAAAGCCAGACCAAAATTCCGGTTTCATCTCCCTGCCAGACCACCAAGACGTTCTTCATAATAGCTGACAATGTTCTTTTTTTTTGCGTTAGCATCTGAGACAGAGGCTATATAACACCTTTTTCTCATACCAACAGGGATGATCTTTGGATATGTTAAAACTGACTGAGTCTAGAATCAACAGATATAACTACCAGATTTGTAGTCCGGTTATAAAGTAGTCCCAGACGTCATTGATGAGCGAAAGTATTTATCATGATTTCTGCGATTTATAGACTGCTTGCACTGCAGTTTTTTTTTTTTAAATAGAAAACAAAGAAAGCTTTGTTGACTGTTGTGATAGTTTGTAAAATTCCTTCATTACTGTTGCATTATTTGCTATTAAGATCGGTTGTCAGTAAAATTCGATACATATTATGCATTAGAAAATCTCATCTTCAAGACTTTGCTGCGCATTTTGCAAAAAGTGTTGCAATCTTATTATCTATTAAAAAAATGCTACTAAAAAAGTGCTATTAAGTTATAGAACTGCGTCAAGATCATAAGTTGGAATATAAGGAAATTACTCTTTATAGCCTTTTGAAATTATATAGTATAAATGTTAGGCACTGTATATTCATGTCCAAGTTCTAATACAAGAATCATTATCGATTTTGGCTTAGAAATGTCACGCATTTTATACTAATTTGCTTAAATATGCCATAGAAATGCAAATATATTAATTGGATAATTTGTATATGATTAGATAAAAACATGAAATATTTCTGACACACTACGCGGCGCCCTTGAAACTGCCTATGTATTCATATACTTTCCTACTCTGCCATTGAATAAATTTTAATTTGTAGCCAACTTATCATCCAGTCGAGTATAATCATACAACAGTCAATCATAAACAGTCTAGTGCTAAGACTTAACATCAGCCACAACTTCAAGGTGACTTTCCTAAATCGCAATAATTGGGAACAGAACAAACCTGCATTTGCCAACGATTCTCATGTGTGGTACACAGATGGATCCAAGACAAATAAAGGATTTGGGGCTGATGTATACGGTGTTATTACTGAGGCCTTCATCCATTCTTGTATGGAAGAATCTATCTCTGTATTCCAAGCCAAAACATTTTCTATAGAAATTTGCATCATAGATACAGTTGTAATCAACAAAAGCATTTATATCCTAGCAGATAGCAAGGGTTTATTAGCAATTAAATCCGACGAGAAAACATCCAACCTAGTATGAGGCTGCCTTCAACTACTCATAACGTTAGAGCAGAGCAAACAAAGTTCATCAAAGAGGCGAAATATCAATGCCTCAAGACAAGTCAATGAGAGTGGCGGGGTGTCCCAGAATCCTCAAGCAACGACAAACACTTAATTCAACGCAAGGGGACGAGGTGTCCCAATACCTACAAAGTCCAACAAACATATCATACATACGCACATCGCGAGGGGACAGGCGTCCCAGAAACACCAGCGTAACTACATCACGCAAACATATTCAACATCACGAACACATCCAAACACACGAAGGCATCGACATCAAACATCATCAAACACAAACAAGACAAGCGGCAGCCCACGAACAAAAGATGGTTCGGACGGAACCCATCAATGGCCGAGAGCCCACCCTAACCCTCGACTCTATGTGTGGAATGGCATGTTAAGGGCTCGTCCCTAGTCCCCAAATCTGCGCGGAATTCTACCGGGTAGATTAGTTTAACGCGTAATTCAAATTTTACTCCTTGTTCTATTTTCTTCTGGTAGTTTAATTTTGTTGAGCGGAAAATGGCGTTTTAGGGCCTGTCCTGTAACAAGTCAGGTCACTTCTTTTCTTCTATTTACTATTGGTGGGAGGAAACCCACTTTAGTAATTTTTAATTAATAATTGAGAGATCTCATCGAACAAATATTTTAATTACCTATCGCACGGTATATTAGAACAATGCACCACCATTTTTTGTTCTTATAATTATCAATGATCAATAGCTTGCTTGTTCATCACACTATATTGTATCAAAAAGGCAATAAGACATTTGAACCCAATCGGATTGCTTGCTTTAGTGATTCAAAATAAAGTGCTAGTAATAATCTTCCAGTTGGGTCTTTTCTTCAATTAATACAAAATGAAGATGTGTTTTTATTGGGAAAAATGAAAATTTAGTAGTCTTCATAGATGAAACTTTCGCGAAGATCACAAAATCGGTAGTTTTTCGCCGCATAAAAAAGTGTAAATATAGTGATGTAGAACTTTCTCGTGAAAACGCTAATGATTTCGGCTACCACTTATGTTACAAAAAGGTAACGGTTCTTATGGACAAATACAAGGAAGAATTTGAAACGGTTTGTCAGCATGAAGGTATAAGAAAAATTTGTAATAGTCATGTCAATGTTTCGAAAAATCACATTACCTTATCATTGGCTTCCGACGATCTTTGCTGCTGCCGTTGCTAACGAGCCACATCCCATTACCCCCATCCTCATCTGGACATGGCCATATTTTGAAGATGTTAGAGCAGGTAACTGCTGTGAAAGCTTTATTTAAGGGTTAAAAAAAAGTAGTAGACTCCGATATAGAGACCAAGTATTTGAGGACGCCGGAAGACTTAGTCTGCGCAACTGGAAGCAGTATGCCTAGAAACGCCGGGAATGAAAGGATGAGAGACTCCACATGGGACCCTTTAAGTAGAAAGAAATACCTAATAAGTATCTTGCGGCAAGCTATCTAAGATGTACAGATAGTCCAGCAACAATGAAAGTCTTAAGTTACGAATATACTGCTTGGCACTCTACCAAGCGTGTGGGCTTTTTTCCTGTCAAATAGGGATAAAAAAAAATTAGTTCGAAAAGTTCGACCGGCCCTTGGTTGTTTGACAAGCTTTGTCAAAAAGTTTGGCGTAATAATGCCAAAAGATTCATTTGCACTGTTTTTATTGTCGGTGTTAGATGGCACACAGTCTACACAGGGTCCAATCGTTTGTCAAGGCGTTTAACCCAAAAGTGTTTCACTGCATTTAAGAATTATTTGAAAATGTTTGACGAGGACGCATTGTGTCAAACAATTGCTTAGCTCAAATTTTCACAAACTTGTGGATCCTATACGATAAGAAAGTCTTAAGAATTATGTGCCGAAAGCACCGTCGACATCCTAGTTATCCGTTGTTTCGTGATTTAAAAATGCTTCCAGTTCGTCATCTTTATTGTTTCAAAGTGTTAAAAACTTTCTTCATGAGATCGGGAAATCGTAACTACAGAATAATTTCTGACTATAATCTTCGTGGAAATTTTTCGAATTTAGTCCCTATACCGATCTATCGCACCAACGCCCTTCGAAACTTTTATTTGGTTTCTTCGTGCCGCTTATTTAATAAGCTCCCACAGTCCTTAAGAGCTCTAACGGTTTCTGGAAGGTTTGATGTGTTAAGCAATGGCTCTTAGATCTAGATTATGCTAGTTTAGAATCCATATTATCTGACGTTCTGGTGTAACTACGTGTACTCTCTTTTTATTACCTTTATTTTAATTTTTTATATTTTTTTTTTGCCTTTTCACTTGTTTTTTGGATCTTGCTTCTTTGTAATTACATCTAATCACATACTATCTTTCACTTTTTCGTTATTGTATAATTTTTGTTTTTAAGGGTCACCCCACCCACAACTGAATTTATTTGCTGTAAAGCCCATTGAAGTTTATTTCATTTGATACTATTTAAATACTTGAAGTATATATAAATAAAAAATGTCATTATAATTATTTCTGAAATCCTTATTACTAGAACCTATGTATTATGTATTATAATTTTGTATGAAATAAATCTAAATCTAAATCTAAAAAATCTAATCGGAAGAGGTCGGGAAAATGGGTAGACGTGGGTTACCTTCCCAGTGGACTTGACAAGGCAGACTTACACCCCAAAAAGGTAATGGTGACCGTATGGTGGACGAGTGAGGCAGTTGTCCATTATTCCCTCTCAAACGCGGAGAAACAATCACGGCCGAGTCGTACTGTAGAGAAATCGACATAATGCACAACAAATTTCTCCAAAAACAGGCGTCACTGGTAAATAGGCATGGTCCCATACTGCTGCATGACAACGCAAGACCACATACCGCACAGTGGGCGTTCCTGAAGCTGGCGGAGTTGGGTTATGAAGTTTTGCCTCATCCGCTTACTCACCAGACCTATCCCCGACCGATTACCACCTTTTCCGAAATTTGGGCAATCACCTCCAAAATAAACAATTCATAAGCCCAGATGCCATAAAACAGGACTTTAAGGATAAGGAGTTTTTCAAAAGAGGCATTCTAGCTTTGGTGGGAAAACGTTACAAATGTAAATGGAGATTATTTTTGGAATAAACTTTTTTAATTTTTGAAATAGCGTTGTTTAACTTGCCACATAAAAATCAGCAACTTCATACCATATGTAACGACCTAATATCTGCTTTTTTATTTTTGGCAGCGAATCGTCCAAGTTGACGATTCCAATAACACGGCAAGGTACCAAGTTTGTATGAGTGCATTTCATTTGATTTCTATAGATGCACTAGTTGATACACACCTTGCTTTTACAGCTTGGATATCAACAGAGGGGCACTTTTTGTCCCGAATGAGACTTCAACAAAGCAATAATCATCCGAGATTAAGGGCGTGAGCTAAAAAATATATCTATATTTCCTAGGTCACGCCACAGAAACATATGATTCAGTTTATAAGAGTTTGGTCACATTTACGAAATAACTACATACATACATACATATTTGACGCAACAGCCTAGCGATGCAGCCTACGTGGTAGCGAGAATACTACCAATAGAAACTCTGGCAGTAGAACAGCAGCGTCAGTACTGCGCAAGAAGAGAAAGAAATAAGGCCAGCGAAAACCGGCTACATAAAACAGGAGGAGAACTGCAAGAACGCTGGAATGCTTTTGAGAAATGCAGGGGGGCTCATAGGCTCATACACCAAATTCAACCATGGATTGATAGACGGCATGCCACCTAAGTTGAAGGGAAGGCTCTACACCGCAGTTGTGCGTCCAGCGCTCATAAACGGGTCACAATTTTGGACGATGTACAAATCGTATGAGAGTAAATTAACGGCAGCTGAGATGAAGATGCTTCGCATGACAGCAGGAGTGACAAAGCCTGATCGAATAAGAAGTTCGAAGATCCGTGGAAGCTTTCACATCAAGGAAACCATCGTATAAAAAATAGAGCGCGACCGGCTCAGCTTGTATTGCCACGTTCAAAGAAGAGATCATTTGAACCCCGTTTAAAAGGCAATATCAATGCACGTTCCAAAGACATCGCGATGTAGGAAAGGCAGGCCCATAAACGCCTGGATCAGACAAATGCGACGACATCGGCATTTCATTGGCCTCAGTAACCGAGTGATCCAAAATCGGAAGGCCTGCCGATATTTTCTGAGGTGAAATAGGCGAACCCCACAGGCGGATCAGTAGAAATGCAGTGAAGTGGGATGGTTATGATCCTTATTTTCGGATCATAACCTCGCTGATAAAACGAAGAAGAAGAAGATTGATAGACGGCATGGAGAACTTGATTTTTACTTAACGCAGTTCCTAACGGGCCATGAATGTTTTCGTTCGTACTTATTTAACTTATAAACACGACAATAGCCCCTACTGCCTGCGTTGCACTGACTGCATAGAAAATGCAGAAAACATGTTTTTCCAATGGCCAAGATTCCTCCACGAAAGGAATGCACTAAGGACTGAACTCGGCCACCCACTGGTGCCAGAAAATATCGTTGGCGAAATGCTAAAAAGCCAGGAGGCATGGGACGCAGTCGCTTGGAGTGCGCATAATGAAGATTCTTAGAATCTTAGAAAAGCAAAGGAAAGAATCAGTCCGGCAAAATACAATAAATGCAGAGCAGGACGATGCAAAAATGCGCTAGTAGTATACAGTAGACTAACCCCCCCCCACGGTGAAATGATTGACGGTAGTACCACGAGGAATGGGGCGGTGGTGGGAGGGGAGCGGGTAAGAGCCCCACACTGTTACTTAGTACGTACTGAGTTTCGCCTTTTGAAGATTACCCCTCCCAAATAAAAAAAAGCCCATAAAAGGCCTAGGCCTAGGCCTAGCTTTTAGGGCAACCACTCGTGGTGTGTGTGTTATATTTTCCGAATGGAAGGGATCTACAGTGTTGTGCCGTATATGAAGTGCAATTTCATTTTGTTATTGAGAAGCTTCTCATGACAACAATAAGGTAACACTATACAAAAGCCCTAGTTGACAAAACGCCCCAGTGGTCTGGAACGTACACAAGTGTGGTTATGCATCTGCAACTAAATGTGTCCAGACCAGTTTTAGTCTTGGGCAACTGCTTTAATAAACCATTGTGTTTTCTTTGTCCAGTGACAAAATGTCAGTGAGTACAATAAAAATTTCATTTGTTAAGAAACGCAATATTTCCATATTTTTGGTGGGGCGTTTTGCACCGAGAAATTTACAAAACGCCCTACTAGTCTAAGTCTAATACGATTTAAAAATAAACACAACCGAAGACGAAATTTGAGTTGAAGATTTATTTGAAGAATTATTACAAGACCGTTTCTTTAGAAAACTGGATCCGGCGCACATTGTGGCTGGGTTGGTTGTGCGAGTTGTGCGCGATATACATACATGCCAAATTGCAACAGCTGTGGCCGAAAAGCGAAGAGGTATGCCATACATAACAATTAAATTAATAAACACTTACTTTTTCCTTAAGGGCGATTTGTAACTAAATTGGGACTTTTTACCCGATAACCGAGTTACAAACGCCGCACTTAAACCTTTTTAAAAAACAAATATTATATATACTTAAATACTTTCTTATTAATTGAATTACCAAAGTCATAAGAAAGGACTGTTTTATATTTTTTTTAATTAAGCGTTTTATTCAGTATATTTTGAAAGTGGGGCGTATTGTATAGTTTTACCCTACTCTCGGATGTTTCTCAGACGTTCGCGAGAGGTGCGACCATGAAAAAACTAGTTGGTGTTTTCTGGGACTCGAACATTAAACCTCATGCGCAGTGGTCCGGCATGATAACCACTGCGTCACTGCGCCCTCGTAGTAACTGCTGTTAACATTTTAAATTGTTATTGGTTAGTTTTTCAGTTGGGTGATGAGTTATCATCCAGATAGTGTCTGTTTACTGGTAAGAGAAATAAAATGGTCATGTAGCTCTTATTAGTTGGTCGTGAAATAAGATGCTGAATAGAAACTGGGGAGAGGAATCATAGCAAATGGAATACATCTTTTTTTTTTCGTCGAATTAAAAAAAAAAAAAAAAAATTTTATTTCATTGGGCCAACCATAACACAACTTGCCAGAGGCCCCAAACTAACAGTTACGCTACTGGTGTTGCCCCTTATTTTTAATGTTTTCTGCCACTTCTACCATTTTTTAAAACTTCTAAGAGACCATTTTGATGCAGCACTAGAAAAGGGTAACGGAAATTATAGATAAGGCGAAAAACAAAAAAGAGTAAGGTGACGATGTGCGCTACTTTTGAAGACATATCACCCGAACGTTTGCAGTGGAAATAGCGATAGGGGCACACTTAGCATTGAGCACTATCATTGGAGAGTATTTGACTACAAATACTAAGACTAATCATCCATTAACTTAAACGATTGACCCTCGAAACGATTAAGTAAACTCAAGAATGTGGTCGGACCACCTGCTCTAACATATGAGTTGTATGCAAGCTTTGGTTAAACGTAAGCTCATTTGCTTGGCTTGAAGGAACCTATGATACCTAAGTCAGAATCCCTCCTCCTCCCGACATAGGAGTTAAGAAGACTGCTATCGTCAGCGCGTTTTAGCTTCATCTCCTTTGCAATGTAAAGGACTCTGATTTAACAGGACATATGAAAATCTTTAACAAAGTTCCGCTGCTAACTTCATAAGCTGTGTGCGTAGCTAACTTCGTGCCCAAAAAAAAAAAAATTTAATTTATCCAATCGCTTCAAAATCATCATCTCAAATTGAACCTACTGGGAAAAGCTTCAGTACCCTCAGTTGGAGCAACAAATTAATTGGTACACCAAAGATTCGGAAATGGAAAATGGTGTGGGTGCCCTGGATTATTTGATGCTAGTTTTAAATCTGCTGGTCACAATGCTTCCATCTTTCCAGCAGAGGTCTATGCTATAGAGCTATGTGCCAGAGAATGCATCAGAAAAGAACCTCCGAAGATTACACATAAACATTTCATCAAATAGCCAAGCAGCTCTAACAGCCCTCAAATCTTTCAGCTTTGAGTCAAAACTAGTTTGAAAGTGTCTCCTTACCCTCATGCAGCTTGCTCACAAAGACGTCGCTAGTAACGAGACTGCTGATGTTTTACCCAGATCTGGCCTTCAATCCAGATTCATAGGCCTTAAACCCCTTTTTAGCTTACAAATCAGCCAAAGAAAAAGCTAGGTCGTGAGCAACATGAACAGGGCTCATACTGGGACTCGCAAGTGGGTCTAAGATAAGCAAATAAATTTATAGATTTCTCTAGCAATGAAAGCAGCGTGTGTAACAGATTTTCCTTCAGTTCATTGTTCTCCTAAATACCACTTCCAGAGAATGGGCATTAACCAAATAAACACTTATAGATTATGTCTTGAGAACACTGGAACTCCCGAGCGAATTATGTGTGAATGTCCCGCTATTGCTCGAAGTAGACTAAAAGATTTTCATAAAGAGTTAACTGCCCCGACTGATATAATCTCCTCCACCGCCCAAATAATACTTAGCTTCCTTCAAGCACTTGATTTCAGCTAGGGCACAATATCGCACAGCGCCTCCTTTACGTGATAGTACAAAATATCATTCCGTAGCTCGCAGTACTTCGATGGGGCTCCTATTACCCCACTCCCAACTTTAAAAAAAGATCAGAACCCCACTTCAGAGATGGAGCACAGCACTGGGTTTTTGAAGCATTGACCTTAACTCGATTCACAATTCTGTCAATGGGACTTCGCGGTCGTCGCTGCTGTGACCGGACAGAACACTGAGGAACAGCAGTATATTTCGAGAAATGCCACCAACGTACTAAGTCATATTCTACGGAGGTTTTTAGAGAATTCTGATGCAGAAGTGTCGCTTAGTTAGAAACTGCAAGACACACCAATGTCTTGCCAATTCTTGAAACATAATTCCTTACGCTTTACACAGGAAAATTAAGACTATCAAAAAATTAGTAACCAGATTTACAATTGCACATAAACAGCAACCTTACAACATTAAAACTAAACTACAGGTAAAGCTAAAAGGCTTGTTTCTAAAAATCAGTAAGTAACGTATTTTCATGAATAAGCAAGTTTTCCAAATGACTTACTTGTGGGTAGTTTCATTGGAATGATATATGCATTCTTCTGTGCCTTCACTATCACAACATCTGTGGAATTCAAGTCATTCTCCTTGATGTTGTTCGCATCGACGATATTGAATCCGTCCAGCTTCTCGATGGGACTTTCCCCTGCTGCCTGCAACAGCGATGTGGCCAACAATTTTGCGGCATGAATTGTCTCATTTTGTGATGGTGTCAGCACTGCTGCTGGACTGTCGAACATAATGATTGATGGTTGTGATGGAATGCGTGTCTGTTGATTTGTACTTTCACTGCCACTAAATCCTGGTTCTACTACTGAAGGTGAAGATGATGATGGAGAGGATGACAATGGGGGCAAGGACGCTAATGAAGGCAGCAATGACGATGCCGATGGTTGTGATGATTGTGATTTTTGTACAGACACACTAGAATCGATAGAATTACCACTTGCAGAGGGGAATGTAGATGTTGATATCGATGTAAATTGTTCGAGAACAGACTTTGGTATCAGCGATGGCAATGGAGCCGGGGTGGGTGGTGGCGGGAGATGTTTACCTGAAAAGATGGAAATTTATTTGTGTATAGTAAATTGATTGTGTTTTTTATATAAATATTAAATAAAATAAATAGAGGGTGTTTTTTAAGAGCAACAGAAATGTTTCTTAAAATGATAACGCCAAGAATTGGGTTTGAATCAAAAATCGTTATTTAATATCAAAAATGGTTCATGACACTATGTTCTGAGCACGACTTCAGGCATATGGCCTTGCCGGCTGTTTTTGACGAAGCGCATCCTGTCGGACAAATTTCGGGCTACTCTTTCGAACATTTGGGGCTCTATCAAACCAATAACGCGCTGAATATTGGCTTCCAAGGCTTGAAAAGTTTGTGGTTTATTAGCATACACCAAAGACTTTACATAGCCCCACAATAAATAATTGAGTGGCGTCAAATCGCAGGAACTCGATGGGCAATTTACTGGTCCATTTTGCGATATAATGTTGTCGTTGAAAGAAGGGTCGACTTCAAGTAGCTCAAGAGCCAAATATGCTATTTCGCGATACAAGCCATGGTCTCGTGGCTTTAGTTCCTGCACCAGCCGGATCTTATATGGGTGTAGGCCGAGATCTTTTCGCAAAACTTTCCACAAAGTGGACAGACAAAGGCCAAACTGTTGCAATCGACACCGAATTGACAATTCCTGAATTTCCGCAACACGTAAAACCGATTTTCAAAATAAGTTTGAATGATATTGAAAGCGTTCATTTGGTATAAGTTTATTCATGATGATTTGTCAAGCAATACTGAAAATAAATGTGAAAGAACTGTCAAAAATGCCAGTACGGTTTGAAAGTTATACCTATTGGAAGATCTATAAGTCTAAAAAAAAAACACCTGTTACATAACAGGTGTTTAGTAAACGAATTCTGTCGAATGCCTTGGTGACTCGCGTCTTGTAAACATTATAACAACATTTTTGTAAGAGTGCAGAAGACCCGCTAGCACGTATCAAAAGAGCAGAAATGAACCCTACGCTGATACAAATGCAACAAAAAGAAGCAAAAGCCTTAGAGAAAGTCAAGAACGATGGAGCCTCTAGTTCAAGGCCTGGTTGACCTACCGTTTCCTTTTGAATATTGAGACCTAGATAATGGTAACAGAATACTGCTATTTTCGCTCATACTTTTACGACTTCAAACATGATGACTTACCCAATTGTCCGCCTTGCAAGGATACTCCTGAGAACGTGGAGCTCCCTAGTGTCACTTAATCTATTTACAAAGGAAATTCTCCGCATCGAATTCGAGAACATGCTTCTATAGATAAAGTTACAAGGAAACTGATTTAAGAATAATATAATAGCACACACAATACATACAAAAGTACATATATATGTATGTATATAATGACGGAAGAGCTGTTATGTGGGCCTGTGGGGACGTCGCGTTTCAAAAATGAATGGCGACACCGAGAACATATTTTGTAAGAGATAAAGTGAAGGGGATAGTCGTTATGTATTCCCAAACAATCCATTGAAAATTGTTTATAGAATACTCGATATGTCGGTGAACATTACATTCGTGAGTTATTTGGTCATGCTACCAAGTGGCGGATCCGCGATCACTATATGTACTTACATCTATAATTTGGCTATTCTGTTTAAGATATTACCAAGTAGCGTGAACATCAAAGGGCATCAAAGCGTCCCTGCCATCCTGTTCTATACTAACATAGGCGAAAAATAGTCTCGAGATATTTCCATCGTTCACCGTTCTCACTCAACAGTTGACGCCATAAGGACGGGTCTCAGACTTGGAATACGCAACGAAGTGAACACTATACGCTTTCTGGAGGATAAAGGCTTTGCCAAACAGAACGCGATCCAATTATTCTGATCACCGCGATCGCTGTACTGCGTAGAATTAAATAATTTTGTTCAAACAGAATGCGAGCCAGCGACGCGATCCAGTCGAGATCGCGGCGTGCCGATATCTGGTTATAAATGTTTACAAAGATCGCGGCGTGAAAGCAGAAATAATGACGGATGAGGTGGAGAAATTAATAGATTTGTTGCGCCCAAATGAGTTTCTCTATGATACACGACATCCCGATTACAAAGATCTTCGGTACGATGTATTTGTGTATCATCTCAAACTGCTCTCGAGACATACGAAAATAATTGAAGAAACGGTCTTCAAATAAATTGAGTTCCTTACAAAGACGATGGAATTCACCATAATCCTTCCTCTTTTTATTTATTTCAAGGACCGACTTTCTTCTCTTCTTTGATGCAAGAGTAAGAAGAAGAAGCATTTCATCTTCTTCAGAACTACTACTCATTTTTGCTGTACAGCTACCGATGTGTTCTGGAGAAAATCACTTTAATAAATGGATCGCTGGAAACTGCCCGCTTTATGTTTGACATCACAGATCGCGGCGAGCAACAGCGCGATCTGCCCGCGTCGCTGAATCGCGTTCTGTTTGGCGAAGCCTTAAGTAACAGTGCATCTATAACGACGTCATTCACATAGCCGTCGGTTGCCGGACAGAAAACGGAATCAGTGCTGGTCAGCAGCAGAGAGAAACTAGAGGTTATCACGATCAAAGTAGGTGGTCGTAATATAACATCGAAACTCCCAAAGCGCCTGGCTCAGCTGCAAGGAAAATCTCGAACGATTATGTAAAATATCAGTTCGAGTGAATGTAGCTCTGTCAATGATAAAGGTAAATATTTTATTGGATTACCCAGACGAAGTAGATTGTTTATTCCAACAAATAAGGTACGAACTGAAGAAAACTCACAAGGCCAAGACAAAATGGATTCTCATCTAGAAAAAAACACGAAGACTGAATTGCAATAAAAAAGGAACCAGTAATGGTTAAATTGGCGATATGGACAAGTTCTTCTTCAACATCAGTCAACTGTTGACAGAGCATACTTGCTTTCGAGCTTAAAGATAGGTAGAAGTAGTTGTGGGCGCCGTGGCGTAAGTGGTTAGTGTGTCGGATCACTACGCATGAGGTTCCAAGTTCCAATCCCAGAAAATACCACCTCTCGTGAGCGTCTGACAAATATCCGAGAGTATTGTTGTCACGAAAAAGCTTCTCAAATCGCCGTTCGGATTCGGCATTAAACTGTAGGTCCCTTCCATTCGTGTGAAAAATATAACGCACACAACATGAGTGGTTTCGAGAAGCTAGGCCCTGGCACTTTAAAGAGCTGTTGCGCCAAATATTTGTATTTTTTAGAAGTAGTTGTATCAGTAAACCAAGCGAACACTTAATTAGCGCAGAAGCGCCGTTTCAATATGCTTTCGAGGTTACTAACATAGGTTCAGTTGTTAATCCCGTTTGTCAGAGAAATTCTAGAAAATACAGAGAGAGTATTTCTTTAATGCCCGAAAATTACTTTGGAGTGGCGAGTCTTTGATAAATCAACCGGACGAAAGCATTCTCCAGTCTTCAATCCGAAAACAAGAGATCATAATTCTCGCACTTCACTACATTTCTACTGATCCGCCTATTTGACCTCAGAAAATATCGGCAGCCCTCCCTATTTTGGATCACTGCATTACTGAGGCCAATCAAATGCAGTTGTCGTTCCATTTGTGTAATCTAGGCGTTTATAAGCCTGCCACCCCTGCCTCAGGATGTCTTTGGAATGATTATTAATATTGCCTTTTTAACAGAGTTCAAATGATCTCTTCTTTGAACGTGGCAATGCCAACTGAGACGGTTGCACTATATTTTTCGTTTCCCTAACGTGAAAGCTTCCACGAATCTTCGAACTAAAGCTGTCTTCAATAAATATCGTAAACCTTAAGTAGCCAACAATTGAAAATTGGCAAAGGGCTGGAACTATAGGAAGCCAAAACCAGATACAGGCGAGAGCTATAATATGATGTAATATGAATTGAACCCCACCTCACAATTAAATACTTGACAGTAGTATTGTACAGAACAAAATAGGACATGGTATGGGGAGATGGGGTTAGTGGTTGAGAGTCCCTCAGTTTTACTGGGTACGGGCTCAGTTCCCCATTTTGGAAATTATTACCTGCCACCAACCTCGGGTGGGATACTGGCTCAACATGTCACATTTCGAGGCAGATCTGGCCTAAGCTGGACCAGAAACGTAGTGCCGAGTTGGTTAAACTAAAGCGATTACAGATCAGCTGCGTTATCGGTGTCATCACCGGACACTAATTGGCCAACATGTCAAAAGACTTGGCCTCTTTTCCAATGACTTCTACAGGAGCTGTAGAGACAAGGAGGAGGAGGAAACCATCCTTCACCATCCATGCACTTTTCCTGCTCTATCTAGGAGCTCCCTTCCTTAACGACCTCAGCGATTTGGCGTTCTTAGACGTCATGAGCACCCATCGCTTCATCAAAAGCTCCGGTTGGTTTTATTAGTCCCTGAGTGGTCCAATGGTAGATCCTTGGCATCACAATGGACCTTTACTGGTCTAAGTGTGTCTGCATCGTCGTGCAGATATCCAATCTAACCTAACCTACCTCCAATGCTTGTGAGTTGCAACTAACAAGTACTTTTGTTCGTTACGTGCGAAGGCAGATCAACGCGAATATGGTCTTCCTTGATCTTGAAATCAAATAGTTATATTCGTAATAGACTCAAGAAGTTCTGATAGTTGAAGTCTCTTCTGTTAAAACAAAAGGGCATTCAGCGAAACATAAAGAACCATATGAGGTCCGAAGTTCTCAAAGCTTTTATAGGACTGGAACTGAACATACCTATGTAGGCCCATCACTCCCTTTTAGAATTGTAAGAAGGCCCAAGGTCAGCGACCCAGTGCCTGGAACGTTTAGCATCTCATTGCATATTATTGTAGCATTTTTTGGCTATAAACTCGATTCAATGGCTCTTCCTTCTTCTTATTCTTCTTCCTTTTATCAGCGAGGTTATGATCCGAAAATAAGGGATCATAACCCTCCCACTTCACTGCAGACTGCAGTTATTCAATTCAGAAGCTTTCATAAGGTCTCAAAGTCTATTGCAGCTAGTTTGGTCAGTGAAACCAGTTCAATGCCTAGTTTCTACTTTCCTACAATGACTAACGGCGGATCATTCTATCAGAATGTTCAAAGGAGTCTCATTACTTTGTAGGAGCAGGTCGAGTTTCTTTAGTAATGTAGATGCCTCTTAAGATAACAGTGGCCAATATATAAGAATATAAGATTCGATTTTTAAAGTATCTATCCAGATTGTATTGAACTACAAGTAGAAGAAGTTGAACTGACAGAAGATCAATGTGAAACACAAGAAAGAAACCCTCTCCAAAATATTAAACGCCCTCACCGGACAATATGCTACAGGAAGACATGCCCAAGGATTAGGCACCTACTACAATGATTTCTGCAGAAATTGGAGTGACAGAGAATAAGAAGAACTATAAGCCACTTTCTATGCGCCTGTCCTGCGCTCGCCAACATCAGGAAGGCCACCTTGAGTGAATACTTTTTCAACGATCTAAATGATTTCGGCAATGCCTGCACGGCTAAAATGAACTCTTTCATACAGAGAAGTAGATGGTTCCTGGAGTAAGAGGGTGACCCATCCACCTTTCATATCGGCAATACAATTGACCTATTTCTGGTCTTAGTGCATTCTCAAGGAGGGGCGCTACTTACTAGCTAACCAACTAGCCAACCTATGTGTTTTTTGTGTACAAGGGTTGAGTGCTGGTTTTTGACTGTTTTCCTTGGCCATTCTGAGAGCATATTATTTCTAAGACTTTGATCTTACTACGGACGTTAGACTGCTTGTTAAGACTTTGGTTTATGAGTAGTTCACGCGCAGACTAACCGAGAGGTTAGATTAGCAATATGCTCACTAAAAATTCCAAACCCGAATCCTATTATCCAATTGGGTCCACCTGTATACCTTATTACATCTTGCTCCAATGGGTGGAAATTAGACTTAAATGAATATCCCGGTTGTGCCTTAATACGAAGTGGTTGACGTTCTGGAGCCTTGTGGAGGCCAAGTCTAGCTACTATTACTGTGTTAACTTGTATTGGAAGTAGCCCCAGGACCACGTCCTTTTCTAGTGAAGGTATGGGAACATTTTTTTTGTTCAAAAAGCTAATTTTTGTGCATCTCGGAGAAAACAACTAAGTACTCTCAGAACTGGATGCATATTAAGAAGTTAGCAGATGTCGTTTAAATAGTTATCAATCCACAACTTAGGAAAAGGTAACTCTGCGCTTTTCCCTGTATGCATGAGCCTGTTCGTCTTAGCTTACAGAAAAAATAAAAATTCATTACTACGCGACTGTTCAAAAAATGAAAAATATTTGGCGCAACAGCTCTTTAAGTGCCAGGGCCTAGCTTCTCGCAACCACTCATGTTGTGTGCGTTATATTTTTCACACGAATGGAAGGGACCTACAGTTTAATGCCGTATCCGAACGGCGATTTGAGAAGCTTTTTCGTGACAACAATACTCTCGGATGTTTGTCAGACGTTCGCGAGAGGTGGGACCGTGAAAAAACTTTGTTGGTGTTTTCTTTCGAACTTGGAACCTCATGCGTAGTGATCCGACATACTAACCACTTACGCCACAGGGCCCATAAGCGTAGGCTTATTGCTCAATAATTTTATACTAAACTATTTTAACGTAGGCTGAAGTATTTAGAGGAAAGGGGCCCTAGAGACGCAAAAGTCGCTGCACTTAAAGCCACACAACTACTTAGAGCAGACCAGATTTTGCTTCGCAATTCAAGTACTGTGCTCATGACCGCCAAATTTTGTATTACGCACACGAAAAGTAACATATACCATGCAGTCTTCAAGACATTATAATTTTGCCTCTAGGTAGATGCATATCTAACACTACGTAGCACTGTAAGATCTAATATTGCACTTGTACTCACCAATTCCGGATGGTTGTGGTGCGTATGAGTTATGATACGTTCGACTATAACTAGATACCGACTTGTGTGTCGAAAGTTGAGGACTTGTCTGGAATGTGTCTGGTGAGATGTGATTCGTCTTGTATGTTGTAGTGGTGTATGAAGTCGGATACGACAACAGGTGTTTCGTTTCGATTATAGATGATCCCTGCAGCAAAGAGTCCGCCTGATCTGCTGCTCCTGGAAAAGGTGGTAGATATCCAAGATTTCGTTGTTGTTGTCGCGTTGAAGCTGGCCCAGCATGTGTATATCCATTTTGGATGCACAAAGCGATTGCAAATATCCAATAAGCCTACAGCAAAGGACGAGAAAACAAACACAAGGTCACTAGTCACGCACGGTTTACTTTTTTTTTTTTTTTCTTAAAAAAATAGGATAAGCTATGTTCTTTTCGTTTTACCATTCGATTCATCACCCCATATACCATTGGATTCCACGAATAAACAAAGCACTAACTCACGTCTCGATCGCGTCGATACAATACACTAAACAAAGTTTGGACCCATCATTACCATTTATAACCTAGATCATCCAATTATTATTAGTTACGAGTGTTTGGGTCGTATCTGTGTGAGCGGCATGGAGCGAAACGAAAGCTCTTCATAACAGTATTGTGTGGAAGTGCGATTGGCTTTTGGTGGCGATGGTTTGTGTCTTATGACCATGGCATCCATTTGAAGGATGGCATTTGCCGTAAGATGATGATCGTCGTGAAGAGATCGATACACGTACCAGAGTAACAGATGAAAATCATATTTTTTGGATCATTTCACAATTTATGCAGATGTACTCGCATTTGTAGCCACAGGCGACATTGATGGTGGGCAGCATAAGGGCGACGGTACCAATCGGGCTCCATTCACCTGGTGTGGAAATTTTGGTGATATGCATATTGTTCAGTGCGATTACGACTTCTTTGGATTACGATTTCTTCAAACCAAATCGAGGCATGTTTCGCTTCTTTGATACAGTGACTTAGTGAACATAAATATCGCTAGTTTTACAATATTCAAAACATACCCGTGGGCGATAGTGCTAATATATCTCTCTGAATGATGAATGGATTAACGCATTCCATTTGTACGTATCTAATATTAATTGATGATGGATTTGGAAATAATTCAGGAAGCCAGTCTTATAGGAAGCAAAAGACAAAAATTGGAATACAAATTAATTACTGAAATCTTTGATGGATGACTAGAATTTAAAAATTTTCTTCGATTAAGACTACGTTATAGGTGTATGGTGTATTTTTTTTTAACGATTCCTAACGAGCAGATTTTTGTATCTTGGGTGGATTGAAAAATTCGCAGCCTTCTATATACTCAGAAAAAAGTGTTCTATTAATTTGTAAATAATACAGTTATTGCTTTAATAGTACCGATATTAATCACTTTTTCCTATAAAGGGTTTTCCATTAAGCGTTTCCTATCTTTAAATTTGAATAAAGCAAACTGTGAGTAGGATATCATTGAATTTTTTTATTTATTTAAAAGGCCCATGTATGCCATTATGTATAAAATATAACATCATTCAAATGTCCGCCGCGGCTTTGCTGGGTGGCGCGCATCCGAAACGTCCAATTTTTCATAGCTCTGGCGCATAAATCAGGCTGAATTGAACCAATGGCACTGATTATGTTGGCTTTCAGGGCAGTGGTGGTTTGTGGTTTATTGTCATAGACCTGTGACTTAGAAAACCCCACAAAAAGTCTAACGGGGTCAAATCGAACGATCTCGGTACCCAATTCACATGGTCTCCGCGTGAGATAACCATGTTCGGAAACCGCTCGTACAGAATGTCTATCGAAAAAATCCCAAGTCCACACCAAACATTGAATTTCTCTGGATGCGTTGCAATTTGGTGGATGTCGTGTGGATCTCGTCTCATTATCGTCCCAAATTCGACAATTTTGGTTACGAACCCATTCATCCATTCATCATTAACTTTGAGCTCCTGGGTCAGTTGAATCTTGTACGGGTGTAGGCCCAAGACATAACGCAAAATTCGTCAAGTTGTGGCCTGCGAAAGGCCGAGTTCTTGCGTTTCGTTGGCGTACGGGTGTTGGCGAATTGTTCACTGAACCGGTCGACTCGAATTTATCCACCACGAATAGTCCTCTCGGAAGGACGATTATGGCAACCGTAAAATGGGCGATGCGTGCGAAATGTTGCACGAACAGAAGACCCAATTTCATAAAACAATTTATTCATTTGCACATATTGTTGAATGCTACAGCTCTCCATGTTGATTTGGCAAGACAGACTTAATAAATAACACCCAATTTGACAGATGTAGCTTCAGCAATATGGCCGCAATCACCTGTCAAAGTTCGGAAATCTCCATTGGAAAACCCTTTACATTCAATAGTTTTCCAATTAAATTAAAAATGTGTGTATCATTGATTTAATAGTACTGACATTTTTATTTGTTAATGGTTAGAATTAATAAAAAAAATACTATAGATCTGACATTAATTCTCTTATTGAATTAAATAGATCATCTTATTACTTTAACAGTCTGAAGTAGTAAATTATTAATAATACCATCATTTTAAATTTTTAACGGGACAAATCTAGACATCACATTGGTTTAATAGTATATACATATATTATAATATCATCTTTTTCCTTATTTTCAAGAAGATATACTATTGAACTAAAAGGTTTTCCTATTAAAAAACTTTTCTTCCGCTATTCCGCCTACAGCAATTCATAAACATTTCGAACTTAGCATCTTAAATTTATGTGGTGAAGTTGTGCAAACAAAAATAAAAAGTTGTGGCTCTAATTTAATGCAAGGGATGCATGCCAAAGCACCTATATGTGCCAAATTATTAATTTGTACAGATTTTTAAAATATCTCTCAAATTTCTTCAAGTGCTACTGACACAGCAGTAGCAGAATCCCATATCAATCTATGCACAAGGGATCAAGAGGCTGGTATTTGGGTAATACACAATAATGAGCAGTGGTCTGAAATTAAAAAAATATTGGATTTAGATTATGTACAAATGTAAGACAGAAGTATATTAAAACGAAGGGGGAAGATGTTCTTAAAAAATGGCCACTCTTTAAACATAGCCTTGGACATACTTTGGTAAAGAAATTATATATATGTACTTACATACATGCCTGCGTAATCGAGTAAGTAATGTGTTCTTTTCATTTTAAAAGCCGACATAACATAGACTACATAGTTTTACGCCAAGAAAACCCATCCAAAATATTTTCACTTTGGGTAACATTCTGGAAAAAATTATCCCATATTATAATATTGGATCATTGCAAAAGTTCATGCCCGATCTTCATACGTGGCGGAAAGTTAATTTTATCGCTAGACCCCGTTGAGTTTAGTCAAATTGTATGTGAAACAAAATTTCTAAAATGGAGAACGAAAAGTTACACCTTCGACATGTAATGCTGTACGAGTTTCGGAAAGGAACGAGTGTTGGAACTGCAGCAAAAAACATTCAGAGCGTTTATTAGGATCGTGCTCCTGCTCTTACGACCGTTAAAACGTGGTTTGGTAGATTTCGTAACGGTGATATGACCTTGGACGATCAACCCCGTTCTGGACGGTCTTCCGAAATTAATGACGACATTTTGCGAACCTTAGTAAAAAATAACCCGAAGATTTCAACTGAGGAGATTGCTGAGAGGCTTAATATTGATCATTCATCAGCATTTTGCCATTTAAAGAAGCTTGGATTAACTTCCACGTTCGATACGTGGGTGCCACATGGTTTGATGGAAAAAAATAAGCTGGACCGCGTCTCCGTGGCCATATATCTGCTTAGACGCCATAAAAACGAACCTTTCTTGGATCGAGTCGTAACAGGTGACGAAAAGTGGATTCTGTACAACAACGTGCAGCGAAAAAGAAGCTGGAAACAAGCAGGTGAAGGTGCAGAACCCGTGGCAAAAGCTGGCTTACATCCAATGAAAGTACTGTTATCTGTTTGGTGGGATTCCAGAGGTATAATTTTTTTCGAGCTTCTTTCACCTGGTGAAACAATCACGGCGAATAAGTACTGTGAGCAACTCCCTAAGCTTAATGAAAATCGTCTGGTTTTGGCAAATCGAAAAGGCGTCATCTTCCAACATGATAACGCCAGGCCACATGTCGCCGACAAACGCTGCAAAAACTGAAGGAGTTAAAATGGGAAATCCTTCACCACCCACCGTATTCCCCAGACATTGCTCCTTCCGATTTTCATCTGTTTCGGCCCCTTCAGAACGGTTTGAATGAAAAAAAAAATTGGTTCTCCCGAAGCTGTCGAAAACTACCTTACCACATTTTTTTAAGGAAAACACCGCAGTTTTTATGAAAACGGAATCTGCAAGCTTGTAAAACGTTGGGAGACAATTGTAGAAAATAGCGTTGAAGGTAAAGTGATGGACCCCAAGGTACATCAGTTATTCTTTGCTGACGATGGAGCCATCATAAGTGAGGATCCTACATCCCTGCAACGAGCACTTGATGTGTGGGTGGACGTTTTGGAGGGAAATGGGTATCGCATTAGTTCAAAAAAGACAGAGTACTTGTGCTGCCCGTTCTCTGATCCACTCAGGCCTATTCCAGACATTTATTTGAATGGAACAGTGCTTCCCAAGTGCGAAAAGTAAAATCGGCAGGCCTGCCGATATTTTCTGAGGTCAAATAGGCGAACCCCACATGCGGATCAGTAGAAATGCGGTGAAGTGGGAGGGTTGTGATCCCTTGTTTTCGGATCATAGCCTCGCTGATAAAAGGAAGAAGAAGAAGCGGGGACTATATAATAGATTAATAAAGTTGTTTTCTTTAAAGTGTAATCGCTTGTGTTTCATTATCAAATCGGGCATGAAATTTTGCAATGATCCAACACGTACATATTATTTGCGCCGTGGCGCAAGTGGTTGGTGTATCGGACCACTGCGCGTGATGTTCCAAGTTCGAATCCCAGAAAACACGAACAAGTTTTTTTCACGGTCCCACCTCTCGCGAACGTCTGACAAACATCCGAGAGTATTGTTGTCAACAAAAAGCTTCTTAAAAACGCCCTTCGGAAATGAACCTAAATTGTAGGTCCCTTCTATTCATGTGCAAAAATTTAACGCACACAACACGAATGGTTGCGAGAAGCTAGGCCATGGCACTTAAAGAGCTGTTGCGCCAAATATTTATTTATTATTTAGAGGATAAAAGCTCTCTGGATAAAATCTGTGGAAAGAATTGGAAACGGACATTAATGATACTTACTTACTTAGGTGGCGCTACAGTTCGGGGTGAACCTGGGCCTCAACCAAAAAGCCTCTCCATTTAGCTCGGTCTTTAGTTAATTGCCTCCAGTTGCGCACTCCAAGTTGGTCGAGGTCCCCTTGAACTTGTGCGCGCCACCTACACCGATGATTCCCTCTACTGCGTCGTCCCTCGGGATTAGATTCGAAAACTCTGCGGGCCGGAGAGTTGGTGTCCATTCGCTCTACATGTCCTAGCCATCTCAGACGTCCAATACGCAGTTTTTGACTAGGTCGATGTCGCTGTACAGCTCGTATTGTTCGTGATTAAATCTTCTCCCCCAAAACCCATCAACGCAAAAGGGACCGAAAATCCTACGAAGAATTTTTTTCTCGAAGCGACCAAGGATATCTTCATCCTCTTTTAATAAAGTCCATGTTACAGCACCGTAAAGTAGGACTGGGATGATCAGGGTCCTATACAGAGTCTCCTTAGTTGTTCGAGATAGGGATTTACTGTTGAATTGCCTTATAAGCCCAAAAAACAAGGATTGGCAAGAGTTATTCTTTGCTTGATTTCTGCGCTGATGTTGTTTTTCGAGTTTATTCCAGAGCCAAGGTAGACAAAGTCCCTTACTACCTCGAAGTTATAGCTGCCCACTGTGACGTTTTGTCCAATTCGTCGGTGTTGGCTTTCCCTTTGTTTGTTTATAATTTTTGATTAAATGAAAGAGAATGGATCTTATATTGATAAATGTTTTATTTAATGTCGGCAATTATGTATGGAATACAATATCAGGTAAATGTCCGCCTCTGCTAGTCCCACAAATGCGAGCCCTTTTGAGCACATTTTTCATTACATTCTCACACATTTCACGCGGTATTTCATTAATTTCATCACGAATATTTTGTTTGAGTTGCTCAAGCGTTTCTGGTTTGTTTGCATAAACCTTGCTTTTCAGATATCCCCACAAAAAGAAGTCAGGAGCAGTCAAATCAGGCGACCGTGGAGGCCAATCAACATCACCATTTTTTGAAATAACTTGTTGTGGAAAGAGGTCTCGCAGTAATTCCATTGTAATCCTGGCTGCATGCGATGTGGCATCGTCTTGTTGATACCACATGTTAATCAAGCCCAACGCATGCAGTTGTGGCATTAAAAAGTTTTCAATCATATCACGATATCGCTCCCCATTCACAGTTACCGTTACGCCGTTTTCATTTTCAAAGAAGTAAGGTCCAATGATTCCTCCTGACCAAATTGCACACCAGACTGTTACTTTTAATGGATGCAAAGGTGACTGATGAATAATTTGAGGGTTTTCCATTGCCCAGAACCGACTATTCTGTTTATTCACATATCCATTCAAATTAAAATGTGCCTCGTCACTCATAATGATTTTTTCATGAAAATCGGGGTTGTCATGGGCTAGCTGTAACATCGTACATATTGGCATATGTACGGCGGCGTAAATGGTCTTCTTGAAGAAGCTCTTGTGTCAACTGAATCTTAAATGGAAACAAATGCAAATCCTTGTGCAAAATTGTGGCCATAGTTGTTCTTTGAAGACCAAGCTCCTGAGCACGGCGTCGAATTGAGGTTGATGGATTGTTTTCAACACTTCCTTGAACAGCAGTAATGTTTTCAGCCGATCTTGCAGTACGTTGTGGCCCATGCTTGGGCCTATCACCTACAGACCCTCTTTCTTCGAAATCATTCACTACACGATAAATAGTGCGTTTTGTTGGCACGTGGTTTCTCCCAAAAATTTCACGTAACTTTCTCATCGTCACAGTAATCGATGATTGATTTTGATAAAATGTTTTAACGATTAAAACACGTTGGTTTATCGAATATTTTTCCATAATAAATTCGCCACGTGTCTACTTCACGACTGCCAAATATGAATTGTCAAGACTAATGTTTACCAAAATGGCGGCAAAACAAAGTAGTATACGTTCCCGGCGGACACCCTGTACTTGGTTTTGCCCTCGTTTATCGCTAAACCCATTTTGGCCGCTTCCGCCTCAATGCTTGCAAACGCATCGGTGACAGCCCGCTGAGTTCTTCCGATAATGTCTATATCGTCGGCGTATGCAATCAGTTGTACAGACTTGTAATAGATTGTGCCTCCGGTGTTGGCTTGTGAGTTTCGCACAATCCGTTCAAGTACAATATTAGAGAAGTCACATGACAGCGCGTCACCTTGTCTAAAACCATCTTTGACATCAAAGGTCTCGGTGAGGTCATTACCGACCTTGATGGAGCAGCGAGCGTTTTCCATTGTCGGCCTGCACAGACGGACAAGTTTGGCAGGGATGTCAAAACTAGACATGGTTCTATAAAGCTCTTCTCTATAGATGATGTCATAGGCGGCCTTGAAATCGATAAAGAGGTGGTGAGTATCGATTTGGAATTCTTGGGTTTTCTCCAAGATCTGCCGAAGTATGAAGATTTGATCGATGGTGGACTTTCCTGGTCTGAAACCGCACTAATAGGGTCCAATCAGGCTTGATAAAAGGTTTCAGGCGTTCACACAATATCGCAGAAAAGATCTTGTATGCGATGTTGAGGAGACTGATGCCTCTATAATTGGCGCAGTTGAGGGGGTCTCCTTTCCTGTGGATCGAGCAAACGATGCTGAGGTTCCATTCATCAGGCATACACTCGTCTGACCAAATCTTAGAGATGAGTTGGTGTATGCACTCTACCAATTCATCACCAGCTGCCTTAAAAAGTTCGGCCGGTAAGCCGTCAGGTCCGGCAGCCTGTTGGATTTTAGCTTGGATATTGCTATCCTCACTTCGCTTTGGTCAGGTGGACGGAAATTTTGACTATCATCGTCTATGTTGAATGGTTCATTCTGCCTGACAGCGGGATGTTGGTCTTTGTCGCAGTTATACAGTCTGCAGAAGTAGTTTTTTCATATTCTCAGCACCGACTGTGATTCTACTACGAGGTTTCTATTTTCATCTCTACAGGTTTCTGTACGGGTATTGCTTCTCTGACACGTTCTTTTTACCTTTTGGTAAAACTTCCGTACATTGTTCCTGGAGTATAAACTCTCGATATTCTCAAACGCGCGCTTCTCATGCTCTTTCTTCTTCTTTTGGAGAAGCCGATGTTCTTCCCGTCTCTTTTGCTCGTAGAGCTCACGAGCAACTCTCGTCTTCCTTTGCAGCACCGCTTTGTATGCCTTTTTTTTTGCTGCATGCACTCGACGGCATTCTTCGTCAAACCAGGGGTTTCGCGGTGGTAGGCGAGCGAGACCCAGCACATCAGTCGCGGCGTTTCTTATGGCATGTTGGCAGCGTTGCCCCTGGTCTTCGGCACTTAATGCTGCCGGCATAGGAGTGATTGAGAGATTTCGGGATACGCGTTCAGCGAAAAGTCTGGCGGTCTCTTGCGATTGTAGCTTTTCGACGTTAAATTTTCTCACAGTGATTCTTCTTTGTTGCTCAGATTGGGATATTCGCATTCGGCTACAACAAGGTAATGATCCAAGTCTATGTTGGCCGCTCGGAAGGTCCGGACATCCAGAATTTGGTTGATCGTTACATGATCATTGGAGCGCCTTGTCTGCTTATGAATACCGAGATGAGGAAACCATGTGCTACCTATGGTGACATTTCGCTCCACAGCGAAATCAATTAGCGTGGTGTCGTGTAGGCTATGCTTACCGACTGCCCTACCAAAGACGTCCTCCTTTCCTATTTTGGCGTTAAAATCGCCCAATACGATTTAACGTCGTATTTAGGACATTGCTCGTATGTTTTGTCGAGGAGCTCGGCTTATGTTAGCGAATTTAGCCTTGATCCGGATAGTCATAATACGCTCGCTAACGTGTCGGAAGCTTAAGACGTCTTGCCTAAGTCTGCGGCATATGACAAATCCGCGTCCGATTAAGCGTTGCCTGTTGCTTCTGTAGCAATCACCGTAGTAAATGTCAAAGTTTTACATCCTCTTTTTGCCCAGCCCATCCCATCGCACTTCCTGCATGGCGGTTATATCTGCTTTATAGCAGTCTAGGGCCTCTGCTACTTGTTCGGCTGCACGTGGTCTGTAAAGGGACAGAACATTCCACGTACAGATCCGAAGGTCGTTGTCCTTATTTCGTTTGCTGGGGTCGTCATTGTTTGAATCATCCTTATCTGAGGCTTTTGGTTGTTTCGGAACCATCGATTTTTTGGGTGGTAGGGAAGTTACCCCGACGGCACAACCCCCAACCTAGAGGGCCAGTTTCTTAATTATTCCCCAAGGACGAGGGGCCGGGTACACCGGTTCCAGTAGTCCACTACGGGAGTATGAGTGCTGCCGTTGGCCCATTAAGGGCTCCTCCGCCACCATCTTTATTCCAATGTCCTGACCAACATTGGAAATTCCTTACCGACCTGTGATCCGAATACGTCGAAGCAGCTCGCGCAAGGTATTCCCTAAGTTCAACCTAACCTGGCTGGTCAAACGGTAGTGCGTGCGATAATATGAAAACACAAGCGTTTTCACTCAGCTGAGGCCTACCAACTCCTACTCTCAACCTCCACGCGGTGACAGCCGGGTGCCTAGTACCTTAATCCAAGAAATGGGTAACCAACCCCGTTTGGCGGATTCTTGGTGGCAGCAGATGAGAGAGGGGGGGAAGAGTGCTTTTCTCACTAGAGCACTTCTTCCTGTTCTAGGCGGCAGCGGACGAATTCCCTAGACGGAGTCAAAGGTGGCGTCTATAGTTCCAGTTAGGTTGAACTTAGTGGACATTAATGATGGTAAGTTGAAGTATTTTGTGGTCATATGTGTATGTGTTTCAACTATGTGTGTATTTTTGTCATATATCATATATTTAAAATAAACATAAAAATAATTTCTATTTTTAATTATTATTACCTTAAAAAACATCAATTCAATTTTGTACTATGTAATATTTAAAAAAAAAGAAGGAAATTACCGAATTGTTTTATTTTTATTTAATTTTTAATTTTATTATTATTTTTTTTGTCAGCCAAATATGAAATACCTAGGTTTAATTTGATAAGATATACTATTGATTAATAATACTGTCATGGGTATAAAATAATAGGACGATCCCTTTAAATAGTAGTTGTTCTTAATACGGTTTTCCTTTAATTTTAATAGTATCTACGATTCCTACTTATTATTCTTTGTCACATTAAATTAATAGGAGACGTGTTAAAAGTAATGCTGTACGAGTATACTATTACAGATTAATAGGACACAATATAAATTTTAAAATGAAATTCTATTGGAAAACGAAAAAGAATAGCACTGAAATAATGATTTTGAAAGAATTATTTTTATGATACAAATCCCAATGACTAATTTTAATAGTAAAAAACTGTGAAAGTAATAGTAAAAGTAATTAATTGAACAGGTTTTTTTTCAGAGTTTAGAAATAGTTTTAATTCCAAATGGGTACTACTCCCATCTATTTTCCAACATCCTAAGAGTGACTGTGAAGTTTCATTCCTGTGCTGCATTTAGTTCGATGCGTACAGGTGCTTAAGTGAGCCAAAGCAAACTAAGTTAAGAAAAAATGGAAAAGCAAATCGAACATCGTGCTATTATAAAGTACCTGTTTAAAACAAAAAAAAATACTCAGAAGCAGATCCATAAAGATACAGTGGTAATGTTAGAGGAATCTGCCCCATCCAAAGTAATAGTTGAAAAGTGTGTAGGCGTATTCAAAAGTGGACGAGAGAGAGTTGAAGACGCCCCACGCTGTGGAAGACCATAAACTTCAACTACAGAGGATAGGTTAGGTTAGGTTAGGATCGGCCCTCGATGAGGATGTACTTAGACCAAGAAGTAGGTCCATTGTACTGCCGATGTGTAAGGCGGGTGGATCACCCTCTTACTCTTGGAACCATTTGCTTCGTTGAATGAAGTCGAGAATTTTAGCCGTGCAGGCGTTGCCACGATCATTAAGATCATTGTAGAAGTATTCACCCAGAGTGGCCTTCCTGATGTTGGCGAGCGCAGGACAGGCGCACAGGAGATGACTGATGGTCTCTTCTTCCTCTTCATCTCTGCAGCTTCTGCAGAAGTCGTTGTGAGGGATACCTAATCTCTGGGCATGTCTTCCTATGACGCAGTGTCCGGTGAGGACATTTGTTATTTTTGAGAGAGTTCCTCTCTTGTGCTTCAAGAGTCCGATGGACCTGGATTTATTGAGTATCGGCCAGAGCTGTCTGGCGGTATGACATTGGTCTAGATGTTGCCATCGATGATTGGCTACCATCTCGGCATCAATTTGAATAAGGTACTTAACATAAGACGCTGGCGCTTCGATGTCGGTGATGCTTATGCTATCTGTACCAGAGGAGCCTTGTCGTGCTAGTTCGTCGGCTGCACAATTCCCCGGTATGTCACAGTGACCTGGTACCCAGCAAAGGGTGAGGTTGTACTGACCAGCTATCTCGTTAAGAGATATGCGACAGTCTTTCACTGCCTTAGATCTCGTAGTGCTGGATGCGAGGGATTTGATGGCTGCCTGACTGTCGACATAAATAACAATATCAGGTGTTGATAGTGTGCTAGCCGCCAGCCAGTCAGCAGCTTTGCGAACTGCGGTGATTTCGGCTTGAAAAACGCTGCAGTAGTCTGGAAGGTTAAAGGAGAGGTGTATGTCCAGATCTTCGGAGAAAATTCCGGCACCGACTCCGTCCTTGGTTTTGGACCCGTCCGTGAAGATTGACAGCGATTCGTTGTAAAGGACATTGCGTTGCGTCCACTCACTTCTGTCCGGTATCGAGTGCGTGCAGCCCTTGTTAAAATCGTATTCAGTGGGCAGATGGTCAGTGGAATTGGGAAGATGACGGTGCATCGAAAGTATATTGGCATGTCCCGTGTGTTGCTCCTTCCACTGCCTGGAGCCTCTCAGTCTTATTGCCGAGCTGACAGCCAATTGCTTACTGACGATGTCAATCGGGAGCAGATGGAGCATGGTTTGGAGCGCCGCTGTGGGAGAAGTTCTCAGTGCACCGGTAATACTGAGACATGCAACTCGCTGAATTTTTTCCATTATGGAAAGGTAGGATTTCTTCTCCAAGGCGGGCCACCATACCAATACTCCATACATGAGAATCGGTTTAATGACCGACGTGTATAGCCAGTGCATGAAGCTTGGCTTAAGGCCACAGGTGGAGCCTACTGCTTTCTTGCAGATGTATAGAGCGGCCAGCGATTTCCTGGCCCGTTCGACGACATTCTCCTTCCAAATTAGCTTGCGGTCAAGCTTTAGGCCTAAATAGCTAGCACTATTTGAAAGCTTGAGTGTGGATCCCCTTATCTTGGGCGGAGTGAAGTCAGGTAGCTTGTGTTTTCTTGTGAATAGAACTAGCTCGGTCTTCGTCGAGTTAACGGAGAGGCCGCATTTATCGGTCCATCTGAGCAGTTCATTGAGAGCAGACTGCATGACATCGGCCAGCGTCTGCGGGTATTTGCCTGTTGTTAGAATGGCGACATCATCTGCATAGGCAATAACATTGCATCCAGTTTTTTCGATATTTAGAAGGGCCTCGTTGAGCCCCAAATTCCACAATAGTGGAGACAGTACACCCCCTTGAGGGGTGCCTCGATGTACATGTCGCTTAACAGTACTACTTCCGAAGGATGCTGTTATCACCCTGTTCTTTAGAATGTGTTCTACGAAACAACAGATGGGTTCGCATATGTTGAGCCTACGTAAGGCACTGGTAATCGAATTTGTTTCAACGTTGTTGAAGGCTCCCTCTATGTCTAGAAATGACACTAGGGTGAACTCTTTGGTTGAGAGTGATTTTTCGATAGGGTGGATGATGGAGTGCAAAGCCGTTTCCACAGACTTACCTTTTTGGTAGGCGTGCTGTGACATGGATAGTAGGGTGCTATCAATAGTGGCCTTAATGTGTAGGTCCAGGATTCTTTCCAGAATCTTGAGAAGGAAGGACGTTAGACTAATAGGTCTTAGGTCCTTTGGGAGGGTGTGCGATGTCTTGCCTGCTTTGGGTATAAAGACAACTCTTACCTCGGTCCAGGCAGTTGGTGTTGTTCCGAGCTCAAGACAAGCCTTCAGAATGCAGGAAAGATACTGCCATACTATATTGAAGGCCGTCTGAATCTGGGCCGGAAAAACACCATCCGGTCCCGGGAATTTTAATGGTTCGAAACTGTTTACTGCCCATTTCAGCTCATCTTCGCTGATAAGATGAGGAGGTGCCTGTGGGCGTGCAGCATTTACCAGGGCACGATCATCGTTGGGGGTAGGCGTGCAGCCGGGGAAGTGAGTGTCCATGAGCAGGTTGAGCGATGTTTCGTCCGATTCAGCCCAGGATCCATTGGGATTCATGAGGACACTAGGTATAGTTGGTGTTTTGGAGAGGACTTTTCGCAGTCTAGAGGATTGAGACGTGTTGTCAATACTCTGACAAAAACCGCACCAGGATCTGCGTCTAGCTTTCCGAACCTCTATTTTGAAGTTCTTCAGACTTTCTTTGTAGATCTCCCAGTCCAGTGGTAGCCTTGTTCGTTTGGCTTTATTGAATTGCTTCCTGCTTGTGCAGCGAAGGCTGTTGAGTTCTGCATTCTACCATGGGGGACGATTGCCCACCTTTCTTCTTGTGGTCGGACAGGATTCGATGAAAGCTGTATTAAGTGCAGATGTTAGAACGGTGTTTAGCTTGTCTAATTCCAGTTGTGTAGTTGGTGTAGTGTACACTTGATTGGATAGTTTAGCAGAGAGGGATTTATTGTGTAAGCACCAGTCGGTTTTCCGTCGATTGCGGAAGACCAAGGGTGCGGTACTGTGACAGATTTCCAGTTTGTACTCCAGATAGCGGTGATCGGAAAACGAATGACTGTCAGATACAGTCCAGTTGGAAATTGCAGGATAGATATTTTGGGAAGCAAAGGTGACGTCAAGCACCTCTTGCCGGGTCTTGGTAATAAAAGTAGGACTATTTCCTCTGTTACAAACTACTAGGTCGGTGCCTACTAAATACTCGAAAATAGACCTACCTCGAGGGTTAGTGTCGGTACTTCCCCGTAGATCATGGTGCGCGTTGGTGTCGCACCCCAATAAGATGGCTACTCTTCTCCTCCTTGCTTCATCTACCACTTCTTCCACTTCCTTGGATGGAGCAGACTCGGGGTCTTCATAGGGTAGGTATCCTGACGCCAGCCAGATGGTGGTGTTCTTTGATTTAAGCAGCGTTACTGCTAGGTCTCTTGTGCTATGGTGGGGAAGAAAAGTTAAGTTTAAGCAGGTTTTAGCAAGAATGCAAGCTCGGGTTCTACCTACATTCTTCGCGTGGTATAGCGTATATCCTGGGGCCCTTAATCCTATGACGGTGTCATCTCTTATCCAAGGTTCTTGGATCAGGGCGATGTCAAAGCCTCGTTCACTGAGGCGAAGTAACAGGTTAGCGGATGCTAAGGAAGAATGGTGGAGATTAATCTGTATCAGTTTTAGCATCATTATGAGCTGATACGGACCTCTCCACGACGGTAGCGTTTAGGTCATCGGGGGATGATGGTTCATCATCATGGATTACAACGCGGGGGAGGGCGGGAGTCGCCGAGTTAGAGGGACCTGCGATGCTATTACGGTCCGCCGTGAAAAGCCTTACATCAATTACCTTCAGACCACAACGGATCTTAAACTCCTTCGCGCGGAGTAGAGGTATTGATTCGGCAGTTAGAGAGATGACTTGCGAGCGGCCAGATCTCTTGGTGTCGTTATCCGTTTTTTTAGAGCTCGGTGGCTCCTCAAATGCCTTCCAGTCTTTGACTGGTAGGTCCGGATTTTGGAAGGCAATCACCCTAAGAACTTTTGCTGGCTCGGGCGGTTCGAGTGGAACCCAGATCCTCGCTTTCGGCCTATGGGGGATTTGGCTCCGTTCCACCGCCTTGAGCTTGGCTCCTGGCCAGATTTCACCTATGCTGCTAATGGCAGCGGCGATGAAGTCGACCGAGTTCTGATCGTCGCATGCGATCAGCTTAACAAAGCATTGATGCCAGCCAGCGTCTTGAAAGGTGGGTGGAGAGTTGGGATGAGTTATTATACGCTCGTAAAGGCAGTTCATCACTCTGCCTTCAATGAGCCTCCACTTATCGTAGGAGATCCTCCCCTCTTCGTCAGACAGGTCCACTATCGCGACGACGAGGCTGTCCTTGACCGTCTCGGAGAAGGGTTTGGAGCTCACTGAGCTCTTCGTCTTCTTCGAGGCGTTGGACTCCTCGTCTACGGACCTGCGTCTCTTGTGCGCAGAGTCTATCGCGACTACGGACTGGCCCCCAGCTTGGTTTGGTAAACCAGATCGACTCGGTGTGTCGTTAGCATGGGAGCGATTCTTTCGAGGAGAGGGATTCACTCTTCGATTTGTGGGTTGGCGAGTGCCCCGGGTGGAGGACTGGCGTGAGCCACGGGTGGAAGGGTGGCGTGTGCCACGGGTGGTTGGGTGGCGTTGCCCACGGGTAGCGAAGTGCCGCAGAGGCTTTAGCTTCATTAGCTCGCTGAACTGTCGGGCAATGTCAGTTGCCCAGACGTGGGATTCCCGCTCCTGCTGACTCCACTCCTTTTCCGTCTTTTTGCCTAGTCGGTCAAGGATGCGGAAAGCCGCTTTAGTCTCACGACTTAGCGATTTCCTTTCTTGGTCAGTGAGCTTGGGAAGGGATGGAGGAGCTGAACTGCACGTGGGTGTAGCGCTATTCAGCTCGTCCGACAGCACGGAGCACTCGCTGACGGAATCGTCAATGCAGAGATTCTGCAGATGCTCTTCCACACGTGTAGTGCTTTTAGAGCTGCCGACGATGTCGGCTGTTTCCGGGTTTCTTTGTTGAGGTCCGGCCTCAAGGTCTGGTTTTTTGTATATATTAGAAATTTTGGTCCCACGAGTAGCTAGGGAAAGGGTGGTCAGTCTGCACAGAGCCCCGCATTATGCAGATAAGGCAGTTGATACCAGAGCGTGCCCGCTGTCTCTGGATACACCGTTTGCGACTGAGCTATTTTTGGTTGTCCTGGGCCCTCAGCCAGGCTGATCCTCGGCACGGTACGGTTGACACCTTGATCCAGCCCAGGGGGAAGAGTTGGGGGAGGGGTGGGGAAGAAAAGAAGGATAGGAGAGACTAGGTAGGATGATTATCTTTTAGTTTTACTTCGAGCCTCTTCAAGTGAATCGCTCATCGTTGCGGCGATACCGCTTGGGACGTGATACGTCCCCGATGTCGATTCCAAGCGTCTTGAGCTCTAGTATAAGCCATCACACCGCGACAAGGTAGATAGTCAAATGATGGACTACTACAGAGGATAACATCGAACAAATTTGTGACCTGATCGTAGAAGATCGCAGATCGAAGATAAGGGAGATAGCTGTGATCATTTGAATGGACCAAAGACATCGTTAAAACAAAAAAAAACTGGGCTTAGCACTATACTTGTGCCTCTGAGACCAAACAGCAATCAAAAGAGTGAATAAGATTTGGATCGCAAGCCCCTTAAACACCCAGAATTAAGTTATCAGGGAATAAGGTAATTTCATCGATTTTTTTTTGGCTCAAAGGTAATCATCATGTTAAGGGTAATACGATTAATTCCGATTACTACTGCGGTCTTTCACGTCGGCTGCGTGAGAAAATTAAGAAAAATCATTGAAGAAAGTTGATAAAAATGTTTTGTTTTACGAAGACAATGCATGCATACACACGTCAAGGAAAACCATAACTGTAATCCATAACTGGGTTTGCACTAGTTCCGCATCCTGCCTATTCGCTTGATACGACTCCGTGTGGCTTTAATTTTTTTTTTTCGGTCAGGCTGCGAACTTGTCAATTCACTCTTGTATATTGGTTCTTGTACTCGCTATTAAATTTAGCTGGAGCAGGAAACTTGCTCAAATTTAATATTTAAATTACGTTAAACATATACCCATCTGCTTCGATGTATTCCGATAACAGGTCGGTAAGAAACTTCCAAGGTTAGTCAGGACCCTTGTCTACCTAGGCTCTATTGTGAAATCCACAAATTGCACTACTCTTGCCAATCGTTGTTTTTATGGGCTAAGAAGGCAATTGAGTAACAAATCGCTATTTCGTACTACTAAGGTAACTCTGTATAAGACACTAATCATCTCAGTCTTGTTGGCTTATAACTGGGCTGGCTGGAGAGGTTTGTTGCACAAGGCCCAGTTCTACCTCGGACTGTAGCGCCATCTAAGTAAGTAAGTAAGGTAATCTACGTCTGAAAACAATAACAGCGCAGAAATCGATCGAAGAATAACTCTTGCCAATTGCTGTTTTTTTGGTTGGGTGTCAAATCGCCCAAAATGCAAAAAACTTAAAAAAATGTCAAATCACCCAAAAAACAGTTTGGGCGATTTAACATTTTTATTTTTTGGGCGATTTGACATGATGTCAAAACACCCAAAAAAGTGATTTTGGGCGATTTCGTATTTCGGCTATTTTAAGACGGATCTGTGTCATATCGCCCAACACCAAATCGCCCAAATCTGGAAAATGTCACATCGCCCAACATTTTTGGGCGATTTAACACTATGACAGATCGACCAAGAAATGAAAAGTCAAATCACCCAAAGCAGAAATGGGCATTTCATCGCAATTTGAAAATACAAACACATAGGAAGGTTGCGTGGCGCAATGCGACGCGACGCGAAACGGTAACCGCGCCGCATCGCGCAGCGTCCGGCCGTCCTTCGCGCGCGGACGCGACGTGAAAGCGCTGTGACCGCTAATGTAATTGTTACAATTCGTTTTCAATGCAGTCTTAAATCCAATTTAACGAAAATGTCAATCCGCCCAAAATCTGTTATATTTTTGGGTGATTTGACATTATGCTAAATAGCCCAAAATGAAAAATGTTAAATTGCCCAAAAGATTTGACATTTTTCTGCATTTTTTCGCATTTTGGGCGATCGGAAGCAAGGCTATTAATGAATTCTGACAAAACGCCAACTTTCTTGGGCGTTTTGTCATTTTTTATTTTTCGGTGATGTGTCGTTGTGTCTCGCCCATAATTTTTGGGCGATGTGACATTTTTACGATTTGGGCGATTTGGTTTTGGGCGATTTGACACCCAACCGTTTTTTTAGCTAATACGGCAATTTAATGGCGAACTTTACGAGTTGTACAGCCACATGGACTTGGTCAAAAAACTGCACATTGGACGTTTAAGATGGCTAGAGCATGTAGAGAGAATGAACACCAATGCTCCGGCCAACAGAGTCTTCGAATCTAACCCGGAGGGACGACGCAGTAGAGGACAACCTCGCCGTAGGTGTCGTGCACAAGTTCAAGAGACCTCGACCAATTTATCGTGGGAAACTGGAGGCAATTAGCTAAAGACCGTGCTAAATGAAGAGGCTTGCTTGTTGTGGCCCAGGTTCACTCCGATATGCAGCGCCACCTAAGTAAGTAAGTTAAGTTACACATTCTATAGGAAGGAGTGCCAGGTTTTCTCTCAAAAGTTCAAATAAAGATAATGATTCTACTGAAACATTTTCTTCACAATTAAATTTTTTTTAAATGGGTTTTGCTTTACATAATACACAAATCCATTAAATTAAAATACAATAATAAAATCATTCAATATATGTACTATATTATATGGTATATACATACAAGGGCAAGGCGAAAAGTTCTCGGCCTGACGCAGAGATAGCGTTCCAATCAACAAAAATTAATGTGTCCTGCCTGGGTACACTTCTCGTTTGTTTACACGAATTTTTGCAATAGACGTCTTGCGTGTTTTTCGTTAAAATGGATAAACTTGAATATCGTGCGGTCATAAAATTCTTTGTTTTGAATGGGTTAACCCCTAAGGAAATTCATCCAAAGTTGACAAAAGTTTGCTCCTGCTCCTTCCATGTCAACCGTTAAAAAGTGGGCAGCTGAATTTAAACGTGGTCGCACGTCCCTCGAAGATGACCCAGGTGAAGGACGGCCAAAAACCGCAACCACACCCGAAACCATCGAAAAAGTGCATGATATCGTGTTGGACGATAGGCGAGTGAAGGTGAGTGAGATAGTCAAGGCTGTGTGTATATAGGAAGAGAGGGTGCGAAACATCTTGCACAAAACTTACGGATGCGAAAGCTCGGCGCAAGATGGGTGCCGCATTTGCTGAATGCCGATCAAAAGCAAATGCGCAAACGATTTTCGCGCCAATCTTTGGACCGATTTAATAGGGATCCCACCGATTTTGTGCGATGATTTTTCACCATGGATGAGACATGGGTCCACCACTACACGCCAGAAACGAAGCAGCAGTCGAAGCAGTGGGTGGAAGCCGGTGGTTCAGCGCCAGAGAAAGTGAAGTCGATCGCACCTGCCGAAAAGTGTACGGCAGTGTGTTTTGGGACGCGAAAGGGATCCTGTTAATTGATTACCTTGAGAAAGGCAGAATAATTACAGGAGAATATTACTCCAACCTTCTTGACCAGCTGGATGCCAAAATTCGCGAGAAGAGGCCTGGCTTGAAGAAGAAAAAAATCATCTTTCACCAGGACAATGCACCTGTACACAAGTGTGCGATGGCGATAGGAAAACTGCGGGATTTGGGGTACGATTTGCTCGGCCATCCCCCCTATTCACCTGATTTGGCACCCTCAGACTTCCATCTGTTCCCAAACTTGAAGAAATTTGTTTCTGGGAAGCGCTTCGCATCCAATGCAGAAGTGAGAGAGTAGATGAATATTTTCACAGCCTTCCAGACTCTCACTCCCGAGAAGGAATACAGATATTGGAGAAACGCTGGACTAAGTGTGTTGAAGTCAAGGGATTATGTAGAAAAATAGAATCATTTTTTAACTGAAAATCGCAGTCTTTCATTGTCAGGCCGAGAACTTTTCACCTTGCCTTCGTATATAGCATATAGGTATATGATTTAACTGGATTTTATTTTTCAAGTGGTGTTTATTTTTCGCACGTCGTTTCACTTTACGAATAAGCTCCTTTTTGAAATTCGAAGGCGATCTACGTAATAGTTGTAACTTCTAGGATATGATATTAGTCTTCGCTTACGGTCTTACATCGAAGCGGGTTAAAAAGAGGAAGTAAACAATTCAAACATTGTAAGGTTGCCTGTAGATAGTGCAGTACTCTGGTTTTATAGGATGATATTACATGTATATATATAGTATTTAATCAAGTACAATACATGGGATTAATGGAGTACTTCTTGCTTTAAATACCGTTCAATATATACCTATCCCAACAACATCAGAACACAGTAATGCGGTACTAAGTGACCTTATGTATTTTGTAGATATTGAATGCTTGGAAGTATAGAATTTTACTCCTGTAGAAACCGGCTCAGCTGGTATTGCCACGTTCGAAGAAGAGATCATTTGAACCCTGTTAAAAAGGTAATATCAATGAACGTTCCAAAGACATCGCGAGGCAGGAGAGGTAGGCCTGGATCACTCAAATGTGGCGACATCGCCATTTCATTGGCCTCGGTAACCGAGTGATCCAAAATTGGGAAGCCTGCCGATATCTTCTGAGGTCAAATAGGCAAACTCCACAGGGGTATCAGTAAAAATGCGGTGAAGTGGGAGGCTTACGATCCTTTCTTTTCGGATCATAACCTCACCGAAACGGGAAGAAGAAGAAGAAACCCGTAAAAGATTGGTGATTGCGCTGATTGTACCTCTAATTACAATACATACGCAGAAGTAGTCTACAGTAGCCTTGATTCGTTGTCCCAACGTAAACTGCAGATAACATTTAATGACTCTGTCCATTACATTTATGGTCTCCGAAGGTCTGACCATATCTTGGGTGTTCACTAACAGAATATATGAATGTGAGAAACTGCATCTTCCTTCGTACCATCTTGAAGAACAAAGCACCAACATATTCATTCAACAAATTCATTCTTCACGTTCACTTAGATCTCAACACTTGCTTCTGCCTAGGTTTAAATACTTAAATTCATCTCCGTTATTTTTCATACACGCTGTGAGGCTATACCCGTACATATCAAGAGAATACTCAATTCCGATAACTTAAAAAAAAACAAACAATTTTTCACTACTATAATATGCAGCAATTGAATTCATTTTTCCCACCCCTATCCTTGGAGTATTTAATCTCGAATTGTGATAATATTAATTTTATTATTTATTTACTATAAAATCATGATCTTAATTTAATGTTTTATACTCTATCATAATAATGTAAATCTGAGCTTAAATTTAGTACTATAAGAGATCATGTCCTATTGTACAATTCAAAATATTTGTAAACAAATTGAATTGAATACAATTGAATTGAAGTATAAAGCTTGCCGGCTAAAGGCTCAAAAGGCTCCTAGAGCAGATGGTATCAGAACGATAAATCTGAAATCAAATATAGACATCTTTACCCCCATTATAACGAGGTTGATAAATCTGAGCTTCGGCAAGTCAGCAGCACCTAAAAGGCTTAAAGAATCTGTTGTTCGACCAATATATAACGGAGGAAGTAAAATTTAGTTAACGAACTATCGTCCAATTTCAATTCAATTCATTCAGTTCAATTTGTTCAATCATTTATGAGTACAATAAGACTGGGTCATTTTTAGTACATAGTAAAGCATGCACAAAATAATATGGCTTCCGAAAAGGTAGAGGCACTAACCAACTACTAGGAGACTTTGCAAACTTGGTTAATACCAGCTTAAGTAAACGCCAGCACGTGCTAGTTCTATTTCTTGACCGTAGCAAAGCATTTGATACACTGAACCATAACAGGCTTATCGAAGCTATTGAAAAAGTCGGAATTAGAGAAAAACTAACGTACTGGTTAACTGATTATCTAGGAGCAAAGACCTTTCGCATGAAAGTCAAAGATTGTTGTAGCAGTGAACAAAGAGTGCAGTATTGGTTCTCGCATAGCTCAAAACTTGGCCCAATAACGTTCATATTGAATACGAATGAAATGCTAACATGTTTGAATAGGAGCTTCCCGTTTGTCTATGCAGATGACACAGCGATCATTGTCTGCCATCAATCTCTGAAAGCAGCAGTGAGATTGATGCAAGATGAATTTTACGAAGTCGGCAAATGGTGCCATGGCAATGGGATAGTAATCAATGAATCAAAAAAAAAACTTATGCATATCCGAAGTCTACAGTATCCAGCGTCAGCAATCATACTAAAGACTTTTGGATGTGCCACCATGTCTGATTGCGAAGTCTAGTGATGCCTAGATATTTGTATGTATCGACAACGTCTAGTGATGCCTTGATATTTGTTGTCGATACATACAAATATCTAGACATCACTATCGACAACCATTTCCTCTCGGATGTTCATATAAATGATCTGCGTAACAAGCTGTTCCTGCTTGCGTTAGCCTGTATATAGTACAAATCTACAGCTCGTGTACAAAATCAAGTGTACAATACTCTTATGGAGTCCAGGCTGAGGTACAGTGTAACTTGGGGAGGTGCAGCGCAAACACACATCGAGAAGGTGCAGAACATCCAAGATAGGGCGATCAAGTTACTACAGTGCAACCTCAATAAAAACAACTAATAGAAATTCGTTCAATTGTGTAAATTGAGGATTTTGCAATAACCGGGTCAAAAAATAGTAGGTGTTAAAAGTAAACCAAAAAGTTCAATATAAAAGAATATTCAAGAAAAACATTTCTTACACTGTTAAACAAAACAAAACTGATAATTTATTTAATTCTATAAGGACAACCATTAAGACATACAACTTTTTTTTTTGTCGGGATATGAAACACTCGACTGGAGCACTCAGACGCAACTGGTCCATTGTACTGCCAGAGAGCAAACCCTGATTCACCCATTTTATTGGAATTTCCTTGACTTTCGAAGAAAGCCAAGCAAGCACTTTAGTTATGACGAGCTTACAGTACCAGCACTCACCATATCCGCACCGAAGATCTGCCACCTGATACGAGCAAAGGCCGGACACTCACAGAGATAATGTTCCGCGGTGTCGTCGCTCCCTCCACAAGCGTCGCAGATTGTAGTGTCACTTAAGCCTAACACGTTGAGGTGCTTGGCAAAAGCACAATAAGTTGTTTACAGTCTTTTCTGCTGAGAGACAGCAAGAATGCCGCTGATTTCTTACAGACGTCCGAACCTCAAGCGCAAGATGCCCCGTTAAAAAATCTGATGGGAAATGGATCGGCGACCCAAAAGAAAAGGTCAACATTTTTTCGGAGCACCTGACCAATGTTCTTAAACCATTTCCACCTAGAATGGCAACCGAACGTCTTGATTTCTCTGATAGAGTAGTAGAGTAGATCTCTGATAGAGAGATCAGTATATGCATTCATAAACTATATATGGGTAATAGAAAATCTCCAGGTTATGATCTTATAACTGCCCAAATCCTTAAAGAGCTAAATTAACTAGTGCTAAAGCATTGTTAAAACTCAAGCTTATTATTAATGCTTGTTTTAAACAAAGATATGTGCCACTTCACTGGAAGATAGCAGAAATTGTTGTTATAGCTTAACAAGGTAAACCTCTATCAGAAGTTACCTCATATAGGCCAATCTCACTTTTACCGGTATTATCAAAACTTTTCGCGAAACTGCTTCTTAAAAGACTAGAAAAAATCATAGAGGAAAGAAGGCTTATTCCCACCCATCAATTCGGATTTAGAAATAAACATTCGACAATAGACCAAGTCCGTTGTATAACTAATGTTATAGAAAAAGCACTAGAAGAAAAACAAGTTTGTTGTTCAAATTCTTAGACGTTGCACAGGCTTTTGATAAAGTTAAGCATACGGCTTTAGAGTATAAACTTCATAGGGACTTACCTAGACAATATTATGAGATACTTAAATCTTATATACCAAATAGATTCTTTAGAGTTCGCTATGGTTCAGCGTATTCTGAACTTAAAGAAATACAAACAGGTGTTCCATAGAGAAGTGTTCTAGGGTCCACTTTATATTTATTATATACTAGGAATATACCACATGGGAATGACACGATGACAGCCACATTCGCAGACGACACTGCTCTTCTATCATCTGATGGATGCGTAGCTAAAGCAACTGAAACCTTCCAAATTCAGTTAACGAGATATGTGATTGGACGCAACGATGGCGAATTAAACTTAATGAGCCAAAGTCCACTCATATCAAATTTACAAACAAAAAATAACGAATCTTCCTGTGGTTATTAATGATCAAGTAGTAGGGTATGAATTTGGATGCTAAACTGAAATGAAAGGAACATGTGAAAAAGAAAGTAGAAGAGCTAAATGTCAGATATAAAAAAACTTTATTGGTTGTTAGGATATTACTCAGAAGTGTCTATTGAGAATAAAATCTTAATATATAATCAGATACTAAAACCTGTTTGGACGTATGGTATCCAATTATGGGGTTGTACAAAGAAAACAAGTGTACAAATAATACAAACATTTCAAAACAAAGTCCTTCGAGAAATAGTGAATGCCCCACGGTATATTAGAAATGATGACTTGCATCGTGATTTGCAGATTGATCATGTGACGGAAGCAATTAAAAAGAACGCAATCCGTCACAACGAGCGTCTGCAGATGCATATTAATCCTGAGATATAAGACGTCTTAAATGTACGATATAATATTCGTAGATTAAGAAGAGCTAAACTTCACGAACTTATAATTTGACAATTATGAGAACTCGTATTTAATTTTTAATACCTTCTCAAACACAACTGAACGTTGAAATTAAAATCATTTGTCGATCTTTCTCGGATTTGTCATGATTAAGGAGGTGTTTTTAGTGCGGTTAGAGTCCCACACTAAGCCCACACTTGACTCCCGTGTTAGTATCCACTTCTACTCTCTGGCATTTTTAATACTCCGTAATGTGTCACTATAGTGGCTTAGGGGTTGTCGATGAGGGTTGCTTGAAGTCAAAGTATAGCTATTTAAGTTATCAAATAAACAATTTATATTTCTTATGAAACTTGGCCATGATATACCTACTTTTCTATCAGCATCCGTTTTATTATTTTAGCAGTTTGTTGCATAGCATTAAAAATTCCAGTCGAAACATTTCCGCTAAAAACCTGCGTGGCCAACTTTTGTGGCTTTTCGTTAGTTTAAAACATAATTGAGATATATTCTTTGAATCCTCTTTAAACAATTTTGCAATGATTCTCCATGAAGAAACTTTAATACATTATTTTTCAATAAACAATTTCTTACACTCTTAAATGTGAGGTGAGGATGATCGTATTAAAGAAAAATTCTCTTATCTTCAATTACAAAAAATGCCTTATTCTCATTTGCTACCAGCATTTTGTGTGCATTTCTATTACTACTGCCTAGATCAAAGCATACAGAAACAACAGATAGCTACTGTATCTCCCACAAAATAAAAACTATCAGAGTTAAGAAAAACGCTTAGTATGACTCGGGCTCTAAAGAAGCAATTAGGCTAAAGGGATTAGGTTTTCGGTCTTACAAGTCCAATCCAACTGAGGAAAACCGGAATAGTTTAAACGAGCGAGAGATGACAGCACTGCCCACATTAACGGTGTTAAATTCTCTCACGCACAAAATTACACCTATACATACTTGAGAGCGTATAACATTCCATTTTCGCACTCGCACAGTTGCAGGAATACATATTTTCTGATCTTAACAAACACAAATCTGCTGATACAAATGGTATACTGCTTCAGCATCTAAAAAAGCCGAATCTTCCTCTCTCTTCAGCTATCGAACCATTGCACTGACATTCCTGGGGTGCTCGCTATGTGTGTCAGCAACAAACTCTGTTGAAATGACCATATAATCGAAATCTCGAAGAATGCATCGAAGTGTTAAGGTTTCCTAAAACGATTTAGGAAATATTTCCCTATTTCGGCTTTAATTTATAAGGCGTTTATAAGGCCCTAAGTTAGAGTATTACGCTCACATCTGGTCAGGTGCACCAAAAACCATATTGCACTTCCTAGATAGGATACAAAATCAAGCGATAAAACTTGCAGAAAACATAAATATTGCGAACAGCATTGTTTCGCTTGAACACCGCCAAAATATCTCCTGCCTGTTCTCTTCAAAGCGCGCAAAAGTGCAAATGGATGGTTGCTGTCAAGAATTGACTTATTTATTGAATGTATCCGTCAGTTCTCGCTAGAGGCAGTAGTGTCGATTTCCTCAAGTGATACTACTATTAGATGTACATATATACAATACCCGTCAGAAGTTGTGTAACTTCCTTTGGAAGAACTCCGTAGCTGATGTTATTTCGAAAGGAAGCCTCGAGAATTCGTACCTAGCAGGGGTCAGAAATATTGTTAGATCCTCTGATTCTTTAGATAAAGGAATTTGCCAAAATCCGCTATTCGGATCAAGTTTTGTAAAAAAAAAAACTTTGCACCTGCCTTTTTACCCATTTGTTAAGCTTTCCGAGATCTACACAAATACGGATACAACTTTTCTTTGCGACGATAATCATAGGCGCACACCAATCTGATGCCTTCTCAACAGGTACTATATCCCCTTCTCTTTCCATTTTATTCAGCTCCTCCTGAGCCTTTTCCCTCAAATGCACGAGTACTATTCTTCGGATGGCTATAGCAAACGGCTCCACCTTAAGTTTAATGTCGAATTTTCTCTAAATATCCCTAAGCCTCCAAAAACATTTTTAAATTCATGTACCCAATTCCTTGAAGAAACTTCAAATAATTTTCTTCACTAAGATCCGTCATTCTATCCCTGTTTTTCTCAATAAAGGTGTATTTGTATACTTTGTAATATAAACCACCTCCTCAACATCATGTTGCCCACATTTCAAACAAACAGTATATGGTATATATTCCCTGTCCAACTCCGTATGATCTTGTCCTCTTCCTCTCAACCCACATATTCCACAAGTTTTCGATGGCTGACCAGGCCACTATTGTGACATCAGCACCTGTGTCAACTTTGAATGTATTTTCCTTTTTATTTAGTTAAAAATATTATTAATATTATTAAAAATATATACTATTAGTCTAAGTGTGTTGGCGATTCTCAGCTGGCAGCCACTTCAACCTAACCTAACATAAGCTAGTCAAAAATAGACATACTATTTATCTATCTGTTACCGCGCCAACGAAGTATTAATCTTCTTCCTCTTGTGAGGGTGTTTTCCGAAGGCTCAGGTTTCGCTCGTCGGATCCAGGGTCTCCTAAAGAAACACCCGAATCTTTGGGTAAAGAGGTAAATTATTTATTTAACACCGCAATGAATATTCAGTTTAGCTGGCCTTAACAATATCGAGCTACTTAACAATGAGTCGAGTCCTATTTCAATGTGTGCTCGTATGAGGCCCGGTGTAAGTTAACCTTAACAATTTTCTTCTACTTAACAATAATCGGATACCTACGTTGGCCTTACTTTCTTACTTGCTAACTTACTAACTACTCTACTAACTACTGGTAAGCGTCCGCTGGTAATTGACACTTGAGCAGCACGGCTTAGGGCCGTCACTTGGGCAGCAACTGCTTGTGGCAGTCACTTGGCAGCAACACCTTGCGGCGTCACTTAGGCAGCAACTGCTCGTGGCAGTCACTTGGCTGCAACGGCTTAGGGCCGTGACTTGGGCAGCAACTGCTGGTGCCAGTCACTAGGCAGCAACTGCTGGTGGCTGTCACTAGGCAGCAACGGCTTAGGGCCGTCACTTAGGCAGCAACTGCTCGTGGCAGTCACTTGGCAGCAACGGCTTAGGGCCGTCACTTGGGCAGCAACTGCTTGTGGCAGTCACTTGGCAGCAACGGCTTAGGGCCGTCACTTGGCAGCAACACCTTGCGGCATCACTTAGGCAGCAACTGCTTGTGGCAGTCACTTGGTAGCAACGGCTTAAGGCCCTCACTTATCAGTAACACCTTGCGGCATCACTTAGGCAGCAACTGCTTGTGGCAGTCACTTGGTAGCAACGGCTTAAGGCCGTCACTTATCAGCACTTGCTTAAAGCAGGCACTTAGCTCCCAATAGCGCGGTAAACTCCTAGGAGCACGGATCGGATCCTCCAACTCGAGGATTAAGTTCAGGACCGGCAATGGCTTATCCTTGAGGAGGATGAACCCAAAAGCTTACGATCAGATCGGCTGTGGTCAGCAGCAGCTCCGATTTATAAATCGTCCAAGTCCGGAGACAGACGATAAAAAATTCCTGTGGTATCACCACGTCGGAGAGTTGACTCATAAGTACTCGAAATTGGTACTAAACCACTGAGTGAGGAACTCTGTCGACCACATCTCCCAATCTCCGCCTTATGCAATTTTCAACAAAAAGCGAATACGAATTATAAAAGTGGATGCACTTCACTTTTGCAAACCACTTGGCCAATGAGATTGAGAGAAGTGGTCATGTTCGTGTAACGCTTCGTTACACTCTCTAACCTCACACACGCCCTTTGTCTTACAAACCCTTGCGTAGTGACAATTTTTCTTGCACATTTTGCATATATTATTTTTTGCCGGGCACCTAGCATAATCGTGTCGTTCACATCCACATCGCATGCACTTATCAGTCCGTGTCCCCATGCATTACCAGTCCGTTACCTATGCGATACCGTTCAAATCGCCTAGTCCATTGTTCCCAATCGTATAAATGAAAATTCCTCTGGAGCGGTAAGGACCAACTGCATGCTTGAATTCATTTAAGGCGCCGTCGTTGTGTTCGTTTTGATTCCTCCTGTCGTGACGGGTTTCCCTGCTTTTCCCGCGGTATATTATTGTAGCACGTGTTCTCAATTAATTTGACGTTTTTTAATATCTTCAATCAACTACCTTTTGCTATTTGCTTGTATTAAAATGTTGTTCTGTTTCTTGTGTATTCGTCTGATCCTTTCTTTATTATTATTATTATTTTTTATTTTTATTTTTTTCGAATTATAGCTGCCACAATGTAAGAACTGTCAAGCCTTTAATCACACGAAAAACTTCTGTTTCAAGGCTCCAAGATGTGGAAAATGTGCTGGGAAACACAAAACATCAGAATGTAATAAAGCGAAGGACGCAAAGCCCAAGTGCTGTAACTGCGGACAAGCACACCCAGCTAACTACCGAGGTTGTATTGTTGCTAAGGAATTACAGAAATTCCGAAATAAATGATCAGGGCCTCAAACTAAGCCACCTCAACCTCAACCACAAACACCTAACAGCCTGCCTAAAAAAGAAAACCAAAAAGCGCAGACAAAGTCCGATGAACTTTATAATGTACCTAAAGCAGATTATTCACAAATCCTAAGAGAAACTAGTTCCGGTCCCAAAGAAAGCCTGACTCCAGATCTCCTATCGAGATTACTAACTAGATTAGATCAGCAAGAATTATTTAACAAATTTCTGATAGAACGCCTTGATAGGCTAGAACTTACACTAAATTAAATATGGCTAAACACTTAAGAATTATGCTATGGAACGCGAATGGATTACTCCAACGCCAAGATGAACTTCAAACTATCTTGGATATAGAAAAAATTGATGTCTGCTTAGTCTCTGAAACTCATTTTACAAAGCAGACATTAATCAAAATTCGAAACTATGATACTTACTATGCTCTACATCCAGCTAAAAGAGGTCGGGTGGTAGTGCTGTAATAGTCAAAACAGACAGAGTTTCAAGCTACAAGTGTAGCGGTACGAAAAAACAAAGAATGGATATCCCTAACAGCTCTATATAGTCCCCCTAAGCATAACATCCCGTTCGAACAGTAAAAGTCTCGTATTCAAAGACAGGAACGAAACTTCATTATGGAAGGAGTAATACAAAGCGGCTCAGGATATGGGATGTGAGTTCATATCCACTGGCAAGCCGACATACTGGCCAACAGACCCAGATAAAACTCCAGACTTAGTTGAGTTCTTCCTGGTCAAAAAAATCTCCAAAAATGTCATGTATATTGAAGAAAGGTTTGATTTAAGTTAGTAAGTGGGGGCCGTGGCGTAAGTGGTTAGTGTGTCGATCACTACGCATGAGGTTCCAAGTTCGAATCCTAGAAAATACCAACAAGTTTTTTCACGGTCCCACCTCCCGCGAGCGTCTGACAAACATCCGAGAGTATTGTTGTCACGAAAAAGCTTCTCAAATCGCCGTTCGGATTCGGCATTAAACTGTAGGTCCCTTGCATTCGTGTGAAAAATATAACGCACACAACATGAGTGGTTGCGAGAAGCTAGGCCCTGGCACTTTAAAGAGCTGTTGCGCCAAATATTTGTATTTCTATTTTTTGATTTAAGTTTAGATCATTCTCCGATCATCCTAACTCTGAGCGATGACATCATAGTAAGAGATCAGAAAAAAGATCACAGAATTGAAAAATGCGTCGGTGGAAAGATACCTTACAAATCTGACAAACGATGCTAATACAGAATACTCACTGTGGAAGGCTACAAAAAAAATGAAAAGACCAACGGCATACATTGCGCCAGTTAAAAACAGCAGTGGAAACTGGGCAAAAACAAACAAACAAAAGGCCGATTTATTTGCTGAACATCTTGAAAGCGTCTTTCAGCCATATGAAGATAATGATTATCTCCAACAAACGGAAGAAATGTACGAAGATGAGAGGCTAATCGCAGCAGTAACCTCTAAGGAAATAGCCTCAGAAATAAAAGAGAAGATCAACCCTAAAAAGCCCCGGGATTTGATTTAATCACGGGTGAAATTCTGAAAAAACTACCTAGAAAAGGTATGAAACAAATAGCACAGATAATAAATGCAGCATTCAGACTAATGTATGTTCCACGCATGTAGAAGGTCGCGGAAGTTATTATGGTACCAAAGCCGGGAAAATTATCCAGTGAAGTTATCTCATATCGTCCGATATGCTGCCAATACTGTCAAAGCTCTTCGAGAAGATTCTTCTGAAACGATTCTATCCGATTATAGAAGAAAAGGCACTGATACCAAACCATCAATTTGGATTCAGAAATAGGTACTCCACTATAGATCAGGTCCACAGAATAACTGACAAAATAGAAAAAGCCTTAGAAGAAAAACAAATATGCTCTACCATCTTCCTTGATGTAATATAGGTTTTTGATAAAGTCTGGCACAAGGGATTGGTCCATAAACTGAAAAAATATCTTCCAAAACAATACTCGGAAATACTAGAGTCATATATAAAGCAGGGATTATATAGAATTAAGCAAGAAAATGAGTACTCCGCATTAAAATGTATAAAATCTGGAGTACCGCAAGGTAGTGTGTTAGGGCCTGTGCTGTTCCTTCTATACACGAACGACCTACCACAAAATGATTACTGTTGCCACATTTGCAGACGATACTGCTGTACTTGCTGTCGGAAAAACCGTGCAGGAAGTCACCGAAAAACTACAAAGTACAGTAAATGAAATATTTCAATGGACCAAAAAATTGCAAATAAAATTAAATGAACTGAAGTCAATCCATGTTGACTTCACTAATAAAAACGTACAACACATACCTGTGTACATAAATAACAAACTAGTTCTGCATTCGAACTCAGTTAAGTACTTAGGCATGACTTTAGACGCGAAGTTGCGCTGGAAAACTCATGTCAAGAAAAAACATGACGAACTGAACATTCGATATAAAAAATGTATTGGCTAATAGGGAGGTATTCATGTCTCTCAATATATAATAAACTACTTCTCTATAAGCAAGTTTTAAAGCCAATATGGACATATGGCCTTCAGCTTTGGGGGTGCACAAGTAAGACGAACCTACAAAGCATACCATGCTTTCAAAATAAACTACTACGCAATATTGTTAATGCGCCATGATACATACGTAACGCTGATCTACATAGGAATCTAAAAATTGAAATGGTAGAGGACGCGGTCAGGAAGGTCGCAAGAAGACATGAAAGTAGGCTTCATAACCATTCTAATCTAGAAGTAGTCGAACTACTTAATAATAACAATCGAGTTAGAAGATTACGAAGAATAAAACCATTCGAAGTAGTTAACTAGGAAAAAAAATAAAAAGAAATATATAACATAATCACCCGAACAAAGTGATAACAAGTTAAAAAATAAAAGGTAACAGACCAAAGTTAGTTCCTTATAACATAAACTTACAAGTATTAGAAAAAAATTGCTGATTAGTTTAACGGCTAGTTGCGATTATTGGAAGGATGGTTACACCATGCTTTCTCCGGGTGTTTTTATTGGGTGGGTCAAGTCCCACACTATCACAAAGCTCACATGCGATGTCTTTCAACGATTTTCACCCAGCTACACACAAAAAAAAAAATTGTAAAAGATAAAAACACAATCTTGGCAAATAACCACACTGATTGGGCTCTTTTTAAACAGTTTCTGGATGAAGAAATCAATTTATCTATCCCCCTTACAACTACTGCAGAACTTGAAGATGATGTTTTAGAATTCACCCAACAAATTCAACAGTCGGTCTGGAAATCAACGCTAGTTCTAAAAACGAAAGCATTTGGCCAAAACTTTCCCAAAGAAATATTGGAGTTAGTAGCCAAGAAACGGAAACTTCGAGCTAAATAGCAGCAAACTCGGGCTGCAATAGATAAAAGAAATCTTAATAGAATCTCCCAGCATCTTCGTCGTATGATAAAAGAAATAAAAAATGAGTCTATAAATAAGTATCTCAAAGAACTTACGCACGATAAAAGTACCGACTATTCACTCTGGAAGACCACCAAACACCTAAACAGATCGGTTCAGCTAAGACATCCCATCAGGAAAAATCATAGACAGTGGGCGAAAACAAATGCAGAGAAAGCTGCCTTATTCGCTGAGCATCTAACCACCACGTTTAAGCCACATGCTAGTCAATGTGATACGATGACGTGCGATACGCGCAGCCAAGATAATGTAGATATTCTACCAGTCTCTGTGTCTGAAGTTGGAAAAGAAATTAGGACAAGACTCAAAACGAATAAAACCCCAGGGTATGACCTAATTACCGGAGAAATACTAAAACAACTCCCATACAAAGGTATGGTAAAGCTTACCAACTTAATTCAAGCTGCAATCAGACTGCATCACGTTCCCTGTCACGGTACCTAAACCAGGTAAATTACCGTATAAGGCAGCATCCTATAGGCCTATATTTCTACTCCCCGTCATGTCAAAATTATTCGAAAGACTTCTCAAAGGCCTAAAACCAATCATTGAGCGTAAAAAACTAGTAACAATTCACCAGTTTGGCTTTAGAGAAAGTCATTCAACTATAGACCAAGTCCATAGAATTGCTGATGTGATAGAAAAGTCTCTGGAAGAGAAAAGGTTTGTTCTGCGTCTTTTTTGGATTCAATTTAGATTTAGAGTTAGATTTATTGGTTACAAGAAAATCGCTGGAATTGTAGCTCAAGCTTTTGACAAAGTCTGGCACGAAAGACTAGTGAACAAACTGAAAAATACTCTGCCAATACAGTATGCAAAGTTACTTGAATCATACTTAACACCTCGATTCTTTAAAATAAAACAAGATGCGTACTCCGAACTAAGGGAAAAAAATCGGGAGTTCCTCAGGGCAGCATCTTGGGTCCAACACTCTACCTTTTGTTCACCAATGATTTACCAATCCCCCCAGACAGCATAATAGCTACATTCGCTGATGATACAGCGGTTTGGAAGTCGGCAAAACAGCGGAAGAAGCAGCGAGAAAGCTACAAACAGCGATGAATAACATTAATGTTGGACTAATAAATGACGCATAAAAATAAACGAGGCTAAGTCTGTGCATGTTGACTTCACAAACAAAAGAATAAGGGAAATTCCGATATTCATCAACAATTCCCAAATTTCTTATGCCAACACCGCCAAATACCTAGGAATAACCTTAGATGCAAAAAGTCGCTGGAAAGAGCACGTCAAGAAAAAAAGAGACGAAATCAACCTAAAGCTAAACAGAATGGACTGCCTCATTGGAAGACGATCAGTCTTATCTATTCATAACAAACTTTTGCTCTACAAAGAAGTGATAAAACCAGTATGGACCCCCAATTATGGGGGTGTGCTAAGAAAAGTACCATCAAAACCATTCAAAGGCTTCAAAACAAAGTATTGCGGTGCATTGTTAACCATGGTATATTCGTAACACAGACTTACATCGTGATCTGAAGATGGAGACCGTATCTAGCGAAATTTAGAGGAAGGCAACAGCTCACACGAAAAGACTGAGACAGCACACAAATGAAAGGGCATCTAAACTCCTAAACAAAAGCGAACAAGGTAGAAGACTCCAACGTACGAAGCCGCACGAACTGGTAGTGCAATAGACGAACTAGTGAATCCGATGGGCATCAACTAGTAAGTATAATATATGTAATAATTTATTTACTTAAACTTTAATCATATGCAAGCTGCTTGTGAGTCTTATTGACTAGTTAAATCAATCTAAATCTAAAATCAATCTAAGTTGTAGTGTCATGTTACAAAGAAATTGTTTAAATAAAAAAAAAAATAAAAAATTATAGCTGCGAATTATCCTTCAAATATTTGTCTTACTTCTTTGCCGTTGCCACCATATTTTACGGATTGGAAAAGAATGAATTTATTTGGATAGCAAACGTCATGTAGTTACATCTTGTCAACATTATGAACTTCGGTAAAATCCCTAAAAAAACAAACTGTTTTCCTTTTACCTATGCAGGCGAAACAGAGATCGTTGCGTGTCATCGGTCAATCGAAGAAGCTGAGAAAATGATGCAGACGTACTGCAATGAAGCATCGAAGTGGTCCCATGATAATGGTATGTAATAAATTGATCAAAAACAAAACACATGCACATACGAAGCTCTCAGTCTCCAGCTTCGCTTATTAGAATTAACACTTTCGACTGCGCAGATCCAGATAATTGCGACGTAATTGAAGTGGTGGATACTTAAATATGTGGATATTACCATAACAACCATTTTCTTTGGGACGTTCATGTCAACAATTTGAGAAAAATCTTGAAAGTGTGCTTATTTGCATTGGTTTGCCTTAAGCTTAAATCTACACCAATTGTGCAAAAACAATCGTACCACGATTCCAACAGAAGGCAGAGTGAGAACCGTAAAAGTAAAATAAATCATCGATGTGACTGCAGTGTTGTAGTACTATGACGACCAGCGTTTCTGGACACCAATCAGCTACGATATCAACACCAGAAGACGAGCAGGCAGGATGTAACAATTTCTAGCTTTTAAAAACGTCTACGGTAAAAGACAATTGATGTATGCTATGTCGAACATCTTTAACAATTTCGCAAACAGTATAAGAAATGTTTTGCAAGAACTTGAGAAAAGAAGACTAAAAGAACTTTTTTTTACTATCGATAAGGTAAAGCTAATTAAAGACTAAAGTAACTTAACTAAATTAAGATTAAACTCAAACTCAGATTTTTTAAATTTAAATATTGTCCTTGAGTTACAAAAAATTATAAATGATAAAAAGAATTGCAAATATATCTCAAATAGAATTGTAGAAGTAAAATTTGAAAAATAATCTCCTGTATATTAGCCCACAAGGCTGCGCTCGATACACCTTAGCGCCCGAGTATTTTCGTAATCTGCAATCTTTAAACTGAAAGTTTCATTGAAAATTCCTTGAAAATGACGAAGCAAGGCCATTTAATGGGCTACATACACATAGTGGTAGTTAAAATAGAGCAAAATTTTGAATTTTTTTTTCTGCAAACACTTTTTTGTTAAAAGTCCAATGATTACATTTCAAAGTATTATATATACGATTACTTTCGAGTAAATTGTGGACAAATATAACAATTTACTCTGCACACTGATGTATCGAACAGTTATCCCAAATATCAATCACAATCACATGTCTCTCAAACTAATAATACAAGGAGAGGTGTGAAATATTGACAGTGCATATGCTCCCAAATTGGGTGCGATCAGAGGGATAAAGATGCATTTTGGCTAGATTTCCACAATCTCATTAAGAACATCCCAAAGTAAGAGTTTCTGTTTGTTAGAGAAGATTTGAATGGACATATCGGGAAGTCAAACGAAGACTATGAAGACTGCAATGGAGGACTAGGATACGGCACCAGGAACCTTCGTGGTGAAGACATCCTAAACATGTGCAAATCACACGGTCTTATCGCGTTAAATACCATGTTCATGAATCAAAGCCGGCACCTGATTACTTACAGCAGTTGTGGAAATGAAACCCAGATTGAGTACCATTTGCTAGTCAGTTTCAGGAAGCCTCGGATAAAAGATTGCAAAGTGATCCTGGGAGAGGCGATCGCCAAGCAACACCATCTCCTGCTAACAGAAATTGTTTTATAAAAACACCAAAGAAAAGCAAACAAACAACTGTCTCTGAGAAAATCAAGTGGTACAATCTGGACAAAGAAAAAGGCTTTTGTTTTCGTGATGAAAAATTACGTTTCTCACACCATCAACGGAGGAGCTGACGATGAAAAGTGAAGAGCACAAAATATGTGGGATTCCTTTCAGCGAACTTGCTTAAAGAAGGCCAAATCACTGCTTGGAGCTCCAAAAAGGCCAGCACCAACATGCCAAAGAAACATGGTGGTGGAGTAATGAAGCTAAGGACCAACAACATCCCTTAAAAACCTGACGGCAGCTTTACTGAGGATGAAGAACAAAGAGCATCACTGCTCTTGGAAAATCACTTCCCCGGAAGTTCGCAGAACACCTGTGACGGGAGCATGACCAACACGACCAGACCTCGGAAGGAAGATTGGGATATTGCAGGGGCTATCTGTTCCAGAGGGAGAATCGAGTGGGCAATTAGCTCCTTCCAGCCCTTCAAGTCACCAGGTGCGGATGGTATTATACCAGCCCTATTGCAAAGGGGGCAAGAAAAACTACTACCACACCTGGTCAGAATAACAAAAAGCAGTCTTGCATTGGGATATATTCCAAACCAATGGAGACGGGTGAAAGTTGTGTTTATACCAAAAATGGGGAAGAAGGACCCAACACAGCCTAAGTCATACAGACCGATCAGCCTAACATCGTTTCTTCTCAAAACAATGGAGAAAGCTGTGGACAACCATTTAAGGGAGGATGTACTTAATACATCCCCACTGCATTATCGTCAGCATGCATACAGAGCGGGCAGATCCACTGAGACTACTGTTTATCACCTGATGGAAACCATCCAAAGTGCTCTTGAGACAAAAAAAAAAATAGTAATCTGCGCCTTCCTAGACATCGAAGGGGCATTTGATAACACTTCACATGAAGCTATTAAACGAGCCCTTGACAGAAAGGGAGTTAGCATAACAGTATCTAAGTCGATGTATGAGTTGCTGAGAACAAGATCAGCAGAAACTCAAACATCACATAAAATTATCAGGGTCAACACAACAAGAGGATGCCCACACGGAGGAGTGTTATCTCCCCTAATGTGGAGTCTTCTTGTGGATGAGCTTCTTGAAAAGTTAACAAACCTTGGAATTAATTGTCAAGCCTACGCTGATGACATTTTACTGATTTCCAGGGGGAAATTCGAGGAATCCCTATGTGATATTATACAAAGGGGCCTAACAGTAACTCAAAAATGGTGCAGCACGGCTGGGCTCAATATAAACCCGACCAAAACCACAATAATACCGTTCACGAGGAAGAGAAAACTTGAACTGAAGCCAACCCGACTGTCGGTCACGATATTGGCACCGGTAAAGGAAGTGAAATATCTAGGACTACACCTAGATAGCACCTTCCACCTCTTGTGGAAGAAACACACAGAGGAGATATCCAAAAAAGCTACCCGTGCTCTAATGATATGCAGGAGCCTAGCGGGTAAGTCTTAGGGGGTTAAGTCCAAATATTCTAAGATGGATGTACATTGACATTGTGAGACCAATGATGACTTATGGAGCAATAGCATGGACAAAGCGAACTAGTCTAGTCACTACGAGGGAGACACTCACTAAAGTGCAAAAACTTGCGTGCCTCTGCATCACTGGGGCCATGCGAACATGTCCAACTGCAGCCATTGAAGTACTATTGGAGCTAACACCGCTCCATCTTGTAGTGGAGCAAAATGCACAGCGGACGATCCTAAGGATGGCAAAAGAAGGTACTGGGAGCAGCAATGTCACTTTGGTACATATGTAGCAAAACTGCTACATTTTGGAGTGCCATGCTACATGTTACATTTTCCCTCATTATGTTACATATTTCTGAAGTGTCTACCTAATTTTTTATTTGCTTTTTTTTTTTTTTTTGATTTTGCTTCTTTTCTTCATCTTCTTCCTTTTTCAGCGAGGTTATGGTCCGAAAACAAGGGATCATAACCCTTCCACTTCACCGCATTTCTACTGATCCGCCTGTGGGGTTCGCATATTTGACCTCAGAAAATATCGGCAGGCCTGTCGATTTCGGATCACTCGGTTACTGGGGTCAGTGAAATGTCGATGTCGTCGCACTTGGGTGATCCAGTCGTTTATAAGCCTCCTTCTCCTGCCTCGCGATGTCTTTGGAATGTAAATTGATATTGCCGTTTTAACAGGGTTCAAATGATCTCTTCTTTGAACGTGGCAATACAAGCTGAGCCCTTTGCGCTCTATCTTTTATACGATGGCATCTTTGACGTGAAGGCTTCCACGGATCTTCGAATTTCTTATTCAATCCTGCTGTCATGAGAAACATCTTCATCTCAGCGGCCGTTAATTTACTCTCATACTTTTTGTACATCGTCTAACATCGTGAACCGTATGTGAGCGCTGGATGCACAACTGCAGTGTAGAACCTTCCTCTGATGTCTTCATCACAGGTTGCTTTGCTATTGATCGTAGATCCCAGCTATTCGAACTCTTCGCACTTGGGAAGCACTGTTCCATTCACATAAATGTCTGGAATAGGCCTGAGTAGATCAGAGAACGGGCAGCACAAGAACTCTATCTTTTGTGAACTAATGCGATACCCATTTCCATCCAAAACGTCCACCCACACAACAAGAGCTCGTTGCAGGGATGTAGGATCCTCACTTATGATGGCTCCATCGTCAGCAAAGAATAATTGATGTACCTTGGCGTCTGTCACTTTACTTTCAAGCAGAGAATCAAGGACTGTAATGAAGAGCAAAGCACTTAAAAGCGGGGCATCTTACTCTTGTCTTTGCTCTTTCATACATGTCCATGATCATCTGATCATTTTCGATGTCTTAGCGCCACCCATACCAGATATCGTGGTGCCACTGTTATAAATTGCATCAAAGCTACATATGTCCATTGCACATAGCCCCAAGCGACAAGGCCAATTCAAAGACTTTCAAGAACATTTGAATTGTCTGAGGCATACATTATTGCGGCATGTAACAACACATTGGCTGTTTTTGGAAGCCGTAATAAATAGAGTGTTAGATCAATGGAGTTCCTTGTTTCACTATTTCACATTGGCATCATTTGAGGACGAACATGAAAAGCTTATTTACGATTATTTTTATTAATTGGGAGAATAAACTTTATTTACTGCTTATATCGTATTTATGAAAAAAAACTTAACGATTTGAATAAATTTTTTCAAACAGAAAAGGTACAAATACATTTATTAAATAAATAAGTAACAAATTTATTAATCGAAATATATAAAAATTTGATTAAGCCTCAATATTTAAATATAGATATCGATTTTAAAAATCATTTTTATCATTTACAATCGGTAAATTGCTATACCGGTATGCAATTCGAAGAATGTGTACAATCATCTAAAATAAACTCAAACTTAATAGATATTGTAAAGTCAAATGCAATAAAAGTTTATATTGAATTATGCAAGCAGCTACATCAAAAATTTGATTTAAAAAACTCTAAGACACAAATAGTTAGGCACTTAGATCCTTGGCTAATTTATACTATATGCTAAATTTCTGTTGACTTCCCCACAGTAGTGCTGAACGAACGTTTTCTTAATTAAACATAATAAAAGACGATCTGAGAATCGAAAAGTTCAGAAACTGTGGACTCAATTTTACTGGCTAAAGAGCTATTAAAAGGTGAGGCAACATTTGATCCTTCTGAGGAGTTGTCACGGCTTTGTTTAAATTACTCGATTGCAAATACATTCAAATTAAGTACAAATGTTTGCTCTTCTTATTAGTATTCTCCTTTTATTTAATATAACAGATACCTACTTCTCTGTGCAATTGAATATGTATTGAATTAGCTTTTATTTTTTCATTTAATTTTTTGTTTTATCAATGAATTCCTACTATTAATTCCTTAATGGTATAGATTTGTGATTTATAAATGAATTTATTATTATTTTTTTATGTTTATTTTGTTATATTAATGGCTTTTCTTATGTTATTTGTTATTTAATGTTTAAACTGAATGCTATTTGTAATAACGCAAAAATTAAGAAAATTATCAAGCAATTTTCTTATACTACATTTTTTTTTTTAAATGCTACATTTTTATTGTCAGTGTGCTACATTGCTCTGGATAGAAGTGGCAACGCTGATTGGGAGGGAGAAATGTGTTGGTTCGAGAGAATACGATGCACTTCTCAAAAACTTCGCCTTCTGGCTGTCCTCAGGGACGACAGTATCAGGAAATTTAACATTGGAAAAAACTTTAGTACAAAGTTAAGTAACAAGAAAAAGTGGAGCAACGAATCCACGATATACGGACTGGGCAGCCACACGATAAAGTGGTATACAGACGGTTTGAGAACTGGAGAGGGAACAGGGGCGGTCGTATTTGGGCCAAGACCAAGCAAGTGCACCAGCATCTTTCAAGCTGAAATATGCGCTATTGACAGATGCATCCAACTCAATCTCGAAAAGGGATACAGCTACACTGCGACACAGCAACACTATCAGACAGCCAAGCACCTATCAAAACACTTGACTCCTGTGTCATTAAGTCAAAACTTGTGTGGGAATGCCTATGCAAGCTTAATGAATTGGGCAGAAACAATAAAGTTACGCTGGATACCCGGTCATGTCGAGATAAAAAGTAACGAAGCAGCAGACGCCTTGGCAAGACAGGGGCTACAGAACCCTTCATTGGACCTGAACCATTCTGCGGAATGGGGGAACACATCATGCGCGAGAAATTCAGGAAAATGGAAAGAGAAGACAGGGCAAGAACCTGGAACAACACCACAGGCCTGAGGCAAGCTAAGAAACTACTGGGATGTTACAACCGGAAAAAATTCGAAGCCTGCATCTGCCTTAGCAAGAACAACCTACGGATCCTAACAGGCTTCCTAACGGGGCATTGCAAGCTCAGGGAGCATCTACGGAAACTAGGCATAACAAATGAAGGCCTTTGCAGATTCTGCAACAAGTCATATGAGACTCCGGAACACATTCTGGAGTCTTGTGGGGCACTGACCCACAAAAGATAGAAATACTTGGGCAAATACGAAGTATCAGAAGAGGATATGCCAACCATGGACCCACTTCTCATTCTCAGATTCTTAAAAGAAACTGGTCTGGAGAAAGAGCTCTAAGGTAAACTATTCTCGACAAGGCAAAGTAAGAGCATATGACCTTCAAACACAATTCCTCAGGAATTGCAATTGCGAAGGGGATTCTAACGAGGGAACAAACCTCTCAAAGGTATTAGCAGGGGGCACAATAGACCATTAGGTCGCAGTGCAAAATAACCCTACACAAATAATAATAATAATAATATGAAGCTAAGGAAGTGATAAATGAGAAGAAATTGGTTTTCAAAACTTGGTCAAAGTGCCCGTCTAATAATAGAGACGAGAAAGGTCGCCTCGAAATGGAATACAAATGTTGCAAGAAAAAAGTGAAGAAGAAGTGGGCCCAGCTTCAACCAGGCTTTCCAAGAGCTGCGATGACACAATATGAACAAGAGCGCAACCATCTTCCAAATAGCCGCCCAAAGAAGGAGGAATGCTCAGGAGATTCGTTCGCCAAAGTTCATTTGCAATGCTCGTGGCCAGCTTCTTCTGAATGAAAACAAAATTCTGCAGAGGTGGCAGCAGTATTGTGAATGACTTTCGAATGAACAGTTTCTCCGGCTATACTTTCCAAGAAACACCCCCAACTGTGAAGAAATACCCGACATTACAGTCGAAGAAGTTAGTAAAGCGGTCAAATACTCCAAAAAACGAAAAGCGATTGGGCCAGATGAGATGCCCTCTGAGTTGTGGAAAAAGATGGGAGACATTGGGTTCAAATGGGTCAGAATTCTCATCTGCAAATTCATGAGAGGTGATCCAATGCAGAATCAATGGAGGCAAAGTTACCTTCTCACTGTACACAAAGGGACGGGTGATAACTACCGTTCGATCAAGCTCATGTCACGCACCATGAAGATCGTTGAGCGGGTATTAAGTGGCCGACTGCGAAAAATAACAAGACTATCTTATGATCAGTGCGGGTTTGTCACGGGTAAATCAACCCAAGATACAATCCAACGTAAAAGTAGGTCTGTTCCTTTACTTTTTGGGCAAAAAATAGTAAAAGAGAAATTATCAGCCTTAAGAGTAAAATTCTCTCTCATAGAGAGAAGCTACAAAAAAGTAAAGGAACGGGTTAGACAAAAAAACTTGCCCGTAATTAAACATCAACGTTTTCAGCTGTTTCTTCGGTACTCCACATCTATGTAAAGCATTTTCATTGAACTTTGAAGTTCGTTTTTATTGCTTTTAAATATGAATTTACATATTTAAATGCACAGAAATGCCCAAGGAAGATATTCAACATTCATTTGGGTCCCTTTTTTCCATTTTTTATTTGCCCTTTTGCAGCAAATTGAATTAAAATGAAAAATAACCCAAAACAAAAGAAAAATAAAAACATCCAAACAAAGTAACAGCTGACTTTGACAGAAAGTACAATTCTTACCGGCAGAAATTTGTTGAGTAAGAATTCGTAAGATTTTTCACTGAGGGGAAATTTTTACTCTCTCGTTGCCTCTCTCTTTTAATACTTTTTTGAGTAAAGGAACGCTGTTGAGTAAGAATTCGTACAAATTCGTACAAATTTGTACGAATTGCAAGTAAAGGAACAGACCTATAAACTATTAAACAGAGTGTGCAGTAGCAACACGTTGGGATTGTAAGTGTAAACCATTTGGACTAGAAAGAAGTAAACGATTCCATTGCACGTCAACTTCGATTTGGTGGGTATATACCTGATCGATGCTACTAAAAAACAATGAACAAGCAGTGTGTACCTGTCTTGTGGAGTCGCCCACGGTATACGAAGTCGAGCAGTTAGATTAGAGAGCAATCATTTTGTTCCCTACTTTGTGTGAGGAACACAGACACGAAGTACGAAGCGGTGAAACACAGTGACCAAGCGAGCACTTATACTGCAGAACAATTACTACTGTTCTCTGCTTATAAGGAAGAATATATAATAGTTCACGGTATACGAAGTTTTGCTGCGGAGCAATCACGACGTTCCTCAGTGAAAATTGTGATGAAGTTGTAATCGTAATCAGAGGCTCACTCTAACTTATGGCAAGCCAATACATTGATTAGCCGAAGTTAATCAAAAATATTCCCAGATTCAAATAAAAACCCGACCAAGCGTCGAAAACCATAAATTTCATAGCAGGCCTTCCTGATAACCCCGCGTAGGTTCACATTACGCTGTCTCAACCATAAGTTGCGCAGTCTAACAAAAGTTCATGGTCCAATCGATGTGCACGTGGGCCTTGTGTAAAACGGCGCCCAAGGTATGATTATGTATCTTGTTTTACCGGCACCAATGTATGTTTATGTTTTCGTCAGTTTTACGATCTTGTGCTCGCTGTCCATCTAACTCATGTTGAGGTTAATTGGTTTTAATGATTTTTCGAGCATGCATACAACAACACCATCCGTCCATCCGCAAGTGTGTTGTTTTTTTCAATCCACACACTTACTGTCAATCATTATATCGGTGAGTAGATCTCTTACTAAAACATCCTACAATACGATCTACGGACGCACTTATCGTAGCCACACATGCATCGGTAGCAACAGAAGGCAGCTGTCGTGCCGCCGCCAGCCACCAGACTATAGATCCACAATTGACATTTAAATTAGATTGAGTGTTATAAAACAAAAAACAAAAGGAAGGTAGATGCGAACGTATCTAAGACTCTATGTAAATATCTCGAACGCCTCTCATTGCCTTATTTGCAATATTTATTACCATAATCGAAGAAAGTGTGACGAAATTTTCCCCTCAACAGTGTAATCATCATCGTCTTGGACAACCTCTTCGAGCAATCATCATGTGACCGAAGGGTATCGCAAGCATCACTGCCAAACGAACTCAAGTCGAGACCCATTACTTGTTGATCCGACAATCGATAATCGTTGAACTCGGAGAAGGTTAAGGGAATACCAAGTGTTGGTAAGTTGAACTTATTGATTTTCATGAACAAAAAATCAACTCAAATGTCATAATTTTGGCGAGGAATTTCCAAACCCGTTGAAAAATGAAAGGAAAATCTGTGGAAAAGGCCGATTGTGAGAGGCTAGTTGAATGCTGCTTGTGTGTGATGTGATCAAGGAGATCGCAGACGCGACCGTATACTCGTACCAGCACCACCAGCAGATGCTGTTTGAGATTTATAGTGCGTGCAAAAGATCGCAATCATTAATTCTTCGAATTAAATAATGATTGAGTGGTTGTGAAGATCGAGATTATGTTGGCGAAACTGATTTGGGAAGTTTTGTCGGCAGCAATTATGCGACGGTTAATTTAATTCGGTTTAGTGAAAGGCATTAGAGGAGATTATAGGTGTGTTATGCTTTTGTCTGAATCGGGTTAATTCTTTATGTTGAGCTGATTTATGGGTATCGTTGGAGCATAAACAATGTAAGCTTAGATTGGTTTGCTTTGTCATTTGGGAATATCAAAACTCTAATTTATGAGGTGTAACAGCCGGAATTATAAGTGAATTAAACAATGAATTGTTAAAGAAATTAAAATGCAAGAATTTTGCAATCGACTGAATAATTTCCTGAGCATCTGTACCTATGTATATTCTTATTGAAATACCTAATATAGTGATACCAGTAAAGAGCTTTGCATGGTAATTGAAGTCTACATTGTGGACTGAATTTTGTAATGTCAGTTTTGTAATAAAAAATTCAGAACCACTAGGAAGACTTACTATTGACGGCGATATTAAACATCTGCTGGTGCTCTTAACATGAAAACCCCTAGGCTATCATAAACATTTCTTTTTCAAGGCAATAACAATAAGGTTAAGGTATTTAGATTAGCCCGTACCTTGGGCATCTATCGGATTTAATTTTATTGCAAATCAGTCTCAGAGGTTTAAGAGATACTATAACACAATCGTTGTTTGATTAAATGATGAATTTCAGATTGTGAAGTTACATGAGGAGTGAATCAATGAAAAGCATTATAATGCAGCAAGTGTATGTACGATGTGGGGAAAGTTTTTTTTATGTTTCCGTGCATATTTACGAGTGCTTTCTAGCAGGCGTCTGTCCATGTATGCAATATCTATCGTCGTTCCATAGACCTCAACAAGTGTACTATACGGTTGTACCCTCAGTCCAATCTTTTCTATGCTTCATGTTAACGGCATTTGTGGGACCTTGCATGGAAGAGTAGTTTTTGTAATGCTGCAGGCTGACGTTTCGGCGATTCTGGCTGATAATCCCTCCTCGGTCCAACTTCAAATCAATTGTTTACTCTCTTATTGTCTAGCCAGGGATCTGCAAATAAATATTAATAACACCAAATCCTTGATGCTTAGGCGTCGGAGTAGGAAGAGAGTTCAAGCACCTAGCGATGCCAGCAAGCACTGAAGTTAAGATCAATTTAAGTTCCATGTGGCCATAATTCTGTACCAATCAACATATTGAATTGACTTTTTATATGGGGTCCAGACTTTTGCCCATTCTCTCTTTGAAGAATTCGAATGCATTCAAAATTTCTTCTTCAATTATATTAATAAAACTGAACATTTATTGTCGGATGGTAACCGACTAACAAAAGCTTCATAGGAGCAACATCTCACGGTATTGGTCCGCTAAATAACGAGAAAGAGCCTCTGCAAACGAAAACCTTGCAGCGCTGTTAGTGAGACCTACTCCCACCTCCTCCTTATGTCATCTGGGAGTTTCTTCGGAAATTGCCAACAGGAGAGGACGAATGTCAAGCAACCTGCATCACAAAACAGGAAAAATGCCGGTTGGTCTGTTGTGCCCCAGCTAGCTACTACCGTAAAACCAATAATTGCTCCGAAACGGAAACAAGCGCCTCTAATATGGCCGGATAATTTGTTGATCACTTTTGGTTATTGGATACGGGCAACGACTGGTTTCTGGAGCGTTAAGACCCTTCTCAACTTACTTCAAGAAGAGCCTTAAAACACCAGGTTCCCACAACTCGAGCGCGAGTTCACACTATGCAAGATTGACATCTCTGAGCTGAGCGAGATTAGATTGTTTGATGCTGGTGAGTAACACTTTCCTACCAAAAACACTGTCATGCTCTACTCCAGAAAACTTGGTGGCAGCACGCGCAGGTCCAGAGAGGGACTGATGCTAACTCCAGCAACTCGAAGCAGCCTCATATTCTGGAAACCTAACAGTGACCAGATACTTACGGCTAGATTTTAGCGCCATGGGGCAGTGATTAGTGGGTCGGATCACTGCGCGTTCCAATTTCGAATCGCAGTTAAGACCAACAAGTAACTAAACTGTAGGTCCCTTCCATCCGTGCGAAAAATATAATGCACACAACACGGCAAGCCTAGGCAGTTAATGAGCTCTTGCGTTAAATATATACAGGATGTTCCAATAGGGATTTTCGGAATTTGACAGGTGATTGCGGCCATATTGTTGAAGCTACATCTGTCAAATTGGCTGCCATTTATTTAGTCTGTCTTGCCAAATCAATATGGAGAGCTATAGCGTTCAACAACATGCGCAAATAATTAAATTGTTTTATGAAAGTGGGTCTTCTGTTCGTGCAACATTTCACGCGCTTCGCCCATTTTACGGTCGAAAAATCATATCCAGCGACGAGGCCCATTTCTGGATGAATGGGTTGGGCAACAAGCAAAATTGTCGAATTCGGGACAATAACAATCCACACGAGATCCACCAAATTGCAATGCATCCAGAGAAAGTCACTGTTTGGTGTGGATTTTGGGCTGGCGGCATCATCGGTCCATACTTCTTTGAGAACGACGTTGGCCAGGCCACCACCGTCAACGGCGAGCGCTATCGGTCGATGATAACCAATTTGTTTTGGCCCGAATTGGATGATATGGACACCGACGATATGTGGTTTCAAGAGGACGGCGCTCCGTGCCACGATGGACATTCTGCATGATCGATTTCCGAACATGGTTATATCACGCGGAGGCGATGTGAATTGGCCACCGAGATCGTGCGATTTCGCCCCGTTAGACTTCTTCTTGTGGGGTTTTCTTAAGTCACAGGTCTATGCCAATAAACTACAAACCACTACTGCCCTGAAAGCCAACATAATCAATGCCATTGGTCCAAATCAGCCTGATTTGTGCGCCAGAGCTATGGAAAATTGGACGTTTCGGATGCACGCCACCCAGCGAAGCCGCGGCGGACATTTGGATGATGTTATACTCGTATTCCATACATAATAGCATTCATGGGCCTTCTAAATAAATACAAAATTTCAATGATATCTTACTCACAGTTTGTTTTATTCAAATTTAAAGATAGGAAACGCTTAATGGAAAGAATTATGCTCTGATAGAAAAACCGACTGAGGATGAAAGGAAGAGTTTTATAGGCCTTTAGACAGCGTCCACAACCAAACGGCGAAGTGGAACATCGCATTTGTGATAGGGGATTTAAACGCCAAGGTAGGAAGCGATAGAACCACACTCAACCAAGTGTAAAGAAAAAGCTTGGAAGACGGGAATGACAATTGTGAGCAGTTTGTGGATTCCTGCAATACCAACGAACATGCAACTAGATCGATCACATTGCGATTATCCGTCGCTTTAGAAATTGTAGTTTAGACGTTCAAAACCAACATGAAGCGGACGTCGGACACGAACGCGATTTCCATTTTATGCTTGCTTGTACCAAACCAAGCAATATGGCTCTACTGCAAGCATTTCAAAACAAAATACTAAGAGCAATCGTGCATATTCCCTTGGTATCTAAGGAATAGTGATATTCACAGAGATCTAGGAATTGCTACCGTGAGGGACGAAGTAACAAACTTTGCTCGCAAACTTCGTTCCCGTCTTCATGTTCACTGCAATTATGAAATAATCCGTACTATGGACGGGACAAACCTTGAGCGCCGACTACAAAGAACAAGACCTTTCGATCTAGCACCGTAAGGAAAAACCGCATGTAATGACGGTATTAGTAGGTGCCTTCACTGAAAAAGCTACCTACCTAACGCGATTAACACTACAGAAGTGTAAACTACTTGCTAAGGCAACTTAGTCGTAGCCATCACAAAAATGAAAAAATGAGAGGGACGAATTTCCTACTACTATGAGTACCCGCAGCCGGTTCTCATAGTGCCTCTCTGAGGGGTGAGGTTTAGCCCGTAGGCATATGGTATACTGACTAGCACTGATGGAATTGTCAGATATATGATTCGGGCATAACCAATGGTACGGACCATTGGTATCTTTTGAAGATACATGCACCTCCAGGCGCAACCAAAAAAAAAAAAAAAATGCTTGCCTTTACACCTTCGTACTGCGTCCGCTAACAGCAACCGGTCAAACTTGCTCAGAATAACCAGGTTCAACACCGACAGGCTCAGGGGTCCCCAAGTATGCTAACAATTCAGCGAGGAAGTACCTATTGGACATGGCTATAGGGCATGGCTATCGGCAGACTCTTGGAGGCGGATCGATAAGTGTGCAGTAATCAAGGCTCGTATTGGAGTGGCCTTAGCAGTAGAGAGACCCGAGCTAGAAGCCCAATATTGCATGAAGAAGAAAGAAGTGCAGCGTACTGTAAGGCAAACGTCAACACATCAATTTTTTTACGCACATCCTAATCTCACACATCAAAATTGTATCGGAGCTTGTGCCTCATGGTTTTTGGTGCTTGCTAGCTTGTCCGATTTTAAACTGGTGATAGAATATGTATGGGTAATTTACTTACTTAAGTTCTGTCACCCCTCGAGGCACATAGGACGCAATTGCGTTCGGACTTTTGCAACGCGGTTGAAATCTCTCCAACTCATTCTCAAAGTTTGATGTTCCTTTTCAACCGTTCTGCGCCACGTATGCCAGAGTGAGTAAGGGGATTCCATTGCTTGACGTGATTGGCAATGGAAATTTCTTCGCGCCCAAATGTGTGACCTATCCATTGCCATTTCCTTCGTCGGATTGTGATGTCAATAGGTTCCTGTCCTGTTCTCAAGTGAAAGTCTTCGTTCGAGATGCGATTATGCCAGAAAATCCTTAGGATGATGCGTAGGCATTTACTTATGAAAGTCTGTAGCTTACGAAGGACAATGATGTTGATTCTCCAAGTACTACCTACACATCCATATAGTAGTACTGAGTTAACATTTTAGCGGAACAGTCGGGCCTTGGCCTTTGTGCTTTATATTAAATAAACGCACCTTTGGCTTTCCCGATTCTGCTGCTTACATTAAGCTCGGTGCCACCGTCGGCTGGGACTATACTTCCCAAGTATAGAAAGTTATTAACTTTCTCTACCTACTGACCCACAATGTTTACTTGATCGGTGGACGTTGTAATGCTGAGTGCTTTTGTCTTGGTCGTGTTAATCCTTAGCCCTGCTGTCTTTACTTAGACTTCCAGACTCTGATCCATTTGGTGCAGATCCATTATTCTATACGATAGCAAGCGAATGTATTATAGTCAGCGTAGCCTAGATATTCAAGGTAGGATATAGCGAAAGTATGCAGCCTTTTTGCATCCCACTTTGGACTACAAAGTCGTAAGACGCGTTATATATGACGCGACACTTAGCACCCTCATATGTTGCCGTAATAATGGCTAAAAGTTTCTCAGGTATACCTACTCTGCGAAGGGCACAACAGATAAAATCCCGATTTACACTGGTCTATAAAGATCCATAAGGTTTTTCTACGGTCGATGCAGGAGGATCCCGTGCGGAAACCTGTTTGTTTGACATCGAGAGTGGAAGCAAGATGTTTGATTCGCTATAGTATAAATTTGGCTATTAGCTTGGAAACCGCCGCCTCGCAAGAACGCAAATACCTCTCCAGTCCGTTAAATTTCCTTGCTTAGGAAGCTTAATGGTCATTCCCTTTTTCCATTTTGCTGAAAAGCTTCCGCTTTCCCACGACGTTCTTATAATCGGGCAAAGAAAATATGCCGATATACTTGGCGCTGCTTGGAAAAACTCTTCAGAAATGCCATCGAGTCCCACTGTTTTATTTTTTTTGAGTGCTTTAATCGCGGCTATGGTCTCCGAGTTACTGCAAGGACTGATGCTTATAAGGGTATTTGTTGTCGTGGACAGATTATTTGAGTACAATGAAGCGACGCTATAATCTAAATGGTTTAAGACCGTTGGGAAATCCTCCTTTCCTTGATCGTCATCCAACGTCAGCAAGGAACCGTCCAGACTCTGGCAGGATGTTGTTTGGAACTCTGCCTACCGACTAGTTCCTGTGCGATCCTATACAAGGTCCTACTGTCGCATCTATTTGATACTTTCTCAGTTTCTGAGGCAAGGGCGATTACGCGATTTCGCCTGCCTCGCCTCACACTACGCTGTACTTCCTCTTCATGTGGTACTGGGATACTAGCTCAACTTTCTCTGCAACTGAAATAGCTGTGATTTGAGCCTTAAGTGAAATGCCCTCTTTGATCCGTTTCCAGGATCTGTGGATAGTCATGTGCTGTGGTGTTTCTGCTTTATACTGACAAACCGTTCTGCTTCAGCTGCAAAATCGTTTTTCTGGGCTATCTATTGCTCATCTATGTTCTTTTGAGTTGCGCTGCTGACCTCCTTTGCTCCTTCAGCGAGATAGTCCTTAAATTGTTGCGGGATCCCGTAGCATGTCCGTACTGTACCTTGGAATGCGAGTCATATTAGCACTATTGTTTCGGATTGATGCAGGCCGAAGAAGCATGTGAGGTATCATAAGTTGGTGATCATGCACCATTCCAATATCAGCCCCACACTTATCCCGAACATCAACGCATTAATATTATAATATTATTATATAATAACAGATAAATATAAAATCTACATGTTAACAAAGAGAATCAAATTATTCGCTCTGGAAAGCGCTAAAAGGTATCCGGAAACCTCAAATGCAAGCACCACCAATTCGGAAAATCGATGGAAACTGGGCCAAGAGCGACAAAGAAAAGGCAGAACTTTTTGCCTTGCACTTAGAAGAAACGTTTAAGCCGTTCGACGGCCCTTCGTTAACGCCCGACTCCCCAGTCACGACATCTGACAACTTTAAAGTAAAAAAAGTTGCATTGATTGAACTGAGGGAAGTAATTAAAAATTTAAAGACGAAAAAAGCTCCGGGTTACGACTTGATAACGGCGCAGGTAGTCAAGGAATTGCCGAATAAAGCTATTATCAAACTGCTATATTTCATCAACGCTTCGTTCAGATTGCTTTATGTTCCGAGGCAATGGAAAGTCGCCGAGATTATAATGGTCCCGAAACCAGGCAAACCGCTAAATGAGAAGAAATCATATCGGCCTATTTCCCTATTGCCGGTTATCTCAAAAATATTCGAAAAACTTCTTTCCAAACGTCTACAGCCCGTAATCGACGAAAGACGTCTCATTCCTGACCATCAGTTTGGATTTAGAATTAAACATTCTACAATTGACCAAGTCCACAAAATAACTGACGTGATTGAGAAAGCTCTGGAAGAAAAAAAGATTTGTTGTGGTGTATTTCTTGACGTCTCACAAGCTTTCGATAAGGTTTGGCACGAAGGCTTGGAGTATAAATTGCAGCGACTACTGCCACGGCAACTCTTTTTAATCTTACGATCGTACCTCACCGAGAGACTCTTTCGTGTTAAGCACGGAAACGATTACTCTGACTTCAAGGAGATTGCAGCCGGAGTCCCGCAAGGAAGTGTCCTTGGCCCACTTCTATATGTACTCTACACGCGTGACATCCCGCAAGAAAGAAACTGTGTCGTCGCCACGTTTGCGGACGATACGGCGATATTGACAACGGGAGATACCATTGAAGCAGCAACCGGAAAGCTTCAACATGCTATTAATAAAGTCCACGCTTGGACGAATTCTTGGCGTATTGTGCTGAACGAAAGCAAATCTACTCACGTCAACTTTACGTACAAAAAAGTGGATAGATTGCCTGTATATCTAAACTCGGCTCAAATACCGTACGCAAACGAAGCAAAATATCTAGGAATGACTCTAGATGTCAAGCTCAAATGGAAATCGCACGTGAAAAAGAAACGCGACGAACTTCAAAACAAATACCGACAAATGTACTGGCTACTCCGAAAATATTCGAAGTTGAGCCTACATAACAAACTGCTTATCTTTAAGCAAGTTCTAAAGCCAGTGTGGACGTATGGTATACAACTATAGGGTTGTACCAAGAGAAATAATAGAAACATCATTCAAACTTTTGAAAATAAAGTTCTTAGAACGATCGTTAACGCACCGTGGTATGTTTTTTTTTTTTTTTGTTGGTTGGTTGCGCCTGGAGGTGCAGGAATCTTCAAAAGATACCAATGGTCCGTACCATTGGTTATGCCCGATTCATATATCTGACAATGCCATCAGTGCTAGTCAGTATATGCCTACGGGCTAAACCTCACCCCCTCAGAGAGGCACTATGAGAACCGGCTGCGCGTACTCATAGTAGTAGGAAATTCGTTCCTCTCATATTTTCATTTTTTGTGATGACTACGACTAAGTTGCCTTAACGAGTAGTTTACGCTTCTGTAGTGTTAATCGCGTTAGGTAGGTAGCTTTCCAGTGAAGGCACCTACTAATACCGTCATTACATGCGGTTTTTCCTTACGGCGCTAGGTCGAAAGGTCTTGTTCTTTGCAGTCGGCGCTCAAGGTTTGTCACGTCCATAGTACGGATTATTTCATTATTGCAATGAACATGAAGACGGGTACGAAGTTTGCGAGCAAAGTTTGTTACTTCGTCCCTCACGGTAGCAATTCCTAGATCTCTGTGAATATCACTATTCCTTATATACCAAGGAGCATTCACGATTGCTCTTAGCATTTTATTTTGAAATGCTTGCAGTAGAGCCATATTGCTTGGTTTGGTACAACCCCAAAGTTGTATACCATATGTCCAAGACGGTTTTAGCACTTGCTTATACAGAAGCAGTTTGTTGTATACGCTTAACTTCGAGTATCTTCCGAGTAGCCAATACATTTCTCTAAATCTGATTTCGAGCTCTTCGCGCTTCTTTTTAACGTGTGGTTTCAACTTAAGTTTTGCGTCTAGGGTCATTCCTAAATATTTTGCCTCGTTTGCGTAAGGTATTTGTACCGAGTTAATGGATATAGGTACGTTGTTTATCTTTCTTAACGTAAAATTGACATGCGTTGATTTTGTCTCATTGAGGACTATTCGCCAGGATTTTGTCCATTCGCATACATTGTTCAAAGCTCGTTGGAGTTTTCCCGTTGATGATTCGACTGACTCATCCGTTACGAGGATAGCCGTGTCGTCTGCGAACGTTGCTACAACGGTCCCTTCATCTTGTGGTATATCTCTTGTGTAGAGCAAGAACAGGATTGGACCGAGAACACTTCCTTGTGGAACACCGGCGTAGATATCTTTGAAATCCGAATATTCACTCCCGTGTCTAACACGGAAAAGTCTGTTTTCAAGATAAGATTCCAATATTCTGTATAACTTTTCCGGTAAGATTACCCTTAGCTTATACCTTAGGCCTTCGTGCCATACCTTGTCGAAGGCTTGCGATACGTCGAGAAAAGCGCTAGAGCATATTTTTTTCCCTTCTAGAGCTTTTTCAATCTCGTTCGTTATTCGATACACCTGATCGATTGTGGAATGTTTGACCCGAAACCCGAATTGATGATCCGGGATCAAGTGTCTTTCTTCAATTACTGGTTGCAATCGTTTCAGCAGAAGTTTCTCGAAGACCTTAGATATTATTGGCAGAAGTGAAATGGGTCTATATGATTTCTTGTCATTTGCACATTTCCCCGGTTTCGGAACCATAATAACTTCGGCGACTTTCCATTGCCTTGGAACATATAATAGTCTTAAGGAAGCATTTATAATGTAGAGCAACTTAACCAGCACTTTTTTCGGTAGCTCTTTCAAAATTTCGCCAGTGATTAAATCATATCCCGGAGCCTTGTTATTTTTCAATTTTTGTATTGTCATTCGAAGTTCGGACAGGGATACGGTTTTTACTCTAAAGTTGTCGGGTGCCATATTATCATTCGGATCTTCGATCAACGGTTCTCCATCGAACGGCTTGAACGTTTCCTCTAAGTGATCGGCAAATAATTCTGCTTTCTCTTTATCTTCTTTTGCCCATTCCCCGTTAGCTTTCCTAATTGGCGGCGAGTGCATTACAGGTTTCCTTATGGACTTCAAGGCTTTCCATAGAGAGTAGTTTGAATACTTATCAGCGGTCAAACCCTCGAGGTAAGTAGAAGTCTCGTGATTTTTTAGGTCCTGCAGCACTTTTTTAAGCTTGTTACAAAGATGGTTCAGATAAATTTTATCCGGTGGCGCGCGGGATTGTTGCCATCTGTTGCGCGCTCTCCTCTTTTCTCGTATGAGGTCTTCGATTTCAGGCTGGTATTTGACTTTATTGTTCCGCGCTTCTGTCTTTCGCAAAGGAGTGTTTTTCCACGCTGAGCTCTGAATGGCTTCGACGAGTTTGTCGATTTCTTCTTCTATTTCGAACGGTGTCTTTAGCGGTACATTTAAAGCAACATTTTCCTTGCAGTCTCTTCTGAAAGCGTCCCAGTTAGTTTTGTTACTAGTTAACCTAGGCGGTCCTTCTTTTTTTACTAGACTTCCACCTATTTTCAGAGTGACTGCCGAGTGATCTGAGCATAGATCATAGCATTCTTCGATTTCCGTCAAATTTTTAGTTAACCCTTTTGCGATAAAGAAGTCGACGAGGTCAGGGATTTTATTTTTGTCAGTTGGCCAATAAGTTGACTTTCCTGTCGAAAAAAAGTTCACCCCACGTTTCATGCTGGCTTTGTACAATAATCTGCCTTTTGTCGAATTGCATCTTGATCCCCAGAAAGTGTGTTTCGCGTTAAAGTCACCACCTAAGACAAAATTAGGTCCGAGTGAGTCAAAGAGACGAACGAGGTCGTCTTCTACTAGCTTATATCCTGGAGGGAAGTAACTAGATCCGATGTTGTAGTCTAAGTGGTTTATTTTTACGGAGACTGAGCTTATTTGCATAGAATCAAATTCTATTTCTATGTTTTCGGAGTGCTTAATACAGTCTTTGATGTAAAGAGAGGACCCGCCTCTCGCATTTTCCGAAGGATGATTCGCATGGTAATCGCTGTAGCCTTTTATTTTGGGTCTAAGTCCCTTTTTTAAGTGCGTTTCCGATACCAAACATATGTCAATGTTATTTTTCCGTAGAAACACTTCTAACTCGTCGATTTTTTTCAGAAGGCCGTTTGCGTTCCACGTTAGTATCTTAAGTAGCTGTTTCATATTCATGTTTTTTTGATTGTCTTGCGAGGTTTGAACTCGAGCTTGCTCAATTTGTCAAGTATAATTTTATTAACTTTGGTTTGCTCCTCAAATTTTTCCAATATAATGGTAAATATTTGGCTAACCGGATCTATTGTAGCTGATCTTAATTTGTTTTCGTTTGACGCGACTTGCGCGCACGATCTCGCGTCAACCTGTGGCGGTTTTTCCGCTGCACTTGGACCAGCGACGTTCTCTTGCGCAATTTTTTTATTTCCCTTTATCGGTCGCTTCGTTTTGACTGGCTTAGCGGTCTTGGGCTTATCGGTTTTACGATCTCTTAAGCTTGGGTTCGGGTGTATCGGTTTCTTGAGAGTATCGCGCCTTTTTTGAAGCTCCTTTGCTACTTCACAACCTCGATAGTTTGCTGGGTGCTTGCCTTTACAGTTTATGCAGGTCGCCGGAGCCTGCTTATTTAAGTCACACCTTTCTGATAAGTGGTTCCCGGCACATTTTACACATTTCGGTTCTTTTTGGCAATACGACTGGGTGTGATTGAAACCTTGACAGCGTTTGCACTGAGGTATCGATCGTGTATTCGTACGCATAGGCTCGATTTTAACTACGATATTCAAAATACTTTTTACGTTATAAATATCGTCTATATTTTCGCTTCTATCGAAGGTTAGCATAAAGAGCGGAAGTCCATGCTTGACCAAGATTTCATTGCCTTGTTCCGTTTTCTGCTTTATCTTCTTTAAGATATTAATTGCGTCGATAATTTTCAAGCCTTTTCCTTTAAGGTCATTTATAATGTCATCTTTAGTGCACGAGGGGTGGAGACCCCTTGCTATAACACGGAGTGGTCTTTCTGATTTATTTTCGTAGGTGAACCACTGGATCTTTTCCGCGTTTAGTTTTTTCGATATTGCTCGGTAGCCGTCAGAGTCTACTACATTAATTTTCCAATCATTGTTTCGGAATGACGTTACTTTAAATTCCGATGTCACAGTTCCCTTAAGAAGGCAATGCAATTTATTGTAGTCCGTAAAGCTGACGACGTTTATTGCAGGCGGGGGACGTAATTTCTCGTGAGTTTGTTTCTGTTTCAAGTCTTTTTCTTTGTCTTGTTTTCGTGGCTCGACTTCAGGTGAAGAACCGGCTCTTCGTTTTTTGCTGGGTCTTTTCTTTGAGACCCCATTTGTTTCGCGTGCTAGCTCTTCTTCATCCGTGTGATATTTGGGACTAGCTGCACGGGGTGGGGTAATTTCCCGTTCTCTTTGCAACAGTGAATTCTTTAACGCCTTGTTTTCCTCTTTTAGTGATTCTACCTCTCTCTTAAGCTCTTGGTAGAGTAGATCCATTTTATTTAGCTTAATACGGAGTTCATTGTTTTCTTCCTCAAAGCTATTGCATTTCACTGAGTCCCGTTTCTCTTGCGCTTGCGCTTCCGGCGGACTTCTTTTTCCGGAGACATTCGGTCTTGATGGTGGAGACCGAGTTACCCTTGAATTTCTCAAAAAGGGGTTTATTAAATGCAACAATTGGCTCTCCCCAGAATCCGTAGAGCCTACCTCCGAAGAGGGTGGATTTTCCAGAGAACCTGGACTGCCACCTGGGGTACTATATCTATTTGTTTTACTCATTGCATATTATGTACACATTTTATTCCCGGTATACGAAGGGTGGATTTTAGTCGCCTTTTACGACAGGCATGCCTACCTCGGGTATATTCTGGCCCCTACCCGAAGGGGGTGGTATGTACGTAACGAAGATATTCATCGGGATCTGGGAATTCCCAGCGTCGTCGAAGAGATAAGAAAATTTGCGCGTAAACACAAAGATCGTGTTCACGGCCATTGTAACCGTACTATCACTCAACTACTTGACGCGAACAATTCAATTCGTCGTCTTCAAATGACAAAACCTTTTGACCTCGCGTCATAGCATATGAAGGTCGTGAAAAAGGCAGGAACTTTCATTGGAATTTAACCTGTCTAAAGTGCTACATTTATTTTTAATCACATACGATCATCTTTTTTTAGAATAACGATTCTCGTAAGCGAAAATAAAACTACTGGATAAGCATTGGCTTAGTTGTAGTATTAATTTTGAGGAGATGTGTTTTTTAAGTGAGTAAAAATCTCACACTACCATAAGCACGCGCGGTCGGGCCTTATGGTGTCTTTGGAAGATTTTTCACCTGCTCTCGGCACAAAAAAAAAAAAAAAACAAAATGTTAACAAAGGTGGGGCGAGCACTAGCTACAACGGCTCAGTTACTTACTTAGGTGGCGCTACAGTTCGGAGTGAACCTGGGCCTCAACCAACAAGCCTCTCCATTTAGCTCGGTCCTTAGCTAACTGCCTCCAGTTGCGCACTCCAAGTTAGTCGAGATACCCTTGAACTTGTGCGCGCCACCTACGGTGAGGAGGACCTCTACTGCGTCGTCCCTCGGGCTTGGATTCGAAGACTCTGCGGGCCGAAGCGTTGGTGTCCATTCGCTCTACATGTCCTAGCCATCTCAGACATCCAATACGCAGTTTTTTGACTAGGTCGATGTTGCTGTACAGCTCGTATTTGAGTCTTCTCCTCCAAAACCCATCAACGCAAATGGGACCGAATATCTTATGAAGAATTATTCTCTCGAAGCGACCAAGGATATCTCCATCCTCTTTAAATAAAGTCCGTGTTTCAGCGCCATAAAACAGGACTGGGCTGACCAGGGTCTTATACGGAGTCTCCTTAGTTGTTCTACTTACTTACTTATGTCCTGTATCCCCTTGTGGGTCCTAGGGCCTCTACTACGCCTACGCGCCATCGTGTACGGTTTCTGGCAATGTGTCTGAGTTCTCCCCAACTTTTCCCTAACTGCCGTGTCTCCTTCTCGACTGTTCTGTGCCATGTTCTCCTCGGACCGCCAGGTCTTCTGCCATCCTGAGTTAGAGGGTTCCATTGCATAGCATGGTTCGCTATGGAACTGTCACCCTTTCGGAACGTGTGACCAATCCACGGCCACTTCCGCCGTTGATTGGTTGTGTCTATTGATTCCTGACCCGTTCTCTCGTAAAGGTGTTCGTTAGAGATACGATTGGGCAAGATATTGCGCAAGCACCTATTAGCAAACGTTTGCAGCTTTCTGGTGATAGTAGTGATCACTCTCCACGTGCTGCAACCATATAACAGCACGGATTCAACGTTGGAACGGAACAGTCTTATCTTGGTGCTCAAACTGATTGCATTGCCTCGCCATATTTTGGACAACATCCCGAACGCGGACTTTGTTTTGGCGATCCTGTAGGCTATATCCAGATCGGTTCCACCATCGGTCGAGACAATACTCCCTCTACTCTCTCTACCGGTTGTCCAGCAATGCATATTTGAGCCGATGAGTTAGTTCCAAGGCTGATAATTTTAGTTTTTGCCGTATTCATTTTCAGCCCGACGACGCCTGCCTCCCTCTCCACATCTGCTGTCATTTGGTGGAGGTCCATAATTCTGTGGGAGAGTAAGCATACATCGTCTGCGTAGTCAAGATGTTTCAATTGAGATGTAAGTGTCCATCGAATTCCTCCGTTTCCCGTCGACAAAGCTGCATGAAGCACATCGCTAATCACCAATAGGAATAATATTGGTGAAAGGATGCAGCCTTGTCTTACCCCACTTTGGATCTCAAATTCCTCAGACAACCTTCCCCTGCTTAAGGCACGCCAAATAAACTCCCTGCTGACACTATCGAACGCATTCTCAAAATTGATGAACAGCAGAGGCAGTGGCGATCGATATTCAACACACTGTTCGATGATAATCCGCAGGGTATTGATGTGGTCAGCACAGGAGGATCCAGGCGGAAACCAGCTCGTTCGGCATCGAGTGTGTCTTCGAGATGTTGTTTAATTCGCTCCAGGGTGATTTGAGCAGATACCCCTCCAGTTTCCGCACTTCATTAAATTTCCTTTCTTAGGAAGCTTGACGATCATTCCCTTTTTCCACTCGTTAGGAAAGCTCTCAGCTTCCCAAGCTCTCCCTATAAGTGGAAGCAGAAGCTCAGCCCATGTTGTGGGCGCTGCTCGTAAGAGCTCTGCTGAAATACCGTCAAGTCCTACCGCCTTGTTGGTTTTGAGTGCCTTGATCGCGGTAATGATCTCATCTTTACTGGGAGTCGTGGTGCGTATTCGGGAACTTTTCACCTCGCGCATCTCAGTCTGATTTGGGAGCATATCGCTTGCGAATACACGGTTCAAAACCATAGCAAAATGCTCTTTTCATCTCTTGAGCTGGTCCTCATCCGAAAAGAGCAAGGAGCCGTCTAGGTTTTTCACTGGGTGTTGGCTGGAGCTGCGACCACCTGTCAGCTCTTTCGTGATTCTATAAACGCTCCTGCTGTCGCACCTCTGTGCAGCTTCTTCTGCTTCTGTAGCCAGCGCGTTGATGTAGTTGCGCTTGTCACGTCGCACGCTACGCTGAACTTCTCTCATCTTCATGCAATATAGGGACTCTAGCTCGCTTCTCCCTGCTGCTGGGGTAGCTGCAATGCGAGCTTTCAGATGTTTTCGTTCGTCAATCCGTCTCCAGGTATCCTCGGAAAGCCACGCCCTATGTCTTCCCTGCGATCGGCAGACAATTCTTTCAGCACCAGATGTAAAAACATTTTTCACAGCACACCAATGGTCTTGGATGGTTGCGGGCATTGAGCTGCTGATTGCTTCCACACCTTGCGAAAAGTGCTCCCTTAATTATTGGCGCACTGAGGGATCACTAAGTCTATCGATATTTAACCTGGGCATTCTTGTGTTGTCGTGGGATCTTCTAACTGCAGCAGTGCGTAGTTGGAAAGTAGCTATCATAAGATGGTGATCACGTACTATCCCCACATCTGCCCCTCGCCTGTTTCGGACGTCCTGGAGACTACTTCTAAAGCGGCGGCTGATAGCAAAATGGTCAATTTGGTTGTAGGTTGCTTGCCTGTCATTGGAAACCCAGCTGACTTTGTGGCAGGTCTTGTGCTCAAACATGGTGCCACCTATCACCTAGTTGTTCTAGATAGAGCTTTACTGTTGAATTGCCTTATAAGCCCAAAAAAACAGCGATTGGCAAGAGTTATTCTTCGCTTGATTTCTACGCTGATCTTGTTTTTCGCGCTTATAGCAGAGCCAAGGTAGACAAAGTCCCTTACTACCTCAAAGTTATAGCTGCCCACTGTGACGTTCTCTCCAATTCGTCGGTGTTGGCTTTCCCTTCTTGTTAACAACATATACTTGGTTTTGCCCTCGTTTATCGCTAAACCCATTTTGGCTGCTTCCGCCTCAATAGCGCACCGGTGACAGCCCGCTGAGTTCTTCCGATAATGTCTATATCGTCGGCGTATTCAAGCAGTTGTACAGACTTGTGATAGATTGTGCCTCCGGTGTTGGCTTGTGAGTTCCGCACAATCCGTTCAAGTACAATATTAAAGAAGTCACATGACAGTCCGTCACCTTGTCTAAAAACTTTTTTGATATCAAAGGTCTCGGTGATGTCATTACCGACCTTGATGGAGCAGCGAGCGTGCTCCATCGTCAGCCTGCACAGACGGACAAGTTTGGCAGAGATGTCAAAACTAGACATGGCTCTATAAAGCTCTTCTCTATAGATGCTGTCATAGGCGGCCTTGAAATCGATAAAGAGATGGTTAGTATCGATTTCGACTTCTTGGGTTTTCTCCAGCATCTGCCGAGAGTAAAGATTTGAACGATGGTGGACTTCCTGGCCTGAAACCGCACTGATAGGGTCCAATCAGGCTGTTGATAAAAGGTTTCAAGCGTTCACGCAATATCGCAGAAAAGATCTTATATGCGATGTTGAGGAGACTGATGCCTCCATAGTTGGTGCAGTTGAGGAGGTCACCTTTTTTGTGGATCGGGCAAACGATGCTGAGATTCTATTCATCAGGCATACACTTGTGTCTGACTAAATCTTAGAGATGAGTTAATGTATGCACTCTACTAGTTCATCACCAGCTGCCATGAAAAGTTCGGCCGTAAGCCGTCAGGTCCAGCAGCTTTGTTGGATTTCAGCTTGGATATCGCTATCCTCACTTCGCTCTGATCAGGTGAACGGAAATTTTGACTATCATCGTCTATGTTGAAGAGTTCATTCTGTCTAACAGCGGGATGTTGGTCTTCGTCGCCGTTATACAGTCTGCAGAAGTAGTTTTCCATATTCTCAGCACCGACTGTGATTCTACAGGTTGTCCGCCGGGAAGGTATACTACTTTGTTTGTTTATAATTTTTGATTAAATGAAAGAGAATGGATCTTATATTGATAAATGTTTTATTTAATGTCGGCAATTATGTATGGAATACAATATCAGGTAAATGTCCGCCTCTGCTAGTCTCACAAATGCGAGCCCTTTTGAGCACATTTTTCATTACATTCTCACACATTTCACGCGGTATTTCATTAATTTCATCACGAATATTTTGTTTGAGTTGCTCAAACGTTTCTGGTTTGTTTGCATAAACCTTGCTTTTCAGATATCCCCACAAAAAGAAGTCAGGAGCAGTCAAATCAGGCGACCGTGGAGGCCAATCAACATCACCATTTTTCGAAATAACTTGTTGTGGAAAGAGGTCTCGCAGTAATTCCATTGTAATCCTGGCTGTATGCGATGTGGCACCGTCTTGTTGATACCACATGTTAACCAAGACCAAAGCATGCAGTTGTGGTGTTAAAAAGTTTTCAATCATATCACGATATCGCTCCCCATTCACAGTTACCGTTACGCCGTTTTTATTTTCAAAGAAGTAAGGTCCAATGATTCCTCCTGACCAAATTGCACACCAGACTGTTACTTGGGCTTGGGCCTATCACCTGCAGAAATCATTCACTACACGATATATAGTGCGTTTTGTTGGCACGTTGTTTCTCCCAAAAATTTCACGTAACTTTCTCATCGTCACAGTAATCGATGATTGATTTTGATAAAATGTTTTAACGATTAAAACACGTTGGTTTATCGAATATTTTTCCATAATAAATTTGCCACGTGTCTACTTCACGACTGCCAAATATGAACTGTCAAGACTAATGTTTACCAAAATGGCGGCAAAACAAAGTAGTATACGTTCCCGACGGACACCCTGTACTACGAGGTTTCCATTTTCATCTGTACAGGTTTGCGTACGGGTATTGCTTCTCTGTCACTTTCTTCTTACCTTTTGGTAAAACTTCCGTACATTGTTCCTGGAGTATAAACTGTCGATATTCTCAAACGCGCGCTTCTCATGCTCTTTCTTCTTCTTTTTTTGGAGAAGCCGATGTTCTTCCCGTCTCTTTTGCTCGTAGAGCTCACGAGCAGCTCTCGTCTTCCTTTGCAGCACCGCTTTGTATGCCTCTTGTTTTGCTGCATTCACTCGCCGACATTCTTCGCCAAACCAGGGGTTTCGCGGTGGTGGTCTAGCGAGACCCACCACATCAGTCGCGGCGTTTCTGATGGCATGTTGGCAACGTTGCCACTGGTTTTCGGCACTTGATGGTGGCGGCATAGGGGTGATTGAGAGATTTCGGGATACGCGTTCAGCGAAGAGTCTGGTGGTCTCTTGCGATTGCAGCTTTTCGACGTTAAATTTTCTCACAGTGATTCTTCTTTGTTGCTCAGTTTTGGATATCCACATTCGAACTTTGGCTACAACAAGGCAATGATCCGAGTCTATGTTGGCCGCTCGGAAGGTCCGGACATCCAGAATACTGGAGGCATGCCTTGCGTCGATCGCAATATGATCAATTTGGTTGATCGTTACATGATCATTGGACCGCCATGTCTGCTTATGAATATCGAGATGAGGAAACCATGTGCTTGCTATGGTGACATTTCGCTCCACAGCGAAATCAATTAGCCTTAGTCCGTTATCAGACGTGGTGTCGTGTAAGCTATGCTTACCGACTGCCCTACCAAAGACGTCCTCCTTTCCTATTTTGGCATTAAAATCGCCCAATACGATTTTAACTTCGTATTTAGGACATAGCTCATATGTTTTGTCGAGGAGCTCGTAGAAACACTCTTTGGTGGCAGGGTCCTTTTCTTCCGTGGAGGCATGAACACATATTAGGCTTATGTTAGCGAATTTAGCCTTGATCCGGATAGTCATAATACGCTCGCTCACGTGTCGGAAGCTTAAGACTTCTTGCCTAAGTCTGCCGCGTACGACAAATCCGCATCTGAATAAGCGTTACCTGTTGCCTCTGTAGCAATCACCGTAGTAGATGTCACAGTTGTTCATCCTCTGTTTGCCCGACCCATCCCATCGCACTTCCTGGATGGCGGTAATATCTGCTTTATAGCAGTCTAGGGCCTCTGCTAGTTGTTCGGCTGCACGTGGTCTGTAAAGGGACAGAACATTCCACGTACAGATCCGAAGGTCGTTGTTCTTATTTCGTTTGATGGGGTCGTCATTAGTTGAGTCATCCTTATCCGAGGCTTTTGGTTGTTTCGGAACCATGCGCTTTTTACGTGGTAGGGAAGTTACCCCGACGGCACAACCCCCAACCTGGAGGGCCAGTTCATTTAGTTATTCCCCTAGGACGAGGTGCCGGGTACACTAGTGCCAGTAGTCCACTACGAGAGTATGAGCGCTGCCGTTGGCCCATTAAGGGCTCCTCCGCCACCATCTCTATTCCAAGGTCCTGATCAACATTGGAAATTCCTTACCGACCTGTGATCCGAATACGTCGAAGCAGCTCGCGCAAGGTATTCATTTAGTTCAACCTAACTGGAACTATAGACGCCACCGTTGACTCCGTCTAGGGAATTCGTCCGCTGCCGCCTGGAACAGGAATAAGTGCTCTAGTGAGAAAGCACTCCCCCCCTCTCTCATCTGCTACCGCCAAGAATCCGCCAAACGGGGTTGGTTACCCATTTCTTGGATTAGGATACTAAGCACCTAGCTGTCACCACGTGGAGGTTAAGATTCGGAATTGGTAGGCCTCAGCTAAGTGAAAACGCTTGTATTTTCATATGATCGCATGCACTGCCGTTTGACCAGCCCTATAACGGTTTGCGGGTCTGAAATCAAAACAATTTCCAAAGCGTCAAGTGATAAATCTGGTTGTATGTTTTCTGTCTCTCACTAGAAATCCAACTGATCTCATGGCATTAATTGTGCTCCAATGACAAGATGATTGGCATTACAGAAATCTACAAATCGTTCCTCTTTGTTATTTCGCTTTCCGATGCCATGGCGTCTCATCATATATTTGAGCGCTGTGTTGTCATTTCCTACCTTGGTATGTCCCCATTCGGTTTCTGATTCTGGACAGCGCTGAGGTGATTGTAAGTCGTCTTTTTCCTCCTGCATAGCCTTCTCAGTTGGGGCTTAACACTGAATAATAGTAATTTTCCTCACTCTACTCTGAAATCTACCGTTGGAGTCAGCAGCAGTCCCACGCCGGATTCGCGATTACTTCCAGCTTGTCTTCCAGAGTAGAGTAAGACAGTGTTGGAGATTGGTACTCAGCACCTTACTTTAGCACTCCTTATTTTGCTTAATCCCAGGATGTCAATTTTGTACCGCATGAATTCCCGTTCAAATTGTAGCAATCTGGAGCTTTGGGGACCTTTCTTCCTCTCATGGAGAAGAGTCTTCGCGTAGAATCCTACCCAGAATCCTATCGTAGTCGTTGTTCGATAGCTAAAGGTCGTCAACATAGTATTCTTCCATATCTGGGGCAGTTTGGTGTGTTTTTTTTAATGGTTGCGGCTTACTGGGCTATAGGCCAGCCGACATTTAGCCTGTTTTGTGGCACAGGCTACTCGCCATTTCTCCTCTCCCATTCGCAATTTACGAAGAAATTCCCAGATGAGAACACGAAGAAGTAGAAGTAGGCCCTCCTAATAGAGCTGCTAGATGGGATCTTTCTCGGTACTCAGCGGATTAGCATCTATCGGGAGATGCTGCTCCTACAAGGCCTTTGTTAGTCATCTGCCATCCTTATATGCTTAAGTTAGTTTTTATGATCGAGTTAATGTAAACTCGAATTAAAAATGATAATAAAACATATCTAACAGTTGAAAACTAGAAATAATACATAGATATCTAAAAGAGAACCACCATACTACGTGCAAATTGTATCGTAGAATATGGTACCTACTTAAACCTGCTAGGTGAATACATTAACTCTTGCAGTAATCACTCAAAATAGTAAGACCAACCACATATTAGGTACCCTAAAGCTTTACATTCTTCACGCCAGCTCATCAACAGTTCTAATCATTACCGCATTAAAAAATTAAGAACTAGTCACGATTATCTCCGCTTCTGTTAAGATATAAAATTAGACTTTACCATGAAACGCAACAGGTTTGTGCGCTTCTTTCTACTTGTTGTCAAATCGCCATAAAATTAAAATCATAAAAACGATAACGAACATCAAAATAAAACATAAAAGTATCTCATCCGGTTTTCCATTGTTAAATGTGGTAGACTGCAGGGTGCCACCACATGCTGTAATCATCTGTAAATTATTTGTATCTCCAGCTGAAGTTGGATCTTAATAGATTATTTAATATGATTACATATTGTCGAAGCAGCGCGTGTCAGGTGGACTTCTGTTTCCTTTGTTTCCATCTAACTCCCCTAACTTATGGATATCCGAAATATGGGAAACAAGTTTTCGTATCTTATCTTTTTTTTTTGCAGTTAGATGTTATAATTCTTTCTTGCGTAACCTTGGGGCATCAATTGGTTCTATGTATAAGAGTGCCGGCAAAAATTTAATTCAATTTATTTGCTAAAGAACTCCCGACTGCTACGAGCTCGATACTTTTGTACGATGAAAGGTTTTTTGGTAAATTTAAGTATTAACCATCTGCTAAGAATAATCTAATATCATCTCTTTTAGTGTTTTATTGTCGTTATGATCAGTTTATTCTGCCTCAGTGCAGCGAAACCACAATCACCAGGACCGGATGTACAATTAATTCGTTACAAAACTAACTCGGAAGCTGACGCTATTATTCGAAATGTTATCGGTAACAACAGCAATTTGATTCAGAGCCTATGAATGGTATTTTTTATTTGTTTTATTTTATTTATAGCACAATTCGAGCAACTGGGTGGTACTTCGGAGTTCCATGACTATCGTACACCGTACGTTCAACCAAATCAAGTGCGAGTCTTTCAATGAGTTTACATGTGTTACACTGTGATTTCTAGTTATTGCGTTAAAGTTTTTAAGTTAATCTTGCGGTTTTCGTTCTGAATAAATTATGTTAATTTATGAGTAAAGAATTTGTGTGTTTCTTCTGGTGATTTCACTCAGATTGAGATTGAAAAAAAACTTGTTTTCGGTGAAGCAGAGTTCGAAGTCAAATGAACGAGCGAGGTTAAAAATAACAGTGTTGCTCACAGGAAGTGATGCAAGTGTTTTTTTTTTTTTTTTTTTTTATAAAAGTATTCAGTCATAGCTTCAGAGAACTTCGGATAACTGTTGCAAAACCAATTTAAGTTCAAGAAATAAATGCTGTTTACAGCTAATGTAACAGAAAGCATGTACCACAATTCGAATTCATCTGTCAATAGGAAAGCTCTCCATCTACGAGTAAGCCCAGAGCTAGCTTTGTGCCAGACAGACAGAGTACTTAGTTAATGTCTGACTTTCATATGTGGACTAAATATGGATGTAACTACAGCCGAATAGTAATTTTACTAAACAGAATACAACGTCAATGCCACATTACAGTTTGTCGAGCCTGATGGTGGTAGGTCAAGCAATAGTTGTGATGGACTTATAAAAGCAATATCTTGACGTTTGAAAATGAAGAAATATATTCAAATTCTCTTAAGAATGACAAGTCTTTCCGGCAGTCATCCACTCCTTTCCTACGTCAAACACCGGAAAGTAATTGGTTCCCGATTCATGTAGAGTCACTGCCTGACACACAGGATCCGTCCATCCTCGTCGATCCCGGGCACCCTGCTTTACGCAGACCAAGTTTTCTGACATCCGCAATTACTTTGTCTTCGGATAACTCTTGCAAAACAAATATCGGAGGTTCAGTGGTTTTGTCGTCTCAAACCTAGGGGCCTTTTTAAGAAGATTCTCTTGGCTACAGCTAATGTACGAGTAGTCGATATATCTTAGGTTTTTGGACTACATCCACATCTTGGTACAGCTCATACAGTACAACAGTGACATTCTGATTTACGTTTCGAACAGATACATTTTTGTTTGTTGATAACATGTATTTGGTTTCGTCCTTATTTACTTAAAGATCAACTCGTCTCGCCTGATCTGTAATTGTAAATGCCTCTATAACGGCATGCTTTGATCTCCCGATGATATCATCATCATCTGCGTACCGCAGCAATTGGACGGACTTGTGGAACATAGTGCCTTCCTTGTTAACACCCGGTCTGCGCACTAGCTTTTCCAGCACGATATTGAAGACATGACAAATAAATAAATGCCTAATTAACGTTAATTAGGTTTCACATATCTACATATGTAGATAGGAAAAAGCTTAAATGGTGCAATAAAATAAATTGCATATACAGAACTAGTGGCACCCTGCGGCTCTGCCCGCGTTTCAAAAACGTGGTGTGCTTGCCGCATTAATTTGTCTACTTTCCAGCTTCAGGACAATGTACAAAAATGATCTATGGCCCAAAATAGGTCTAAATGCAAACAAATTTCGGAAAGGAGAACGTAGAAACTGAACTTTATGTAATTTACATGAGGAAGAGAATGTGCTTCACTTCGTTGGAAAATGCCCAATTCGCAAGCCCTTTCGACAAAGAGTTTTTGGTAAGGTGTTGCTGGATGAGGACGAGATCATCAATATACTTAATGGAGAAATTGAAGGCACCTGGATGACACTGCATAAATACATTGTGGGTGCTTTTTTCTATCGAAAGAACCTAGTAGATGAGTATAACTCATAAATAAATATAATATATGTAATTGTCAGTATTTTATTATATATTATGGACATTGATAATTACTCACTGTTTCCAACAGACGACATTATTTTGTCAAGTTGTAATGTTTTGTAAATTTTTTTTTATGAAAACAAACAGAACAATTTACTACTACTACTACTACTACTACTACTATGACCCAAAATAAGGTAAGAACGGTGAAGTGGTCGAGCAATGATGGCCGTATGTCACAAATAACACGAACAATATTGGTTTCCTCGTCAATTGTTGCTGGCTTATTAAGAATGACTTCACGAAGCCCCGCCGCGCCACAAGAGAATAATCGAGAGGATTCAAATCGCATGATCTTGGAGGCATTGGCAGGTCCATTTCCTAAAACCAATTTACCGACAAACTGTGATTTCAATAAATCAATGGTTTCAGACGCCAAGGGGTTCCAGAAACCTCTGTACAGATAATCATCGCCATGTACATGGCGAAATATCTAGCAATGACACTGAATGTGAAACTTAAGTGGAAGCCTCACGTTAAAAAAACGCCACGAACTCGAAAATAGACTCAGGCAAACGTATTGGCTTCTTAGAAGAGATCCCAAGATAAACATATATAATAAAGTACTTCTACATAAGCATGTATTAAGACCTGTATGGACGTATAACTTTGGGGTTGTACTAAAGCCAGCCATAGAAATATCCTTCAGTATTTTCAAAACGAAGTACTAAGAGCAATCTTGAATGCTCCACAGTATGTCAGGAACAATGACATTCACAGAGACCTAGAGATAGCAAAAGTTGAAGATGAAATAACTACTTTGCTCGCAATTTTCGTATTCGCCTTCAGGGTCATTACAATAACACCGTACTCCAAATTTGTTAGTGAGTACGAATCTCATACTATTATGATATTAATTCATAGTGTCTATACACATTTTTCACCTAAAAAAACACATAAAAAAACTAAAAATTTACATGTACGAAAGAGAGAAGACAAGAGCAAGATGCCCGCTGGAGTAACCGAAAATGTCCCAATCAAAGTCGGGGTGTACCAGAGAAGCGTCTTAAATCCTTTGCCTTTATTGCAGTCCTTGACTATCTGCTTGAAGGCAAAGTGATAGACCCTAAAGTACACTAGTTATTCTTTGCTGACGCTGTAGCCATCATAAGTGAGGAACCTACGTCTTTACAACAAGTACTTGAGGTATGGGTGAACGTTTTGGAGGGAAAAGGGTACCGCATTACTCCGAAAAAGATCAAGCACTTATGCCACCCGTTCTCTGATTCACTCAGGCCTATTCCAGACATTTAAATAAATGTGACAGTGCTTTCCAAATGCAAAAAGGTAAAATATCTAAGATCTATGATAAATAAATAGCGAAGCAATCTGTGACGACGACATCAATCATTGGGTAAGCGTAGGGTGGATGAAATGACGGGAAAACTAAGATATCTTCTGTGATCGAAAAATGCCCCCTAAGCTGAAAGGAGGGCGATGCATCACAGTTATGCATCCAGCACTCGCATACAGTTAACAATGCTGGACAAGGTACAAAGCGTATGTGGGCAAACCTGAAAGTTCGTAGATCACGCAAAGGCAACGACACAAGCATTTGGTTTGACTCAGTAACGAAGTGATCCGAAATCGGGAGGCCTGTCGATATTTTCGAGTGGGCGCCGTGGGCGCTCTAGGCCCTGGCACTTTAAAGAGCTGTTGCGCCAAATATTTGCATTTTTTTTTTTTGTCGATATTTTCGTAGGTTGAAACCACATCACGCAAATAGTATTCTCCCGGCTTAAATACCTGCACCAGCTGGATCATATACAGGTGTAGGCCAAAATCTTTGCGCAAAATTTTTCGCATAGAGGAAGAATAGAGCTCCAATTGCTGCGACTGAAAACACACCACGCATATCTCTGATGTGTTGGTGCTATTGCATCATTTAGAGAGTATATGGTATGATACAAAATCTATTCACTGTTCAACGGATGACTGGCTCAGATAGACGATTATATGCGCCATAAAAATCACAGCATCTATAAGTTTTGCGAATGTTCAAAATAAACAGGTATGGATAGTCTGACAGCGTTGTTTAAGCATGAGTCTATTCACAATAGAATAAACATAAACGTAAATGTCAAAATAAACGGACAGAATGACAGCTCGGGTTGCCAGTAAACCCTCCCACTTCTCCTATCTAAGTAAACACAATTTATAATTAAATAAAATATCAAATAATTTGAATGTTATTTAAAGTATTTGCTTCTTAATGGCTATCAGCATTGCCACTTCCTCCAGAGCAAATGTAGCGTACTAACAATAAAAATGTAGCATTTTCTAAGAAAATGTAGCAAAATAGAAATGTTTGCTATACATATATACCCACATTTCTAATCCTTTATGAGGGTCGTGTGGGTATGATGCTCAGGTGGACTTTCCATCCTTCTCAATCCTCCCCCATTGACTCAAATTCATCAGGAGGAATACCTAGACGGCTCCAGGAGAGATGTCTTACTTTATCCAACCATCTACTTCTAGGCACACCTATTGGCACGTCTTGGAAGCCTGTCTGGGGGCATACGCACTATGTGACCAAACCATCGAAGCATATATCGTTTCATTCGGAGAAGTAGCTGCTCAACATTAAGCGCCTCGCTTACCCTACATAGTGCTGCGCACTCGATCCCTAAGAGCCTGGCCAATTCTGCAGGATAACTAGGCATTGCTGTTTCCATCACCCATTAAAAAGATCCCGAGGTACTTAAACTTATCCACCTGCTTCAGTGGGAATCCACTAACATGCAGAGTGCACTGACTGCGTATTCTGGAAACGACCATTACTCCCGATTTTTTCATGTTAATCTTTATTCCAGCGTCATCACAAATGGCTACAAACCTTTCGAGTGCGCGCTGAAGTTCAGTTTGAGAGGGCCCAATGATGACCAAATCATCCGCAAAAAACAGATGACTAATCCCTAAGTCTCACACTTTGAAACATTCTCCGCCAAGGTTGCGCTGCGCTCTTCAGTCCATATATGGCATATAATGAAGAGGAGAGGTGACAAAATGCACCCTGGGCGGAGTCCAACGACAACAGTGAAAGGTATTGATTTGACGCCATTCACCCGAACGCAGCTACTACAGTTTGTGTCTCTTTATAAAGACTGAATCGCCCTTAATAAGGAACCATCAATCCCATACTCCTGCAGAATACTCCAGATTTCTCCTCGAGGAACCCTATCATATGCTTTTTCTAAATCGGCAAAACAAGTGCAAACAGGCTAATCATACTCACAGGCCTTGTCAAGAACCATTCTGAGACTGAATAACTTTTCGGTTGTGCTTCTAGCGGGACGAAAACCGCATTGCTCATTCCCCAAACTGTCGTCAACCACTACCACAGCTCTGGAATACATTTCTATCACCTTAGCGAAGACTCTTCCAGGGAGACTTCAATAAGATATGCCCCTGTACTTAGTGCAATGTTTTATGTCCCGTTTTTTTTTTTTTTTTTTAAAAAAACCCCATTTGCCCATCGCTAGGTGTTCCACTGTATTCCCAGCCCACTTTTATGATACTTGAGAGCCATTGCACTACCTCTTTACTTAAAGCGTTGAACATTTCTGGTCGAATTTCATCCATACCGATAGGTTTGCCAACTTTTAGCGATTTGATCGCCAAAATTACTTCCTCTACCGTAGAACGATTCTCCGCCCTACTCTCGACTATAGATCTGTCATCTTCGGTGCCCTGTTCGGGATTAAGCAATACTGAAAAGTAACCCTCACAGTAATCGCACTTGCTAATTGCTATTTTTCATTCTATGCTCTCTAGGGATGAATTGTGGAATGTGGAACAAATTGCTGTGCATACGACAGTTGTGATTGTGGTGTTGCCATACTTAGCTCATTGATAATGTAGTGAGAAAAGTACTTATGTGGATGCTACAATATATTACATATTCGCACAGGAATAATAGTATTGTAGATGACTATTTGAAGTTGATCTGCTTGGAGTGCCCTCAAAGAAAATGATACTTGTCCGGGAATGCATATACTGTAGGATGCCGGTTAACAAGAATGATTCGCGAGTAACTGGTGAGCTTGGGTATTAATTAGATCAGTCAAATCCACAAAGGCGATCTATTAAACAATGATGGCTTCCAGCACAAGGCGAGTAATATATTAGTTACACCATCAGTCAGACCTTTATTGAAGCTCAGAAAGTTTACTTACTTATATAGGTGGCGCTACAGTTCGGGGTGAACATGGGCCTCAACCAACAAGCCTCTCCACTTAGCTCGGTCTTTAGCTAATTGCTAAGGGCGCGGCAAAATCGCATCATCACCTCCTCGCGGTGGCCGCTGGATAGCTATCTGATAGGGAACTAACGATAAGCGTATGCTGAGTCTGACGATATATGTTTAGCTGAACACTCAGACCTGCGTAACCACATCTGGGTGAACTTCAGCGCGCATGTGTTTAACCGGACGAGGCATCTCTTGTTGATCTGATTGGGTGAAATATGCGTCTCAGAAGTCTAGCAAGAGGTCCTCAGAAGGAGAATGTGCGGTGGATGAATTCTCCCGATGGAATCAACGATGACGTCTACAGGCCAGCGGATACCTTACCTGAGCTACTTCTACATATTTGGAGCTGAGGTCTGTAACGACTTTCAATACTGCGTCAGGGTATTGAAAAAGAGATGGTGACGAATGAACCTTTAATGGGCCAACGGCAGCGCTCATGTCCCCGAAGTGGGTTACTGGCATCGGTGCATCCGGCCCCTCGTCCTAGTGGTAAAAAAAAAAGGATCTGGTCTTCCAGGTTGGGGGTTGTGCGGTCGGGTTAATTTCCCTACCGCCTCGGATACGGATGATTTTACTGCTGACGACCCAAGCAAACGTAAAAAGCACAACGATCTTCGTGTCTGCACGTAGAATGTAAGGTCCCTCTACAAACCACGTGCAGCCGAACAACTTGCGGAGGCCCTAGAGTGTTTCAAATCAGACATCACCGTCATCCAAGAAGTGCGATGGGATCGGCCGGGCAAAAGGAGTATGAAAAACTGCGACATATACTACGGCGATTGCAGGCAGACTTAGGCAAGAAGTCTTGAGTTTCCGGCATGTGAACGAGCGTCTCATTACTATCCGTATCAAGGCTAAATTTGCCAACATTAGCCCAATATGCGCTTACGCCCCTCACGAGAAGATAGATTACGCGACCAAGGATGACTTCTACCAGCTCTTGGACAAGACGTATGAGCAATGCCCTAGCCACAATGTTAAAATTATCCTTGGTTATTTTAACGCAAAGTTAGGAAGAAAGGACATCTTTAGTAGCGTGGTCGGAAAGCACAGCCTGCACGACATCACATCCGACAACGGACTCAGGCTAGTTCACTTTGCGGCGGGCGAAACTTTGTCGTAGCTAGTACGCGGTTCCCACGTCTCGATATTCACAAAGGAACATGGCTCTCCTTTGATCGAAAAACTGTCAAACAAATCGATCACATTGCGCTCGACGCTAGGCACTCTTCCAGTATTATTCTGGGTGTCCGGACTTTCCGAGGAGCCAACGTGGACTCGGATCACTACCTAGTTGTAGCCAAGGTACGGATGCGGATATCCACAACGGATCGAAATCAACGAAATACTGTGAGGAAATTTGACGTCGAAAAGCTACAATCGCAAGAGACCGCCAGAACCTTTGCTGATTTGCAGTGGCAGCGTTGGCAACAAGCCATCAGAGATGCCGCCTCTGATGTACTGGGTTTCTCTCGGCCATCACAACGGAACCCCTGGTTTGATGAGGAATGCCGGCAAGCACATGCAGCTAAACAAGAGGCGTACAAAGCGGTGCTGCATAGAAGGACTAGAGCTGCTCGCGAGCTCTACGAGCGGAGGGGAAAAGGGGAACATCGACTTCTCAGAAAGAAGAAAAAAGAGCATGAGAAGCGCTCGATCGAGGAGATTGGGAGACTATTGCAGAAATGATATTCGAAAATTTTACCAAAAGGTAAAAAGAACATGCCAGGGTTTCAAAGCCAGAACAGAAGCCTGCAATGGCAATATAGTAGTAGAATCGCAGTCGGTGCTGAGGATGGTAGGTAGGTAGGTAAAGTGACTGTCCAAAAGAAGCCAATTAGCGCTTAGGGTGCGCCGTTTTGCGTGTGTATACCTATTGTAGTGGTTAGTTAAAAAGGGATGTTAAGTTTAAACCCAGCCCGTGGAGTTCAGGAAGAGGATTAGTTCTCCAATCCTCTTGTCCGCTATATCTCTTAGATCCTCGAAGAAGGGGTTGCCAACAGTTTGTTGTCTGATCCTCGCCAGGGCCGGACATCTGCAAAGGAAGTGACATAGAGATTCTTTGTCATTAATATCCTTGCAGCTCCTACAAAAGGTGTTGTGGGGGATACCAAGCTTGGCCGGATGGTCTGGAACTGGCCAGTGACCTGTGATAATAGCTACAATTTTGGCAATAACTGGTCTTGGTTTGCCTAGTAACTCTTTTGACGTGGGTTTGTTGAAACTGGGCCACGTCTTCCTAGATATGACGCAGCTTGTGAGGCTGTTCCACCCGCGATTGGCTAGCCGGAGGAAGTGAAGGTGAATATAGCCCTTAACGGCACTAAGTAGAATGTCGACTCTTTCTGCTAGAGAGCAGTTAAGGGCCGACCCTCGCCTGGCCAGCTCATCAGCACGCTCATGACCCTCATGGTTGCTGTGCCCTGGGACCCAGATGAGAGTGATTCTCGAGTGAGTGCTTTGAGGTGCTGAGGATATGGAAGGAACACTTCTGAAGACTGTTAAACGGCGATGATGACCAATATTCCGCTGTCAGGCAGAATGAGCAATTCAACAGTGACGATGACAGTCAAGATTCCCGTCAACCCAATCAGAATGAAATGAGGATAGCGATATCTAAATTCAAATCCAACAAATCTGCTGGAGCCGACGGCCTTGCCGCTGAACTTTTCAAGGCAGGAGGAGATGAGTTGGTAAGGAGCATGCACCAACTCATCTGTAAAATCTGGTCAGACGAAAGTACGCCCGATGAATGGAACCTCAGCATCGTTTGCCCGATCGTGGAGAAAGGAGACCCTCTGAACTGCGCCAACTACAGAGGTTTAAGTCTCCTCAACATCGCATATAAGATCCTGTCTGCCGTATTATGTGAACGCCTAAAACCGATCGTCAATAACCTGATAGGTCCTTATCAGTGCGGTTTCAGGCCAAATATTCGCACTACGGCAGATCTTGGAAAAGACCCATGAATATAAAATAGATACGCACAACCTCTTCATCGATTTCAAAGTTGCCTATGAAAGCGTGTATAGTCAATGGGGCATTTAGAAGTAATGATATCGAGGCAGCAAAGACGGGTCTAGAGGTCAATGAAAACAAAACAAAATATATGCTGTCTACAAAGGGGACATCCAACATCGGCGTCTTGGATAGAACGCCGCAATAGACAGATATAATTTTGAGATAGTAAAGGATTTTGTCTACCTAGGCTCTATGGCGAACTCCGCAAATGACATCAGTAGGGAGATCACACCAAGATTTACTCTAAGATGGCAATCGAGTAGCAAAGCCCTATCTCGAACTACTAAGGTAACTCTTTACAAGACACTAATCATCCCAGTCCTGCTGTATGGCGCAGAGGCATGGACTTTGACAAAACCGGATGACGATGCTCTTGGTTATTTTGAGGAAAAGTTCTTCGAGTGATCTTTGGTCCCGTCTGCATGGACGGTGAGTGAAGGAGAAGGTACAATGCCGAACTATACGGGCTATATAAGGACATTGACTTAGCCGGAAGAGTTCACATACAGCGACTTAGATGGCTGTGTCATTTTGAGCGGATGGAGCCCAACGTTCCCGCTAAGAAAGTCTTCGAATACAGCCCGGACGGACGGCGCAGTAGAGGACGACCTCGCCGTAGGTGGCGCAAACAAGTGGAGGGGGACCTCAACCAACTTGGCGTGCGCAACTGGAGGCAGCTGGCTCGTAACCTTGCTGGCTGGAGAGGTTTGTTGGTTGAGGCCCAGGTCCATCCCAGACTGTAGCGCCATCTAAGTAAGTAAGTAAACCGGCTGTATACTGCTCTATGGCGTGACCCTGATGCCTTCTCTAGAAATCTTTCTCTGATCTGCTCAACCACATGCGTGATCAATTGGTAAAGTTTAGGGTTCCAACTCTTCACCCCTTCCACACTAAGCTCCATTCCGCATCCACTAGCTAGTTCCAGACACTCTTTGTACCATCCAGTTTTATTTCGTATAGATTTTAGAGCTGCTTTCTTCGGAAGTCTATAGTCCGGCATGCTTAGTACTCTAAGCTTTAAGGTTTTTACAAAGATTGGTGATAAGCCTATCTCCAACATGAGCATGTAATTTGGCGTGGTCGTTGCTGAAACATTTTCTCCAAGCAATGTTGATGGCTATTTTCGACTTCGACAACTTCTCTTTAAGGTGCCTTTCCATATTGAGATTTCTCGTAAAATACACTCCAAGGTACTTATACTCTTTCACCACTTGGACAGTTTCCCTATTTTTTATTTGCCTCCACTTCTTCTTTAAATCATTATTTCAGTCTTGTTTAAATTTATCACCATGTTCCACGTTTTACAGTATTCGGAGAGTCGGTTTATTGTAAGCTGTAGTGATTCGGGTGAGTACACTAAAAGCACTACGGTCGTCTTTGCAAAAAGAAGGGCTTTAATCAACACACATCCATACTCAACCCCTCCAGGTAAAAAACCCACTACATCTTCAATGAAGAGTGCAAATAGACTTAGGCTGAGCGCACAACCTTGCCTTAGCCCTGATCCCGAAAGAAACCATTCTGATAAACCCTCAACATTCCATACAGCTGCCTTGGTATCCTCGTACAGATTTTTAATAACTCGTCCGAACTGCAATGACATACTCATGCCAAAGAGTTTGTAGAATAAAGCAGGAAGTCTACGAAGGATACATATAGTTTCTTATTCCTCAAGAGAAAGGAGTCCACAATACTATTATATTTAAGCCAAAACATGATCAACAGTGAAATATCCTGGCCAGAAGCCCGCTTGATATTCCTTGAGCAGATTATTGGTATCTATCCATGCAGTTAGTCGACTTTGCATTGTCGATGTAAAAATTGTATATGACGCATTTAAGAACGAAATGCCTTTGTAGTTCCCTGGGTCCGTCATACAACCTTTTTTTTATTAATCAGAAAGATCAGGACTTTCTTGAACCGCTGCGGTATTATGCCATTTTCCAAAATGTTGTTGAATAAGTACTCGTAGGTAAGATTGGTGTTCAGTTCGCTAGTACCATATTTGTAGAATTCGGCTGGTATCCCGTCTGATCCTGCAGCTTTACCATCCTTAAGACTACTAAATGCCTCAACAACGTCCTGCAATACAATTGGCTTATCCAAAAGTTCGTTCTGGAAGCCAGGCGTAGCATACTGCCAGATGGATTCAGAAGCTCCTCAAAATGGACTTGAAAGACGGTTGGACTTAGTGCCCTGTGTATGACATTATTTCTGCCATTTAGTTGTTCAGTCAATTTTCAGAATTCTGAGGGATTATTACACTACACCAGTCTTCGAGCCTCTGATTCATAATGCATTCTCCTTTTTGCTACGCAATGCGCTTTAATTTTTCACTGAAGATTCATTGGAAATCCGGAACAATTTCAGCCGTCTGAACGAGAGTTGCCTCGCCTTACTGCACTCATCATCAAACATAGGTTCTTTGTATCGTTGGTTATTGTTATTCTGTTGGTTGCTGATTGGGAACAATTCCTTTATAATATCTTCAATTCTGTCGACGTCCACATACTGCTGGGTTTGTAGCTGCTCCTCCAATTGCCTTCTATATGCTGATGCTTTAGCCTTGTTCCGTATTAGCTTCGAGAGAAGTTGCATGTGCCTTGTACCATCAGCTCAAAGGTGACAACAATCGGGAAATAATTTGAATATGGAACTTGCATCACTTCGAAATCTATTATAAGGGTGCTCTATTTACCTCCTGCTAAACAATAATCGTTGACGGATGTCCCTGGTCCTCCCACAAATGTGAACACTCCCTCTTTGCCACTGGGTACTTGCGTACCCTTTGCATTATAAATTTGGTCCTTAAATTGTCGACTTATTCCAGCTATTCTGTTTCCAATACATTTGTCTTTGTCCACTCTTGCTTTTTAGGGCATCATACGATGCGTTTCACACGGATTGTAGCCTTTCTGTATGTTGTTCTAGCATTTCAATTTATTTATCCGCGAAAGTTCATTTTCATAAAGAAATTCCATTATAAGCTCATTAAGTTTAATTTAGACTCACTAATGGAATAAAATATTGATTAGTTCAGTAATTAAATACCTATGTGTGGACAACGTTAAAATTATAATCCATTGGGAATCGCGAAGTAATTCAAACCAGTATAAACAAATTGTGAAGTGACCGTTGCTAAGTTACAGACGGCCAACAGAAATTAAAAAAAAAAAATGATCTGCGTTGAATTATATATGTATATACATATGTATATGTATTTATGTTGTATGTACTAATTATTTCATTAAATGAATCTGTAGTCTATTGCAGTTTAAATAAATTTAATTTGTATTTCCTTTCCCCATTTTTTAAGTCTCTTGTTGTTTTAAAATTCCGAAAAACGGGGAAAATCCGACAATATGCCGTCGCTGATTATGCCACAGATCTCATGATCAATATAGATATGTACATACATAATTCCTATATTTGCATAGTATATTTGGAAAGCATTGAACCAATCGCATATTCAAAACTTTCTTGAGGTTCAAAAATTTCAAGTTTGGGTTCGAAAAAACGGGATTAGTATCGCAAGTGACACTTTGACCAGTTCTATTTTTGATTATGGCGTACAACATTCTTAAGTCCATCGACTGTAACCGGACCATGTCAATCCCAACAACCCGTTGGGGTTAATACACTTGCAACTGTTAACTATCGAACACAAAACATGAAAGCACAGAAAAACTCCCCTGATGACAACTTTTTAAGTGGCACTTACCAAACCCGAATTCTGCCTAATCCATATGTACTCGTATGTATCTAGAAACTTCGAAAATAAATGCAAATTTTAATACAATCACGAGTAGCTTCTTTTTTGTCATACACTCTGTGTTTCGGGGATTTTTATTTTTTTGGCATCGCAGATCGCTCACCCAAGACTAAGTAGCGAAACTTTCAGTTTTAAATATTCATCTCGATGACTTGGTATAGTTTTTATCCGGAATAGATTTGCGACTTAAGAAATCCATATCAGCAGCATTCTGTTATGCGAATACCACAGCGTCGACCTTAATATCGTGGGATTTCTGTTTACATTCATTCAAGAAAGATAAGAAATCCATTCCACATTTCTTTTGGTTTCCAAAAATCTTAGTCAGCTCTCGATGACTGTGACCAGTGTTAGTCAAGACATCGCTTACTCAACATCTATTGTATGATGAACGGTTGTATTGAAATCGTGATTTTCGTTTTCGTGTCCCTGACGAGTGTAAGTCCAAGGGCCCAACAATTTAGCTACGACTACGATAATTTTGGCGGCAATATTGGAGCGGTTTCCAGTGCGAGTGCGTTTGCCAGCAGTAGTGCAGGGTTTAGTAATGTGGGATTTGTTCAGAATAATCCTTTCCCGCCAGGACAATTGAATGTTGCTAACAGAAATAGGAACACACCCAACCACCGACCTGGTGGACCGAATTTTAGTAATGGAAACAACCATGGTGGTGGCGTTCAAAATGAATACGTAGCCAATCCCTTCCTACATGATGCTATGACACCAGCACATCCAGCACATCCAGCTCATCCAGCTCATCCAGCGCATCCAGCGCATCCAGCACATCCGACAAAGAAGAAGCCTGCCACAGCAGCGCACGGAACAAAGAAACCGACTACACCAGGAGCTGCTCCAGCTAGGAATAATAACAAGAAAAAGAAGAAAAACAACACAGGGAACAACCAGAAGAGAGTCAGCCAAATCAGTAAGATTATACATTCACACTTACAATTGGTGCAAGAAGTTAATGCTCCGTTTCTGTTTAGAGTACGAACAGTATCTGACGAGTATATTCCCCGACATGGATCATATGGAGGATGTCACAGATCTAACTGGAAGAGAACTGGCCAGACCAGGGGAGTTCCCACATATGGTACGTATGAGTGTGAATGTACATAGGTATGTCAGAGTGACTATGGATTCATAAGTTATTCATATTTAATTAGTCGTTTGTTGATAATTTACTTTGGTTGGTTTGCTCGAGACTCGATGAGAGAAAACAATGAGAGACGCGGATTGGATTTGTTTATGTTTAGGTTTATTTGATTGTTAAGAATGCTGTATTTCAAGCCAGTATAAGACAGTATGTCAAACAATGCGGATTACGGCATTCGATTCGTTTAAAGCTTGAGCAATAGATAGGTACTCCAGCAACTTAACTCCAGAAACTAAATACATGTCAGCTTGCCAAACTGATTAGTAGGATGTAACTTACTTTTGTTTTTTCCTGAAACTTCTACCCAGACTATTGAAGTTCAAGCGAAACTTGTTTTTTTTTTATAACCAGTTAATTAATATAGTAATAAATACACCATTAATGGTATTCTACTGCATATTTTGTGCGTGAGATTGGATTTGATATGAATATATTGATCTTCAGTTTTATAGTGTCCACCTTTATTTGTTGGACTGTAACACAAACAGTTGTTAGGAACAGATAACTAATAGGAACTACTTCATTCTGTAACCTTTGGCATAAGTACCTATATGGGAGCCACATGAGATTGAAAACTGGTTTGTCGTGGTTTTCGACTTGTACGGCCTAGGCTATCTTCCAAGAACTGCAATTGAGAACCAGTTTGTCTTTATTTTCTTCAATATTACAGAAAAATACTCCCGAACTGTATGATTTAACTTAACTTGCTTGTGCAGATCCTGTTCGACTTGTCCGGTCTAGTACATCCTCGAAGAAAATGGCACCGTTTTTCTCCAGCAATACACCTAGATAGGACAAAACCGTGACTCACACACAGCTTCCTTCTCAAGATCCACTTCCACTTTCATTCAAATGTGTAGCTCAGGGGCTTAAGCTTGTAAACGCTTCCCTTCTCCAGTCAGATGTTACATAATATATGGCATAACGCATACTGTATAGCCGTTCTACAATCTTAACTCGGAGGCAGTTTAAAGTTTCCTCAGCAACATTCAGAAGCAACTAAACCCTTGTCTCCAATAATTTAATTAATTTTAACTCAGAGCCATTTTTTTAACTTCCGTACGGTTGATTTCAGTGATACCAGATTATTTTACTGACAAATCCTTCCCATTTTAGGAAGCAAAAATCCTACGAAGCAGGAACCCCATGTAAAATTTGAGGTAATGCGAACAGTAAAATTGTGACAATATGATAAAGTTCATAATGCTTTTTGTACAATAGCCGTATTTTATTATCACCCAAGATCCATATAGATCACACGACGAAAATAAAACGATCCGGATCTGGATCAACGAAATTATTTTCCTTGTGTCTTGTAGTGTGGTTGTGTAACCTACCAAGGAATAAAAAGAAAATTCTAGATCACGAAATTGATCCTGATAGAAAGCAGGGATGACAATATGAGACGTTGAGCCATTTTCCCATCTGCGGTTGGTTTTGCTAAAAGTACCTAGCTTTAGTAGATGTTTGTGTTCCCTTGAAATATGCTGAAGTGATCTGAGAGGCGGAAAGTGACATCCATATTGGGCTTTTCAGAGGAAACACCACAACCCACCCCACTTTCGGTTTTGGAGCCGTCTGTGTTAAAGTTCAAGTTCGAAGTGTGATTTTATTAAATTTTTATAAATTCACAGAGTTACAGCATTAGCTATTGCCGTCAGCCGGAAAAAGTAGAGATTTAGATATAAAATTATTTACTCTTATTTCAATAACAGTAATTACTTTTTATAATAGATAGACATTCAGAAATCTTCATTTATTGTTTGTTAACGTTACATTAACGACGAGTTTAGGTAACTGGATAAAATGCTCCAATTTTGCCCGTTTAAAATTGCAGTGACTTCGTTTTCCGATAGCGTGTATTTTCCCCAATACTTTTTTCGTATCACCTTCAATATTGGGCAATTACCGATAAAATGGTGCACGTTTTCGATAGCACGTTTATTACACAAGAAACATTTCGCCTCCGCATTCTGGTTGGTTATATGAGTCCTGTAGTTCAGCTGCAGATGCTCCCCTCTTGCGTTGAATATTTTAGATATTGTATCTACACTGTGTTCGTCGTGGAAATAATTTACCTCACCCAGATTGAAGTTCAATACCATCTTACTTACTTAGATCCTTTAACCTCCCGGGGGGCATAGGGCGTTAACCACGCCTGCGCGCCATCTTGTTCGAAGTTCTGCAACGCGTTTGAGATTCCTCCTCAACTGTTCTGCGCCACGTTTCCCTAGGGCGTCCCGCTATTCTGGCTGCCTGTGTGCGCGGATTTCACTGCATGGCGTATTTCGCAATGGAGTTGTCTTCGCGCCGTAGGGTGTGTCCAATCCATTGCCACTTTCTTCTTCGTATAGTAATGCTAATAGGTTCTTGGCCCGTTCTCAGATAAAGTTGTTCATTACTGATGCGGTTCGGCCAAAAAATTCTCAAGATGATTCTTAAGCATTTGTTTACGAAGACTTGCAGCTTGCGTGTTTTAATGGTGTCCCCCTTCCAGGTACTGCACCCATAAAGCAGCACTGATTCTACGTTGGAGCGGAACAGTCGTAGCTTGGTTCTTAAGCTGATAACATTGCATCTCCAGATTTTGAACAGCATTCCGAACGCAGCTTTAGCCTTCCCGATTCTGCTGCACACATCCAGTTCGATGCCACCGCGATTACCCGAGACGACACTTCCTAAATATAGAAAGTTATTAACTTTCTTGGCTTGCTTTCCGGCAATGTTAAGTTGAGCGCGGGTATTAGAAGTGCTCAGGGATTTTGTTTTGGCTGTGTTTATTTTTAGCCCCACTTTGTTTGCCTCAGCTTCTAGATTTGGGACATCAAATGAAGATCCATTATCCGATGTGAAAGTAGACAAACATCGTCAGCGTAGTCTAGGTGTTTAAGGCAAGATGTCATAGTCCAACGAATTCCATAGTTGCCTTCTGTCAATGCTGCACGGATTACATCGCTGATAATCACCAAGAACAATAGTGGTGACAGTATGCACCCTTGACGTACTCCACTTTGGACTTCAAAATCCTCCGACACCTTACCATTGTGCACGACGTGACACTTACCGCCCTCGTATGTAGCCTTGATAATAGCTATAAGTTTTTCTGGGATGCCTCTCCTGCGCAAGGCCAACCAGATAGCATCTCGATTCAATCTGTCGAAAGCTTTCTCGAAGTCGATAAACATTAAATGTAGCGGAGACCTATACTCAACGCATTGCTCGATAATGATCCGCAAGGTGTTTATGTGGTCGATGCAGGAGGATCCAGCGCGAAAGCCTGCCTGTTCGACATCGAGAGTTGAATCTGAATGTTCTTTGATTCGTTCTAGAATTATTCTAACTATTATTTTGGCCACGGCTGGAAGAACGCATATATCTCTCCAGTTACCGCAATCCATCAAGTTTCCCTTCTTTGGAAGTTTAATGATCATCCCCCTTTTCCTCTCCTGTGGAAATTGTTCGTTATCCCAAGCTCTCCGTATTAGGGGATGCAGCAAATGCCGATGTATTTGGCGCCGCTTGAAAAGCTCGGCATGGTTGCCATCAATACCCACCCATTGTTCTTCTTGAGGGACTTGATTGCTGTTATTATCCCGGTTTTACTGGGAGGTGCGGTGCGAATTCGGGAATTTGTTGCTTCGAACTGCTCATTCGAATTCGAGATCATACCGCCATCGTCTATGTGATTTAGCACTGTAGCCAAATGTTCTCTCCATCTAGTGAGCTGATCCTCATCCGAAATCAGAAGGTTACCGTCTAGACTCTTCACTGGATGTTGTTTGAAGTTTCGACCACCGATGAGCTCCTTAGTGATGCTATAAACAGCCCTACTGTCACACCTACTCGCTGCTTCTTCAGCCCTTGAGGCCAGTGAGTTGACATATTAACGTTTATCACGTCTCACACTACGCTGCACTTCTTTCTTCTTCGCACGGTATTGGGTTTAAAGCTCGGATCTCTCTACTGCTGAGGCCGCTGCAATCCGAGCCTTGATTGCTGTACGCTCATCGATCCGTCTCCAGGTGTCTGTAGAAAGCCATGTGCGGTGGTTTTTCTGCTTTTTACCGACGTACGTGCGTGCCCCAGTCGCAAAAGCATTTTTCACAGCACTCCAGTGGTCATCCATGTTCTCTATGCTGCTGATTGCTTCTGCTTCTAAGGCAAGATGGTCCCTGAACTGTTGGCGCACTTGGGGAACCTTGAGCCTGTCGAAATTAAACCTGGTGAAGTTAAGTAGGTTTGAGCGGTTGCTGTTGATGGATGCAGTACGAAGGCGTAAATGAGCTACCATAAGATGGTGATCTCGTTCTAGTCCGACGTCAGCTCCACGTCGGTTTCGGCCGTCCAGGAGACAATTTCTAAAGCGGCGAGTGATCGCAATGTGGTCGATCTGGTTGGATGTTCGTTGCCTATCAGTAGAGACCCAACTGATTTTGTGGCAGGTGTTATGCTTAAACAGCATACCTCCGATGACTAGGCGGTTGGTATTGCAGAAGTCCACAAACCGCTCGCCGTTATCATTACGGTCTCCAACGCCGTGAACTCCCATCACGTGCTTAAGCATGGTGTTGTCGCTACCCACCTTGGCATTGAGCTCTCCCATCACCATTACGATGTCCCCATTAGGCGTTTTGTTGTAGGCGGCGCCTAAGTGGCTATAAAAATCATCGTTTTCATCCTCAGTCGCGTCTAGAGTCGAAGCATAACACTGTATGATGGTAATTTTCCTAACTCTACTCTGGAACCTAGCCGTCAATATCCGGTCACTATGGGGTTTCCAGTATATGAGGCTACTACGTGCTGCTGGAGTTAGCATGAGTCCTACTCCGGAACTCCGTGCACTTCCAGCTGGTTTACCAGAGTAGAGCATGACAGTGCTTTTTGTTGGGGAGTTGAATTCCCCAGCATCGAACCATCTTATCCCGCTCAGCCCTAAGATGTCTATTTTATATCGTGCGAAGTCGCGTTCTAATTGGAGGAATCTGGCATTATAAGGCCCTTCCTTGAGTGAGTCCAGGAGGGTCTTAACGTTCCAGAATCCGATCGTTGTCCTTGTTAGATAGCCAAAGGTCGTCATCAAATTATCCGTCCTTATCCGAGGCGTTGGTTTCCGTTTCGGAGCAAGATTTGTTTTTACGGTTGCGGTTCGCTGAGCCACAGACCAACCGACACTTATCCTGTTTTTTGGCGTAGGAAGCTCGCCATTCGTCCTCTCCCGTTAGCAATTTCCGAAGAAATCCCCAGATGGCACCATGAGGAGGTGGGAGTAGGGTTTACTAACAGAGCTGCTAGGTTTTCGGCTGCAGTGGCTCTTTCTCGTTACTTAGCGGACCAACACCTATCGGGAGATGCTGCCCTTACGAGGCCTTTGTTAGTCGTTTGCCATCCAAACAAACAAGATAGCTTAATATTATTCCACCCGGCAAAAAAGTATAGAAGTCATCCAAAAATAGGGAGAAATGCAAGGGGCTCATAAGTCAACCCTGTTTAACGCCCATGGTCGACTCAAACCTATTTTCCTCGTACAAACGTTGTATTACCCTAAGAATTTTCGTTGAAACTCCCAGATTGCTAAGTTTATAAAAAAGCGAATTTCTGCCAATGGAGTCGAAGACAGCCTTCGAGTCTACAAAGAACGCGTACAGTTTTTCATTTGTTCAAATAGGTCTTGGCAATGCTAGTCAGAGTGAAGATATTATTCACAGTTGAGTATTTTTTTCTGAATCCAACTTGAATTTCACTGAGTATATCTTGTTTTCCTCTACCGAAACAGTAGTCTCGTTCCAAGATGATTCCCGTTAAAATTTTTATGATTACATTTAGAAAGCACATGCCTTTGTAGTTGCTAGGTTCATTGTGGTCTCCATTTTTGAAAATTTTAAATATTGTATTTCATGTAAAACTAGGAGGCCTTCACCCACCTCAAATTGTATGCAGCATTTAGTTTTTCCAGGATTCCATTTGACGCTTAGTTGAAATATTCGTATGGAATACGATCTTCTCCTGCGGCTTTATGTTATTTGGATTACACCGTAGCAGCACTACAAACATCTTGAAATTTGATTTTGCGATCCAATACATCAACCCTCTGGTACGGAAGTGCAAAATGTAATTTGCTTATGGTGCATGGTGGGTTAAATAGCTTTTCAAAATATGTACTCAGCTAGCACTGACGCTTCAACTTGTAACATATGCCCCTTGTAAAAGTGTTGTAAAAAGGGAGCCGTCTATTTAGAAGTGAACTGAACTACTATCCACAGGGGAAGCATTATCCTCATTCATTGCATTGGGTTCATTCTGAACCGCTATGTGGAGGTTTTTTAGTCGGATGGCCGCACTGGCAACCATCTGTTTGGCAAAAATACCGTATTTAAGGGAAGCATCGGTGAAAATCCTTTTATCTCATCAGCGCAAATAGATAATCATTTATATCTTCAAGGGCATAGTTTACCCAGATTTAGATTAATCATTTTAAGCAAGGTTAGATTTTAAAATGAATAAGCGCATTACTTTGCTGTTTGCGTAATTTGTATTTTTTTTTTTTTGTATTTTTTTTCAAGGATAAGTGAAAATCTTCAAGATGACTCTATAAGGACTGTCGTGCTCATAGTGGTGTGCGGTTTTTGCCCACTAAAAGACCGCCCTTCAAAACAATCTTGTTTGCCATATTACAAATAACTTTTCGACTTATCAAGTAGTTTTTCTTTCATGAAATAAGAACGTTTGGCAGGTACTTTCCCATTGGAAGTTCCTGCTAGTTCCGCAGTTTAAATAAGGTTTCTCGCTATCGCGCTGAGTCCATAGGCTTGATTCTTGTAGACGGCGCAGTGAGTTTCTGTCGTCCAACATTTTAAGGACGAGTAGGTCATGATTTCGTCTTCGATTGTTTTAATGCCAAGATTTCGGTGGATATCCTATTAACAATTCTTCTAAGAACTTTGTTTTTAAAGTTTGTTAAATATTTGTTTTACTTATTTTGGTACAACCCTAGAGTATATCATACGTCAACACCGGTTTTAGCACTGGCTTGTATAAAAACATTTTTTTCTCTAAATTAAGCTTGGAATATTTTCCAAGTAACCAATATATTTCTCTGCATTTGCTTCTTAGCTCTTTGCATTTTTGCTTAACGTGCAATTCTCATTTCAGCTTTGCATTGAACATCATTCCAAGATACTTAGCCTCATATACAAACGGAATCCGAACCAAGTTTGAAAACTTGGTAACTTATAGTATAAATTGGTTTATAAGTAAAATTAACATTAACGGATTTGGTTTCATTCAGCGCTATTCGCCAAATCTTTGTCCCTTCATTTACTCTGTCCAATGCATCTTTTATTTTTCGATAGTCTCTTCAACCGTTTTGCCTACTGCCAAGATAGCAGTGTCATCGGCGAACCGTAGTACTGACGGTATATCACGAATATGTAATATTTACAAAAGTGGACTAAGGACGCTTTCTTGCGGTACCCCAACCAATATTGCCCTTAAGCCTAAATATTCGTTTCCGTGTTTTACAGGGAATAGTCTATTCTTCAAAATATTATATAAGGGCTCGAGCGAACTTTAAGCCTTCATGCTTGATTTTGTCCAAGGCTTGAGAGACGTTAAGGAATATGCTTGAACAGATCTTCTTATCTTTAAGAGATTTTTCGGTTACATTTGTTACTCTATGTACTTGGTCAACTGTAGAATGCTTGTTTCTGAATTCGAATTGGTAACCCGGGATGAGATGTTTCTCTTTTACAACTGGTTGTATTCGCCTGAACGGTTGTATTCAGGGTGAACCTGGACCTCCACCAACAAGCCTCTCCATTTAGCTCGGTCTTTAGCTAATTGCCTCCAGTTGCGCACTCCAAGTTGGTCAAGGTCCCTTTGAACTTGTGCGCGCCACCTACGGCGAGGAGATCCTTTACTGCTCGTCCCTCGGGGGTAGATTCGAAGACTCTGCGGGCCGGAGTGTTAGTGTCCATTTGCTCTACATGTCCTAGCCAACAAAACCCGTCAACGCAAACGGGACCGAATATCTTACGAAGAATTCTTCTCTCGAACTGACCAAGCATATCTTCATCCTCTTTTAATAAAGTCAGTTCAGCACCGTAAAGCAGGACTGGGATGATCAGGGTCTTCTACAGAGTCTCCTTAGTTGTTCGAAATAGGACTTTACTGTTGAATTGCCTTATAAGCACAAAAAAAAACAGCGACTGGCAAGAGTTTTTCTTCGATTGATTTCTGCGCTGATTTGTTTTTCGAGTTAATAGTAGAGCCAAGGTAGACAAAGTCCCTTACTTACTAAAGAAGTCACATGACAGCGCGTCACCTTGTCTAAAACCTTTTTTGACATCAAAGGTCTCGGTGAGGTCATTATCGACCTTGGTGGGGCAGCGAGCGTTCTTCATCGCCATCCTGCACAGACGAACAAGTTTGGCAGAGATGTCGAAGCTAGACATGGCTCTATAAAGCTCTTCTCTATAGATGCTGTCATAGGCGGCCTTGAAATCGATAAAGAGATGGTGAGTGTCGATTTGGAACTGTTGGGTTTTCTCCAGGATCTGCCGAAGTGTGAAGATTTGATCGATGGTGAACTTTCCTGGCCTGAAACCGCACTGATAGGGTCCAATCAGGCTGTTGATAAAAGGTTTCAGGCATTCACACAATATCGACGAAAAGATCTTATATGCGATGTCGAGGAGACTGATGCCTCTATAATTGGCGCAGTTGAGGGGGTCTCCTTTCTTGCTCTTGGATCGAGCAAACGATGCTAAGATTCCATTCATCAGGCATACACTCATCTGACCAAATCTTATAGAAGAGTTGGTGTATGCACTCTACAAATTCATCACCAGCTGCCTTGAAAAGTTCGGCCGGTAAGCCGTCAGGTCCAGCAGCCTTGTTGGATTTCAGCTTGGAAATTGCTATCCTAACTTCGTTTTGGTCAGGTGGACTGAAATTTGGTTCATTCTGCCTGACAGCGGATGTTGATCTTCGTCGCCGTTATGCAGAAGTAGTTTTTTCATACTCTCAGCTCCGACCGTGATTCTACTACGAGGTTTCCATTATCATCTCTACAGGTTTCTGTACGGGTATTGCTTCTCTGACACTTTCTATTTACCTTTTGGTAAAACTTTCGTACACTGTTCCTGGAGTATAAACTCTCGATATTCTTGAACGCGCGCTTCTCATGCTCTTTCTTCTTCTTATGGACAAGCCGTTGTTCTTCCCGTCTCTTTTGCTCGTAAAGCCCACGAGAAGCTCTCGTCCTCCTCTGCAACGTCGCTTTGTATGCCTCTTGTTTTGCTGCATGCACTCGCCGGCATTCTTCGTCAAACCAGGGGTTTCGCGGTGGTGGGCGAGCGAGACCCAGCACATCAGTCGCAGCGTTTCTGATGGCATGTTGGCAGCGTTGCTATTGGTTTTCGGTACTTGATGCTGGCGGCATAGGGGTGATTGAGAGATTTTGGGATACACATTCGGCGAAGAGTTTTCGCCATTAAATTTTCTCACAGTGATTCTTCTTTGTTGCTCAGATTGGGATATCCACATTCGTACTGGGGCTACAACAAGGTAATGATCCGAGTCTATTTTGGCCGCTCGGAAGGTCCGAGCTACGACACTGCAGACCTTGGACAGAGGAGCTATATAAAGCAATGGCGTAAGTGGCGCCGTGGCGTAAGTGGTTAGTGTGTCGTATCACTGCCCATGATGTTCCAAGTTCGAATGCCAGAAAACACCAAAAAGTTTTTTCACGGTCCCACCTCTCGCGAGCGTCTGACAAACGTCCGAGAGTATTGCTGTCACGAAAAAGCTCTCAAATCACCGTTCGGATACGGCACTAAATTGTAGGTCCCTTCCAATCGTGTGAAAAATATAACGCACACAACATGAGTGATTGCGAGAAGCTAGGCCCTGGCACTTAAAGAGCTGTTGCGCCAAATATTTATTTAATTTTTTTTACATAAGGCCGTGTCTAGTTTTGACATCTCTTCCAAACATAATAACGATGGAGAGCACTCGCTGCTCCATCAAGGTTGATAACTACCTCACCAAAACCTTTGATGTCAAAAAAAGTTTTAGACAAGCTGACGCCAACACCGTAGGTACAATCTATCAGAAATCTGTACAATTACTTGCATACGACGACGATATTGACAGAATTGGAAGAACTCATCGCGGGCTGTCACCGACGCAAGCATTGATGCAAAAGCATCCAATGTGTTTAGTGGTAAACGAGGGCAAAACCAAGTTTATGCTGTCAACAAGAAGGGATAATCAAAACCGACGAATTGCATAGAACGTCACAGTGGGCAGCTATAACTTCGAGGTAATAAGGGACCTTGTCTACCTTGGCTCTGCTATTAATTTTAGAAACGACATCAGCGCAGAAATCAAGCGAAGAATATCTCTTGCCAATCGATTGCCTTATATAGAGCCGAACTAGTAAGAAGACTCTATATAAAACCCTGATCATCCCAGACCTGCTTTTCGGCACTGAAACATGGACTTTATTGAAAGTGGATGAAGATATCTTTGGTCGCTTCGAGAGAAAAATCTTCGTGAGATATTCGATCTCGTTTGCGTTGACGGATTTTGGAGAAGAATATTCAATGAAGAACTATGCGAGCTGTACAGCGACATGGACTTGGTCAAAAACTGCGTATTGGACGTTTGAGATAGCTAGGAGAACGAATGGACACCAATGCTCCGGCCTGCAGAGTCTTCGAATCTAACACAAAGGGACGACGCGGTAGAGACCCTTCTCGCCGTTGGTTGATGTCCCCTTGAGCACACAAATTGGAGTGCGCAACTGGAGGTAATTAACTAAAGACCGAGCTAAATGGAGAGGTTTGTTGGTGGAGCCCCATTTTCAAACCAAGCTGTAGCGCTATTTAAGCAAGTAAGTAAGTACGTAAGTAAGTAATTCAATATTGAAGACAGAGGCGAATGAGCGACGATATGCAAAAATAGGCAAACCTTATCAGCCTACCTGCGTGCCACCTGCTCGTATGAAGCCCACTCGGGAGGCATTTGGGAGATTTACAGTACTCCTTTTCAGCTCAGATGGCAAACGACTAACGAAGGCCTCGTAGGAGCAGCATCTCCCGATAGGTGTTGGTCCGCTAAGCAACGAGAAATAGCCACTGCAGCTGAACAACTTGCAGCTCTGTTAGTAAGCCCTACTTCCACCTCCTCGTGGTGTCATCTGGGACTTTCTCTGGAAATTGCGAACGGAAGAGGACGAATGGCGAGTCCCCTGCGCCACAAAATAAGATAATTGTCGGTTGGTCTGTGGCCCAGCGACCCGCAACCGTAAACAAAATCTTGCTCCTAAACAAAAACCAACGCCTCGGATACGGACGGATAATTTGATGACGACTTTTGACTATCGAACATCGATCGGATTCTGGAACGTTAAGACCCTCCTGGACTCACTCCAGGAAGGGCCACATAGTATAACGCCAGAGTCCTGCAAATGCAGCGAGAATTCGGACGCTATTAAATCGACATCTTAGGGCTGAGCGAGATGAGATGGTTCGTTTGAGGAATACATCTCCCCAACAAAAAGTTCTGTCATGCTCTACTCTGGTAAACCAGCTGGAGGTGCATGGGCGTCCGGAGTAGGACTGGTGCTAACTATATATATTGACGGCTAGGTTCAATAGTAGAGTAAGGAAAATTACTGTCATTCAGTGCTACGCTCCGCCTCAAGACGCGACTGAGGATGAAAAGGACGATTTTTATAGCCAGCTAGGCGCCGTCTACAAGCAGACGCCTAATGGAGACATCGTAATGGTGATGGGAGATCTCAATGTCAAGGTAGGTAGCGACAACAGCATGCTTAAACAAGTGATGGGAGTTCACGGCGTTGGAGACCGTAAGGCCCAATACCGTGCGAAGAAGAAAGAAGTGCAGCGTAGTGTGAGACGTGACAATCGTCAGCACATCAACTCACTGGCTTCAAGGGCTGAAGAAGCAGCGAACAGGTGCGACAGTAGAACTATTTATAGCATCCCTAAGGAGCTGACTGGTGGAGCTCCAAACAATACCCAAGGAAGAGCCTAGATGGTAACCATCTGATCTCGGATGAGGATCAGCTCACTAGATGGAGGGAATATTTTGCTACAGTGCTAAATCACTTAGACGATGGCGGTATGATCTTGAATTCGAATCAGCAGTTCGAAGCAACAAATTCTCGAATTCGTATCGCACCTCCCAGTAAAACCGAAATAACATCAGCAATCAAGCCCCTCAAGAAGAACAAGGCGGTGGGTATTGATGGCATCCCTGCCGAACTATTTCAAGATGCGCCAAATACATCGGCAGATCTTTTGCACCCTCTAATACGGAGAGCTTGGGATAACGAACAATTTACGCAGGAGTGGAAAAGGGTAACTTGACGGAATGCGGAAACTGGAGAGGTATTTGCGTTCTTCCAGCCGTAGCCAAAATAATAGCTAGAATAGTTCTAGAACGAATCAAAGAGCATTTAGATTCAACTCTCGACGCCGAACAGGCAGGCTTTCGTGCTGGATCTGGATCCTCCTGCATCGACCACATAAGCACCTTACGGATCATAAGCGAGCATTGTGTTGAGTATAGGTCTGCACCACATTTGCTGTTTATCGTCTTCGAGAAGGCTTTCGGCAGCTTGAATCGAGATGCTATCTGGTTGGCCTGGTGCAGGAGAGGCATCACAGAAAAACTTATAGCTGTTATCAAGGCTATATACGAGGGCGGTAAGTGTCACGTCTTACATAATGGTAAGGTGTCGGAGGATTTTGAAGTCCAAAGTGGAGTACGTCAAGGGTGCATACTGTCGCCACTATTGTTTTTGGTGGTTATCAGCGATGTACTCCGTGCAGCATTGTCGGAAAGTAACTATGGAATTCGTTGGACTATGGCATCTTACTTTAAACGCCTAGATTACGCTGACGATGTTTGTTTACTTTCACATCGTATAATTGATCTTCATTTGATGCCCTAAAAACCAAAAGCTGAGGCAAACAAAGTGGGGCTTAAAATAAACACAACCAAAACAAAGGCCCTGAGTACTTCTAATACCCGCGCTGAACTTAACATTGCCGGACAGGAAGTCGAGAAAGTTGATAACTTTCTTTATTTAGTCTCGGCTAATTGTGGTGGCACCAAACTGGATGTGTGCAGCAGAATCGGGAAGGCTAAAGCTGCGTTCGGAATGGTATCCAAAATCTGGAGAAGAGATGTTATCATCTTAAGAACCAAGCTGCGACTGTTTCGCTCCAACGTAGAATCAGTGCTGCTTTATGGGTGCAGTACTTGGAAGGTGGACACCATTAACACACGCAAGCTGCAAGTCTTCGTAAACAAATGTTTGAGGATCACCTTGAGGATTTTCTGGCCGAACTGCATCTCCAACGAACAACTTTATACGAGAACCTATAAGCATTAGTGGCAGTGGATTGGACACACCTTACGGTGCCAAGACAACTCCATTGCGAAATACCCAGGCAGGCAGAATAGCGGGACGCCCTAGGCAGACGTGGCGCAGAACGGTTGAGGAGGAATCGAGCTCTTTAGGAATGAGTTGGAGGCAGCTCAAACGCGTTGCAGAACTCCTAACAAGAAAGCGCGCAGGCGTGGTTGACGCCGTGTGCCTCCCGAGGGTTAAGGGATCTTAGTAAGTAAGTAAGTTTTCAGCTCGACTTTTTGACCAATCTTTATTGGTTCCTGTTATTTTTATAACGTTTATAGAGCATATTAAAAAGTATTTAGTTATTAAATTTGCATCTATGCATTCACGCTTTTATTTGACGTGACTCTAGATCTTACTTACTATTTATTTGCAGGGAGCTATTGGTTTCCGAAACACCGTGCTTAATACGACCGAATACAAATGCGGTGCAAGTCTTATTAGCGATATCTACGCGATCACTTCAGCGCATTGCACGGACTTCAATGGGTATGTTAATTGTCTTCATTCTGTAACATGTCATGAAAAAATATCTTTTAATGGCAGATTACCACCAAATTATGTTCGTTTTGGAGACTTGAACCTGAAAGCCGCTGAGGAGGATGTCGATCCACAAACGAGAAAAGTCGCTGAGGTAATTAATCATCCTGATTACAATGATGATTCCCTGTACAACGACATCGCACTGCTTAAGCTGGAAAAACCAGTCATGTAAGTTACATTGATGTGTTTCCTTTTAACATAGAGGAAATCTCTTGGCTACTCTAATTCTAAAATTAACAATTTTAGATTCACCGAATTTGTTCGACCAATTCATCTTTGGCATCGGGAGTATGTTCCCTTTACTCACGCCTTCGCTATGGGATTTGGAGCCATTGAGTTTGCTGGGGCAGCGACAAATCGCCTAACTTTGTTTAATTTGACAATAATCCCCAACGATGTATGCGTTACGCAATTTCCCAAACAGTCGAGTCTCAAACAAGGAATTACCGAAAATCAGATATGTGCTATCGATTTAAGAAACGCAGGGAGCGATACGTTTCAGGTAATGGGGACACACTCATTTTTTTAAGTAAGTTTCTATTATGCAAATCTTTTAGGGAGACTCTGGAGGACCGCTGCAAGTTAGCTTTTACGGACGAAGACGAAGGAGACTTCATAATAATTTGATTGGAATAACTTCATTCGGTATTCTGGGCTTAAACCGTCGTCCGGGAGTTTACACGAGAATATCATATTATATTGATTGGATAGAAGGCATTGTTTGGCCTGATGAATATTACGAAGATTAAAAACCAAATTAAAAAAAATATAAACATTATTCTATTTACTCTCAAAAGGTAATCCGCGATTGATTTCTGCCTTGTATCGTTACTAATCTTAAATTTGTTTTCGGATCAATTTCCACTAGAAATTTCTCCGGCCCTAGATGCCTCACTTACTCACTATCTTTCAGGACCCGGGATCTAAAACCATAACCAAAATTAGCGCTCAAAGAAGCGCCAGCTTCTGTGTACCAGCAAAACTTATCAACTGCCCTTGCCCATACTGAAACGAGTTTTTTTTTTCCGAAAGTAGGTGAAAATCTTCAACAAGACACTATGAGGATCGGCAGGACGTGCTCATAGTAGTGTGGACCCTCTAAAAAGCTTCCCTTCAAAACATACTTTTTTCATTTATTATTTCATTTATTTATTATATATATAATTCACAGCTTTTAGTACAATAATGCTATTATTAATAATATTTTATATATAAGCTTACAATAAATTTCACCTATTAACATTAAACTGAGCTACTAAAAGTGTTTTTCATAATGTAGATACAATATTTTTGAAATAAGTAGATACACTCTTTAGTTTAGAAAAACTAGTGTCGAATGTATCGAGTATCATAAAGTATAGCTAATAATATTTAAAAAAAAAACTGTTATGATGAGAGTAGTGCGGTAGTAATACGCAAAGTATATATTAATAATGAAGAATTGCTGCAGATTGATGAAAGATAAATATTTATAAACCGATTTTAGCTTATCGCTCTTGTTAGATGATTTATTTCTTTGAAATCAAAATTAAACAACCATTTTCAAACATCTCTGTTGAATGAAAAGGATTTTCTAATAGTCCTAAATTCTAAAGGTAATTTGTTAAATAACCTAGGTGCGACTGAGGTGTAAAAATTAAGAAATTTATGAGTGTTGTATGGTGGAACAGTAACCAAATTCCTATTTATACTGCGAAGTGTATACGAAGTTGATCCACTTCTTATAAAAAATATGTTTAAAACTTTGTACAAGTAATGGTGTTTCAGAGGAAGAATTTTAAAATGGCAGAAACGTAGAAAACTATTCTCATGTCGTCTTTTTTCAAATAATTCTTGATATGTGTTTTTGGGTTACGATCAGTGGTTGTAGCTTATTGTCATAAGGACCTCTCCAACAAGCAAGTCCATATTGTAACTTCGATTGGACTAAACCATAATACACCGTTTCTAAAAGGTTACGAGAGCAAAAAGGTCTTAGATGATATAACATGTGTGTCGTAGAAAAAAGATATTTTTAAGCAAAGAAGTATGTGAGCCTCAGTTCATTTTATTGTCAAAGAGTAAACCTAGATACTTAAAATCAGAGGCCTGTTCAATGGCAAAGTATTTGGATGAGCATTTTGTATTAGCATTACAAGTTTGTGAGTAGTTAGACATGGTACAAATCGGAGCATTTATACAGAAGCTGGAACAATCTGCACTATGAAATATTAAATTTGGAAAGCGGAGATCAAGTGCGGGTAAGTTAAAGAACAAAATCTTCGTTTTATCGCTTATTACTAGCTTGTGTATACGAAAGCAATGCCTTAGAACTTCCAAGTCATGATTAACATCGGCAACCAAGTCTAGAAATGAATCATTCGAGTATGTACAGCTATATCGTCTGCAAAGCCAGTTTGTTTACCCTTCAAAATTTGACTAAAAATGGAATTAATGAAGATTAGAAACAAGATAGGGCCAAGTACTGATCCTTGTGGCACACCAACATGAATAGCAAGGCAATCGCTATAAATATCTCTTATCTTAACCATTTGCCTTCTATCTTTGAGATACCATGCAAACCAGTCAAGCATAAACCCTCTAACACCTGCTTTCTCTAACTTATTAATTAAAAGTTCATGGTCTACGGTATCAAACGCCTTGGTAATATCTATGAACAGTGAAGCAGTAGCTTTTTTGCTATTCATACTATTATAAATATGGCTACAAAAGTTTAAGAGCGCATCCTCCGTAGATTTACCAGCTCTAAAACCATACTGATTATTGCTGAAGAATGAACTTTTCTCTAGGAAAGCAATGATTCTTTTCTTGATCATTTTCTCAAAGAGTTTAGAAAAAGCAGAGAGAAAAGAGATTGAACGAAAGTTAGTGAGTTTGGATCTACCTCCTTTTTTGAATATTGGTATGACTTCCGCAATTTTTAAAGTATCTGGAAAGATTCCATTGTATACCTTACTTTTGTTATAAACGTGTGCTAGAACATCAGCAACATTAAATTAATTAATTTTCTTAAGAAACCAATCTGGATAACTATTACGAGTAGCTGAATTGGCTTTATTTAACATCATAATAGCTTTAAATACTTCAAAAGACGAAACAGGTTCAAACACAAAGCTATTATCATCTCTACTTTCCCTGTCAAAACATCGTTGTGCACACAAATTGGGAGTATTATTATTATTTCATTATGATGATGATTTTATTAAATTCCATTTTTTTTTGTTACAAAGAAAGGAAAGAGTTTACAGATCATGATATGGCATGGCTAATTAGCCGTCAGCCGGATTGGCAAAACCAATAATTATGAATATTAAATGAGTTCAGGATATTAATGTAACAGCAAGAATTCACAGTAAAACTTTCATACAATATATATAAAAAAAAGAAAAAAAAAAAACGTTAGCAAACAATTATAGATATAGAAAGTTAAAAGGAAGAACAATCAAAAATGTTCGTTTATAATATTTTCTCTGTAGCTTGTTGCAATTGTAACAAATGAAAAAATTTAGTCCAGTTTACTCTCCCATTCATGATGTCCTTTGTCTCCTGCCAGGATAATTTAGTTTTGCCGAAAATTGACTTTCTGGTTTCTTTGAGGATAGGGCATATTGCTATAAAGTGAAAGACGTCTTCTCTAGCATTTAGGTTGCACAGTGTATGTAAGTGGCAAGTCTTGCCGATGTGGCATGTAGTTGAGCTTTAGTAACTCTCTCCGAGTCCGGAATATGGCGGCAATAATTTTAATATTATAACTCGACTTAAAGTAGTTTAAATCGCCAAGGTTAAACTCCAGTTGGCTATAATAGTTTCGATATAATGACGCCTTAGCTCCCTCCATAAATTTTTCTCTCATCTTCCAGTCAAGGTCTTGTAGAAATTGGTACAGATCTGATTTCCAGTCTATTGTGTTGACAGGGCAGAGGTTCAATTGTACATTATAAATACGGGCTAGGTTAATCCAATCCGCGAAAAACAAAGTATTTGATGGGCAATCTTTTTCGGCAAGCGGGTATCTGGCATTTTTGCGATTTTGAGGATGTAGTCGAAATGCAGCTTAAGAGTAGATATATATAGCGGAGACAATCCGGTCTCCAGATGAAGCATATAGTTGGGGCTATTAAGTGGTAGATGAAAGGTTCTTTTTATAAAAAATCGAAGTAGTTTTTCCACTTCTGCATATTGGTTAATACCCCAGACTTGTGCGGCATAGAACATAACTGATCTAGCTGTGCTCTCGAAAAGTTTGTACTTTGCTGATGGATGTAGTCCGATGTTGTAGGCGCATCCTCTCCAGGTTGAATTTAAAGAGAACTTGGCCATATTTAGCTTTTCCTCAAGGTGTTTTTTCATACATAAATTTGGTCTAAAAGTTATCCCAAGATACTTATATTCCTTAACAACCTCGATTTCCTCACCGTTGAATGCCCAATGCTCGGATCGTGCATATCTCCCAAAACCTCTCCTAAAAACCATTACTTTGGACTTATTCAGGTTTACCATTAGGTTCCAAGTTCTGCAATACTTCTCAAGTTCGTTGATCATTTTTTGTAGAACCACCACCAAGAAGTACGATATCGTCTGCATACATAAGCACTTTAATTCTATTACCATCATATAAAATACCTCCCGTAAGCCACGTACCAGGTCTTCGATGAATAGAATGAAGATTAAAGCACTCAACGTACAGCCTTGTCTTACTCCACTTTGCGTTTCAAACCAATCTGATAAAATGGTTCCATTCCAGGCGGTAGACTTAGTTTCGCGGTAAAGATTTTGTAAGACCTTAAGCATTTTCGATGAGAGTCCCAATAAGCTTAGCTTGTAAAAAAGAGCGTTACGGTTAATTGAATCAAATGCAGCTTTCAGGTCCACGAAGAAAGCATAAAGTTTGGCGCCTTTTTCCAGATACGACCTAGCTATGCAGGTGAGACTAAAAATGTGGTCCACCGTTGAGTATCCTTTTCGGAATCCTGCCTGAAATTCTGTCAGAAGGCCACGTTCATCAACCCAAGTTGGAATTCGATTAAGGAGAATGGACGAAAAAATCTTCATTGATGTGTTTAGAAAAGAGATTCCACGATAATTTGACGCATCTTTGGGTCATCTTTTTTATGCAGCGGAAAGATGATAGCCTTGCGGAAATTTTCAGGTATATTACCGGTTTCAAAAATGTGGTTAAATGCTACGGTTAGATAGTTTATGAACTCGGAAGTCGCATATTTGTATAACTCGTAGGGAATTCTGTTCAATCCTGGGGCTTTATTTTTCTTTGCATTATTTATTACATCTGTAACTTGATATATATGGTTATAGTTTTGAGTCTTGCAAAAATGTAATCGATACAAGTTTGAGAGTTATCGGTGATTCTGGTTGGCTCATTTCTGCAAGACTCAAAACTATAACCAGAGAGTAAGGATTTATACTCTTCTACCAATGCCGAATCACATAAAATGTCGATATTCATATCCCCTAGAATAATGAGATTTTTAGAATGCTCATTGCTTAAGAGAGAGGACAATTCATCCACAAAAACATCCCTACTCATGTCATGCAATCTATAAAAGCACATAAAAATATATTTTTGGTCATAAGTAGTAACAGAAAGTTTAATCATATCAGAAATAACAAGATAAAATCCACAGCACTCAGGATTCAAACTTTCACATATAAAAACAGCAACACCACCAGCAGCATACGAGTTATTACACTTTTATTAAAACTTATAACCAGGTATATTAAAGAAATCCTTTTCATGATCATAGATCCAAATTTCAGTAACAAAAATTAGTTTAGGCTTGTTTAAGAATGATTTCAAATGCAGCAAGAGCAAGTCAAAGTTTTTTCGCAAACTGCGGATATTTTGGTGAATGATATAAAAATCATTTTTGAAGTCATTTGTATGAAAAACACTTTTAAAAAACTCTTTATCAAATTTACAGAAGGAAGTTGAGAAGAAATTATTTGAAAGATCTTCACTTAAGCAATTATTATTACTGTTTGAGATAAGAATAAAAACAATAACAAATTAAGATAAAGTCTCTAGATCCTCCAAAGTACATATTTTCATTGCATTACTACCTTCATTTTCTCTCATAAAAATAACTCCTTTATTGATCTACAGAAACAAGTATTTTTTTCGATTTTAATTTTTTTGGCTTTAATCAATAATAACCTATTTTTATTAGTAAGAGACTCGTTAATGTGAATTGGATGATTTCCATATTTTTCACCAAATAAGCTGGATGTCAGCAGCTTTCTTCGCTTTTTTGTTACTACACTATGCTTGCGCTCAGCTGATCGAAATTTAATGCACAAAATGTTCATTGACCTCTCTGGTGATGATGATTGACTATTAAAGTTGTCAGCTGGCTTGTTTTTATTTTTACTAAAACTAAGTATTCGACTGGCTCTCCAGGTTGGAGGTTGTGCCGTCGGGTTAACTTCCCCACCGAGTAAAAAACTTTCGGTTACGAAGCAACCAACAGCCTCGGATTCGGATGATTTTACTGTTGACGACCCAAAGAACGATAATCGTGTCTGCACGTGGAATGTTAGGTCCCTCTACAAACCACGTGCAGCCGAACAACTTGCGGCGGCCCTAGAGTGTTTCAAAGCAGACATTACCGCCATCCAAGAAGTGCGGTGGGATGGACCGGGCAAAAGAAGTATGAAAAACTGCTATATCTACTACGGCGATTGCTACAGTTAACAAGGACAGCGTCTATTCGGATGCGGATTTGTCATTGGAGGCAGACTCAGGCAAGAAGTCTTGAGTTTTCGGCATGTGAACGAACGTCTCATGACTATCCGTATCAAGGCTCAATTTGCCAACATTAGCCTAATATGCGTTCACGCCTCTCACGAGGAGAAGGACGACGCGACAAAGGATGACTTCTACCAGCTCTTGGACAAGACGTATGAGCAATGCCCTAGCCACGATGTTAAAATTATTCTAGGTGATTTTAACGCAAAGTTAGGAAGAGAGGACGTCTTTAGTAGCGTGGTCGGAAAGTACAGCCTGCACGACATCACATCCGACAACGGACTCGGGGTAGTCAACTTTGCGGCGGGACGAAACTTTGTAGTAGCTAGTACGCGGTTCCCACGTCTCGATAATCACTAGGCAACGTGGCTCTGCTTTGATCAAAAAACGGTCAACCAAATCGATCATTGCGATCGACGCAAGGCCATCTTCCAGTATTCTGGGTGTCCGAACTTTACGAAGAGCCAACGTGTACTCGGATCACTACCTAGTTGTAGCCAAGGTACGGATGGGAATATCCAGAACGGAGCGAAATCAACGAAATACTGTGAGGAAATTTGACGTAAACAGCTAAACAAGAAGCGTACAAAGCGACGCTGCATAGCGATCGGTGTTAGGCGTTCACATAATACGGCAGACAGGATATTATATGCGATGTTGAGGAGACGTATACCTCTGTAATTGGCGCAGTTCAGAGAGTCTCCTTTCTTCAGGATCGGGCAAATGATGCTGAGGTTCCATTTATCGGGCATACTTTCGTCCGACCAGATTTTACAGATGAGCTGGTGCATGCTCCTTACCAACTCATCTCCTCCTGCCTTGAAAGGTTCAGCGACAAGGCCGTCGGATCCAGCAGCTTTGTGGGATTTAAGTTTAGATATTGCTATCCTCACTTCATTCTGATCGGGTTGACGGGAATCTTGACTGTCATCGTCACTGTTTAATGGCTCATTTTGCCTGACAGTGGTATATTGGTCATTATCGCCGTTTAACAGTCTTCAGAAGTGTTCCTTCCTCAGCATATCGACTGCGATTCTACTACTATATTGCCATTTTTGTCCCTGCAGGCTTCTGTTCTGGGTTTGAAACCCTGGCATATTCTTTTTACCTTTTGGTAATATTTTCGAACATCATTCCTGCAATAAAGTCTCTCAATCTCCTCGACCGAGTGCTTCTCATGCTCCTTTTTCTTCTTTCTGAGAAGTCGATGTTCCTTTTAGTTCCTTTGGTTTTAGTCCTTCTATGCAGCACCGCTTTGTACGCCTCTTTCTTGCTTGCTGGAAAAAAAATAAACAAACAAATATGGCATTATATATATTTGTCCAACAAGAAATTCAAAAAATAAACAGAGTAAGACTAAGAGACAAATCAAATCCACTTAATCTGGAAGATGTCATGTAAGTAGTTTGCACGTTTTTGTTAACATACTGAACTAATAAAGGTTTTTTTAGGTTTATTAGAAATTTTCGATTAAACAAAGCAGCATTGTAGTATGTATTGGACGAATTAAGTACTCAATTATAGCCTAGCTGTCTATCTTTAATCACCCGATTGTAGAATTGGCGGCCGCGCTCAGATTTTTTGCAGAGGGTGGCTATCAGCTGGGAGTCGGCAACGATTTTGATATCAGCATGGCACAACCTACCGTTTCAAAAACCATCACACAACTGCTAAATATTTTAGAAAATATTGTATGCCCAAAGTGGATCAGTTTTGAAATGAATCAAGAAGGGAAAGAACAAATTAAGTTGCATTTTTATAAAATGCACCGATTTCCCAGTGTAATGGGTTGTGTAGTCGGAACTCATATTGCCATAAAAACACCTCCAATGAAAACTAGACATCTGTTCTACAATAGGAAAGACTTCTATACGCTAAATGTATTAATTGTGAGTATATAACTGCTTGTGTACTTCAGTTCGGCCATAATATACACTTCATTTGACAGATTTGTGATAACAAAATGCAAATTCGCTACATAGACCTATCACATTCTGGCTCTATTCACGATGTCCTCGTTTGGAAAGTTTCCCCTGCTCGCAACCTTCTCGTAGAACAATATGCGGCGAATAGAAACATACGTACTTGGCTCCTTGGTATAGTATACATATTTAAGGTATACACATTTGTTTCAAAGTACTAATTTATTCTTTAAAAAATGTGTTTCTGGATATGCCTTGGAGCCTTGGGTAATGACTTCATTTCGAACTCCTGCTAGTCACACCCGAAAGTAAACTCAATATTTAGCATTCTAAAGCAAGAAAGGTTGTGAAGAGGACAATACGTTTGTATAAAAATCGTTTTAGATGCTGTCTTAAAGCCAGACCACTTCACTACACTCCAGAAAAGGCGGCAATATATACTAAATGTCTGCGCAGCTTTGCATAACATATGCATACATTACAAAGTTAACGACTCTGTAAAAATCCATCATGAAGAGCACACTTCTGATCACAGCATTGATAACGAGCTTACTGACGACGGCAGACGTAAGTGAAGCAAGAGTAATAAGTAATGCCATATATATACATATATACTCGTATGTATGTACATAACGAAATAAAGATATACTAAAATAAATAAGTCTTATTGTTACGTATATGGCACATTTTCAGTAACATGTATTCAGATACTTATGAAATGATCTGAATTTAATTCAAATTTAGGCATCGCCCTCGTCTAACCTCCGATTAAGCTCCTCAATCTGCAGCTTAATCAATCTTGTTTTTATTTCCATTTTCCCTCGCTGAATTCTTCCCATTTCTCTGTTATGACGCTCATTTTCTTTGCTGCTTTCGTCCAGGTACATACATACATACATACATTTTCAATGGCCCGCTAATCCTTCATGAGGGTCGCGTGGGTAGGATGCTCAGGTGGACCCTCCATCCTTCTCGATCCTCCGCCATCGCCTCCAACTCATCAGGAGGAATCCCTAGACGGTTCCAGGAGAGATGCCGGACTTGGTCCAACCATCTATTTCTAGGCCTACCGCGGGGTCGCCTACCTGATGGCGCGGCCACCATGGCACAACATCGTGGTCGGACTATTTCCTCATCAACAAGAGAACGCATTCTCGGATGATCCAATGGTAGAGGCACCAACAATCCGAGAGGTAACCAAAGAAGAAATAATCGAGATTTGCAATAAAATTGGAGATAAAAAAGCACCTGGACCAGATGGTATCCCAAATATAGCACTCAAGATAGCTATAAAAGTAAGCCCGGAAATGTTTATTAACATTTACAACTCGTGCCTGAAGGAAGGAGTCTTCCCGGATCAGTGGAAACGGCAAAACCTAGTACTTCTTCCCAAAGGTAAGAAACCACCAAATGAACCATCATCAAACCCCCCCTTCTGTATGTTAGATATGGCTGGCAAAATATTGGAGCGAATCATCTGTAACAGGGTAGAGGCAGCAATTCAAGAATCTGGAGGTCTTTCAGAACACCAATACGGTTTTTGAAAAGCGCGCTCAACAACAGATGCAATCAATGTGGTAGTTAAAACGGCACAAGAGGCTATACAGGGAAGAAGATGGAGAGGCGGTTCCAAAAAGTACTGCTTGGTTATAACTCTTGACATAAAAAACGCCTTCAATACGGCAAATTGGAGTCACATCTCACAAGCGCTCAGAAGGATGAGAGTTCCACAATACCTCATAGACGTTATTGTTGACTACTTCAGGTGCAGAATCTTGGTATACAATACAGACCGCGGCCCCAAGGAATATAAGATCACAGGCGGAGTACCACAGGGCTCAGTCCTTAGCCCTTTGCTCTGGAATATTATGTATGACGGTATACTGCGACTTCCTATACCCGAAGAAACAAAAATAGTGGGATTTGCTGATGATATCGCCATTATTGTCACTGATAAACTGTTGGAGGAGGTGGAACAGATAAGCAATGCGACAATAAGGATAATACGAAAATGGCTCACCTCAGTTGGTCTAACACTGGCGGAGCATAAAACTGAAGCAGTCCTGATAAGTAGTAGAAAGAAGGTAGAAACTCTCACCATTATAGTCGGCGGCCATGAAATCACATCTAAACCGCATATAAAATACCTAGGTATCATGATAGATACGAGACTTTCATTTAGAGATCACCTTAAGTATGTAGGCCGAAAAGGTGCAATAGCAAGTACTGCACTCGCGCGTATCATGCCCAACATAGGAGGACCAAGACATAGCCGTAGGTTACTGCTGGCTAGAGTGGTTACGTCTATAATCCTATACGCCGCACCAATTTGGGCCGGGGCCATGGCAATTAAAACATACAGATCACATATCACATCTGTGTCTCGAGAGCTAGCTGCGCATTTCGTACTACTTCTAGCGATGCAGCTTGCGTGGTAGCGAGAATGCTCCCAATAGATATCCTGGCAGTAGAACAGCAACGTCAGTACTGCGCAAGAAGAGAAAGAAACGAGGCCAGCGAAAACCGACCCTATAGAGCAGAAAGCCTAAGAGAATGGCAAGAACGCTGGAATGCTTCTGGGAAAGGCAGGTGGACCCATAGGCTCATACACCAAATCCAGCCATGATTCGACAGGCAACATGGAGAACTTGAGTTCTACTTAACGCAGTTCCTAACGGGCCATGGATGCTTTCGTTCGTACTTACATAAGTATAAACACGACAATAGCCCTTACTGTCCGCATTGCGCTGACTGCGTAGATAACGCACAACATATATTTTTTGAATGCCCAAGATTCCTCGACGAAAGGAATGCACTAAGGAGTGAACTCGGCCACCCACTGACGCCAGAAAACATCGTTGGCGAAATGCTTAAAAGCCAGGAGGCATGGGACGCAGTCGCTGGGAGCACAATGCGCATAATGAAGATTCTAAGAACCCTAGAAAGAGAAAGGAAAGAATCAGACCGGCGAAATAATAAATGCTGAGCAGGAAAATGCAAATATGCACTAGTCGAATACATCAGACTAAAACCCCCCCCCCCCCCCCCCCGCGATGCTTGACGGCAGTACCGCGGGGAATGGGGCGGTTGTGGGAGGGGGGTTTAGTGGGTAAGAGTCCCACACTGTTACTCAGGACCTACTGAGTTTCGTCTTTTGAAGATTACCCCTCCCAATCAAAAAAAAAACCATGGCACATCTTGGAAGCCGGTCTGGGGGCATACGTACTACGTGACCAAACCATCGAAGCATAGATCGTTCCGTTCGGAGAAGAAGCTGCTCAACACTGAGCGCCTCGCGTACTCTGGTGTTGCGCACTCGATCCCTACGAGTTATTCCAGCAACACCGCGAATGAACCTCATTTCGGCAGCTTGTACCCGCGATCTTATTCTTTCGGTCACTACCCAAATTTTATGACCATAGGTGAGAGTTGGAACATACACAGAGTTAAAAACCGATAGCTTAGCTTGGAGACTAAGTTCAGCCTTCCTTACAACAGATTGGCCAAGCTCTCTCAAAATTGATCCAGCCTGACCAATTCTACAGGATAACTCGGCATTGCTCTTCCCATCACTCGTGAATAGGACCCCGAGGTACTTAAACTTATCCACCTGCTTCAGTGGAACTCCACTAACATGCAGAGTGCACTGAATGGGTTTTTTGAAAACGACCATTACTTCTGACTTGTTCGCGTTGATCTTCATTCCAGCATCATCACAAACGGCTACAAACCTTTCGAGTGCGCGCTGAAGTTCGGTTTGAGAGGACCCAAAGATGACCAAATCATCCGCAAAGAGCAGATGACTAATCCTTAGGTTTCCCACTTTGAAACATTCCCCGCTACGGCTGCGCTGTAACATCCAATCCATATATACAATGAAGAGGAGAGGTGACAAAACGTACTCCTGGCGGACTCCAACGTCCACAGTGAAGGGTATTGATTTAACACCGTTTATCCGAACACAGCTTCTACAGATTGTATATAAAGACTGAATCGCCCTTAAGAGAGAACCATCAATCCCATACTCCTGCAGAACACTCCAGAGTTTGCCTCGAGGAACCCTATCATATGCTTTTCCAAATCTACAAAACAAGTGTAGACAGGTTTGGCATACTCCCAGGCCTTCTCAAGAACCATTCTGAGAGTGAATAACTGGTCGGTTGTGCTTCTACCGGGACGAAAACCGCACTGCTCATCCCCCAAGACTTTTCCAGGGAGACTTAAAAGAGATATGCCCCTATAGTTGGCGCAATCTCTTTTGTCCCCTTTTTTAAAAAGAGGAACTATCACCCCCATTTGCCAATCACCAGGTGTTTCACCGCATTCCCAGGCCACTTTAATGACACGCGAGAGCCATTGCGCTCTCTCTTTACCCAAAGCCTTGAGCATTTTGGCAGAATTTCATCCACACCAGCAGATTTGCCAACCTTTAGCGCGTTGATCGCCAAAGTTACTTAATCTACCGTAGGACTACTTTTCGCCCAACTCTCGACAATAGGTCTGTCATCTTCGGTGCCCTGTTCGGGATTGAGCAATTCTGAAAAGTGCTCGCTCCATCTGCGTAAGATGTCCAGGTACTTAGCGAATTTTATTGAAGCTCAGGATTACGGCGTCTAATTTTTTAGACACGGTAGCAATGAGTTATTTTTCTATTTCATGCTGTATTTTTAGCATCTCTAGTGGTGTATCGATATTCCTTCTTTGGCAGGTGTTGGGCAATCCTCTGCTTCCGGAGATGAACAGGAGCCATATTCTTCGGCTCGTCGTTTCTGCGTTACAGATTTGGAGGTGTGTGTCGTCCCTCGGGGTTAGATTCGAAGACTCTGCGGGCCGGAGCGTTGGTGTCCATTCGCTCTACATGTCTTAGCCATCTCAGACGTCCAATACGCAGTTTTTTGACTAGGTCGATGTCGCTGTACAGCTTGTATAGTTCGTGATTGAATCTTCTCCTCCAAAACCCGTCAACGCAAACGGAACCGAAAATTTTACGAAGAATTTTTCTCTCGAAGCGACCAAGGATATCTTCATCCTATTTTAACAAAGTCCATGTTTCAGCGCCGTAAAGCAGGACTGGGATGATCAAGGTCTTGCATAGAGTCTCCTTAGTTGTTCGACATAGGGCTTTACTGCTGAATTGCCTTATTAGCCCAAAAAACAACAGGGATTGGCAAGAGTTATTCTTCGCTTGATTTCTGCGCTGATGTTGTTTGTAGAATGTATAGCAGAGCCAAGGTAGACAAAGTCCCTTACTACCTCGAAGTTATAACTGCTCACGGTGACGTTTTGTCCAATTCGTCGGTGTTGGCTTTCCCTTCTTGTTGACAGCATATACTTGGTTTTGCCCTCGTTTATCGCCAAACCCATTTTGGCCGCTTCCGCCTCAATGCTTGCAAACGCACCGGTGACAGCCCGCTGAGTTCTTCCGATAATGTCTATACCGTCGGCGTATGCAAGCAGTTGTACAGACTTGTAATAGATTGTGCCTCCGATGTTGGCTTGTGAGTTCCGCACAATCCGTTCAAGTACAATATTAAAGAAGTCACATGACAGTCCGTCACCATGTCTAAAACCTTTTTTGACATTAAAGGTCTCGGTGAAGTCATTATCGACCTTGATGGAGCAGTGAGCGTTCTCCATCGTCAGCCTGCACAGACGGACAAGTTTGGCAGGGATGTCAAAACTATACATGGCTCTATAAAGTTCTTCTCTATAGATGCTGTCATAGGCGGCCTTGACATCGATAAAGAGGTGGTGAGTATCGATTTGGAACTGTTGGGTTTTCTCCAGGATCTGCCGAAGTGTGAAGATTTGATCGATGGTGGACTTTCCTGGCCTGAAACCGCACTGATAGGGTCCAATCAGGCTGTTGATAAAAGGTTTCAGGCGTTCACACAATATTGCAGAAAAGATCTTATATGCGATGTCGAGGAGACTGATGCCTCTATAATTGGCGCAGTTGAGGGCGTCTCCTTTCTTGCGGATCGGGCAAACGATGCTGGGGTTCCATTCATCAGGCATACACTCGTCTGACCAAATATTAGAGATGAGTTGGTGTATGCACTCTACCAATTCATCACCAGATGCCTTGAAAAGTTCGGCCGGTAAGTCGTCAGGCCCAGTGGACTCGTTAGATTTCAGCTTCAGCTATTACTATCCTCACTTCGTTTTGGTCAGGTGGACGGAAATTTTGACTATCATCGTCTATGTTGAATGGTTCATTCTGCCTGACAGCGGGATGCTGATCTTCGTCGCCGTTATAAACTTTGCAGAAGTAGTTTTTCCATATTCTCAGCACCGACTGTGATTCTACTACGAGGTTTCCATTTTCATCTCTACAGGTTTCTGTAAGGGTACTGCTTCTCTGACACATTCTTTTACCTTTTGGTAAAACTTCCGTACATTGTTCCTGGAGTATAAACTCTCGATATTCTCAAACGCGCGCTTCTCATGCTCTTTCTTCTTCTTCTGGAGAAGCCGACGTTCTTCCCGTCTCTTTTGCTCGTAAAGCTCACGAGAAGCTCTCGTTTTCCTTTGCAGCGCCGCTTTGTATGCCTCTTGTTTTGCTGCATGCACTCGCCAGCATTCTTCGTCAAACCAGGGGTTTCGCGGTGGTGGGCGAGCAAGGCCCAGCACATCAGTCGCGGCGTTTCTGATGGCATGTTGACAGCGTTGCCACTGGTCTACGGCACTTGATGCTGGCGGCATAGGGGTGATTGAGAGAGTTCGGGATACGCGTTCAGCGAAGAGTCTGGCGGTCTCTTGCGATTGTAGGCTTTCGACGTTAAATTTTCTCACAGTAATTCTTCTTTGTTGCTCCTTGTTGGGTTATCCGCATTCCTTGGCTGCAACAAGGTAATGATCCGAGTCTATGTTGGCCGCTCGGAAGGTCCGGACATCCAGAATACTGGAGGCATGCCTTGCGTCGATCGCAATATGATCAATTTGGTTGATCGTTACATGATCATTGGACCGCCATGTCTGCTTATGGGTATCTAGATGAGGAAACCATGTTCTTGCTATGGTGACATTTCAGTCCGTTATTAGACGTGGTTTCGTGTAGGCTATGCTTACCGACTGCGCTACCAAAGACGTCCTCCTTTCCTATTTTGGCGTTGAAATCACCCAATACGATTTCAACGTCGTATTGAGGACATTGCTCATTTGTCTTGTGGAGGAGCTCGTAGAAACACTCTTTGGTGGTAGGGTTCTTTTCTTCCGTGGGGGCATGAACACATATTAGGCTTATGTTAGCGAATTTAGCCTTGATCCGGATAGTCATAATACGCTCGCTTACGTGTCGGAAGCAAAAAGCTGCTTTGCAGATTTTAACAAAACTTTTGTCTATACCAATAACAAGTTAGAATTATCACGATGTTCCTTAAAATAAATAAACGAAGAGACAAAAAAAGGGCAAAACCGGGCATTATAAAACTATATATTCGAAAAGTTTGAGAAGTACTAATTTTTTTTGCGCAATTTCGGGCGCAGCATAAAAAGGCGTAAATTTATTGCTACATGTTTATTTTAACGCAGGTGATAACGATGGCCTTTGATGTATTCCTTCTGTTAGCTTAATAAGGAGGAGGAACTCTGCAGAGGCTGTGGTGACGAGGAAGTTTTTGAGGACACAACCCACTTCCTGTGCCACTGTCCGAGTCTTCAACACTCCAGGAAAAAGTTCCTTGGTAAATATTTCTTCCAGGATCTCGAGGAACTCTCCGGCGTTTCAACAGAAAAGGTGTTGAATTTCGTCAAATCATCAGGGTGGTTTGTATGCAGAAATAAACTAAGTGACTGAGTTAGTAGTTTTTAGTTTCATTGGGTAAGGGATTACTTTTTCCCCCATGGGTACCACAATGGGTCAACGCTGACCTGAGTGTGGCAGAGAGCGTCCCCCCCTGCCAGCCCACATACCTAACCTAACTTAGCTAAATATACACATATATAATATATACGTAGTTTATATTATTGTGGACCACGCAGACAAAGTCGGGGGTATCCACTAGTATTGTAGAAATATACTTTGCCAATCAGCCTAACGGCTACTATGTTTGCTATTGTTATTATTGAAATGTCTTACTATGTACCTCATTGCCAATCCAATATGATTTAATAAATCAAATTTATCTATCTACCTGTCTATCGAAATATATACTAATGGTATGAATTTCTTGCTTTCACATCTTTGTGTTTGAAAATAGTTGCAACCACCCCCCGCATGACTGTAGAGTTAGGTGAGTTAACTCTGCTTCACAATTCCAAAAATTGCGGGAGGAATTGGTAGAGATCTGAGGAAAAAAAAGCTATAAAAGCTTTTGGAATACAAACAATATTTCTGACAAGCATTAAACAAAATTTTATGTTATTCTTGTCTTAGCTACGAATGCTATAAAAAGCTTAAGCATAGAGCTTTTTAGTCACTGAGTACCCGTGCTATTTTTTAAATATTATACTTTGTAAGTCGAGGAAAAAATTACCACGAAAGTCCTAGGATGATGAATCAGTTGAATACAGTGCTGCTGTTCGGAAAATGTAATAAAAAAAAAAAACGAAGAGTCTCTGTTGGACTAACAAAATAACAGGAGATTTTAAATTTCCTTCGAACCAAGCATTAGCTGTTTCGTATGAAAACAAGTTTTAAATGTTTCGTTTATCTAAACTAACAAAAAAAAAAAACATCATACCTCCTAAGGTATGTATATTTAAATTCATGAAATACCCCGTTAAGCTAGGTTAGGTTAGCGTGGCAGTCTGCATTAGATGCATCCCCCTTCGACCAGCAAAGGTCCATTGTGGTACCACTTGGATCTATGACCGCAGAAAGAACTACTAGAAAGAACTTGTTATGAAGCGCTGGAGGATCTTAATGTTGGCGTTAGCCAATTTGCCTAAAATGCCGAAGAAGCAGGCTCCTAACTGCAATCTTCTGCGAGCGGAGAGAGACTGACACATTCGAAGTAGGTGTAGTATGGTTTCCTCTTCTTCCTCGCCCATACAGCTTCTACAGAAGTCGTTTGCGAGGAGGCCTAGCCTGAAGGCATACCTTTCAATGATGCAGTACCCTGTAATGTCACCTACTGCAGTTGTAATGATCGCTCTCTTCTGTCTTATTAGGCAATTCGAGCGCTTTCGATACAGCTTAGGCCATATATGTCTATTGATGAGGCTCGTCGTGCCGTTTGGCCATCTGCGGTGGGTTATGTTGATAGTGTTGAGCCTAAGCAGCAGTTTCACTACAGCAAGAGGCATACCGATATTTCCTTTGTACAGTGAAATCGATAGGCTAGTACCCTGCCTTCGACCATGCAATCCCCTGAAATGTCTCGGTGTCCCGGTACCCTAGTGAGGCCAATATTGAATTGGTTAGTCATCCAGTTAAGAGACAAGCAACAATTTAGGGCAGTTTTTGAACTGAAGGTGACAGATTCCTGGGATTTGATCGCAGCTTGACTGTGAGTAAAAATTGTGATATCCCGATTATGTATCACAATTGTACGTCAGGGCTTCCTTTATCGCCATAATCTCCGCCTGAAAAACCCTACGATGATTTGGAGGACGGGAAGAGATACTTCCATGTGTTTAGATCATGAGAGACGGCACGCACTCCTACTCCCAATTCTGTTTTTGATCCATTAGTATAGAAGCATATGGATCGCTTTTGCAACCCCAGATCATTCTCCCAATCAAGTCTGGACGGGGTGCGGACTTCAAATGTTTTGTCGAACACGAGTTGTGGGAGTATGCAGTGGGTGTCTTGCGGAAAGAATTCAAGATCTTTAAGAATAGAAGAATGTCCGATGCTAGGAATAGGCCAGTAAGATATAGCCTTCATGCGAGTGGCTGCACGAGCTGCCACTTGTTTGCAATAGGTATCTAATGGTGGTAAGTGAAAGAGAATGTCTAGAGGCAATGTTGGTGTGTTTTTAAGCGCTCTACTGATGTATAGGCAAGCCAACATTTGCACACGGCCACGATAAGTTAGGCTAACATCTTTCCCCAAGGCTGTCCACCAGACGATCACGTCATACATTTGTATGTTCCTCACGGCAGATACATAGACCCAGTATGTACTCGTGGCTGTAGTCCCCACTTTTCCCTATTGGTTTTTTACAGCAGTATAGAGCGGTAGTGGCTTTCTTAATGCGTTCTGAGATATTGAGTTTTCAGCTAAGTTTATTGCCAAGAATGAAGCTCAAATATTTGGCTTCGTCTATGAGTGTCAGACTACTGCACCGTAGTCTGACACTCTTAGACCCCCCTGTATTTTCTTGTGAATGGAACCAGTTAGCAATTACTTTACAACTTCTTGGCTTGTTACCAAGTCTCAGGAGTTCTGGATGGGTGTAATTTTTGCAGATGAGAGTAAGTTAAACCATTTTTGTTGTGATGGCAAAGTTCTGGAGTCTTGCTATACACCAAATACGGAGCTAGAAGAAAGAAATTTGGTGCCAACAGTGAAACATGGTGAAGGACGTGTTTTGGTATGGGGGTGCACGGCGGCTTCGTCTGGGGAAATTTGTTTTTATTTACGGAACGATGGATCATATATGTGTATTATATTAAATTTCTAAAAGAAAATGTTCTCGCTAGTGCAGAAAAATTAGAACTTGGACAACATTTTCAATTCTATCAAGATGATGATCCAAAGCACATCGCTTTAAATACAAGAGTTTGGCTTCTGTACAACTGTCCCAAAATGTTTAAAGCAATTTGGAAAAAAATTGCGAACACATACCTTTACCAACAGAAGTCATTTGAAAACTGCTTTATTGGGGTCATAGATTAACATTGATCCTGAATATACTACACATTGGTCAAATCGATGCCAGATCGTCTACGAGAGGTCATACGACACAAAGGATAAGCTGCTAAATACATACATATATACATTTTCAATGGTCCGCTAATCCTTCAGGCGAGGGTCGCGCGGGTAGGATGCTCAGGTGGACCCTCCATCCTTCTCGATCCTCCGCCATTGACTCCAACTCATCAAGAGGAATCCCTAGACGACTCCAGGACAGACGTCGGTCCAACCATCTATTTCTAGGCCCACCGCGGAGTCGCCTACCTGATGCCACGGCAATCATGGCACGTCTTGGAAGCCAGTCTGGGGGCATACGCACTACATGACCAAACCATCGAAGCATAGATCGTTCCGTTCGGAGAAGTAGCTGATCAACATTGAGCGTCTCGCGTACTCTGGTATTGCGCAATCGATCCCTACTAGTTATTCCAGCAATACCACGAAGGAACCTTATTTCGGCAGCATGTATCCGCGATCCTATTCTTTCGGTCACTACCCAAATTTCATGACCATAGGCGAGAGTTGGAACATACACCGAGTTAAAAACCGATAGCTTAGCTTGAAGACTAAGTTCGGCCTTCTTTATAACAGACTGACCAAGATCTCTCAAAATTAATCCAGCCTGACCAATTCTACAGGATAACTCGGCATTGCTCTTCCCATCACTCGTAAATAAGATCCCGAGGTACTTAAAATTATCCACCTCCTTCAGTGGGACTCCACTAACATGCAGAGTGCACTGAATGGGTTTTTTCGAAACGATAATTACTTCTGACATCATCACAAACGGCTACAAACCTTTCGAGTGCGCACTGAAGTTCGGTCTGCGAGGACCTAAGGATGACCAAATCAGCCGCAAAGAGCAGATGACTAATTCGTAGGCCTCCCACTTTAAAACATTCCCCGCCACGGCCGCGCTGCAACATCCAATCCATATATACAATGAAGAGGACAGGTGACAGAACGCGCCCTTGGCAGAGTCCAAAGCCCACAGTGAGAGGTATTGCTTTAACACCGTTTACCCGAACACAGCTTCTAGAGTTTGCCTCGAGAAACCCTGCCATACCACCTTGATCAAAAAGTTCCCGGAATAAAAACCGTGTGGCGCTCCCATCGTTCCGATTTGAGTTCTGTTTTCTTTGTTAAGTTGGTACATCTGTTGTTGATATTCCCTCTAAATCTTAGCGTCATAGCTTGACATTTGCAAAAGTTACGTAGCCAAGAGTACATCTATCTCTGTGTGTGTTGGCGATTTTTTACAATTTTAGAAATGGATTTAAATTTGCAACAACGAACGTGTATTAAATTTTGCGTAAAAAACGGATTTAATGGTGCGCGAACAGTGGAAATGTTGGAAAAGTGTTTCGGCAACGATTCTCTAAAAAAAACGGTCGTTTACCAGTGGCACAAGCGGTTCAAAAGTGGTCGTGAGTCAATCGAAGATGATGAACGCAGTGGCAGACCATCGACATCGAAAACCGACGAAAACATTGATAAAGTAAAAGAAATGTTGGTCAATAACCGCAAAATAACCATCAGAGGGATAGCGGAGGACTTGAACATTGCCTATGGATCCGTCCAAGACATTTTGGTTAATGATTTGGGTTTCCGTCGTGTAGCAGCAAAGTTGGTGCCAAAAGACCTCAATTTCATGCAAAAAAGAGACCGTGTTGACGTCGCAAAAGACATGATTTGCGAGGCTGAATCCGATCCCACATTCATCAAAAGGATCATTACTGGAGACGAGACGTGGGTCTATGAGTACGACACGCAATCCAGACATCAGGCAAGTGAATGGCGTTCACCAAATGAGCCGAGACCAAAAAAACCACGTCGTTTTCAGTCAAAAAAGAAGGCAATGCTCACGGTTTTCATGGATTACAACGGTGTAGTGCGTCATGAATTTTTGCCAGAAGGCCAGACAGTAAACAAAGAGTATTATTTGGGCGTTATGAGACGTTTGCGTGAAGCAATTCGCCGAAAGACACCAGAATTGTGGGCAGAAAACTCGTGGATTTTGCACCATGGTAATGCACCGTCGCACAGTGCCATCATTATTTGTAATTTTTTGACGAGAAATGCAACAAATACCATCCAACAGCCACGGAATTCACCTGATTTGACTCCCTGTGACTTCTTTCTGTTCAATCGAGTTAAAAAACCATTACGGGGAACGCGTTTCAGCAGCCGAGAGGAAGTAATGGAAAAATCGCAGGAAGCACTGATGGACATACCGAAAACCGAATATAAAAAATGTTTCGAAGATTGGATCGAGCGCTGGCATAAGTGTGTTGCAGTCGATGGGGATTAGTTTGAACGGGACAATATAGATTTAGATGAATAAACTTGTATTTTTAATTTTCTGAATAAATTCCGGGAAATTTTTGATCAAGGTGGTATGCTTTTCCTTGCTGGGAACGCGTTTCTAGCACCTTGGCGAAGACTCTTCCAGTGAGGGTTAAAAGAGATATACCCCGGTAGTTGGCGCAATCTCTTTTGTCCCCTTTTTTTTTAAAAAAGAGGAACAATCACCCCCATTTGCCAATCATCAGGTGATTCACCGCATTCCCAGGCCGCTTTCATACACGTGAGAGCCATTGCACTCCCTCTTTATCTAAAGCCTTGAGCATTTCTGGCCGGATTTCATCCGCACCAGCAAATTTGGGTGGTCAAACGGTAGTGCATGCGATCATATGAAAACACAAGCGTTTTCACTCAGCTGAGGCCTACCAACTCCTACTCTCAACCTCCACGCGGTGACAGCCGGGTGCCTAGTACCTTAATCCAAGAAATGGGTAACCAACCCCGTTTGGCGGATTCTTGGTGGCAGCAGATGAGAGAGGGGGGGAAGAGTGCTTTTCTCACTAGAGCACTTCTTCCTGTTCCAGGCGGCAGCGGACGAATTCCCTAGACGGAGTCAACGGTGGCGTCTATAGTTCCAGTTAGGTTGAACTTAGTGAATACCTTGCGCGAGCTGCTTCGACGTATTCGGATCACAGGTCGGTAAGGGATTTCCAATGTTAGCCAGGACATTGGAATAGAGATGGTGGCGGAGGAGCCCTTAATGGGCCAACGGCAGCGCTTATACTCCCGTAGTGGACTACTGGCACCGGTTTCACTCACCCTCGTCCTAGGGAAATAATTAAGGAACTGGCCCTCCAGGTTGCGGGTTGTGCCGTCGGGGTAACTTCCCTACCACGTAAAAAACGCATGGTTCCGAAACAACTAAAAGCCTCGGATAAGGATGACTCAACTAATGACGACCCCAGCAAACGAAATAAGGACAACGACCTTCGGATCTGTACGTGGAATGTTCTGTCCCTTTACAGACCACGTGCAGCCGAACAACTAGCAGAGGCCCTAGACTGCTATAAAGCAGATATTACCGCCATCCAGGAAGTGCGATGGGATGGGCCGGGCAAAAGAGGATGAAAAACTGTGACATCTACTACGGTGATTGCTACAGAGGCAACAGACAACGCTTATTCGGATGCGGATTTGTCATACGCGGCAGACTTAGGCAAGAAGTCTTAAGCTTCCGACACGTGAGCGAGCGTATTATGACTATCCAGATCAAGGCTAAATTCGCTAACATAAGCCTAATATGTGTTCATGCCCCCACAGAAGAAAAGGACCCTGCCACCAAAGAGTGTTTCTACGAGCTCCTCGACAAAACATACGAACAATGTCTAAATACGACGTTAAAATCGTATTGGGCGATTTTAACGCCAAAATAGGAAAGGAGGACGTCTTTGGTAGGGCAGTCGGTAAGCATAGCCTACACGACACCACGTCTGATAACGGACTAAGGCTAATTGATTTCGCTGTGGAGCGAAATGTCACCATAGCAAGCACATGGTTTCCTCATCTCGATATTCATAAGCAGACATGGCGGTCCAATGATCATGTCACGATCAACCAAATTGATCATATTGCGATCGACGCAAGGCATGCCTCCAGTATTCTGGATGTCCGGACCTTCCGAGCGGCCAACATAGACTCGGATCATTACCTTGTTGTAGCCAAGGTACGAATGCGGATATCCCAATCTGAGCAACAAAGAAGAATTACTGTGAGAAAATTTAACGTCGAAAAGCTGCAATCGCAAGAGACCGCCAGACTCTTCGCTGAACGCGTATCCCGAAATCTCTCAATCACCCCTTTGCCGCCAGCATCAAGTACCGAAGACCAGTGGCAACGCTGCCAACATGCCATCAGAAACGCCGCGACTGATGTGTTGGGTCTCGCTCGACCACCACCGCGAAACCACTGGTTTGACGAAGAATGCCGGCGAGTGCATGCAGCAAAACAAGAGGCATACAAAGCGGCGCTGCAAAGGAAGACGAGAGCTGCTCGTGAGCTCTACGAGCAAAAGAGGCGGGAAGAACATCGGCTTCTCCAAAGGAAGAAGAAAGAGCATGAGAAGCGCGCGTTTGAGAATATCGAGAGCCTATACTCCAGGAACAATGTACGGAAGTTTTACCAAAAGGTAAAAAGAACGTGTCAGAGGAGTAATACCCGTACAGAAACCTGTAGAGATGAAAATGGAAACCTCGTAGTAGAATCACAGTCGGTGCTGAGAATATGGAAAAACTACTTCTGCAGACTGTATAACGGCGACGAAGACCAACATCCCGCTGTCAGGCAGAATGAACCATTCAACATAGACGATGATAGTCAAAATTTCCGTCCACCTGACCAAAACGAAGTGAGGATAGCAATATCCAAGCTAAAATCCAACAAGGCTGCTGGACCTGACGGCTTACCGGCCGAACTTATCAAGGCAGCTGGGGATGAATTGGTAGAGTGCATACACCAACTGATTTCTAATATTTGGTCAGACGAGTGTATGCCTGATGAATGGAATCTCAGCATCGTTTGCCCGATCGACAAGAAAGGAGACCCCCTCAACTGCGCCAATTATAGAGACATCAGTCTCCTCAACATCGCATACAAGATCTTTTCTGCGATATTGTGTGAACGCCTGAAACCTTTTATCAACAGCCTGATTGGACCCTATCAGTGCGGTTTCAGGCCAGGAAAGTCCACCATCGATCAAATCTTCACACTTCGGCAGATCCTGGAGAAAACCCAAGAATTCCAAATCGATACTCACCACCTCTTTACCGATTTCAAGGCAGCCTATGATAGCATCTATAGAGAAGAACTTTATAGAGCCATGTCTAGTTTTGACATCCCTGCCAAACTTGTCCGTCTGTGCAGGCTGACGATGGAGAACGCTCGCTGCTCCATCAAGGTCGGTAATGACCTCACCGAGACCTTTGATGTCAAAAAAGGCTTTAGACAAGGTGACGCGCTGTCATGTGACTTCTTCAATATTGTACTTGAACGGATTGTGCGGAACTCACAAGCCAACACCGGAGGCACAATCTATTACAAGTCTGTACAACTGCTTGCATACGCCGACGATATAGACATTATCGGAAGATCTCAGCGGGCTGTCACCGTGGCGTTTGCAAGCATTGAGGCGGAAGCGGCCAAAATGGGTTTGGCGATAAACGAGGGCAAAACCAAGTATATGCTGTCAACTAGAAGGGAAAACCAACACCGACGAATTGGACAAAACGTCACCGTGGGCAGCTATAACTTCGAGGTAGTAAGGGACTTTGTCTACCTTGGCTCTGCTATAAATTCTACTAACAAAATCAGCGTAGAAATCAATCGAAGAATAACTCTTGCCAATCGCTGTTTTTTTGGGCTTATAAGGCAATTCAACAGTAAAGCCCTATCTCGAACAACTAAGGAGACTCTATATAAGACCTTGATCATCCCAGTCCTACTTTACGGCGCTGAAACATGGACTTTATTGAAAGAGTATGAAGATATCCTTGGTCGCTTCGAGAGAAAAATTCTTCGTAAGATTTTCGGTCCCGTTTGCGTTGACGGGTTTTGGAGGAGAAGATTCAATCACGAACTATACGAGCTGTACAGCGACATCGACCTAGTCAAAAAACTGCGTATTGGACGTCTGAGATGGCTAGGACATGTAGAGCGAATGGACACCAACGCTCCGGCCCGCAGAGTCTTCGAATCTAATCCCGAGGGAAGACGCAGTAGAGGGAATCATCGCCGTAGGTGGCGCGCACAAGTTCAAGGGGACCTCGACCAACTTGGAGTGCGCAACTGGAGGCAATTAGCTAAAGACCGAGCTAAATGGAGAGGCTTGTTGGTTGAGTAAGTAAGTAAGCAAATTTGCCAACTTTTAGCGCTTTGATCGCCAAAGTTACTTCCTCTACCGTAGGACTACTTTCCGCCCAACTCTCGACAATATTCTTGCTTTCTCTACTTTTCTGAATTCTTGCTTAGTTTTAATTTAGGGTCTGTTGTCCTCTGTCTTGCTAGCGAGTTCGCTTCTTCATTACCTTTTACTGCGACATGATCCGAAATCAAATAGATGGGTACTTTATGTCTTCTAGCCAGTTCGGTAAGCCTGTTCACGCATTTCCGCGCAAGTTCAGACTTGCTGACATGGGCGTCTGGTGCGTCTGTCTACGGTATATGGTATTTGTATTTCTGTCTGAAAGATGCTGTTGCTCCTGTTGGGACGTAAAGACAATGAGGGAGCTGATTTAAAATGAAAAAACTTCTTATCTCTTGCACGGTCGAAAACCAACTCATACTTTATTTTATTACTATACTTATCGTACTTCACATTTCTTTATTCTTACTCTATTGACCTACTTACTCATATTACTCATGTTATTCGCAACATGCAGAACTGCTGCGCCAGTGTATTGCACAACCTGCATAACGCGAACCCAATTAAAGTGCAAGCAATTAAGCAAAATGCTTTCATTGCAATATAAACTCCAATTCGGATTCAGCGCGAGCAATCATCTGAAGCGCAATACACTTTCAATGCTAACTCCGCATTTCGCAAATAACGATCAATGCAAGGGTGGGTGAACTGGAGGCACAACACTCCTGCCCATTGGTTCAGAGTACTTTGCGCTTGGCCCGATTACTCCAGCACTAGTTCCTTCCTCAGTTTTTGATAAATCTGTATACCACCTTATCGTGTGGTAGTTCAGCCCGATGATTGTGGATATATTGCTGCAGTTCTTTTTATTTCTGAACTACGATAGGAAACTATTTTCATTCAAAGTTGAATTTGCTAATGCTGTAGTCCCTAGGGATTGATAGAAAATGACGTTTTTTACGAAGCACCTGAAATTCTCTTGCACTTATGTCTTCCGATTTCTTCTTTCGCCATCGTCAAGATCATTCTGTTTGCGCAATCCTCAATCACAAGGTTGAAGGGACTGATTTCCAGTACTACCTCTATGGCTGCAGTTAGGGTGCAGACTGGCAAGCGCTAGTCGTTGCGCTTTATCGAGTGTCTTCCTCATTGCGACTTAACTTATTCATATTGTCCTTTTTTTCTGTTTTTTTTTTTACAAAAAAAGGAAACCTAAATCCCAGAGCACTTTGACTCTCCGGTCCATTGTACTGCTACTAGGCAGGAACCTTTCTTTAGTGCAGTGGTTGGAAAAACTTCGTTGTAATTCGTTTTCCTTTATAATCGGGTGGCTTTCTGTGTGGCACAATGGCGTTGTGTACAAAATGTGTAGATTTGCTTTTCCTCCGTACCTAGTAAAAATTGTTTCCTGTCGAATCGTTTTTTTAAAGTATATGTTAATAGCTGTGCATCCGTCCTGCAACAAGTCGATGCAGGTGTTCCACAGAGTTCAGTTCTTGGCCCAATACTTTATAATATTTACACGTCTGATTTTCCAAAGTTACCAACATGTGAAACCGCTATTTATGCTGTTGACACTGCTATATTCTCATCGCATGAGCTTGGTCTCAACATTGAGATTAATATACAAAATGCGATTAAAATAGTAACCGAATACTATAATAAATGGAAAATTGAACTAAATGGTAGAAAGGTACAATCAATCTTTTTTAGCCCAAAAAGGAAAAATTGTTTTCTTCGCAGCAATCAACTTGACGTCTGTGGTGCAAGAATCAAATGGGAACCAAGTGCAAGGTACCTAGGTATTTATCTTGATCAAAGATTAACTTTTAAAGAACATATCTTTAAAACAATTAAAAAGGTTAATGTTGTCATTAAGATGCTTTACGCCTTCATAAATAGAAAATCCAAGTTAAGTAATGTGAACAAAATAATCATTCACAAAGTAGTATTCCAATCAATACTGCTTTACGGGTGTCAAGTATGGGGAACTGTGCAAACTACCACTTAAATAAACTTCAAGTGTCACAAAATAAATTGCTAAAAATGATGCTTAACTTATCTAGATATCATTCTACTATAAATATTCACCACAAAGCGAATGTTGAATTGAGCTCCGATAGAATTCTTAAGCTCACGGATACATATTTACGGAACTGTGATAATTCAGATACTGCACTTATAAACCAATTAAATGTTTAAACATGTTTTAGATTTACACATAATTGTATTGACTTGTCTATATTAATTATTTTTCTTTTTTGTATTTATTTATTTATTCTTATTCACTTGCTTGTTATTAATTTTTATTTTTTTCATGTATTAATATGTTGTCATCATTTTATACAATAATATTCATTTATCTACTTATTAATGTATCTATTTATTATTTATTCAATTATTTATTTATCTACTTTTTTATTTATTTATTTATTTATTTATTGATCTATTTAGTTATTTATTTACTTACTTATTTATTTATTTATTTATCTATTTATTTAGTTAAAATCGAGCCTATGCGTACGAATACACGATCGATACCTCAGTGCAAACGCTGTCAAGGTTTCAATCACACCCAGTCGTATTGCCAAAAAGAGCCGAAATGTGTAAAAAGTGCCGGGAACCACTTATCAGAAAGGTGTGAGTTAAATAAGCAGGCTCCGGCGACCTGCATAAACTGCAAAGGCAAGCACCAAGCAAACTATCGAGGTTGTGAAGTAGCAAAGGAGCTTCAAAAAAGGCGGGATACTCTCAAGAAACCGATACATCCGAACCCAAGCTTAAGAGATCGTAAAACCGATAAGCCTAAGACCGCTAAGCCAGTCAAAAAGACGAGACCGATAAAGGAAAATAAAAAAAATTGCGCAAGAGAACGTCGCTGGTCCAAGTGCAGCGGAAAAACTGCCACAGGTTGACGCGAGATCGTACGCGCAAGTCGCGTCAAACGAAAACAAAATAGGATCAGCTACAACTGATAAGGTCAGCCAAATATTTACCATTATATTGGAAAAATTTGAGGAGCAAGCCAGGGTTAATAAAATTATACTTGACAAATTGAGCAAGCTCGAGTTCAAACCTCGCAAGACAATCAAAAAAACATGAATATGAAACAGCTACTTAAGATACTAACGTGGAACGCAAACGGACTTCTGAAAAAAATCGACGAGTTAGAAGTGTTTCTACCGAAAAATAATATTGATATATGTTTGGTATCGGAAACGCACTTAAAAAAGGGACTTAGACCCAAAATAAAAGGTTACAGCGATTATCATGCGAATCATCCTTCGAAAAATGCAAGAGGCGGGTCCTCTCTTTACATCAAAGAATGTATTAAGCACTCCGAAAACATAGAAATAGAATTTGATTCTATGCAAATAATCTCAGTCTCCGTAAAAATAAACCACTTAAACTACAACATCGGATCTAGTTACTTCCCTCCGGGATATAAGCTAGTAGAAGACGACCTCGTTCGTCTCTTTGATTCGCTCGGACCTTATTTTGTCTTAGGTGGTGACTTCAACGCGAAACACACTTTCTGGGGATCAAGATGCAATTCGACAAAAGGCAGATTATTGTACAAAGTCAGCATGAAACGTGGGGTGAACTTTTTTTCGACAGGAAAGCCAACTTACTGGCCAACTGACAAAAATAAAATCCCTGACCTCGTCGACTTCTTTATCGCAAAAGGGTTAACTACAAATTTGACGGAAGTCGAAGAATGCTATGATCTATGCTCAGATCACTCGTCAGTCACTCTGAAAATAGGTGGAAGTCTAGTAAAAAAAGAAGGACCGCCTAGGTTAACTAGTAACAAAACTAACTGGGAAGCTTTCAGAAGAGACTGCAAGGAAAATGTTACTTTAAATGTACCGCTAAAGACACCGTTCGAAATAGAAGAAGAAATCGACAAACTCGTCGAAGCCATTCAGAGCTCAGCGTGGAAAAACACTCCTTTGCGGAAGACAGGAGCACGGAATAATAAAGTCAAATACCAGCCTGAAATCGAAGACCTCATGCGAGAAAAGAGGAGAGCGCGCAAGAGATGACAACAATCCCGCGCGCCACCGGATAAAACTTATCTGAACCACCTTTATAACAAGCTAAAAAATGTGCTGCAGGACCTAAAAAATCACGAGACTTCTACTTACCTCCAGGGTCTGACCGCTGATAAGTATTCAAACTACTCTCTATGGAAAGCCTTGAGGTCCATAAGGAAACCTGTAATGCACTCGCCACCAATTAGGAAAGCTAACGGGGAATGGGCAAAAGAAGACAAAGAGAAAGCACAATTATTTGCCGATCACTTAGAGGAAACGTTCAAGCCGTTCGATGGACAACCGTTGATCGAACATCCGAATGATAATACGGCAACCGACAACTTTAAAGTAAAAACCGTATCCTTGTCCGAACTTCGAATGACAATAAAAAAATTGAAAAACAACAAGGCTCCGGGATATGTTTTAATCACTGGCGAAATTTTGAAAGAGCTACCGAAAAAAGTGCTGGTTAAGTTGCTCTACATTATAAATGCTTCCTTAAGACTATTATATGTTCCAAGGCAATGGAAAGTCGGCGAAGTTATTGTGGTTCCGAAACCGGGAAAATGTGCAAATGACAGGAAATCATATAGACCTATTTCACTTCTGCCAATAATATCTAAGGTCTTCGAGAAACTTCTGCTGAAACGACTGCAACCAGTAATTGAAGAACGACACTTGATCCCGGATCATCAATTCGGCTTTCGGATCAAACATTCCACAATTGATCAGGTGTATCGAAAAACGAACGAAATTGAAAAAGCTCTAGAAGGGGAAAAAATATGCTCTAGCGCTTTTCTCGACGTATCGCAAGCCTTCGACAAGGTATGGCACGAATGCCTAAGGTATAAGCTAAGGGTAATCTTACCGGAAAAGTTGTACAGAATATTGGAATCTTATCTTGAAAACAGACTTTTCCGTTTTAGACACGGGAGTGAATATTCGGATTTCAAAGAAATCTACGCCGGTGTTCCACAAGGAAGTGTTCTCGGTCCAATCCTGTTCTTGCTCTACACAAGAGATATACCACAAGATGAAGGGACCGTTGTAGCAACGTTCGCAGACGCAGAGGCAAAATATCTAGGAATGACCCTAGACGCAAAACTTAAGTGGAAACCACACGTTAAAAAGAAGCGCGAAGAGCTCGAAATCAGATTTAGAGAAATGTATTGGCTACTCGGAAGATACTCGAAGTTAAGCGTATACAACAAACTGCTTCTGTATAAGCAAGTGCTAAAACCGTCTTGGACATATGGTATACAACTTTGGGGTTGTACCAAACCAAGCATTTCAAAACAAAATACTAAGAGCAATCGTGAATGCTCCTTGGTATATAAGAAATAGTGATATTCACAGAGATCTAGGAATTGCTACCGTGAGGGACGAAGTAACAAACTTTGCTCGCAAACTTCGTACCCGTCTTCATGTTCACTGCAATAATGAGATAATCCGTACTATGGACGTGACAAACCTTGAGCGCCGACTACAAAGAACAAGACCTTTCGACCTAGCGCCGTAAGGAAAAACCGCATGTAATGACGGTATTAGTAGGTGCCTTCACTGGAAAGCTACCTACCTAACGCGATTAACACTACAGAAGCGTAAACTACTTGTTAAGGCAACTTAGTCTTAGTCATCACAAAAATGAAAAAAATAGAGGGACGAATTTCCTACTACTATAAGTACGCGCAGCCGGTTCTCATAGTGCCTCTCTGAAGGGTGAGGTTTAGCTCGTAGGCATATACTGACTAGCACTGATGGCTTTGTCAGATATATGAATCGGGCATAACCAATGGTACGGACCATTGGTATCTTTTGAAGATTACTGCACCTCCAGGCGCAACAAAAAAATAAAAAAAATTATTTATTTATTTATTTAATAATTTATGTATTACTTACTCACGACTTGCATCAGATTTTAAAATTAATATTTCAGTAGAAAGATATAACTATTAAATATCAAATCTCTGTACCTGTGTAAATTGTGCGACAACAACCCCACTGTAAACTTATTGCGAAAATAAATATATCTATCTATCTATAATCGGGTGGCTGATGATTGCTGTTCCCATATTGTCCTTGCTATGGCCCCTCAAATGATCATTGACCTCACAATGGTACATCCAACTTAGGATGCTTAGACTGCATCCCCAAGATTTACTCACACGGCTCTTGGATATCATAAGAACGCGTGTAGCCTTCATAGATTTTTTTTTCAATATGAGAGTGTTCATGTAATTCAGGAGTTGAAAAGTACCAAGGTAGATTTAATATCATTTTAAGTTGTTTGTTCTATATTATTTACAATTGACTGACTGATTGATAGGCTAGATTGACTGTCTGCACGACGGTCTGTAGTTTACATGCATTTAGGCGTTATACAGCCAACAGTGTGCAACCAAGGGTAGTAGAGACGTGTTAACACCTATAAATATGCAACCATTTATTCCATCCATGTGTCGGTTGCTATCGTCCAAACGATGATCGTCTAAAAAGTTACGTGACTTGCCCCCAGAAGCTAGTGTAAACATGTTGTCTGCATATACGCCGCGCCGATAAAATCGGTCATATCTGGGGCTAAACAAGCTGACGTATAAATGAATCAATATAGGAATTGTATACGAGTATAATTACCGAGAGAGGTGAACCTTTTGGAACCCCGTTCTCCAGTTTAACTATGGAAGACAAAAAGTCGTCGACATTTAGTTAAAATGTTCTTCGTGCTTTAAGATGTGAAATAAATAACGAAAACAAAACTACAAGCAAAACCAAGCTAACGACTTCAACAAAGCGCAAATGTAATGACGAATATATAGAGTTTAGTTCTATGCCATCCGAAAAAGACAACTCTCTGCCAGTTTGAATGTTGTGTTCTGCAACTCTTTCAAATGAAGCCCTGGTTCCAAATAAGTTGCAACGTAATTTTGAAAAGAAATCATCCTGAGTACATTTATGCAAATGCCGAAAATGTATTTTGAGAAACTTCGCTCACAATTACAAAATCAGGCCAAACAATTAAAGAATTACTGCACGGTACCAGAAAAGGCTCAAGTCGGAAGTTATAAGATTGCTCAACTCTTAGCGAAGAAAAAAACCACCGCATGTTGATGCTGAAAATATAATTTAGCCTTCTTTAGAAATAGCTGTTGAGGTCATGGTTAATACATAAGCCCTTGAACGTGTGAAACTAATTTCATTATCAGCTGATACAATTGCTCGTAGGATTCAAGATATGTCGGATGGTATTGATTGGCAACTCAGAGAGCATTTTGCGGATCATCAAGAATCAATCTCGAAATTACGGGCTCTTCAAATAGACGAATCTACAGATATCAGCAACAAGACTCAACTACTAGCATATCTTCGAATCGTTAGGAATGGATCGATTCAAAATCAGTTTTTCTTTTGTTCGGAGCTGAAGGAAACTACTACTGGACAGGATGTTTTCGAGCTAGTGAATCAAAATATTGAGTTTCATTGTATTGGGATCAAAATATAAGTTTCGTTTCTGAATGACCTTTTTTGTAAATTGAATACACTGAATTTGAGCCTTCAAGGAGCGGAAGAAAACATCATAACCATCACTGGAAAGCTCAAGGCTCAAGGCTGCAAAAATCAATTCATTTATTCATTCATTCATTTTCATTGGTCCGCTAATCCTTCATGAGGGTCACGGGGGTAGGATGCTCAGGTGGACTCTCCATCCTTCTCGATCCTCCGCCATTGACTCCAATTCAACAGGAGGAATCCCTAAGCGGCTCCAGGAGAGATTTCGGACTTGATCCAACCATCTATTTCTAGGCCTTCCGTGAAGTCTCCTACCTGATGGCACGGCAACCATGGCGCGTCTTGGAAGCCGGTCTGGGGGCATACGCACTACGTGACCAAACCATCGAAGCATAGATCGTTCCGTTCGGAGAAGTAGCTGCTCAACATTGAGCGCCTCGCGTACTCTGGTGTTGTGCACTCGATCCTTACGAGTTATTCCAACAATACCGCGGAGGAACCTCATTTCGGCAGCTTGTACCCGCGATCTTATTGTTTCATTCACTACCCAAATTTCATGACCATAGGTGAGAGTTAGAACATACACAGAGTTAAAAACCGATAGCTTAGCTTGGATACTAAGTTCGGCCTTCCTTATAACAGATTGACCAAGCTCTCTCAAAATTGATCCAGCCTGACCAATTCTACAGGATAACTCGGCATTGCTCTTCCCATCACCCGTAAATACGATCCCGAGGTACTTAAACTTCTCCACCTGCTTCAGTGGGACTCCACTAACATGCAGAGTGCACTGAATGGGTTTTTGGAAACGACCATTACTTCCGATTTCTTCACGTTGATCTCCATTCCAGCATCATCACAAACGGCTACAAACCTTTCGAGTGCGCGCTGAAGTTCGGTTTGAGAGGACCCAAGGATGACCAAATCATCCGCAAAGAGCAGATGACTAATCCTTAGGTCTCCCACTTTGAAACATTCCCCGCCATGGCTGCGCTGTAACATCCAATCCATATATACAATGAAGAGGAGAGGTCATAAAACGCACCCCTGGCGGAGTCCAACGCCCACAGTGAAAGGTATTGATTTAACACCGCTTATCCGAACACAGCTTCTACAGTTTGTATATAAGGACTGAATCGCCCTTAACAGGGAACCATCAATCCCATACTCCTGCAGAACACTCCAGAGTTTGTCTCGAGGAACCCTATAATATGCTTTTTTCAAAAAACAAAACAAGTGTAGACAGGTTTGGCATACTCCCAGGCATTCTCAAGAACCATTCTGAGAGTGAACAACTGGTCGGTTGTGCTTCTACCGGGATGAAAGCCGCGCTGCTCATCCCCCAAACTGTCCTTAACCACAGCTCTGGAACGCGTTTCTAGCACCTTAGCGAAGACTTTTCCAGGGAGATTTAAAAGAGATATACCCCTGTAGTTGGCGCAATCTCTTTGTCCCCTTTTTTAAAAAGAGGAACTGTCACCAGGTGTTTCACCGCATTCCCAGGCCACTTTAATGACACGCGAGAGCCATTGAACTCCCTCTTTACCCAAAGCCTTGAGCATTTTGGCCGAATTTCATCCACACCAGCAGATTTGCCAACTTTTAGCGCTTTGATCGCCAAAGTTACTTCCTCTACCGTAGGACTTCTTTCCGCCCAACTCTCGACCATAGGTCGTCATCTTCGGTGCCCTGTTCGGGATTGAGCAATTCTGAAAAGTGCTCGCTTCGTCTGTGTAAGATGTCCTTCTCATTGGAAAGAAGTCTACCGTCTTTGGATTTGACTCCTTCAACGATGTTCAACTTTTTTCCTCTGAGTCGGCGGACGGTCTGCCAGAACATCTTATTTGCAGACCTGTGGTCACGTTCCAATTTCTCGCCAAACTCCTTCCAAGACTGTTCTTTCGCTGTTTTCACAGCTAATTTGCAAGTTGTTCGGGCCTCAGTGTACCGCAAATATCAAATTGTTTGAAATTTTACTTCTTACCAAGAGTCAACGCATCAATCATCAAACAGAAAATATCACGAGAAATTCAAATCACTTTCGAAAATCTGCTCTTATCATTCTCTAAATACTTTTCGTTTCTGAATTCGAAACAAAACGAATGGGTGATCAACCCTTTTGTAAGTTGTGCTGATGTTTCATTCACAGCAATGGGAGAAGAGGATTTTATCGACCTGAAGAATAACTTGGTTCACAATGCTTCGTTCTCGGAACTGGAATTATCAGCGTTTTGGGTTTCACTCCATAGTCAATATCGAGAATTGAGCACAAAAGCTATTCGAGCCTTGTTACCTTTTGGCTCATCCTATCTTTGTGAAGTACGACTTTCATCATTGAATGAAATTAAATCTAATAAACGTGCGCGGCTGCAGATGGTTGATGCGGAGATGAGATTGTGTTTGTCCAACTTTGAACCAAGAATAAGTGAAATTTGTTCGCAAAAGCAAGCACATACATCCCATAAAAAAATTCAAATAAATAATGTATTCCCGAAACTTAAATTTTTCGCTTTTATGCGTAATCTACTCGTACATAATTTTTTTTAGTGTAGGTACCACGGAAAAAAATATCGGTTTTAGTGTCCCGCAGAGTAAACAAGTTTGCGATACACTGTAATAGTGGATACTTATGTCCTGTATCCCCTTGTGGGTCCTAGGGCCTCTACTACGCCTACGCGCCATCGTGTACGGTTTCTGGCAATATGTCTGAGTTCTCCCCAACTTTTCCCTAACTGCCGTGCCTCCTTCTCGACTGTTCTGCGCCATGTTTTCCGCGGACCGCCAGGTCTTCTGCCATCCTGAGTTAGAGGGTTCCATTGCATAGCATGGTTCGCTATGGAGCTGTCACCCTTTCGGAACGTGTGACCAATCCACTGCCACTTCCGCCGTTGGATAGTTGTGCCTATTGGTTCCTGACCCGTTCGCTCGTAAAGGTGTTCGTTAGAGATACGATTGGGCCAGAAAATCCGTAAGATATTGCGCAGACACCTATTAACGAACGTTTGCAGCTTTCTGGTGATAGTAGTGGTCACTCTCCACGTGCTGCAACCATATAGCAGCACGGATTCAACGTTAGAGCGGAACAGTCTTATTTTGGTGCTCAAACTGATTGCATTGCTTCGCCATATTTTGGACAACATCCCGAACGCGGACTTTGCTTTGGCGATCCTGTTGGTTATATCCAGTTCGGTTCCACCATCGGTCGAGACAATACTCCCAAGATACTGAAAATCCTCTACTCTCTCTACCGGTTGTCCAGCAATGCATATTTGAGCCGATGAGTTAGTTCCAAGGCTGATGATTTTAGTTTTTGCCGTATTGATTTTCAGCCCGACGACACCTGCCTCCCTCTCCACATCTGCTGTCATTTGGTGGAGGTCCATAATTCTGTGGGAGAGTAAGCATACATCGTCTGCGTAGTCAAGATGTTTCAGTTGAGATGTAAGAGTCCATCGAATTCCTCCGTTTCCCGTCGACAAAGCTGCATGAAGCACATCGCTAATCACCAATAGAAATAATATTGGTGAAAGGATACAGCCTTGTCTTACCCCACTTTGGATCTCAAATTCCTCAGACAACCTCCCCCTGTGCAGAACGTGACATTTGGAGCCTTCATATCTAGCTTTGATAATAGCAATTAGTTTATCGGGAATGCCTCTCCTGCGTAATAGTGGATCCATTTTGTTGACAAAATTTCCCCACGATGTCCTTTTTGACAGCATTGATTTCCTTCGAAATTTTGCAAAGCGTATATAGAAATATGCCAATTTTCTGTGATGGGGTTTTGACGTAGTTTGACCGAAACTGTTTTTTTTTGTCTTGACGAATTTTTGCAATTTCTCATGTAAACAATATTATATAGCTGTTTATTTTTATTTTATTTTTTGTTTCTTATTTTCGAAGTTGCGGTTGCACTTATAGTTTTTTTTAGCAGCTTCCTGGTTGATATTAGAAGTAACTTATTGATTATAAGTTAACTCTTTCTGGGGCACTATTTGAAAACGCAAGAAATTATGCGTCTTTTGTGCATAAATCACTTTATCTGCAACATTTAATTAAAAAAGTAAGAAACACAAAAAAGTATCCTTACAGGATTCTTTATAATTACATGTTACAAAAACCATACCACTGCGCATAAAATGTCTATTGCAATCATGAAACTCAAAAGTTCATTCGAATGAAAGCATAAAACAAGTTCTTACAGAAAACAGATGATGATGATTTACTAAAAAAATTTACAATCAATTATTTTCGTGGCCAACTACAAATTTGCAGAAACCGTTTGACTATTTTGACAATTCACGAGAGTCCTGTCATAGGTATAACCTAAAAATCTATATATCCATCCCACTTTTCTGCGGAATGCATTTTTTTTCGAAAATATAAGCTCAAATGTACATGAAAATGTGGTATAGAATGCGCATTGAAGCCTACAAATTGTTTTAGATAAGTGGTATATTTTTTATACCACCGGCCTTGAAAGAGTAAAGCGATGTTGATTTAAATAAGTCCTAGTTTGCTAACTATTTTTAAATATTGCACTGCCTTTTTTTTACAACTTGGTCCTGGTGTTCAAATTATTATAGGCACATGATCTTTACCTGTATGTATCCCCCATTGAAAAAATGGTCGAATATTTTCAGATGCAAAAGTGACATCGACTTGAATCATTCCCAAATTCTTCAAGTGGGCCCTAGAGAATTCGTTGCATTGGAATTTTTTTTTTTTTTTTTTTTTGGATAGGAAACACTGGACTGGAGCACTTAGACACAACTGGTACTGCCAGAGAGCAAACCCTGATTTACCCATTTTACTGGAATTTCCTTGACTTTCGAAGAAAGCCAAGCAAGCACTTCAGTGATGAGGAGCTTACAGTACCAGCACTCACCACATCCGCACCGAAGATCTGCCACCTGATACGAGCAAAGGCCGGACACTCACAGAGATAATGTTCCGCGGTGTCGTCGCTCTCTCCACAAGCGTCGCAGATTGTAGTGTCACTTAAGCCTAACACGTTAAGGTGCTTGGCAAAAGCGGAGTGGCCTGTCAAGACGCCGACAAGTTGTCTACAGTCTTTTCTGCTGAGAGACAGCAAGAATGCCGCTGATTTCTTACAGACGTCCGGGAGCATGCGTTTAGTCAACCTGAAATCTGGAGAGTCATGCCACACACAATTGTGCTCGTGAGAGACCCAATCGTCAATGGAAGCCCTAACCGAAGACGCTGGAAGACCCAACGCGGGTTCGGGACCTGAGAAATCCTCCTCTGAGGCTTGTCTAGCAATCTCATCGGAGATCTCGTTCCCCAAGATCCCAGTGTCACCTGGGACCCAGATAAGAGACAGAGAATTCAGCCTTGCGACCGAGTTCAAAGTTCCAGTGTGGAGTATACCAAAAACCGCCTCGCCTAAGACGATGGATGGCTTTGATAGTGCAACCCATGATATAAGTATCAAGGGGAGGTAAGTTCAGCAAACCGTCTAGAGCAGAGCCAGGCGTACTCGGGAAAGCTCCAAACAATGTTACTAGCATTTACGTCTCCCAATATGATGAGTTGACCGCTAATGTTTTTTTTTGTTTTTTTTTGGTTGCGCCAAGGATGTGTAATCTTCATAGATACTAATAGCCCAAATGCTACTAGCATGCACTATTCGCAAACCTGAGTAATCGATTCCAGGAATGCACCTATGTACTAAACACACACTCTACACACTTCAATGTGTGAAGATTCTCTGCATCTCGTTCGCGAGGATGTCGATCGGAACCATTCCTGCTATGACAAAGGTTGCTTCGTCAGAGATAGTTCTAAAACCACTTATGGTCCTTATAGCGCAGAGTCTGTAGGCTGATGTAAGTTTCCTCCTTGTTTCTTTGGTCGAAAGAACCCCCGCCCAAACCGGAGCCGCATAAAGAAGGACTGAGCTGACAACTCTGGACAGTAGGATCCTCCTAGCGTATCCAGGTCCTCCAATGTTGGGCATTATCCTTGAGAGTGCTGCCTGAAGTCGTGACGCTTTTTTGCTCGAATAATCAACATGTTGTTTAAACTGCAGTCTATTGTCGAGCATTAGTCCTGGGTATTTGATTGCTTCTTTGGATCTGATGATTTGGGTTCCAACCTGGACATTCTTATATTCCACATATTTCCGGCTGGTTATTAGAACAGCTTCAGTTTTGTGGTCAGCTAATTCTAGACCGGCTGTTCCTAGCCAGCTTTTGATTTGACTCATTGCCACGTTTGTAGCTGATTCTACTACACTGATTTGTTTTGCTACTGTAACAACAGCGATGTCGTCAGCAAATCCAATTATATTCACTTTAGGTGGCAATGGTAGTCGTAAAACTCCTTCGTACATTATGTTCCAGAGTAATGGGGCCAGCACCGATCCTTGTTAGACCCCAGCTGTAACATCGTAGTACTTCACCCTTTTGTCGGTATCATACCTCAGTTTCCTGTTGGTAAAGTAGCTCGCCATTATCAGCAACAGGTAAGATGGTGTATCCATCCTGGCAAGAGATCTTCTTATAGTGGGCCAGTCTGCCGAATTAAACACGTTCTTGACATTTAACGTCACCACTGCGCAGTATTCATTGGTGCCGTATCGCCGTCTTTCACCTTCAATTGCTTCCGTTGCTATATTAACTACAGCTTTAATGGCGTCAATTATTGAGCGAGACTTTAGGAATCCGAACTGGTGGTTAGACAAAGTCCCTTTCTCCTCCATTTCCCATTGTGTCCAGTAGGCATATCGGGCGATACGACGATGGGTTTCCTGCGGGTTTGTTTCTTTTTGGCTATAAAACGAGATGCTGCAGTTACCATTGATTAGGGAAAATTCCTTCTTCTAAGCACTTTTGCATTATTTCAATGAAAATGCCTGGCCTTTTTTGAACAGCGGCTTTTACTGCTTTGTTAGGGATGCCATCAGGTCCAGCTGAAAGCTCGCTTGGAGTATTGTCTCGACCGATGGTGGAACCGTACTGGATATAGCCAACAGGATCGCCAAAGCAAAGTTCGCGTTCGGGATGTTGTCCAAAATATGGCGAAGCAATGCAATCAGTTTGAGCACCAAAATGAGACTGTTCCGCTCCAACGTTGAATCCGTGCTGCTATATGGTTGCAGCACGTGGAGAGTGACCACTACTATCACCAAAACGCTGCAAACGTTTGTTAATAGGTGCCTGCGCAATATCTTAAGGGTTTTCTGGCCCAATCGTATCTCTAACGAATACCTTTACGAGATAACGGGTCAGGAACCAATAGGCACAACCATCCAACGGCGGAAGTGGCAGTGGATTGGTCACACGTTCCGAAAGGGTGACAGTTCCATAGCGAACCATGTTATGCAATGGAACCCTCTAACTCATGATGGCAGAAGACCTGGCGGTCCGAGGAGAACATGGCGCAGAACAGTCGAGAAGGAGGCACTGCAGTTAGGGAAAAGTTGGGGAGAACTCAGACACATTGCCAGAAACCGTACAAGATGGCCTAGTAGAGGCCCTATGACCCACAAGGGGATACAGGACATTAGTAAAAAAAAAGTAAAGTAAATCATTGATATAAGTTAATGAACTTCTCGCTTCAACGTGATTGTTGAGCAACATTGGGGTTCATTGATGATAGCAGCTTCGCCTTCAGTTGGCAGTGGTGACTCTCAAATGCTTCCCGCTCTTTGATCTTATTTTCCTGCAATACTTAATTTGATTTAACTGGAGCTTAAACTTCACGCATCTGTAGACGGTTAGTAAGTAGCAGGTTCCTTCAGATTTTTTATTCTTTTTTTTTTTTTTGTTTCCTTACTAATATATATAATGAAATACAATTTACAAATATTTAAGACCAACGTACATCGGTATTGGTTTTTGTAATCATTTCCTACTAACGCCTGCCCTGCGCATCACAACATAAGGGTATACAAAGGTTATGCTCATTATGAAAGAAAACTATTTTCTCCATAATTTGTATGCAGGTCTGAGTGTGAACCCCGCAAAGACAAAAATTGTCTTTACTTTACTAGGAAAATGTGAATCCCTGGCTTCAAACCCTTTTGGATCGCAGTTTTCGTAATAAATCTTTCAAAGTCAGCACGATACCTGAGAGTAGTTCTGGATTCTAAGTTAAATTGGAAAAATAATATCGAGGATCGCATTAAAAAGACATGCGTAGCTTTCTACGTCTATAAAAGAGCGTTCGGCAATATGTGGGGTTTCAAGCCCGCTGTGGTATTTTGGTAATACGCGCTGGTTGTGCGACCTATCTTAACTTACGGTTCGTTAGCCTTGTGGAAGCCACTGGAGAAGCAATACCAGCTTTCAAGTCTCACCAAGATCCGGAGGTCAACTGACATCTGCATCATGGGATCGTTAGGCACAATAACACGGTGGTAACGGAGATCATGCTAACTCTTATTCCGCTGGATATATTCTGCAGAAATATGGCGATCAAATCGGCACTCAGACTGAGGGAAATACGTCTTTGGTCATCTGCACCAAATGGTTACGCCTCCATCCTATCCAGATAGGAGGCCAAACGTAAGCAGGCAGCAACCGATTACATGACTTCGATGCCGACATTTGGTAGATGATTTGCTAACAGAATTCCTGACGTAGGTGTAGGAGCTTCGGCTTACTGCGAAACACTAGGGGTCAACAACTCATTCAGAATTAACAGCGAATACAGCGTTTTTCAAGCTGAAATCAGCCATCATCCAGGCTGCGAAAATTATCACTAAAGACAATATCGTGGGTAAATAAATTACTGTGTACATTGACAGCCAGGCAGCCTTTAAAGCTCTGGAATTCACAGTAACGAGCTCAAAGCTCGTTAGAATTTATAAGCTGCATCTTAATGAGGTATTAAAACTCAACAAGGTGGCCCTATGCTGAGGTACCAGGGCAGCTTCTTTGGGCTTTCCAAATCATTTCGTTCGATGGATATGTTCTTACCTTGAAGAACGAACTTATCAAGTTTTATTTCGGGGAATAACATCTGATGCAATCCTTGCTACATCCGGTTTACCCCAAGGAAGTCACTTAGGTCCTCTTTTATTTATTATTGCGATCAATAACGTGGTGGCAATACTTAAGAGTACTCGAATATTAATCTATGCTGACGACATAAGAATCTTTAGACTTGTACGCAGTCAATCTGATTGCATTGCTATGCAGAATGATTTAGATATGTTCGCTGAGTGGTGCTGTAATAACAATTTATTTTTGAACGTATCTAAATGCCAGTCGATGATCTTTTCAAGAAAACGTAATTTAATAAGTTATGATTACAATCTCAATGAAGGTTGTCCGATTTGCACTTAGCCATTTAAATTGGAATGACCCTACACGTCTTCCACCATATTGCGACCGCCTTCTTCTCCTAAATCGTCATTCTTTGGAGAAACGTAGGGTAGTATGTGATGAAGAATTTTTACACCAGCTGGTAAATGGTTTTATTGACTCGCCGGATCTTTTAAATGAAGTCGGTTTAAACGTAAGATGCTACAACTCCAGAAATACCGAAATTTTCCGCGTAAATTTCCACAGAACGAACTACGGTTCTAACGAACCTCTTACACGTATGGCGAAGGAAGTAAATAGTAACCGCGACAAATTTGATTACAACCATAGTAAATCAAATTTAAAACATAAATTATACGAACGATACTAGTTTCTTTGTTGAAAGTGTTTAGTGTAATGATTGACTTATGCGTAGCATATTAATTTTTAGTAGTAGTACTTTTGTTTAGTATGCAATCTGCTTTTTGTTTACTTGTCCAGTCTTTTTGTGTAAGGTGTTAGGCTTTATAATTATTCACAATACTAACAACTAACACCACCCTAAATGATGGCTGTGACAAGCTGGAGATTACTTAGTAGCTGATTTGACTGTTTCTCTTTCAGTTCAAAGTAATATTCGTCACAAAATGCTTGCCCTTAAGCAGTACTGATAGTGTTTAAAAAAAAAATATGGGCATACCAGGTCATGAAAGACTAGACGAACACGCTAGAGTGGGTTCATATTCACCCAGATTATCGTTGGCATTTTACGCTTTTCGACGATTGTCATTTTATTCATATCTACGACCTGGTGACCGTTAAACGTTACTAAACAATATTTCTGTCTTGTAGAATACTACTACAACTCTTTCACATTGAAAAAGTTATGAAAACGGATTCATGGTAGGTACATCTGAGGAATAAAACGACAATCGTCGAAAAGCTTAAAACGCCAACGGTAATCGGGGTCATTAGCTCTATAAATAAACTCGTCGGAGATGAAGATACTAGCGTAGTCAACATAGGAAGCATCCATCTGTATACGTGCATCACTGCCAGAATGCTGTGGTCGGTTTATTATTTGAGGAGAACGCGTTCTCTGGTTAAGCTTAGTCGTAACAGTACACATAATCACGAGCTACTGTGCCATTGGGATTCATGCAGAGCGTATGGTTGCGCCTCTTCTCTCGAATTTGCCCGACATCTGCTGTACGAATGCCCAGTCCTCGCGAAGAATGAGGACTCTCGGTAGCTACTTCGTCACTGAGTTCGAGAACTTACGTCACATTCAGCTAAAAGATCTAAATGCATGTGAATAGTTAGTTGTACTACGCATTGTTTCCTTCAGCCTAGTCCATATAGCAAAGATATCAATAAAAGAATATTCTACCTTTGATTTTCGTTCCTAACGGAAATATATTTTCGGAGTGTTCCTTTTAAAAATATGACTGTTTCCTTGATTTTCCGCCGATTGAAAATACTGTCGCTACCACTGAGAAACCTGTTGATGTCCCTCTTAAAACATAAACAAGGTCTTCTGCTCTCAGTTGCTTTACCCCAGTAACAGAGGGAAGAACTGTTGCCGCGTACCATAAGGACAATAATTCCACTCTCTTAAACCAAAATAAATGGAGTCCATTTTCCCCAAATACATGCGCACAACATGCATCCACATCCAGTAAACTGTTCACGATAAACCTTCGTTAAGTTCTCCTAAAGAGAGTTGATTTTAATTTTTATTTCCCACAAAACCCGAGGATGAGTTATGCCACTGCAGTCAGTGTAGCACTAGGGCATTAACACTCTACAGGTTGTGCAGGAACTACCATCATAGTATAAGGAGGGGAGGTACTCTACCCAATCGATTCCAGGGAAACCTCAACGCAGGAGTAAGGTCATGAGCTCTTTAATGCACTACGGCACAAGTACTCTTGCTTCTGTCACTACTCCTGCTACTGTTTCTGTATAAATTTTGTATGATTTTGTTGCATCCTCAAAGCGACCACGTCAACAATTGAACAAAAGGATGCCTTCAAGGGGATTATTTCGACAACCACATAAGAGCATAGCCTTATGCTGGCACACACATACACACGTGTCCTTACATGAGATGTCCTTTGCATTGTGCATATACATACATACAGCTGGAGCAAATCAAAGACGGATTATAACATCTAATCAACTTTGATGGAAGTTAATTAGATTTTAAGAATACGAGTATCCGGGTGAGAATGTCGGTAACGTCTTCGGCCATATGAATGGGAGGAATTGTGTTTTTAAGGAGATGGAAGACTTATATGTGACAGTTGGGCGGAAATCGATCTCTTGGCAAACTATAAGTGGGCAATATGTTTTAGGTTGGATGTATTCATATTAAAGTGGCATGAGAAATTATGAAGATACTAGATACCGTAACTAACTTTTGAGATTTTTGCTTACATTCGTAAAGGGTAAGTGTATAGTGCAGTCAAGGATGCGGAAATGTCTGCGGACGTGAGTGTAAAGCTTTAAAAGGAGTTAAATGAACATGCGAAGCAATAACGAGGAACGAGGGGTTGAAAATGTTTCAGAAAAATACTCATCACTAGTAGAAATCTGTAGCAATATTCGTAAGTACTCTATCCTCTATCCTTTATAGAGGGAAGATCCACCGCAACCGCGCTCTATCAGCTGACTAGTTGAGTTTAGGATGCCCTGGAGAGCAAGGAGACGGCGTTATGTGAATTTGTGGACAACGTAAGAAATTTCGACAATACCTCCGATGAAGCAATTAGGAAGGGTATCGAAATGAGAGGAGTAAATCACAACACAAATAATTGGATGTGAGATACTGAACACTAGAACTGCTGAGATAGAGTTGGCTGTTCCAACTCAACGACGACGTAGTCATTATTGCAAGAAGGAAATTTTAAGAAACGCTTTGCGAAATTATTCAAATGGGTTTAAAAATCACACAGAAGTGGTTTAAACCGGTATGACTACTGGAAACTCTTATACTCGACCCACAGGCCAAACACTAAATAGCAAACTCCTCTGGTAGGAACATTTAGGAACTCTGATAATCAAAGCCACTAGAGTACAGGAATATCTCAGGTAAAACCTGAGGGTACAACTCAGCCTCACTGAGTTGGTTGTACATAATGATAGTTAGACCCATCATAACATATGGTGCAATGATATGGATCAACAGAACAAGCCTAAGCACAACGAGGACATCCATAGGCAATAAATACTAGCCTGCATCTGTATAACATGAAGCATTTTGAAAATATCCCACAGCAGCACTAGAGGTTATCGTAGGAATACCTCCGCTACACATAGTGCTAGAAAGAATCGCAAAGTAGACCATATTAAGAATAATCAAAGAGGGTGTTTGATATCCAAATCGGCGCAGGTGTAGCCTGTTCACAAAGCAACTCTCTACTTAGTAGCAGAACGTGTAGCAAGAAACGGCTCAGACAGCCCGGAACTTGACCTCTCTGTGGGATAGGACCACACAAAATACGAGAAAAATTGAGAAAAGAAGAGGATAGCAAATGGGTCAACCATTGGGATGATATCCCCCAACTGAGACAGGTTCTGCTTCTTTTCTGGTTGTAGTTTCCCAGAAGTTGTTTCGCCTGTCTTAGAGTTAACAAGAATCGACTTTGCGTCTTGACAGGCATGGTAATTGGTCACTTCAGACTCATTTTTCATTTCATTTTTATTATTAGCTTAATACAAGCAGTAAGGGAATTATGTTTAATTTCTTATACAATGTTTACGTAAAAAAACAGCGCCCACAATGTTCACTTAATAACTAATATAAAGTTAAGTGAGTTTTTGCTGCACTGAAAGTCAAAAAGGTTATGGCAGTCATTAGCCATACATAGCATTCGAGACATAGGTTCATTACACCCGTAATTCGTACGGTGGAACTTGAGGCGGAAGAGAGGTACTGACCTCAGAATACGCAGATTAGTGTTGAGTGAGATGGTTTGGAGCAGCATAGAAGAATCAATGTTGCCTGCTAATAGCTGATGTGCAAATAGTATATCGGCAACTTGTGTACACTTTTCAAGCGATTGCATGTTCAGCAAGTTAAAACGATGCTCATAAGGAGGTAGGTTGAATTTGTCAGGCCAAGGGAGTCCGCGTAGAGCAAAACGGATGAACGTCCGTTGGACACACTCGATTCGATACGAATGTGTATCGTGATAGGGAGATCAAACTTGGCTGGCATATTCTAGAATTGGTCTTTCAAATGTAAAGTACAGGGATTTCGTGACGTAAGGCTTTGAGAATTCTTTGAACCAACGTTTTACATAACTTAGCGCTGAATTTGCTCTGCTAATTATACTGTCAATATGGCTACGAAAATTAAGCTCACTGTTGCATATGACACCGAAATCAGACAGAAAAGTGACAATGGAAACTGGGTCGTCGCAAACCACATATGCTGTCGGAAGGCGCTTCCGGGAATAAGTAATAGCTTGGCATTTGTTGACATTCAACTCAAGAAAGTTTTCATTACACCAAGTAGAAAAGCTGTTCAAGTCAGTTTAAAGTGCACGCCGCACGGCAGTCAGTGGGTGTGGAGATGTGTGCAAAAATGTTCATTTCGTCCGCATAAACTAATAGACGGGAATATTTAGTAATGCCGTCAACATCGTTAATTGACAAAATGAAAATCAGGGGTCCAAGATGGCTACCTTGGGGGACACCAGACTGGGCCATAAAGGGATCTATAAAAGAGCTTTTCCAGAGCAAAGGGAAGACGCTCTGTGAAAGAGACATTTGGAATAGAGCTGTAAGGGGTAAAGCTAAAGAGTCTACACAGTTTTTTAAAACTGCGGCAGGTATACCGCCCAGGCCAGCGGAGTATTCGCATTTATGTCTTTCGATCTTTTCTGTCACGAGAGCCACTTTTATATCGATTGAAGTATTAAAGTTAATGGGGTTTGGGCACAATCTCTTCTGTACGAGAAGTAAGAATGGTCAGGCTCTGATGTGTGGTTGGAGAACGATTGACTGAAGAAATGAGCGAATAAGTTTGCTATTATTCGCGGATCGCTCGACGATGTATTGGAGAATGTCAGAGTTGATGGATAGCTGTCTGACTTTTTCTTGATTCAGATTCAGATTTCATTGACTTTTATTTCATAAAAAAAAGAAAGTTGTTACATACATTAGAGATTACAAGTCTAATTGGATTTGGCCTTAGGCCGTCTACCAGATTGACAAAATAAATTGATTACGATAAATTACATGTGAAAGTACGAAAAAACAAAGGTGAACTAAAGAGTTCCCTCAATAATATGTTTTCTATATCGAAGTGAATTAACTGTATATTTATATAACACGTCCCACCCATATTCCCCATTAAGTATACTCATCGCTTCATCGAGGTCCAATATATTCGTGCCGAAGAATCTTATACGAAATTCTTTTAACACATGACATCTTGCAAGGAAATCTTCTCTCTCTTTTAGGTTACAAATATCGCACTGAATTGGAAGGTCTGGCCGATGAGGCATATAATGCAAGTTGATTAGTTCTCCTCTTGTTTTAAAAATGGTACTTATCATCTCAGTTGAGTTTGAGTTTAGAAAGTAAGTTCTATCTTGTAGGTTATATTTCAAACGGCAATAGTAGGTCCTGTAGATTGACTGCTGAGCATCGGCTATGTACTTATCGTATGTCATATTTGCAGTTCTTTCTAGGAGGGTGTTAAATTGTTTCCTTACTGATGAGTACTCCATATCTGGTGTTACGTTCAAATTCAAGCTGCAGCTGGACGCTAGACTTTCCCACTCTGCGGCAAAGCTTGCTTTTGATAATAGAACTTGGGCTAATATTTGTCTCGGCAGTCTTTCTTGGTCCATAGCCATAATTTTCGCAACATAATCAAAATGCATTTTTAAACTGTCCAGGAAGAGGGGAGGTGTCCCGGTCTCCAGATGCAACATATAGTTAGGAGTGTTACTCGGCAGGTGAAAAATTCGTTTAATGAAAAAACGTAGAAATTTTTCGACTTCCTCGAAAGAGCAATACCCCCACACTTGAGCTCCATATAAAAGTATTGACTTAGCAGTTGCGCTAAATATTTTCTGCTTTGAACTATGATTTATGTACTTGTTTTTCATGCAGCGATTCCAAACAGCACAGATTGCACGCTTGGCTTCTGCCAATTTAATCGTAAGATGTTTTTTCATATTCAAGTTTGCTGAGATCAGAACTCCCAGATATTTGTACTCTCGTACGATTTCTATGTCCTCTCCCTGATAGGTCCACTTTTCACTTCTGGAATATCTGCCGCCACCGTTTCTAAAGATTATAATTTTTGATTTTTCAAGATTCACAAAGAGATTCCAAGTTTTACAGTATTTCGTCGAGTCCGTTTATCATCATTTGTAATTGTTCCACAGAATCCGCCAGAAACACGATGTCATCTGCGTACTTTAGACCCGGAATCTTCTTTGATCCAATCTCTATACCACCTCGTACTATGTCCATTATGTCGTTAATGAATATAATGAAAAGTAGCGCACTGAGGATTCATCCCTGTTTCACCCCCATTGTAATTTCGAACTCATCCGATATCTACTCCCCATCCCAAACATAGGCGACATTTTCAGTGTACATAGCTCTCAGTATCTTAATGATTTTACTTGATAATCCAATTCTGTATAGCTTATAGAAGAGTGCATCACGGGCAATGGAGTCGAAGGCTGCACGAAAGTCCACGAAAAATACATACAGATTTTTACTTTTCATCTTGTAGATCTCGGCGATATTGACAAGTGAAAAGATCTGGTCTACCGTTGAAAAATTTCTTCTAAATCCAGCTTGAAATTCACTCAGAACTTTTTTGTCCTCTATCCATCGTGAAATCCTGTTATATAGCAACGCACCAAACAACTTAGCGGAAGTATTCAGAAACGAGATTCCTCTGTAATTGGATGCATTCTCGCAACTTCCTTTTTTATGCAATGGAAAGATTATCGCTTTCTTGAAGCTCTTAGGGACATCAGCTGTTTCAAATATGCGGTTGAACTCAGTGGTAAGCGCAACCAGAAATTCTGTCGAACAATTTTTATAAAATTCAAAAGAGATGCGGTCGTCACCTGGGGCTTTCTTGACTTTTGAATTTTTGATGACCTCTTGTACTTCAAGCAGTGAGAATGGTGTATCCAGGTACTCGTCGAAAAACATGGGAGCCGCATATTGGAAAGGTAGACTTTTTCTTGATATTACTAAAGTGAAAAAATCGTTTTAGACCAGCGATGATGTCAGATTGCATACGGTCAATATATTCGATATAAAGAAACTCACAGAGTTCGGAAAAATGCGTATGTACAATTGTACAAGGAAGTAATTGGAGAAGTTAAAGTTATAGCGAAATTCAAGGTACGCCAGAGCTTATTTCTTTTGTTGCGAAGTAAGCGTAATTCTTTAGTATACCAAGGATGACGAGAAAGGGTGAATTCAAAAACGTCAAAAAACTGTGGAGTGTTGCGGCAACAGAACAGGCTTTCTGTTGCTGTTGCCTTGCTACTGCACTGTTGCTGTTGCAATGCGCAATTTTTTTTTTTTACATTTATGAACGATTATGTTGTAATGGTATGTACAAAAGGAAAAATTGAGAATGTAGTAAAAATATTTGCATATATTATATAAAGAGAACATTAAAATTGTTAAACGTTTACCTCTCATCCATTTCTCACTTGGAAAAACAAACAAGAGCTCAAAACAAAGGAAAGAACAGCAAAAGAAAAAAACTCTTGATTTGCGCAACACTGCCAAAACGTTGCTTTTTTTGAACTTGTTGCTTTAATGTTGCTGCAACACTGCATTTTTGAATTGGACCAAACTCTTTTGGCGCATGTATGGGATGGATTGAATAAAACAGCTGCAAATTTCAGAGTAGAACAATCCAAGTACATCATCGATAGATGTGTGTGTTCTGTTAAGAATGCTGCTAAAATGAATACCACTTAAAAGGTTAGTACGTTCTGTGTAGTCTGCCTTGCGAAAATTAAAGCTATATGAGTACTCTGATTGGACAGTATTATTACCGTTATTGTAAGGCAGTGTTAGGGATAGAGGAGGGTGATAATGGTCCAATTTGGATAATAGATTATTGCTCGCTGAAACGACGCAGCAGAGAAAATAAAATCTAGCTGTCTGCCTAGGTTATTAGTTACTCCTCTTAATTGATATAGGCTGGAACCAGAGAGGCAGTCAATGAAAAGGACTTCCTTTTCTGAAGAGGGGTTAATTGCTATGTAATGGAACTGATCGTCTGATGGAGACCATTGGAGGTCGGGAGAATTAAAATCACCCAGAAGTAAAACGGTGTCGCGGGATCAACAAGCGGAAGCTTGGTGATCATCCCTCTTTTCCACTCCAGGGGAAACTGCTCATTTTCCCACGCTGTCCGTATGAGCGGGTGTAGCAGTTGGCGCCTCTTGAAATATTTCGACAGGGATGCCATCAATACCCACGGCTTTATTTTTCTTGAGGGATTTGATTGCTGCTTCGTTTTGTTGCTTGGGAAGACTAATTAGGGTTCGAGATAATATTGTGCTGATGATTGTTTCCGCTACTAAGGCAAGACCGTCCCTGAATTGTTGGCGCACTTCAGGATCCCTGAGCCTGTCGGTATTGAACCTGGTAATGTTGAGCAAGTTTGAGCGGTTGCTGTTGGCGGATGAAATACGAAGGCGTATAAAAACTAACGTAAGATGGTGATCACGTTCTTGTCGTCCGATGTCGGCTCCACGTTAGTTTCACACGTCTAGGAGACAATTTCTGAAACGGAGGCTGATCGCAATGTGCACAATATAGTTGGAAATTCGCTACCTGTCAGTTGAGACCAAACTGATTTTGTGGCAGATATTATTTTTGAACAGCGTACCTCAAATAACTAAGTGGTTGGTCTTGCAGAAGTCCACATACCGCTCTCCTTGGTCATTCCGGTCTCCAAGACCGCGAAATCCCATCACGCGCTTAAGGGTGCCCCATCACCATTAGGTGTTTGGTTGTAGACGGAGAATAAATGACTAAATACAGGGTGTCCGCCGGGAACGTATACTACTTTGTTTTGCCGCCATTTTGGTAAACATTAGTCTTGACAGTTCATATTTGGCAGTCGTGAAGTAGACACGTGGCAAATTTATTATGGAAAAATATTCGATAAACCAACGTGTTTTAATCGTTAAAACATTTTATCAAAATCAATCATCTATTACTGTGACGATGAGAAAGTTACGTGAAATTTTTGGGAGAAACAACGTGCCAACAAAACGCACTATTTATCGTGTAGTGAATGATTTCGAAGAATGAGGGTCAGTAGGTGATAGGCCCAAGCATGGGCCACAACGTACTGCAAGATCGGCTGAAAACATTACTGCTGTTCAAGGAAGTGTTCAAAACAATCCATCAACCTCAATTCGACGCCGTGCTCAGGAGCTTGGTCTTCAAAGAACAACTTTGGCCACAATTTTGCGCAAGGATTTGCATTTGTTTCCATTTAAGATTGACACAAGACCATTTACGCCGCCGTACATATGCCAATACGATGTTACAGCTAGCCCCTGACAACCCCGATTTTCATGAAAAAATCATAATGAGTGACGAGGCACATTTTCATTTGAATGGATATGTGAATAAACAGAATAGTCGGTTCTGGGCAATGGAAAACCCTCAAATTATTCATCAGTCACCTTTGCATCCATTAAAAGTAACAGTCTGGTGTGCAATTTGGTCAGGAGGAATCATTGGACCTTACTTCTTTGAAAATGAAAACGGCGTAACGGTAACTGTGAATGGGGAGCGATATCGTCATATGATTGAAAACTTTTTAACGCCACAACTGCATGCTTTGGGCTTGATTAACATGTGGTATCAACAACACGGTGCCACATCGCATACAGCCAGGATTACAATGGAATTACTGCGAGACCTCTTTCCACAACAAGTTATTTCAAAAAATGGTGATGTTGATTGGCCTCCACGGTCGCCTGATTTGACTGCTCCTGACTTCTTTTTGTGGGGATATCTGAAAAGCAAGGTTTATGCAAACAAACCAGAAACGCTTGAGCAACTCAAACAAAATATTCGTGATGAAATTAATGAAATACCGCGTGAAATGTGTGAGAATGTAATGAAAAATGTGCTCAAAAGGGCTCGCATTTGTGAGACTAGCAGAGGCGGACATTTACCTGATATTGTATTCCATACATAATTGCCGACATTAAATAAAACATAAACAAACAAAGTAGTATACCGTCCCGGCGGACACCCTGTACAAATAATGGTCTTCAGAAATAGAAGAGGAGGATAATCCAGAGATCTGAAAAGGTAAAGAACTAGACAGGATAAAGGAGTACATGTATCTCGGCATCACCATCACTCCCCAAATTAATTTCAAAAATCATCTCTAGTAGACACTGAAGGAAGCAAATACAGCTATTAATTACAATTGAAAATTAATTTTTTTTTTTCTCTGTAAGGAACAATCATCAAAAGACATTGCAGATCAAGTAGGCGAGGGATGCTCTGCAATAGTGAGGGACTTTAACCCAATCTAAAAAACCTCCCGGGGGGACTAACTTTCGTCATCCCGAATGGAATTGCACCTAGTCGTTCGACTAATCGGCAATTTATTTTTGATTTCTTTGGAAAGTAGAAAAGAGTAATCCGCCGTTTGTCAGATATAAGCCTTTTTTGTTTGAAAATATAACCTAATTTCTTGGCCTTAGCTAACTCTTATAGATCAAGAGGTTTTACCCTTCTTAGTCTCCTGATTACATTGTCAGTATTGAAAATTTCTCTTATTTCTATGTTAACATGGTTGGGAAGCCTACTTCTGTGCCTTTGAGCAACTTTTTTAACTTCCTCTTCAACCATTTCAATATTTAGATCTCTATGTAGATCAGCGTTGCGTATGTACCAAGGTGCATTAACTATGTTCCTCAGTACTTTATTTTGCAAGACTTGGATTTTTCTTACATTTGTTTGGCATGTGCATGCCCATAACTGGAGCCCATAGGTCCACACTGGTTTCAGAACTTGCTTGTATAGCAATAACTTATTGTAGTTGAACAGGGATGAGTACCTCCCAATTAGCCAATACATTTTACTGTATCTCATGTTCAACTCATCTCTCTTTTTCTTTACATGCGCTTTCCAGCGCAGTTTAGCGTCCAGGGTCATGCCTAGATATTTAGCTGTATTGGAGTATTCCACAACATTGTTGTTTATGTATACTGAAATGTATGTTACGTTTTTATACGTAAAATTAATGTGTACTGACTTTAGGTCATTTAACCTAATCTGCCATTTTTTTGTCCATTCTGATATACTGTTTATTTCCTTTTGAAGCTTTTTTGTGGCTATTTCGGTAGTTGCTCCCACTGCAAGTACCGCAGTGTCGTCTGCAAAAGTTGCTATAGTGGTTTCTCCACTTTCAGGCAGATCGCTAGTGAATAAAAGGTATCGCATAGGACCCAATACACTGCCTTGTGGTACCCCAGCTTTAATTTCTCTTAATGTTGAGTACACTGTCTCTTGTTTAATTCTGAAGAATCGATCTGATATATATGACTCCAGAATTTTTGAATACTGCTTCGGCTTGTTGTTTTTTTAATTTATGGATCAATCCTTTGTGCCAGACTTTATCGAAAGCTTGTGCTATATCAAGAAATATTGTAGAGCACACATTTTTCTCTTTAAATGCTTTTTCGATTTTATCTGTGATTCTATGCACCTGATCAATTGTAGAGTGATAATTTCTAAATCCAAATTGGTGAATTGGGATTATCGATTTTTCGTCCATTATTTTTTGCAGACGTTTGACCAGCATTTTTTCGAATAACTTAGACAACATTGGTAGTATCGATATTGGGCGATATGAAGTTACTTCGCTAGGTGGTTTGCCTGGTTTTGGTATCATTATTACCTCCGCGACCTTCCACATGCTTGCACATATCTTAACTTGAATGCAGTATTTATTATCTGCGCTAGTTTTGTCAAACCTTTTCGTGGAAATTGTTTTAAAATTTCCCCTGTAATTAAATCAAACCCTGGGGCCTTTTTTATGTTTATTCCTTCTTTAATTTCTTTGGCAAGTTCTTTAGCTGTTACCGGCCGAATAGGTCTATCTTCTTCGCACCTTACTTCGATTCCTTGATAATCTTTATCTCCATAAGGTTTGAAGACGTCTTCAAGATACTCTGCAAAAGTGTTTGCTTTCTCTTGGTTGCTTTTTGCCCACTTACCTTCTCTGGTTTTTACTGGTGGAGTGTGAGCTATTGGCCTGTTCATTTTCTTTGTTGCCTTCCAGAGCGAGTAGTCGGTACTAGCATCATTTGTAAGACCTGTAAGGTAAGTTTTTAAAGTCTCATTATTGAACTCTCTTATAGATTTTCTGAGCTTGTTATTTAAGTTGTTCAGTGTGGTTTTGTCGCTTGGCGCCCTTGTCTGTTGCCAACGTTTTCTAGCTTTTCTTTTTTCTGTAATAATTTCACATATTTTGGGAGGATAAGAGTTTTGTTCAATCTTGTCTGCTGTTTTGGGAGTTGCAGCCCATGCAGCTTTTTGGATATTGAGTGTAAATATTTGCACTGCTTCTTCTAGTTGGTCTTCTGTTTGAATAGCTGATGATAGATGAATATTTTCTTCCAACTTCTGTCTGAAGTAGTTCCAATCAGTCAGTCTATTAGCTAGTATGTTCTTTTATTATTATTTTATCGCCAAGTGTAAGAAGTATTGAGGAGTGATCTGATTGAAGATCAGGCCCTTCTTCTATATTTATTTTATTTGTGGATATATTTTTAGATATAGCATTTGCAAATTTATTTAACCTAACACCAAATTAGTTTAACCCAAACAACAAATATATTGTTTAAATATAAAATGATTTGCTTTTCGTTTAAATATATTTGTTCTTTGGTTAAACATATTTGCTAAAAGGTTAAACCTATTTGCTAAAAGGTTAAACATATTTGCTTTTAGGTTAAAGTTAATTGCTAAAGGGCTAAATATATTTGTGTTTGGGTTAAACTTATTTGCTGTTAGGTTAAATAAATTTGCAAATCCTATATAAAGAAGTCAACAAGATCTGGGGTTTTATTCCTATCTGTTGGCCAGTAGGTAGGTTTTCCTGTGAAATGAGTCTTAGGAAAGAAAAACATTGCTTCAAGTGTGTAGCAGAAGACCTTTAAATCGGTTGTAAGGTCCATTATGTGATGTTGGGTATATTTGAGTATGAAGAGATAGAAAATCTTCGAAGACACTTCGTCAAGAAATTATTTATGGAAACTCGATGTTTGATTACATAATGAAGACAATGGCACTTCAAAATCATCGCCTTCTTTAAATTGTAACGCATCTTTTACGTCGGAAAATCCAGTGAACGATCGAGGCCATACGGGATGTGCAACAATTAACTGATGAACGAAAATCCGTCGTCCTTGAGAAGCACTCTTCAGCTACTATGGGGGAAAATAAGAATATCTAGAGCATGTATTGTATCCTTCAACATAATTTGAAAGGAAACAACTATTTTCACTTGAATTATAGTATAGAAACCATTTCCATTATATTTAAAGTGAGGGGCGAGCTTCTTCACATTCATTAACTATATGCCACACTGGAGGGAATAGAATGAGGAGTGTTCACTTTGCAACGGATGTACAAGGGAGGGTGCTAACAAATGTATTCTCTTTTTCCGGTTGACGGCTACATCAAAAAGAACAACAACTAATTTCCAATAAATGAATAAGAAAACGGAAGATGAACGCATCACCCTATTCGGCGGACTACGAGTATAACGTCTTTCGTCCGTCGTCGATTTTCTTTAAGATTTCCCTAAATTTGTTTACCATTACTTTTTTCACTGAAATTATGTGTGACTAGCTGCGGGACTTGGCATTGCTCAAGTGGATGCTCTATTGCTTATATACGTATATGTGTAGGTAGCCCTAACCCTTTTGCTTAAGTAAGAGCCCGGATTTCTTTTTTTAAATAAAACTTCAAAAAAAAATATATGTATATTTTTTATTTCGTTGTGTTCTTCGGTCTATGACATTGACATGAAATACTACACCCGACAAATGCCTATCACGACTCCTCTGGCGACACAAGATGCGCGTATCAAAATTTGTCAGGCCGATTTCGTCCTTCAAATATGGAATTATCTTAGACTTATTGGCAGAGACCATACTCTTCACGTAGCCATAGAGAAAGATTCGCAAAATCTTGGCGACCATTTGACTTCGTTATTTCACGAGATAATGCGTCTTAGGAATTTCGTTCCCAATAGAGCCATTGATTCACGCTCTGTGTAATAAGTGTCACCATCTTGTTGAAACCATATAATGCGCAAGTCCATACCATCCGATTCAGGCTTCAAAAAGATTATTAACATGTCACGATAGCGTTCACCGCAATGTAGCCTCTACACTCTGTGCTGCTGCTTTCGCCCGTCTCAACCAATCCAGGGCTACCAACTTGCCGTAGATGTGATTGATTCTTTACTTGACGTTCTTACCGTCATTATCCCGGGAGACTTTAACTTTCCCCATCGCCAATGCGCCCAGTCTGAAGATGAGTCCCATTTTATTGCTACAAACCCTACCACTGAAAAGGAAGCCCTCTTCATTGATTGTCTGTCTGATTCTGGCCTTTTCCAAATAAGTGGCGTTACGAACAATTTAGGCAGACAACTAGACCTGACCTTCTCAACCGATGCCTCCAATTGCGTCGTTACTGCAAGCAACCACCTTTTCTCCACATTAGACCGCTTCCACCCACTTCTATTCCTAACGTTTTCGTACGACAACTTAAGAAAAATTCATTACTTTGAGAACTCATATAGCTTTAATTTTCGTAAAGCTAATTTCGTTAAGCTTAATAATGTTCTCAGCAACATTAACTTTAGTCCTATTCAAGTTGACAGCGTCGACAACGCTGTAGCGTATTTTTATGACCAAATTTTCACCTGTCTCATTCAATCTGTCCCTTTTGTGCCCCAGAAGAACTTTACCTCAGCCCCGCCATGGTATAGTACAGAGCTACGCTCGCTTCGTAACAAAAGGAACAAAATTTGGCAAGCATTCCTCAAATCTCGATCTGACTCTGATTTTTCCCATTACCAGTACTTCCACTCCCAATTCTCTGAACTCTTGGAATATCTTGACAGAATGCAAACCACGCTAATCAGTGACCCCAAACGTTTCTACCACTTCATTAATGCCAAACGGAAATCCGATAGCTTTCCATCTACTTTGAAACTTGCTGATAAATCTTCGGCAAACCTTTTTGCTCATTTTTTCAGCCATTCATTTACGGATAACGTTACTCAACTTGATCATAGCTACTTCCGCTACTTAGACAACCGTCCCCAAAATTCCTTAGTCACAATTGTTATAACCCCGGCGTCGGTATTAAATAAGATTAGCAAACTTAAGGACGAAAACTACCCTGGCCCTGATGGCCTGCCCGCTATAGTTCTGAAAAAATGCGCGAATTATTTAGTCCAACCCTTTACTACACTTTTCCGGCGATCTATTTCGCAGGGAGTTTTCCCCGAAATCTGGAAAAATTCGTATATAATCCCCACTCACAAAAAAGGTTGTAAAAGTGAAATATCCAACTACCGGCCCATCGCTAAACTGTCCTGCATACCTAAGCTCTTTGAAAGCATTGTTTACGACACTATGTTTTTTCACTGTAAGGCTATCCTTTTACCGAACCAGGACGGATTTTTTAAGGGCAGATCAACAACTACTAATCTTACCGAGTTTGTATCTAGCACTCTGTGCGTTTTGGAAGATGGTAATGAAGTTGATGTTGTTGCCACCGAGCAAAGCCTTCGACAAAATTTCGCATGCAATCATTCTCTTCAAACTTAAAGCTCTTGGTTTTCAATCGGGGTTTATTTCATGGATCAAATCTTACTTGGAAAAATGCTGGTATAAAGTCCTATTCAGGTCGTCAATCTCTGATCCTTATAAAGCCACATCGGGAGTCCCTCAAGACAGACATCTTGGCCCAAAGATCTTCATTTTTACAATAAATGATGTCGACTGTGAGCCTTCGTGCTATGCTTTCCAACCCCGAAGACCGCGCAATAGCTCAGTTGCTCCGTCTGCGTTTCTTGGGTCGCGTGTCCTTTCTTACCGCTATGTGCATTGCTCCACAGTTTTGTAGTAAGTTCGGATGGAAATTACTAGTTTTCTTATTTCGAGACGCACGTTGTTTTTTCCTTGAATAAAATCCATCAGCTCAATGATCTAGTTGCCGAGGATTTTCATCGCATCACTCTTCCTTGAACTTTGGGCAAGTTTTGGCTTGGGGAAATCACAGGTGTACTGATTCCCGATGTATTCTTCGTAATTCTTAAATTTGTATTAGATGTTGGTGATGATGATGATGGTGATCTAGAAATCCTTCCACTTCTGTTTAAAGGGTCGTTTGAAAGCAATTGGTTCTCCCCGACTTCCGAGAGGGTGGATTTGCCAGCATAGTTGATCTACAACCTGGGGTAATAATTCCTTTTGTGTTATCCATTGCATTACTTACGACACGACGGTGCATTTTAATCCTTTTGCCAGGTATGTGAACTGTCGTCCTTCTAGGATCAGACGCAGACAAGAGAGCCACCCATTCTGGGTCAGACGCTTCCAGATTTAGTCTTTCAAGTTCGTCTTTCAGTTATGACCTTCCTGCAAAGGGTGGGCCTACCAGAAGCTTGTACTTTAAACAGTATTGCTCATAACATCTTTGAGACAGCTTCTTCAGGTGGATTTTAGTCGCCTTTGATGACATTCATGCCTTACAGCAGATCTATTCCAACCCCGACCTGTAAGGCAATTACTTAGTTATGTGGCGCTACAGTCCAGGGTTGACCTGGCCCCCAAACAACAAACCTCTCCGGCCTGTCCGGTTAGGAGACAGCTGCTTCCAGGTAGTCTAAGTCGCTGGGTAAAAATGAATATAAAAAATGTTCACTTCAAAAATTAAAAGCACTACTCTATGCGTTCCATACTACCCGAGCACGTTCCACACCCACTTGTGCTATCGAGTGTCGAACGCATAAGATGTCAAGCGTCTCCGATGACAAACGTCGAAGACGTCAACCGCCACATACATATATGACGCAATTCCACACACCGTTAAAAGTGGGCGAAATCTCTTTTAGGTCTTATCATGGTGAAAAAACCTTCCGATGCAGCTAGTGACACATATCAGCACAGGAATACGAAAGCATGCTAGGCCTCGGTTTTCCACAACTGTAAATGACATCTTTCAGTAACTAGCTATCAACTTTCTTTAACGTTCCGGACAAAGATAGAATCGGGGAGAATCTCCTAGGGAATCTACCCACAAACGCAGAACTTACACACACTGGGGACAGCACTGTGCCGCTAATCTCGAACAAGGCAATCGCATGACCAGAAACTTCTCTCGCAGGCCTCTTAACACCCTACCATCGCCATATCTTACAATTGCTTACGCATCGCGTACTGATATTGATTTTCCTTCACCTCATAGAAAAAAAAATAATGAAAATAAATCCTTCAGAACAATAATTATAACCCCGCAACGCGTTTATGTATTCCTCAACGTGTTGTTATATGATTTTGTTACATGGCCTCCGCCTCGTTATATGCCACTCAACGATGCGAGAACTGATTGCTTACTTTATCAGCCCCATCATCTTTGTGTCGGTTAGACGGTCGCTGAAATATAAGGCAGGGTCGCAATATCACCCCCTGCCGTCGTCGTCTCTCTCTCCCTGTTCGTCCACGTTTTTGATAATGATCCCTAACAGGATTTCCCACAATAATATCAAAACCAATGAAGCAGAAAAGCAGGAAATATAAACGCAAGGACTTCCTGATGTGGCAGAAAATTTAAGTCGTTCCCTTGACGTTGCTCCGCGCACATAGGTCCTCATGTTGACGTCTTCATCACAATCGAAGCTTTTCCTTGTATCCTGTTAAGTTAGCGCACGTTGGTTGTTTGTGCTGCTGCCATTCCTGTTAATCGGCACAAGACAAAAGGACGAGAACATCACAGTGCAATAGGATTTCAAATAGTTCATTCTCCTTCAGGATGATGGCATTTCATTCACCATCTTCAACCCTCAAGAATCCTTTCTCTGTCTTCTATGCCAGGTCCCCCGTCTGCTTATTGTGGTGTATCCTGAAGGAATGATGCTCAGCGCTAGGACGATAGGAACTGCGAACTGAAATGAATTTGTAAATGCAATTTAAGAAGAAAATTTGAAATTGAAGATGTCGCTCGCTACGTTAACCAGGAAACAGTCGAAGGAGGCATGAATTTTCTTTTTCAATTTTAATGAAGAAATTTAATATACGAGACTGGTGTACAGTGGGGAAAGAAAGTTTTCGGACTATGAATGTAATAAAATTTCCTGGATATAGGCATAGTTCCATAGAGGTTGCAATCAAGGCTGTCAATGTAATGCTCAGGTGTATGTGTCACAAACCGAAAATAATAAAAAATTCAGAATACCTACATCCCTATGCACTAAGAGTGCAGATGAGTAAACCAAATAAAAGAGCATTTCATCCCTCAATGCCGAAAGCAGGCAGACTTTATCACTGGATCCTCCTTGTGAATCATCATATTTACCTAACACATCGACTTTGAGAAGGCTTCCGACAGCTTGAATCGAGATGCTACCTTGTCAGTCTTGTGAAGGAAGGCTTCCCGGATAAACTCATAGTTATTATAATAGCAACATAGGGGGTTGCGTCATTTTTTGAACAATGGTGAGCTAGCGGAAGACTTGGAAATTCAAAGGGAAGTATAACATGTCGTCCTAAGGAAACTTCGCACAAAACAGTTGAGGACGAATCGAGTACTTTAGGTTTAAGCTGGAGAGAGCCTAAATACATTGCAGAGCTCCGAACAAGATGACGAACAGGCGTTGCTGATGCCCTGTGCCTCTCGAGAAGTATAAAAATTCGAATAAGTAAAATATACTTACTATACTAGGTTAGTAGTACACATCTGTCAGGGATATTAGCATTTTCACTGACAGCCAAGCGGCAATCAAGTCCCTGGAATCGTTCTCTTTCACTTCTAAGGCTGCCTTAAACTGTCGTCTATCTCTTATGGAGATGACAGAGCAGTTCAACATTCACCTATGCTGGGTGCCGGGCCATAGAGACATTCCAGGTAACTGCAGGGCTGACGACCTCGCCAGACAGGGTACCACTCTAAGGATTTTGCCTGAAAGGCAAGCCCTGGGTATGCCCCTCGCTACATGTAAGTATCTACTAAAGCTGAACGCTATTAGCGCGACCAACCTTTTATGGGGAAACGGCTCAACGTGTCACATTTCGAGACAGATCTGGCCTAAGCTGGATCAAAAACGTAGTGCCGATCTGATCAAGTTAAAGCGTACACAAATCAGCTGCGTTGTCGGTGTTCTCACTGGACACTGTCTTATAGGCCAGCACGCCAAAAGACTTGGCCTCTTCTCCAATGTCTTCTGCAGAAGCTGTAGGGACGAGGAGGAGGAGGAAACCATCCTTCACCTTCTATGCACATGTCCAGCCCTGTCACATAAAAGAATGCTCCATCTAGGGTCCCCCTTCCTTGACGACCTCTGCGATCTGGCGTCCTTGGACGTCATGAGCATCCATCGCTTTGTCAAAAGCTCCGGTTGGTTTTGTTAGTCCCTGAGTGGCCTAATGGTTTGATCCTGGTATCACAAAGGACCTTCGCTGGTCTAAGTGTGTCTACACTCCCGTGTGGACAGCCAACATAACCTAACCTAACCTAGTAGTACACGATGGCGCGTAGGCGTAGTAGAGCCCCTAGGACCCACAAGCGGATACAGGACATAAGTGAAGTGAAGTGAAGTAAAGTATTGTTTCCAAAAAGACGTGGGAATCGCAGCCGATATGACCAAAAACATTTCTTTGCCTCGTTTAGAGTTGTGGTTTAAGCGAGTTGCTTAAACCTAAACCATGTTCCCCAAACCTGGAGACGTGTCAAAGTGATTTTCATCCCCAAGGCGGGCCGGCGGGGACATGAATCCGCGAAGGATTTTAGACCCATAAGCCTGTCCTCCTTTGTTTTGAAAACTTTAGAACGTATCCTAGACTTCCAAATCCGCGATAACCTGAGTTCTCCACTGCCGAAATCCCAGCATGCGTATCTCAAAGGGCGGTCCACAGAAACTGCTCTTCATGAGGTCGTGCGTGCAGTGCAAAAAACTCTTCCCTACAAAGATTATACTCTCGCCACATTTCTTGATATAGAAAGAGCCTTCAACAACATTTTCACTGAATCTATTCAGAATCTCTCACCAAGCTAGGTGTAGAAGGCTTTATTAGCCAATGGATAGTTTCTATGCTCAGTACTCGTATAATCCATGCAACACTAGGCAACAGTAGTACAACTAAGACGGTAAACAGAAGAACTCCACAAGGCGGAGTCATCTCCCCCCTGCTCTGGTTAATGGCGATTAATAAAATCTTGGTGCGACTTGATAGGGAGAGATTTAAGGTGGTTGCGTACGCGGATAATATGGTTATACTAGTATCAGGAAAGTTCCTCTCCACGATAAGTCAAGCGAATTAGGAAGGCAAGCGTAGCTTTCCATGTCTGTAAAAAACATTCGGTAAGAAATGGGGACTCCAGCTAAAGATGACCCTTTGGATGTACACAGCCGTTGTGCGTCTAATTCTTACTTACGGCGCTATCGTTTAGTGGCCAGCTTTGAGCAAAAAGTACAATATCGACAGAATAAAAAAAAGTACAGAGATCGGCGTGCGTGGGTATCACAGGAGCAATGAGGTCTTGTCCAACAGATGCTCTCAGTGTGATCTTGCATCTGATCCCTCTCGAACTGCATATCATAGACACAGCTAAATGCAGCGCAGTCCGGCTCAGGGAATATGGATGCTGGACCACAAGGCCTGAATATATGACCTGGAGACGATACCAAGTGAACTGGTTGCGTCCTCGACCGACTACACGATACCCAAACTCAACTTCAGAAAATCCTTCTTAACAAAATTCCCTTCCAGAGAAGAATGGAAGAACGGAAGCGTTACCTGCAACTGTGATATAGGGATATACACGGACGGTTCGAAGATGGACTGCGGAGTCGGCGCAGGCATCTTCTCTGACCAGCTGAATATATCAAGGTCTTTCCGTCTCCCAGACTCTGCTAGCGTTTTCCAAGCGGAGCTTCTTGCGATTCGAGAAGCCTGCCGCCTGCTAAACAATCTTTCAACATTTAATCACAATATCGCTATTTTTTCGGATAGCCAGGCTGCCATCAAGGCCATTGATGCGGTTTGCATCTCTTCAAAACTGGTAGAGCAATGCCGGTTTGAATTGAATCAACAAAGCACACACTCGAGAATCACTCTCATCTGGGTCCCAGGGCACAGCAACCATGAGGGTAATGAGCGTCCGAATGAGCTGGCCAGGCGAGGGTCGGCCCTTAACGGCTCTCTAGCAGAAAGAGTCGACATTCCGCTTGGTGCCGTTAAGGGCTATATTCACCTTCACTTCCTCCAGCTAGCCAATCGTGGGTGGAACAGCCTCACAAGCTGTGTCATATCTAGGAAGACGTGGCCCAGTTTCAACAAACCCAGGTCAAAAGAGTTACTAGGCAAACTAAGACCAGTTACTGCCCAAAATCGTAGCTATTATCACAGGTCAGTGGCCAGTTGGAGACCATGCGGCCAAACTTGGTATCCTCCACAACACCTTTTGTAGGAGCTGCAAGGATATTAATGAGAAAGAATCTTTATGTCATTTCCTTTGCAGATGTCCGGCCCTGGCGAGGATCAGACAACAAACTGTTGGCAAACCCTTCTTCGAGGATCTGAGAGAGATAGCGGACAAGAAGATTTGAGAACTAATCCTTTTCCTGAACTCCACGGGCTGGGTTTAAACTTAACATCCCTTTTTAACTAACCACTTAAATAGGTATACACGAGTCCGTGGTAACAAAACGGCGCACCTTAAGCGCTAATTGGCCACCACTTTACCTACCTACCTAGAGTTGCGGTCCACTACTTTGCCAAAACGACTGATCGCTTCTATGAAGAATGTACTCGAACTTCCTACTTGCAAAGTCAATGGGTGGAATCTACTGTGATCAACGCTTTTCGTCCATACAAAACTCAACCGACTTGCGTCAAGAGGGTTTTCATCACAGAAGCAAACATTGCTAACCGAAAAATAGCTTGGCTACCGCAAGAGCTCTTCTTCACAGTTAAAAAAAATAAATTAATAAATATTTGGCGCAACAGCTCTTTAAGTGCCAGGGCCAGTGCCAGTTTAATGCCGAATCCGAACGGCGATTTGAGAAACTTTTTCGTGACAACAATACTCTCGGATGTTTGTCAAACGCTCGCGAGAGGTGGGACCGTGAAAAAACTTTTTGGTGTTTTCTGGGATTCAAACTTGGAACCTCATGCGTAGTGATCCAACACACTAAACACTTACGCCACGGCGCCCACAGTTACTTACCAGAAATCAGCTCTAGCTGACATCTAGTTGGCCTACAATCATTCCACATTTGCGAGCTCATCCCAAGGCGGTAAACCAACCTCCTGCGATTATACTAATCATCCCAGTCTAAATGGACTTGATGGTGCTCTTAGCTTTTGAACGGACTCTCCAGAGATATTTTTTCAACGATGATGATGACCATCTCCATTCAGGGAAGTCCCTGAGATAACAAGGCAAGCTACTGCGGTTGTGCCAATTTCTGAACAAGGATTGGCTACTCAGAGTGCGCGGAAGTGTCAAGAATGCGTTTCTACATTCGGATAAGAAGCACCCAGTACTGCTCTCCGCCACTGCTAAGCTCATAGAGCTAATATTAAAAGATGTATCATACATACGTAGTATAACTTATGTCACTTCACTCTTGCCCTCAAAAAATGCTGACCGTAACGTACTAAAAGAACGCTTCTAGATAACCAAAGGCCGAAATCTTTCAAAACAAAGCTTGCGTGAAATATCGAAGGTGTACGGTGCAACCGCAGCTAATGAGCGATTTGCCCAATTCTAGCGTAAGACTTTAGCAACACTTTAACCGCATCGGTGTTGATTTGAGTGACATTTCTTAGGGACGGGGTTCGAAGGCTGTAAAGGGCTATATTTCCATCTTCATATGCATGTCGACTAGCCACCCTTATCGCTGTTTTCAAGTGATTCGTTTTTGTGATAATATAACAATATAAATGAGCTGAAGCAGTTCCTATGTAAACCCCTTCAAGATGAACAACTTGGTACTTCAACCCGCCACCAGCATCCCATAGACGAATATTGGCATCATTTTCAATTTATCAATTGAATTAATTATTATTTTCAGTTTCCCTATTTTATATATATTTTTTTTTTTGTTGCGCCAGGGGGTGTGGTTATCTTCGCAAGGTATTACTTCGCGGGGCTGGTTAGCATGTCATGCTATTCATCGCACATGAGCCATTGCTGCTCCTTATGCTTCCTTATTTATGCTTCAGCTCAATTTCCACATTCCACTTTCTGTTACAGCATGTTTTGCTTCTTTTTTTTTTTTAGGTTTCCCCAAGGATGTATAATCTTCATAGAAACTAACAGCCCGCGTGCTACTAGCATTTTTTTTTCGTGGGTAGGTGAAAATCTTTATGAGACACTATGAGACCGTGTACTCATAGTAGTGTCAGATTTCTACTGACTAAAAACACCCTTCCCTTCATTTTGTTTACTACGACTAAGTTAGACCTTATCAAGTAGTTTAAGCTTCAGAAGAGAATATTCGCGTGAGGCAGGTACATTTTCAATAAAAGCACCTGCTGAGACCGTCATGACATGCGGCTTTTTGTCTTATTGCGCTAATTCGAACGGTTTCGCTCTTTGAAGTCACATCCAAAGTTTGGAGTATGGCACAGCTGCAATGGCCATGAAGACTTATTTCGTCCTCCACGGTAGCTATCCCTAAGTCTCTGTGGATATCATTGTTTCTGATATACCAGGGAGCGTTCACGATTATTCTTATAATTTTATTTTGAAATGATTGTATGAGATTCCTATTGCTTGGTTTGGTACAACCCCAGAGTTGTATACCGTGCGTCCACACGGGTTTAAGCACTTGCTTATACAGAAAGCAGTTTGTTACATACGCTTAGTTTGGAAATATCTTCCAATTAGCCAATACATTTCTCTAAGTCGATTTTCGACTTTGTCACGTTTCTTTTTAACGTGAGGTTTCTATTTAAGTTTCGCGTCTAGTGTCATTCCCAGATATTTAGCTTCGTTTGCATGCGGTATTTGTACCGAGTTAATGAAAACGGGAAGGTTGATTATTTTCTTGTAAGTGAAGTTAACATGCGTCGATTTGGTCTCGTTGAGAACAATGCGCCAAGTTTTTGTCCACTCACAGATTTTATCCAAGGCTCGTTGGAGTTTTATGGTTACTGACTCGATTGAACTTTCCGTTGCCAGAATAGCCGTATCGTCCGCGAACGTAGCTACAATAGTGCCTTCAGTTTGTGGTATGTCCCGAGTGTACAGCAAGAATAAGATAGGCCCAAGGACACTTCCTTGCGGAACTCCGGTGGCGATTTCTTTAATATCAAATATTCAGTTCCGTGCTTGACACGAAAAAGTCTGTTTTTAAGGTATGATTCTAAGATCTTAAGAAGTTGCTCCGGAAGGATTTGTCTTAGTTTATAATTTAATCCATCGTACCAAACCCTGTCGAAGGCTTGAGATACGTCAAGAAAAGCGCTAGAACAAATCTTTTTCTCCTCAAGGGCTTTTTCAATTTCGTCGGTTATTCTATAAACCTGGTCAATTGTGGAATGCTTGATGCTGAACCCGAATTGGTGGTCAGGTATTAGGCGTCTCTCTTCAATGACCGGAAGAATCCGTTTCAGTAGGAGTTTTTCAAATACCTTCGATATTATTGGTAGTAGCGATATCGGTCTGTAGGATTTTTTGTCATTTGGAGATTTCCCCGGTTTCGGAACCATTATGACTTCTGCGACTTTCCATTGATTTGGAACGTATAATAATCTAATAGAACCATTTATTAAATAAAGCAATTTTAATAGTGCCTTTTTTGGTAATTCCTTGAGGATTTGTCCGGTTATTAAATCATAGCCAGGAGCTTTATTATTTTTCAGGTTTTTTATTGCCTGGCAAAGTTCTATAAATGACACACTTTTTATTCTAAGGTGGCATTCTGTATTGATTCAATAAATTTGCCGAGTTCATCTTCTATTTCGAAGGGTGTTTTGAGCGATACATTTAAGACAATATTTTCTTTGCAATCAGTTCTAAAGTCGCGCCAGTTAGTTTTTTTGTTAGTTAATCTAGGCACACCTTCTAATGTCATTAGTCGGTCACTTATTGTCAAGATTACCGGCGAGTGATCTGAGGAGAGATCAAAGCTTTCCTCTGCTTTCGCAAAATTTGAAGATTTTTTTTTTTTTTTTTTTTTTTTTTGAAGATTTGATTTGAAGATACTCCTGTTAGCGATTTGGCAACACTGCTGAAATGAACGAAAAGAAGAAAAGAAAACAGAGTGTGCAGAGAAAGGACGAGCAGTCGGATCGAGAGTGCGGTTACTCAAGTCGCTTAGAGAAAACAACCACTTTTTGTGAAATCCTATTTCTTATATTACATTTAAATTAACCTACCTAAAATTTATAATTAAATAAAAATCTTCAAAACTAAATATTTCTAACAATTCAGAAGTGGGGATGCACCCTTTTCCCAAAAGTTTTTGGTAAGTTCGTCTATATTTGTTGCGAAATTGTTCAAGGCGACATGTCTGGTCGTGAAGAAAGGGCAGCGGAGCGAAACAGGAGGCGCGAGCGAGACGCGCAGATGCACGAAGAAGAGGTAGAGCGACTTCCCCGAGGGCGAGAACGGGAAGGCGATGTGGAGTTGGCGAATAATGGTCAGATAGCGATGGCGCATGTAGAACAATTTCAGCGAGACGGCGGCGATGAGGAGCAACTGGGTGGGGTCGACGATGGCGAACGACAGGAAGACGAAATGGAAGGCGTACACGAAGAAATGGACGCGAGAAGGGACCAGCTCCCATTCAATATGATACCAGGCGATCAGAGTTGGCAGAGAATGTTTAATTACATGATGGAAGAAAACAAATTGCGAGATGAACAGATAAACAAACGTGACAAAACAATCGAGGCTCTAATCGAGCAAATACAGAACATGACAAGAGGGGGTTTCCCAAATGCAAGAAGTACCCCAAGATGTGACGAGAACACAACCTTTACCTACAACATTATACCAGATTTGACGAAAAATATTGAACAATTCAATGGAGAAAGCGATGGGATAACAGCGCAGACATGGATTCAGGACATCGACAATAAGCGCCAACTTCATCATTGGTCTGATGGTCATGCCTTGGATGCAGCACGTAGCAATTTGACAGGAGGCGCTAAACGTTGGCTTCGTGCCAGAGCTGAGAAGATTGTTACTTGGACGGACTTCAAAAAAGCGTTCGAGAAAACATTTGTAGTACAAGATAATTTGACGACCCGATGGCAACGTATGGTAAGCAGAACTCAAAATAAGCACGAAACAGTCAGCAACTATTTCCACGATAAGTATGACCTCTGCTCCAACTTAAAGCTGACTTTTGAGGAGTCGAAAGAACTCATTTTGACCGGACTATGGTCGCGAGATACTGCGAATGCATTATTGGGTTCCCAACATCACGATGCAGATGATCTTCTACATGCGATTCTCAAACAAGAGAGAATGTCGGACTTGCGAAGTGACCGTATTGCTTTTCCCAGGACAGACAAACCTACCAGGAAGTTGAACATCAATTCGGAATGCAGAAATGACAACAAAAATTCTTCCTACGCGGATGAGAGTAAAATGCGAAATCGTGAAAACCAAAGGGAAGTTCTGTGCTATAACTGCGGTGTGAGTGGACATCTGTCAAGAAATTGTCCCAACCCGAAGCAAGAACCAACCTGTTTTCGATGCAAAAGAAAGGGCCATATTTCACGTGACTGCGAAGACAATCAACGCCGTGGTGATGTAAAACAAGTGGTGAGTAATCCCAAAAATGGAGTGGAAAAATATTTAAAGAAGGTGGTTGTTCGCGATAAGGAATTGCTTGCGTTTATTGACATGGGTAGTTCAGAATGTATAATCAAAATGACAGCAGCTTTAATGAATGGCTTCGATATTCATCATGGCATTACAGAACTAAAAGCGTTCGGACCAGCGGAGTATAAAGTGATTTCCCCTGGATGGATAAAGACATCATTAAAAGTCGATGGAGCATTAGCAGAAAACATTATATTCCGAGTGGTGTCTGACGATGTGCAAGCGTGTGATGTCTTGGTCGGGCGTAGTTTCACCGAACTCCCACATGTAGTGTACCAGAAGATAGGTAACCAGTTGACATTTTCCGAGAAATTGGAGGAGCAGCCGTTCCAAGACTTAGATCTAAGTGAAAGTAAAACAACGACTTTCGAAATAGCTACTTCGAAACTTCCAGCGAGATCAATCAACTTCGTGACATCAATAGATGGTGAAAAGCAAGTTTTGCTGCCGATAGCAAACATTGGAAAGGTAGATGTTACCCTAAGTGAAATTTTTACAATCCAGCAAGAGGTGAATAAGACACAGCCGGCAGCGGTCAAGACTAGTAATACTATTATCGAATTGAAGGACGTCAACGTTGGAGAAGAGCAACCTCAAAAAGTAGTTCAAGAACTCGTAGATACTTTAAATGAGTATCGCGACTGTATTGCAACGGAGGCCAACGAAATAGGACGTAATGCGGATCTGAATATGGAAATTAAAGAGATACCAGGGAGCAAACCAGTGCAGTCAAAACCCTATCCAGCCAGCGAAGCGGAAAAGGAGCAGATTCGTAAGATTGTCGGAGAATGGAGAAAGCTTGGAGTAGTGACCGACACTGAGTCCGCGTATTCGAGTCCAGTGCTATTAGTTCGAAAGAAAACTGGCGATTCGAGACTGGTAGTAGATTATCGGCGTTTAAACAATCAGACTGAAAAGATGAATTTTCCTCTTCCTAATATTGACGACCATATGGCATTGTTGGCTGGTGCGAAAGTTTTCATCGTTTTGGACTTGGCGCAGGGTTATCTGCAGATACCAATACATCCGAAGGATCGCCACAAGACAGCATTCATTACGCCGGAGGAAACGGGTGAGTTTACTCGAATGATTTTTGGATTAACAAATGCTCCGTTTTATTTCACTAAAATGATGCAAAGAGTACTAGGACCTCTTCGAAATCGTGTGGTATTATTTTATTTAGACGACATTCTTATTCCTGGACGTGATTGGATAGACTTACGAGAGCGATTTATCCTAGTTATGAAAGCGTTACGAAAGGGGGGTCTTACTGTACGACTGAGCAAATGTAAGTTCTTGATGCGAAAAGTTAACTATTTGGGGTTTGTAATTTCCGACAGAGGTGTCGAACCAGGTGAAAGAAAGCTGCGCGCTATAAACGAATTTCCAAAGCCGAAAAATATCCACGACGTCAGACGTTTCATGGGACTGTGTGGGTTCTTCCGGCGGTTCGTGAAGCGGTTCTCCTTGCGTGCAGCTCCTTTGTATGAACTGCTAAAAGCCAACAAGGTTTTCGAATGGGACGGAAATGCCGAAAAAGCTTTCAAGGATTTAAAAACTGCGTTAGTAAGTAAGCCTATTCTCCAATTATTCGATCCCGAGAAATACACCGAATAACATACAGACGCAAGTAGTAAGGGATTAGCTGCGATGTTGTTTCAGAGTGGCGAGGATGGAAAAATGCATCTGGTATATGCAATAAGTCGGTTAACATCAGAGCCCGAACGTTCGTACCATTCCAGCAAGCTTGAACTTTTAGCGATTATGTGGGCAACTCAAAGATTACGATTTCTGTTGATTAATATAGAGTTTAAAATTATAACTGACTGTCAAGCGTTGATATTTCTAAACATCCAGAAGACTCGTAATCCTCAAATCTGTCGGTGGTATAATATGCTGTGCGAATACAATTTCTCCATAGAACATCGGCCGGGAACAAAGCTACAACATGTGGATGCTTTAAGTCGTGCACCCACTGAAGCGTCTTTAGACTCAGAAGATTTCACTAACACATCTGTTTTTCTTCTGACTTCAAGTGAGGACGAGATTTTGATGTACCAGTCACAGGACGAGGGCCTAATTAGGAAGGTGCATTTACTCCGTACAAAAACACCCGATGAGTATACACCATAGGAGAGAGGAGAAGTAGAGGGATACGAGCTTAATGATGGGATACTATACAAGTGCGTCAAAGGGCAGAGAAAATATGCAGTACCGAAGGCGATGAGGAAGTCATTGACCATACGCTTTCATGATTTCCAGGGACACTTTGGACTAGACCGAACGATGGGTAAATTAAAACGTTTCTATTATTTCCCAGGAATGCGACGATATATTAAACAACACATAGGGGCATGTCTACATTGTTTGCTCGCGAAGACTCGGACAGGCAGGCCGGCTGGCCAATTACACCCAATCCCACCGGTGTCGAAACCGTTTGCAGTTCTACACATTGATCATTTGGGGCCGTTTGTAACCAGTACTAAGGGAAACAAATTCATATTAGTAATTGTGGACAATCTTACAAAGTATGTGCGACTAGAAGCGGTTCGAAATACTAATGCCGACAACGTGATTAAGAGGCTGGAAGAGATGGTGTTGGATTTTGGGGCTCCAGAGCGTATCGTATCCGATCGTGGTACGTGCTTCACTTCAGCGAAGTTCGAAATGTTTTGTTGCAAGCATGGAATAACACACACCCTAAATTCCCCTCGACATGCTCAAGCGAACGGGCAAGTAGAGAGGGTGAACCGCACGCTGATACCGACTATCATGGCAACGCTAGACGACAATAAAGAAGGCAAGGACTGGGACCGAAAATTGAAGATCATAGCCAGGGATCTAAACAACTCCGAAAATAAGACTACCGGAGAACACCATTCGAATTGCTGTACGGCTATTCGCCGAGATACGATGAAGGTCTTGTCAGGCAAATGACAGTTTATGAAAAAGGAGCGAACTACGAACGACCTGAAATACTTCGAGAAGCCGCAATAGAGCGTATCAAGATGGAGCAGCGCAAATTTAAGGATCGATATGATCGCGGAAGATTACTCAACATTCAATACGATGTGGGTGATATTGTTTACATGTCGTCTACTCCACAAGCCACAGGCGACTCCACAAAATTGCACCCCAAGACTCGAGGACCTCTGGTTATAACTAAAGTATTACCAAGCGACACCTATGGAGTGGCTACCCTGCGACTTGACTCAGCAGGACGGAGATATGCCTCCACAGCACATGTTAGTCAACTAAAACTGTGGCGACCACCTGCGATTGACGAAGAACCACCAGCGAATGACGAAGAACTAGCAGAGAGCGACGAAGAAATACCAGCGATTGACAAAGAAACCATAGCACAGTCTGATAAAGAGTCAGCAACAGAGGACACTGACAAGGTATCGATACCTGAGGTACCAAATGACGAGGGCGATGAGCCGAAACCACAAAGATTGAGACCAGTAAGACACGTAAACCGCCCTTAAGGCACAAGGATTACGTACGTTAAAGTAAGGTAGCCTTGTAATTAAAGCATATTGATATAATTTGGAGTATTGAATTTAACCTGTAACTTTAATTTGTTTTTTTGCTTTGTATATGTGTAAACTTGTTTTTTTTTTACTGTGTATTGCTACTTATGTTTTATTATAATGTATTCATAACTATCATAATAACTAAGGCCAGGTGAATTCGAGGACGAATTAAGAAAAGGATGGCCGAATGTTAGCGATTTGGCAACACTGCTGAAATGAACGAAAAGAAGAAAAGAAAACAGAGTGTGCAGAGAAAGGACGAGCAGTCGGATCGAGAGTGCGGTTACTCAAGTCGCTTAGAGAAAACAACCACTTTTTGTGAAATCCTATTTCTTATATTACATTTAAATTAACCTACCTAAAATTTATAATTAAAAAAAAGTCTTCAAAACTAAATATTTCTAACACTCCTTTTGCTATGAAGAAATCTATTAGGTCCGGTGTTTTTGCTGTATCAGAGGGCCAATACGTCGGTTTCCCCGTCGAAAAGAAATCAACCCCGAATTGCATACCGGCTTCGTACAGAAGTCTGCCTTTCCGTGAATTGGATCTGGAGCTCCGAAAGGTGTGTTTTGCGTTGAAATCGCCACCTATAATGAAATTCGGTCCAAGTGAGTCAAGGAGGCGTACAAAGTCGTTACTTCTAAACGTGCATCGCGGAGGACAATAAATGGACGCTATGTTGAAATACGAGTGCTTATTCTTAACTCGAACTGAACTTGTTTGCATTATATCGATTTCAATCTTCGTATTTATGGAGTGCTCAATGCACTTTTTGGCGAGGTTTTAACTCGAGCTTGCTACTAGCATGCACGATTCGCAAACCTGAGTAATCGATTCCAGGAATGCGCCTACGTACTAAACACACACCCTACACACTTCAACCACTCTCCCCGCGGTACTGCCGTTATGTATTTCTTCGCGGGGCTGGTTAGCAATTATGCTCTAGTCTCCGAGGCCGCCTCTTGGGCTTCTGCTCTTCGCAGCGCATTCTGCACACATACTATGAATGAGCAGATCTCCATCCACTCGCCCTCTGATCCTGTCATGTGACTTACAAGATTTTCTGGACTTGGCAGGTTTGCTCTGTCTTCTGCAAAGCGTCTACAGTAGAACACGGCATGCTCCGCGTCCTCCTCTTCGTTTGGACATATTAGACCCAGGGGCGAACTATCGTGTCCAAATCTATGGAGGTATTTCCGGTAGCCACCGTGTCCGGACAGGAACTGTGTGAGGTGGTAGTTACAGTTCCCCCTCGCTCTCTCTGTCCATGATTTTATAGTGGAAATGAGCTTGTGGGTCCACCTGCCTTTGGTAGAGCTGTCCCACCTGGTTCGCCAGAGGGTTGCTGATGCTGCCCTTTCCTCCTCCTTAATCCTTTTTGCCTCTTGCCGGTTCGATGGACGTCTAAGGTATACCCTCTGCATCTCTTCAGCGAGGATGTCGATTGGGACCATCCCAGCTCAAACGCAGGCTGCATCGTCGGAGATAGTTCGGAAGCCGCTGATCACTCTGATTGCGCAGAGCCTGTGAGCTGATGATAGCTTCTTCCTGCACTCATTTGTCGCCAGTGCACCTGCCCATATCGGGGCAGCGTATAGAAGTTCCGAGCTGACCACTCTGGACAGCAGGATCCTGCGGGCGTATCCAGCCCCGCCGATGTTCGGAAGCATTCGGGAGAGTGCTGCCTGCATCAGCGATGCTTCCTTACTAGAATACTCGACGTGGGCTTTAAAGCGCAGCCTGTTGTCGAGCATGACTCCAAGGTACTTCAAGGATTCTTTGGACCTGATTATCTGGTTTCCGACCCGGAACCTGGCATATTCCACCTTTTTGCGGCTGGTTATTAGGACAGCTTCGGTCTTGTGGGCAGCTAGTTCCAGACTGGTAGACTCCAGCCATTCCTTTATTCTTATAACTGCCTCATCCGTGGCAGACTCCACCACGTGTACGTGCTTGGCTACTGTAACCACTGCGATATAGTCAACGAAGCCAATTACTTTGACTCCCTCGGGTAATGTTAGTCGCAGAACTCCGTCGTACATAATGTTCCATAGGAGAGGTCCCAGAACCGACCCTTGCGGGACTCCCGCGGAAACACTGTAGTGCTTAACGCCATCGTCAGTATGGTATCTTAGCTTCCTATTGCTGAAGTAGTCCGTGATTATCCTCAGCAGGTAGTATGGTGTATCCATCCTGGCTAGGGATCTCCTAATGAATGACCAGCTTGCCGAGTTGAACGCATTTTTGACGTCGAGCGTTACTACTGCGCAGTATTTCTTCGTCTTCCATTTCCACATTTTCCCGTGTATTGCTTCAGTTGCTATATCTACTACCGCCTTTATGGCATCGACGGTAGAGCTTGATTTTCTGAAACCGTACTGACAGTCCGACAGGGCTCCGTTTTCCTCCGCCACCGCAAGCAGTCTGTCATAGATGATACGCTCTAGGATCTTTCCCAACGTATCGAGCAGGCATATTGGGCGATACGATGATGGTTGTCGGGGCGGCTTATTGCCCTTTGGAAGCAGCCCTAAATGTTGCAATTTCCATGGTGTAGGGAATACCCCTTCCTATATGCACCCTTGCATCGTTGTTAGAAAGATGTCCAGTCTCGTCTTAACAGCCGCCTTGTTTGCTCTCGGGATGCCATCCGGTCCAGGTGCTTTGCTGTCTCCGATTTTTCTGCATGCCCCAAAGAGTTCTTCCGACATGATTGCCGGGATATGCTCCATGCTGATCTCCCTCGTGATGGAGACCATAGCAGTTGGTCTATGGGGGAATAAGTGCTCTACTATAGTCTTTAGCATTGCCGGGCATGTAAGTTGTGGAGACCTGCTGCTTTTAAGATTCTTCATCACCACTCTATACGCCATGTCCCAGGGGTCTAATTCGGCCTCGTCACAGAGCCGCCTAAAGCTGCTTGACCTACTCTCCATAATGGCCCTTTCCAGTTATCGCCTCGCCAATTTAAATGTGGTTAGCCGCTCTTGGAAATCTTGTCTGCCTCTGGATCTCTGAGATCTGCGTCGTGCTTGTAGGCATTTCGCCCTGAGCCATTTAATCTCGTCGGTCCACCAGTAGCAGGGCTCGCCTCTTTTACTGACAGACCTTCTGGGCATTGCTGCGTCGCACGCTGTGGTTATGACCTGGATCAGCTGATGCGCAAGTGCCTCAGCCGATCCATTATTTGTTGTGGCGCTGGTGTTTAACATTTCTTCGAACATGTCTTTGTCGAAGAGCGTGTCTTTCCACTTTGGTCCTGTTAGGGTGGGACGCAGTCTACGTTTCTCCTCGCCGACATTAAGTATAATTGCCTGCTGGTCACTGTGGGTATAGTCTTCGCTGACCCGCCATTTGGTTTTCCGCAGGAGTGAGTTGCTCATGAATGTGATGTCAATGATTGACCCTCTGCCTGCCTTTCGAAACGTTTCCGCTGTACCGTCGTTGGCCAGACTAATGTCCAGTGATGCGAAGCATTCGAGGAGAGCTCTTCCCCTTGCGTCTGTGACTCTACTGCCCCAATCAGTAGCCCAGGCGTCGAAATCTCCAGCAATAATCACTGGATGTTTCCCTCGCGCGTCAGCTACGATGTCGTCCAGCAGCTTTAGATAGTCCGCCAGTGGTAGACTCGGGGGTGCATAGCAACTATAGAAGTGCACACCATTTATCCTTGCAGATACGAAAAGGTCAGGCTGGTGGCCGACTGACTGCAGAGCATAGCTCCCGCACCGGCAGTTCCATATCGCGGCTTTTTTCGTAGTATCGTCTATCCAGCTGCTTCCATTTATGGACTTGTACGGTTCGTTTATTAGGGCTACGTCGATCCCTTTTTCTCGTACAGTTTGCGCCAGAAGGTCCTGTGCGGCGGCGCAGTGGTTTAGGTTTATCTGGACGACATTCATCATATTAATTTGGCCAGTGCCTTTTTGAGTACCGGGCACTTGTTGCTGCCAACTACGTGTCCGGCGTTTTCTGGCGTAACCGTCTTACACCAGAAGCATAATTCGTCCTTTTAGCATTCTTTGGCTATATGGCCCTCCTCTCCACAGTTTCTGCACTGCTTGGATCGGTCATGCTCGCTCTTACATTGACGCTCCGTGTGGCCAAACTCCAGACACCTAAAGCATTTGGTGAGGGCCTTTCGAACACGAATACGGCAGTTCACCCAGCCGACTTTGATTTTGCCGGACTCCAGCAGCTTGTTACCCTTCTCTGTCGGTAGCCCCACTGTCGCGATCTGCGTGCCACCGTAGGCCTTCCTAAGGCTGAGCACATCTGCTTCGGCAACCTCGATGTTGTACTGAGCTTTGATAGCTTCGCAGATGTCTCGCCTAGTGGTGACTTCGTCAAGGTCTTAAATTTCGACCGTGGATCTCTGAATTAGAGTGCGGATCCCCGCCTCTGCGCAAAGGTTTTCACCGATGTTGCTCCTAAATTGTTCGGTGCTGTCACCAGATTCGCGTAGCTGGAACAGCAGGTCGCCTTTCTGGGTTCTCCTAATCTTTGTGACCGATTCACCCAGGTTGTGGAGCTTGGGTCCTCTTTGACCCTGCGTAGTATTTCGGCGTAGGAAAGTTGACACTTGGTTGCCACCACTATTGCGTCCGGTCGCGTTTTTTCATTGACGGTCTTGCCTGGCTTCTTCTCATCCTTCTTGTTCTTTTTGAGAACTTTCGACCAGGCACTGCCGCGGACTATAATCTGCTCGTTGCTCACCACACTGATTGGCTTTTGACTCTTTGTGGCTGTGTTGGCGACCTTCTTCCTGGAGGCATTTAACCACTCATTTTCTCCTGTTGCCCGTTGCTTGCTTGTGGTTGCGTTTGCCCGCTTATCTGTGGCCACTGGGGTCTCAACGCCAGCTGCGGCATCCTTTTGCTTGGTGTTTGCCAAAGGTGGATGTTTCTGTTTCCGCTTTGGCTCCGGACGTTTCCTGTCTGTAGCACCATTTGCCGGATGTACCTCCTTCCGCTTTGGCTCCGGGGGTTCGCTGGCTGCAGCATGGGTTCTCTCTCTCTCTTGGGTTCTAAAGTTGACTTTAGCCAGAACGAAGTTTGTGAGAAGTTGTTCTGACGAATTACCTCTTTTGCCTTCTCGTCGTGCAGCTCATAGAGAGCTCTGATGCTTTCAATGGCATCTCGCATCGCTTGGTGAATTGAGCGCCTTTTTCCGTCTTCCAGCATTTCTACCAGCCCCCTAATTTGCTCACCTAGTTTGTGGAAATCAGATTGCTGGGCGGGTGGTTCGACCGTCACGTTTCTTATTGCAGGCGACTCGTGTCGTTCCGTGTGTCTTTGTGCTGATGCTACTTGGCCAACTGGTGACCTCAGCATCCTCACTCTCCTCTGTATTTTCTCCGATGTTTTTGTTTGTTTTGTTTGTAATAATTTCTAGTAGGTCCCCACTCAAAGCCGCTATCAATGCTCGAATGTGTAGTCACCCAGGGATCCCATGGTTATCTGTGCAAGCAGGGAGGCCATGCGAGGGTTGGTACAACCCCGTATGAGGTATTGCGTCAGAGCCGGATCGGTGCTAAGCAGGAATGTTACATCTGCATCTACACCACCAACTTAATGGTGCCGAAACATTGAACGTACTTTGAGGCCTGCCAAGGTTTTAACGGGACGAGGGCGCTTGTAGCATTAGCCTGAAAGCCATTTCAACCGGATTTCACTCCAACTTACTCAGGTAACAGAATACTACAAACGTCAGCCCTAATAGCTCTCATTCCAATTCCTTATCCAGTATGCCATAATTAAGACCTTACTGGGCTCGGTCTTAATGTTTCTTGTTTTTATTGGTTTTGGTACTGATGACGAAGTCAGCGTAAAGAAAGAACAGTTTGTAGTTCTTCTCGGTATAATGATGTATAATATATGTATAATATATGCAACCTCTCATCCAGGGCAGAAGGCTGCGCGTTTCACGGTGTGGCGGGTACATGCGGATCTCGCCATTTTCTTCATTCTGTATCCCTCGTAGCCACCGTATGGGGTGGGGAGCACTTACATGGAAGACGGTGCTTATTCGTCTTGTCACAGAAAGTTCATAGGGGTTCCTTTGACCTTTTCACCCACGCCCTCCTTCTCTGCCGCTCTTGGTCGGGGACTGCTTATTGGGTATTCGCAGCTAACCTGCATTTGTGCAGGCCATACACTATCCGCCACCTGTGACCCCCACAGTTGCCTGAGCTTAGGTTCACCAGCCCGTCCGACTTGGTGCTGTCTGTTACAGCATGTGTTCACTTGTCATTGTGTGCTTTAACATGTCACTTTCGTTGCGGGCGTTTTTGTGTAACTTTGTCTACCTTCCAGTGTTTGTAGGATCCTCATTTCTCGCTGCTGCTCGTCGCTCCAGATGTAGTTGTTGCATCATGCTGGTGATGATCTCGTTCGCTGTGTTTCAGGCTTCATTCGTCGTTAACATGGATTCCATAAGTCCTGTCTGAGTCACTTGGCCGACAATTTCTCTGTTTAGTATGTTTTTGGCCGTCGTATACATCCGGCATTCCATTTAAACATGTTCCGCGTTCTGGATTTTGTCTTCACAGTTCGGGCAGCATGGATCATCTATATGCTTGTATTTGTAGAGGCATTCCCGAAAGCATCCGTGCCCTGATAGGAACTGTGTCATGTAGGAGTTTACTTCTCCGCATATCAGCATATGGGTCCATCTTCCTTTTGGTGTGGTGTTCCATCTCTGTTGCCATTATTCTTGTATAGCCTCGCTGGTTGCTGTGGACTTTTTTATTTCCAAATCGATAGGCATTCGACCGGAGATTACGCTAATTGCCTCCGCGAACATCATCCGAAAGGCACAACATACTCTTAACGATGCGATTCTATGGACCGAGTTCATCCGTCTCATGTACGTTATCCGGTATGTCACTTGTGCCCATATGGGAGACGCGTACATAAGAATCGACTTGCTTACCGTTGCTAGCAGGTTTCTAATTGGCTGCCTGGGTCCTCCAACATTTGGCATTAATCTTGACTGTGCCGCTGTTGCCATGGAGGCTCTCTTGCCTGCGTACATTAGGTGCTCTTTGAAGTTTAGCCTTTGGTCCAGCAGCACTCCCAGGTACTTGATGTGCGGACGCGACTCGATGGTTTGCTCACCGACCTGTATAGTTAGATGTTTTAACTTTGTTCTGCTACTTATTAGCACTGCTTCTGTTTTGTGGTCCGCCAGTTCCAGACCTGATGCCTCTAGCCATGCCCTCACGTTCGACATCAAGTGTCACGTTTTTGACATCGAGTGTTACGACGGCGCAATACTGCTTGCTCCCTCCTAGCCATCTTTGTCCCGCGATAGCTTCGCGTGCAATGTCGCACACTGCCCTTATCGCCACTATGGTGCTTCGTTTCTTTCTAAAGCCGTACTGCCGAGTAGAGCACTTTCCCCAGTGTATTAAGCATGTACAACGGCCTGTACGACGACGGTTGCTCAGGTGGCTTATTTCCTTTTGGGATGAGGACTAACCGTTGCCTTTTCCACTGTAGGGGGAAATTGCCTTCCGTTAGTCATGTCGTATAAAGGCGTGTGAAGATCTCTAGTCTTGCTTTAATGGCTCCTTTTAGCACGAAGTTCGGGATTCCATCCATTCCCGGAGTCTTGTTGCTCTTTATTGTTGCCGCGGCTTTTAAAACTTCCTCTGTGGTGACTGGTTGGTGTTTTTCCTCTGACCTCGGGTACGAAGCTGTCCAGCATCTGTTCGTATTCCTCCATGCTCGGGCTCGGTAGTGCATAGCAGCTGAAGAAATAGATTCATTTTATTTTGGCGTATACGATGTTCTGCCGGTGCCTGGAGTCCAAGCTTTCGAAGGGATAGCTTCCGCATGTCCATATTGCTGCCTTATTATTCCCGTCTTCTACCCATCTTCCGCTATCGCGTTGGGTTTTATACTGTTCGCAGATGAGGATTACATCTGCCTTTTGTTCTTTCGCCGATTGTGCTAGTAGATCCTGGGCGGTGGTTCAGATTTATTTGGATGCGCTTCATAATTTCATCGTGATTTCACGTATTGCGCTTGTGTACTCTACACATCTGAAAATTCGAGTGGAGTAATCAGTTTCGCTTTTGCATCCCGGGTCACATATGGCGCACCTTGGTTTTTCCGTGCAGTCTTTCGCTATATGCCCTTTCCCTCCACATCGAAGACACGTTCCTGTGCGGTCAGTTTTATTTTTGCATTGCCTAGCGACATGTCCGTACTCAAGGCACCTGTAGCACCGTGTTGGGGCTAGATGCTCTCGTATTCTGCATTGGACCCACCCTACCCACATATGTCCTGTGGTGATCATCTTGCTCGCTTCACTCACGGGGAGATAGATAAGGGCGATTTGTGTTCCACGTCTTGTCATCCGTATGGACTTGATTGCGTCCTGTGTGATGCTTATTGTAGATGGGAACTGCTCTGTTATGGCCTAACATATTTCTTCCGTAGTTGTTACGTCATCTAGGTCGCGGCACTCTATACGAGTAGCTACTTGGTCGCATAGGGCATTGACCTTGTCTTTCTTAAACTTCTCGGTATGTCCATCATTTTTCCTCTTTAGCTATAAGAACAGTTTATCTTTACCCTCCTTCCTGATTCTATTAACGTTTTCGCTGAGTTCTTTCAATTCCGGCTTCGCTTTCGTCATTTTCAGGATGTTCACGTATGACGTTTCTCCAGTTTTCGCTACCGCAATGGCATCCGGCCTTGTGGGTTTTCTTCGGATCTTTTTGGTTTCTTTCTCCGTTTTCCCTTTGGTCGCCTTTTTTTCATCATCTTCTTTATGTTTGGCCTTTGGTTGGTTTCTTGCTCTTTTATGCACCTCCTTCCGCTCCAGTGTTTGGGACGATGTAGCTTTATCTTCTTTTTTTTGTTTTTTTATTTTTGGTCGGCTCCTTGCATTTTTTGGCACCTCCTTCCATTCCTGTGTTTGTATCGGTGTGGTTTCTTTACCCTCTTCTAATATTGTTCGCTTTCCTTTTTTCGGGGTTGGCAGTTGCTCTTCTATTTCGCGGGGTCGCTTTGTATTTCCCTCGACTGGTTTGAGAGCTGGGGATGTTTGTGCGCTTTTATTAGCCTGGTTTGCGTTCCTTTCTTTGAAAAGGGTTTCTACAGTCATCGCTTTCTTGTGAAATGCTGAGATGTTTTTCATGAGGTCGCTTATGGCTTGGTTAATGTGGCGTTGAGTCCCCATTGCATCCTGCAGTTCACAGATTTTTTGGCCTAGTTTCTCCAGGACATCTCTACCTTTTCCGTTTCTGCTGGCCTTCAATATTCCTCCAGCAGTCATGGGATTCTTTCGTACCTCCAGTAGGGTTTTGATTGTGTCTCCTTCCCTCAGTCCTGTAGTCAGTTTCCATATAGAGTAAATCTAGATGTGTTTTGCACGTACTTGGCGCAATTATTATTTGATTTTCATTTTCGATTCGTAATAAATTCACACATTTTAATTAAACAACTCTGATCTGCGTTCCAATTACCAGCTATATTTGTGTGCTCTGTGTTCCTTTCACCGTGACCTACGGGCTATTTTTCTTTTTACCAGCACTCCTAATTTTTCTCTCGTGTCATCAATAATATTCACTCAATTTCCGGTTATATGGGATAAATTACGGAATCATTGTCAGCCCTATCCGCCACCTTAAAATCCTTGGACCTTAAGTTTGCTGACCATACGGACCGGACTCCTTAAGCGACAAATCTGCATCAATAAGGGTTGCAATGAACGAATTTTTTAAGGAATTAAGGTTGAAATCCAACAAATTAGATTATCTCTTCTGTAGTGGGGTCTGGGACTTGGGGTTGGGGTATATACCTATTCCACCAAAAACATACATGTAAAAAAACAGGCCAACTTCCGTTGGAACTGTTTGTGGAAATTATGCCAAGTTCTTCGTGACATGTCATGAGCAGTTTTTAGTAGTCTTAACTCACCTCCAGGTTGGGGGTTGTGCCGTCGGGTTAACTTCCCTACCACGTAAAAAACCTTCGGTTACGAAGCAACCAACAGGCTGGGATACGGATGAATTTACTGTTGACGACCCAAGCAAACGTAAAAAGGACAACGATCTTCGTGTCTGCACATAGAACGTTAGGTCCATTTACACACCACGTACAGCCGAACAACTTGCGGAGGCCCTAGAATGTCTCAAAGCAGACATTACCGCCATCCAAGAAGTGCGATGGGATGGGCCGGGCAAAAGGAGTATGAAAAACTGCGACATCTACTACGGTGATTGATTCAGACAAAAAGGACAGCGCCTATTCGAGTGCGGATTTGTCATTGGCGGCAGACTTGAGTTACCGGCATGTGAACGAGTGCCTTATGACTATCCGTATCAAGGCTAAACTTGCCAACATTAGCCTAATATGCGTTCACGCCCCTCATGAGGAGAAGGACGACGAGACAAAGGACGACTTCTACCAGCTCTTGGACAAGACGTATGAGCAATGCCATTGCCACGACGTTAAAATTATCCTAGGCGACTTTAACGCAAAGCTAGGAAGAGAGGACGTCTTTAGTAGCGTGGTCGGAAAGCACAGCCTGCACAACATCACTTCCGACAACGGACTCAGGCTAATCGACTTTGCAGCGGGGCGAAACTTTGTCGTAGCTAGTACGCGGTTCCCACGTCTCGACATTCACAAAGGAACATGGCTCTTCTTTGATCGAAAAACTGTCAACCAAATCGATCACATTGCGATCGACGCAAGGCACTCTTCCAGTATTCTGGGTGTCCGGACTTTCCGAGGAGCCAACGTGAACTCGGATCACTACCTAGTTGTAGCCAAGGTAAGGATGTGGATATCCAGAACGGAGCGAAGTCAACGAAATACTGTGAGGAAATTTGACGTCGAAAAAAAACAATCGTAAGAGACCGCCAGAACCTTTGCCGATCGTGTTTCTTCTAATCTCAATCTAAGTCCTAGGCCATCAGCAGCAAATGCGGAAGACCAGTGGCAGCGTTGCAAACAAGCCATCAGAGATGCCGCCTCTGATGTACTGGGTTTCTCTCGGCCACCTGGTTTGATGAGGAATGACGGCAAGCACATGCAGTAAAACAAGAGGCGTACAAAGCGGCGCTGCATAGAAGGACTAGAGCTGCTTACGAGCTCTACGTGCGCAGGAGAAAAGAGGAACATCGACTTCTCGGAAAGAAAAAAAAAGAGCATGAGAAGCGCTCGATCGAGGAGATTGAGAGACTTTATTGCAGGAATAATGTTCGAAAATTTTACAAAGAGGTAAAAAGAACATGCCAGGGTTTCAAAGCCAGAACAGAAGCCTGCAGGGACGAAAATGGTAATATAGTAGTAGAATCGCAGTCGGTACTGAGGATATGGAAGAAACACCTCTACAGACTGTTAAACGGCGATGATGACCAATATTCCGCTGTCAGGCAGAATGAGCCATTCAACAGTGACGATGGCAGTCAAGATTCCCGTCAACCGGATCAGAATGAAGTGAGGATGGCGATATCTAAACTCAAATCCAACAAAGCTGCTGGAGCCGACGGCCTTGCCGCTGAACTTTTCAAGGCAGGAGGAGATGAGTTGGTAAGGAGCATGCATCAGCTCATCTGTAAAATCTGGTCGGACGAAAGTATGCCCGATGAATGGAACATCAGCATCGTTTGCCCGATCCTGAAGAAAGGAGACCCTCTGAACTGCGCCAATTACAGAGGTATAAGTCTCCTCAACATCGCATATAAGATCCTGTCTGCCATATTATGTGAACGCCTAAAACCGATCGTCAACAATCTGATAGATCCTTATCAATGCGGTTTCAGGCCGGGAAAGTCCACCATTGACCAAATATTCACACTACGGCAGATCTTGGAAAAAACCCATGAATATAAAATCGATACGCACCACCTCTTCATCGATTTCAAAGTTGCCTATGATAGCGTGTATAGAGACGAGTTATACAGAGCCATGTCAGCAGGCAGTAAATGGGGCATTTACGAGTATTCAGATCGAGGCAGCAAAGATGGGTCTAGCGGTCAATGAAAGCAAAACAAAATATATGCTGTCTACAAAAAAGGACACCCAAGATCGGGGTCTTTGACAGAACGCCACAATAGACAGATATAATTTTGAGGTAGTAAAGGATTTTGTCTACCTAGGCTCTATGGTGAACTCCGTAAATGACATCAGTAGGGAGATCACACGAAGATTTACTCTTGCCAATCGTCGTTTCTATGGGCTAAGACGGCAATTGAGTAGCAAAGACCTATCTCGAACTACTAAGGTAACTCTTTATAAGACATTAATCATCCCAGTCCTGCTGTATAGCGCAGATGCATGGGCTTTGACAAAACCGGATGAGGATGCCCTTGGTTATTTCGAGAGAAAAGTTCTTCGAGCGATCTTTGGTCCCATCTGCATAGACGGTGAGTGGAGGAGAAGGTACACTATACGCCTGTGCAGGAACATCGACTTGGCCAGAAGAGTTCGTATACAGCGCCTAAGATGGCCGGGTCATTTAGAGTGGATGGAGCCCAACGTTCATGCTAAGAAAGTCTTCGAATCCACCACGGATGGACGACGCAGTAGAGGACGACCGGACGACTGCGCAACTAGATGCAGCTGGCTCGTTACCTCGCTGGCTGGAGAGGTTTGTTGGTTGAGGTCCAGATCCACCCCGGACTGTAGCGCCATCCAAGTAAGTAAGTAAGGTGATAACAGCATTGATATTTTAACTGAATCATCGGCAGTAGAATGTCACTGATGTCAGCCAATGGGCTAGAATCGTGTATTAATCTTCTTCTTCTTCTTGCTTTTCATCGAGGTTATGATCCGAAAAACAAGGGATCATAACCCTCTGACTTTACCGCATTTCTACTGATCCGCCTGTGGGGTTCGCCTATTCGACCTCAGATTCAAAACTCGGAAGCGTTTCCGACCAGAAGGAGTAAGCTTAAAAAACTCAAGCCTTGGATGTCTACTTATATATTGAAGAAAATAATTAAAAATTGCTGAAGCTAAAGTGCAAAAAGCACCCTAACAACGTTTTCTTCCGCAAAAATTATGACCTCTTATGTAAAGAGATTAGTCTTGAAGTTCCTCTATGCAAGGAGAACTATTACAAGAATGAATTCCATAAAGCTTAAGGCAACTTAAGAAAGGAATGGGGAATAGTAAATGATTTGCTTAATAAAAATGCAGCTTTTGATATTCCGCGTAGTCTGGGGCCTTAGTTTGCATTGCGTTTCTATAGCAAATGTATACAAACCCAATTTCCAAGTAATTTAAGTGACGTTTGATAGATGTTTTGACAATCTAACTTTTGGAAATCTTTGATTTTGAGTTGGAAGCACTTACACCCAATCCGAGAACCATACAAAATACCAATTCATTTTAGAATCGGATTACATTTCCGAATCGCAATCCGAATCCGAAAGCAATACAAAATAAGGCCCCTGATTTGTGGAAACTTGAATATTGTTGATCTTTCTGCAATGGCTAAAATGTTTAATGAGCATTTCACTAATATAGAAGCAAATACTCTTTCCGATGCAGGTATTGACCAAACTTCTTCTAACTGCCCCGAATTTTGTTTCAATGATATATTGCATTGGTCTAGTTTTTATTTTAAGCCACTATCTTCGTTTGAAGTTTATAAAATTATTTTATCATCCGACAATTCTGAATCTTATACAATAAATAGTTTTTCTAATAACTTTGTCAAAAAAGTGTGCTTTAATATAGTTGACATTCTATCAGCATTATTCAACAAAAGTATTTTTCATGGGAAATGGCGGAGATTATTCCAATTTTTAAAAAGGGTGATAAAAAATGTATTATAAATTATAGACACATCTCTGTCCTCCCGGTTTTTTCAAAAGTATAAGAAAAAGCTGATAAAAGTAGAATGCTATCTTATCTTGTTAATATCTAGTTTTTCAGCTCATTTCAGTACGGTTTAAGAACTGGAAAATCAGCTGAAGATGCTCTCCTAACCCACTATTCTCAAGTCTATGAAAGTATGGATAATAAAAAATATAGCTACTGCTGCTTTATATCTTGATATAAACAAAGCTTTCGATACAGTGGACTATGTTATCATGTTAAGAAAATTAGAAAAAGCTGGATTCAGGGGTCTCATTATTGATTGGGTTGCTTCTTCTCTTAAAGGTAGAAAGCAAAGGGTTAAATTAGGTGATGTCTTTAATGAAAGCCGCATTATATGGTATGTACATATTGAAGTGCCTAATGGATCAGGGCTTGGACCGATTTTATTCCTTGTATATATTAATTCTATATTTAATTTAAGTTTAAATGGCAAAATAACTGGTTTTGCTGCCGATATACTTACTTACTTAGTTCCTTTAACCCCTCGGTGGGCATAGGGCGTCAACCACGCCTGCGCGCCATCGTGTTCGGAGTTCTGCAACGCGTTTGAGCTGCCTCCAACTCATTCCTAAAGAGCTCGATTCCTCCTCAACTGTTCTGCGCCACGTTTGCCTAGGGCGCCCCGCTATTCTGCCTACCTGGGTGAGCGGATTCCACTGCTCGGCGTATTTCGCAATGGAGTTGTCGTCGCGCCATAGGGTGTATCCAATTCACTGACAGTTTCTCCTTCGTACAATAACGCTTATAGGTTCTTGGCCCGTTCTCAGATAAAGTTGTTCGTTGGAGATGCAGTTCGGCCAAAAAATCCTCAAGATGATTCTTAAGAATTTGTCTACGAAGACTTGCAGCTTGCGTGTGTTAATGGTGTCCACCTTCCAAGTCCTGCACCCAAAAAACAGCACTGATTCTACGTTGGAGCGGAACCGTTGTAGCTTGGTTCTTAAGCTGATAACATTGCTTCTTCAGATTTTGGATAGTATATATTCTAGTTCATCCATTTTAGATCTCATTGCTGATATCAATCACGATTTGGAATTATTTAGACATTGGTTCGGAAGTCATAAACTTGTTATAAGTGAAAATACAAAAGTGATGTTTTTCAATCTACCCCTTCTTGATCTATATCCTCCTCTTTTAATACTGCATAGCAATGGCTGCAAAAATGTATCTTTGTGCAGTTTAACGTGTTGTGTTTCTTACCTCCCTCCAACTAACTATGTGAATGCAGGATTTTCCTTTTAGTGTTTTCGTATTGAACATATAAATGAGTTCAAGTATCTTGGTTTAATTATTGATAGTAAAATGAACTGGAAAGCACATTCTATAGCCCTTAAAAATTATTTGCTTTCAACCACTTACCCTATTAATTTAAAAAATAAAATAAATATATTTGGCTCAACAGCTCTTTAAGAGCCAGGGCCTAGCTTCTTCCTCATACTCTCGGATGTTTGTCAGACGCTCGCGAGAGGTGTGGCCGTGAACTTTTTGCTGTTTTCTGGGTCTCGAACTTAGAACCTCACGCGCAGTGATCCGACGCACTAGCCACTTACGGCACGGCGCCCACAATTATTGTTTTTCTAATAACTTTGTCAAAAAAGTGTGCTTTAATATAGTTGACATTCTATCAGCATTATTCAACAAAAGTATTTTTCATGGGAAATGGCGGAGATTATTCCAATTTTTAAAAAGGGTGATAAAAAATGTATTATAAATTATAGACACATCTCTGTCCTCCCGGTTTTTTCAAAAGTATAAGAAAAAGCTGATAAAAGTAGAATGCTATCTTATCTTGTTAATATCTAGTTTTTCAGCTCATTTCAGTACGGTTTAAGAACTGGAAAATCAGCTGAAGATGCTCTCCTAACCCACTATTCTCAAGTCTATGAAAGTATGGATAATAAAAAATATAGCTACTGCTGCTTTATATCTTGATATAAACAAAGCTTTCGATACAGTGGACTATGTTATCATGTTAAGAAAATTAGAAAAAGCTGGATTCAGGGGTCTCATTATTGATTGGGTTGCTTCTTCTCTTAAAGGTAGAAAGCAAAGGGTTAAATTAGGTGATGTCTTTAATGAAAGCCGCATTATATGGTATGTACATATTGAAGTGCCTAATGGATCAGGGCTTGGACCGATTTTATTCCTTGTATATATTAATTCTATATTTAATTTAAGTTTAAATGGCAAAATAACTGGTTTTGCTGCCGATATACTTACTTACTTAGTTCCTTTAACCCCTCGGTGGGCATAGGGCGTCAACCACGCCTGCGCGCCATCGTGTTCGGAGTTCTGCAACGCGTTTGAGCTGCCTCCAACTCATTCCTAAAGAGCTCGATTCCTCCTCAACTGTTCTGCGCCACGTTTGCCTAGGGCGCCCCGCTATTCTGCCTACCTGGGTGAGCGGATTCCACTGCTCGGCGTATTTCGCAATGGAGTTGTCGTCGCGCCATAGGGTGTATCCAATTCACTGACAGTTTCTCCTTCGTACAATAACGCTTATAGGTTCTTGGCCCGTTCTCAGATAAAGTTGTTCGTTGGAGATGCAGTTCGGCCAAAAAATCCTCAAGATGATTCTTAAGAATTTGTCTACGAAGACTTGCAGCTTGCGTGTGTTAATGGTGTCCACCTTCCAAGTCCTGCACCCAAAAAACAGCACTGATTCTACGTTGGAGCGGAACCGTTGTAGCTTGGTTCTTAAGCTGATAACATTGCTTCTTCAGATTTTGGATAGTATATATTCTAGTTCATCCATTTTAGATCTCATTGCTGATATCAATCACGATTTGGAATTATTTAGACATTGGTTCGGAAGTCATAAACTTGTTATAAGTGAAAATACAAAAGTGATGTTTTTCAATCTACCCCTTCTTGATCTATATCCTCCTCTTTTAATACTGCATAGCAATGGCTGCAAAAATGTATCTTTGTGCAGTTTAACGTGTTGTGTTTCTTACCTCCCTCCAACTAACTATGTGAATGCAGGATTTTCCTTTTAGTGTTTTCGTATTGAACATATAAATGAGTTCAAGTATCTTGGTTTAATTATTGATAGTAAAATGAACTGGAAAGCACATTCTATAGCCCTTAAAAATTATTTGCTTTCAACCACTTACCCTATTAATTTAAAAAATAAAATAAATATATTTGGCTCAACAGCTCTTTAAGAGCCAGGGCCTAGCTTCTTCCTCATACTCTCGGATGTTTGTCAGACGCTCGCGAGAGGTGTGGCCGTGAACTTTTTGCTGTTTTCTGGGTCTCGAACTTAGAACCTCACGCGCAGTGATCCGACGCACTAGCCACTTACGGCACGGCGCCCACAATTATTGGAGACTATTTATTATGGTTTGGTTCAATTTAAGCTACAATATGGTTTAGTTTACTGGGGAGGTACTTTTAAAAATTATTTACAGCCCCTGCTAATTACTCAAAAGTATGTAATAAGATCTATTTGGAAAAAAAAGAAGGCTTGATCACAGCTTGTTATTTGCCAGCTCTTGTATACTCCCGCTAAAGCATCTTTATTTTTATAAAGTATTAAAAATATTTTTTTTTTAGAAGTGGTTATGCTTTAAATCGCACTACATCTGCGTACACATACGTAGTCGTGAGAGAAATCTTGCATACGTTCCAGTCCATAATACTCAATACTTTTTAAATTTTTTTACATCAATGGCACCTACATTGAGCTAAATTCTTATAAAAACATCATATGTATTAAACGTTTTAGCCAATAATCTCGTTATCTTAAGTTAAAAATATTTTCATTTTCTGTTCTAAATGAGTCATCGTTGCCCGTAAGAAACAACCATTATGCAAAATTTTTGGTAAGGCTCAAATGCAGCTCGTTGTAAGGAGTTATTTCGTCGTAGTTTCTCATACAGATGGTGTGCGCAGTTCTTATAAAATCAGTAAAGTAATTCGTGAAATATTTGTTAATTGGATTAATTACTTAACATTTTTTGCAGTAATACGGTAAAAAAGTAAACGTAAGACGATAAATGTAAAATTATTTAACACGTTTTGCCTTCACGAATTACTTTTCAGAAAGAATATTCAACAACGCCCAGGGAAAAGTTTTAACACATAAGGAAAAAGGTGAAATAATTGCATATAATGATTCTGGACATTCTTTGCGAGAGATTGTGAAAAAGATCAATCGGTCTCATACAGCTGTCTGCAATTTTTTGAGTTTGGGTGCCAAATATGCGACTATTCGTCGGTATGACTATTACAGAAAACTAACCGCCCGCCAAAAATCGCTAATTTTTCGAGTAATTAGAAAAGACCCAGCAATAAACAAGTTTTCAGCTTCACAACTTGTCGAAAAATATTATCTCCCGATTGGAAAACGTCGGATTCAGCAGATATTAAGATCAGATAAGAATGTTGTCTACAAAAAACCGATGTAAAAACCTCAGCTTTCTACCAGACACAAAGTGACAAGATTAGATTTTACGAAAAAATACATGTCATGTGTAACCTTAAATCCAAGGAAGACTGTTTCCACTTTATAAGTGTATGTCACATATTTAACCAGCAAAGAATCAACTATTTTGGGAAGAGGACGTTGACAATGGAAGAAACAATCAAAATTTTGAACGGAGGTAACTGGAAACAACTATATTCCTTTGTGAGGGTGCTATATAAATATAGAATGCTGATTATAACTGAATATCTATAATCTCTTTATGTAGTTTTCTAATTTTTTATTTTTTTAATTTATTTAAAAGCCAGTTGCTAACCAAGCTGACAGCATTGCCATGGCTTAAAAATTCGTATTTGTAAATATATGTATATTGTAGTCTTGCAAAGTCAATAAATGAATTTTCTAATCTTATCTAATCTAATCTACATGTCATGGGCGAAAGAATGGTAAAATGTTTTTTTTTTTTTTGCCGAGAGCAAGTGAAAAATCTTCCAAAGACACCATAAGGCCCGACCGCGCGTGCTTATGGTAGTTTGAGATTTTTACTCACTAAAAAAAACACATCTCTTCAAAATGAATACTACAACTAAGCCAGTGCTTATCCAGCAGTTTTATTTTCGCTTACGAGAATCGTGATTATAGAAAAAGATGTTCGTATGTGATTAAAAATAAATGTAGCACTTTAGACAGGTTAAATTCCAATGAAAGTTCCTATCTTTTTCACGACCTTCATATGCTATGACGCGAGGTCTAAAGGTTTTGTCCTTTGAAGACGACGAATTGAATTGTTCACGTCAAGTAGTTGAGTGATAGTACGGTTACAATGGCCGTGAACACGATCTTTGTGTTTACGCGCAAATTTTCTTATCTCTTCGACGACGCTGGGAATTCCCAGATCCCGATGAATATCTTCGTTACGTACATACCACGGTGCGTTAACGATCGTTCTAAGAACTTTATTTTCAAAAGTTTGTATGATGTTTCTATTGTTTCTCTTGGTACAACCCTATAGTTGTATACCATATGTCCACACTGGCTTTAGAACTTGCTTAAAGATAAGCAGTTTGTTATGTAGGCTCAACTTCGAATGTTTTCCGAGTAGCCAGTACATTTGTCGGTATTTGTTTTGAAGTTCGTCGCGTTTCTTTGTCACGTGTGATTTCCATTTGAGCTTGACATCTAAAGTCATTCCTAGATGTTTTGCTTCGTTTGCGTACGGTATTTGAGCCGAGTTTAGATATACAGGTAATCTATCCACTTTCTTGTACGTAAAGTTGACGTGAGTAGATTTGCTTTCGTTCAGCACAATACGCCAAAAATTCGTCCAAGCGTGGACTTTATTAATACCATGTTGAAGCTTTCCGGTTGCTGCTTCAATGGTATCGCCTGTTGTCAATATCGCCGTATCGTCCGCAAACGTGGCGACGACACAGTTTCTTTCTTGCGGGATGTAACTCGTGTAGAGTACATATAGAATTGGGCCAAGGACACTTCCTTGCGGGACTCCGACTGCAATCTCCTTGAAGTCAGAGTAATCGTTTCCGTGCTTAACACGAAAGAGTCTCTCGGTGAGGTACGATCGTAAGATTAAAAAGAGTTGCGGTAGCAGTAGTCGTTACAATTTTTATTCCAAGCCTTCGTGCCAAACCTTATTGAAAGCTTGTGAGACGTCAAGAAATACATCACAACAAATCTTTTTTTCTTCCAGAGCTTTCTCAATCACGTCAGTTATTTTGTGGACTTGGTCAATTGTAGAATGTTTAATTCTAAATCCAAACTGATGGTCAGGAATGAGACGTCTTTCGTCGATTACGGGCTGTAGACGTTTGGAAAGTAGTTTTTCAAATATTTTTGAGATAACTGGCAATAGGGAAATAGGCCGATATGATTTCTTCTCATTTAGCGGTTTGCCTGGTTTCGGGACCATTATAATCTCGGCGACTTTCCATTGCCTCGGAACATAAAGCAATCTGAACGAAGCGTTGATGAAATATAGCAGTTTGATAATAGCTTTATTCGGCAATTCCTTGACTACCTGCGCCGTTATCAAGTCGTAACCCGGAGCTTTTTTTGTGTTTAAATTTTTAATCACTTCCCTCAGTTCAATCAATGCAACTTTTTTTACTTTAAAGTTGTCAGATGTCGTGACTGGGGAGTCGGACGTTAACGAAGGGCAGTCGAACGGCTTAAACGTTTCTTCTAAGTGCAAAGCAAAAATTTGCGAATAATTTGATTCTCTTTCACCGGAAAGATTTTCAAGATAGGTCACTATCTTTTTGCTTTTAAATTCGCAAATACTATCTCTAAGCCGATTGCATAGTCGGTTAAGGACCGTTTTATGCTGCGGTGCACGAGTGATTTGCCATTTCTTTCGTGCTTTTCGTTTCTCTCTCACCAGTCAATGATTTCTCTGGGATACTTTTCGTTGCGGTTGATCTTATAGCTTCTAGAAGGAGTGCTTTTCCACGCCGCTCTTTGGATTGTTTCCACAAAACGATCACTTTCGTCCTCTTGTTCACAAGGTGTTTTAAGTGAAACATTTAAGGCGATATTTGTTTCGGAATCATTTCTAAAGCCCTCCCAGTGTGTTCTATTGCTAGTGAGTCTTGGAGGCCCTTTTTTCTTAATCAGCGCTTCTCCAAGTAATAAAATTACCGGCGAGTGGTCAGAAGAGAGATGAAAACATTCTTTGACTGTAATAAACTTCTCGTAAATGCCTTTTGTAACAAAAAAATCGATAAGATCGGGAGTTTTTCCTGAATCGGTTGGCCAATACGTCGGTTTTCCAGACGAATAAAAACAACAACCGAATTCATTTGCCACTTCGTAAAGAAGTTTTTCTTTAGAAGATGTACTTCTAGAACCCCAGAAGGTGCGCTTCGCGTTGAAATCTCCACCAATAAGGAAATTTGAACCAAGGGCATTGAAGACACGAAAGTAGTCGTCTTTTTCTAGTGGGCATCGCGGCGGACAGTAAACAGATGCTATATTGTAACTCAGGCGCGTATTTTTAAACCTTACCGCGCACAACTGAAGTTTTTCCAGCTCTATGCTTATATCGACCGAATGTTCGATGTCAGTTTTAATGAATAAGGACGAACCGCCCCACGCTCTATCAGAAGGATGATAGGCGTGGTAACCAGCGTAGCCTCTTATCTTTATTTGCGATTCCCTTGTTAGATGGGTTTCGGAGATCTAACATACATATGTCGATATTTTCTCTTATTAGAAACATTTCTAACTCGTTAGATTTTTGTATTTGTTTTATTTAGTAATGAAAAAATATTCAACCTGGATGGGCCCGATAGAAGGAATGAAGGAGGTAATAAAATTTAACCGACATTTTTGGGGCGGCAGTGTTATGATTTGGGCTGGTTTCTGTATCGCTGGTAAGACGAAAATCGCAGAAGTACCAACGAAAGTGAACTCCCAAAAATACATCGAGCTATTAAAGGACGTAATGATGGAAAAAGCTGAAGAGTTATGTGGAGTCGACTTTGTGTTTCAACAAGATAATGCTGCCGTTCACTCTGCAAAGAAAGTCAAAGAGTGACTTTCTCTTAAGAATATTGAGGTTTTGGACTGGCCAGCGAGAAGTCCTGACCTTAATCCAATAGAAAATTTGTGGGGAGCATTATCTCGTCTGGTATACACGAGTGGTAATATAATACCGTTAAAGAACTTAAAGAAGCCATTAAATTGTCCTGGAACTCTATTTCAAATACGGCTCTCCAAAATTTGATTAACACAATGCCAAGTATATTATTTGAAACAATTACTAAGAATGGAGATCATACCCATTATTAAAATCATTGTTTTTAAAAATAATATTCTTAAAAACGTTCTGAAACATGTGTTTTTATAAGAATTTCGCTGCTATTTTTATGAATTTTAGTTTTAAAAGGTTAAATTAAATTGTTTTTACATTTTTAAAGTAGCCTTAAGTTAATTATGTACGATAATGTAGTTTCTAAAAATAAGAATCGGTCTTGATATTTTCGAGGATTACTATACAAATGGCGAAATTCCCCATAACCTGATCTTTTCCGGTAATTTCCGTTAAATAATTCTCCAAACATGAAGACGACCTTCATGCAAAACACTTCGGCGAACAGCACTCGGCAACTTAGGTGTGGCAAAGGTGTAGTGGTAACGTCGTCAATTGCCACACTAACTGGCTGAACACAATGCATGCCGCTGCGGCGCAGCGGTAGCGTAGTATGACCTGTCACAAAGTTAAAATATATGGGAACTCAGTAGAGGCCCACAGTGAGGTAGCTGCGGCGTAGCAGTAGCAGTGGTGTAGTACGAAGTTGGTTTACTTTTAACTTGTGCAGCGCCACGAGTGACAGACAGAGAAATTGACGACTGTTGAAGAAAAGGCATGCGAAATTTGTTTGCTGTGTATGATTCGGTTCTCTATGCGATGCTTTTGTTGAGAATTCGTGAACTGATTTCAGCGGTAGCTGAACAAATGACAACTCGCTAAAACAAAAAAAAAATTGAAAAGGCCGATGTGGAAAGATTTGTGTTTTGTGTACAAAACAAAGAAATATTGTGGAATTTGAACCCACAATATAAAAATGTAAAAAAGAAGGCACAAGAGTGGCAGAATATTGCAAATGAATTTTGTTTGCCAATTAAGTTCCTAATATAGTATTTTAGTTACTGTTTTCTTACGGATTGTTTTTTTTTAATTGATGTCGTACCAAAAAAGTGGAAGGGGCTGCGAGACAGCTATTCCAGAAGCATAAACCGGAAGAAAAAGTCAGGGCAGGCTGCGGATGAACCGGAATACGAGTCCAAGTACGGCGGTATCCTGTAGTTCCTCAAAGAACATTTGAAGCCGAGAATGTAAATGTTAGGGTGCATGTAGATTAGACCCTATTTTGCTGGTTGGAAATCCTCGTGGAGGAGTTGGGACGGAAAGTAATGAGGAATAAAAAAAAACGGGTTAAGTTTCAGTCCTTTATTGAGAGCAAGTTGATCTTACCTCGTTGAGGGTTATTACAAGAAGGAAGTATTAGGTTAGTAGAAAAAGGGAAGTAGGTGGATTTGATATAATAAAGTGCAAACTATGAGGGCGACCTCTTACTTCAAACAATTGAAAGCAATCAAACGTCGAAAAAGTAGCAAATTTACATTTACACGTGAACATTGCCGGCCGCCTTGCAGCAATCGCTGCAAAAAATTATTAAACTCACATTTTTGAGTTAGAATTCAAGTAATTCAAGTACATGCTTAGATACAAATAGTAATAATAAGGGGATCCTTTTTTTTCGGAGGGGCTCCACTCACTCCGTTTGGGAAGGAATGTTAGTAGAGGAAGATTGAACTTTGTAAAAATTATACAATTCAAACGTATCATAAGATAAAAATATGTATGGTAGAGACTTAATAGATAAATTATGTGTTTCCAAATCCGTGAACTATCTTATGGATCAATGCACCTCTTACTCGTAAGGCAAATAAAGACAAATGAAGTTTTACGATATAGTAATAAATTTGTTTGTGTATATGCAAGGTATAATCATATTTTATATTTAAATTTTTAAATTAAGTATCTATTAGAACGCAAAGCTTTACAATAGGTCGTGTCACGACCCCATTTTGAGTTTTAATATCTGCAACGCGAATTCTTCCGTCAGGTCCCAAATAAACCTTTGTCACTCGCCCTAAGCGCCATTCGTTCGGGGGGAGTCTCGCATCCTTAACCACGACCACGTCGTCGATAGAGATATCTCTTTGCGGATGTTTCCATTTATATCTCTTATGTAATTCTTTGAGATATTCTTCCTTCCATCGTTGGCAAAATTGTTGGTGAAGCAACTTCAACCGTTCCCATCGCTTTATGCAACTTAGGGATGTATCGCAGATATTTGGTTCGGGTAGAGCGAGAAGAGGAGCGCCCGTCAGGAAATGACCTGGAGTTAAAGGCAGTAGGTCGCTTGCACTTTCTGAGATTGGAGATATTGGTCTCGAGTTGAGACAGGCCTCTATTTTTGCTAGGAGGGTAGAAAATTCCTCAAAAGTAAACTTATGGTCACCGGCGATTTTCCGAAAATGGGTTTTAAAGCTTTTAACGGCAGCTTCCCAAAGACCACCCATGTGTGGAGCACCATTAGGAAGAAATTTCCACTCCAATCTTCGATCCTTAAACCTCTCAGCCACGTCTGAGGCGAAGGTTTGAAGAAATAAGGCAAAATCTCTGGAAATGGTTTTGGTAGCTCCCACAAAGTTGGTTCCGTTATCGGAATAGAGGACTTTCGGCATACCGCGTCGGGAAATGAAGCGATTTAGAGCGGCTATAAATGATGGAGTGGACAGATCACTGGTTGCTTCCAAATGGATCGCTCTGGTAGCAAAACAAACAAAAACACACACATATCCCTTGGATATCCGACAACTACGTCCCGAGAAGTTCTTTATTGTGAAGGGACCAGCGAAATCTAGACCCGTGTGAGTGAACGGGCGAGAAATAGTAGTTCTTTCCGGGGGCAATGCAGCCATTAATTGAGTACGGAGTTGTTTTTTATGTATGATACAAGTTTTGCATGAACGAATACATTTTTTAACGAGATTCTTAATTCGAGGTATCCAGAACTCACATCGAATTAAGCGGATTACAAGCTGATTTCCACCATGCATGGAGAGATCGTGGTTAAACTGAACAAGAAGTTTGGAAATATGGGCTTGATATGGCAGTATGATAGGAAATTTTTCACTGTAGGGTAGCGACGAATTAGCTAACCTTCCATTAGCTCGAATGATTCCATTAGAGTCAATCATTGGTGTGAGATTTAAAAGACAACTTTTATTTGATACAGGTTCTCTCCTAGTAAGGAATAAGTAATCCTTTGAAAAGTATGATTTTTGAGTTAATTGAATAATGAAACGTTTTGCATGCCATATTTCGTCCTGAGAAATAGCAACCGATTTAAAATTGAACTCGCATTTATGTCGGGAACGTGCTCTGCAGGAGAAACGCAAAACGTAACATATGACATGTAGTGTCAGGGACGGGTTAAGAATATCACTGCAGCGCCCCCCAACAACTAGCGCTTGTCGTAAAAGGCGACTAAGGGGACAAATCAGATCTAGGCAATATAACACCCAAGTGAGCCTAGCGACACATATACTACCATAAAAACCCTCCCACAAGTGTGCATGCGAGTCCGTGGGTTGACACGACTGGAGATCACCGGTGTCATAAAAGAAAGATCAAACAATACTAAAACAGGAGCATGCACGTGTCAAACAACAAACACCATCGCAATATGGTGCAAAAATTGTATTGCAAAACTGTATCATTATGATAATACTTGCAAAAAGGAAAGGCACTACCCCGCCAGGCACTACCACTGCTGTGCATGGTACTGATCCTGGACCGAGCAGAAATGTTCGGGTCAGAGCTATACGGATTCCGGGGGCTAGCAACATAATGAAATAGTTTGGACGCAATTTAAGGGTCGCGAGTTGGAACGTTGGAAGCATGACCGGTCGAAGTTACGAAGTTACGAGATGATGAATAGAAGGCGGGTGGACATCTTGTGTGTCCAAGAGACGAAATGGAAAAACACCGGGAATCGGGCGCGTTTCTTGGACGTTAGGACAAAAGATTACAAGATGTTCTACTACGGAACGGAAAAGGCTAGGAACGGAATCGGTATCATCCTTGCGGCAGAGCTACTTGGAAACGTCTTGAGCATTTCGAAGTCCAGCGACCGTTTGATGTCTCTCAAACTAGTAATACAAGGAGAGGTGTGGAATATTGTCAGTGCATATGCTCCCCACAATGGGTGCAATCAGATAGATAAGGATGCATTTTGGCTAGATTTCCACAATCTCCTTAAGAACATCCCAAAGGAAGAATTTCTGTTTGTGGGAGGAGATTTGAATGGACATGTCGGGAAATCAAACGAAGACTATGAAGACTGCCATGGAGGACTAGGATATGGCACCAGGAACCTTCCTGGTGAAGACATCCTAAGCATGTGCAAATCACACGGTCTTATCGTGTTAAATACCATGTTCATCAAACAAAGCCGACACCTGATCACTTACAGCAGTGGTGGAGATGAAACTCAGATTGACTACCATTTGGTAGCCAGTTTCATGAAGCCTCGGGTAAAAGATTGCAAAGTGATCCTGGGAGAGGCAATCGCTCGTCAACACCGTCTCCTGCTAACAGAAATTTTTATGAAAACACCAAAGAAAAGCAAACAAACAGGGGTCTCTGAGAGAATCAAGTGGTACAATCTGGACAAAGAAAAAGGCGATGCTTTTGTTTTCGTAATGAAAAATTACCTCTCTCACACCATCAACGGAGCTGAGGATGAAGAGTGCAGAGCACAAAATATGTGGGATTCCCTACAGCGAACTTGCTTAAAGAAGGCCAAATCACTGCTAGGAGCTTCAAAAGGCCACCATCAACACGCCAAAGAAACATGGTGGTGGAGTGATGAAGCTAAGAAAGTGATAAATGAGAAGAAAGCGGCTTTCAAAGCTTGGTCAAAGTGCCCCTCTAATAATAGTGACGAAAAAGCTCGCCTCGAAATGGAATACAGATGCTGCAAGAAAAAAGCGAAGAAGAAGTGCGCTCAGCTTCAAGCAGAGAGTACGGAGGGCCTGTATCGGGAGCTGGATAAAATATTTTCCCCGGTTGCTGATGCAAACCAGGCTATCCAGGAGCTGCGAAGACACAATATGAACAAGAGTGCCACTATCTTCAAAATAGCCGCCCAAAGAAGGAAGAATGCTCAGGAGATTCGTTCGCCAAAGTTCATTAGCAATGCTCATGGCCAGCTTCTTGTGGATGACGACAAAATTCTGCAGAGGTGGCGGCAGTATTGTGAAGAGCTTTTGAATGAACAGTTTCCCCGGCTATACTTTCCAAGAGCCACCCCTAACTGTGAAGAAATACCCGACATTACAGTCGAAGAAGTTAGTGAGGCGGTCAAATACTCCAAAAAACGAAAAGCGGTTGGGCCAGACGAGATACCCTCTGAGTTCTGGAAAAAGATGGGAGACATCGGGTTCAGATGGCTCAGAATTCTCATCTCCAAATTCGTGAGAGGTGATCCAATGCCGAATGAATGGAGGGAAAGTTACCTTCTCCCTGTATACAAATGGAAGGGTGATACGCGAAACTGTGATAACTACCGTTCGATCAAGCTGATGTCACACACCATGAAAATCGTTGAGCGGGTATTAGGTGGCCGACTGCGAAAAATAATACGGCTATCTGATGATCAGTGCGAGTTTGTCTCGGGTAAATCAACCACAGATGCAATCCAAAGTATAAGGATCATAATGGAAAAACATCGTGATTCCTTAAGGGATTTGCATATTGTATTGGTTGACTTTGAAAAGGCATTCGACAGACAACCACGAGATCTGATATGGGTGGCGCTAAGACATCGAGGGGTTCCAGAAACCTATGTACAGATGATTATGGACATGTACGAAGGAGCAAAGACAAAAGTAAGATGCCCCGCTGGAGTAACCGAAGAGTTCCGAATCAAAGTCGGGGTGCACCAGGGAAGCGTTTTAAGTCCTTTGCTCTTTATTACAGTCCTTGATTATCTGCTTGAAGGTAAAGTGATGGACCCCAAGGTACATCAGTTATTCTTTGCTGACGATGGAGCCGTCATAAGTGAGGATCCTACATCCCTGCAACGAGCACTTGATGTGTGGGTGGACGTTTTGGAGGGAAATGGGTATCGCATTAGTTCAAAAAAGACAGAGTACTTGTGCTGCCCGTTCTCTGATCCACTCAGGCCTATTCCAGACATTTATTTGAATGGAACAGTGCTTCCCAAGTGCGAAAAGTTCAAATATCTGGGATCTATGATCAATAGCAAAGCAACTTGTGATGACGACATCAATCATCGTGTAAGCGTAGGGTGGATGAAGTGGCGAGAAAATTCCGCTATCTTCTGTGACAGAAAAATGCCCCCTAAGTTGAAAGGAAGGCTCTACACCGCAGTTGTACGTCCAGCGCTCACATACGGTTCACAATGTTGGACGATGTACAAAAAGTATGAGAGTAAATTAACGGCAGCTGAGATGAAGATGCTTCGCATGACAGCAGGAGTGACCAAGCTTGATCGAATAAGAAGTTCGAAGATCCGTGGAAGCTTTCACATCAAGGAAACCATCGTACGAAAATTAGAGCGCGACCGGCTCAGCTGGTATTGCCACGTTCAAAGAAGAGATCATTTGAACCCTGTAAAAAAGGCAATATCTATGCACGTTCCAAAGACATCGCGATGTAGGAAAGGCAGGCCTATAAACGCCTGGATCAGACAAATGCGACGACATCGGCATTTCATTGGCCTCAGTAACCGAGTGATCCAAAATCGGCAGGCCTGCCGATATTTTCTCAGGTCAAATAGGCGAACCCCACAGGCGGATCAGTAGAAATGCGGTGAAGTGGGAGGGTTGTGATCCCTAGTTTTCGGATCATAACCTCGCTGATAAAAGGAAGAAGAAGTGTTTTAGACCAAGACGAAAATCTTTGAAAAATCTCGTCTCCGTTAGGGGATAATAAAGTAAGATTGGCTTTAATGGGACGTCGGTCCCATCTTTTGAGAAAAAGATAAAGGCCAAAAGGACTGGGGCTGGCGAAGCCATGGTGGCCCATTCCACCACAAACTGCTACATTGGAGATCTTTAGGTGACAATCCTCGGGTGGCCAAGTCGGCAGGGTTGTCCTTTGACCGGACTTGTAGCCACTTGGAATGAGGCAAATTAGTTTGGATTTTAGAAACGCGATTTCCTATAAACGTCTTCCAAGTGCATGGAGGTTTATCTAGCCATGCTAGAACGATTGAACTATCTGTCCAAAGAATAAGTTCGTTATCTTGTAAATTTAGCTGTGGAAGAATAAACGTAATTAATTTGGATAGAAGAACAGCTCCACACAGTTCGAGTCTAGGTAGTGGGACCTGTTTGACTGGGGCTACTTTACTTTTAGCACAAAGTAGGTGAGAGGACCAGCTACCCGTGTTATGTTGAATGCGCAAATACAAAGTAGCTGCGAAAGCTTTCTCGGATGCGTCGCAAAAGCCGTGAATTTGGACTGTATCTTTTGGAGTATAACGCATCCACCGAGGAACTTGAATAGTTTGAATATCGGGCAGCGCAGCAAGGAACAATTTCCAGCGTTGACACGTAAGGGGCTGAAGCGGCATGTCCCAAGACGTCCCATCCCGCCAGATTTGCTGCATAATGATCTTAGCAGTAATGATGATAGGCGCGAGCCAACCTGCAGGATCAAACAGTCTAGCTATGACTGATAATACCGCTCGTTTGGTAACTTGGTGATCTCGATTTTCAAAGCTTGCAAAGAAATAAAAAGAGTCGAGCTTGGCATTCCATTGGATGCCCAAGGTTTTAGTAATGCTTTTGTGATCAAATTTAAGGAAATCTTTATCATAACGAAAGGATGGTGGAATATGTTCCAGAAAATCGATACTATTTGACGTCCATTTTCTTAGGGAAAATCCTGCTGAATTTAAGGCCAACGAGAGTTCTTTTTGTTTCCGTACGGCTGAGGAGAGGTCGTGAGAACCCGAAAGAACATCATCAACATAAAATTCATTTTTCAAAATATCAGATGCCACAGGAAACGTTTCTTGTACGTCGTGTGCTAATTGTTTTAATGTTCGTATAGCGAGATATGGTGCACAATTCACCCCAAAGGTGACAGTTTTTATCTGATAGTCCTGACACTCATCCAATGTGGTGTTTCGGAAAAGAATTCGTTGGTACGAGGTGTGATCGGGATGAACTAAAATTTGACGATACATTATTTCGACATCCGCGCTAAAAGCATATCGATAAAAACGCCATCTTAAAATAAGACTCGTGAGATCGGTTTGCAGAACTGGACCTGCATAAAGCATGTCATTCAAACTTACTCCATTACTGGATGGATTTGAAGCATTAAATACAACTCTTATTTTAGTGGTAATGCTTTCAGGTTTTATTACTGCATGATGAGGTAAGTAATACGAGGCAATTTGGTGATTTCGAATAATTTCATTTGACGGTACGGCTTCCATATGCCCGAGAGTAAGGTATTCCTCGAGCACTGCGTTATATTTGAGATGTAAATCTGCATTCTTGGATACAGTTCTCTCCATGCGCGAAAGTAGCTTGAAAGCTATGTCTCTAGAGGTCCCCAGTACCGGTAAGGGATCCTTGAAAGGGAGTCGCACAATGTAGCGACCATTGGGGTCACGCGATGTGGATTCAGAATAGAGTTTTTCACAAAACTCGTCTTCGTGAGAGAGGGGCTTAGAATCTGGCACTTCTTCGAGCTCCCAAAACTTTGCAATCATTCAAGTACGATAATGTTGTAGAAAAAGAATTAACATTTTCTCGTGGGAAAGGTCCTGAAAGAACCCAACCAAATACTGTATTCTGAGCTATTAGAGACTTGAAAAGATTTGGTTTCAGACCTTCTAAGATTATGGAAGGATATAAATCAGCACCGATGACAAAGTCGATTTTAGAACTTTCATAGAAACAAGGATCAGCCAGTTGAAAGTCGAACTCACCTGCTATTTCTTCAATGTTAATAGTACAGGACGGTAAACTACCCGTTAGACGTTTTAGAACAATTGCGTTAACAAGCATAGTCCATGAATTTAAACACTTTGACCCCAAAACTAGAGAGCATAATTTGGAAGATGTTGCCGTAACAACCGCACTCATCCCGAAAATATCAGCTGTTATAGGCTTCACAGGAAGACGTAATCTTCTTTGCATATCTTTAGAGATAAAACTTGCTTCTGAACCAGGATCAATAAGAGCTCGTAACGTAAACTTGTTACCAAGATGATGGACGTCGATTAAAGCAGTAGCGAGAAGAATGCTTTTATTATTTTGAGCGAAAAAGGTCTGGATCTGTGAAGGGTTTGGTTTGTTAGTGGACTGTATGTTGGAAGTAGGTGTTTGAGCTTGTGCACTTTGAGTAGGGACTTCACTGTAACTTGTAGAAGAAGCGCGATGAGCGTGAGGTTGAGAGGGAAGATGTAAAAGTGTGTGATGCTTTTGTCTACAAAGCAGGCAGGTATGAACACTTTGACAATCTTTTTCAAAATGGGTCGAGGCAAGGTAATTGCGGCAATACTTTAGGGAATTTACCTTCGAGATTCGATCTGGGATAGAAAGTTGTAGGAACCTTGAACATAAACGAATAGGATGAGACCCTTGACACAGTTGGCAAGGGAAGTTATTAGCTTTAGTGTGGAAAGTACGCTTATGTTGTTGTTGTGCAGGAGCTTGAGCGGGTTTATTCTTTTGCACCCGAATCGTATTCGACTCCTTAAGATCTGAGACTTACTCTAGTATCTGATACTGGTTTGTTAAAAACAAATCCATTTCTGACCATTTGGGTAGGTCACGCGGTTTTTTAAGTGATTGTTCCCACAATGAAAGCACTTTTTCCGGAAGACGAATTGAACACAGAAACACTAGGATTGGATCCCACGATTTGGTTTCCACGTTATATGATTTTAGAATTGAGAGGCAATCGTTAATATCACTTTGAAGTTTTTTAATGGATTTTCCCGATTCAGTAATAATTGCAGGTAAATTGAAAAGAGATTTTAATTGGCTATTGACCAAGACTCGTTTGTTTTCGTATTGGTCGGACAGAGCCTGCCAAGCAAGGTCAAAATTATCGGCCGTAAGGGGGAATTTACTGACAATATTGTGCGCTTCTCCTTTAGTCTTAGAACGGAGATGAAATAATTTTTGTACCGCACACAATTTTGGATGATTGATGTAAATAGCCGTAAATAAATCCCTGAAAGAAGGCCAGGAGATATAATCTCCATAAAAGACTTCGGTGTCACATGGAGGGACTTTTATGCCGGACGCAGAATCTGTGTTTTGGACACTGATAGAATTGGATTGACTTAGTTTGGTGGATGTACCATTAGTTTCTGATTGAATCAATTCAAGTTTCCGAATTAAATCAATTATCTCACTCAAATTTGTAATGTATGTGGCTGACGAGGAACGATATTTACCTTTAATGGCCTGTACATCTTGTTCTGATGCCGATTCATTAGCTTTTAAGCAGAAGGAAAACGATTTCTTAATTTCACACCACAATTCCTTTAGCTCTATTTTCGTGGCTTCTAAGGTTATAGGGGTTTGATCCACAATTGGGATTTCTTTAAACTGATTGTGAAATTCAGTCAAGTGGTCGGTGGCTATGACAAATTCATCTAACCCGATCATTTTGATAAATCACTAAGAGAACTGTACGCACTCGTAAAATGCGAAATAAAAAAACTGAGAGGAACTCACCCCGACCAAATAGCACGAGACACGAATCACAGACTTATAGAAATTTTTACTTAACTTTAATACGGTGAACTTTGAAATTTTTATTATTTATCATACCATATGTATATATTTATGATCATTAACACCTTGCTTATGCACAAAATTGAATACACGATAAAATATTACAATTGCACTGATCAATAAAAATAGTTCACGTACCTGTTACACACTGATCTCGACTGCAACTGGATTCAGCGCGTTGATGTGTGGTGATGACTGTACTTAATTCTGCGTGTGGTAAATTGTTGTCGTCTTCTGCTGATCGAATGGACGAATAATTAATTAATTTATTAGAGATGTATACATTGATGGATGATTTCGGTGTGGGCAAGATATAGGGATCTTGCATGTGCTGATTGACGATCGTTTGACGATAAGATCGTGGATTTCTTATCTTGGGTGGATGATCTCGGTGCAAGCAAGCTGTAGGGATCTTGCACGTGTTGATCGACGATCTTTTGATGATAAGATCGTGAATTTTTGATTTTGGGTAGATGATCTCGGTGCGGGCACGATGTAAGGATGGATGACCGTCGATGGGTTATTGTAGAGTGATGGTCGTAGACTTCATAAATCCGTGTAAGATATAGGGATCTTACCGTTATTAATTGAATTATTTAATTGATAATTGGGTGCTTATCAAAAAAATATCCGGTTCGATTGGACCAAATGTTAGGGTGCATGTAGATTAGACCCTATTTTGCTGGTTGGAAATTCTCGTGGAGGAGTTGGGACGGAAAGTAATGAGGAATAAAAAAAAACGGGTTAAGTTTCAGTCCTTTATTGAGAGCAAGTTGATCTTACCTCGTTGAGGGTTATTACAAGAAGGAAGTATTAGGTTAGTAGAAAAAGGGAAGTAGGTGGATTTGATATAATAAAGTGCAAACTATGAGGGCGATCTCTTACTTCAAACAATTGAAAGCAATCAAACGTCGATAAAGTAGCAAATTTACATTTACACGTGAACAGTAAACATACTACTTTTACAAATGATTTGAAAATAAAACAATTGTTTTATGTATCTTACAGGACTACAAGTAACTACTCGGCCTTGTCGCTGGATGACACTGCCGCCTGTTACGCCATGGGATGAGACGGACGACGAACAAGCTTGTAGTGGGTTCTCAAAGACACCGGATACCCCCATTCTTGCGATAAGCCCCATCCGTCAACTCTCTGAGGGCTCATCATCATCGCGCGCCCGGAAAAAGAGGGAGGCAAGCCTTGTTGAGGAAACGTTCGTGGACACAATGCACACTGTCCAAGAATTTTTGAGGAAACCACGTGCAACAGCATTTCCTTCCTCGTCTACGAACTTGGAAGATGAGCTTTTCTGTCGCAGCCTCTTAGAAGAGCTAAGGACTTTTCCGCTGCAGCAGCAGAATGAGGCCAAGGTGGGAATGCTAAAATATTTAAATGATTTCCAGATGGAGTGTGTGGTAAAGAGTGGAGAAGGAAAAAAATTACATTTAAGCATTCAAACAGTTATTGTGGTTGGAAAGATACCTTTCCTTCGTCCAGAAAATAACCTGTCAAGGTTTTTCGTACCTTAAACGCTTCATTTCCTCTGTTATTGGTCCCACATCTACGAATGGGCACCAAATCGTGGCTTTCCTGGCGCCACATTCCGTCAATGCGCTCACCATTCATGTTATACGAATCGCAATAGTTTTCTGGGCAGTAAGAGTTGCAATTGTACACAGTATCCGTTATCTTTAAAAGTTGTGCAGGATAACGCAAGAACGATTCTGTTCGCATTTTTGGGATGAAAATCGATGCACTTTCCTAGTATTCGCCAACGAGCTACCAGAATGCGAACGTGTTTTCAATGATTCGGCGTGCTCTCGAAAGCCTATAATTGAAATCATCTTCCGGCTAGTTGAGTAGAATTCCGGGATAGGGTCTCATCAGGTTATGCCGTAAGGGAAACGCACTGTCGCCAACAAAATAATACGGCACCTCTCTTTCCGAATTTGGAAGCTTTTCTTCTTGTGGAAGCTTTACATCACTTTGGAAAATCTTCATCCCAACAGAAGAATTGCGGAAAATTCCGGCATCACTCTGGCTGCCGTATGCTCTAATGTCCACAGCCGTAAAAGTATAATTGGCGTCACATATTCCCAGCAAAACTATACTAAAATATCCTTTGTAGTGGATGTATTTGGATCCTGAGTTTGGTGGCCGCTTGATTTCGATACGCTTGCCATCAATACCGCCAACGCAGTGAGGCATGTTCCAACGATCGTTAAACTCCTTGCTTATATTTCTCCAATCACATGTGTTGAGTTCGGGCATGTACACCGGTGACAATAATTCCCAAAGTACTTTGCACAATTCCACAATTATTATTCGAACCGTAGCGCACCCATCTGAAACGACCAGGCCAAATAATGCGGAGATATTCCTTGAGACAGATACCTGCAGAACAAACAAATATTAGGACCAAGGACATTATTTTCTTATCGACTTACATTAGCGTTAGGACAATTCTACATTCTGGATCTATTGCTTTTCGAATTGATGTTTTCTTCAGCGAATTTCCAACTAAGCTCAGCAGCAATTCAAATTGCATTTTGGTCATGCGAGTTGACTTAAAAAAGATATCAGGATCATGTCTTTTGAATGTGAATGTGGTCTCGAAAAAACCTTGTGAACTCCTTTCCTGGTACAAAGGGCGCACCCACCATCTCCGCTTTTTCTCTTTCAGCACCTTGTATCCAATATAGCCCATCTGAACCACAATCAATAAAAATACAGCTAATTCTTCATCATCCATTTTATTCTAGGTATAATTTAGTATTTAATAGAAAAAAGACAAAATATTTTCCACAACATACTAACCAAACACAATTCCAATCAGCTGAGTTGTGACAAGTGACACTTTTTATTCGACATAACACGCTACACCATTGTGGGGGAATTTTGTGAGTGTAGCGCCACACCATTTGACAGCTCTACGTACTACGCTACCGCGGCGCCGCAGCGGCATGCGTGTTTTCAGCCAGTAAAAGTTCATGGTTCAAATCCTGACGTTACCAAGCATTTACATATTTCTCATTGAAATATATAAAGTCGGTCCGATCAATTTCGAAAGCTTCTGTGAACACTACTGCGAAGACATAACACTGGCAGCAGCTTGATCATATGGCCGGAAAAATTGTTCGCTCTGCTGGATGACCGATTTGCATATGGCACCGGTGATCGGGTAAACAAATACAGTGAATTAGACGCAAAGACAAAAAAAATTAACAAATTTCTCCCCAGTTATCTGGACGCCACCACCGGAGTTTCTCTGAAGCATAAACAATTGAGCTTCAAACCACTACACTAAACCTTTTTCTCTCTCTGTCTATCTTTTTCAACGCCCACACTGTATAACGTTAGGAGTATTCCTAACCTCCTAAGTGCGCGCAAATTATAAACTTTTTTTTTTTAAAAAAGCACCTTTACACAACTAATCGCTGATATTATACATATCTAGGTTTGCATCAATGATTTTTAGGCGATGCGCGGACAAACGAGGAATAGTCTAAGAGCTGGTGAACGTTTTTGAAACGTCATTTTAGCACAGGAAATAAATATATTTTTTTGTTAAACTTAAGCTAATGATCACAAATATCAACGTCTGGCAGGTGTCTGTTGGTGCGTTTGGGGGGGGGGGGGCAAAGACGTTAAAAAAGGGATGCGGTCACGCCATTTCAGCAAAGCTGATTTTTTTTATATGAGTAGTTTACTTGTTTATATAACATATTTTACCACTGCCAGACATTTTGGCTGGGTCCAAAAGGGTGCCAGACAGGCTGAAACCGGTATAAAAATGAGGGTCGGTAACGTCATAATGGCAAGGCAATTTTTTTTTCTAATCGTTAATTGAGATCACCGTGAGTAATTATTCGCAACTGCCAGACGAAAATCCCGGGTCTAACATCCTGCCAGACGCAAGCGAAGTTTGAATGTCGCTACTAAAGCGATGTGCGACAAATGTATCTAATAGCCGATTTTCATCGAAACTATTGAAGCATTTGAAAACTTACTAAGTGTGTCTTATAGGAAATTAAATTCTAAATAAAATAGTATATACACACAATTTTCATATATCCAGTAGAACAGAAGATATTTTAAAAAGAGTCAGTAGCCGCGATATGAAACCATTTGTTTCGTATTAAGATATCATTTTCCTACAAAATGCATCATATGTCTTCTCCCTTCAGCTGTTCTACCTGGGAAAAACAAAACAATCATACTTTCAATAATTTTCGGTTTTTTTTATTGGGTTATATAAATGATTTGGAAGAATATAATTTCCTGTATTACGGTATTTTAATCTTGTATATCATCGTCTTCTTCGTCGTCAGGTTCAGATCCATCATCACATAAATTAAAGAATTTAACAATTTTGGAATAATCAATATGCAATAGTATTGCAATAAAAATAATGCATTATAATATTCATAATGTATGTACCTGAATTCTCGTTTTCATCATAAATATCAGTCTTTCACTAAAGCAGGTAATTGATCACCATCGAACCAAAGAAACTCATATACACCATTATATTCCAACCATCCATTTTCAATTGGGGATAAATTAGTTGAATTTTTTATATGTGCATTTTTCCAAATATTTGAAATATAATGAGCCCGTAAGAAATGTTGACGCAGCTCTGATTTACACGGTGGCAAATTTCCAGCGCCAACATTTTTAAATTTTTTATGGGAATCGTTATTCATGTTCATTGCATTACATGTTTTTGTAAATATCTCATATCTGGATTTATTGACGTAATTTATATTACGGATATTGTACAAACGACATACAAACTCCTCTAAGACTTCAAAAACTTTTTCCCTTGAGCCTTATACATGTACATCCAAAGTACCAAGATCAGTAAATGCTTTTTGATATTTGTGGGACTCATTCAATTGTTTAAAAGGTTTTCGTTTTCCTTTTCTGTAAAATGTAGTATTATAATCGCAACCAGTTGCTGCATGAAATCCTGGTAAGGAATTACACAAAGACTCTCCTAGAGCATTAAACAATTTTGATAAATCTACAAATCGTCGTGAATTTCCAACGCCAACCTCCTTCCAAATGTTCAGAGAGTTCTTTAAATGTTCCATGTTACCTAACATTATCACAATGACGTCTGTATCTGAGGATTTTATTAAAACATTTGAATCTTGATCGATGTTGCAAACATGGTAGACGATTTTGGTGTCAGCTTCTTCATGTTTTTCACAAGATAAATTGTCTTCCACAGTTTTTTTCACTTTTCCATTGTCAGTTTTAAAACAGTAACAAAAGTCATAATTTGTTGAGGTTGTCCATGCTATCTCTCAGAAGATGTTCGCTATCTTCGATAGATGGTGAAAAATAACGATCGAAAATGATATCGATTCTGGGTGCAGAATACCTAGTAGCCACTTGCAATATTTTTTTTTGAGATGTTGCCGAATGTTTTTGGAACTTCCTTTAAGAGATGCAGCATGAAAAAGTCATCGATAATTACAATATCAATATTGCGTACTGCCTGACTATCAACTTTTGCCTCCAACAATTTCATGAGAACAGATTTATCGGTTTTACAAACTGTTCCATCTAAATGGCACATTGATAAAGGAACAGGCATCAAAGGATACGATAAAACTTTTGCAATATCTATATATTGTTCCAGGGTATTGCTAAAGGGTTTGGTGCTGCTCGTCCTGTTGCAATGTTATATAAGAAATCGTTACTCAGTTCTGCTGCAAAAGGATTTATATTTTGTTTACTGTAATGCATAAAATTCTGAAGCTGCACGCAACTTTTTTTCCATTCTACTTCTTTCCAAGTCTGCTGTAATATCTTGAGCTTTATGCAATCCTTACGTGCGATATTATCGTTGATCTTATGCTGTGACTTTTAGACCAGCGTTGACGAGCAGATATCGAATTGGTGAAAAGTATAACTCCTGTCAATCTTTTTGCAGCATCTGCATTTATTGTCTGTTCCAACGTCAAATCTATTGGCTGTCTAAAGAATGCTTTTTCGGTTCTTTTCACAACGAAGGACCTTTTCTCAAAAAGTTCTCTCAGTCCTGGGTGAGGTTCGTCGATTTTTAATAAATTATCGTGGTACTTGACCAACCACCGTGCGTAGTTGGTTTGGTTGAATATAAAAAATAAATTTGAGATTTTGGGCAATATGTATTTAAATAATTCGAAATCTGCAGTACGAATGCTTCGTGTCAAAATTAAATAATACTTAACATAATCTACATAAATCATGTAGAACTGCGGTGTTTTGCCAAATTGTCCATTAATCGTTGCTTCTTGATATGCATTAGATTTTCTTAACAATTGTATAAGGTAAGGATGGTCAATAGTGGGACTTGATGTCTGTGTACATATCATCGCCAATTTCTATTTGTTTTTTCTTCATAAAACTTTCAAAATGTAAGATCTGAAAGCCCAAAGTCATTAAAGGATGCAGTCTCTTGCACGTGTTAAAATGCTTTACAGCTATAAATCCAGCTACTGAACCATTTGCTAAAAGTTCACTATCCACCATTACATAAGTCAATCCAGAATCATCTATAAACTTTCCGATGGCTTTGAAATAAGCCATCGTAAGTGGAAGCTGCCTAGATGAATAAAAAGGTAATTGGATCTTGGTTTTTCAGTTGCTTGAATTTGAATAGCGGCTGCTGACTCTTTTTAAAATATCTTCTGTTCTACTGGATATATGAAAATTTTGTGTATATACTATTTTATTTAGAATTTAATTTCCTATAAGACACACTTAGTAAGTTTTCAAATGCTTCAATAGTTTCGATGAAAATCGGCTATCAGATACATTTGTCGCACATCGCTTTAGTAGCGACATTCAAACTTCGCTTGCGTCTGGCAGGATGTTAGACCCGGCCAAAATGTCTGGCAGTGGTAAAATATGTTGTATAAACAAGTAAACTACTCATGTACAAAAAATCAGCTTTGCTGAAATGACGTGACCGCATCCCTTTTTTCGACGTCTTTGGGGCCCAGCCCCCCCCAAACGCACCAACAGACAGCTGCCAGACGTTGATATTTGTGATCATTAGCTCAAGTTTAACAAAAAAAATATATTTATTTTTTGTGCTAAAATGAGGTTTCAAAAACGTTCACCAGCTCTCCGACTAGAAGGCCTACAGTTTTATTAGTTGTATAGATAGACAGATTAACGGAATCAAGCATCTGTCTGTGGTGTCATAAAACTAAGTCAGTAATGCTATCAGGGAATTTTATAAAACATTTCTAAGAATTGTGTGTCAGACTGTTATAGCTTTTTTTCTGATAGTGGCTGTAGGTATATCATAAATTCCCTAATATCTTCTATTATTCAAACGGCTGTGCGAATACTTTTATCTGTCGTCGTATTTACTTTCGAACCCTTCAGAGAGCTGGTTGGCTGGGTAGGTATCTGACTTCCTCCTCTTGCTAAGCTGAATGGCTCTACTCTACATGGCATCGTCGTTCTCATTTTGCATTTGCGTGGATTTTTGTATTTTGCATAGCTGGCAATTTCTTTCTTTCGCCCAAAGGGAACAAGTCCCCGAAGATAAAAGGATTTTCAAGGACTTAAACCTCCGTACACTTTATCCAAATAAGATTTCCCTCACCTTCTTAGGTTTCATCGTACCGGCCATTCGACACAGCCGACGTCTATCGACTTTCTTGTGGCGGTCGCGGTCGTCGCACCATCACATCCTTCGCAATCTTCGTCGCCATAGTTGTCGTTAAAGTGCATCGTCCATGGTATGCATTTTTAATTACACCATTTTCGGTTCGTTGTTGCGGTTTTAAAATGCAAATGAGTACAGCAGAAATGCATTTAATTTGCATGACGATCTTTGGAATACGGGGGCCTTAGTGCGATGGTCGGATAGTTACTTAGATGGGTGGGTGTATATGTGATAGTTATAAAAACCAATTGCGACGAGAATCGCGATAATTTCTCTTCATTTCTGTGTCTGGCGTCTTTGGGATTTGAATCCTCAAGGAGTGCTAGAAAAAAAGGGATACTAATCGGCTTACAGTTCAAAAGGGAGAAGCAAGGAATAAGATATTTTATATTACTGGACGTTACTGCGAATACCCAAAGTGATATTAATGTCTTTATAAAGAAATACTCCAGTATCCTGAAGGTAAACACTGCAAAGTCCTTCTCTCTGCTTTCAGAGTGAAATTGTTTTTTAATTGAGTTACTCGGCAACTAGTTCTTTTATTCTACAGATATGCTTTTTTTCTTTAAGCACGAAGGAACCTACTCTTTTAAAATGGTTGCATCTATGTAACTGGATAATTCTGGATATTGAAGGAGTTTTTTGGCAAAACAGGCAATCTATCACCCATGGCTTTGGAACAGAGAAGAGTTAATGAATCTTTAAATGACTACCCATGAAGCAGCGTCCTCTCGGCTTCGTTATGTTCCTTCGTCATAGATGATAGTAATAAAACTTGATAGTTGGTTACTCTGAGGATGACCAATGACAGGAATGGGAAGAATAAGTGACCGTATACTTATACATATATGACTCTTGCCATGCTGCATGTAAAGACTAGCCAACAGATAAATCAGAATAACAGATGCTGTCGGCCGTTCAAATGCGGACTCACTTTCTTTATGTATTTAAACTTGGACATAATGCGTCTCTGGCAGTGAAAAACATTACTGACGTAGGTATATATTTGAGGATGTAAATGAACGCACCATTCGGCGTTGGTTTCGAAAGTCCGTTCGGGAGATTTTAGCGTCGAAAACAAACCACTTGGGAAATCGGAAACGGTAATTAACGAAGACAAGAGCAACGATAGGTAAGGACTCAACTAAATTGATGCGGGACATTGTAAAAAACGCCAATGGCGATTTAGGCCCCGGTATACTGTCTTCGCATTTTAAGAAGCTACTGAACCCAAAGATAAGCAGAAGCGTCATACATTACGCTGCTCTTGGCTTGGAAAATGATACATGGTGACCAGATAGGAACGATAGGAAAACAAATTTAAATAAAACAACAACTGTGTGAGATATAAAATTGATTCTGGCTTTATTTTAAAACTACATTCATACCATTATGTGTGGAATAGCACATCATTTAAATGGCCGCCTCGGCTTCGCTGGCAGTGCTTCAAGCGGTCGATTCAATTTTTGATGACTCGGTCCAATACGTACGGCTTTATTCTGGCAATAGCGTTTCGAATGTTGGCCTCGAGCTCGTCCAAAGTGGTTAGCTTGTTAGCGCGCACTTGCACCTCACAATAATTACATCTATCTAGCGTAGACTAAGGACTTGACGTAGATCCAGAGAAAATAATCGAGTGGTGTCAAGTCGCATGATCGCGGCGGCCAATTGATGAACGCTCGCCGTGAGATGACCCAGTCGCCAAATATCTCCTTCACAACTTTGAGCGTTTCGTCGGTTGTATGGCATGGAGCGCCGTCTTGTTGGAACCACGGCTCGGATATATCGATGTTCTCGAGCTCTGGAGCCAGAAAGTCAGTTAACATCGCTCTATACCTGTGACCATTGACCGTAACGGTGTCTCCTTCCTCATTTCGAAGAAACAAGGTCCGAGATGTCGCCATGCCATAAACCGCACCAAACAGTAAATCTCTGTGAATGCACTTGTGGATTGTGTTCGCTCCAATAACGGCAATTTTGCCTGTTAACATAGCCGCTGAGACAAAAATGGGCCTCGTCCGAGAAAATAATTTTTTGGCCACAATCCGGATCTACGGCCGACATTTCCAGCGCCCAATTAGTGAACTCATGGCGTTGTCTATGGTCGTTCGGCTTCAATTCTTGCGTCAGCACAATCTTACGAGTATATGGATGTAGGCGCAACTCCAACTGGAAAAAAAGCCGGGTTGACTCTCTGGCGATGCTTAATTCAGCTGATCGACATTTCTGGGTCTTCTTCTAAACTGGCCACTACGGCGTCCATGTTTTCTTCATTTCGCACCAATCTCTGTCTGGTTGGTAGATTAAGGTCCAAAAGAGTGTACTCACGCTCAAACTTTTCCACGGTGCGACGAATTACCTGCACAATAAAGCCATGATGACGACCAACCTCACGACGAAATTCACGTTGCGTATTTACAACTGAGCCGGAATTTCGATAATATTTTTTTATAATTCCCGTACTTTTGGCAAGGGCGAAACAGGCGCTAAAATATAACAATTAGAAAAGGTATCATTGCTATCTGGTCACCCTTTTACATATATTGGATGCAAAAATAACATGTCAAGAAATAATTACGGCTCTAAGTGAGCTGAAGGATGGAAATGCTCCAGGATTGATCGAATTTCAATTGAATCTTACAAATATTGATTTGAGAAGCTCATTGGCAAACTTGACATGGCGTAAATTCCCAGCAGCTTAAGGAAGCGTTAATTATCAGGGAATTTCATTCTTAAACGCCTCGTTTAAAGCTTTTAAAGCGATTCTTCAAAAAAGTTTAACTACTCGGATTAAAGCAAACAAGCTTCTTAAGGAATACCAAGCGGGATTTACACCCGGATATTCAACAATGGACCATAAGAAGCACTGTAGGATCCTTCGTTGTCGAAGGTAAAAAGTTGTACGCGTTCTTTGTCGACTGCAAGGCGGCATGTAAAACCGTGAACCGAAATGCGCTACTTTTAAAACTATTCAATATGGGAATGTCAATTAAATTTGGGAGAGTCCTTCAAAGTTTATATGAAGATACTTTGGCAGCGATGTGGAATGTTGATGCATTATCGGATTGGTTCCAGACAAAATCAGCAGTAAGACAAGGATGTTCGTTAAACTGGATCTTATTTGCGCTTTTCATTGAAGACATAGTGTACACTATTGGTCGCCGGACATTAAACAGATATAACAGCACTAATTGTTCTCCCGGCAATCAATAACAAGAAACAAGAACAGAACTAAGACGAACAGATGAATAAAAAAAAAGCAAAGTCTTACATTCAATCGGTACTTCTAGGCACCAACTGACAAAGCATATCGGACCATCAGTCCGCATATGCCAATTAAATATCGAAGGCATAAGTAGGTCGAAAAGCGAATACCTAGCAAAGATTCTGAGTGATTATGACATTGACGTAGTCGTTATCCAAGAGACGCATGCTGCAACAGAAAATAGCCTATAAACCCGAGGGAAGATTCCAGGGTACTCGCTGATTGGCGCAACCTACCATCTCGCATATGGAACAGCCACCTTTGTCCGAGACAAATTCTCTAACGTACACTTAGTAGAAGAAAACACTGAAGACAACATATATACTGTCACGATCAACGCCGCTGGCCTGAACATTGTGAATATTTACAAGAAACCAAACACCCCCTGGGCTAGCAATATTTTACGTGTACTCCACGAGCCCACTGTGTACATCGGCGACTTCAACAGCAACCATAGCTTGTGGGAAGTATGCAGCAAATGATACGAATGGAGAAGCACTAGCTGATTGGGCCGACTCCAACAACATCTACCTAATCTTTGACGCTAAAGACCGAGGGACATTCCACGCAAGAAGATGGCGCCGCGACAACAATCTCGACCTATGCTTCGTATCGAGTGATCGGGAAAACCGAGCGCTCCCAGCCACCAGAACAGTTCTCTCAGATTTCGCCCATAGCCAGCACCGCCCTGTCATAATTACAATTGGCATACCTACAACTACCACTTGTTAATTCCATACCCCGACGGCAATGGAATTTTTGCAAAGCCAACTGGGCAGAGTTCTCTAAGCAATTAGACAGTTGCATTCGATTCATCCCTCCAGAAGTATCCAACTACGAACGCTTCACTGGGCTGGTCACAACTATTGCTAAAAAACATATATCACGCGGATACAGAAAGGAGTACATCCCTGGATGGAGCGCCGAAACTATACGTCTCTATAAAGCCTTTGAAGAAAGCAGGGACACCGAAATTGCCGATGAGTTCCTTAGGTCATTAGACAAAAGCCGGCTCAACAAATGGCAAACTGCGATGGAAGACCTAAACTTCACTCACTCAAGTCGTAAAGCATGGAGTTTGCTAAGAAAGATTGAAGGTGGAAATGTGTGCGCCGGAAGCCCAGCTGTTAACCTCAACGATGTCGCAAACCGCATACTCAAAATGTCCAGAGCACCAGCAGCATCAGAACCAAACGTGATCTTAAAACTCTAAAACAGCAATGCCCAGAGACAACAGTGTATTCAAGGCCAGTCACACTAGAAGAAATATCAACTGCCTTGACGTCGGTGAAAACGGGTAAAGCAGCATGTTTCGACAATATATACCCTGAGTTTCTAAAACATGCCGGGCTCAATACTCAACGATGGCTGGCGTCGCTTTTTTCCAAAATTATAAAGACGGGGCAACTCCCGCAGTATTTTAAGAAAACAAAAATCATAGCTCTTCCTAAACCGGGAAAACCAGCTGACAAACCCGAAAACTACCGCCCAATAGCTCTCCTCTGCTCCTGCTACAAATGACTGGAGCGAGTTATCTTCAACAGGATCAGCGCTATTACAAATCACCATATCCCTATCGATCAAGCTGGCTTTCGGATTGGTCGTAGCTGCACGGACCAGGTACTAGCCCTGACAACATATGGTACATTGAATTCGGATATGAAAAAATGCACAACACGTCTGTGGCGTTTATAGATTTGACAGCAGCTTATGACACGGTATGGAGACAAGGCCTAATCTACAAGTTGCTAAAGATTATACCCTGTCGGAAAACAGCTAACCTGGTCAACAATGTGCTATCTAACCGGACATACCAAGTCTTCCTAAATGAAGCTAAGAGCGACATAAAAAAGCTGAACAATGAGTTACCACAGGGGTCAGTACCAGCACCAACTTTATTTAACGTGTACACCCACGATATACCTCTGACTGAGTCGAGAAGTTCTCATATGCTGATGATATTGCCATAGCCACAACAACACCAGAGTATAGCAGTAACCGAGCGAACTTTAAACTCCGACCTGGTAGTCCTGAACACATACTTCACAGAATGGCGTCGGTGCCGAAGTATGTCAAAGACCGAGGTCTGTTGCTTCCACCTAAATAATAGACTGGCATCCTATAAACTGAGGATGGCCTTCAATGGTGCTCTGCTGAACCACAATCCTAACCCGAAGTACCTGGGGGTGACGCTGGATAGATAATTATGCCACCGGAACCAGTTCTCAAACACAGCGGGAAAATTGAGGACGAGGAATAACATCATCCAAAAACTTACCGGTACGACATGGGGTGCAAACGCAACATCACTTCGCTCCCCAGCAATAGGGCTTGTATACTCTGATTTTTCCCTCTACTGCGTCGTCCCTCAGGGTTAGATTCAAAGGCTCTGCGGGCCGGAGCGTTGGTGTCCATTCGCTCTAAATGTCCTAGCCATCTCAGATGTCCAATACGCAGTTTTTTGACTAGATCGATGTCACTGTACAGCTCGTATAGTTCGTGATTGAATCTTCTCCTCCAAAACCCGTCAACGCAAACGGGACCGAAAATCTTACGAAGAATTTTTCTCTCGAAGCGAGAGTTATTCTTCGATTGATTTCTCCGCTGATCTTGTTTTTCGAGTTTATAGCAGAGCCAAGGTAGATAAAGTCCCTTACTACCTCGATGTTATTGCTGCCCCCTGTGACGTTTTGTCCAATTCGTCGCTGTTGGCTGTCCCTTCTTGTTGACAGCATACACTTGGTTTTGCCCTCGTTTGTCGCTAAATCCATTTTGGCCGCTTCCGCCTCAATGCTTGCAAACGCACCGGTGACAGCTGGCTGAGATCTTCCGATAATGTCTATATCGTCGGCGTATGCAAACAGTTGTACAGACTTGTGATAGATTGTGCATCCGGTGTTGGCTTGTGAGTACCGTACAATCCGTTCAAGTACAATACTAAAGAAGTCACATGACAGCGCGTCACCTTGTCTAAAACCTTTTTTGACATCGAAGGTCTCGGTGAGGTCATTACTGACCTTGATAGAGCAGCGAGTATTCTCCATCGGCATCCTGCATAGACGGATAAGTTTGGCAGGGATGTCGAAACTAGACAAGGCTCTATGAAGCTCTTCTCTATAGATGCTGTCATAGGCGGCCTTGACATCGATAAAGAAGTGGTGAGTATAGATTTGGAATTCTTGGGTTTTCTCCAGGATCTGCCGAAGTGTGAACATTTGATCGATGGTGGACTTTCCTGGCCTGAAACCGCACTGATAGGGTCCAATCAGGCTGTTGATAAAAGGTTTCAGGCGTTCACACAATATCGACGAAAAGATCTTATGTGCGATGTTGAGGAGACTGATGCCTCTATAATTGGCGCAGTTGAGGGTGTTTCCTTTTTTGTGGATCGGGCAAACGATACTGGGATTCCATTCATCAGGCATACACTCATCTGACCAAATCTTCGAGATGAGTTGGTGTATGCACTCTATCAATTCATCACCAGCTGCCTTGAAAAGTTCGGCCGGTAAGCCGTCAGGTCCAGCAGCCTTGTTGGATTTTAGCTTGGATATTGCTATCCTCACTTCGTTTTGGTCAGGTGGATGGAAATTTTGACTATCATCGACTATGCTGAATGGTTCATTCTGCCTGACAGCGGGATGTTGGTCTTCGTCGCCGTTATACAGTATGCAGAAGTAGTTTTTCCATATTCTCAGCACCAACTGTGATTTTACTACGAGGTTTCCATTTTCATCTCTACAGGTTTCTGTACGGGTATTGCTTCTCTGACACGTTCTTTTTACCTTTTGGTAAAACTTCCGTACATTGTTCCTGGAGTATAAACTTTCGATATTCTCAAACGCGCGCTTCTCATGCTCTTTCTTCTTCTTATGGAGAAGCCGATGTTCTTCCCGTCTCTTTTGCTCGTAAAGCTCACGAGCAACTCTCGTTTTCCTTTGCAGCACCGCTTTGCATGCCTCTTGTTTTGCTGCATGCACTCTCCGGCATTCTTTGTCAAACCAGGGGTTTCGCGGTGGTGGGCGAGCGAGACCCTTCACATCAGTCGCGGCATTTCTGATGGTATGTTGGCAACATTGCCACTGGTCTTCGGCACTTGATGCTGGCAGCATAGGGGTGATTGAGATATTTCGGGATACTCGTTCAGCGAAGAGTCTGGAGGTCTCTTGCGATTTTAGCTTTCCGACGTTAAATTTTTTCACAGTGATTCTTCTTTGTTGCGCAGTTTGGGATATCCGCATTCGTACCTTGGCTACTACAAGGTAATGATCCGAGTCTATGTTGGCTGCTCGGAAGGTCCGGACATCCAGAATACTGGAGGCATGCCTTGCGTCGATCCCAATATGATCAATTTGGTTGATCGTTACATGATCATTGAACCGCCATGTCTGCTTATGAATATCGAGTTAGGTAACCATTTGCGTGGTGTCGTGTAGGCTATGCTTACCGACTGCGCTACCAAAGACGTCCTCCTTTCCTATTTTGGCGTTAAAATCGCCCAATACGATTTTAACGTCGTATTTAGGGCATTGCTCCTATGTTTTGTCGATGAGCTCGTAGAAACACTCTTTGGTGGCAGGGTCCTTTTCTTCCGTGGGGGCATGAACACATTATATATATAATAAGCGTTGCCTGTTGCATTTGTAGCAATCACCATAGTAGATGTCACAGTTTTTCATCCTCTTTTTGCCCGGCCCATCCCATCGCATATTCCTGGATGGCGGTAATATCTGCTTAATAGCAGTCTAGGGCCAGCCTCATGCGGTACAGGGTTATCAGTTTTGAAGGAATCCCGAATTCAACCATCACATTGTGGGCGCCGTGGCGTAAGTGGTTAGTGTGTCGGATTACTACGCCTGAGTTTCCAAGTTCGAATCCCAGAAAATACCAAACATTTTTTTCACGGTCCCACCTCTCGCGAGCGTCTGACAAACATCCGAGGGTATTGTTGTCACGAAAAAGTTTCTCAAATCGCCGTTCGGATTCGGCATTAATCTGTTAGGTCGCTTCCATTCGTGTGAAAAATATAACGCACACAACCTGAGTGGTTGCGAGAAGCTAGACCCTATCACTCTAAAGAGCTTTTGCGCCAAATATTTGTATTTTTTTTGTAGAGCTCAAGACGATGAACGGTCTTAAAGTCGATAAAAACGCAATGAGTTTCGACTAGAAATACGATGGTCTTTTCCAGGATTGGCCTTGGTGTGAAAATTTGGTACGTTGGACAGGAGCTTGATGCGCCATTTAGCAGAGATGAGCCTTGGTAATTCTTGCAAGACAGGGGATTGTATGGGATCTAGCTCATACTCCAGTCATCGGGTATACTTGCGTCCACCCATACTTGGGCGAAGGCTTAATGCATACTCCCAACCAAAGCATCTCCCATATATTTCGAAGCTCTGTTGGTAGGCTACTAAACCCATTGACTTTGTTGTTTTAAAGCTTTCGAATAGCTACATATTATGTATATGATCTTCCGGATCTTTTGAGTCTGCCTGGAAAAGTCTTCGTCGAGGCAAACTCTGGAGTGTTCTGCAGGAGTATGGGATGGATGGCTCCCTGTTAAGGGCGATTCAGTCTTTATATAAAAACTGTAGAAGCTGTGTTCAGATAAACGGTGTTTAATTAATACCTTTCACTGTGGACGTTGGACTCCGCCAAGGGTGGGTCTTGTTACCTCTCCTCTTCATTGTATATATGGACTGGATGTTGCAGCGCAGCCTTGGCGGAGAATGTTTCAAAGTGGGAGACTTAAGTATTAGTCATTTGCTCTTTGCGGATGATTTGATCATTCTTGGATCCTCTCAAACCGAACTTGAGCGCGCACTCGAAAGGTTTGTAGCCGTTTGTGATGATGCTGGAATGAAGAGCAACGTGAATAAATCGGAAGTAATGGTCGTTTCCAAAATACCAGTGATGGGAAGAGTAATGTCGAGTTATCGCGTAGAATTGGTCAGGCTGGATCAATTTTGAGAAAGATTGGTTAATCTTAGTGTTCAAGCTAAGCTATCGGTTTTTAACTCGGTGTATGTTCCAGTTCTCACATATGGTCATGAAATTTGGGTACTGACTGAAAGAATAAGATCGGGGATAGAAGCTGCCGAAATGAGGTTTCTTCGTGGTGTTGCTGGAGTAACTCGTAGGGATCAACTGCGCAACACTAGAGTACGCGACGCGCTCAATTTTGAGCAGCTAATTCTCCGAACGGAACGATCTATACTTCGATGGTTTGGTCACGTAGTGCATATGCTCCCAGACTGGTTTCCAAGACGTACCATAATTGCCGTGCTATCAGGTAGGCGACTCCCCGATGGGCCTAGAAATAGATGGTCGGACCAAGTCCGACTTCTCTCCTGGAGCCATTTAGGGATTCCTCCTGATGAGTTGGAATCAATGGCGGAGCATCGAGAAAGACGGGGAGTCCACCTGAGCATCCTATCCCCGCGACCCTCATGAAGGATTACCAGGCTATTGAAAATGTATGTATGTATGTAGGATTGCTGTCGAAAACAATAGTAAAACCGAATGAAACACTTCCATCGCATAAAAATTCAGTTTAATTCAAGTTGATATCCATTTATCGATATAAATTCGGTACAATTAAAATTAAGGAAAAAATATATGTGATACTACAGTTTTATACAGCTTGATATAAAAAAAGGTTCATCTTAGAAACGGCACGGTCACAGCACAGTAGCATCAGCGAGCAACTCCCTCTTCCATCGGCTAAAAAGATCAGCTTAAAGCCAGCGTAGAGGTTGTTATGTACCAGAGATGGCAATGGTGTAGTGGTAACATCGTCAATTGCCACGCTAAAGGTTCATGGTTCAAATCCTGATGTCAGCAAGCATTTATTTATTTCTCATGAAATATACAAAGTCAGTCCGATCATTTGCGAAAGCTTGTGTGAACACTACTGCGAAGGCATAACACTGGCAGTAGCTTGGTCATGTGGCTGGAAAAATTGTTCGCTCTGTTGATGGATGATTTGCCCTTGACATCGATTATTGGGAAAAAAGTACTGTGAATCAGAAGCAATGACAATAGTCACAAAAATCTCCCCAATTATCTGGACGCCACCCCCGGAGAATAGCTGAAGCATAAACAACTGAGCTTCAAGAACCACTACACCAAAAATCTTTCTCTCTCTCTCTCTATCCATCCTTTCCAACGCCCGCACTGTGTGTAAACATGTTAAAGGTATTCATAACCCTTTGAGTGCGCGCAAATTATAAAAAAAAAAAAAAAAAAAAAAAAAACCTTTGGACTCTCTCTATTTAGGACTAAAGTAAAAGCTTTACTATCTCGTATGTTCCGACCTCAAGATATGGCCGATGAAAAATGACGGACTGGGCAAAATAATTCTCCATGCCATGAAGCGTATGCAATGAAATACCGCGTGTTCCATCTGGACATTCCGGGCAGGATGGCTAGCTGTCGTGTCCATAAGTGGTTACTTACGTTAACCACCGTAACAGACAGGACTGCATAAGGTGATAGTTGCAATTTCTCTGCTTTCGACTTATACAGTCTTGGGTTGTTGAAATCTGTTTATATATCCACTATCGGGTACCCGGCGTGCGTTGCTGCTGCTCCTAACAAAAAAAAAAAAAAACCTGTCAGGCAGACGCTTGAGGCTAAGCCTATTAGAGGACAGTTTTTTTTTTAGTACTTAAGTATTTAAATATTGTACTAAGTAGTGCATCGATTTTGACCAGACTTCACAGGAACACTCTCGGGCTAATACCATAAATTTAAGCTCAATCGGTTCGATGAATTTGAAGTCCATAGCATACAAACATAGGTACATAGGTAGGTATGATACATACATACATAGAAATTTGCCTTATATTACACTGGCCCAATGAGCATACCACATAGCTGCTGATGAATTTGATTCCATTAGCGTCATGTGGGCTCAAGGCTCTTCTGGTACTCGTATATATGCCGAACATCTCATCTGCGAGGATCCCGATGAGAACCATTCCAGTTCTAATAAAGGCGGCCTCGTCTGAGATCGTTCGAAAGTTGCTGATTGTCTGCAGCGCGCAGAATCTGTATGTTGACGCTCGACTTGCAGAAATCTGACGTTTTAATGACTTTCTTCGAATGAGTCGAGGGTATTCTTAACATTCCAAGATCCAATCGTTGTCCGTAGTCGATAGCCAAGAGTTGTCAACAAATTTTCAGTCCGTATCCGAGGTGTTTGTTTCCGTTTCAGAGCATTTTGTTTTCTTACGGTTGCGGCTGCAGACCAACCGACGACGCATACCCTGTTTTGCGGCACGCTCGCCATTCATCCTCTCGCGCTCACAATTTCCGAAGCAAGTCACAGCTGACACCATGAGTAGGTAAGACTTAGGGCTGCAAGATGATCTGCTGCAGTAGGTCTTTTTCGTTACCTAGCGAACCTTAACCCATCGGAAGCAGCAGCCTGCATCGGGGTCATGGAATCGTGACGTTCAATACCCACTGCGGCAATGGAGACCACGCTAAGTCTCATTCGGCTGAATCTGTTCTGCAGAAATACGATGGCCAAATCAGCGCTCAGACTGATGCAATCAGAATTCTGATTATCTGCATCTCACGGTCACGCCTCCATTTTTTTCAGATGTGAGGTCAAAAATAGACTCGTAGCAACCGATTACATGACTCCGAGGCTGATTTTTGACAGGTGATTCAATATCAGAATTCTTGACAGAAATGACTGAAGAAACGGACAATTTGCTAGTAATGATGAATTTTTCTTCTACACTGACGGTGCCAAAATGGAAGTCGGTGTAGGAGCTGGAGCTTACTGCAAAACACTTCTCATCAACCACCCGTTCAGAATTAACAGCGAATGAAGCGTCTTTCAAGCTGAAATCACAGCCGTCATCCAGCCTGCTAAAATAATCACCAAATGTAGCATCGTGAGTAAATCAACAGCCCTACAGTCGTTAAGGGTCTGTAATCCACAATAATTAGATTTAAACTCGTTGGAATCTGCAAACCACAGCTTAAGGAGATATCATAAGCCAACAAGGTGACCCTGTGCTGGGTTCCAGAGCATATGTGCATATCGGATAATGAAAGACCAGACGAGCTCGGTAGAGTGGGGTCGGCGCTACACATCTCGCTGGCCCTCCCCTAAAGTGGAGGTTCCTATTAGCTCTTTAAATAAACTCGATGGAGATGGACTTACTAGCGAAGCCAACAGACGATGGATCCATCTGTATACATGCGTCACTGCCATAACGCTGCGGCCCGCTTACTATTTGTAGAGAACACGTTCTTTGGTTAGACCTAGCTGTAACAGCACGCGAGTCATCTCTCGCATAATCACTTGCTACTATGCCATGGAGATTCATACAAAGCGTATCGGCGGACCAGACAACGATTTGCACAAGGTATTGGCTGGAGAGTGTTCCTGTGATGTTTGGTTAAAATTGGTGTATTAAAGTACTTTAGTACTAAAGAAAAAACTGTTCTCTAAAAAACTTAGCCTCAGACGCCTGCCTGACAGTTGTGTTTTTGTTTTTTTTTTTGGTAGGCGCAACAACGCATGCCGGATACCCGTTAGTGGATATATAAACAGATTTCAACAATCCAAGACTGGATAAGTCGAAAGCATGGAAATTGCAACTATCACCTTGTGCAGTCCTGTCCAACGCCTGCTGTGCGAATGCTATGCCCTCGCCGACAAGACAATGAGGACTCTCAATACCTACTTTTTCACTGAGTTAGATAAACTACGCATCATTGAGCTGAAAGACCTACTGAGATTCATATCCTTACGTTGGTAGTACTAAACCAGCGGTTTTCTCTTTCCGAGCTGAAAGACCTTCTATGATTCGTATTCTTATCTAGATGGGTGAAAATTCAACATTGCTCTTTACAGGTTTCCCGGGTAAAAATTAAATGGGCACTTTATGATAAAGAACGAAGTAGATAATTATCGACGAAAGGCTATGAACAACTTTTATGCGATTAAAATAAATTAAACAAAAAAATCCATACAATACCGAGTCCAATTACTGGAGGTCTTTATTGGGAGGCAGCTAAGATCCAAGTGCCGAGAGCAAGAAAATTTGTTTGTACATTAATTTATAATACTAAAGCAAACTGTTATACAATGTAAAGAGAGCACAACTAGAGAATAGAATTTACATAGCGTAACTTATGTGTGATTTGGGAAATATTTACTAGTTAGAGAGTAGGATTTAATAAAGAAATTTAAGGATGAATAATCTTTGAAATATTTCTAAACATTCCCCCGGCCCTGAAACGTAGTTTCAGCAAGTGGGAAGCAGAGCCAATTTGTGTACTGGTCGAACGAGATTCCCGTTAGCGGTTCGTAAAGTCACAACTCGGACATGTCCGTCCTTGCCAGGGTGGATTGCAGTAACTCTTCCCAGCCCCCATTTTCCCGGTGGTAGTTTGTCTTCTTTGATAGCAACCAAGTCATTGAGCTGAAGATTTTGTTGCGGTTGCAACCAGCGTGGCCGTTGTTGTAAGGAGGACAGGTACTCCATACTCCATCGATTCCAATAGCTCCGGATCTTTGATTGTAAGGCTTTCCACCTGGATACACGATCGAGGGATACTTCTTCATATGGTTCAGGAACAGCAGAATACGGCTCACCTAGAATGAAATGGGCAGGTGTTAGTGGGTCAAAATCATTGTCAGAATTTTGGCAAAGTGGGCGAGAGTTCAATAGAGCTTCAATTTGGGTGAGAAGGGTATAGAGTTCTTCGAAGGTTAAACTGTCAGAACCGATTACGCGATGAAGGTGTCTTTTTACCGACTACAAACCGCCGAAATGTGGTGCTGAAGGGGGAATGAAGTGCCAGGTGATGGAGTCACGAGCAAGAGACTGGGCTACGAGAATGTTATGGCGCTCTGACAAGGTGAGAAGATGTAATTCGGACAATACTCTAGCTGAACCACGAAAGTTGGTTCCGTTGTCCGAGTATATGTGCAATGGTTTTCCTCGTCGCGCTACAAAGCGGCGTAACGCAGCTAGAAAGGCTTCGGTAGTCAGATCACTGACCAACTCCAAATGTATTCCCTTTGTTACCATACATATAAATTAAGAGATGTTTCCTTTGGTATTGTAGGTTTTTCGACCATGTTTCGATTTGATTAGGATGGGGCCGGCATAGTCGCATCCACAGTGTGTAAAAGGTCTGCTCATCTGAATCCGTGGGTCTGGTAGGTTTCCCATGAGTTGGGTTGTCGTCGCTCTTCTCTGTCGAAAACATTTCATACAACCATGCGTTATTTTTCGTAGCAAGTTTCGACATCCAAGGATCCAGTAATCCTGGCGAACCAGTACAAATAGTGTTGTCACTCCAGGATGTAGCCATCGTTTATGAGCGTCAAGTGCGATCAGCTTGGTAACGACGTGTCCTTTGGGAATGATGATGGGATGTTTCGCGTTGAACGAGATGTCTGCTTCCTGGATGCGACCTCCAACACGTAGAATTTGTTCGTCATCTAAAAATGGACCCCCTTCTGGTAGGGGTTAGAATATACCCGAGGTAGGCATGCCTGTCGTAAGAGGCGACTAAAATCCACCCTCCGTATACCGAGTATGGCGTATACAAAAAACATGCAATGAACAAAACAAAAGATTTTAATACCCCAGGTGGCAGTCCAGGTAAACTGGAAAATCCACCCTCTTCGGAGGTCGGCTCTACGGATTCTGGGGAGAGCCACTTATTGCATCTTATAAATCCCTTCTCAAAAAGTGCAAGGGTATCTCGATCTCCACCAACAAGATCGAACGTCTCCGGAAAAAGAAGTCCGCCGGAAGCGCAAACGCGTGAAAAACGGGACTCAGCGAAATCTAAAAGCATTGAGGAGGAAAACGACGTACTCCGTACCAAGCTTAGCGAAATGGAGCTACTCTATCGTGAGCTCAAGAAAGAGGTAGATTTACTCAGGCAAGAAAATAATGCCCTAAAAAACACGTACCTACAAAAAGAAAATACAGTTAGCCCACATCGCTCACCTAGTCGCGAATACCAGACGGATGAAGAAGAGCTAACACGCGAAACGAACTGGGTCGAAAAGAAACGACCTAGCAAAAAACGGAAAGCTGGTTCCTCACCGGAAGTCGAGCCACAAAAAGATGAAAAGCGCAAGGAGGTGCAAAAAAAGCAACAACAACCAAAATTACGTCTTCCGCCACCGATAAACGTCGTTGGAATAACGGACTATAATAAGTTGCATTGCCTCCTTAAAGGAACACTGGCATCGAAGTTTAAGGTGACATCTCTGCGAAACAATACGTGGAAAATCAATGTCGATGATGTCGACGGTTACCGATCAGTATCTAAAAAATTGAATGCTGAAAAGATTCAGTGGTATACTTATGAAAATAAGTTAGAAAGACCACTGCGTGTTGTAGCAAGGGGACTCCACCCCTCGTGCACTAAAGAAGATGTAATGCACGACCTTCAAGGCAAAGGCTTTAAAATTCTGATGCCGTCAATATTATCAAGAAGGAGAAGCAACAGTCGGAGGGAGATCATGAAAAATTGGTAAAGCGCGGACTTCCACTATTCATGCTTAGTTTTGATAAAGACGAAAATAAAGATATTATATTTGGTATCAAGACTATTCTTAACATCGTGGTCAAAATCGAACCTATGCGTAAGAGCTCCAGATCGATCCCGCAGTGTAAGCGCTGTCAAGGCTTCAATCATACGCAGACTTACTGCCAGAAAGAGCCGCGATGCGTTAAATGCGCAGGCAAACATCTCTCGGAAGAGTGTCATCTAAATAAGCAAACACCAGCCACCTGTACAAACTGCAAAGGAAAACATCCTGCGAACTATCGAGGTTGCGAAGTGGCGAAAGAGCTCCAAAAACGGCGCGATACGCTAAAAAATTCGATGCGTTCGAATATGAAACCAATCAAGAACAGACCCAAAATAGCTACGAAAAAAGCAGCGAAAGATAGAAATTCCGTCAATATTGACTTAAGATCGGTTAATGATAAAAAATCCGAAAGTAATAGAGATAAGGTGACAGAAGCAAAATCTCCGAATATTGGCGTGCAGTCTTATGCTCAAGCGGCGAAGACAGTTAAGAGTGCGTACACGACCGACAACTCACGGGAGATCAAAGCAAGAAACCGTCCAAACTTTAATGTAAAGACTCCTACTCAAGTTGCGACATTGAAAAATGGTGATAGAGGTAGTTCAGAAGATCATGTATCCAATGTTTTTTCCCTAATTCTCGCGAAACTTGAAGAGCAATGCAAAACAAATAAACTAATTTTCGAGAGACTAGTTGCACTAGAAAACAACATTCATAACACGCGCACTTCAACCCGAATATGAAAGAAACGCTTAAAATTCTTACTTGGAACGCCAACGGGCTCATACAAAGACTCGACGAGTTAGAAATATTTATACGAGAAAAAGATATTGATATATGCTTAGTCTGTGAAACTCATCTGACAAAGCAATCGAATATTAAGATAAGGGGATATAGCGTGTATCACGCCTTTCACCCATCGGAAAGAGCCAGAGGCGGATCATCTTTGTTTATAAAAGAATCTATCGAACACTCTGCAGAAATAAAGATTGAATTAGAAGCAATGCAAGTAAGCACGGTACGCGTTAGAAATAGACATTTTGCCTTCAACATTTCGTCTATATATTGTCCACTGCGATGTAAACTTGAAGAAAGTGATTTCACAAACATCTTCAACTTCCTTAAACCAAATTTTATTATTGGTGGCGACTTCAACGCGAAACACCCCTTCTGGGGCTCAAGGTACGCCTCTCAGAAAGGGAGAAAGCTTTATAATGCGGGTATGCAATACAGTTGTGATTTTTACTCGACGGGTAAACCAACATATTGGCCGACTGATAGAAATAAGATACCAGATCTGATTGATTTCTTTGTTGTTAAAGGAATATCTGGCAACTGTATAAAAGTTGAAGAAAGCTTTGATCTCTCCTCTGATCATTCTCCAATCATTATGACGATAAGCGAAGCTCTGATTAAAAAAGTACGACCGGCCAGATTAACCGGCGCGAAAACTAATTGGGATGGCTTTAAAAAAGATATTGAAGCAAATATTGAGCTGAGCGTATCACTTAAAACGCCCTATGAACTTGAAGTTGAAGTAGATCGCTTCGTCGAAATCTTACAGGATGCCGCGTGGAAGAATACTCCCAAACCAACGAGAACCCCGGCCAGTTACATTCAAACTTATCCGCAGGAAATAAAAGAGATGATTAAGGAGAAGAGAAAAGCGCGTAAAAGATGGCAACAAACTCGGGCTCCGCAACATAAAGCCCATCTTAACCGCTTGTGCAACTCACTAAAAAGATCTATTAAAGACCTTAAGAATAATCAAATACAAACTTACCTAGAAAGCTTAACGGCAGAAAAAGATTCTAACTATTCGCTTTGGAAGGCTATAAAAGGTATTAAAAAACCTCAAATTCAAGCCGCGCCAATTAGAAAAAATCAAGACGAATGGGCCAGGCATGATAAAGAAAAAGCGCAAGTTTTTGCCGCCCACCTGGAAGAAACTTTCAAACCGTTTGATGGACAAGCTCTCATTGAAAATACAAATACGTCGTATATAGACAACAGCGTAATAAGAAATGCAACACTTACCGAACTTAAGGAAGAAATAAAGAAACTTAAACCTAAGAAAGCTCCTGGATACGATCTAATTACGGGAGAGGTTCTTAAAGCACTACCAAGAAAAGCTCTAATTAAGCTTCTGTTTATTATAAACGCCGCGATTAGACTAGAATATGTTCCCAGTCAATGGAAAGTCGCCGAAGTTATAATGGTCCTTAAGCCTGGAAAACCGCCGAATGAAAAAACGTCTTATAGGCCGATTTCGCTTCTTCCAATTATATCCAAAGTGTTCGAGAGAATATTGGTTAGGCGAATACAGCCGGTAATAGAAGAAGGGCATCTCATCCCGGATCATCAATTCGGATTCAGAAGTAAGCATTCTACAGTTGAACAAGTACATCGTATAACACATGTAATCGAAAAATCACTTGAAGAAAAAAAGATTTGTTCAAGCGTATTCCTTGACGTTTCTCAAGCCTTTGACAAGGTCTGGCACGAAGGCTTAAAGTTTAAATTACGACAAGTTCTGCCAGAGCACCTATATAATATTTTGAAGAACTACCTTACGAATAGGCTATTCCGCGTCAAATGTGGAAACGAATATTCTGATTTTAAGGAAATAATGGCTGGGGTGCCGCAAGGAAGCGTTCTCGGTCCAGTCTTATATCTATTATACACTCGTGATATACCGCAAGTAGAAGGCACTGAGCTAGCTACATTTGCCGACGACACTGCTATCTTGACAGTAGGTAAAACGGTCGAAGATACTACAGAAAAACTGCAAGAAGCTTTGGATAGAGTAAATGAATGGACAAAGATTTGGCGAATCGCACTCAACGAGACCAAATCTGTTCATGTAAATTTTACTTATAGGAAAATAAATAACTTGCCGATCTATTCGAACTCGGTTCAAATCCCGTTTGCAAACGAGGCTAAGTATCTTGGAATGACACTTGATACAAAGCTGAAATGGAAAACGCACGTAAAGAAAAAACGCAAAGAATTAGATAATAAATATAGAGAAATGTATTGGTTACTTGGAAAATATTCCAAGCTTAATATATATAACAAACTGCTTTTATATAAGCAGGTGCTAAAGCCCGTATGGACATATGGTATACAACTCTGGGGTTGTACCAAAATAAGTAACATCCAAATTTTACAAACCTTTGAGAACAAAGTGCTAAGGGGTATTGTTAATGCGCCATGGTATATCAGAAATAGCGATATCCACAGAGATCTTGGCATTAAAATAATCGAAGACGAAATTAAAAACTACGCGAAAAAGCATAAAAGTCGACTAGAAAGTCACGCTAATATAACAGTCCTCCAAGTTTTGGATGAAAGAAATTTACTTCGCCGTCTACAAAGAACTAAACCTTAGACTTAGCGCGTTAAGTAACCGCGTCTAAACTGCGGAGCTAGCAGGAACTTCTAATGGGAAGCTACCTGCAAAACGTCATTATTTCGCGAAACGAAAACTACTTGATAAGTCGAATACTTAGTTGTAGTAAAAATAAAAACAAGTCTGTTTTGAAGGGAGGTTTTTTAGTGGGTAAGAATCCCACACTACTATGAGCACGCGCTGTCGATCCTCATAGTGTCTTGTTGAAGATTTTCACCTACCCTCGGGAAAAAAAAAAAAAAAAAAATCTAAAAATGGATTCAAATTAGAGATACTACAGGTTTTGGTGAAGTGACCATGCTTCAAATAGTAGGTTATGTTTTCTCCAAAGTGCAGATTCTGTAGCCATCTTATCACCTCTCGTTTGGCATTATAGATTTCGCATGGAAGAAGTTCATATGGAGAGGCCTCCGATAGGTGTCGACACTTTAGAATAAACCGACGCATGTAGGCAACAGTTCGAATCAATCGATTCCACGAGGAAATACGGGAGGATAGAACATCCAGGGGGTGATCAGGATTAGCTACGAAGTAAGACTGCTTGTGCTGCCTTTTCTCCTCCTGCTTGCAGTCTGGATGTTCCTCGAAGTTTAGCATAATAGGCCAATTGTCATCACTTTTTCCTAGCCAAAGTGGGCCAGCCCACCAAATAGGGTGTGAGATAAGACTTGACGGTGCTATACCGCGCGAAACACAGTCTGCAGGATTCTGATCAGATCTGATGTGGAACCGCCGGTTCCGAGGTATGGTATTCAAGATCTCAGCTGTTCGATTTCCGACGAAAATGTCCCAACGCCGAGGTGGTGACGACAGCCAAGAAAGAACAACTTTTGAATCGCACCAGGCGAAGACGTTTGAGCACGTAATATTTAAGGATCCTTGAACAGCATTGAGTAGACGTGAAAGCAAGAGTGCTCCACAAAGCTCTAACCGAGGAATGCTAAGTTGCTTAATAGGAGCAACTCGAGTTTCAGCTGCAACGATATTGGTTGCGATAAGTCCATTAGGAAGTATCCGTCGCGAATAGATAACGGTGGCATACGCGGATGCCGATGCATCCGAAAATCCGTGCAGCTGAAACGTGGCTTCTGCGATACCGATAAAACGAGGAACGCGAATTTCAGTCAGCATGGGAAGTTCTTCACGACTTTTACACCATTTCTTTACGATTTCTTCCGGAAGAAGATCGTCCCAATCAAGTTTTTTATGCCAGAGTTCTTGAAGTATAATCTTCAGCTGCACCACCGAAGGAGCAATGAAACCGAGAGGATCGAAAATTCTTGTAACGTCTTTGAGAATATTGCGTTTTGTGACGGGTTCATTGGTAACCAGATTAAACCGAAACGAAAAAAAGTCAAGCTGTGCATTCCAGTATAACCCAAGAACTTTGACCCACGAATCTGATTCATTTTCAAACGATACTATATCATCTTGCAGATGTTCTTCATCCTGTAGAAGCTCGGGACAATTACTTTGCCATTTACTTAAATTTAAACCGGCTTTTGATAAGAGCTTCACTAAACATTTCTTTTTACGAATGGCTTCAGGTAGCGAATCTCCGCCTGATACCACATCGTCCACGTAAAAGTCATTAAGAAGAATTTCTGACGCTACCGGAAATTCTTCGCGATAGTCTTTAGCTAATTGTTCCAACACGCGAACCGACAAATATGGCGCACACGATGTCCCATATGTTACTGTTTACAAAGGGAAAAGTTCTAGGGGATCTGTTGGGGATTTTCGCCAGACAATCCTTTGGAAATCAGTGTCTTTATCCGTCACCCAGATTTGACGAAACATTTTTATTATGTCAGCTGTAAAGACGTATTGATGCCTACGAAATCTAAGACTCACAGAAAAGAGATTACGCTGGATGGGCGGACCGATCATAAGTGATTCATTAAGCGAATTTCCGTCAGAATCTTTAAATGAGCCGTCGAACACAACGCGGAGTTTGGTTGTAGCGCTATCTGGTTTGAATACCGCGTGATGAGGCAGATAAAATACATTTGGTTTGGAAATTTCACTCGGAGGGATCTTAGACATATGCCCCAAGTCTAAGTATTCCTTCATGAACTGGGAGTAAGATCGAGATAGCGTTTCATTGTGTGAAAATTTCCTTTCCATCGACTTTAGCCGCGAGTATGCACCCCCGAAGGTGGTGCGAAACGCGGGGTAGCCTTGAAGGGTAAATTGACTATATACCTTCCCTGTTTATGCCTTCGATGAGTTTGCAGGAAATGCTCTTCAATCGCTCTATCCTCCTGTGAAGAAATCGATTTTGGATCCATCTCTTGGATATTCCAGAACGCTTGTAAAGTGGTGTCGATGTCGATAAGAGTGTGATTGGATCGAATAGTTTGTCCACCGCCTGAGAATAATTTCCCAGCGAGAACCCACCCAAAGATCGTTTTTTGCGCATTAGGTTGATCTTGAGTGCCTTTAACGATTTCACCTTGCAGTATATCCCAAACTTTATCCGCACCAAGTAAAATGTCTATGGGATTGGGCTTATTGAAAGAAGAATCTGTTAGATCCAAATCAAAGATGTATTTCCAATCTTTGACGTCAAATGGAATGGTGGGTAATGTTGAAGTGACGTTTGATAGAATGTAAGTATCTACCAGGATACTAACCGCATCAAACCGAGATACGATGGCCATTGAGACCAGACCCCTAGACATTCCTGCGCAGGTCGAACCGATTCCACTTATTGGTATTCGAGCATTTGTTCGCCTTAGCCCGAGTCTTTGTACACAAGCTTCGCTAACAAATGAGACCTGCGACCCCGAGTCTATTAAAATTCGAACTTGTTGATAGTTTCCATGCGTATCTTTCACTTTACCAATCGCGGTGGGTAGCAAAGTTTGAGGGATGGAAAGTGTAGAATTAACCGAGTGATTTATGACGAGATGATTAGACTGCAATGTAGTTGATGTACGATTTGAGGAAGGCAAATGAAACCGAGATGATGAAGGCATTTCCGACTGTGAACGATTATTGTCTATGTTAACCGCGACAAGATGCACCAGGCTATGGTGGCGTGAGTTACAAGTCTTGCACCGAAACTTTGACTGGCACCGATATGAATTGTGGCCACTACGTAAGCAATTAAAACATAACCCTTTGGATTTGACGCAATCGCGCTTATCTTCTACAGCCATTGAAAGAAAATCAGCACATTGTGGGAGAAGATGTATTGCATAGCATTTAGGACATTGATTAGTCGACGACGCGTGCATACTTCGCAAGACTACGGGTTTGCTTCTGCTTCGCGAATAAGAGATTTGCACGATTCTAGCGCCTCACAACGGCGCTCTAAGAACACAAGGAACTCCTCGATGGTGGGATAGTCTTTGTCTACACTATCAGCTGACCAAGCTTGTCTAGTTTCAGGATCTACCTTAGACAAAAGGGTAAAAATCATCCAAGGATCCCTTTCAAGAGAGTTAAATGAATTGAGACCCCTTAGTACCTCGTCAGCGCCATCTGATATCTTGCGAAGAACTCTCACATTTTGATTTACAACAGAAGGCAATTGCATGAATGTTTCTATTAAACTGGTGATAAGATAACGCGGCCTATCGTATCGTTTAATTAACCTTTCCCATGCTAGCTCATATGTAGCATCAGAGACTGGCAAGTGAGTAAGCAAGTTCAAAGCTTCTCCACGAAGCGAAGAACGCAGAAAATGGAACTTCTGCACAGGGGATAAGCTGTCTTTGTTGTGGACTGTACTTTCATACATATCACGGAAAGCTGACCACTCGCGATAGCTACCAGAGAAAGGCTCAAAATGAATTTTTGGAAGGTAGTTATCGTAATAAGGCAATCTGTTCGAATTTATTTGCTGCTGGGATTGAAGAGCTTGTGGAGTAGTTGTAGTAGCAGTAGGAACTGTTGGAAATGCGGGAACTGTGGAAATTTCGGGAACTGTGCCAAGTGCGAGAACTGAATGTACCGTATCTTTTTCAGCTTCCTGTGACTGCTCAATAGGTGGTCGATTAACGGGAACCGTGGCGAGGGTGTCTGATTCAGGTTTCGATCTTTCCCGAGATGAAGAAAGTAAAACGGACTTTACGAGTAGGAATTTTGTTTCAAATTGTTCGCATTCAGGTTCAGGATTGAGATAACCTTCCTCCTCAAGAAAGTCATACATGCGCTCTTGAGTAGAACAAAACTTTTCCCAAAGCTCATTTATTTTCTCCAAGCGCACCTGCAACGCTAACTAACGTCTTCTGTAATTTTCTCAGAAAAATTAGCTATTCTTGTTAGAGATCCTTTTAAGTGACCGCGATACGCGCGTAAAGCCGAAAATGTATGAGACATCTTTATAGAAATGAATGAAATGTCTATCTCAACGAGTACGAAAACACGTGTACAAGTGTTGCTCCGGTATCGAAAGAAATATAAGAACTATTTAAGAATTATTTTAGTAATATTATAAGCATGCGAAAAATTGTTCAGACACGTGCAAGTATGTGCATAAAATATCATGCATACATAGTTCATTAATTCATACACTTGTTCTTAACTGCACCCACAGCAAAATTGTCTAATAAATCACAGAATAATTAGCCACACTTTGATCAAATCAGATTTGCATGCGTTGTACGGGATTATTGGAAACTGTTCATGAAGAATTGAATCAACCCGATCTCTGTTAATTCCAAACGAAAGAAAATTGGTTCAATGAATACGAGAGTACGAAATCCAAACCCGAAATCCGGCTCGATTTGGACCAAAAAATGTATGATAAAGAACGAAGTAGATAATTGTCGACGAAAGGCTATGAACAACTTTTATGCGATTAAAATAAATTAAACAAAAAAATCCATACAACACCGAGTCCAATGACTGGAGGTCTTTATTGGGAGGCAGCTAAGATCCAAGTGCCGAGAGCAAGAAAATTTGTCTGTACATTAACTTATAATACTAAAGCAAACTGTTATACAATGTAAAGAGAGCACAACTAGAGAATAGAATTTACATAGCGTAACTTATGTGTGATTTGGGAAATATTTACTAGCTAGAGAGTAGGATTTAATAAAGAAATTTAAGGATGAATAATCTTTGACATATTTCTAAACAGGCACAATGGACTTTGTCGATCTACATAAGTAAGCAGTGACTTATGTCACAGAATACCCATGTACCTCACCCAAATATCATTTACGCGAAATAAATATAGGTGAGGCTCAATGAAAAGTACATATTACCTATTTGAATAGAAAGAACACATTCCAATTACATCTAGCAAATGTCTATTATATTAATCTCACTCTTTCTTTTGTAAGCGTCAAATTTAACCTCTTCTCATGTCATTTCATTCATTGCTATTAGTAGGACAATTTGTTCCTGGTGTTCACATTAATATTCAATTATCACCTCTGTCTTCCTTTTCCGAACACACACAAAACTGTGTAAGAACTACGAAGTGGGGTGGCGCAAGAACTCTGCACTCTACGGGAGAAATGAATTCTCACCGCAGGTAAGAACACCTTAATTACCCCACAGAGCCCAATTTGATTGTTATTAACGGTTTTTGTAGTGTTACAGTGGAAAAAAGGGTCGGTGGTGCGATGTACTCGTAAAAAGAAACCGTAGTTTCGAAATAAGTGGCAGTCAAGGACCAACATCATCTCCCTCTCGATCAAGTTTCAAATTGTTTTGATTTTTTTTTTGTCCTCATAGTGGTTGGCTTTGGGTACTCCCTTCGGAATCCCGCAATCGATGTTCTTACACCAGAAATTTTGCAAAACGAAATCCCCTGCGTCATGCACAGAACCACAAACCCATAGGTATAACCGGCTTTATGAGTAAACTTCCCGGGTATAGTGTAACAAGAATTCAAAGTTTTTAATTAAGTTTCTGTCCATGTTATCGAGTATTGGTGTCACCCGGTGTGTTATAGTCAAATTGTACAACAACGACCCCGACCACCTGCACTGAAGGGTAATATTTCGTGATGTTATGTAAAACGTAAGTTAACTCCTTTTAAGTTATTTTCTCAACTTTCATTCACCTTTTTATCGTCAACCTATCGTCGTCATTGTTGTTGTCGTCGTCCTCGTGGGTCGGCGAACGACGATCCTTTGCGGAGCACAGCGGGAGGCTATCGTCATCGTCATCAACGTGTAGCAGTTGCTTTCATTTTAAGTGATTTTTAGTTTTCCGTTTGATCCTTTCGCTGTTGTTATGGAAAAGGTCACTCTCAAAGGGGCGGTAATGTGCAAGGAAATTTAGAAAACTTTACAGGAGGTGACCAGTTCTTTGCTTTGGTTGTTCCATTAATTGAAACACAGTGTTGCATGTAGGTATGTGTGCATTTATGTGAGTTCATTGTATTCACGAAGAAACAGTCGCGTTAGCTTATAATTGAAGAAGTCCTCGGAAAGCAGAGTTCTGTAAAATTAAAAGGGGCTTCGATTTATGGGGAAGTATTAGTCAAGATTTCGCTTTACCGGACTAAAGACCTAAGGAGAACAGTACTTCGACCTCGGCTTCGTCTCGTTACGTACCAATCGCCTTTTGAGCGCTTTGAAATGACATTTATGAAAAGGCAGCTGTAATTTTTTTGAGAAATGTATTTTCTGTTGTGTTTGGTCTTTCAATAAACAATATGAATAACAAAATTGAAAAGGTTGCATTGATTGCTAAAGTAGCTTTTACAGCTTATTGTAGCTATATGGAGTTGTCGAATCAAGAGGAAAAGAAGACCAAAAGGCCTTGGTTGATTCAGGAACTCAATCTATTGAGAGATGAGTACGGGTTGAATTCTGCTCTCAAGGTACTAGTAGAAGGTATGGATAATCCTATTACGTTGGATGATATAAAGTCTTGTTATGTTAAGACAATAACTAAAAAGATGCCTGCACAAAGCTCCGGTAAAATATCCAGCCCACCATCTTTGCTAAGGAAATCGATGGACATTGTCGGCATCAAATTTAAAAAACTGGAATGTAAACAGAAAGTCGTTGCTAATAAACGTAAGAAGAAGCTGTCATCGGATTTATTTGGCGTAGCTGGTAATACGCCTATATACATAAATCAAAGTTTATCACCCTATAATAGATCTCTGTTTAACAAAGCCAACAAAATTAAAGTAGATAAAAGGTTCTCATTTTTATGGGTTAGTAATGGAGTATTTTTTATGAGAAAACAAGAAGGAGATAAGGCTTTTAGAATTTGTTCTTTTGAGGATCTCGATAATTTATCTGGATTTTTTCTACTCTTTTCCTTTTTTCTAAGTGTATAAATTGAATTGTAACTATGGTACGAGTATTAAGTAACGTAATTGAAGATCCTATAAATAGTTTTCTTTCTCCCTTTTGTAAATATGAAAAAGAATTTTATAAAAGTGTTTTTCATTCTATAGAATTTAAAATAATTTCTTTATTATTCACCAAAACGAAAACAAGACAAAGAAAAAGACTTGAAACAGAAACAAACTCACGACAAATTACGTCCCCCGCCTGCAATAAACGTCGTCGGCATTACGGACTACAATAAATTGCATTGCCTTCTCAAGGGAACTGTGACATCGGAATTTAAAGTAACGTCATTCCGAAACAATGATTGGAAAATTAATGTAGTTGACTCTGACGGCTACCGAGCAATATCGAAAAAACTAAACGCGGAAAAGATCCAGTGGTTCACCTACAAAAATAAATCAGAAAGACCACTCCGTGTTATAGCAAGGGGTCTCCACCCCTCGTGCACTAAAGATGACATTATAAATTACCTTAAAGGAAAAGGCTTGCAAATTATCGACGCAAATAATATCTTAAAGAAGATAAAGCAGAAAACGGAACAAGACAATGAAATCTTGGTCAAGCATGGACTTCCGCTATTTATGCTAACCCTCGATAGAAGCGAAAATATAGACGATATTTATAACGTAAAAAGTATTTTGAATATCGTAGTTAAAATCGAGCCTATGCGTACGAATACACGATCGATACCTCAATGCAAACGCTGTCAAGGTTTCAATCACACCCAGTCATATTGCCAAAAAGAACCGAAATGTGTAAAATGTGCCGGGAACCACTTGTCAGAAAGGTGTGACTTAAATAAGCAGGCTCCGGCGACCTGCATAAACTGCAAAGGCAAGCACACAGCAAACTAACGAGGTTGTGAAGTAGCAAAGGAGCTTCAAAAAAGGCGCGATACTCTCAAGAAACCGATACACCCGAACCCAAGCTTAAGAGATCGTAAAACCGATAAGCCTAGGACCGCTAAGCCAGTCAAAACGACGAGACCGATAAAGGAAAATAAAAATATTGCGCAAGAGAACGTCGCTGGTCCAAGTGCAACGGAAAAACCGCCACAGGTTGACGCGAGATCGTACGCGCAAGTCGCGTCAAACGAAAACAAATTAAGATCAGCTACAACAGAGCCGGTCAGCCAAATATTTACCATTATATTGGAAAAATTTGAGGAGCAAACCAAAGTTAATAAAATTATACTTGACAAATTGAGCAAGCTCGAGTTCAAACCTCGGAAGACAACCAAAAAAACATGTATATGAAACAGCTACTTAAGATACTAACGTGGAACGCAAACGGCCTTCTGAAAAAAATCGACGAATTAGAAGTGGTTCTACGGAAAAATAACATTGATATATGTTTGGTATCGGAAACGCACTTAAAAAAGGGACTTAGACCCAAAATAAAAGGTTACAGCGATTACCATGCGAATCATCCTTCAGAAAATGCGAGAGGTGGGTCCTCTCTTTACATCAAAGACTGTATTAAGCACTCCGAAAACATAGAAATAGAATTTGATTCTATGCAAATAATCTCAGTCTCCGTAAAAATAAACCACTTAAACTACAACATCGGATCTAGTTACTTCCCTCCGGGATATAAGCTAGTAGAAGACGACCTCGTTCGTCTCTTTGACTCGCTCGGACCTAATTTTGTCTTAGATGGTGACTTTAACGCGAAACACACTTTCTGGGGATCAAGATGCAATTCGACAAAAGGCAGATTATTGTACAAAGTCAGCATGAAACGTAGGGTGAACTTTTTTTCGACAGGAAAGCCAACTTATTGGCCAACTGATAAAAATAAAATCCCTGACCTCGTCGACTTCTTTATCGCAAAAGGGTTAACTAAAAATTTGACGGAAGTCGAAGAATGCTATGATTTATGCTCAGATCACTCAGCAGTCACTCTGAAAATAGGTGGAAGTCTAGTAAAAAAAGAAGGACCGCCTAGGTTAACTAGTAACAAAACTAACTGGGACGCTTTCAGAAGAGACTGCAAGGAAAATATTGCTTTAAATGTACCGCTAAAGAAACCGTTCGAAATAGAAGAAGAAATCGACAAACTCGTCGAAGCCATTCAGAGCTCAGCGTGGAAAAACACTCCTTTGCGGAAGACAGAAGCACGGAACAATAAAGTCAAATACCAGCCTGAAATCGAAGAGCTCATACGAGAAAAGAGGAGAGCGCGCAAGAGATGGCAACAATCCCGCGCGCCACCGGATAAAACTTATCTGAACCACCTTTGCAACAAGCTAAAAAATGTGCTGCAGGACCTAAAAAATCACGAGACTTCTACTTACCTCGAGGGTCTGACCGCTGATAAGTATTCAAACTACTCTCTATGGAAAGTCTTGAAGTCCATAAGGAAACCTGTAATGCACTCGCCGCGAATTAGGAAAGCTAACGGAGAATGGGCAAAAGAAGACAAAGAGAAAACAGAATTATTTGCCGATCACTTAGAGGAAACATTCAAGCCGTTCGATGGACAACCGTTGATCGAAGATCCGAATGATAATACGGCACCCGACAACTTTAAAGTAAAAACCGTATCCCTGTCCGAACTTCGAATGATAATAAAAAAATGAAAAATAACAAAGCTCCGGGATATGATTTAATCACTGGCGAAATTTTGAAAGAGCTACCGAAAAAAGTCAAAAGGTCAAGTTGCTCTACATTATAAATGCTTCTTTAAGACTGTTATATGTTCCAAGGCAATGGAAAGTCGCCGAAGTTATTATGGTTCCGAAACCGGGGAATTGTGCAAATGACAAGAAATCATATAGACCCATTTCACTTCTGCCAATAATATCTAAGGTCTTCGAGAAACTAGCCTAGCTTCTCGCAACCACTCATGTTGTGTGCGATATATTTTTCACACGAATGGAAGGGACCTACAGTTTAGTGCCGAATCCGAACGGCGATTTGAGAAACTTTTTCGTGACAACAATACTCTCGGATGTTTGTCAGACGCTCGCGAGAGGTGGGACCGTGAAAAAACTTTTTTTTGTTTTCTGGGATTCGAACTTGGAACCTTATGCGTAGTGATCCGGCACACTAACCACTTACGCCACGGCGCCCACAAACGCTGAAACGATTGCAACCAGTAATTGAAGAAAGACACTTGATCCCGGATCATCAATTCGGTTTTCCGATCAAACATTCCACAATCGATCGGGTGTATCGAATAACGAACGAAATTGGAAAAGCTCTAGAAGGGGAGCAAATATGCTCTAGCGCTTTTCTCGACGTATCACAAGCCTTCGACAAGGTATGGCACGAAGGCCTAAGGTATAAGCTAAAGGTAATCTTACCGGAAAAGTTGTACAGAATATTGGAATCTTATCCTGAAAACAGACTTTTCCGTGTGAGAGAGTGAATATTCGGATTTCAAAGAAATCTACGCCGGTGTTCCACAAGGAAGTCGGTCCAATCCTGTTCCTGCTCTACACAAGAGATATACCACAAGATGAAGGGACCGTTGTAGCAACGTTCGCAGACGACACGGCTATCCTCGTAATGGATAAGTCAGCCGAATCATCAACGGGAAAACTCCAACGAGCTTTGAACAAAGTATGCGAATGGATAAAAACCTGGCGAATAGTCCTCAATGAGACAAAATCAACGCATGTCAATTTTACGTTAAGAAAGATAAACAACTTACGAGGCAAAATATCTAGGAATGACCCTAGACGCAAAACTTAAGTGGAAACCACACGTTAAAAAGAAGCGCGAAGAGCTCGAAATCAGATTTAGAGAAATGTATTGGCTACTCGGAAGATACTCGAAGTTAAGCGTATACAACAAACTGCTTCTGTATAAGCAAGTGCTAAAACCGTCTTGGACATATGGTATACAACTTTGGGGTTGTACCAAACCAAGCAATATGGCTCTACTGCAAGCATTTCAAAACAAAATACTAAGAGCAATCGTGAATGCTCCTTGGTATATAAGAAATAGTGATATTCACAGAGATCTAGGAATTGCTACCGTGAGCGACGAAGTAACAAATTTTGCTCGCAAACTTCGTACCCGTCTTTATTTTCATTGCAATAATGAAATAATCCGTACTATGGACGTGACAAACCTTGAGCGCCGACTACAAAGAACAAGACCTTTCGACCTAGCGCCGTAAGGAAAAACCGCATGTAATGACGGTATTAGTAGGTGCCTTCACTGGAAAGCTACCTACCTAACGCGATTAACACTACAGAAGCGTAAACTACTTGTTAAGGCAACTTAGTCGTAGTCATCACAAAAATGAAAAAATGAGAGGAACGAATTTCCTACTACTATGAGTACGCGCAGCCGGTTCTCATAGTGCCTCTCTGAGGGGGTGAGGCTTAGCCCGTAGGCATATAGTGACTAGCACTGATGGCATTGTCGGATATATGAATCGGGCATAACCAATGGTACGTACCATTGGTATCTTTTGAAGATTCCTGCACCTCCAGGCGCAACCAAAAAAAAAAAAAAAATTCACCAAAACATCAGAAGCCTTCGAAAAAATGTTGATGTATTCTTGGCTCACCTAGAATCATTTTTAAACAAGCCAGCCTTAATTTTTCTTACAGAAATATGGATTTACGAAAATGAAAAGGTTTTCTATAGTATAGCGGATTATAAATTGTATTCAAAATGTAACAACTCTTATGCGTCTGGTGGTACTGCAGTCTTTGTCATTGATAGTTTGTTTGACATATGTGAGTTCTGTAGCTACGAGCTGACTAGTTTTGATATGCTGAAGGTTTCGTACTCACTTCAGGAACAAAAATTTGTGTTCATGGGCCTCTATAGACGCCCAGCAAGGAGGTATTCTTGGAAGAATTATCTTCTCTATGTAGTCAGGAACGTACTAAAAACTTGTTCATTGTTGGGGACATGAACCTAGATATTTTAAACCATTCTGCGATTTCTGAAAATTACCTATCGTTAATGTCGACTAATGGATTAGAGAGATGTATTCATCATCCCACTAGGCTTTCTAGCTCTTCACAAACCTGTATCGACCATATTTTTGCCAGACTGGATCGTAATGCTAATTTTTCCTTGATTAGTACGATATTAGATTTTAAAATAACTGACCACTGCATGTCATGTCTCTTTTTCAAAGGGTCACAAACGGAGCAATCAATTAATCCTAGCCCTAGTATAACACCAATTAAAATTCACTTTGATAGTCTCATTGCACGCTTGATACGAGAAAATTGGGCAGCTGTATACAGTGAGAATGATCCATCAAGAGCGCTTGATTGGTTTTGTAAGCATTTAAATGATCACGTTGAGATGTGTTCTATAGTGCCTGATACCAGAACAAGAAATATAAAGAGGTTAAAACCGTGGATGTCTGATGTCTTGTTGAATAAAATTCAAAGAAAAAATTAATTACGTCTAAAATGTAAAAAGCAGCCCAATAATATTCAAATTCGCAAAACCTATGAAAAACTATATAAAGAAGTTGCCATTGAGGTTCGTATCTGTAAGGAGAGTTTCTACATGGATAAACTTCACAGAGCTAGAGGGACCTTAAAAAAGAATGGCGCGTTGTAAATGAGCTGTTCAGTAAAAATGTCCTTGCTGATGCACCGACATGCATTAATTATGGGAATAGAGATGTAAGTACTTCCGAAGGCATGGCTAATGTATTCAACAAGTTTGTTACTAGTGCTGCTGCTAATACCCTGGCTTATGCTGGCTTCGGTATAATATCTTATAATGCTTGTGCAGAAGAATGTCTCAGCAAGGATAAAGTACAAGGTGATAGTTTTTTCTTTCTACCTCTATCTCCTTCTGAACTGCTTAGGACTATCATCTCACTAAACAAATCGAACTCATATACTCGAAATAGTTACTCAAATGATTTTTTGAAAAAAATTGCACCAAATATGGTTGATGTTTTAGCACATATCTTTAACCAAAGTATCTATAGTGGAACCTTTTCCGATAGTATGAAGATTGCTGAGGTTATACCTATCTTTAAGAAGGGTGATAGAAAAATATTGGACAACTATAGACCGATATCACTCCTTTCAGTATTTTCAAAATTTTTTGAAAAAGTGGTCAAAAGCAGAGTTATGGGTTTTCTTGAAAAAGTTTGTTCTTCAGTCCCAAGCAATACGGATTAAGAGCTGGTATGTCGACTGAAGATGCACTTTTGAATTTTTGTAATCATATACCATATATGATAGTTTCAATAACAAAAAATATACTGCTGCGCTATATACAGGCTGATTTGCATAAGATGCGACAAAAGCCTAGGACGGATAGGTTGGGTCGAGATAAGAAAAAAATCGTATTGTAGTAAATCGTAGTAACTTTACATTTTGTTTAATATCTCAAAAACTAAGAAAGATTTTTACATCGGGTTTTCGGTGTTTAATTAAGAATTAATAAGAGCATTGAAAAATAAAAATATCAGTGGCAGTTAATAGCGCAAAATTTTGAAAAAAACCATCTTGAAAAAAAAAATCTAAATATTTTTCAAAAATGTTGACTTTGAAATTTCAATTTTCAAAAACTATTCACTGAAATAACTTGATTTAAAAAGCAAATAAAAGAATCGAATATTAGCTTTCAAAATTGATAAGAGCATTGAAAAATAAAAATATCAGTGGCAGTTAATAGCGCAAAATTTTGAAAAAAATCATCTTGAAAAAAAAATTCAAAAAAATTTTCAAAAATTTTGATTTTGAAATTTCATTTTTCAAAAACTATTCACTGAAATAACTTGACTTAAAAAGCAAATAAAAGAATGGAATATTAGCTTTGAAAAAAGCTATAGCACATTGCTGTACGTGTTTCCGTTAAATTTCAATAATTTTTTTTTTCTTTTTACAAAATTGCCCCTCCCATACGATTTTTTTCTTGTCTCGACCCAACCTATCCGTCCTAGGCTTTTGTCGCATCTTGTGCAAATCACCCTGTATATAGATATTACAAAGGCATTCTATACCGTTGATCATGAAATTCTATTAGTCAAATTAGAAAAGGCTGGTTTTAGAGGCTTTATGCTTGATTGGTTTGCTTCTTATCTCAAGAACAGGAAACAAGTGGTTAAGATTCGCGGGACTTTCAGTGAGTGTCTTCATGTTCGAATAGGTGTCCCACAGGGTTCCGTATTGGGACACATTTTATTTCTGATCTTTATAAACTCAATATTTAGCCTGTATTTAAAAAGTAACACAACTGGATTTGCTGTTGATATAGGTTGTTCTTATTCTTATAATTCGATGCTCGACCTAGTTGCAGACATTAACCACGATTTGGAGGTCTTAAGGCATTGGTTCTGTATGCACAAACTGGTCATCAGCAATATGTTTTTTAAATTATCCCCACCGGATCTTCATGTCCCAAATTGTTGTTTTCATAGTGCTGATTGTAAATGTTTATATGTTAGTTCCAATACTTGTAGTGCTATCAGAACCATGGAAACATATGATGCATGTATGAGCTGCTCTTCTAAATGCTTCACTATTGAAAATGTTACTGTCTATAAATATTTGGGATTAAACTTCGATAGTAAAATGAGCTGGGGTGTTCATACGTCTATGCGAAGGAAGTATCTATTATCTGCAACGTATATGATGTACCACCTTAGACAAATTTGCTTTCGAAAGCTTTTAGAAACTGCGTACTACAGCTTGGTACAATCGAAGGTGCAGTATGGACTGGTATGTTGGGGTGGCACTTATTCCAATAATCTTCAGCCCTTGATTGTAATTCAGAAACATATTCTAAGAATCATTTGGAAGAAACGCCGTCGTGAACATAGCTTTTGTCTTTTCTGTTACTCTAAGATACTTCCTTTGAAACATCTATATTTTTACAAAGTCCTTACATTTTTTTTCTTAACAAGTGGTTATCTACTCAATCAGAACCTTACTGCATATGAACTTCGCATATATATGATAGATTTCTGGCTACTATTCCACCTCATAATACTCTCATTTTCTTAAATTTCTATACTGCAGTCGCCCCTAGACTATTAAATAGTTTACCAATTGAATTACGGAGTCTCCGAAAACCTTTTACATTCAACAGAGAAATTAAAAAATTGCTGCTTAATTTTGATTTCAACGAAGTCAATAATCTAATCAGAATATATTTGTAAAGGCTGTATAAATACCTTTTTAAAATATTTAATCGCATGTTGTAAAAGTTTACAACCCCGCAAGCAACTTTTTTATTTTACATTGCGCTATGTCTTTTTCTTTGTTTTTATACAACTCGATGTATCCGCCACTAGTTTCTCTAACTAAAGGATGCATCTTTCTATTCCATTCCAGAACACTTAAATACTTCCCTTCTGACTGAATATCCTATTATTAAATTTTAACATTAGTTTTTAAGTCAAAGTTGTTAATTGTTATTGTAAAATAATTGAATGGATAAATATATTTGAATTGAATTGAATTGGTTCTATGCCTTTAACTTCGATCGGATGAGAAAAAGGATCCCGAGCATTTTATTCAAAACTACACTTGTTAAGAGCACTCTCCGTTTTGTCATTAAAATAGTTCACCCTCTAATCCTTTATGAGAGTCGCGAGGGTAGGATAATTAGGTGAACTCTCCATTATATTTGAACCTCCGCCGTCGACTCCAACTCATCTGAAGAAATCCCTAGACGGTTCCAAGAGAGATGTAGTTGGCGCAATCTCTTGTCCCCTTGTTTACAAAGAGGGACAATCACTCCCATTTTCCAATCACCAGGTGTTTCACCGCATTCCTATGCTACTTTAATGACACGTGAGAGTCATTGCACTCACTCTTTACCAAAAGCCTTTAGCATTTCTGGCCGGATTTCATCCAAACCGGTAGATTCGCCAACTTTTAGCGATTTGATCGCCAAAATCTCGACCATGGGTCTATCATCTTCCTGATGACATGGCTTGTTCGGGATTAAGCAATTCTGAAAAGTGCTCGCTTCATCTCTATCACTCATTGGAAAGCAGGGTACCGTCTTGAAGCACTTCTTCTTACGCGTTGATTTCGATTTTCACGTTGTTGAGTTGTTTGATTTGCTCGACGATTTCTCATTGTTAACTGAGCCGTTTCATTTGCCGCCTGTCTTTCTTGTGTTTGTGATGCACGAAGTCGAGCCATACTAACACGGCGCTGTTCTCGTGCGATTTCTTGTTCATCCGTATTCAATTGATTGGCGATATTCCGAACTCTACTTGCATTACGGGTTCGATGCGAAAGATTAGATCTTCTGGCTCGCGGCATTGTGAATAACACTGAGAAATGAATGTCACAAAAGCAATTAAGGAATTATCGATACATACATGTGCACAAATGTCATAACCTCACAAAATCTTTTTTGGCAACTTACCGTTTGAAAATAGAATTCCACACCAAAATGATCAATCAGAATGAAATGAACAGCGAATTCGAATTGATTTTAAAAGTAACCCACCTAAAAATTAATAGCACAATCCAAAATTAACGTTTGGATTTATTGTCGATGCGCACGCAATCACAAAGAAAAAATATTGTCACAACGTAACGTAAACATAAACGTCATCTATCATGAAGATGGCGTCGTAAAATCGCTCCATACAAAATGTATGGGAAAATGAAATTTCTTCATAATTTTTTTTTTTCGGGGATTTTTCGGGAATTTTCTTGGGTATTCTTCTTGTTTGGCTGGAGACCAGTCCGAATTGGTGCGAATCATCGAAATCGGTCCAGGCGTTCTTGAGTTATAAGCGTAGTAACTAACGTCACTCTCTTTTATATATATAGAAGATAACGAGGATGTCTCCTCAAGCATTTGAAATACTTCGTGCCCTTATTGAACCTCAATTGCAGAAAGCGTCGAAAGCCGATTGAACCTGGTGCTAGGCTATTTTGGGTTCTATTACAAGTCGTTGAATTTACAATGTTTCATTTTTCACCGGAGTACCGAAAAGCAGGTCCTGGCTTGGATTTTACGCATAAGTTATTCAAAAGTTGCAAACATCATATATGAAACGTGTGATATCCTTTGAACCTCACTGATGCCCTTTTACCTGTCACAGCCAACAGAAAACGACTGGAAGCGGGTAGCAAAGGAGTTTGAACAAATATGGAATTTACCTAATTTCTTGCTTTATCGATGGGAAACATTAATATTCGCTGCACTCCAGAAGCTGGTTTGGGATACTACAGCTACAAAGGACAACATTCCATAGATCTCCTTGCCACTTGTGATGATAACTATACATTTACTGCATTAGGAAAAGGAGCATACAGAAGTCCGAGTGATGGTAGAATATTTGCGGAGTCATCATTTGGAAGAAAAATTATAATCGGTGATCTAAACTTTCCACCACCCACTCAGCTTCCCGATTCGGATTATGGTTGTAATCATTTTATGGTCGGTGATGCTGCTTTTCCTTTAAAGCCTTATTTAATGGGTCCTTACCCAGGAAAATTACGCTGGTAAGAGAATTAACTTCAATAAAAGGCTTTCTCGGGCTCGACGCGTGATAGAAAACGCCTTTGGGATATTGGTCGCAAAACGGCGTATTCTTAGAACAACATTCAACATTGTTCTTAGAACAACATTCAACATACCGCCAATCAATATTAACAAAGTTGTGAACGCCACAGTGATCTTACATAACTCTGTGAAACTTAATGACACAGCGGACGCTCGGAGCGCAGACGAATTTATGTCCATCTCAGATGACTCGTTATCTGAGGAGGACCTAAACAGTACAGTAATCTCTCTCTATCTAGACATTAATCTGGAGGAACAAGAGATTCTGCTGACGGAAGGTGGGGCAACAGCCCCCGACGAGCACTAGCTCGATGACCTCCACCAGTAGAATAAAGGTCGCCCAGGTAAACATCCACCATGCCATAGCGACATCAGCCGCATTAGCTAGGATGTTTACCAAACAAAACATGGGCATTGTATTGGGAGACAAAGGACTGTTATGCAAGGATGTAAAAGTAATTTGGGATATAAGCGTGACCAACCCAAGGGCATGTATCCTTATCAATAAAAAAATTAACTTTCTCCTACTTTCAGAATTCGCGACGCGAGGCTTGGTGCCATTGCAGGTTTCCTTAAACATCGACACAGTACACCGTACCATCGTCATCGCTTCTGCATGCTGTGCTGGGAATGGACCAGCTGTCCCAACAGAACTGCAGCGCTTAGTGGAGCATGGTAATAAGCTCCAAATGCTGCGGCTGATTGGACGTGATGCCAATTCCCACAATGTTATATGGGGGAGCACCAACACCAATACCAGGGGTGAATCTCAACTAGAGTACATTCTGTGTTCATCCCTTGATATATATAATGTAGAGAATACCCCAACCTTTGTAACTAGAGTTAGAAAGGAAGTTCTTGACCTCACGCTGGGTAGCCCGAGCATCAGTAGGTTAGTCAGGAACTGGAAAGTATCAGATGAGCCGTAATTACCTGACCATAGAATTATTGTGTTGAGTATAATAGTGCATGTAACATAAGAAATGTAGTCAGGAACCCAAGAAAAACGAATTGGGAGGTCTTTAAAGAAACCCTAGACAGTAATCTGGAGCTTATCGATCACAGGAGGGCTCCAGCACACTATCTAGAGTTAGAAAATTCGGTAGAGGGCCTTAGTACCACAATTACAAGCGCATTCGAATCGAGCTGTCCCATAAGCAATAGAAAGGGTGGGAAAGATGTGCCATGGTGGAGCACCAACCTAACAAAGTTACGTTCTGATACACGCAAGTTGTTTAACACAGAAAAGCGTAATGAAGATTGGCAAAGCTACAAAGAGCTAAGAAGGGCGAAAAAAGAAAGCTTCAGGAAGTTCTGCGAGATAATAAACAGCACTCCTGCTGCAGCCACTCGTAGGTTATAAAGCCCTTGCCAAATCGGGTGGAATGCCAATATCACTTAAGAAACTAGACGACAGTTTTACTGAAGATGAGGAACAAAGAGCATTACAGCTCTTAGATACTCACTTCGCCGGAAGTTCGCAGAACACCTGTGACAGGAGCATGACCAAAACGACCAGACCTCGGAAGGAAGATTGGGAGATTGCAGGGGCTATCTGTTCCACAGGGAGAATTGAGTGGGCAATTAGCCCCTTCCAGCTCTTCAAGTCACCAGGTGTGGATGGTATTATACCAGCCCTATTGCAAAGGGGGCAAGAAAAACTACTACCACACCTAGTGAGAATAACAAAAAGCAGTCTTGCATTGAGATATATTCCAAACCAGTGGAGACGGGCGAAAGTTGTGTTTATATACCAAAAATGGGGAAGAAGGACCCAACACAGCCTAAGTCATACAGGCCGATCAGCCTAACATCGTTTCTTCTCGAAACAATGGAGAAAGCTGTGGATAACTACTTAAGAGAGGATGTACTTAATGCAGCGGGCAGATCCACTGAGACTGCTCTTTATCAGCTGACGGAAACCATCCAAAGAGCTCTTGAAACAAGAAAGATAGTAATCTGCGCCTTCCTAGACATCGAAGAGGTATTTGATAACACTTCGCATGAAGCTATTAAACGAGCCCTTGACAGAAATGGAGTCAGCAGAACAGTATCTAAGTGGATGAATGAGTTGCTGAGAACAAGATCAGCAGAAACTCAGATATCACGTAGAATTATCAAGGTCAACACAACAAGAGGATGCCCACGGAGGAGTGTTATCTCCCCTAATGTGGAGTCTTGTTGTGGATGAGCTTCTTGAAAAATTAACAAACTTTGTAATTAATTGTCAAGCCTACGCTGATGACATTGTACTGATTGCCGGGGGAAAATTTGAGGAAAACCTATGTGATATTATACAAAGGGGCCTAATAGTAACTCAAGAATGGTTGAGCACGTCTGGGCTCAATATAAGCCCAGGTAAAACCACAATAGTACCGTTCACGAGAAAAATAAAATTTGAACTGAAGCCAATCCGACTGTCGGGCACGATACTGACACAGGTAAAGGAAGTGAAGTATCTAGGACTACACCTAGATAGTAAACTCTTGGGGAAGAAACACGCAGAGGAGATATCCAAAAAGGCCACCCGTGCTGTAATGATATGCAGGAGCATAGCGGGTCTTGGGGGTTTAGTTCAAATATTCTAAGATGGATGTATATTGCCATTGTGAGACCAATGATCACTTATGCAGCAATAGCATGGACAAAGCGAACTAGTCTAGTCACAACGAGGGAGACACTCACTAAAGTGCAAAGACTTGCGTGCCTCTGCATCACTGGGGCCATGCAAACGTGTCCAAGTGCAGCCATGGGAGTACTCCTGGAGCTAACACCGCTCCATCTTGTAGTGGAGCAAAATGCACAGCGGACGATCCTAAGGATGGCAACAGAAGGTATTGGAAGGGAGAAATGCGTTGGTTCGAGAGAATGCGATGCACTTCTCAAAAAACTTCCCATCTTATACCATACGCGAGGAATTCAGAAAAATGGAGAAAGAAGACAGGGCAAGAACCTGGAACAACACCACAGGCCTGAGGCAAGCTAAGAAACTGCTGGGATGTTACAACCGGAAAAGATTCGAAGCCTGTACCTGCCAAGGCAAAGTAAGAGTGTATGAGCACAGATAATAAAGTTACATAGATATCGCATGCAGAGCAAAAAAAAAAAATTACCACTTTTTCAACAACAATAAAATTCTCAAACCTAAGGGTTGTTGCATCACGGTATGAAACCATTTTAAGTTGTATGTCGTGGATATCAACCATTCGCCAGTGTGTTGTAAGTTCGATATACGGATATTTTTTTCATATTTCGTTTTGCTGCAACCCTTTATTTTGCTTTACGTTTCGATCGATCTTGCAAACGAACATATACGAATGACTGACTGTGTCGCTGGTGTTTATCTGGATCGCTACACTGTGGTGTGTTTGTGTATGTATTTATTGATGAGGCACATCGTACATATACATATGTATATATTTTGAGAAGGACGTCAATCTTTAAACTTAGACTTAGGTAAGTTTAGAAAATCTTTCATCTTTGCGGAGAAGGACCTCTAGTAGTTCAAATATTTCTTGCGTTAGATGCAATAAATTATTAGAAAAATGCGCACAAGAAGAGAAAACAAATTCTGAATTGAAAAAAGATATATTAAGCTGCAGACTTTAAATTCAAAGCTTGAGACGAAAACTTCGCTCTAGAACTTAATCGCATAACGCTCTATGAACTAGCAAAATATCAACTAGTTTATCACCGCAAATTCAAGTACTTGATAGTATTCATATTCAAGTACTTGAGATATATCAGAGCATTGAACATTTTTTTGTGGTATATTGATGGGGCTGTCCAAGTCCAAAAAATATAATGTTGCCGAAAGAGAACTTTCCGAAAACATTTTTACAGATCTCAGAACGCTTATAAATTTCTTTGAGATAGGCTGGGATTTAGACTTCCACACGTATCAAGATTTTATCGTTGGGCTCCTGTTAAAGGCTTTCAACCTGGATTCAAAAACAATGCACACTGTTTTCTGAAAGCAAAGTTTGCATCATTAAGCCAACGTGAACGGAATGTGGTACTGATATTTGATGAAATTAGAATTCGTCCAAATCTCACGTACAATATCAAAAATGACTTAATTGATGGATTTGAAGATCAAGGAGTGGATCGAAAAAGATTGTAAGGCAACGAAATTTGTGTTTTCATGGTAAACGCCCTCTTTGATAGCTGGAAAACTATTTTAAACTATTTTGTTTCAGTAAACTCTGTCAAAGGGGTTTTAGAAAATAATTTGACAATTTGCCAAGAACTTGGTCTGAAAGTGTGCGCTATAGTTTGCGACCAAGGACCTAACAACAGGAAAGCTTACCAATTATAAGGTGTTACAGAAGAAAAGCCTTTTTACAACTTTTAATAATGAAAAAATATTTTGTTTTTATGATCTTACTCAAATCTGATTTGCTAACTCCAGATGGTAATGTTTCCTTTGATGTTTTCAGAGAAATATTCAATTTAGAAAGAGATAATGTGGCTAAAACATGCTTGAAATTTACAAGTTCACACATATCCCCAAATGCATTTGAAAAAATTAGTGTTCGCTTGGCAACGAAAACCTTTAGTAGGACAACGGCAGCATCAATACAAACTGCTCATCAACTTAATTGCCTAAAAAATAGTTCAAATCGAGCTCTAGCAACACAAGCGTTTACATTAAAAATGAATAATGCTTTCGACTGTATGGAAGTGGGTCTCATTACGATAAAAATATTTTAAAGCGAGGAGTTCAGGTCGGAAATCCAGCTTATAATGAGCTTAAACAATTCTTGTCTTACTTAAGATCAATGCAAGAGTCGACTAATATTCCAAGGAACTTTTGTCTAAAAGGAATGGTACAGTCAATAAACGGGGTTTTATTACTTAGTAAAGATATATGTGATGGTTTATTCGGGAATTTTACTTACAAAGAGAACTCATCAAGATATTTTTTTTTCTATTATTCCCAGTAAAGGCGGTAATAACAAAAATCCTTCTGTGTACGAATTTAATGTTTTGATGTCAAAAATTCGGTCCTCAAATCTGATTGCTTTCTCTCCTCATAGTAATTGTGATGATGACGATGTAGAATTTTTAAATTTAGATACATACCTCCCAGACTCAACCGCACACATCAAGATTTTTTTTTATTACCTGAAGCACGCGAGGAAACTGTATTTGATAATACTTTGTTCGAAAAAGTGATAAATGAAATCAAAATTACAAATGGAATTTCATTGGAAACGACTGCAATGCGTTATTTTACAGGATATCTGGTGTTTAAAATGCTTTTAAAAAACAAGAGTGCAAATTGTTCGAAATTATTTTTAAAAAGTGATGAACAAATAACATGTCCGTCAGAATTTTTCATTTTTGCTAAGAATTTTTCCCAAAATAGTGATTTTGGAAGTCTCTTAGCGCCAACTGGTGAATTTTTCAATATTTGTAAGCTCCATTTCAAAGTATTCCATACAATTTTTAGAGATCGTCCGCATGTTAGAAATATAAGGGAGAGAATGGCCTTGGAATGCATGAGAATAACAAACCTTAGAGACTCGAACTGGTTTGATGAGCAAAACCAATGCTTTGAGCATCGTAAAGAAATTCTTTACTTTGCACTTCTTATTCTCTTGCGAAAACATTGTGCCTGGAAAATCCAAAAAACAGTTACCAGTAAAAATTCAAATTTTGTCAGGAAAACAAAGAGAGCCACGGGGACCTCACTATAAACCAGCACCCCAAGACAAGCAGTATCCATAGAAATTAAAACTTGGCTGTTATTACTTAAAGGTGCAAGTGGAAGAAGGGCCTACATATGTGTTATTGCAAAAAATTTCAGACAAGCTCAGTTTAAGGCCTTTGTACACTGGTGAATCCAATCTATGACTTCCGTCTATGTATTCAAATTGGGATTTGAATGCCAAGGTAGGCAGCGACAATGAAGGGCTCAAGCATGTAATCGGGAAGCATGGACTAGGCAACCGCAATGACAACGGCGAAAGGTTTGTGGATTTCTGCAATGCCAACCGCCTTGTGATAGGTGGCACCATGTTTGAGCACAAGACCTGCCACAAAGTCAGCTGGGTTTCCAATGACAGGCAAGCAACCTCCAACCAAATTGACCATTTTGCCATCAGCCGCCGCTTTAGAAGCAGTCTCCTGGACGTCCGAAACAGACGAGGGGCAGATGTGGGGATAGTACGTGATCACCATCTTATGATAGCTACTCTCCAACTACGCACTGCTGCAGTTCGAAGATCCCACGAGAACACAAGAATGCCCAGGTTCAACATCGTTAGACTTAGTGATCCCTCAGTGCGCCAACAATTAAGGGAGCACTTTTCGCAAGGTGTGGAAGCAATCAGCAGCTCAATGCCCGCAACCATCCAAGACCATTGGAGTGCTGTGAAAAATATTTTTACATCTGGTGCTGAAAGAATTGTCGGTCGATCGCAGGGAAGACATAGGGCGTGGCTTTCCGAGGATACCTGGAGACGGATTGACGAACGAAAACAGCTAAAAGCTCGCGTTGCAGCTACCCCAGCAGCAGGGAGAAGCGAGCTAGAGTCCCTATATCGCATGAAGATGAGAGAAGTTCAGCGTAGCGTACGACGTGACAAGCGCAACTACATCAACGCGCTGGCTACAGAAGCAGAAGAAGCTGCACGGAGGTACGACAGCAGGACTGTCTACAGAATCACGAAAGAGCTGACAGGTGGTCGCAGCTCCAGCCAATACCCAGTGAAAAGCCTAGACGGCTCCTTGCTCATTTCGGATGAAGACCAGCTCAAGAGATGGAAAGAGCATTTTGCTACGGTTTTGAACCGTGTATTCGCTAGCGATATGCTCCCAAATCAGACTGAGATGCCCGAGGTGAGAAGTTCCCGAATACGCACCACGACTCCCAGTAAAGATGAGATCATTACCGCGATCAAGGTAATGAGCTCTTACGAGCAGCGCCAACAACATCGGCTGAGCTTCTGCTTCCACTTATAGATAGAGCTTGGGAAGCTGAGAGCTTTCTTAACGAGTGGAAAAAGGGAATGATCGTCAAGCTTCCTAAGAAAGGAAATTTAATGGAGTGCGGAAACTGGAGGGGTATCTGCGTGCTGCCTGCTGTAGCTAAGATAATAGCTAAAATCATCCTTGAGCGAATCAAACAACATCTCGAAGACACACTCGATGCCGAACAAGCAGGTTTCCGCTCTGGATCCTCCTGTGCCGACCACATCAACACCCTGCGGATTATCATCGAACAGTGTGTTGAATATCGATCGCCACTGCACCTGCTGTTCATCGATTTTGAGAAGGCGTTCGATAGTGTCAACAGGGAGTTTATTTGGCGTGCCTTACGCAGGAGAGGCATTCCCGATAAACTAATTGCTATTATCAAAGCTACATATGAAGGCTCCAAATGTCACGTTCTGTACAGGGGAAGGTTGTCTGAGGAATTTGAGATCCAAAGTGGGGTAAGACAAGGCTGTATCCTTTCACCAATATTATTCCTATTGGTGATTAGCGATGTGCTTCATGCAGCTTTGTCGACGGGAAACGGAGGAATTCGATGGACTCTTACATCTCAACTGAAACATCTTGACTACGCAGACGATGTATGCTTACTCTCCCACAGAATTATGGACCTCCACCAAATGACAGCAGATGTGGAGAGGGAGGCAGGTGTCGTCGGGCTGAAAATTAATACGGCAAAAACTAAAATTATCAGCCTTGGAACTAACTCATCGACTCAAATATGCATTGCTGGACAACCGGTAGAGAGAGTAGAGGATTTCCAGTATCTTGGGAGTATTGTCTCGACCGATGGTGGAACCGAACTGGATATAACCAACAGGATCGCCAAAGCAAAGTCCGCTTTCGGTATGTTGTCCAAAATATGGCGAAGCAATGCAATCAGTTTGAACACCAAAATAAGACTGTTCCGCTCCAACGTTGAATCCGTGCTGCTATATGGTTGCAGCACGTGGAGAGTGACCACTACTATCACCAGAAAGCTGCAAACGTTCGTTAATAGGTGTCTGCGCAATATCTTAAGGATTTTCTGGCCCAATCGTATCTCTAAACGAACACCTTTACGAGAGAACGGGTCAGGAACCAATAGGCACAACTATCCAACGGCGGAAGTGGCAGTGGATTGGTCACAGGTTCCGAAAGGGTGACAGCTCCATAGCGAACCATGCTATGCAATGGAACCCTCTAACTCAGGATGGCAGAAGACCTGGCGGTCCGCGGAAAACATGGCGCAGAACAGTCGAGGAGGAGGCACGGCAGTTAGGGAAAAGTTGGGGAGAACTCAGACACACTGCCAGAAACCGTACACGATGGCGCGTAGGCGTAGTAGAGGCCCTAGGACCCACAAGGGGATACAGGACATAAGTAAATATGTATTCAAATTAAATAATTTAATAATCCACTTCTGTAGGCCACTTGCCCCTTAAATTGTTGCTATAGCAAGATAACCTTGAACAAGAAATTCCTTCCATTGAATCACAACCAGAATCTGAAATACAAAAACAAAACACAAAGAGAAATAAGCAAAAGCAACAAGCAATTTGTTGTTCCAACCAAATTTGAAAGAACATCATGTCTTATGCACGATTCGACCGAGTTCGATCAAACTGGGACGTAGTAGTAAATCCCATTCGCCTGAAAAAGTGACATATTTTTTTACTCTGCATGCGATATCTATGTAACTTTATTATCTGTGGTATGACCTCCAAACACAATTCCGAAGGAATTGCAATGCGAGGGGAACTCTAACGAGGGAACAAACCTCTCCAAGGTATTAGCAAGGGGCACAATAGACCACTAGGTCGCTGTGCAAAACAGCCCTACACAAATAATAATAATAATACCGAATAACTAATATTAAACTACTTATGTATGTTTTAAACTTTTGCCATTAGCATAACAACTCATGCCACATCTGGTCAAGATAGCAAAAAGCAGTCAATGGGGACGGGCGACGGTTGTCTTCATCCTGAAAGTGAGAAAAAAAGACGCAACAACCGAAGTCCTATAGGCCAAATAGCTTAGAGAGGAAGTATTGGATCATTGCAAAAGTTCATGCCGGATCTTCATACGTGGCGAAAAGTTTGCGGTATGACGCAACCATTGTTTGTTCTATGGACTTGTTGCATACCAATGGATAGGTCGTAGCATCAGAAGTGATTTTATCGCTAGACCTCGTTGAGTTAAGTCAAATTGTGTGTAAAAAAAAAATTTCTAAAATGGAGAACGAAAAGTTACACCTTCGCCATGTAATGCTGTACGAGTTTCGAAAAGGAGTGAGTGTTGGAACTGCAACAAAAAACATTCAGAGCGTTTATTCGGATCGTGATCCTGCTCTTAGGACCGTTAAAAAGTGGTTTGGTAGATTTCGTAACGGTGATATAACCTTGGACCATCAACCCCGTTCTGGACGGCCTTCCGAAATTGATGTCAACATTTTGCGAGCCTTAGTAAAAAATAGCCCGAAGATTTCAACTGAGGAGATTGCTGAGAGGCTTAATATTGATCATTCGTCAGCATTTCGCCATTTAAAGAAGCTTGGATTCACTTCCAAGCTCGATACGTGGGTGCCGCATTGTTTAACGGAAAAAAATAAGCTGGACCGCGTCTCCGTGGCCATATCTCTGCTTAGATGCCATGAAAACAAACCTTTCTTGGATCGTGTCGTAACAGGTGACGAAAAGTGGATTCTGTACAACAACGTGCAGCGAAAAAGAAGCTGGAAACAAGCAGGTGAAGGTGCAGAACCCATGGGAAAAGCTGGCTTACATCCAATGAAGGTACTGTTATCTGTTTGGTGGGATTCCATGGGTATAATTTTGTTCGAGCTTTTTTCACCTGGCGAAACAATTACGACGAATAAGTACTGTAAGCAACTCTCTAAGCTTAATGAGAAAGTTGAAGAAAATCGTCCGGTTTTGGCAAATCGAAAAGGCGTCAGGTCAAATGTCGCCTGACAAACGCTGCAAAAACTGAAGGAGTTAAAATGGGAAATCATTCAGCACCCACTGTATTCCCCAGACCTTGCTTTTTCAGATATTCATCTGTTTCGGTCCCTTCAGAACCGTTTGAATGGAAAGGAATTTGGTTCCCCCGAAGCTGTCGAAAACTACCTTACCACATTTTTTGAAGGAAAACCACACAGTTTTTATGAAAACGGAATCTGCAAGCTTGTAAAACGTTGGGAGACAATTGTAGAAAATAGTGGGGAATATATAATCGATTAATAAAATAGTTTTCTTTAACGTGTAATCGCTTGTGTTTCATTATTAAATCGGGCACGAACTTTCGCAATGATACCATATTAAACACATCTCCTCTTCTTTGACGACAACATGCATACAGACCGGCCAGATCCGCGGAGACTACCCTGTATCTGGTGACGAAAATTATTCGGAGTACACTTGAAATGAAAGAAATAGTACTTTGTAGAAATAAAAGGGGCATTTGATTATACCTCATATCGAGCCATTAAACGAGCCATGGAAAGAAAAGGAGTTAATACATCAGTATCCAGGTGGATGTGTGGGCTGTTGAGCAGAAGACCAGCACCAACTCATATATTACAACGGACAATCAAAGTCAATACGACAAGGGGATGCCCAGAGGGTGGGGTGTTAACACCTCTAATGTGGAGTTTTGTTGTGATGAACTGCTTGATAAACTAACCAATCTCGGTATCAATTGTCAAGTCTATGCTGCTGACATAATATTAATCGCAAGAGGTAAGTTTGACGAAGCTCTATGTGATATCATACAACGGGGACTAAACGTAACTCAGGAATGGTGCCTCTCGGCTGCGCTAAACATAAACCCAGCTAAAATAGCTATAATACCGTTCACAAGAAAGATCTTTTGTACTATCCCCTGGTTGGTTGTTTGAGTAGTAGTTGTCAACTAGCTGAAATCTAGTTCATTAATGAAGCTAAGCATAGTTCGAGCTGAGGAAGAGGTGACATCAGAAAGTGCTGGGACGCCTTTGTTAAAGTGCTTTAGCCTCAGTTTGGCTATGGCCGGGCAATCACAGAGTATGTAATCGGCTGTTTCCGATTAAGCACGGCCCATTTTCTTGAGATGGTAGTTGAGAGAGCAGTGTGCAGTTAGGAAGTCAGTAAGGATCTTAACATTGATAGAATGTCTCTAGTTCTATCTTTTGAGGAATTAATAAATTTCTTGGAATGCCTTAGACCAGGTTGTGCATTCCAATGTGAGAGCATTCGTTCGCGTTCCCAACGAAATAGCTCTATTTTAATCTGGCTAGTGGGTAAACCGCAGAAGGGTTTAGGTCCAATGTAAGGAGATTGGGCACCTAGTCTGGCAAGCTCATAAGTCGCCTTTATGTCCGGGACCAACATTAATGTGATTTCATTGTGTGTAGCAAGCTGCAAGGGGGCAATGTCTGAGTACATGTAACATCAAACGGATAGCGGGTTGTGAGGTGATAATTTTTGTTGGTGGACCAAACCTTATTGCTGTACGGGCATAACACTTACGGCAATTTGTTTTGGAAAACTAACGTTGGATTTTCACTTCTCAGCCCTGCTTAGTCGGAGACGTGTTTTTTGTGTTTGTCTGTTATAATGATAGGGAATTTCAGAGTGAACCTTAGCAACATTCGAGGGCTAAGGAAAAATCACTTTGCCGCGTACGTCCATGTCTGTAAATACAGGCCAGCTGTTTTGCCACTGGGTGAAAGACAGGTGGGTAAGAATTCTGATATTTCAGATTTAAACCTACCTGGTTATAGCCTGGTGCCATTATTCTTTTCTCATCGTGGTCTCGCCATTTATATACGTAGTGATGTAGCCTACCAAATTCAACCTCAATATGGCCACTGCTCCAATCCGGAGTTTAATTTCATGTGGTTAAAATTCAGCGTCCGTAGGCAAATTATTCACTACTGCTTTATTTATAGAAGCCCCAACTTAGACAGCAATTCTACTTGTAATGAGTTTAATGCGCTGTCTGACTCCATCTCAAGAATTGTTTCCCATTTTCCTCGTACTGAGATCGTTATTGCGGGCGATTTCAATATACACAATTCTGGTTGGCTTCGACATTCTGGTATGTTGAGATCTTCGCTGCAGTAAATAATTTAACCCAGATTATAAACGAGCCCACACGAATTCCCGACATTGTCAGTCATACCGCCAACACTCTGGACCTGTTTCTGACATCTCACCCTGATAAGTATAGTATGAACATATTGTCGCCTCTAGGTTCGTCTGACCACTGTGTTGTATCGGCTAATTTCTCGTACATCAACCACTCACTTAAAGAAAAGACTCCAAAAAGAATAGTTTGGCAATACGAGAAAGCCAACTGGGACGGCTTGAACAGCTTCTTTAGGAGATTTAATTGGTCGCTATGCTTCCTCGATAGCGACGTGGATGCCGCCGCCGATATGGTCACAAATACCATCATCCTTGGCATGAAAACCTTTATTCCTTGCAGAGTAAAGAGTATCAAGCCAAAGAAAAATGCGTGGTACGACTTGAGCTGTAAGGAGGCTATTAGGCTGAGGGAGTCAAGTTTCCGGTCCTACAAGGCCGACCCTACTGAGGAAAACATGAAAAAATTCAAACGTGCCAGAAATGACTGTAATGCCTGTAATATTCGTCGTGTAAAATTCAAATATGACCAGAAATTGAGGGAAAAAATTCTACATTGTCCCAAAGGTAGCAGAAATTTCTGGTCATTCGTAAAAAATTTAAACAAATTGTGCTTCATCTTCCAACCCAACGCTCGTTTACAATGACATTCCAGCTGTTAGCTCTTTAGACAAGGCAAATCTGCTCGCAGCACAGTTTGCTACAAGCTCCACACTCCCAGATTGTGCCCTTGTCCCCCTGTACTTGAGCGCGTCTGATACTCTATGGGACAAATCCACTTTTGCACTCGTACAGTAGCAAGAGTACTTAAAGATCTTAACATTCACAAATCCGCTGGTCCAGATGGTATCTCCGCCATAATTCTGAAGAGGTGTTCTTCCACGCTGGCAAAACCACTGCGTAAGCTTTTTCATCTATCCTATTCCTCTGGACTCTTTCCGAGTAAGAACGAGGAAAACAGCATTTGTTCACCCCGTCCTTAAAAAAGGCAAATCTTCTTCTCCCTCCAATTACCGGCCCATTGGACTTACGTCCCTTCTTTCTAAGGTCATGGAAACGTTGGTAAATCGTCAGCTTGTGAAATATCTTGAATCCCGAAAGCTCTTTAATGACCGGCAGTACGGTATTTAATGGTATATCTCACCGAAAAGTGGAACCAATCTCTCCACCACTCTGGTGAAAGTAAGATTGTTGCACTTGATATTTCTAAGGCATTTGACAGAGTTTGGCATCCAGCACTTTTGTCGAAAATGCGTGCATTTAGTATCGATGAATCTCTTCTTCAATGGATTAGAAACTACCTTTCGGGTCGTTCAATACAAGTTGTTTTGGACGGCTTCAAATCTGCAATTCACCATATAAATGCTGGTGTTCCCCAAGGCTCCGTTTTGTCTCCGACTCTCTTTCTTATCTTTATTAATGATCTCTTGTCTGCTACTTGTAATCCAATACACTCATTCGCTGACGACAGTAGTCTCAGCTTCTCATATTCGTTTCCAGACTCACGGCCCTGCTCTTCGGTTGTGGAACTGGAACGCAGCGTATATTAAGCTCATTAAATTCCGATCTTGACAGCATACTGAAATGGGGTACAAAGAACAGACTGAAATTTAATACTTTAAAAACTCAATGCTGTCTTCTGTCGCTCAAGCGAAACCCTAACCCTCAGCCATTATCAATGAATGGCACTTGCATCTCCGAAACCGAAAAACTTTCCATTCTCGGTATGTGTGTTAATGAAAACTTACGTTGGAATGATCACATATTTGATGTCGCCAAGAACGCTGCGAAATGTTTAGGATTCCTTAAACGGTGCAAGAAATACTTTACCCCCTCTGATCTGGCTGCGATATATAAGGCATACATCCGCCCTAAGCTCGAGTATAACGCGCACATCTGGTCTGGTGTACCTAAAACGACATTGCACCTATTAGATCGGATTCATAATCGTGCGTTAAAACTAATAGGGGACATAAACATCGCGGAGTCTATAGACTCACTTGAACACCGAAGAAATGTTTCCTGTCTTTCTTTATTTTATCGATTTTTTTTACAAACAGTGCTCGAGCGAAATAGCCAGTTGCATTCCACCCATTCAACAGTTCTCTCGCAATACTCGCCACGTCCTGAATGCTCATCAGTTCACCCTCAAGCCTATTTTCAGACTTACTGTGAAATATAGAGATTGTTTCCTGAGCCATACGACACGGATGTGGAATGCTATGGAAAGCTCTGTTTTTCTCATTATAACCCACAAGCATTTAAAACCAATGTGCATCGGTTTCTCTAAGGGTAGCCATAATCCCTTGTGCTCGTGCAAATTATAAAAAAAAGGTGTCTGAAGACAATTCCAAACCAGCTTAGACTTATAGTCAAAGGACGTGAGAACCCTGAGTGCTGCTTGTCTATCTGACATTATATTAATATGTGTTCGTCGGAGGTTTCTTCTAATGCATTCTCTGGCGCAGAGCTCGATAGCATTTACCTCTACTTGGAAGATAGTAGTGGATTGACCTAATGGTGTAAAGAGTTCGTAGTTGGGACCAAAGATACCAGTTCCAACCCAATTTGACATTTTTGAACCATCAGTGTACCAATTGATTTGAGATCTTGATTGGGGGATTTGAGTATAGTCCCAGTAGTTGCGGTCAGGGATGGTAGCTGTGAACGGGTAGTTGAGGGAGATTCTTTTGGGCATGAAGTCTGAGATGAATACTGCTGGAGAAGTAAGTAGCGGAATTTTCTCAAGGATCTTAATGTGACCAACTAAATCGGAATTTACGTTGTTTCTTATAGATGAAGCTTTAGAGCACTGGCAGCCGCAGTCTTCATAATATTTATGTGTAGGAGGTGGTGAGATGTTTAAAAGAACTTCCAGCGCAGCTGTTGGGCAGGTGCGCATTGCGTCCGTAATACCCACACAGGCTAGTCTTTGCACCTTCTGGAGTGCGGAGCGGGTGACGGTTTGATTAACTTTATTCCATCATACCAGCGAAGTATAAGTTATTATCGGGATGATGATTGTGGTATAGGTCCAGTGGGTTCTTTTCGGATATAATCCCTATTTTTTGCCGAAAAACCTAGAGCAGGCCCAGGAGGCTTTAGTTGCCTTCTCAGTGGTTCTGTCTATGTAAGGTTTCCAGTTGAATTTGTTATCTAGACGAATCCCAAGGTATTTTGTTTCTTTTGAGAAGTCAATTTTGCATAGGTATATTGTTTGGTGATAGTGCTTAAATAGATAAGGCTTAAATTTCTCCTCTTGGTAAAAGGTATGTTTACGGTTTTTGTTGGGTTAACCGTTAGACCTTTTGACTGGCATCAATTATTTACTTTATTTAAGGCATGTTGCATTTGTTCAGAAATGCTGGATTCATCCTTGCCCTAAGCTACTCGTATTATGACTACGTCGTCAGCGTAGCCTTGGGTAAGAAATCCAAAACTATTGAGATCATTTATGATACTATCCACTACAATGGACCATAAAAAAGGGGACACCCCTTGAGAACAACCCTTAGTAGTTCTAACGGAGATTGAGATTTGTCCAAGCTTGGCAGTAATAAATCTGCTACTGAGCATGGAGCATATCCATTTGGTAGTTTGCGGGTCAATGCCTTTGACATCAGCAGGAGACTTAATGGATTGAAACGGCGTGTCATCGAAGGCGCCAGAGATATCCAGGAAGGAGCATACGGCTATTTCCTTCTTTGACAAGGTTTCTTCAATAGTGCTGACTAGATGGTGAAGGGCTGTGACCAAAGATTTACCAGATTGATATGCAAATTGAAGCTTATTTACGGGGTGTTCTATAAGGGCGGAATTTCTTATGTGAAAATTAGTAATTTTTTCCACTACCTTAAGAAACACAGAGGTGAGACTGATTGGCCTAAAGGCCTTTGGATCTGATTGTGATCTGGCGCCGGCTTATGGAATGAACACTCAATTATCTTTTCTCCATATTGATGGGATGTAGCTTAGTTCATAGCAGGATCTGAATCGGGCACTAGGGATTCGATAAGAGTGTCGATTTCATCATGTAAGACGGCAGGGAAAATTCCATCTCCACCGGGAGCTTTGTAAGGTTTTTGCGTAGAGATGGCCCATCTTATGGAGTCAAGGGCAAAGATTTTCTTTGCCATAATCCTAGTGCGTCGGTTAGGTGGGAGTTGCCTGACTTCATGCAACAGAGATGTGTGAGGGTCAGTGATTAGGGAGTCAGGGAAATGGGTAGGAGACCAATACCTTTGCTGTGGTTCCTAGGTAGGGTTTTCTGGGCCCTTACAGCTAAAGGGAGATCGTTAATGCTTTCGCAAAAAGACCTCCATGTATGTCTATTTGATCTGCTAATCGCAGAGTTGTACGCTGTGAGAGCTATTTTATACTCGCTCCATGAGTTGGTGGACTTGGCTTTATTAAATAGCCTTCTAACCTTTTTTTTAAGGGTGTCGATGTTCCACCATGGCACAGCGCAGGAGTTAGTTCTGCATTTGGGATAGCAACTAGCTTCATATGCGAAGGTGATTTGAGAGCTAAGTTTTGAGGCTTCTTCTACAAAAGAATGAGAAGAGTCTATATTTGAACAGGATAGAATGAGTTTGCCCCTATGGATTTCTACATGCATATTCCAATTGGTGCGTTCGATTGGGTCACGAGTAGTTTCGATGTAAAACCTAATGTGTATAATGCAAAATATTTCAAAAAATATTAAACCAAAAGCGAAGAGTGTAATTCGATCGGGCACTCCTAGCTCTATAAAAACCGATCAAGGTGTAGGAGTGGAGGAAGAAGCAATTCTTCTCCGTACGTCGGATGAGGAAAGCGTTGGTGCAATTGACGTTAATCTTGAAAATCTTTTTCTGGAATCAAGTGACACTTGCTCCATTGCCAGTTCATCCTTCTCCAATATGTCAACATCCTCCAAGCGCTCAAAAAATTGCAAGTTCACAGTCCGGAAATTAGGGACTAAGAAATGGGAGGAGTTAACGGAATGCGAGCGGAAGAAGCTCCATAACGCACGTGCCTTCCTGCAGGAACAGTCCTTGGCGAAGTGTAAGCCTATTGCTAGCTCTCCAAAAAGAACAGTGACGGCGGAAGTCACGAGCGAGGAAGGGTTGATGGGACCACCTAAGTCTGCGACAAGCCTTAGCCAATCAGGACGCAAGGTGATCTCATCGGCCAATCCGGAGCACAATCGTGATTCAGTGGTATTGCAAAAGCCTACCGATAAAGCCTCTGATTCGACGACTGGGGTAGTCCCAGTGTTAGGTGAGAGTGCGACTTTGGAGGATGCCAAGATGGTCAAGATGGACACTTCCAGCGTGTCAAGCCTCAGCTACTCACGCGGGAAGGATACGTCAACACCTCAGCAACCTGGCGATTGCAGTCCTGCTGAGCCTAGGATTGACTCTTCTGCCTGTAGCTTCGCGACGGTAGTTAGCTTAGGTAGCCATGGTTTGGGACTAGCCCGACCACCCAAAATAGGGAAGACCAGCTACGTAGACATCTACCCAAGACAGACGACGGTGCGCAACCGTATACGCAACGCTATCCGGTTAATACGGCGGCTTAAAAAGCGTGATCCGGAGTCCTACACGGACAAGGAAAGAGTGGCTCTGGATAGAGCCTGCACACATGTGCGCTTCTATTGGCGTAGAAATTACACGGATCGGTGATTGGTCGGAAAATTCGATATCTGACGACGCCGGCACGGCCGTTTCGGCCAATCCAAACTAGTCAACAAAAATATGATTTTCTCGAAAACTGTGCATCGTATAGGAAATCCAGATACAGATTTGAAATCTGCACACGTGTGCGCTTTTAACGACGTAGAAATTACACGGATCGGTGATTGGTCGGAAAATTCGATATCGACGTAGCATAGGGCAGACTAGGGGAACAGGCAGGAGACTGTTCGGGTCGAGGAAGGAAAGCCTCTTGCCATCCACCTCAGTCTCGGACAGACTCAAGCCCCCGCCAACCGTTTCGGATGGGGCCGCAAGGCTCACGGCCGAGCCGATTGCGGGGTGTTCCAAGAGAGGTAGGCACGACGACACGACATCGCCGCCAACACGAAGAATAAGCAAAAAAGCCAAGATGGCATCACGAAAAGAAAGAGCTAATCTTCAGGTGGCGATCGTCGATTTCAATAACCCTGACCGTAAGCTATCCGGAGACCAATGGAGGCTGATGGAACTGCGTATACTCGACGGAGTAAACGACGCCATAGTCAAGAATCAGGGCACTATCCCTTTCTTTGAGCAGCTCACCACCTTCAAAGGCTTCAAGGTCATGTCGTGTGATAACGAGACAACACTCAATTGGCTCAAGAATTTTGTAACCAGCACGCAGGCTCCTTGGGCGAATGCCGACCTGCGACTTATGGAAAAAACAGATCTGCTGGAATTCACTAGGCCTAAAGGCCGCATTCTCATTCCGGGCCCACACATTCCTAGAGAACGGCTGGAAAGAAACCTCCAACACCTCAACCCCGAGCTATATAGCGAAAATTGGGAGGTGTTAGAAGTGGGTACCCACACAGAAGCCGGAACTGAGATAGTGGTGTTGCTTAACCACAAGTCCATGCCCATCCTAAGGAGATACAACTATAAGGTTCGCATTGGAATTACCCGATGCAAGGTCAGACCTTTAGTTGGGATGGACGAAAAGAAAAGAAGGAAGGCGGGTGATAAGGTAAATCAATGATGAAGATTGCTCAAATAAACCTTCACCATAGCATAGCAGCTAGCGCCAACCTCATCTATCTCATGGGAGATAGGAACATAGACATTGCCCTAATTCAAGAGCCATGGATCTCCCGTGGCAAAATAAGTGTAAATAAGTGGGCTAAGGCATAAAGACCTTACTACATACAGCATCGAACCGCTACACGCGGAATGTAAGAACAGAACGTGCATCGTAGCTAGGAAACAAATTAACCTTTTTCTTTTATCTAGCTACAGCAATGAGGACCAAACAGCGGTAAGGCTTGAGCGAAGGGGGCTTTCCCCACTGATTCTATCAGCCGTCTACATGCCTTTTGATGCCAAGGAGGGACCGCCATCCACACTGACCCGCTCTCTTGTGCAAAAGGCGGAACAGGAAAGATGGGACTTGCTGCTGGGGTGTGATGCCAACTCTCATCACTCTCAATGGGGTAGCAGCAACACAAACTTACGCGGTGAGTCTTTATTTGAGTTTATAATTGAAAATAACCTTATTGTAGCGAATAGGGGTAACGAACCTACTTTTGTAGTAAAGAACAGGCAAGAAGTTATAGATGTAACTTTAGCCAGTAACTCGAGCACCCTAACTCTTGACAAGTGGAACGTGATAGGGGAAGAGTCCTACTCCGACCACAAATTGATCGAATTCCTCGTGGGTAACAACTATGACTCCCCCAAACCTTACAGGAACCCCATGAAAACCAACTGGGATCTATTTAACAACGAGGTGAGGAAAGGTGTAAGATCCCTGCAGGATAGCAACTGGCTCAGACCTGCCGACATTGACCGCAAGGCGGAGGATATTACATCCATTTTTAATGAAGCCTATGTCAAAGCATGTCCAGAAACCAAACGAAAAGATAAAAAATCACCACCTTGGTGGTCATCTGAACTAGCTAGAATTAGGAGAGTAACTAGACACCTTCTAAATAAGGCCAAAAGAACTATGCTAGAAGCGGACTGGGAACAATATAAGTCCAGTCAGAGAAATTTCAAAAACGAGACACAGAAGGCCAAACGCCACTCTTGGCAGCACTTCTGTAATGAAATCAAGGGTACGACAGAATCTGCGAGACTGAGAAAAATTCTATCCAGGGAATCAAAAACTCTTGGATCTCTCAAGGAATCCGACGGAAGGTGGACTGAATCCTGTGCAGAATCGCTTAGCTCCCTGCTAAAAGCGCACTTTCCGGGTTGTACGACCCATCCAGATAATAACATCGTAACTAACAGTAGTTTTGTAACGGAAACTCCGACGGATTTTATCACAGAGGAAAGAATTGAGTGGGCAATCGGATCATTCTCTCCCTTTAAATCCCCAGGACCTGACGGGATTATCCCGATCATGCTACAGAAAGCAATAACCACAATCATCCCGGTACTTAAAGAACTGTACCTCAACAGCCTCATGTGGGGGTATATACCTAGATCATGGAAAGAGGTCAAAGTGGTCTTCATACCCAAGGCTGGTAAAGCAAGACCTGCAAAGGACTTTAGGCCAATTACCTTTGAAAGACTAGCTGACATATACATCAGGAGTAAACTACGCCCAGGTGACATATCCCCAGCGCAGCACGCTTATACGAAAGGAAAAGGCGTAGAGACAGCGCTGCACTGTGTAGTCGGCTCAATAGAAAAATCACTGAAAAATAAAGAATATACACTAGCCGCTTTCCTGGACATTGAAGGAGCCTTTAACAATGTCAAAACGGAAGCGGTCAATAGAACTCTAACGAACCTTAATATTCACAATTCTGTGATAAAATGGATCGTCAATATGCTAAAGGAAAGACATATCAAAGTTGAAATCGGAGGTACTAAGCTCGAAGTCTATGCCTCAAGGGGCACCCCTCAAAGAGGGGTTATATCCCCACTACTGTGGGTTATTGTCCTGAACGAAGTCCTTCTTAAACTTAGAAACAGCGGCGTCAAGGCCATTGCATATGCGGACGATGTTCTGCTGCTACCAACAGGTAAATTTCTCCCGACCCTGAGCGAACAAATCGAAGGGGCGCTGGAAATCATTGACTCCTGGACGGAGGGATGTGGGCTGGCGGTTAATCCCCAGAAGACAGAGTTTGTACTATTCACTAACAAAAGAATAATTCCACAATTCGTAACTCCTTCCGTAAGGGGTACTCCCCTGAGTATCTCCGATAGTGCGAGATACCTTGGCCTGGTGCTCGACAGGAAACTGAACTGGAGACTAAACATCAACGAAAGAGTCAAAAAAGCCACGATAGCTTTTTACTCGTGCAATAGAATATTTGGGAAGACTTGGGGACCGAGCCCCAAAATCATCCTATGGATGTATACAGCTATAGTAAGGCCAATACTAACGTATGGCAGCCTTGTATGGTGGCAGGCAGCCAGAAAAATAAATAACCTAGCTGCTATCACAAAAGTACAAAGACTAGCGTGCATCGCCACAACCAGTGCGATGAGAACGACACCTACAGCAGGACTCGAGGCCATTCTCAATCTGCTTCCGCTAGACATCTTTATACAAGTATCGGCAGCCCATAGTGCCGTAAGATTAAGCCAAACAGATAGCTGGAGACCAAATGCAATGGGTCACACCACGATCCTGCAGAGATATCTAGGCAGTGTATCTAATACAGACTACTTAACGCCTTACCTAGACTTCTTAAGACCATTATCTAGCACCTACCCGAGCAGGGAAGACTGGAAAAATGACAGAACGCCTAACGAGCGATCCTTAGCTGTTTACACCGATGGATCCAAAATGGAAATAGGTGTAGGCGCAGGCATCTTCTCTGAAACGCTTGGCCTCTCCATGTCAGCTCGCCTTCCGAACTACAGCAGCGTTTTCCAGGCGGAGGTCCTAGCAGTTACAATAGCAGCTCGTGAGACTGCGATGAGGGCAATACCACGAGAGGATATCACCTTTTTCATCGACAGCCAGGCAGCGATAAAAGCAATATCTGCTATAAAAATAAAATCGAAGCCTGTGAAGTGTTGTAGAGAAGAGCTCAAGGTTCTTGGAACACAGCACGAGGTAAAGCTCTGCTGGGTCCCTGGTCATGAAGGCATACCAGGGAATGAGAAAGCCGATGAACTGGCTAGAGGAGGCTCAGCACTAAGCTCGGACCAATCCGACCCCTCGGTGTACATCCCGCCTTGCGCCCTTCAGCTCGTAGCAGGAAACAAAGCCATAACGGAGGCTAACAATAGGTGGACCTGTTTAGATACTTGTGTCACCACGAGGAAGCTGTGGCCCGCTTTTGACAGAGTAAGAACCAATAGACTCTTACAGAGGCACAGAAAATCCCTCTCTACTCTAATTGGAGTCATTACAGGGCATAACACCATGCGGTACCACATGAAAAAACTACGTGTGACTAGCGAAGATCTTTGTAGAGGCTGCGGCGACGAGGAGGCTCAGGAGGACACCGCCCACTTTCTCTGCCATTGCCCAGACCTCTATCATTTGAGAAATAAGATCCTTGGGCGACACTTCTTTGAGGATCTAGAAGAGTTGTCCAACAGACCAATAAATGACATCGCAAACTTCATCAAATCCTCTGGATGATTTGTATCTAGGACACAGTGAGTACTTAGTTCTTTCTTTAGGATATTTACAAAGACGGTATTTTTCCACGAGGTAGGGATTTCCTTTTCTATCTCCTTTCCCCCCTTGGGTATCACAATGGGTCTATACTGACCTGAGTGTGGTGTGGAGGTTTTCTATCCCCCTACACCTGCCCACTTACCTAACCTAACCTAATGTGTATATAGTCAGACAACGAGAGCTCCTTCGAGACATGCCAATTGGTGATTTGATCGGACAGAGAGGAACTGGATAGGGTCTGATCTGATGGAGTTGACAAAAGAAGGTTCATTTCCTTTATTTAAAATATTAATATACAAACCACTAAGGAAGTTAAGAAGGCACTCACCTCTTTTGTTAATAATGGAACTGCCGCAGATCATATGATGTGCATTCGCGTGCAGCCTAACACGATCTGCTGTCCAGTCTTCTTACCGCATTTGAACAGTTTGGCGACTTCGTCAGGTGGAGCCGGAGTTTGGTCGTCAGCAAAGTATCCTGAGGCGATGATGATTGATTGCCGGCCTCTGTTGGTAGTTAGATCTACTGATATGGCTACAAAGTCTTTGCTTATAAACTGTGGGATAGGAGGAAAGTTGATTCTATTATTGATCACAATGGCAGCCCTGAGAAGCACCAGGCGGCCGCAGAGGCCGCTTTGGCATTGTACAGGTTTATTTGCAAAAATTTTATGGTCTTGGTCATTGGAACTTCGGGTTAGAGGTGATGCCTGGGGGAGCTCTTATGTCCTTTTGCTGCATAGCTCAAGGTGCTGCTACAAAGCCGCTGGAAGAGCTAGTGGGAATTGGGCCAATAGTTGGGCTGCGTTATTGGGGAGCAGAAAAGCCTCAGATGTTGAACGTAGAGTCCCAGAGTGAGGAGAGTGGGCAGGCCTTGGTTCGTTCATTTTGAGAATAATGGAGATTGTTTCCGTTGCGGTAGGGGTAAGGTCAACTCTGAATCGCATTCTTTAGGAGTATTGATAAGGAGGCGGGGCGAGGGGCAGAGTCTTTGTTGATGAATTGTTTGGTTCGAAGGATAACTTATCCGAATCAAAAGTCTACTTTGAATTGAAGCCTTTTCAAACAAGCCATGGATTTGTGCTCTATGGATAGAGTGAGTATGGGAAGGTTACGCTTGTCCTCACGCTTTAAAAACCCGCCATTCAGAAGCGAGATCTGGATTTTGAGCAGAAACAACCCTGAAGACCTTGTCTTTTCCAAATGAAAGGTTTGCCGGAAAGTGTCCCACTAATATTTGTTCTCGAGGAATGTTATCCTCATCAAAAGCTTTCAATGAGGGACCCTCCCATGGAGTGAAACTAGGGACATTGCCTTTGACCCATTGTGTCATAGACCGGTCTTTGGAATTTAAGACTAGCCATCATGGACGAAAAGTTGTGCCGCCGAATGTAGGTTTCACTTTCTCGTCCGTGAGGTTGATAATACGCCCAAAGATGGAGTCTTGTATGGATGTCATTTGCTCATTGTTAGGCAGGGTCTCCGGAAAGTTAGTGGCGGTGATCGCTATCTTGAAAACCTCCAGAGCTTGCTTAAAGGTGGTAAGTGGCGCTATTGACGCAGGCTACTGTTCACAACTCAGCTTTACATATATATGCGGACGATGTACAACTGTATATAAGTAGTGAGCTCAGTCTTGTCGAAGATGCTACTGACAAACACAATGAAGATCTCAATAAAATCCTTACGTGGGCTAAAAAGAATTTCTTACGACTAAATCCTAATAAATCTAAATGCCTTGTCATAAATAGAAATAATCTTGACACATCCTGCCTACCAACCTTATATCTTGGGAGTACGGAGATTGAATTCGTCCAGAAGGCCAAAAATCTAGGTGTCTGGTGTACTAAAACGTTGTACTGGGATAACCATATTCGGATGTCAATCGGTAAAATTTATGGCTGTCTCAGGAACCTTACACAGTCACAGAGCTACACACCAACAAATACAAAGCTAATGTTGACAAGATCGCTACTTGTGCCAATAATATCGTACAGGTGTGAAGTTTTTTTTTGCAACAGTGCGCTCATAAAACACAAGCTACTAGTTGCATTTAACAACATTACATGTTACGTATATGGGTTAAAGTGATACGACCATGTTTCTGCTTACTCTAATAAGATTCTTGGTTGTACAATACATTAGACAAGTATCTTGACTTTTGTACAATCAATCTCCTACACAAAATCATAACCACCAAACACCCTCCTTATTTATGCGAAATCCTTCATTTTTCTCAATCAAACCGCTTTTGAGTCTGATTCCTCCGCGTGTTACATACCAGGTCTCGGAACGCCAATTCTTTGTTCATGCCATTCGCCTCTGGAATGCACTCCCTCTTAGCGTGAGAAGGCTCTACGATGCAAACAATTTTGGGGATACTCTTTTTCGGAACCTTGCAGCAGGCACATAGATGCAGAAAATACTCTCTAGGTTAACTAATTATCTTTTCTTTTAAATTGCACTTTTTTTTTGTCTTTCTCTTTTTAACTTCATTCTTTTCTTTGTTCAAAAGTTAGTTCATACAAAAATTAAGCAAATTAAAAATAATTTTGAAAATATGAATGAAACTCATTGCTAAGAACCATTTGAAACAAATACGTTTATAATTTTAATTCTAAGTAAATTTAAATATTTGAATTACTCAATGAAAAATGTTAACATTTATTACTTAAAGATAACTAAAGTCTATCATAAGTGTTGTTGGATATTAATAATAAATATGAAAATGTGAAAAATAAATAAATATGAAGCTTATGAATTTTTTTTAAAATTTGGAGAGAACTGCATAAAAAAATCGCAGAAAACCAAGGAGGTGTATAAACGACGAGAAGCAGATTTCCAGGACGATTTGGATAACTTATTTGACAAAATTAAAATAGAAGAGAAAACATTTTTTTACACCGCCAGAGACAGTCAGGACGACCAGGCTGCTTAGCGGGAGTAGAGAAAAAAAAAAAAATCAACAAGTCCTCGATTCAACGCATATGGGCACGGATTAGTAAAGAAGGGACAGAAAACAATAAAATCGATTTTGAAAATAGTATTCCAGAAGTCGTTACTATTCACTATGATGGAAAATTGTTATCTGTCTTGAACGTAAGAAGTTCCAGGGAAGAACGACTTCCTCTCGTTATTATGTTTGAAGATGAAGAACAACTGCTTTCCGTGCTAAAACTAGAAAATTCTTCTGGTAAAGAACAAGCTAAGACTGTTTCGAGAGCAATTAAAGTCCAGATTATGTGTTACGATACAACTGCATGTAACACAGGTAATTTTAATGGAGCATGCGTGCTCTTGGAACAAGAATTGGAAAGAGAGTTGGTCCTTCTTGGTTATCAGCATAATATATAGTGATGGACAAACAAATAAATGCAGCTGACAGTTCTACGCAATTTTTTAATTTTTTTGTTATTACTCTTTACCGAATAACCGGGCATTTGTGGAAAGTAACATAGATAGGTAGTGAGTAGAAAACGTAAATGCAGAAAACAAGCTGGATCATTTACGGTTGTCCAAACACATTCTTTAAAGGTCATTTGTTGTCTGGACAAAAAAAATAAATACATACCGATAGTGAAGTGTTTTTAGTAAAAGTAAGAACTATCATAATACAGTTAGAAAACAAAAAGGTATATATTTGTGCTGAAATATAGCTAAATTGGAGATTTACAGATTCCCTCTATAGAGGGACGAAAAAAGCATTGTTTAGATTAGACAACGGAGTTGATACGCAAATTGAAAATCGAAGGTTGTAGTTACCGGCATATAACGCAAATTGTTGGATTTACAGATTCCCTCCATAGAGGGACGAAAGAAGCATTGTTCAGATTAGACAACGGAGTTGATACGCAAATTGAAAATCGAAGGTTGTCGTTACCGGCATATAACGCAAATTGTTGGTTCTTTAGGAATGGTGCAAAATGAATTCAAATCGAAACTATTGCAAGAACATACGTCCACGAAAAACAACCAAAAAAGACGACCGTTTGATCACTTTAGAAGCAAAAGAAGATCCCTTCATTTCTAAAAAAAAAATTTTTTTAAAGAAACTACCCTCAACATCAGTGCAAGGACTGTCAGGAGACGACTAGTTGAATTCAGGCTTCCATCTATTGTAGATAACCCAGGAAGGTTCCACTACTCACCAAAAAAAAATATTAAGCAAAGAAGGATTTTTGCTACTAAACATAAAACTTTGTCCGGCGATCAGGGCATCAAAAAGTGGAAAAATATCCTTTGGAGTGATGAGTGCAATTTTTTACACCAAAAAGACCGTCAAACATGGTGGTGGAAACATTATGGTATGGGCATGTTTCTCTTGGCTTGGAGTTCATCCTATACACCTTATAGATGGTATTATGACAAAGGAAACGTACAAAAACATACTCCAGACCATAATGTTACCACATGCCGAGGATAAAATGCCGATCCGAAGCACACCGCCAAAATGACGAAGGAATGGTTTGCGACTAATACAGTTGCCCTTTTGAAGTGGCCTGCTCACTGCTCAATCACCGGACCTTAATCCAATAGAAAATCTATGGAAGCAAGTCAAAGACATAGTTACATAGACCACAAATCCAAAAATCAAAAGAGAATTGTGCCAGTCAGTGCGAACGGCTTGGGAATGAATATCCTTGAAGACATGCCAAAACCTTGTGGATTCCATGCCAAGAAGAATCACACAAATTATACAGAAAGAGGCCAGGTAATAAAGTACTAACGTCCTAAACAAAATATTTTGTTATATTGCTATATTACATTAAACTTTAATAAATTTAATGAAGGGAAATTGAGTTGTATTCGTTATTTTGTCCACATTAAAATACGGTTTTCTAAAACATTTAGCAAGCTTTCCAAAAATAGCATTCCGAATTACTATTTGGTTATGCAGATTAGATGTCTTTTCTCTGTGAGAGTACATTGTTGAAAAAAATTGTTTTGGACCATATTTAATTTAGTCAAAGTAGTGCCTTGTATTCAATGGCTTCAAGTGTATTTATTTTTCTGTCTATCACTCTATGTATAAGAGCTCGTGCTTAAAAGTGTGCTTAAAACGAAGGTCCAGCAAGTAACAATTAGTCCAGAAATACATCTTTATAAAAAAGTTTCGAGATGAATTGAAAAATATTAAATCTACCAAATTTCAAACATGTACTGATATTGTAAAAGAGAATTTTAAAGACCCCGAAATTACTGAACTGTTTAGTTTTTACTTTGCGGAGCTACAAAAACCAATTGTAAGAAATGACTACCATGAACTTACTGAGCTTTTAATTATATTCTTAGGAGGAGATGTCGATAAGCAACTAAAAATCATGCCGGACTTTTGCGGACTTCTGACAGCCGAAGAAGAGCAAAAACAATTCCTTCTTCGTTGTGTGCAAGAACACATAAAATTGAAAACAAATTGAACATAAATTTGAAAAGAAAGTACATGTCCGCAATGTGTGAAATGCGCCGGAAATTACCTCTCCCAAATTTCTGGAGTAAACAAACAAACCTCTACAACATGTGCTAATTGTAAGGGAAAGCACCCGTCAAATTAAAGAGGCTGTAAAGTAGCTAAGGAGTTGCAAAAACGGAGAGATGCGCTCCTTAAGCCCCTTAATATAAAATCAAAACTGCAAACTAAACCAAAGCGTAAGATCGCGCAAAAGAGCGCAAAAAGGTGAGGAAAGAACTGACCAAAGAAGTCCTCGACCACTGTTCTTAAAAGAAACGGCACTGAAAAGTTAACATTGGAAAAGCCACCAGGTAATGACCCTAGGACAGCAGGAGTGCAGACTTACGCTCAGGCCGCGGCATACGAAAACCAGAAAGGGTTGAAATTTCGACGGACCCTGTCTCTCATACTTTCTCAGTTATTCTCGAGAAATTTGAAGAACAAAGCAAAATAAATAAAATTATTCTCTATAGGCTGCTTAAGCTTGAAAATAATTCACGGAAAACGCGTACTTTAACTAGAATATGAATGACAAACGAATGTTAAATATATGTACTTGGAATGCAAATGGACTTTTGCAAGAACTTGACGAACTGGAAATATTTATGCGTGAAAGAGATGTTGATTTTTGCTTAATTTCTGAAACCCGCGTAAAAAACGAATCGCATTTAAAAATAAAAGGCTATAATGATAACCACGCTTGCCACCCTTCGGGAAAAGTGAGAGGCGCATCATCCTTGTTTATTAAAGACTGCATCGAACAATCCGAAGACCTAAAGATAGAGCTTGAAACTTTGCAACTGTGCACGATTCGAGTAAAAAATATTCAGGGTACTCTTAAAATCTCATCTATCTACTGTCCACCGCATTCCGCGCTTGAAAAAACTGATTTTACTAACTTGTTTAAATCGCTGAAACCTAATTTCATTATTGGCGGCGATTTGAATGCAAAACACAGGTTCTGGGGCTCAAGATACAGCTCGAAAAAAAGTAGAATGCTCTATGGGGCAGGTATGGAATACAGTTGTGATTTCCGTTCGACGGGTAAACCGACTTACTGGCCAACTGATACTTCGAAAATACCTGACCTGATCGATTTTTTCGTTGTGAAAGGAATATCTACCAACCACATAAAAGTTAAAGAGAGCTTTGACCTGTCGTCTGATCATTCCCCAGTTATTTTGACATTGAGCGAAAAACTAGTCTATAACCTAGAGCCAGCGAGATTAACTGGTCGAACAACTAACTGGGAAGGCTCTAGGAACGAAATTGAAGATAATGTTGAACTGAGCGTTCCACTTACGACACCCTATGAACTTGTGGTTGAAGTTGATCGCTTCATTGAGATCGTACAGCTCGCCTCTTGGAATAATACACCCAATCAAAGGAAAACGCCGGACAGATACGGTTTACGATATCCTCCGGAAAGAAAAGAATTGGTCAAGGAAAAAAGAAAAGCGCGTAAAAAATGGCAACAGAGTCGTGCTCCGCAGCATAAGGCACACTTAAATCTGTGCAATTTGTTGAAGAAGACTATTAAGGATTTTAAGAATCGTGCAATAGGCTCTTACCTTGAAAGTTTAACAGCGAAAAAAGATTCCAACTATTCACTTTGGAAAGCTGTAAAAGGCACCAAAAAGCCCAAAGTCCCCGCGCCGCCAATCAAATTAAGTCAAACTGAATGGGCGAGGGAAGATAAAGAGAAAGCGGATGTCTTTGCGGCCCAGATGGAAGAAACCTTTAAACCGTACGATGGTCAAGTGGTTTACGACAGCCGCAATAGGCTGGATTTACCATCTGACGATTTGACGCTCACAAGTGCAACGCTAAGGGAACTCACACATGAGATCGAGAATCTAAAACCTAAGAAATCTCCTGGTTATGATTTGATTACCGGAGAAACTCTCAAAGTTTTACCTAGAAAAGCATTGATTAAGCTTCTCCATATGGTAAATGCTGCACTCAGATTAAAACACGTGCCGAGCCAATGGAAAGTTGAGGAAGTCATAATGGTTTTAAAACCAGGAAAACCGCCAAATGAAGTTAAATCGTATAGACCAATTTCGCTTTTTCCAATCATATCGAAAATTTTCGACAGGATATTATTAAGGCGTCTCCAACCGGTTATAGAAGAAAATAATCTTATCCCTGACCACCAGTTTGGGTTCAGTAGTAAGCATTCGACGATTGACCAGGTGCATAGAATTACTGACGTAATCGAGAAAGCGCTTGAAGAAAAAAAGATTTGCTCAATCGTATTTCTTGACGTCTCGCAAGCCTTTGATAAGGTGTGGCATGATGGCTTGAAATGCAAACTACGATAAGGTCTCCCTGTATGCTTATACGATATTCTAGAATCAACTCTTCCGTATTATACATGGAAACGAATACTCGGAGCTCAAAGAAATTTCGGCCGGTGTACCACAAGGAAGCGTTCTTGGGCCGCTTCTCTATCTGTTATATACTCGTGATATACCGAAAGAAGATGGCACTATCCTTGCTACGTTTGCCGATGACACCGCTGTCCTAGCAGTAGGCAAAACAATCGAAGAAACGACTGCAAAACGCGCTAAATAATGTAAATGAATGGACGAGGGACTGGCGGATTACCCTCAACGAATCTAAATCTGATCACGTGAATTTCACTTACAAGAAAACTAATAACTTGCCAATTTTCCTTAACTCGGCCCGAATACCTTTTGCAAACGCCAAATACCTGGGAATGACACTCGACGCAAGACTGAAATGGAATTCGCACGTGAAAATGAAACGAAAAGAACTCGAAATCAAATATAGAGAAATGTACTGGTTACTCCGAAAACATTCCCAGCTCAGTACTGAGAACAAACTGCTTTTATACAAGTAAGTGCTAAGGCCGGTGTGGAACTACGGTATACAACTTTCGGGTTGTACCAAGAAAACAAATGCCAATATTTTACAAACTTTTCAAAATAAAGTGCTAAGGGAAATTATCCAAGCTCCGTGGTATAGTAGAAACGACGATATCCACAGGGATCTCGGAATTCCGACAATCGAAACTGAAACCAGAAGCTTCGCGAGAAAGCATAGAAACCGACTAATCGGACATGTAAACAATACAGTCCTATAAATTTTGGATGAGAGCAATTTATTGCGCCGACTACAAAGGACGAAACCTTTCGACTTGGTGAGATAAGGATTAACCGCGTCTAGATTGCGGAACATGTAGATCTTTCAGTGGAAAGTAACCTGCCAAACGTTTTTATTTCGTGATAGAAAAATTGCTTGATAAGTTATTACTTAGTTGCGATATCTAACAAATTTATATCGAAGGGTGGTGTGTTTTTAGTCAGTAAAAATCGAACACTACTATGAGCACGCGCTTGCTATTCTCATAGTGTCTATGGAAGATTTTTCACTTACCCTCGGAAAAAAAAATATCCGCAATCATTTTTTTTGTAATTAATTATTAGTATTCATGTTTTTTTTTTTGTTATTTAATCAAAGTTTTAGTTAGAGCGTATTAAAGATTTTTTTTTTAAGTTTCCAAACAGATTTTCAATGTTGATTTTGCCGTAAAGGTCAAAGAAAACGTGCATCGCCATAATCCAAAGACAACAATCAAAAATATTACGAACCATAATCAATGCGGACAATACATACCTAACATCGACATCCATCGCGACCTAAAAATACCAACAGTGGAAGAAGAGATAATAAACATAAGCAGAAGACATCACATTAAATTAGTAGTTCACCCTAACATCGAAGTCAATTCATTACCAATGAAGGAATTCTTCGGAAGACCACGACTAAAGAGAAATAGACCCATCGACTTGATAAGAGGGACCACAAGGTCAACATACTAAAACATCCTAAATATAAAAAAATTAAATTTCTATTATAACTAACATACTTTACTCGTTCAATAATTGTTAAAACTGTTTAATTGTTTTTGTTTTTTTTTTTGTTTAATTGTTAAACTGTTAATAAGTTTAAATTCTTAGAAAAGGTCTAAGAACATTGGTCACTTAGTCCAAATTAAATCCCAAAATTCAAATTGTAAAAACAAATATTAGATGTCTTTTTCTGAGTCAGATGTATTTACTGCATTGGGAAATTTTTTTTTTTTTGGTTGCGCCTGGAGGTGCAGGAATCTTCAAAAGATACCATTGGTTATGCCCGATTCATATATCTGACAATGCCATCAGTGCTAGTCAGTATATGCCTACGGGCTAAACCTCACCCCCTCAGACAGGCACTATGAGAACCGGCTAAGCGTACTTATAGTAGTAGGAAATTCGTCCCTCTATTTTTATCATTTTTGTGATGACTACGACTAAGTTGCCTTAACAAGTAGTTTACGCTTCTGTAGTGTTAATCGCGTTAGGTAGGTAGCTTTCCAGTGAAGGCACCTACTAATACCGTCATTACATGCGGTTTTTCCTTACGGCTCTAGGTCGAAAGGTCTTGTTCCTTGTAGTCGGTGCTCAAGGTTTATCACGTCCATAGTACGGATTATTTCATTATTGCAGTGGATATAAAGACGGGTACGAAGTTTGCGAGCAAAGTTTGTTACTTCGTCCTCACAGTAGCAATTCCTAGATCTCTGTGAATATCACTATTCCTTATATACCAAGGAGCATTCACGATTGCTCTTAGTATTTTGTTTTGAAATGCTTGCAGTAGAGCCATATTGCTTGGTTTGGTACAACCCCAAAGTTGTATACCATATGTCCATGGCGGTTTTAGGACTTGCTTATATAGAAGCAGTTTGTTGTATACGCTTAACTTCGAGTATCTTCCCAGTAGCCAATATATTTCTCTAAATCTGATTTCGAGCTCTTCGCGCTTCTTTTTAACGTGTGGTTTCCACTTAAGTTTTGCGTCTAGGGTCATTCCTAGATATTTTGCCTCGTTTGCGTACGGTATTTGCACCGAGTTAATGGATATAGGTAAGTTGTTTAACTCTCTTAACGTAAAATTGACATGCGTTGATTTTGTCTCATTGAGGACTATTCGCCAGGTTTTTGTCCATTTGCATACTTTGTTCAAAGCTCGTTGGAGATTTCCCGTTGATGATTCGACTGACTCATCCGTTACGAGGATAGCCGTGTCGTCTGCGAACCTTGCTACAACGTTCCCTTCATCTTGTGGTATATTTCTTGTGTGGAGCAGGAACAGGATTGGACCGACTTCCTTGTGGAACACCGGCGTAGATTTCTTTGAAATCCGAATATTCACTCCCGTGTCTAACACGGAAAAGTCTGTTTTCAAGACAAGATTCCAATATTCTGTACAACTTTTCCGGTAAGATTACCATTAGCTTATGCCTTAGGCCTTCGTGCCATACCTTGTCGAAGGCTTGTGATACGTCGAGAAAAGCGCTAGAGCATATTTTTTCCCCTTCTAGAGCTTTTCCAATTTCGTTCGTTATTCGATATACCTGATCGATTGTGGAATGTTTGACCCGAAAGCCGAATTGATGATCGTGGATCAAGTGTCTTTCTTCAATTACTGGTTGCAATCGTTTTAGCAGAAGTTTCTCGAAGACCTTAGATATTTCGTGTGTTTTCGTGAAAACTATGCAAAGCAAAGTGAAAGCTTCTCCACAAAACGATTATAAGTCAATTTGGTTAAAAGCTTTTTTAATTGTTTGAAGATTGGTGATTGAATTGAAATTGAAGTAAAAAGTATGAAAAAGTTGTGCTTAAATGTATGAAATACTATTGAACCATTGCAGTTGAATGAAAAAGCTTTTCTCAGGGAAAGAGCTCTTCCAATCGATCCCAACTCATTTTCGACTGAGAAAAAAAGTTAAAGTGGTTCCAAGTCACTTTGTGTTGTTGTACTCCGTATTAAATCTTACTTCACTGAGAAGCGACGTTTCACCAAAACGCACCAATTATATGATTTCTTGTCATTTGCACATTTCCCCGCTTTCGGAACCATAATAATTTCGGCGACTCTCCATTGCCTTGGAACATATAATAGTCTTAAAGAAGCATTTATAATGTAGAGCAACTTGACCTTTTGACTTTTTTCGGTAGCTCTTTCAAAATTTCGCCAGTGATTAAATCATATCCCGGAGCCTTGTTATTTTTCAATTTTTTTATTGTCATTCGAAGTTCGGACAGGGATACGGTTTTTATTTTAAAGTTGTCGGGTGCCATATTATCATTCGGATCTTCGATCAATGGTTGTCCATCAAACGGCTTGAACGTTTCCTCTAGATGATCGGCAAATAATTCAGCTTTCTCTTTGTCTTCTTTTGCCCATTCCCCGTTAGCTTTCCTAATTGGCGGCGAGTAGTGCTGTAAAAGTAGAGATAAAATGAATACTCGTATGTATCGGTTACTTCAGGTCCGAGTACCCGTTGCAAAAATATCGTTACTCGTTACTTTAGTTACTTTTGCTTTTACTTGACTTATACGCTTTTTTCGTTAAAACAGGTATTCCGCAATACAATGAATACTTTTGTAAAAGCTATTACGTTCGGTTTGATTTCAATTTCCAATAAATTAAGAATTCACACACACAGCCTCTGCATAGAATGTTAGATTAAAAAATATAAATAAATACAACGCACCTAAATTGTTGGGCAGACGATTTGTATTAAAACAAAAATAAGATTTACTTGTTGCCTTATGCGTTCGCGCACTAAACAAACTAAACCAAATGAGTAGAAAAATAAATCAACTCACGCCACCATTACACTTCAGTATACACACAAAAAAGATAATAGAAGCGTTACTTCTTGGATGGGAAATCATTTGTGTGTGAATGTTTTCGTTTGGTATATTCATTTTTTTTTCATTTTCAATTTATTTTGTAATTCAGTATACCTTACGTGCTAACAAAAACGCTTAAAACTAGTTTAATTAACTTAACTATCTTATTTTAACTTACTGGCCCAATGCGAGCGCTCTAAGCTAAACTTAACACTTAACCTATGTCTTTCGACGTAACCTAACTAAATTTATTTATTATAACAACTAATTGATGAATTAAAAACTAAGAAAAATGTTTACTATAGAAAAAAACTTAGTGAATGGACTGGCTTTTTGATAAAACTTATAAACTACCTTAAAATAATCTTAAGCTAACTTAACTACGATATGTAATTAAATACACACTTTTCTTTTTTTTTAAAAGCCAAGTGCTGTGCATGTTTTCTCTGTTTTTTCCTTTTTTTTTTGTTTAGCCAAGTGCTGTGCTGTGCTATTGTTTTTTTTTTTTTTTAACATACCAACTTAAGACTACCTTAGAACTATGTAAGCCGGCCATGGATATTGTTTAAAACAAACACTACCCTGTGCGACGTCTCGATCGTAGTTGAGTCGCCTATCCACAGCTTTTCTGGCGACGTGGAAGATTAGCGGCACCGCTAACTTATCCTGGATCAGACCTCTCTGATTAAGATATAGGAATGCTTCAGGAGGGATAGAGATTATTGGGGTAATAAGCCCCAAAGATCAAGCTTTTCATCGAGGTCATTGCTCTTGCAATATGCCTTCGAATCAACTTGATCAAGAAATTATCCACTCTTATCAGATTCGCCCTGTTGTACAGGACCTCATTACGATAGAATTTTATGTACTCAGACTCTGGTGTTCTATACAAACGAAGGCAAGCCCTCTCAAACACCCGCATCTTTTCCAACCAGCTTGGCCCCACGTTGAACCACACGGGATATCCATATGCGAGCATAGGCCGAATAAGGGCCATGTAGCAGATTACCTTCACCTTCGCATCGAGTTGGCTGCTATAAAATAGTCTCTTTGCGAGGGCAAAAGCAACTTTGGCTCTGGCCAGAGCAGCATCTATATGTTTGTTAAAATATAGATATTGATCTAGCCAGACCCCAAGGTACCTGACTACACTTCGACTCGCAAGTGGCTGCCCATGCTGTCCCACGATAGAGAACTTTCGCCAATTCTTTTTGGTGTCCCAAGAGGCCCCAGACAACGGCGTTCTGAACAGGATGGTCTCCGACTTCTGAAAGTTGATTTTCAGCTTCCAGTCATCGCAGTATCTCTTAATCTTATCGAAATCACGCTGCAAAAGTAATGTAATGACCTTGATCTTAGGCCCTGACCTGTACGCGACCAAATCGTCTGCGTACGCTATGGCATGGTGAAGTGAACCTATGAGATTGCTCGTGTAAATATTGAAAAGGATCGGCGAATTAACCGCGCCCTGTTGCAGACCATTTTTTACTTCAAAAGTTCCACCAGACGTCACATTGCCATTCTTTACAATGATTTTCTTACTGGTGAGCATGTCGTAAAGTATGTACAGCAGTGGTTTACTTATGCCCAGCCTGCTCAACTTGTAGAAGAGTCCCTCTAACCATACAGTATCGAAAGCCTTCTCCAAATTAACCAGACAGGCACCCGTGCATTGTTTCTTACTTTTATTCCATTAGATATCCGATACCAGTTTAGACGCAACATGTATGGTATCATGCCCCGCCTTGAAACCGAATTGGTTATCCGGAATTATGTGCATGTCCTCGACCTACTTAGCCAGGGCTCTATGGATCACTTTTTCGAATACCTTGCTGATGTTCGGAAGGAGACTTATCGACCGGAGATTACCCGGATTGGAACTATCTTTATTTTTTTTTGGAATGGGTTGCACCACCGCAGTTTTCCAATGCGCTGGATAATGAGCAATGTTCATTGCATTATTAAACAGAATGGTGTAAATGTTCACCGCTTCTGGAGGAGGATGTCTAAGTACAATGTTGGGTATACCATCGATTCCCATGAATTTATTTTTCCTCAGTGATTCGAAGATCGCTTGGAGCTCTGCTTTCTAAATGAACGGGGGATGTACCCTTTCATCGGCGATGGCATTGTTTGCCATATTTCTTTCATTGAACACGGTAAAACCAGTATTCTCAGATCGCCAGTGCTCCATGTCATTTCGAAGGTAGAAGTTGTGCACAAGGACCTGATTTTCCAGGTCATGGTTCGGGCAAATACTATCATTCACCTTTTACACGTCCTGGAAAGTCGCTCCTATAGCCTCTACCTTCTCCTGCGGATCTTCGATCACAAAGAAACTGTCATCCTTAGCTGCGTTATCCGGATCTATACCTGCTGTCACTAGCATTTGCACATTGTTCGTAGTTCGGGGGATTTTAAGACGCGGAAGATCGTTTTGATTACTCCTCCGAAAGATCTTGTTTATTTGGGGGAACATACTCGGGTTGTTGGATTTTATAGCCCGAATTTTCCTGTTCCAGTGCAAATTTACAGAAAGTCTGTAGTTTTCTTTAATTAATTTCGAGAGGTTTTTAATCAACGACTTCAGCGTCCTAACTTCCTCCGAATTCTTTTGGTATATGCTTAGGATATGGTTCTTATGCAAAAGTAACGAAATATAGTTTGTTTGGGGAGTAACGTTTCGGTATTTGGTATGAAATAAAATACCCGGTAGTAAGTAACGAATACATACGGTTTGTTATTGCCCAAGCGGCGAGTGCATTACAGGTTTCCTTATGGACTTCAAGGCTTTCCATAGAGAGTAGTTTGAATACTTATCAGCGGCCAGACCCTCGAGGTAAGTAGAAGTCTCGTGATTTCTTAGGTCCTGGAGCACATTTTTTAGCTTGTTACAAAGGTGGTTCAGATAAGTTTTATCCGGTGGCGCGCGGGATTGTTGCCGTCTCTTGCGCGCTCTCCTCTTTTCTCGTATGAGGTCTTCGATTTCAGGCTGGTATTTGACTTTATTGTTCCGTGCTTCTGTCTTCCACAAAGGAGTGTTTTTCCACGCTGAGCTCTGAATGGCTTCGACGAGTTTGTCGAATTCTTCTTCTATTTCGAACGGTTTCTTTAGCGGTACATTTAAAGCAATATTTTCCTTGCAGTCTCTTCTGAAAGCTTCCCAGTTAGTTTTGTTACTAGTTAGTCTAGGGAAATAAAAAAAAAAAAATGTTTGCCGTTAGTCTGCACGGATTAGCATCACCCAGGTGGAAAATATTTTGCATTGAAGTAAGTATTGGTATTTAGAAAAATAAGAGTATTCGTGAATATTCTTAAACATTTATTTTTTTTGCCCATATAAGGGACACCCTAATGTGCATGGATAAAAAGCACCTCAATCAACATGATATAATGTTTTAGAAGCAAGAAAATGTTAAATTTCAATGAAAAGAGTAAATATGCGAAATTCTACCACAGTTACGAGAACGTCGAATGTCACAAAAATCCGCATTACCCCATTTAGCGGCATCTTATGCTCAACATTCTTTCTGCAATTAACATCGTTTCTGTGCCTTCAATTTGTCACGGACCTTAAACTAAGCCGCAGAAGCTTTAAGAAATACAATGTCAAGACATTCGCTTTATAAGTTAAAAGCAAATGCAGCATTGTACTCCTCCATCATGCTATTAAATTTAATCCATCCTAAAAGATAATCTCTATTTAAATGTTACTCCAGCAATGCCCAACAATTTCGCCCCCATAAAACAACAAACAAACATTTTTTTTCCGTTGAGTATAAAATAAACAGACAACAACGGCGTCGACAATGACGACGGGACAAGATGAAAAAGAAGAAAAAAAACTTAATAATATTTTCAAATACCCATGCGACGGCGAACCACTAACAGGAATAAAATAAGATGCCCAAATACCCTTCAAAAATATGTACGGATACATTTGAAAAAACCACATCTCCATGTACCAAACAAAAAAGCGAAGAAAAAACATCGCGACATCGGGTGGATAGAGCGCGCGCAAAATGTCGCCGACTCGAAATGAAAATGGGAAAATTGCTGTTCCAGTGCGGTCGTCGAAAATATCATTAGGACGATTTTTTCGGCCGAACGTAGCAGCCCCCGACTGGTCTACGGGACACAATAGCTGACGGTACTTAGGGGTAGGATGATGGTACACAATAACATGATGGCCCAACAGTCTTGGCAAAACTCAACTCTCTTCCTGGCGGTGGAGTGGAAGTGCGATATAATGGGGTACATTTAGACCCCATTCCGAAAGAGACTCTCCGCCATCCCACCCGTACCAGTATCATAATGAATATTTATGAAGCTTAAAGAACATTTTCTATTCTTGTTGTTTTATGATTTGCACTTCCTCCACTTGTGCTCTCCATCGTCATCTCTATAGCTGGTGGTCGGTGGTGGCGGCGGCGGCCGGCATGTTTGTTCCTCGTATTGGCAGGATGGTAGTTCAAGAAGAAGGACAACATTGCTTGTGGCTGGGATACTTTCTGTCGCTTTAAATAATCACAATTTTTTTCTCGGAGTGATTTTATTGGAAATTTGTTTTGACTTTTAGTTTATGGGGTGTTTTCGTTTTGTTTCTTCAGATTTTTTCCAGCCCCCCCTTGTGGCTCTTTTTATCAGTGGCAATTGTTTTGTTAATGATTTTATTGGCTTGTTGTTGAGGGCAGGAAGCAAAAAATGTTGATGATGCTTGGGTAGATTTCGTGTCGGTTGGGGGTTTACCCTCCTTGGCCGGAGGGCATAGCGACCAAAGTTTCAACCAAACGATGAAATTGTGATGGACATTATTGTATGGGGATTTAGTGGCTGTGAAGTTGTGAAGACGGGAAGATATTTGCGAAAAAATGTTCAATTACAAAAGGGAATTTATTTTGCATCACGTCCGGTTATCAAGTAGTTTTTTTTTTTGCTACTAAGACTTTCTGACAGGGATTCCCCCTTTATTTCACTTAAAACTCTATTTGTCTAGCCTGGAGTTCTTTGGATTTATGTAGACTTAGATGGTTGAAAACTGAATTTAGGTGTATGCTTGTTGTTTTATGAGATCTTCTCTGCTCAGGGTTGCAATGCATTTTTGTCTGTTATGACAGGATTTAACAGTTTTCCACCGCCATATATTGTAGTTTTCCAGGTTTTCTTCGGAAATATCAGTTTTTTTCTAAAAATGATTCTTTTTGTCAGTTTTCCATACCCAGCAAACAATAGAGAATTTTCTTATTCTTAAATTGAATAATGAAAATATTTACTGAAGTTATCTCAGAACGTCTGATGGATTGGGCACGATGTACTGCATGAATTCCAAGGAAAGGTTACTCCGTAGTGGACAACACTTTTACTTTGACAAGTCGTATCTTGACAAGGGCAATCAAATGTACACATTCTTTCTCGACTTTAGGCAGCCGCTGATACCACGATAGAAACGCGTTATTCCACAAACCGAGTAACATAAGTATGTCAACTAAAATGCTGACAGTCACATAATGCTTTAATAATGAAAATAGCTGTATAGGGTTGAGTCACAAATGAAATTTGAAGCAAGGATGTCTCATGAGTTCTCTTCTTTTTCAATATTTCTACATGAACTTACGTTTTTACCAAGAGGAATTGTGTTCGGTGGACATCAAATAAAGCTCCTTTTATACACGTATAAAGGCATTTGGATGGTAAACGGCTAACAAAGTCGTCGTAGGAGCAGCATCTCCCGATAGGTGTTGCTCCGCTAAGTAACGAAAAAGAGCCACTGCAGCCGAAAACCCAGCAGCTCTGTTAGTAAGCCCTACCCCACCTCCTCGCGGTGCCACCTGAGAATTTCTTCTGAAATTTCTAACGGAAGAGTACGAATGGTGAGCTTCCTGCGCCACAAAACAGAATTAGTGTCGGTTGGTCTGAAGCCCAGCGAGCCTTAACCATAAAAAAACATATTGCTCCGAAACGGAAATCAACGTCGCGGATACGGACGGATAATTTGATGACGACCTTTGGCTATCGAACACGTACAACGATCGGATTCTGGAACGTTAAGACCCTCCTGGACTCATTCCAGGAAGGACTTTATAACGCCGGATTCCTTCAAATGGAACGCGAATTCGCACGCTATAAAATAGACAACTTAGGGCTGAGCGAGATAAGATGTTTCGTTGTTGGGGGATACATCCTCGCAACAAAAAGCACTGGCTCGGCGGCGTAAGTGGTTAGTGTGTCTGACCTCTTCGCATGAGGTTCCAAGTTCGAATCCCAGAAAACACAAAAAATGTTTTTTTTTTCACATTCCCACCTCTCACGAACCTCTGACAATCATCCGAGAGTATTGTTGTCTCGGCAGTTCAATGGACCTACTTTCTGGTCTAAGTACATCCTCATCGAGGGCCGATCCTAACCTAACCTATTGTTGTCTAACGAAAGTTTCTCAAAACAAATTGCACATCGGATATGGCACTAAATTGTAGGTCCCTTCCATTCGTGCGAAAACTATAACGATACAACATGAGTGGTTGCGAGAAGCTAGGCCCTGGCACGTAAAGAGCTGTTGCGCCAAACATATATTTTTTATTTAACAAACAGCAATGTCATGCTCTACTCTGGTAAACCATATGGAAGTGCACGGAGGTCTGGAGTAGGACGAAGTAGCCTCATATCCTGGAAACCTAACAGTGACCAAATATTGACGGCTAGGTTCCAGAGTAGAGTTAGGAAAGTTACCATCATACAGTGCTATGCTCTGACCCAAGACGCGATTGAGGATGAAAAGAATAATTTTCAAAGCCAGTTGGGCGCCGCCTACAACCAAACGTCTAATGGGGACATCGTAATGGTGATGGGGCATCTCAATGCCAAGGTAGGTAGCGATAACACCATGTTTAAACACGTAATGGGAGTTCACGGCCTTTAGAAATTGTATCCAGAACGTGCGAAACAGACGTGGAGCTGACATCGGACAAGAACGAGATCACCATCTTATGGTAGTTCATACATGACTTCGTACTGCATCCGCTCAAACTTACTTAACATCACCAGTCTTAATATCAACAGGCTAAAGGTTCCCCAAATATACCAACGGTTCAGGGACCACTTTGCCTTAGAAACAGAAGCAATCAGCAGCACAATATAGGACAGCATGGATAACCACTGGAAGGCTGTGAAAAATGCTTTTGCGACTGAGGCACGCACTTGTGTCGGTAAAAGGCAGAAATACCACCCCGCATGGCTTTCTGCGGTCACCTCGGAACGGATCGATAAGCGTACAGTAATCAAGGCTCGGATTGTAGCGACCTCAGCAGTAGAGAGAACCGAGCTAGAAGCCCAATACCGTGCGAAGAAGAAGTAAGTGCCGCGTAGTGTGAGAAGAGACAAACCTCAGCATATTAACTCACTGGATTCAATGGCTGGAGAAGCAGTGAGAAGGTGAGACAGAAGGACTGTTTCTACTTAGCATTACTAAGGAGCTCATTGGTGCTCGTAACTCCAAACAACATCCACTGAACAATTTTAATGGTAACGTTCTGATTTCAGATGTGGACCAGCTCATTAGATGGAGAAAACATTTTGATACAGTCCTAAACCACTTAGACGGTGACGGTATGGTCCCGAATTCGAATGAGCATTCCGAAGCAACAACCAAAATTACGTCCTCCGCCACCGATAAACGTCGTTGGAATTACGGACTATAATAAGTTGCATTGCCTCCTTAAAGGAACTCTGTCTTCGAAGTTTAAGGTGACATCTCTGCGAAACAATACGTGGAAAATCAATGTCGATGATGCCGACGGTTACCGATCATTATCCCAAAAATTGAATGCTGAAAAGATTCAGTGGTATACTTACCAAAATAAGTTAGAAAGACCACTGCGTGTTGTAGCAAGGGGACTCCACCCCTCGTGCACTAAAGAAGATGTAATGCACGACCTTCAAGACAAAGGCTTTAAAATTCTTGATGCCGTCAATATTATCAAGAAGGAGAAGCAACAGTCGGAGGGAGATCATGAAAAATTGGTAAAGCGCGGTCTTCCACTATTCATGCTTAGTTTTGATAAAGACGAAAATAAAGACATTATATATGGTATCAAGACTATTCTAAACATCGTGGTCAAAATCGAACCCATGCGTAAGACCTCCAGATCGATTCCGCAGTGTAAGCGCTGTCAAGGCTTCAATCACACGCAGACTTACTGCCAGAAAGAGCCGCGATGCGTCAAATGCGCAGGTAAACATCTCTCGGAAGAGTGTCACCTAAACAAGCAAACCTCAGCCACTTGTATAAATTGCAAAGGAAAACATCCTGCGAACTATCGAGGTTGCGAAGTGGCGAAAGAGCTTCAAAAACGCCGCGATACGCTAAAAAATTCGATGCGTCCGAATATGAAACCAATCAAGAACAGACCCAAAATAGCTACGAAAAAAGCAGCGAAAGATAGAAAGTCCGTCAATATTAACTTAAGATCGGTTAATGATGAAAAATCCGAAAGTAATAGAGATAAGGTAACAGAAGCAAAATCTCCGAATATTGGCGTGCAGTCTTATGCTCAAGCGGCGAAGGCAGTTAAGGGTACGTACACGACCGACAACTCACGGGAGATCAAAGCAAGAAACCGTCCAAACTTTAATGTAAAAACTCCTTCTCAAGTTGCGACATTGAAAAATAGTGATAGAGGTAGTTCAGAAGATCATGTATCCAATGTTTTTTCCCTAATTCTTGCGAAACTTGAAGAGCAATGCAAAACAAATAAACTAATTTTCGAGAGACTAGTTGCACTAGAAAACAACATTCATAACACGCGCACTTCAACCAGAATATGAAAGAAACGCTTAAAATTCTTACTTGGAACGCTAACGGGCTCATACAAAGACTCGACGAGTTAGAAATATTTATGCGAGAGAAAGATATTGATATATGCTTGGTCTGTGAAACTCATCTGAAAAAGCAATCGAATATTAAGATAAGGGGATATAGCGGATATCACGCCTTTCACCCATCGGAAAGAGCCAGAGGCGGATCATCTTTGTTTATAAAAGAAAATATCGAACACTCAGCGGAAATAAAAATTGAATTAGAAGCAATGCAAGTAAGCACGGTACGCGTTAGAAATAGACATTTTGCTTTCAACATTTCGTCTATATATTGTCCACTGCGATGTAAACTTGAAGAAAGTGATTTCACAAACATCTTCAACTTCCTTAAACCAAATTTTATTATTGGTGGTGACTTCAACGCGAAACACCCCTTCTGGGGCTCAAGGTACGCCTCTCAGAAAGGTAGAAAGCTTTATAATGCGGGTATGCAATTCAGTTGTGATTTTTACTCGACGGGTAAACCAACATATTGGCCAACTGATAGAAATAAGATACCAGATCTGATTGATTTCTTTGTTGTTAAAGGAATATCTAGCAACTGTATAAAAGTTGAAGAAAGCTTTGATCTCTCCTCTGATCATTCTCCAATCATTATGACGATAAGCGAAGCTTTGATTAAAAAAGTAGGACCGGCCAGATTAACTGGCGCGAAAACTAATTGGGACGGCTTTAAAAAAGATATTGAAGCAAATATTGAGCTGAGCGTATCACTTAAAACGCCCTATGAACTTGAAGTTGAAGTAGATCGCTTCGTCGAAATCTTACAGGATGCCGCGTGGAAGAATACTCCCAACCTAAAGAGAACCCCGGCCAGTAACATTAAAATTTATCCGCAGGAAATAAAAGAGATGATTAAGGAGAAGAGAAAAGCGCGTAAAAGATGGCAACAAACTCGGGCTCCGCAACATAAAGCACATCTTAACCGTTTGTGCAACTCACTAAAACGATCTATTAAAGACCTTAAGAATAATGAAATACAAACTTACCTAGAAAGCTTAACGGCAGAAAAAGATTCTAACTATTCGCTTTGGAAGGCTATAAAAGGTATTAAAAAACCTCAAATTCAAGCCGCGCCAATTAGGAAAAATCAAGACGAATGGGCCAGGCATGATAAAGAGAAAGCGCAAGTTTTTGCCGCCCACCTGGAAGAAACTTTCAAACCGTTTGATGGACAAGCTCTTATTGAAAATATAAATACGTCGTATATAGACAATAGCGTAATAAGAAATGCAACGCTTACCGAACTTAAGGAAGAAATAAAGAAACTTAAACCAAATAAGGCCTGGATACGACCTAATTACGGGAGAGGTTCTTAAAGCACTACCAAGAAAAGCTCTAATTAAGCTTCTGTTCATTATAAACGCCGCGATTAGACTAGAATATGTTCCCAGTCAATGGAAAGTCGCCGAAGTTATAATGGTCCTTAAGCCTGGAAAACCGCCGAATGAAAAAACCTCTTATAGACCGATTTCGCTTCTTCCAATTATATCCAAAGTGTTCGAGAGAATATTGGTTAGGCGAATACAGCCGGTTATAGAAGAAGGGCATCTCATCCCTGATCATCAATTCGGATTTAGAAGTAAGCATTCTACAGTTGAACAAGTACATCGAATAACACATGTAATCGAAAAATCACTTGAAGAAAAAAAGATTTGTTCAAGCGTATTCCTTGACGTTTCACAAGCCTTTGACAAGGTCTGGCACGGAGGCTTAAAGTTTAAATTACGACAAGTTCTGCCAGAGCACCTATATAATATTTTGAAGAACTACCTTACGAATAGACTATTCCGCGTCAAATGTGGAAACGAATATTCAGATTTTAAGGAGATAATGGCTGGGGTGCCGCAAGGAAGCGTTCTTGGTCCAGTCTTATATCTATTATACACTCGTGATATACCGCAAGTAGAAGGCACTGAGCTAGCTACATTTGCCGACGACACTGCTATCTTGACAGTAGGTAAAACGGTCGAAGATACTACAGAAAAACTGCAAGAAGCTTTGAATAGAGTAAATGAATGGACAAAGATTTGGCGAATCGCACTCAACGAGACCAAATCTGTTCATGTAAATTTTACTTATAAAAAAATAAATAATTTGCCAATCTTTTCAAACTCGGTTCAAATCCCGTTTGCAAACGAGGCTAAGTATCTTGGAATGACACTTGATACAAAGCTGAAATGGAAAACGCACGTTAAGAAAAAACGCAAAGAACTAGATAACAAGTATCGAGAAATGTATTGGTTACTTGGAAAATATTCCAAGCTTAATATATATAACAAACTGCTTTTATATAAGCAGGTGCTAAAGCCTGTATGGACATATGGTATACAACTCTGGGGTTGTACCAAAATAAGTAATATTAAAATTTTACAAACTTTTGAAAACAAAGTGCTAAGAGGTATTGTAAATGCGCCATGGTATATCAGAAATAGCGATATCCACAGAGACCTTGGCATTAAAACAATCGAAGATGAAATTCAAACCTACGCGAGAAAGCATAGAAGTCGACTAGAAAGTCACGTAAATATTACAGTCCTCCAACTTTTGGAAGAAAGAAATTTACTGCGCCGTCTACAAAGAACCAAACCTTTAGACCTAGCGCGATAAGTAACCGCGTCTAAACTGCGGAGCTAGCAGGAACTTCCAATGGGAAGGTACCTGCAAAACGTCATTATTTCGCGAAACGAAAACTACTTGATAAGTCGAATACTTAGTTGTAGTAAAAATAAAAACAAGTCTGTTTTGAAGGGAGGTTTTTTAGTGGGTAAGAATCCCACACTACTATGAGCACGCGCTGTCGATCCTCATAGTGTCTTGTTGAAGATTTTCACCTACCCTCGGAAAAAAAAAAAAAAAAAAAAAAAAAAAAAAAAAAAAATTCCGAAGCAACAAAGCCCCGAATCCGCACCGGACCTCCCAGTAAAATGGAAATAATATCAGCAATTAAGTTCCTCAAGAAGAACAAGGCGATGATTATTGATGGCATCCCTGCCGAACTATTACAAGCGGCGCCAACCACATCGGCAGATTTGCTGCTTCCGCTTATATGACGAGCTTGGGATAGTGAACAATTTCCGCAAGAGTGGAAAAGGGAGGAAACTTAATGGAATACGGAAACTGGAGAGGTATATGCGTTCTTCCAGCCGTAGCCAATATAATAGCTGGAATAATTGTGGAACGAACTAAAGAGCATTTAGATTCAACTCTCGACGTCGAACAGGCAGGCTTTCACGCTAGATCTTCCGGCATCGACCACATAAACACCTTACGAATCATAATCGAACAATGCGCTGAGTACAGGTCTCCGCTACATTTGCCGTTTATCGACTTCGAGTAGGCTTTTGACAGGAGAATCATCCCAGAAAAACTTATAGCTATTATCAAGTCTACATGAGAGGGAAGTGTCACGTCTTGCACAATGGTAAGGTGTCGGAGGATTTTGAAGTCCAAAGTGGAGTACGTCAAGGGTGGAAACTGTAACCATTATTGTTCTTGGGAGACAATACTCCCAAGATACTGGAAGTCCTCTACTCTCTCTACCGGTTGTCCAACAATGCATATTTGAGCCGATGAGTAAGTTCCAAGGCTGATAATTTTAGTTTTTGCCGTAGTCATTTTCAGCCCGACGACACCTGCCTCCCTCTCCACATCTGCTGTCATTTGGTGGAGGTCCATAATTCTGTGGGAGAGTAAGCATACATCATCAGCGTAGTCAAGATGTTTCAGTTGAGATGTAAGAGTCCATCGAATTCCCCCGTTTCCCGTCGACAAAGCTGCATGAAGCACATCGCTAATCACTAATAGGAATAATATTGGTGAAAGGTTACAACCTTGTCTTACCCTACTTTGGACCTCAAATTCCTCAGACAACGTGACATTTGGAGCCTTCATATGTAGCTTTGATAATAGCAATTAGTTTATCGGGAATACCTCTCCTGCGTAAGGCACACCAAATAAACTCCCTGTTGACACTATCGAACGCCTTCTCAAAATCGATGAACAGCAGGTGCAGTGGCGATCGATATTCAACACACTGTTCGATGATAATCCGCAGGGTGTTGATGTGGGCGACAGATGTTGCTTGATTCGCTCCAGGATGATTTTAGCTATTATCTTAGCTACAGCAGGCAGCACGCAGATACCCCTCCAGTTTCCGCACTCCATTAAATTTCCTTTCTTAGGAAGCTTGACGATCATTCCCTTTTTCCACTCGTTAGGAAAGCTCTCAGCTTCCCAAGCTCTCTCTATAAGTGGAAGCAGAAGCTCATCCGATGTTGTGGGTGCTGCTCGTAAGAGCTCTGCTGGAATACCGTCAAGTCCTACCGCCTTGTTGGTTTTGAGTACCTTGATCGCGGTAATGATCTCATCTTTACTGGGAGTCGTGGTGCGTTTTCGGGAACTTCTCACCTCGGTTATCTCAGTCTGATTTGGGAGCATATCGCTAGCGAATACGCGGTTCAAAACCATAGCAAAATACTCTTTCCATCTCTTGAGCTGGTCCTCATCCGAAATGAGCAAGGAACCGTCTAGGCTTTTCACTGGGTGTTGGCTGGAGCTGCGACCACCTGTCAGCTCTTTGGTGATTCTGTAGACGGTCCTGCTATCGCACCTCCGTGCAGCTTCTTCTGCTTCTGTAGCCAGCGCGTTGATGTAGTTGCGCTTGTCACGTCGCACGCTACTCTGAACTTCTCTCATCTTCATGCGATATAGGGACTCTAGCTCGCTTCTCCCTGCTGCTGGGGTAGCTGCAACGCGAGCTTTCAGCTGTTTTCGTTCGTCAATCCGTTTCCAGGTATCCTCTGAAAGCCACGCCCTATGTCTTCCCTGCGATCGACCGACAATTCTTTCAGCACCAGATGTAAAAACATTTTTCACAGCACACCAATGGTCTTGGATGGTTGCGGGTATTGAGCTGCTGATTGCTTCCACACCTTGCGAAAAGTGCTCCCTTAATTGTTGGCGCACTGAGGGATCACTAAGTCTATCGATGTTGAACCTGGGCATTCTTGTGTTGTCCTGGGATCTTAGAACTGCAGCAGTGCGTAGTTGGAGAGTAGCTATCATAAGATGGTGATCACATACTATCCCCACATCGGCCCCTCGCCTGTTTCGGACGTCCAGGAGATTGCTTCTAAAGCGGCGGCTGATAGCAAAATGGTCAATTTGGTTGGAGGTTGCTTGCCTGTCATTGGAAACCCAGCTGACTTTGTGGCAGGTCTTGTGCTCAAACATGGTGCCACCTATCACAAGGCGGTTGGCATTGCAGAAATCCACAAACCTTTCGCCGTTGTCATTGCGGTTGCCTAGTCCATGCTTCCCGATTACATGTTTGAGCCCTTCGTTGTCGTTGCCTACCTTGGCATTCAAATCCCCCATCACTATTACAATGTCTCCATTTGGTGTTGTGTTGAAGACGGCGCTTAAGAGATTGTAGAAGCTCTCCTTTTCGTCCTCAGACGAACTATTTGTTGGGGCGTAACAAGTGCGGAATCTGGCCGTCAAAATCCTATCACCATGAGGCTGCCAGGAAATTAGGCTTTTGGGTGCTGTTGCTGTTAGCAGTAGTCCGACTCCATATTCCCGCGGACTTCCGAATGGTCTTCCAGAATAGAGTAGTACAGTGTTACGCGTTGGAGACTACTACTCGCCCGATTCTAACCATCTTACTTCACTTACCCCCAAAATGTCCAGTTGGAGAAATCTGGCATTGTAAGGACCTTCTCTTCCCGAGTCGAGGAGCGTCTTTACATTCCAGAAACCTATCTTTGTCCGGGTACAATAGCCAAAAGTCTTCAACATGTGATCATTCCTTATCCGAGGCATAGTGTCGGTTACTGTAGCGGGCAATATTCGGTAACGCAGGTTGCTGGCCCACGTTACCTAGCCTAGAATCAAGGCCCTAGACAACCCGCACTTACAATTTTAGCATACACGTATAAGGGAATGGAACAACAAGCAAAAAGCCCAATTGCTGGCATCTTTACTTCGCGGAGAAGCTGTGTCCGTCTTTGAAAATCTAGGCTCCGACGATCTTGCGGATTACTCCACACTTATATCGGCTTTACAATTCAGATTTATTTCCCAAAAGAAAAACATTTCTCATGCTTTATTTCATTGCAGCGACAGTGACATTGAAATCTTGGTTTTCTTGCGAGTGACATTCAGTGCCTAACCCGAATAGTCTTTGGCGACTGTCCTCCTTCTGCTTAGGAACGTTTTTCAGCCATGCAGTTTGTCGATGATATTGGAGGACAGTCAAAAACAGTGACCGAGGCCGTAAATAAAACTAGCTCTATGGAAGCAGCCTATATGGCCACCCAAACCAGTTATTCTACTCGATATATCAAAGCTACCGAAATGCAATCGCAATCTGGTCACCGTTCAAATCCACATCCAAGCAGAAATTAAAACTATGCAACTCGCTTTAAGCGCAGTTATGGAAATAGTTCCGTGTTCGGGAAACGCCCAACCATTAGTGCCGAGGACTAGCGCTGACGAAGTTAAACTGTCCCCAAATTTATAATGTCCCCCGTGACAACAAGTCTACTGGATCGACTGTTATCGTGGTTCTTCGTGTATTCGCTTGCCAGATACTTGTTGATGCGGGATTATCGGTCACATTGGTCCACCGTAGTGCTATACCTAAAAACACGCGCCTTTAACCCGTACAATCTCTAATTCAAACTCTTTGTGAAAACTCCTTTAAAATTTCATAAGGGTGACGTACTATTATTCAGATCGGTAAATTCAAACGCTGAATCAAAGTCCTGGTGGTCGATTTTTCTCTTCCCATCTTTAGTCGGGGTATTCTTGGAATAGACATTTTGAGAGCTTTCAAGAGCATGCTGGATTTTTCGTCCAATCATCTTGCGATTGGTAATAATCGAATCCCTTTTCATAATGAGCCAAATATTCCCTCAAGTAGCCAACATCGGCGATCCGGATAAAAAACGATTCGGCCTATTTTCCTCCGAGCAACAGATTCCTGTTTTCACATGAAAAGATTATCGCCACTAATACACCCTGTGTTGCCCTGCTTAAGGTGTTGTTTCTTCTCTTTGGGACGGTCTTCCAAAAGGAATTTTAGTGGGAAAATCTATGACCTGTAATCGAGACGGTAGTGCTGTGCTTGTTAGTATTGCCAATCTTGCCGATTATGCAGTCACACTTCCGAGAAATATGTCTATCGTTACCTTCGAAACATTTGAGTGTTCAGATGTGAACACTTCAAAGGAATGCGCAGTACCAAACTACTTAGACCATCTTTTCTCAACTGCACCTTAAGCCAACGCAGCACAACACAGTTCAGTCGGGGGGTACTTCTAGTGGGGTATAGTTATATTTTATAGTTATCTTACCCCCTTCGGGTAGGGGTTAGAATATACCCGAGGTAGGCATGCCTGTCGTAAGAGGCGACTAAAATCCACCCTTCGTATACCGGGCTTAAAGTGTATACAAAAAAATGCAATGAGTAAAACGAAAAGATTTAATACCCCAGGTGGCAGTCCAGGTTCACTGGAAAATCCACCCTCTTCGGAGGTAGGCTCTACGGATTCTGGGGAGAGCCAATTATTGCAATTGATAAATCCCTTTATAAAAAGTTCAAGGGTACCTCGGTCTCCACCATCAAGACCGAATGTCTCCGGGAAAAAAAGTCCGCCGGAAGTGCAAGCGCACAAGAAACAGGACTTAGAGAAATGTAAAAGCTTTGAGAAGGAAAATAACGAACTTCGCAATAGGCTTGATGAAATGGATCGGCTCTACCAAGAGCTCAAAAAAGAGGTAGACATGCTGAGAGAGGAAAACAAGCTTCTAAAGAACTCGCTTTTACAAAAAGAACGCGAAGATTCCCCTCCCCGCGCAGCTAATCCACAATATCACACGGACGAAGAAGAGCTTGCACGCGAAACGAATTGCGTCTTAAAGAAAAGACCTAGCAAAAAACGCAGAGCCGGCTCTTCGCCCGAAATCGAGCCGCGAAAAGAAGACAAGCAAAATGAGCCGAAGCCAAAACAAACTCAAGCTAAAGCACGTCCTCCGCCTGCAATAAACGTCGTTGGCATAACGGACTACAGTAAGCTACATTGCCTTCTTAAAGGTACGACGACATCGAAATTCAAGGTAACGTCACTCAGGAACAATGCGTGGAAAATTAACGTTGATGACTCCGATGGCTACCGAGCAATATCACAAAAATTAAACACGGAAAAAATCCAGTGGTATACTTATGAAAATAAGTCAGAAAGACCACTGCGTGTTATAGCAAGGGGTCTCCACCCCTCGTGCACAAAAGACGACGTAATGAACGACCTCAAAGCTAAAGGTTTGAAAATTCTTAATGCCGTCAATATTCTCAAAAAGGTGAAGCAACAAACGGAACAAGGCCAGGAAATCATGGTCAGGCATGGACTTCCGCTCTTTATGCTTACCTTTGACAGGAGCGAAAATGTAGACGATATTTATAACGTTAAAACTATTCTGAATATCGTAGTCAAGATTGAGCCTATGCGTACGAGTACGAGATCGATACCTCAGTGTAAACGCTGTCAAGGCTTTAATCACACACAGTCGTATTGTCAAAAAGAGCCGAGATGCGTAAAATGTGCTGGTAACCATCTCTCAGAAAAGTGTGACCTAAATAAGCAGACCCCGGCTACCTGCATTAACTGCAAAGGAAAGCACCCAGCGAACTATCGAGGTTGCGAAGTGGCAAAAGAGCTTCAAAAAAGGCGAGACACATTTAAAAATATTCCACGCCAGAACGCAGAACCGGTTAAAAATAGTCGTGAAATCGCTAAGCCAAGGGTAACGACCGTCAATAAACACGTCAAACTTAAGACGAGAGTCGAGCAAAGTAAAGTTCCTTCGGCAAAATCAAAGGAAAAGCCACAATCTCCAGAGACGCTAACATATGCTCAAGCTGCGTCGCTAGAAACCAAGCAAAGCGGTGTTACGGTAGACCCAGTCTCCCAAGTCTTCTCTATAATTCTTGCGAAACTTGAGGAGCAAACGAAGGTAAACAAAGTCATATTTGATAAATTGAGCAAGCTCGAGTTAAAACCTCGCCAGAAAAGAACTCCCATATGAATATGAATCAGTTACTAAAAAATTTAACATGGAACGCAAACGGCCTTCTACAAAAAAACGCCGAATTAGAAGTATTCTTACGGAATGACAACATTGACATTTGCTTGATCTCTGAAACTCATTTGACAAAGGAATCCGGAGTAAAAATAAGAGGGTATCGTGCTTATCACGCATACCACCCTTCCGGAAGAGCTAGAGGCGGATCCTCCTTATTCATTAAAGACTGCATTGAGCACTCCATAAATACGACGATTGAAATCGATACAATGCAAACAAGCTCAGTTCGAGTTAAGAATAGGCACTCATATTTCAACATCGCGTCCATTTATTGTCCTCCGCGATGCACGTTTCGAAGTAACGACTTTGTACGTCTCCTTGACTCACTTGGACCGAATTTCATTATAGGTGGCGATTTCAACGCAAAACACACCTTTTGGGGTTCCAGATCCAATTCACGGAAAGGCAGACTTCTGTACGAAGCCGGTATGCAATTCGGGGTTGATTTCTTTTCGACGGGGAAACCGACGTAATGGCCCTCTGATACAGCAAAAACACCGGACCTAATAGACTTCTTCGTAGCGAAAGGAGTATCTTCAAATTTTGCGAAAGTAGAGGAAAGCTTTGATCTCTCCTCAGATCACTCGCCGGTAATCTTGACAATAAGTGACCGACTAATGACAGTAGAAGCTGTGCCTAGATTAACTAACAAAAAAACTAACTGGCGCGACTTTAGAACTGATTGCGAAGAAAATATTGTCTTAAATGTATCGCTCAAGACACCCTTCGAAATAGAAGATGAGCTCGGCAAATTTATTGAATCAATACAAAATGCCGCGTAGAAAAATACACCTTTAAGGAGGAAAGAAGTCCCATGCAATGAAGCTTATTATCCGCCGGAAATAAAAGAACTTATTCGAGAAAAGAGGAGAGCACGCAAAATATGGCAACAAACTCGCGCTCCCCAGCATAAAACCCACTCGAATTTCTTATGCAATAAGCTTAAAAAAGCGATCCAAGACCTAAAAAACCGAGAGACTTCAGCTTATCTTGAAGGTTTAACCGCCGAAAAAACTACTAATTACTCGCTCTGGAAAGCTGTCAAAAGAATTAAAAAACCGCAAATACATTCGCCACCGATAAGAAAAAACAACGACGAATGGGCAAAAGGTGACAAAGAAAAAGCGGATCTATTTGCCGAGCACTTAGAAGAAACTTTTAAGCCATTTGATGGAGAAACATTGGTAGACGATTTTACCGGTACGACTACGACATCTGACAACTTTAGAATAAAAAGTGTGTCACTTATAGAACTTTGCCAGGCAATAAAAAACCTGAAGAACAATAAAGCTCCTGGCTATGATTTAATAACCGGACAAATCCTCAAGGAATTACCAAAAAAGGCACAATTAAAATTGCTTTATTTAATAAATGCTTCCATTAGATTATTATACGTTCCAAATCAATGGAAAGTCGCAGAAGTCATAATGGTTCCGAAACCGGGAAAATCTCCAAATGACAAAAAATCGTACAGACCGATATCGCTACTACCAATAATATCGAAGGTATTTGAAAAACTCCTTCTGAAACGGATTCTTCCGGTCATTGAAGAGAGACGCCTAATACCTGACCACCAATTCGGGTTCAGAATCAAGCATTCCACAATTGACCAGGTTTATAGAATAACCGACGAAATTGAAAAAGCCCTTGAGGAGAAAAAGATTTGTTCTAGCGCTTTTCTTGACGTATCTCAAGCCTTCGACAGGGTTTGGCACGATGGATTGAATTATACGCTAAGACGAATCCTTCCGGAGCAACTTCATAAGATCTTAGAATCGTACCTTAAAAACAGACTTTTTCGTGTTAAGCACGGAACTGAATATTCTGATTTTAAAGAAATCGCCGCCGGAGTTCCGCAAGGAAGTGTCCTTGGGCCTATCTTATTCTTGCTGTACACTCGGGACATACCTCAAACTGAAGGCACTATTGTAGCTACGTTCGCGGACGATACGGCTATTTTGGCAACGGAAAGTTCAATCGAGTCAGCAACCATAAAACTCCAACGAGCCTTGAATAAAATCTGTGAGTGGACAAAAACTTGGCGCATTGTTCTTAACGAGACCAAATCGACGCATGTTAACTTCACTTACAAGAAAATAATCAACCTTCCCGTTTTCATTAACTCGGTACAAATACCGCATGCAAACGAAGCTAAATATCTGGGAATGACATTAGACGCGAAACTTAAATGGAAACCTCACGTTAAAAAGAAACGTGACGAAGTCGAAAATCGACTTAGAGAAATGTATTGGCTAATTGGAAGATATTCCAAACTAAGCGTTTATAACAAACTGCTTCTGTATAAGCAAGTGCTTAAACCCGTGTGGACGTACGGTATACAACTCTGGGGTTGTACCAAACCAAGCAATAGGAATCTCATACAATCATTGCAAAATAAAATTATAAGAATAATCGTGAACGCTCCCTGGTATATCAGAAACAATGATATCCACAGAGACTTAGGGATAGCTACCGTGGAGGACGAAATAAAAAACTTCGCTCGCAAGCTTCGTATTCGTCTTCATGGCCATTGCAACTGTGCCATACTCCAAACTTTGGATGTGACAAATCTTACGCGCCGACTTCAAAGAACGAAACCGTTCGAATTAGCGCTATAAGACAAAAAGCCGCATGTCATGACGGTTTCAGCAGGTGCTTTTATTGAAAATCTACCTGCCTCACGCGAATATAAATCTGAAGCTTAAACTACTTGATAAGGTCAAACTTAGTCGTAGTAAACAAAACGAAGGGAAGGGTGTTTTTAGTCAGTAGAAATCTGACACTACTATGAGTACACGGTCTCATAGTGTCTCATGAAGATTTTCACCTACCCACGAAAAAAAAAAAAAAAAAAAAAAAAGTTATATTTTCTCCAGCATCTCCGATGATTCGGGAAGAATGGGTGCCGCCCAGCATAAAATTGATGTAGGTGCTGCAAAGCCTATTAAGCAACCACCACGTAGGCTACCACTTACCAAACAGGAAGCGTAACGAGAAACCGTCAACAGCATGGTCCGAAACGGTATTATCGAGCCTTCAAACAGCCCCTGTGCATCGCCAATTATAATGGCAAGGAAGAAGGACGGATCCACAAGATTGTGTGTCGATTACCGTAGATTAATCAAGGATTTCTTCCCCTCCTTTTTTTTGTAATTTGCCCGCACTTAAGGGGTTATGAATACCACTAACATGTTTTTGCATAGCGCGGGCGTTGGTAAGGATAGATAGAGAGAGAGAAAAAAATTTAGTGCAGTGGTTTGAAACTCAGTTGTTTTCGCTTCAGAAAAACTCCAGGGGTGGCGTCCAGATAACTGGGTAGATTTTTGCAATTTTTTATTTTTTTTTGCTTTGCTTCTGATTCACAGTATTTTTTTCGCGATCACCGCCATCATAGGCATATCAATCATCCAACAGAGTGAACAATTTTTCCAACCATATGATCTAGCTACTGCCAATGTTATGGCTTTGCAGTAGTGTTCACATAAGACTGACTTTATATATTTCATGAGAAATGAATCAATGCTTGCTGATATCAGGATTTGAACCATTAACTATTAGCGTGGCAATTGACGACGTTACCACTACCTTATGGCCACCCCATCTTCCTACCGCGGATCGACGACACCCTGGACGCAGTTGCGGGCTCAGTATGGTTTAGCGCAGTAGACCACCAGTCTGAATATTGGCAGATCGAAATGTTTCCAGCGGATCGTGAGAAGACGGCTTTTGCTATAAGAAATGGGCTGTATTAATTTAAGGTTATGAAATAAATAGTTGTTGTAACGGGCGCTATATTCGAACAACTCATGTCAAATTTCCTTCGTGGATTACCGATGGAGACTTGCCTGGTTTAATTCACAGTTAGAGTTTAGAGTTCTGTTTTAGTTGCTTAAGACACGCCGGACTAAAAATTACCCCGCCAAATGCAACTTATTTCAAAAAGAGGTGTGTTTCTTGGACCATTTGGTTAATAAGAGCGGCGTGTCGCCTGATCCTTCCAAGAGCGTATGAATTCGGAGTTGGCCGATACCGAAAAATGTATCTGAGGTGAGAAACTTTATTGATTCCACTTACTACCGTCAGTTTGCAACCGAATTCGCCGAACTTGACCACCCATTATACCGGCTTATCAAAAATAAATAAATTTAATTTGAGTCCCAATGCAACGACTCTTGTAATTCATTGAAAGCATGGTTAAGGTCATCACCGATTTTGGCTCATGTTCGCTCGGAATCCGATTTTATTTTAGACACTGACGCCTGAGATCATGAGATAGGAGCAATTTTGTCCCAGATCCAAGACGGGTGTGAAAGAGTCAGTGCCTGAAGCAAACCTGTGCCGAATTACTGCTCATACGGAAAGAGCTATTTGCGTTGATTAAATCAATTGAGCATTTCCACGTATATTTGTTTGTGAGGGAATTTTCAATTCAAACTGACCACGCTGCTCTCAATTGGTTACTTGCTTTCAAAAATCCTGATGGGCAACCTGCGCGTTGGTTAGAGCACATACAGCAGTATCATTATAAAATACAACATCGTAGTGGCAACGCTGATGCTCTTTCGCGACGACCCTGCTGTGATAAAATCTGCAACCACTACGAGTCCAAGGAAAAGAACAATGGTGTTGAATTTGTGTACCCAGTCAACGTAGTTATTCAAACCAGTACCGCTTGCGGTCGAAATTCAACCTCCCGTGTAGGGAATGCAGAGAGATCTAAGCTCATACAGCCATGAACGTGATCAAAATGCTTTCATTAATTGGTTAAAGCGTTTTGTGTAAGGAAATCATGTGTGTATATCTATTTTATTTTACATGACTTAACGACAACACACACACACACATGATTTCTTTTTCTGCACATCTATGGTACATTACCTTTCGAATGATGTAAGAATCATCACCCTCCTTTTATAATAAATACTTAAAAAACGTACGATGAATTTCATGTTCACGTATTAATATATAAGATTGATGCTGACTTTGATCTAGGTAAGTTGCAACTGGCGCAAGAAGCAGATAAAGTTTTAAATATGGTGATCCAGTGGATGAAAGATGGTATTCATCTTGATTGGAGTACGGTATATGAAAGTGTAATCTTCTGAAAGCATATTGGACTCAGTTCCTAGCTTTAGTTCTCGGAGACTAGATTATTTGCAAGAGATGGGTACCCAATACACGTTAACAGTCTGTGCGTTTGCTACAATTGTCCCGAAGTCATTAAACAGCGTAGTAATAAAGACGTTTCACGACACTCCGTTTTATGGGCATTTGGGTTGCAAAAAAACGGTAGAAAAATACAGTTACCGGGTTGAAGCCAGGAAAGATCTCCGCAATACTGCTCCGAATGTGATACACGCGCGTCCAAAAGTGGTCCAAAAAGCAGAACCAGAAGACAATACAAAGTGACCTTTCTGGCGAACCATTCCAACGCGTGTCACAGTAGATATTTTGGGACCATTGCCATCATCGAAACGGGGAAATAAACATACCCTAGTTTTCATGCATTATTTCACCAAGTGGTTGGAAATTGTCGCATTTTGGATCAGACTGCTGATACTGTCACCAAAGAGTTGGTAAAAGAAATGTTTTGTCGTTCTGGGTTTCTGCTTGAGCTGTATTTGGACCAGGCCGAAGTTTTCTGTAATGAAGGTTCAGGGTATCCACGAAACAAGGACTACACCGTTGCATCCGCACTCTGATAGCCTTGTTTAACGAATGAATAAGGCCGTATTGTACTTCCTTTATAAATTTGTCAATGAAAGGCAGGACGATTGGGATGACTATCTGCCTTTGTTCGCTATGACATGCCGTGCTCGATAATCCTTGTTCCTCTTTCTATTTCGGGGAGGCAATGATCCGAAAACAATAGATCATAGACCTCCCACTTCACCGCATTTCTACTGATCCGCCTGTGGATTTGACCTCAGAAAATATGGGCAGGCCTCCCGATTTTGAATCGCTGGGTTACTAAGGTAAATAAAATGCTGGTATCGTTGCATTTGTGTGATCCAGGCGTTCTTTGCACGTGGCAATACGAACTGAGCCAGTGGCGCTCTATTTTTCGTAGGATGGTTTCCTTGACGGTGGTGAAGGCTTCCACGGATCTTCGGACTTCTTATTCTATCAAGCTTTGTCAGTCCTGCTGTCATGCGAAGCATCTTCAGCCGCCGTTAATTTACCCTACTTTTTGTACATCGTCCAATATTGTGAACCGTGTGTGAGCGCTGGACGCACAGCTGCGGTGTAGAGCTTTCCTTTCAACTTAGGTGGCGGCATTTATTGGTCACAGAAGATAGCGGAGTTTTCTCGCCACTTCATCCACCCCTACGCTTACGCGATGATTGATGTCGTAATCACAGTTTGCTTTGCTATTGATCATAGATCTCAGATATTTGAACTTTTCGCACTTGGAAAGTACTGTTCCATTCAAATAAATGTCTGGAATTGGCCTGAGTGGATCAGAGAACAAGTACTCTGTCTTTTTTGAACTAATGCGATACCCATTTCCCTCCAAAACGTCCACCCACAAGTGCTCGTTGCAGAGACTTAGAAACCTCACTTATAAAGGCTCCATCGTCAGCAAAGAATAATTGATGAACCTTGGGGTCCATCACTTTACCTTCAGGCAAATAGTCAAGGACAGCAATAAAGAGCAAAGGACTTAAGACACTTCCGTGGTGCACACCGACTTTGATTGGAACTCTTTGGTTACTCCAACGGGGTATCTTACTCTTGTCTCTGCTCTTTCGTACATATCCATGATCATCTGTACATAGGTTTCTCGAAACCCTCGATGTCTTAGCGCCACCCGTATCAGATCTCGTGGTTGTCTGTCGAAACCCTTTTCAAAGTCATCCAATACAATATGCAAATCCTTTAAGGAATCACGATGTTTTTCTATTATGATCCTAATACTATGGATTGCATCTGTGGTTGATTTACCCCCCGACAAACTCGTACTGATCGTCAGATAGCCGTATTATTTTTCGCAGTTGGCCACCTAATACCCGCTCCACAATCTTCATGGTGTGAGACATCAGCTTGATCGAATGGTAGTTATCAAAGTTTCGCGTATCACTCTTCCCTTTGTACACAAGGAGAAGGTAGCATTCCTTCCAAGGATTCGGTATTGGATCACCTCATAAATTTGGAGATGAGAATTCTGAGCCATCTGAACCCGATGTCTCCCATCTTTTTCTGGAACTCAGAGGGCATCCCGCCTGGCCCAACCGCTTTTCATTTTCTGGAGTATTTGACTGCCTCACAAAATTTTACGACTGTAATGTCGGGTATTCACAGTTAGTGGTGGCTCTTGGAAAGTATAGCCGGGGAAACTGTTCATTCAAAAGTCGTTCACAATACTCCCGCTAGCTCTGCAGAATTTCGTCGTCATCCCCAAGAAGCTGACTATGGGCATTGTAAATGAACTTTGACAAACGAATCTCCTGAGCATTTCTCCCTCTTTGTGCGGCTATTTTGAAGACTGTTGTTCATTTTGTGTCGTCGCAGCTTCTGGATAGCCTGATTTGCATTAGCAACCGGGGAAGATACTTTGAAGCTGGGCGCACTTCTTCGCTTTTTTCTTATAACATCTGTAATCCACTTCGAGGAAAGTTTATACGTCCCTGTTTGAAAGTCGCTTTCTTCTTATTTAGCATTTCTTCAGCTTCATCACTCCGCCGCCATATTTCTTTGGCGTGTTGTTGGTAGCCTTTTGAAGCTCCTGGCAGTGGTTTGGCATTCTTTAAGCAAGCTCACTGTAAGGAATCCCACGCTACGTTGATGATGTGAAGGAGGTAATTTTTCATCACGAAAACAAAAGTCTCGCCTTTTTCTTTAGTCTAAGCGCTGGTGAACGTTTTTGAAACGTCATTTTAGCACAGGAAATAAATATATTTTTTTGTTAAACTTGAGCTAATGATCACAAATATCAACATCTGGCAGCTGTCTGTTGGTGCGTTTGGCTGGGCCCCAAACGCAAGCCAAGTTTGAATGTCGCTACTAAAGCGATGTGCGAAAAATGTATCTAATAGCCGATTTTCATCGAAACTATTAAAGCATTTGAAAACTTACGTAAGTGTGTCTTATAGGAAATTAAATTCTAAATAAAATAGTATATACACAAAATTTTCATATATCCAGTAGAACAGAAGATATTTTAAAAAGAGTCAGTAGCCGCTGTTCAAATTCAAGCAACTGAAAAAGCCAAGATTCAATTACATTTTTATTCATCTAGGCAGCTTCCACATTATGATGGCTTATTTCAAAGCCATCGGAAAGTTTATAGATGATTCTGGATTGGCTTATGTAATGGTGGATAGTGAACTTTTACCAAATGGTTCAGTAGCTGGATTTATAGCTGTAAAGCATTTTAACACGTGCAAGAGACTGCATCCTTTAATGACTTTGGGCTTTCAGATCCTACGTTTTGAAAGTTTTATGAAGAAAGAATAAATAGAAATTGGCGATGATATAATCAGTTATCTTAATGACTTTCAATCTACACAGACATCAAGTTCCACTATTGACCATCCTTACCTTATACAATTGTTTAGAAAATATAATGCATATCAAGAAGCAACGTTTAATGGACAATTTGACAAAACACCGCAGTTCTACATGATTTATGTAGATTATGTTAATTATTATTTAATTTTGACACGAAGCATTCGTACTGCAGATTTCGAATTATTTAAATACATATTGCCCAAAATCGCACGCACGGTGGTTGGTCAAGTACCCACGATAATTTATTAAAAATCGACGAACCTCACCCCGGACTAAGAGAACTTTTTGAGAACAGGTCCTTCGTTGTGAAAAGAACCGAAAAAGCATTCTCTAGACAGCCAATAGATTTGTCGTTGGACCAGACAATAAATCCAGATGCTGCAAAAAGATTGACAGGAGTTATACATTTCACCAATTCGATATCTGCTCGTCAACGCTGGTCTAAAAGTCACAGCATAAGATCAACGATAATATCGCACGTATTTGAGGAATGTGGATTGCATAAAGCTCAAGATATTACAGCAGACTTGTAAAGAAGTAGAATGGAAAAAAGTTGCGTGCAGCTTCAGAATTTTATGCATTACATTAAACAAAATATAAATCCTTTTGCACCAGAACTGAGTAACGATTTCTTATATAACATTGCAACAGGACGAGCAGCACCAAACCCTATAGCAATACCCTGGAACAATATATAGATATTGCAAAAGTTTTATCGTATCCTTTGATGTCTGTTCCTTTATCAATGTGCCATTTAGATGGAACAGTTTGTAAAACCGATAAATCTGTTCTCATGAAATTGTTGGAGGCAAAAGTTGATAGGCAGTACGCAATATTGATATTGTAATTATCGATGGCTTTTTCGTGCTGCATCTCTTAAAGGAAGTTCCAAAAACATTCGGCAACATCTCAAAAAAAATATTGCAAGTGGCTCCTAGGTATTCTGCATCCAGAATCGATATCATTTTGATCGTTATTTTTCACCATCTATCGAAGATAGCGAACATCTTCTGAGAGATAGCTTGGACAACCTCAACAAATTATGACTTTTGTTACTGTTTTAAAACTGACAATGGAAAAGTGAAAAAAACTGTGGAAGACAATTTATCTTGTGAAAAACATGAAGAAGCTGACACCAAAATCGTCTACCATGTTTGCAACATCGATCAAGATTCAAATGTTTTAATAAAATGCTCAGATACAGACGTTATTGTGATTATGTTAGGTAACATGGAACGTTTAAAGAGCTCTCTGAACATTTGGAAGGAGGTTGGCGTTGGAAATTCACGACGATTTGTAGATTTATCCAAATTGTTTAATGCTCTAGGAGAGTCTTTGTGTAATTCATTACCAGGATTTCATGCAGCAACTGGTTGCGATTATTATGCTACATTTTACAGAAAAGGAAAACGAAGATCTTTTATACAATTGAATGAATCCCACAAATATCAGAAAGCATTTACTGATCTTGCTTGGTACTTTGGATGTACATGTATAAGGCTCAAGGGAACAAGTTTTTGAAGTCTTAGAGGAGTTTGTATGTCGTTTGTATAATATTCGTAATATAAATTACGTCAATAAATCCAGATATGAGATATTTACAAAAACATGTAATGCAATGAACATGAATGACGATTTCCATAAAAAATTTAAAAATGTTGACGCTGGATATTTGCCACCGTGTAAATCAGAGCTGCGTCAACATTTCTTACGGACTCATTATATTTCAAATATTTGGAGAAATGCACATTTAAAAAATTCAACTAATTTATCCCCAATTGAAAATGGATGGTTGGAATCTAATGGTGTACTATATATGAGTTTCTTTGGTTCGACGGTGATCAATTACCTGCTTTACTGAAAGACGTTGTAATCCAACCTCCTGATATTTATGATGAAAACGAGAGTTCAGGTACATACATTATGAATATTATAATGCATTATTTTTATTGCAATACTATTGCATATTGATTATTCCATGCAAACTAAAAAAAATTGTTAAATTCTTTAATTTATGTGATGATGGATCTGAACCTGACGACGAAGAAGACCATGATATACAAGACTAAAATACCGTAATCTAGGAAATTACATTCTTCCAAATCATTTATATAACCCAATAAAAAAACAGAAAATTATTGAAAGCATGATTGTTTTGTTTTTCCCAGGTAGAACAGCCGAAGGGAGAAGACATATGATGCATTTTGTAGGAAAATTATATCTTAATACGAAACAAATGGTTTCGTATCGCGGCTACTGACTCTTTTTAAAATATCTTCTGTTCTACTGGATATATGAAAATTTTGTGTAGATACTATTTTATTAAGAATTTAATTTCCTATAAGACACACTTAGTAAGTTTTCAAATGCTTTAATAGTTTCGATGAAAATCGGCTATTAGATACATTTTTCGCACATCGCTTTAGTAGCGACATTCAAACTTCGTTTGCGTCTGGCAGGATGTTAGACCCGGCCAAAATGTCTGGCAGTGGTAAAATATGTTATTTAAACAAGTAAACTACTCATATACAAAAATTCAGCTTTGCTGAAATGACGTGACCACATCCCTTTTTTCGACGTCTTTGGGGCCCATCCCCCCCCAAACGCACCAACAGACAGCTGCCAGACGTTGATATTTGTGATCATTAGCTCAAGTTTAACAAAAAAATATATTTATTTCCTGTGCTAAAATGACGTTTCAAAAACTTTCACCAGCTCTCCGACTATTTGTCCAGTTTGTACCACTTGATTTTCTCAGACACCCTTGTTTGTTTGCTTTTCTCCTGTGTTAGGAGGAGACGGTGTTGCCGAGCGATCGCCTCTCCCAGGATCACTTTGCAATCTTTTACCCGAGGCTTCATGAAACTGGCTACCAAATTGTAGTCGATCTGGGTTTCATCTCCGGGCTCCTAAGTCGATAGAACGTATTGCTAAGCAGACTGAGCGGGCTCGTAAACCAATTGTTTAAACTACTAAGCCGACTGAAAAGACGCTTGGATCAGCAGGGCAGACTCTTAAAACAGTCAACCAGCCTTCTGAGCCGATTAAACGTACGTCAAAGTTGTACACTAAAAAGGCTGAACGAAAAATAACCTCGGATAAGCCAGCGAACCCCGTACGTCTGACGTATTCTCAGAGAATAAATAAATAAACAGGGATAAGAGGCTACGCTGGTTATTGCGCCTACCATCCTTAAGATAGAGCGCGGGGCAGTTCGTCCTATTCATTAAAACTAACATCGAACATTCGGCCGATATAAGCATAAAGCTGGAAAAACTGCAGTTGTGCGCGGTAAGGGTTAAAAATAAACATCTGAGCTACAATATAGCATCTGTTTACTGTCCGCCGCGATGCCCACTAGAAAAAAACGACTACTTTCGTGTCTTCAATGCCCTTGGTTCAAATTTCCTTATTGGTGGAGATTTCAACGCGAAGCGCACCTTCTGGGGTTCTAGAAGTACATATTCTAAAGAAAAACTTCTTTACGAAGTGGCAAATGAATTCGGTTGTTGTTTTTATTCGTCTGGAAAACCGACGTATTGGCCAACCGATTCAGGAAAAATTCCCGATCTTATCGATTTTTTTGTTACAAAAGGCATTTACGAGAAGTTTATTACAGTCAAAGAATGTTTTCATCTCTCTTCTGACCACTCGCCGGTAATTTTATTACTTGGAGAAGCGCTGATTAAGAAAAAAGGGCCTCCAAGACTCACTAGCAATAGAACACACTGGGAGGGCTTTAGAAATGATTCCGAAACAAATATCGCCTTAAATGTTTCACTTAAAACACCTTGTGAACCTGAGGACGAAAGTGATCGTTTTGTGGAAACAATCCAAAGAGCGGCGTGGAAAAGCACTCCTTCTAGAAGCTATAAGATCAACCGCAACGAAAAGTATCCCAGAGAAATCATTGAACTGGTGAGGAAGAAACGAAAAGCACGAAAGAAGTGGCGAATCACTCGTACACCGCAGCATAAAACGGTCCTTAACCGACTATGCAATCGGCTTAGAGATAGTATTTGCGAATTTAAAAGCAAAAAGATAGCGACCTACCTTGAAAATCTCTACGGTGAAAGAGAATCAAATTATTCGCTTTGGAAAGCGCTAAAGGCATCCGGAAACCTCAAATGCAAGCACCACCAATTCGGAAAATCGATGGAAACTGGGCCAAGAGCGACAAAGAAAAGGCAGAACTTTTTGCTTTGCACTTAGAAGAAACGTTTAAGCCGTTCGACGGCCCTTCGTTAACGCCCGACTCCCCAGTCACGACATCTGACAACTTTAAAGTAAAAAAAGTTGCATTGATTGAACTGAGGGAAGTGATTAAAAATTTAAAGACGTAAAAAGCTCCGGGTTACGACTTGATAACGGCGCAGGTAGTCAAGGAATTGCCGAATAAAGCTATTATCAAACTGCTCTATTTGATCAACGCTTCGTTCAGATTGCTTTATGTTCCGAGGCAATGGAAAGTCGCCGAGATTATAATGGTCCCGAAACCAGGCAAACCGCTAAATGAGAAGAAATCATATCGGCCTATTTCCCTATTGCCGGTTATCTCAAATATATTTGAAAAACTACTTTCCAAACGTCTACAGCCCGTAATCGACGAAAGACGTCTCATTCCTGACCATCAGTTTGGATTTAGAATTAAACATTCTACAATTGACCAAGTCCACAAAATAACTGACGTGATTGAGAAAGCTCTGGAAGAAAAAAAAAATTGTTGTGGTGTATTTCTTGACGTCTCACAAGCTTTCGATAAGGTTTGGCACGAAGGTTTGGAGTATAAATTGCAACGACTACTGCCACGGCAACTCTTTCTAATCTTACGATCGTATCTCACCGAGAGACTCTTTCGTTTTAAGCACGGAAATGATTACTCTGACTTCAAGGAGATTGCGGCCGGAGTTCCACAAGGAAGTGTCCTTGGCCCACTTCTATATCTACTCTACACGCGTGATATCCCGCAGGAAAGAAACTGTGTCGTCGCCACGTTTGCGGACGATACGGCGATATTGACCACGGGCGAAACTATTGAAGCAGCAACTGGAAAGCTGCAACATGCTATTAATAAAGTCCACGCTTGGGCGAATTCTTGGCGTATTGTGCTGAACGAAAGCAAATCTACTCACGTCAACTTTACCTATAAAAAAGTGGATAGATTACCTCTATATCTTAACTCGGCTCAAATACCGTACGCGAACGAAGCAAAATATCTAGGAATGACTCTAGATGTAAGCTTAAATGGAAATCACACGTAAAAAAGAAACGCAACGAACTTGAAAACAAATACCGACAAATCTCGGTACTCGGAAAACATTCGAAGTTGAGCCTACTTAACAAACTGCTTATCTATAAGCAAGTGCTAAAGCCTGTGTGGACGTATGGTATACAACTATAGGGTTGTACCAAGAAAAGCAATAGAAACATCATACAGACTTTTGAAAATAAAGTTCTTAGAACGATCGTTAACGCACCGTGGTATGTACGTAACGAAGATATTCATCGAGATCTGGGAATACCCAGCGTCGTCGAAGAGATAACAAAATTTGCGCTTAAAAACTCAAAGATAGTGTTCACGGCCATTGTAACCGTACTATCATTCAACTACTTGACGCGAATAATTCAATTCGTCGTCTGCAAAGGATAAAACCTTTTGACCTCTCGTCATAGTATATGCCGGTCGCGAAAAAGGCAGGAACTATCATTGGAATTTAACCTGCCTAAAGTTCTACATTTCTTTTAACTTCGTACGACCATTTTTTTTTTCCAAAAATCACGTGTCTCGTAAGCGAAAATAAGACTGCTGGATAAGCCTCGGCTTAGTTGTAGTATTAATTTTGAAGAGAGGTGTTTTTTTAGTGAGTAAAAATCTCACACTACCATAAGCACGCTCGGTCGGGCCTTATGGTGTCTTTAGAAGATTTTTCACATACTCTCGGCAAAAAAAAAAAAATAAAAATCTCCACCACTGCTGTAAGTGATCCAGTGCCGCCTCTGTTTGATGAATATAGTATTTAGCACGATAAGACCATGTGATTCGCATATGCTTAGAATGTCTTCACCAGGAAGGTTCCTGGTGCCGTATCCCAGTTCTCCATGGCAGTCTTCATGGTCTTCGTTCGACTTCTCGACATATCCCTTCAAATCTCCTCCAGCAAACAGAAACTCTTCCTTTGGCATGTTTTTTAGGAGATTGTTCCCTTTAATTGCACCAACCTTGATCGCTCGTCGATAGTCCTACAAGTTATTTTTATTAAAATAACAAAGAAAACGGAAATTGAGATGAAATCAAATCCTGCATGTAAGGAGAGAATAACCTTTAAAGTTTAATTAGAGATTCTTACTACACTTTGACAGTCACAATAAATAAGTTGGACTCTTACTATTCCACTCCCATCCAAAATGAAAACCATTGATGGACTGCTTTCAACTACCATAGGTATAAATAAAGCCTTAATGAGCTCAAAGTCAAGCAATCTCTTCGGATTCACCAAATCCATTTCATTCCATTATACAATTACATACAACGAAGGATGAAAAGAAGATCCGTCCAAATTACTTGAATCCTTTTTGCCTAACCCCAAACCTTGCGCCAATAGCCACGTAAGATCATAATTATCAATGCTTATGCTCATCAATTCATATAACGTATCTTGTCACCCAACCACAAACAAACAAAAGTGTTTCGCTCCATAATCCCGTCTAACACTCCAACCAATCGTATTTGCGCCAAGGATTTTCCTAATTAGTGCTCCCGAATGCCATTCATCCCAAGGATATATTCATAACGCGAACACTAAATACTATTTTCCCTCCTTCAGCTACAAATGTAGTACCTGCAGCAGAATCTCTAGCCCGACATAAAGTGTGTGGATAATACACGTCCCCGAGGTAGACAAGTTTCTTAAACGGTTTTTCTCCATAAACCGACCCCCATACCGCACAGCCCTACATTAAAATTTGCAATAAACTCATAATTTCGTAGTGAAGCCGCTCGCCCTACCACATAGTGTTTCGGTTTGGGATGTGGTACTCAGTGCTTGGTGCTTCTGCCACCCTCATTACGAATCCACCCCAAACACACTAGCATAGCATAGACACAGGGTATAATCAGCAAAAGGGGTGACAAAAAAATAAAAGTAGAAAACAAATTGGGACTTTCCCAGAAAAGTGTCAGCTAGAGCGAGCGACATGGAAAATATGAAAGGAAGAGATCATGGAGACGAAGTTCGACAAGCAAAACCACTTTCAACAAATTACGTTACACAAGGAGAAACGATGAACTGTGAGAGCCGGGCCTGGTGGGTGGAATGGGCTGGATTTGATTTCTTGAGAACGGGGTGGGGTATTAAAAGCATCACCAAAACTAAAGAGTTTCTCACAATTTCGCTTGAGAAGTTTGAAATCGGAGAGTGGAGGAGGGTTGATGCAGAACAGCATCTTACTTAACCTGCATATTTTAAGGCAAGTCTGGATTTAGAAGATAGCACTCTGCAAAGTTGGCGTAGACTTAACACCATTTTTCCACATTGTTGGAAGTTCGCAGTTTTTTACCCGGAACGCTTTTTGCCGGATGATTTTACTTCGTTGGTTGCATGCGAAGTGATTTAACGTGAACATCATGGAAGTGAATTCCATGGATGGCTGGAATTTCACGGTCTATCTGGAGTCCATATTGAGTATTATTTACTTTTTCTCTCAAGTAAGATTCAATAGAGTTCCATAGTCATAATATTTCGCTAGTAACTGCAGGCATAATTGCGCGCGTAATTACATCTGCCCGGCTCTAGCAGACTTAAAGCGCTACCTACTTACTTACCAGCTTCTCAATTTAGCTCCGCCTTTAGCTCATTTCCTCCAGTTGCGGACTCCAAGTTAGTCGAGGCCCCTTAAACTTGTGGGTCTCACCACGCTGAGGAGGCCCTCTACTGCGTCATCCCTCCGGGTTAGATTGGAAGACTCTGCGGTCGGAACGTTGGTGTCCATTCACTCTACATGTCCTAGCCATCTTAAACGTCCAATAAGCAGTTTCTTAACTAGGTCGATGTCGCTGTACAACTCGTATAGTTCGTTATTGAATCTTCTCCCCCAAAACCCGTTAATGCAAACGGGACCGACGATCTTATGAAGAATTTTTCTCTCGAAGCGACCAAAAATATCTTCATCCGCTTTCAAAAAAGTCCATGTTCCAGCGCGGTTAAGCAGGACTGGGGTGACCAGACTCTTATACAGAGTCTCCTAAATTTTTCGAGACAGGGCTTTACTGTTAAATTGCCTTATAAGCACAAAACAAGAATGATTGGCACGAGTTATTCTTCGCTTGGTTTCTGCGCTGATGTCGTTTTCAGAATTAATAGCAGAGCCAAGGTAGACAAAGTGTGACGTCCAATTCGTCGGTGTTGATTGCCCCTTCTCGTAGACAGCATAGTCTTGGTTTTGCCCTCGTTTATCGCTAGTATGAATATTTTTATTTTTTTTTTTTACGCTTATTTATTTCCAGTAAATATATAACCTTGTTTTTTTTTAAGTATGAATAAGCTAAATACTAAAAGCAACAAATTTTAATAGAAGTAAATGACTGTTTTTAACAGTTCTCGTTACTTAACTAATATGTAAGTCTATCTATTATTCTATCTATTTATAATTAAGATACATTTTATACGGCTGTATTTTACAATGTCGCAAAGAAAATGCGGAAATTTAAAAAAAACTTTTCTGTCATTTTTTGTTATAAAGCCTACCTTAAAAATTAAATTAAAACTATTTACAACAATAAAACACAAAACGAACAAACAGAAAAACTAAAACTAACTTAATTTAATCTATTTGGCGCATTCCATATTTCCCGCCACCGCTAGTTGAAACAGTACCTCGGGATCCGCTTAACAACTTGTCAGTAATGAGTCTAACACCCGCTAGCTGAAAAGTTGTCATAGCGCACAGAGATACTACTTCCATTAGCGTCAGCGGGTTGCATGGAATGCGCCGAATCTAAGCATCAGCTTCAACCCAATCAAGACACCATTATTTTTCTTTATTTAACCGGTTAGTATTGCATAAATCCCTGTCAGGTACACATACGCAGTATCTCAGTATAGCATTGACATTCGTCAAGAATGCAGGATCATATAGAATTCTTTTGTCCGTCGCCCTTCTTGGAACATGATATATGATAGGGATGTTTGACGAGTCTGATAAATAACCATATGCATCCAAATACAAAAATGCCTCTGGTAGTATATGCCCATTTTCTAATGAATTTTAAAAATACTCAGGGTTAGGATAAAATAGCCCAGAGACTAATCATTCTCCGTAACATTTGCCGTTCGCACAAAGTGATTTCTTGCAAGGTCCAAAATGACATTATCGATCCTGGACACGCCGGACTCATCCAATAGTCTTTTGTTAGAGACGTAATGCTGAAAGTCAGAATGAGCATTTTTGTACATCCGCATGCAGGCTCTGAGACACTTCTCTTCAAAAATTCCTACTTTTTCCATGTAGGATGGAGTAATATTCCACCATACTGGACTCGCATAGGTCAGAATTGGACGCGCAAAAGCCTGGTAACATATGACTTTCACATCGGATCTCAAATAATTGGAGTAGAAAAGACTTCTGAGAGACATAAATGCCGCTCTTGTCTTTTTCAACTGTATATTTATGTGGTCATTGTAGTATACAAAATTATCCAAATAAACACCTAAATACTTTACAATAGTTTTTTATTCGATGTGATGCCCATTATCACCAACTATTTGTAAGTTTTTCCAGTTACGTCTCAAATCTGAGTTACCGCGTCTTAGAGGGATGCGGAACAATATGGTTTCACATTTAGAGTTATTTATTTTTAACTTCCAATTTCGACAGAATGTCAGGGGATTATTGAATTTAATTTGGAGCTCATTTTGTACATCTGCGATCTTAGGGCCATGTGCATACAGGACGACATTATAAGCAAATGCTAAGGGATTACCCACATCCTTGAGCATTTCAGAAACATAAATATTAAAGAGTATTGGTGCCGTAACTGTACCCTGCGGCAGACCATTGCTGATATTAAATACTCTGGTCGTCGTGTATTGTCTATCTGTTACAACGAATTTTTTCCCGCGAACCATTGAGTTGATCATCTTTACAAGCTCAAGTGGAAATATATATCTGATAAGCTTATAAGTTAACCCGTCAATCCAAACCGTGTCGAAGGCTTTTTCGATATCCACCAGGCAGGTAGCTGTACATCTCTTTGCGCTAAAATTCCAGTTAATATCCGAAATTAGTTTGGTTATAGCATGCACTGACGAGTGGTTTCTTTTGAACCCAAATTGATTCCGCGAAATTATCTCCTTTCTTTCGCACGCGAACAAAATTGACTTACTGATAACTATCTCAAAAACTTTCCCAATATTTGGCCGGAGACTGATTGGCCTATAATTCGTAAGATCAGAAGGATCCTTTTTTTTTCTTGATAATTGGAAAAACATTCGATGTTTTCCAACAACTAGTGAAGTAACTGTTATTCTGCAGATTATTAAAAACAACGCAGTATTGCCGTATAATTTCGATTGGTATATGCTTCAGCACAATGTTTGGAATGCTATCCAACCCAGACGACTTTTTATTACTCAGTTTTCTGAATATGTCCGTCAGTTCGTCTACTGTCGCATAGTAATTGTTCGCCTGATCTGTCGTCAGTTCATTTGCCTTTACTTGGTTAGAAAAATGGAGCACAGTGTCTGAATCTCTGTTTACTGTTCAAAACCTTATCAGCTCCCTAGATACGTCATCAGAATTGCAACTTGGGAGGTCTGTTGCATGAACTGCCTCAAAATGAGAGCCAATCAGATTAAGCTTATCTGTCCTACCATCGATAACGAAATGGTTATCGATGAAGGAGCAATATTGGCTATCAATCCCTGCCTGAGAAAGTGGGGGCTTAGAAAGTACTGGTACTTTCAATTTCGGAACTCGAATGGTTTTACGAGGCTTAAAAATCTTGTTTATTTGAGCAAACATGTTCCTGGAATCAGATTTCACTATTTTTTCAGCTCGTTGCCTCCAGTAATCATTGATGGAATTCTGAAATTGCTGATTTATGAGCGACTTAACATTTCTTAGAAGGGATTTTAATCTTATCAACTCCAGATTGTGCGATTCATCCTGAAACCGTTGCCGTATCCGGTTTATCTGAGTAAGCAAAAAACTTTTGTGGGTCTGAAGTGTTTGAATATCGCGGTTAAGATAGCATTCCATACTATTTTTGCTTTAAAGCCTTGGTACTGTCGACCCCACTGCTTCCAGCACCACTGTATTAAGACTCCCTATGTAGACATTACACTCCTCGTTCGTGAGGTTCCTCTTATTAGGAACTCCTGAGGAGGGGCGGTGAGATCTATATTTTCTGGTGGCACAACGGGAGAACTTACAATAATCAGTTTTCCTGAAATTTAATTTAGGAAACTCGTGTTCCGTTGCAAAACTTAGCAGAGCTTCAGTAGGGAAAGATAGATAGATAGATAGTTTTATTAACTGGCTTTGAAAGCCATTCATATTCAATTTGCAATTGTATTACATGTTATTAAAATTATGTTTTTACGGTACAGTTTTACAGAAAAGGAAAAAAAAAAAAACAATTTCATAATATATATATTTTTTAATAAGTTTGTCTTGCGAATTCAATGGCTGCTTTTTTAAATACCATATTTTCAAATTTAATTCATTTTTCACATTATTAGGTAGTTCATTAAATAACTTAAATCCTCTATATATCAGTGAATTTTGTGATTTAGCACTTAATAAATTTGGCAGTCTTATGTCATGAATATTTCTTAATGAATATGGTTGTACTTGTCTAACATACATTACATATTTTGATAGATACTTTGGCATTAAGTTATATTTAATCTTATACACGAAAACTAATACATTCATTACAATTCTTTGTTTAACGGGCAACCATTTCAACGTGTTTAACATAACATTAATGGACACATATCTATTGCACTTTAAAATACACCGCATAGCTTTATTTTGTAGTAATTGCAGCCTTTGTATCATTGTATCGTTACATAAAAAAAGAACAGTTGAACAATACTCGAAGTGTGGCTTAACTATCACATTGAAAATCTTTATTGCACTTAATGTAGAAACCTCATTCCTAATTCTCCTTAAAAAAAACAATTTTTTTAACAATTTTTTTTTACATATATACTCAAAATGATTTGCGAAACAAGTTTACTGTCAATAATTATACCTAAATATTTTATCTCGTCGACCCTCTCAATAGCTTCGCCGTCAATTATTAGGCTTGTGTCCTCGCCTTGCTGTCCGTTTATCATTATCTGTTTTGTTTTGCTGACGTTGAGTTTTAATTTATTTTGTTTTAACCATGTACTGACTCTTTCAAGGTCTTCTTGCATCCTACGCTGACAATCTTCTTTGTCCTTGCCGGTTACATAAATAGCTGCATCATCCGCAAATAGCGCAATTCTTCCATTTTTAACAGCATAATGCATATCGTTAATATAAATTAGGAATAGAAGCGTTCCTAATACCGAGCCTTGTGGTACACCAAGTGAGACCTCTTTTTCAACCGATGTTTCACCGTTCACTTTTACAACTTGCGTTCTTCTTGTCAAGTACGAACAAAACCATTTGAGTACATTACTTTTAACACCATATTTTTCTAATTCTTCTAACAAAATTGATCTATCGATTGTTTCGAATGCACGTTTTAAGTCTAAGAAAACACAATACAGACGTTTTCTTTCCGCAATATCTTCCTTCCAATTGGCTACAACTAAGTTCACTGCACTTTCGCACGAGTGCATTCTTCTAAAGCCAGATTGTATGTCCACTATTAGGTTATATTTTTCAAAGTACTCACAAAGTTGTTTAAAAACAATTTTTTCGAACACTTTTTCACACAGAGGCATAGAATTAATAGGACGATAGTTTTCACATAATTTCGTATTTGGAACTTTTTCAATTGGCGTCACTACAGATTTCTTCCATGAATTTGGAAATTGAGACAAAGCTAAGGATGTGTTAATTATAGTTAGCAATGGCGGCACAAGTATAGCATAGTTATTCAAATATCGTTTTGAGCTCATACTCATACATTCTATTTTGTTTTTCATTGATTTAAGGACAACTTAAATCTCTTCACGCGAAACACTTTCAAATTTAAAGACAGAATTTACTTCAATAACACGGTTAACAAATGGTATAAACGAGATCGAGTCACTAATTTCGACAACACTTTCAACAAAAAAGACGTTAAATTTGTTTGGTAGTTGTTTCATATCCACGCACGTTTCATTATTAAAAACTATATTCGTCACTTCATTGCTCTTTTCTTTTTTTAATACGTATCGTTTTAAGTTTTTCCACATAGTTTTTTGATCGTAGGAGTTTTCTACTTTTTCTTTAATAAATCTATTTTTGCACTTTTTTATCTCAGTTTTGTATCTATTTCTAACATTTCTAAATTCCATCCAGTCCACTTCATTATTAGTGATCAATGCTCTACGGTGCTTTATCACTTTTTCTTTTTGCAAGCTTAAGAAATCCGGTAAACCATTCGTTACTATCAACCTTCATATATTTCTTGGTCACACACAATGAAACTACTTCTTCTACTCCTTGTAAGAAAGACTCACCCATTAGGTCGACATCCATGTTACCGTGTATGCACCTGATTCTGCTATTTTTCAAGGCATCTCCAAATGATCTTTTGTTGTATTTGAAAAGTGTTATAATTTTTTTGTTTTTAATTGCACTCGAAACCTTGCCATTTTTACTACCACAGTTTGATGATCGCTAACGTTTAGGTCAGTATCCGTTACTGCTTCCACACTCTTCGAATTAGTTATCACGTAATCTATCAATGTTTTAGACGACTTTTTAATCCTGGTTGGTGAACCCACAATTTGTCTACATAAATTATCTTTAATAATTTTTAAAATGGCTTTCGAATATGTGTCTGTTACACGAAGCAAGTTTATATTAAAATCACCCGCGATAATTATATCCTTTCTAAGATCACTCAACTCATCTAATAGCACGGCAAATTCATCACAAAAAACTTTTTCAGAAGAACTTGGTGATCTGTAGACACCCGCTACCACACATGTATAGTTATTGACGCTAACATAATTCACAATCCACCATATATCCATGCTTTTTGCATATGTTTTAACATTTACACAATTAATCTCTGTTCTCGCGTAGATTATAACTCCGCCTGTACGATTTGACACACTATTACACCGAAATAAATTATGATTTGGAACTCGTATTTCGTCATCGGATATATCTTCAGTTACGTGTGTTTCAGATAATACTATAACATCGAAATTTTTCACAATAATGCAAGTCTTAAATTCAGTAAAATTAGAGACAAGACCTTCCACATTTAAGTACACTAAGTTCAGGGAGTTTGGTTGCTAATAACCAATTCGGCTTCTTTAGATTTCAGGCTTTTTCTTAAACACTTGACACTCAACACTTCTACTGTCATGATCTACATTAAGACTTAAGCCTAAATTCGCGTTAGCTATCACACAATTATTGCACTTAAGTATTTCATTATCACAGGTTCTCGTTTCATGGTTTTGACTGCATTTCGCACACACAATTTTGTTTTTACACTCTTTTGCCATGATGATATGATATCGATGTTACCATTACGATAGCATTATGATCGCTATTATACGACAATAGCGGGATTTTATTACCGTGGATTGTATTTATTTGCAAACGTGCATCCGCGATGCATAGATCAAGATATGAATTTCCAGAAGGATAACTGGGTGTAACTGGGCTATATAATTTAAAGTTGTACCCGACCTGGTTTTCATTAAGGAAACGCTTCAGGAATCTGCCACTCCCATTAGTTGTTGAGTTCAACCAAGCCGAGTGCTTCGCGTTCAGATCTCCCGCTAAGACGAAATAGTTGTCTTAACTATCTAGCCTTAGTAATTCGAACAATTTTTCCAACTCGATGTGATGCGGTTTCCGAACCTTAATCGCCGCCGAATCGAGTTTATCCTGTCAGTTCGTATTAAATTATAGTCCTTGAATTCCAAGTAATGTCGGTCGTTCAATTTTGTTTCACTTAAAAAAAGCACGTCAGGTCTATAATCTGTCGTAAAACGCAGTAAGTCACCTCGTCTAGCATTAATTATTATGGAATTGACATTCAGAGCAGCTATCTTGAGTTCAACGCTGTGTAGTCTAGACATTTTCCGATTTAAAATATCTAGAAGGGCGTTTACTTTTGCCGTCAGGTCTGTAACATCAGTGGTTAAGTTGTTTACTTGTTTCTGTAGATTTTCGTTTGTAGAAACTGTAACATCTGGACCATTGATGTTTCGAGCAACATTGGCATAAGAAACTCCCTTCTTAACAATGTTTTCGACCATCATTATTTTCCGGGTCGATTTGTCGCGCGCCTCCTTTTTAGTTTGCTGAAGTCTGGCTAAAAATCCCTTATAAATTTCGCAACCCCTGAACGAGGCAGGGTGGCCAGTCTTCTTGCAAAGAACACAGAATAGCTGCTCTTTTGATGCTTCCTTTTGCACCAGGCACTTACCAGGCTCGTGGTTTTCTGCGCACTTTATGCATCTTTTTATCATGCCGCAATTTGATGCAGTATGACCGAATCGTTGGCATCTATGGCATTGCAGGACATCGCTCGAATTTTTTCGAAGGTGACGACGTGACCGGCGAGATACCTTATGCTTCTTAAGAATTGGACTTTGCTATCTGGAGATAGCTGTACCGCAATAAGTGGTAGTGTTTTGTTGTTTTGCTTTGAACGCACCGTAGAATACCTGAACGTTTTTTTGAATTTAAGATTTTCCAGTTTTAAATCTTGGAGTTCACCGAGCACTTCTTCTGGTGAGAAGCTACTGCTTAGACCTTTTAGCAAGAATGTCTGCACCTTGTCTTCTTTATTTGTGTACGAAAAGTACTCAGTGTCAGTTTCTTTAAGAAGACCCTTGACAGTGTTGCAGTCATTCTTGGTGTTTAAATTAACAGATAAGCTGTCATTGCCTGTATTTTTTATTATAAAGTTACCCTTACCACGATGTCATTCAGCAAATTGGTGATATCTCGGCTATCCTGCTTGTAAATTTTGATTGGTGGTGGTCTCTCCTTTGGAGCCGCTGGTGTAGTCGGCTTCTTCTGCGTTGTATTTATTTCACCACTGCCATTTATTTTTGATGTTGGACTACTTGCTGCAGCCTTTTTTTTTCTCTTCGTTTCTGTTTTTTATATTCGCGATTAGATTTGTTGTCGCGGCCTTTTGTTGTTCGTTTTAATTAGAAACCACTTCACTAATCTTGTCATCAGCAAGTAACGCGATGGAGTTACTTGAAATCTTATCATTTTTGGTACTCTCTACCATTTTTTTTCTTTTGCTTAATCTTTTCTTAAAACCGTCGTCACTATCACTCCCAATTTTATTTAGTTGTTCCCTTAGGATTAACACCTCTTCATAATATTTATGGGCAAGGCTAAGTGCCTCATTAAAATCTTTACAAGATGAGAGGCATTTCCTCATTGTCCCCCGTACTTGCGATATGTATTTTAACTAGTTAATAGTAAACAAAGCCTTTTTTCACTTTCCTTCTTTTTTTTTCTCCTTTTAATTTCCACTTTTTGCACACTTTTTTTTTTTTTTTTTTCACCACAAAAAATAAATCCGCTTGACTCAAAAGTCAACGACTCCTCTTGCTAGTGTGAACATTTGATCAATGGTGGACTGTCCTGGCCCGAAGCTACACTGATAAGGGACAATCAGGCTGTTGATAAAAGGTTTCAGGCGTTCACACATTATCACAGAAAAGATCTTGTGTGCTATGTTGATGAGACTTATGCCTCTATTATTGGCGCAGTTAAGGGGTGTCCTTTCTTGTGGATCGGGCAAACGATGCTAAGATTCCATTCATCAGGCATACACTCGTCTGACCAAATCTTACAGATGAGTATGCTTTCTACCAATTCATCTCCAGTTGCCGTGAAAAGTTCGGCCGATAAGCCATCAGGTCCAGCAGCATTGTTAAATTTCAGAACGAAAACCCAGCACATCAGTTGTGGCGTTTCTTGGTGGCAGCGTTGCCACTGGTCTTTGGCACTTGGTGCTGGCGACATCGTTGTCCGCAATTGAAACTTATGTTTGCCGACTTTTCCTCTATTTCGAAAGTCAGTTTTATTCAGGAGAGCTATGTCAGGGTGGGTCAACTACAAGTTTCCTTTTAAAAATGCAATAAAATGAACAAAATTACATTTTTTCCATGTATTATGGCTTTAATAGCAAGAGCAAACATTCCCATTAATTATGGAACATAACGTCGTTCAAGTGGCTGCCTCGGTAGCATCGCAGTAGCCCATTCTATCACTCCAATTTTCCAAGACCTTGTTCATGGTTTCGGGTTGTAGCTCACGGATTGCTTGGATGATATTGGCCTTACGTACTTGAATCGTTTCCGGATTGTTGGCATAACATCGGTCCTTCACCGTTGCCCACAAAAAAAAGTCCAAAGGGGTCAAATCGCAGCTCCGAAGCGGCCAATTGACATCGCCAAGACGGCTGATAACATGATTTGGGAATTTGGTGCGCAAAAGACCGATTGTGGCATGGGCTGTATGGCATGGCGCGCCATCCTGCATGAACCAGAGGTCGTCCAAATCCATGTCTTCAATTTCAGTAAAAAAAAGGCCTTAACATGCATCTGTAACGCCCACCGTTTACCGAAACGTTGTTCCCGAAACGTTTCTTCCCTTTCGAAGAAAAATGGTCCATTGATGCCACCACTCCACAATCCGCACCAAACTGTCACTCTCTGTGGATGCATTGGCTTCTCGACAATAACGTGTGAGTTTTCCGAGCCCTAAATGTGGCAATTTTGTTTGCGAACGTAGCCGCCAAGATGAAAATGTGCCTCGTCAGAAAAGATGATTTTTCGCCCCAAATCGTTGTCCAATTCAAGCTGCTCTAAGGCCCAAACTGCGAAGCGATAACGAAGCGCACTATTGTGCGCTTTCAATTGGACCTTGTAAGCGAATAATCCCAGATCTTTGTGCAGAATTCTCCTCAGGCTAGTGCGTGAAATGTTGAGCTGAGATCGATGGCGAGTTGATGTTCGTGAATTTAGTCTCACACTCTCGACTACAGCAGCCACATTCTCGTCTGTGCGCACCGTACGACGACGGGGACCATGAGTGCTGTCCACTAGCATACCAGTCTCACGAACTTTTTGCACAAACCTGCGTACAGCAGGCGCGGTGGGTGCTTCATTTCGGCCAAAACTTCTTTTCAAAAAACGCACTGTGTGGGCTACACAGCACTCACTTTGGAAATAAGTTTTCAATATTTCCCAATGTTGTTCAAGCGTAAAGCGACTCACTTCGTTCCGCGGAGGTATGATACTGACTTTCTGTCAAGATTCCGAAAGGGAAACAGCTGTTAGTGTCAAAATAACCTATGATTTAAAAAGAAGTCACTAGATGGCCCACCCGATATGTTACCTTCACTTACGTGCCCATTTAGACGCGTATTTTTTTTTTCTACGATTAATTGGGATGGTACGGCCATCAAATTGCCAATCCGAACACTTGGATCTTATTGAGGTCTTTTGTGATATCTCCTTGAAAAATGTTTGTTATGAGTCTGTGTCCTAGCTTAAATCAAGTTCACGGAGGAAACTTATAATCTTTTGAGCTGGGGGGTAGGCAATGTCATATGGGGACGTAATCGCTTTCTGAAAGCACAAATTTTCTCAAACCACAACCCAGGTAGAAATTTCTTTATTGATACGGAGAAGATATTAGTGGAAGAAACATCTTGCCAACACACCGTAGCGATAACAACCATTCTTGAACTCCATTGTGCCTCAATAATACGCCACTACCACTTTGTTGGTTGAAAATGCTGAGAAGGTATTCTAAAAACCAATATTTTAAACTTGGATACCTCTCCGAAAATGAGGATTATAAAACGTTACTGAAGTCAAAAACAAAAGCTTATGCTGGAAATGGTGCTATATCACTTTCAGGATGCAGAAATGCTACTATATTTTGGAAGCTTGTGCGGGAATTAGGTCACAAAAATAACAACAGCAGTGGTTTAGCAGTACAACTGGAAGACTTGTCTTGGTTATCCATTTTATTGCATTGGAGAAGAATACTTTCACAACCACCTTTCAATTCGCAAACACCCTACCGATTTCACGAGGCATTAGATGAACCTTTTTCTTTTATTGAGGTCAAAATGGCTCTGAAGGATTTAGGAAATATTTGGACACCTGGAACAAGTGGAATTCCAAAAGATTTTTACAGAATTTAATTGTTGAAAATTTAACGGCAGCAAATTGTATATACTATATACGACAATGCAAATGTTCTGGGTTACTTTCAGGGAGCCATAAAACATCATATTTACAAAAAGGAAAGAATACTGACACAGTATTCAGTATCGGGTCTATTAAACCCGATAAGCAACGACCTAATAATGCTGTATCCGAAACCATTGTTTGCAAATCAAACTTTAGATAGTGAAATTTCAACTTCGAAGTGAGTGAAGCATAAGCCCGATCCAAAGATTAAAGCTCAGGGATTTAATAGAATTCCAGCCGAATTCTATAAATATAGTTCTGCCGAATTTGCGGCAACCAATACGTCAGTCTACTACTCCATATTTGAAACTGGAAACGTACCGGAAAGCTTTAAGCAAGCAGTAATATTTCCGATTTTCAAAAAAAGGCAACTCGTCAGACCCATCCAACTATATGGGCATTTCCCTTCTGAATGCATCAGCGAAAATATTTACAAGTATTCTGCAAACCCGATTAATGCATTGGATACAGGAGAGCTCACTTCTGAAAGAGTTTCAAGCTGGGTTCCGAGCTGGCTACTCTACTACGACTCACATCTTTGTACTGTGAAACATAGCGGAGGCATTCCTCGAACGGAAATAGAAGCTTTACACGTTCTTCATCGACTTTAGGGCAGCCTTCGATACCGTAGACCGACAAAGACTTTTTTTACAAATAGTACCAGTATGGATGTAATACAAAAGCAGCAGTCTGGAACTGTGACGAATTGTTGAAGTGGTTCTACAAAAATAGGAGTTAGACAAGGATGTAATGCAAGCCCGTCAGTATTTGCCCTTTACATAGAGGATATTATTGATTACCTTCCAGGAAGAGTCACATTCGCAGGTACTCTTATTAAGGCTCTTCTGTACGCAGATGATATTGTCCTGTTGGCTAGGTCACCAGAGTCCTTGCAGCTTATGATAAACCGGCTGTTCGACTGCTGCATACTATGGAATTTAAAACTTAACCTGGACAAATCAAAAATTACGATCTTTAGGAGGGTGGCAGGTTATGTAGAACAGAAAGATGGACATTTAACTGTGATCCGATTGAAATACTTGGGGGTTGTACTGTCGAGTAACTTGAGTTTAGACACCCATCTAAATGAAAAATTAGCGCAGTCTAAAGATGCAATAAACTCCTCGTGACGAATTTTTTTTCAGAATCGAAATATACCTCACAGTTCGAAGAACAGAGTCTTTGAAGCTGTATCCAAATCCATATTGTTCTACGGATCGCAATCATGGGGTCATAAGTATTATGACTTGGTAGAAAAACTACTAAGGTTTTATCCTCGTAGGTTATTTCAACTCTCAAAAACTGCCCCAAACTACATGCTGATGATTGAACCTGGACTTGGTCCATTGTTCATACAGACTCTTAAACTGAGCGTGGACTACATTCTCAGTATACTCAGGACGGGTGATGAAAGGCTGACACGAAAATCGGTTGTGTTGACAGTGAATGCGCAAAGTCTCTAATACAAGGACATGTTAAATCTGGCGGATACCTATGGATACGACCTTAGCTTGGACTGGAATGCCCAGAATAATTGGAAGGGGATACTCTACGACTTTTTACCTCACGTAGATATACGTATGCGTAACAAATATACCGAAGAAGCAGAGGCATCAACACACAGGGAAATCTATAGGACTCTGCGGTTCAACCTAGGCCCCCTTAATTACTTTAAGGATTCTAACAGCGTAAGATGTATCCCTTTGATTTTTCGTGGTAGAGGAGAGGTATTGCCACTCAACTTCGTACCACACAGGGAAGATCTTCCAGTTCTCTGCTCAATTTGCAACTTAGCTCAAAGAGAGAACTCTATACACTTCTTAGGAATGTGGTCAATATTCCTGGGTATCAGGAGATTTTACTTTGGAAAGAAGAAGTAACTGAGTTATTAAACGGTTCTATTTGGAAAGCTCTCATATCGTACTGTGAATCAACGTTAAGTTATAGAAGAATGATCATTGAAGAAAATTTTTAAAATTAAAAAGTTAGAAGTAAACATTCCTGAAAAATTAGTAAAATTGTACCAAAAGGTTGATAGTCTTTAGCAGACGGCTTTGAGCTATGTCATTAAGATTTAAGTATTTTTCTTTTATGTAAATTTTGTACAATATGAAAATTGAATAAATCTATCCATCTATCTGTCTATCTATCTATCTACTGACATAAGAAACTATAGAGGTATATCACTTTTCAACGTCGACCCTTCCATCTGTTCTTCACAACATAGTCCATAGCTATAAGGATTGCATAAGTTTCAGCGCGGAAAACAGACGCATATTTGCCTAACGAGAAGTGAAGCCTAATGTTGTCGTCTTCCACGAGGACACCAACACCAGACCCTTGACTAATTTTGCAGTCATCCATGAAAATACGACTACATTCCATTCCTGGCTCAAACTCTGGCATAAGCAAGTCTTGAGCACAAAATGAGAGTCGGCTTTAAATTTGCGCAACAGCCGCAGTTCTGGTATCATTGTATCAGATGGCATATCCATAAGACCGGAGTAGTATGATAAGTATCGCGCAATATCATCAAAACTCAGAGCGAATTATATTAAAAACCACCGCGGCTAAGACGATGAATGGATTTGGTAGTGCAGCTCATGATATATGGTAAGTATCAAAAGGAGGTTAGTTCAGCAAGGCAGAGCAGAGCGAGGCGTACTCGGAAAAGCTCCCGTGTAGCCGAGGCAGCCACATATTTACTCGAAAGCCCCATTCATCAAACAGCTGACGCATATGCGATGAATGCTCTTATTAACCCTTATTGATCTAGAGGACTGTATTCTGTGGTAAGCCGAATGTTTTAGCACAATCACCCTTACACTGCCAGAAAACTGAGAGAGCCTTCGATGTTCCGACTCGATATACTTAGAACAAAATAGTTTCTTATCCAGAATCGCTCTCAGATATTGGGCTTTAGCACGGGCTGAGTCAGACCGGTCAGAATCCTTCGTATGCATATAAAATGAATACACAGCGCAAGCACTAAAGGCTGCGGTCGCACTTTAAATGCTTAAATTTAAGAATCACTATCTTAAGTTTATTATAGCATCCCTGATCATCAGAGAAAAACGATATCAATGAAATTAATATCGTTCGCTCCTTGATTCGAAATCTTCTTTTATTTTCCTTTGAACAAAGCAGTTTTGATTTCGCCTTCGAAATACACGAAACAGGTTTACACTTTATGGTGCTGTAGTTACCCTTCGAAATACATTAACTTATTTTCTCTCACGCTCTACGCGAGAATATGGATTCTTTTCGAAGTAAACTAAACAGAATAAAAAAATAAAAACAAGATAATAAGAGTCCTTGCACTTGTCGTAAAGATGAAGACACATTTGTCTTCATCTTTACCTCTATAGGGCTTCTCGGATGTACTAGGAGTGTTTGTTGTTTCATTTTGTCTCACATGAACATACACCCGCATTACTGACATGTGTATGTACTGGGTTCGAGTCCCTCATGCACATAACTCAAAAAGAGATGCGAGCTATGAATATGTGTACCAAAACACAACCCCCGGGGGTATGCTGAGTAGTTGAACATAGATTTTGAAGTATGAGCAATTCTCCTGCTAGAAACTTTTTAGTTTTCGAATATCTTATACACGCGTAGTACGCTGTCGTCGTCGTTATCCTTGGTTTTCTTCATCCTCTTGAACTCTGCTTATTCCTCGGCTATTTCCTCTTACCCTTGTCGCTTAAGTTTTCCAATATTAACTTTTATCGAAGTTCATGGTTTGTTTGAAATTTATTTTTTTTTTTTATTTATTCGAAAGAAAATGAAAATAAATTGAAAATATGGTTACAGTTTGGCTGGCAGTAACAGTTTTTTTTTTATCCTTAAAGATGTAAGTGATTTTCGATTTGTATAGTTAAATTTGAAATAAAAAATATGTTGCTTCTTTATTTTAACTTCCTGAAGGGGTTGTTGCTTAGGGGAGATGCGAAATTGAATGAATTTTAGTACGAAATTCGTACACTTTCAGGTACTTAAGGCCATACAAAAAATGTATTATAGCTGTATGCATGCTCACCTCAAACATCCTGACCTGTGGGCGCCGTGGCGTAAGTGGTTAGTGTGTCGGATCACTACGCATGAGGTTCCAAGTTCGAATCCGACAAAATACAAAAAAAAGTTTTTTTTCAAGGTCCCACCTCTCGCGAGCATCTGACAAACATCCGAGAGTATTGTTGTCACGAAAAAGCTTCTCAAATCGCCGTTCGGATTCGGCATTAAACTGTAGGTCCCTTCCATTCGTGTGAAAAATGTAACGCACACAACATGACTGGTTGCGAGAAGCTAGGCCCTGGCACTTTAAAGAGCTGTTGCGCCAAATATTTGTTTTGTTATCCTGACCTGTCGTTCATACTAATCTCCAGCAGATACCTGAACTGCACTTTTGTATCACAAGCATGGTTGGATCTAAATCATTTTCATACTCAAAGCAGGCTAACCTAGCTGTCGAAGGACTCTGGGGCATTACACATATCGCCGCTTTTCTCAGCAGACACCTGGAAGTGGAAGGCTTAATGCAAAGAATAAGTTGCTCACTGGAGCTGCAGCTTCTCGGTATGATGAAATGCAAAGAGGCAGGGTAAGCTTCCCCTTCTCAGCGCGAATAAAGTCAATTAGGTTAGGTTAGGTTAGGTAAGGTGGCTGTCCTGACAGGGTCAAGACACACTTAGACCACTTGGGTTCATTGTGATACCACGTAGAGTTGGGACCGGAGAATCACCGGTTACCGGGTAACCTTAACCTTTCTCAGGAGGGTGTTGGGTGAGAATAACTATGCCTGAAGTGGCTAGAGAGGGTGACTGACTCAATCAACCCTAAGTTGGTGTGTACTGGGAAGGTATAGTGTACAAACAAGTATTGGGGGTGACTGATTCAATCGAACCCCCAGTACTGTTTTGTAAGTTGTATTGGGGAGTCTGAGTAAAGTACTTACTCGTGCCATTTAGCGAGAAAGAGATGAAATACCGTTTAGCCATTTATATTATGGGGAGTAGACAGCATTCCGGACGCGTCACCATTATACAGAGTTAGGTTCCAACGGATGACTCGGATTAGGATGAGAAGGAGAGCTTCTACAACCACTTAAGTGCAGTCTTCAATACAACGCCAAATAGAGATATTGTTATAGTGATGGGTGATTTAAACGCCAAGGTAAAGCAATGGCTTAAGCATGTTATTGGGAAGCATGGACTAGGCAACCGCAGTGGCAAAGGCGAAAGATTTGTGATAGGTGGTATCATGTTCGACCACAAGACCTGCCACAAGTCAGCTGCATTTCCAACGACAGACAAGTAAAATCCGATCAATTTCACAATTTTACTATCAGCCGCCGCTTTATGAGTAGTCTCCTGGACGTCCGAAACAGGCGAGGAGCAGATGTGGGGATATTACGAGATCACCACCTTATAATATCTACTCTCCAACTACGCACTACTGCAGTTTGAAGATCACACAAGAATGCCTAGGTTCAACATCGATTGACTGAGTAATCCTTCAGTGCGCCAACAATTGAATCGGTGAGTGGAAGAACAGTACAAGCGCCAAAAATTGAATTTTAGACTGAAATAGCCAAAATGTTCTACATATGTAAACCTACCAATCAGCAAAATAACAATACGTTAGAGAGCCGAATGTATACAAAAATGGACTACGCTTTTCGCTGATTGTATGGAAGCACAGTACAAATGCCTCTAGTTATTTCTTTTTTTCTCGAAAGCCATATTTTGTACATCTACTGTTCTTCCACTCACCAATTCAATTAAGGGAGCACCTTTCATAAGGTGTGGAAGCAATCAGCAGCTCACTGCCCGCAACCATCCAAGACCTTTGGTGTGCTGTAAACAATTGTTTACATCTGATGCTGAAGCGACTGTCGGTCGGTCTGAAAGCTCGTGTTGCAGTTACTACAGCATCAGGGAGGAGTGAGCTAGAGTCCCTCTATTGTATGTAGATGACAGAAATTCAGCATTGCGCTCGACGTAACAAGTGCAACTACTTTAACCCGCTGGCTACAGAAGCAGAAGAAGCTACAAGTAGGTGCGATAGCAGGACTGTCTCAAAAATCACCAAAAAGCTCCAGCCAGCACGGAAAACCTAGAAGGAGAGTGAGTCCGTGGTGTTATATGGATGCAGCACTCGGAGAGTGGCCATTACTATCACGAAAAAGATGCAAACATTCGTTAACAGGTGCCTGCGCAACATCTTAATGATTTGTGAATCCCAACACCATCTCTAACGAAAACTCTGCCAAAGAACGGGTCAGGAACCAATACGTACAACCTTCCAACGACTGAAGTGACATTGGATTGGTTACACGTTCCGAAAAGGTGATAATTCCATAGCTAACCGTTCTATGCAATTGAATCCGTTCACTCAGGATAGCAGAATACCTGGCGATCCGAGGAGAACATGACGCAGATCAGTCGAGACAGAGGCTCGACAGTTGGAGAGAACTGAGACAGATTGCCAGAAACCGTGTACAATCGCGGGTAAACAAGTAAGTACTGATCATCAGATCGTAGTCGGTCACATAAAACCCGCTCAACTATCTTTTATGTGTGTGACATCCGCTTGTTCCATATATCACCCTTCCCTTTATACACAGGGAGAAGGTAACGTTCCCACTATTGATTGGGTAATGAATTCTGAGCCATAAGAACCCGATGTCTCATATTTTGTTTATTTATTTATTTATATATTTAAGCTTGCCCCCCTGGCAGCTGACCTCCTCGTGGTGGGGGGCGGGTAACGTGACTGGGATGTGGGGATAGGATAACTTAAATAGCTACTCCCATCTATACAATCCAGTCACGGCTAACAAAGCACATACCCCATGATGACAAAAAGAAGAAGACTGGCCTCGGATATTGCCAAACATGGTAAACCAGGGCATTCTTTGCAGCCAGGCCTGAAGGCTGTTAGTTTGTGAGCATCTGGTGGTCGGGGTGTCCCGCTCGGCAGCCGGCCGGGTCAAACCCGAAATGGCTACGAGCTTCCTGTCAATGGTCTCGCGAACCATTACGGGAGTCAAGGGGTGAGGGAGCTATGCACCGCTAGGTGCAAAGATGGATTCTCTGAATTTCGGCAACGGCATCGGCTTAAGATAAGCACATGGAACGTGTCGTCGCTCACAGGGAAGGACCTTGCACTTGTTGGGGAGGCTGTTAAAAGCCGACTAGATATAGTTGGCGTCTCTTCGAAAAAGCAGAGAGGTTCTAAAACTGTGGACCTTTCGGACGGGTGGAAGATCCTTCTGTCAGGAGTCGCACCCTCAATGTCTGCTCGGGCGGGAGTGGGGATACTCACAAGTCCTAGGTTGACAGTCAGAGTATTGGAATGGATGCCATTAGGAGGGAGAGTTGCGATCTTAAAGCTCAAGCTTGAAAGGTCATCTCTGGCATTGGTGCAGGTGTGTGCACCGAACCTTCAGTCAGAGTATTTAGCTTTCTTAAATTTTTTTTTTTTTTTCTTCGAGGGTAGGTGAAAATCTTCAACAAGACACTATGAGGATCGACAGCGCGTGCTCATAGTAGTGTGGGATTCTTACCCATTAAAAAACCTCCCTTCAAAACAGACTTGTTTTTATTTTTACTACAACTAAGTATTCGACTTATCAAGTAGTTTTCATTTCACGAAATAAGGACGTTTCGCAGGTACCTTCCCATTAGAAGTTCCTGTTAGCTCCGCAGTTTAGACGCGGTTACTTATCGCACTAAGTCTAAAGGTTTAGTTCTTTGTAGACGGCGTAGTAAATTTTTTTAATCCAAAACTTGGAGGACTACAATATTTACGTGACTTTCTAGTCTACTTTTATGCTTTCTCGCGTAGTTTTTGATTTCGTCTTCGATTGTTTTAATGCCAAGATCTCTATGGATATCGCTATTTCTAATATACCATGACGTATTAATAATACCTCTTAGCACTTTGTTTTCAAAAGTTTGTAAAATTTTAATATTACTTATTTTGGTACAACCCCATAGTGGTATTATGTCGATACTGGCTTTAGCACTTGCTAAACGCTATTTGTTCTCTATATTAAGCTTGGAATGTTTTCCAAGTAACCAATACATTTCGCGATATTTATTATCTAGTTGTTTACGTATTTTCTTTACGTACGTTTTCCATTTCAGCTTTATATCAAGTGTCATTCCAAGATACTTAGCCTCGTTTGCAATCGGAATTTGAACCGAGTTTGAAAGGATCGGAAAATTATTTATTTTCTTATGAGTAACATGAACAGATTTGGTCTCGTTGAGTGCGATTCGCCAAATCTTTGTCCATTCATTTACTCTATCCAAAGCTTCTTGCAGTTTTTCTGTAGTATCTTCGACCGTTTTACCTACTGCCAAGATAGCAGTGTCGTCAGCAAATGTAGCTAGCTCAGTGCCTTCTACTTGCGGTATATCACGGGTGTATAATAGATATAAGACTGGACCAAGAACGCTTCCTTGCGGCGGCACCACAGCCATTATTTCCTTAAGATCTGAATATTCGTTTCCACATTTGACGCGGAATAGTCTATTCGTAAGGTAGTTCTTCAAAATATTATATAGGTGCTCTGGCAGAACTTGTCGTAATTTAAACTTTAAGCCTTCGTGCCAGACCTTGTCAAAGGTTTGAGAGATGTCAAGGAATACGCTTGAACAAATCTTTTTTCCTTCAAGTGACTTTTCGATTACATGTGTTATTCGATGTACTTGTTCAACTGTAGAATGGTTACTTCGGAATCCAAATTGATGATCCGGAATTAGATGCCTTTCTTCTATTACCAGCTGTATTCGCCTAGTCAATATTCTCTCGAACACCTTGGATATAATTGGAAGAAGCGAAATCGGTCTATAAGACATTTTTTCATTCTGCGGTTTTCCGGTCTTAAGGACCATTATGACTTCGGCGACTTTCCATTCCGTTTGTTGCCATTTTTTGCGCGCTTTCACTTCTCCTTAATCATCTCTTTTATTTCCTGCGCATAAGTTTGAATGTAGCTGCCGGCGTTTTCTCATGTTTGGGAGTATTCTTCCACGCGGCATTTTTTAGGATTTCGACGAAGCAATCAACTTCAACTTCAAGTTCATAGGGCGTTCTAAGTGATACGCTCAGCTCAATATTTGCTTCAATATCTTTTTTGAAGCCATCCCAATTAGTTTTCGCGCTGGTTAATCTGGCCGGCGCTACTTTTTTAATCAGAGCATCGCTTATCGTCATAATGATTGGAGAGTGGTCAGAAGAGAGAACAATGCTTTCTTCAACTTTTTTACGGTTCCAGATATTCCTTTAACTACAAAGAAATTGATCAGATCTGGTATCTTATTTCTATCAGTCGGTCAACATGTTGGTTTACCTGTCGAGTGAAAATCAAGTTTACATCGCAGTGGACAATATAGGCGAAATGTTGAAGGCAAAATGTCTATTTCTAATGCGTACCGTGCTTACTTGCATTGCTTTTAATTCAATCTTTATTTCTGCTGAGTGTTCGATAGATTCTTTTATAAACAAAGATGATCCGCCTCTGGCTCTTTCCGATGGATGAAAGCGTGATACACGCTATATCCCCTTATCTTAATATTCGATTGCTTTGTCAGATGAGTTTCACAGACAATCAATATCTTTTTCTTGTATAAATATTTCTAACTCGTCGAGTCTTTGTATGAGCCCGTTGGCGTTCCAAGTAAGAATTTTAAGCGTTTCTTTCATATTCTGGTTGAAGTGCGCGTGTTATGAATGTTGTTTTCTAGTGCAACTAGTCTTTCGAAAATTATTTCATTTGTTTTGCATTGCTCTTCAAGTTTCGCAAGAATTAGGGAAAAAACATTGGATACATGATCTTCTGAACTACCTCTATCACCGTTTTTCGATGTCGCAACTTGAGCAGGAGTCTTTACATTAAAGTATGGATGGTTTCCTGCTTTGATCTCCCGTGAGTTGTCGGTCGTGTACGTACCCTTAACTGTCCTCGCCGCTTGAGCATAAGACCAATATTCGAAAATTTTGCTTCTGCCACCTTATCTCTACTACTTTTGGTTTTTTTTTCATTAACCGATCTTAAGTCAATATTGACGGATGTTCTATCTTTCGCTGCTTTTTCGTAGCTATTTTGGGTCTGTTTTTGATTGGTTTCATATTCGGGCGCATGGAATTTTTTAGCGTATCGCGCCGTTTTTGAAGCTCTTTCGCCACTTCGCAACCTCGATAGATCGCAGCATGTTTTCCTTTGCAGTTAGTACATTTTTTGGAAACGCAAGATGCCCAAAGACAAAAAATAACAAAAATCTCCCCAGTTATCTGGACGCCACCCCCGGAGATTCTCTGAAGCATAAACAACTGAGCTTCAAGAACCACTACACCAAAATTTTACTCTCTCTATATATATCCATCCTTTCCAACGCCCGCACTGTGTGTTAACATGTTAAAGGTATTCATAACCCTTTGAGTGCGCGCAAATAATAAAAAAAAAAAAAAATCCAAGAGCAGTTCTGTGCTTTTCTTTGCAAACATTTTGCAATTTACTCCTATCTCCTTTCGGCCAATATCCCGTGGTGATCGCTGTTATTCTTGCGATGTCTCTACGCGTTCCGTTTAGAAGGTCGTTTGTTTTAACGTTGCTGTAGTTTGGCCAAAACTTTCTAGATATGACGCACTTTGTCAGCCTAGTCCATCTGAGGTTGACTTTTATAAAAAAAAGTTGGAGGAGATTCTTGCCTTGACTGATCGCAGCGGAATGTGAGCCAATTCTGGAAGTGAACAGTGTGGAGCTGAGCACTGCCTGGCAAGTTCGTCAACATGCTTGTTTCCATAAACGTTACTGTGCCCTGGAACCCAAGTCAGAGTGATCTTAAATGAACCATTTAGCGAGGCTGACTCAGTTCCACATTTATGTATTATCAATGAATAATGCGATCTTTTGCCGTTTTATTCATATACAAGCTTCACGGATAGCAAGCAATTCCGCCTGAAAAAACACTGGCGGTGTCCGGAAGTCTGTATGATTTTGAGATGTTCAACGACTCCACAGTCAATCTTTTAACCGTCTGTGAAGATTGTTCGATCGAAATCCTTAATCACCTGTCTGTCTTGCCATTTTGTTCTTTTGGGGAATTGTACATCGAAACGCTTTGTGCAAATCATTTTGGGGATAATGTAATATGTACTAATATGTATATGTATATACTTTTACGGCTGTGCGCTTCTTGTGCTTTCTTCTTATTTTGAAGAAGCTGGTGTTTTTCCCGTCTCTTTTGCTCGGACAGCTCACAAGCAGCTCTCTTAGTACTTTGTAGCGCTACTTTATATGCCTCTTGTTGTGCTGCACACTCTCGCCAGCATTCTTCGTTAAACCAGGGGTTTTGAGATGTTGGCTGGTCAAAACCCAGTACATCAGTTGCTGCATTTGGGCAGCTTTACAAATTCGGCACTTGACGCTAGCGCCATAGGAGTGATCGAGACATTTTCCGCATACGTGTTCGGTGAAGACTCCCGCATTTTCTTGCGATTGTAGCGTCAATTTCGGTTGCAGGCCCAATTTTTTGCCGAAGATTTTGTTACAGACAAAGAAAGCCTTCCTTACCCGTTATTCTATAATATGTTCAGTTCTCAGTTAAGTTAAGGATTTAGGATAACTCCTAAATACCTAACATGGGGCGAAAGGGCGAGTGGTTGATCGTTTAGTCCAGGTGAAAGCCATATTGCCCTTACCCTTACACTAAAGTATATGAATTAGGTATCATTGGAACGTCTAAACGGTGACTAGTTTGTACAATATTTAGTTGGTGGCTTTGGGGGGTTGGGGCCTGGCAACTTTTTTTTTTATTAGAAGATTCAGTGTACCGGCGAGTCTGTTAGTTTTTATAAGTTTTTTTTTTAGAATTGTCAAGATCTTTGTCGATTTACTTAGACAAATTAGTTTAATTTGACAAATAAAAAAATTGTAATATATTATAACAATTGTTTGAAAGTTTGACGGAGAATTTTGTAAGCTCTATTCCGTAGGGTCTTTCGACTAAGGAATTTAGCTCCTCATATTGGCTCTTGGTCGGCGTGGCAAAATCGCATCATCACCTCCCCGTGGTGCCCGCTGGATAGCTATCTGATAGTGAACTAACGATGAGCGTATGCTGAGTCTGACGATATATGTGTAGCTCAACACTCAGACCTTCCTAAGCACATCTGGGTGAACTTCAGCGCGCATATGTTTAACTGGACGAGGCATCTCTTCTTGACCTGATTGGCTGAAATATGCGTCTCAGAAGTCTAGCAAGAGCTCCTCAGAAGGAGGACGTGCGACGGATGAATTCTCCCGATGGAATCAACGGTGACGTCTACAGACCAGCGGATACCTTATCGGAGCTACTTCGATATATTTGAAGCTGAGGTCTGTAAGGATTTTCAATACTACATCAGGGTATTGAAAAAGAGATGGTGGCGGATGAACCCTTAATGTGCCAAACTGCGACATCTACTACGGCGATTGCTACTGACAACAAGGACAGCGTCTATTCGGGTGCGGGTTTTTCATTGGAGGCAGACTTAAGCAAGAAGTCTTGGGTTTCCAGCATGTGAACGAGCGTATCCGTATCAAGGCTAAATTTGCCAACATAAGCCTAATATGTGTTCATGCCGCTCACGAGGAGAAGGATGACGCGACAAATAATGACTTCTACCAGCTCTTGGACAAGACGTATGAGCAATGCCCTTGCCACGACGTTAAAATTATCCTAGGTGATTTTAACGCAAAGCCGGTCAGAAAGCACAGCCTGCACGACATCACATCCAGCAACGGACTCAGTCTAATCGACTTTGCGGCGGGGCAAAACTTTGTCGTAGCTAGTACGCGGTTCCCACTTCTCGATATTCACAAGGGAACATGGCTCTCCTTTGATCGAAAAACTGTCAACCAAATCGATCACATTGCGATCGACGCTAGGCACTCTTCCAGTATTCTGGGTGTCCGGACTTTCCGAGGAGCCAACGCGGACTCGGATCACTACCTAGTTGTAGCCGAGGTACGGATGCGGATATCCAGAACGGAGCAAAATCAACGAAATACTGTGAGGAAATTTGACGTCGGGTGACTACAATCGCACGAGACCGCCAGAGCCTTTGCCGATCGAGTTTTTCTTAATCTTAATCTAAGTCCTATGCCGGCAGCAGCAAATGCGGAGACCAGTGGCAGCGTTTCCAACAAGCCATTAGAGATGCCGCCTCTGATGTACTGGGTTTCTCTCGGCCACCACAATGAAACCCCTGGTTGTATGAGGAATGCCGGCAAGCACATGAAGCTAAACAAGAGGCGAACAAAGCGGCGCTGCATAGAAGGACTAGAGCTGCTTACGAGCTCTACGTGCGGAGGAGAAAAGAGGAACATCGACTTCTCAGAAAGAAGAAAAAAGATCATGAGAAGCGCTCGATCGAGGAAATTGAGACTTCATTGCAGGAATGATGTTCGCAAATTTTACCAAAAGGTAAAAAGAACATGCCAGGGTTTCAAAGCCAGAACAGAAGCCTGCAGGGATGAAAATAGCAACATATAACTAGAAACGCAGTCGGTGCTGAGGATATGGAAGGAACACTTCTGCAGACTGTTAAACGGGATGATGACCAATATTCCGTCGTCAGACGGAATGAGCCATTCAATAGTGAAGATGGCAGTCAAGATTCCCGTCAACCCGATCAGAATGAAGTGAGGATAGTGATATCTAAACTCAAATCAAACAAAGCTGCTGGAGCCGACGGCCTTGCCGCTGAACTTCTCAAGCCAGCTGGAGATGATTTGGTAAGGAGCATACACCAGCTCATCTGTAAAATCTGGTCGGACGAAAGTATGCCCGATGAATGCAACCTCAGGATCGTTTGCCCGATCCTGAAGAAAGGAGAACCTCTAAACTGCGCCAATTACAGAGGTATAAGTCTCCTCAACATCGCATATAAGATCCTGTCTGCCGTATTATCTGAACGCCTAAAACCGATTGTCAACAACCTGATAGATCCTTATCAGTGCGGTTTCAGGCCGGGAAAGTCCACCATTGACCAACTATTCACACTAGAGCAGATCTTGGAAAAAACCCATGAATATAAAATCGATACGCACCACCTCTTCATCGATTTCAAAGTTACCTATGATAGCGTGTATAGAGACGAGGTATACAGAGCCATGTCTAGTCTTGGTATCCCTGCCAAGCTCGTCCATTTGTACAGAATGTCGACGAAGAACTCTCGCTGCTCCATCAAAGTCGGTAAGAACATCACCGAATCAATAGATGTCAGGAAAGGTCTTAGACAAAGTGACGCGCTATCATGCGATCTCTTTAACATAGTACTTGAAAGAATTGTACGAAACTCAAAAGCCAACACCGGAGGTACAATCTTTTACAAGTCTGTACAACTACTCGCTTATGCCGATGACATTGACATAATCGGAAGAACTCAGCGGGCCGTCAATGGGGCATTTACGAGTATTGAGATCGAGGCAGCAAAGATGGGTCTAGCGGTCAATGAAAGCAAAACAAAATATATGCTGTCTACAAAAAAGGACAACCAACATCGTCGTCTTGCACAGAACGCCACAATAGAAAGATACAATTTTAAGGTAGTGAAGGATTTCGTCTACCTAGGTTCTATGGTGAACTCCGCAAATGACATCAGTAGGGAGATCACACGGAGAATTACTCTTGCCAATCGTTGTTTCTATGGGCTAAAACGGCAATTGAGTAGGAAAGCCCTATCTCGAACTACTAAGCTAACTCTCTATAAGACACTTATCATCCCAGTCCTGGTGTATGGCCCAGAGGCATGGGCTTTGACAAAACCGGATGAGGATGCCCTTCGTTATTTCGAGAGAAAAGTTCTTCGAGCGATCTTTGGTCCCGTCTGCATAGATGGTGAGTGGAGGAGAAGGTACAATGCTGAACTATACGTCCTGTACAAGGACATCGACTTAGCCAGAAGAGTTCACATACAGCAACTAAGATGGCTGGGTCATTTAGAGCGGATGGAGCTCAACCTTCCCGCTAAGAAAGTCTCCGAATCCAACCCGGACGGACGACGCAGTAGAGGACGACCTCGCGGTAGGTGGCGCAAACAAGTGGAGGGGGACCTCAACCAACTTGGCGTGTGCAACTGGATGCAGCTGGCTCGTAACCGCGCTGGCTGGAGAGGTTTATTGGTTGAGGCCCAGGTCCACCCCGGACTGTAGCCATCTAAGTAAGTAAGTATTGGCTCTTGGTCATTGCCATCGATAGTTTCTCCAGTTCAGAACTATGTCGACGTTGACTTACTGGATTACTAATAAAAAGTTTTAACTATCAAATGCGATCTCAATAAACTGGCTGCTATGACATACATATGTATATTTATGCTAAAGTTAGGCTAAATCAGAATCAAAACAACTCTTGCTACATTTATTAGATGATCTTATCATCAAATTTGCCATTACAAATGCATTAAAGACAAGCCGCAACTATCATTACCACAAGCATTTAAATACGTGAAATATTAGTTAACCCATTATCAGCAGTAGCATGTGCAACCACTTCAGTTAGAAAAATTGTGCAGAAACATAAAAAATTGGTAAGTTTGCATCACGACCTACAAATCAATGGATCAATGGTAAGGTCAAAAGCAAATATAAATAAATTCAAACCTCCTTAAAGTACTCCATGGAGATGTGCTTTATTTTAGATGCTTGCAGCTCCACAGGTCTGTTAGCCCTTATCATCATTAGCGTTATAACTTTTCGATATTTTGGAGTTCCCTCGTACCAATTGTGATCGTAAATTGAATTGATCAAACTTGCGCTCTGAAAAGGTTAAATTTACTTCAACTTAGGATATTATAGTTGCCGACATGAACTCACCGCCTCGTATAAATCCGTTCCAATAGAGCATCTCAGATAGACCGGTACAATGAATGTAATTATGGCGAAAATAAGTGATAATGTAGTGGTAAAATCGCTTCCACTAAACAGCGGAAACGCAAGCATGCATAGTGAAAACTTCATGAATGTGAAACCGATAAATGTACTAAAACTGAAAATTTCATCCACATCGCTTCGCAAGCTGGAATCGATAAAGTTCTGCATACGATTTCATTTCAAATTCCTAACTCACCTTTCCAGAGCGTACTGGTACCGAATAAGTGCATTCAAGTTCTGGCAATTTCTTGATTCACTTCTAGCATCTAGGTGGCTCAGTAGCTCACTCAAATGCCTATAGTGCATGGATATCAGCGTCACAGACGTCGAGAAGATCAAATCGTCGTTAAAGAAGAAATTCCCAGCGGCTAAGCCCACAAAGGTTTGAAAACAATATACAAACGGATAGGAAACCAATAGGTTCTCATCAAATGGATACCAACTCATGAAAGAATATTGATAGGAGTAATGTTGGCCCCTGATTATCCAATCGAAGAGGGATATCAAAAGAGGCGCTGCCAGATATACAGTTCCAGCGTATGTGACCAAACTCTGCATGATCTTGTTCCTGGATATAATCGTCTTTGCGTAATCATGCAGGCGATGTTTTAGCTGATCATGTTGCGTAACCGGAAAAATCTTCTCCAAACTAAGTAGCAACCTGTTTACCTTTGCTCTATTTCGAACAAGTGCAACTCCGCGAAAGAATGGAATCAAGAAAACACAGGCATTGGAGCAGGATGCACTAAATTCTGCCAAGTCCCAATTTGAGTTTTGGAATAATTTCACGAGGCTCGTAAGGATGGAAAGGACTTGAATGAAGATTCCTGCAGCTGCAAAGAATATTAATTTAATGTAATGCAGTTCAAATGATAAATTATGTGAATTGCGTTGGACGAGCTTCATTTTAAACACAGAAAAGAAAAATTCATCGAATTTGTAAGTCCTTGCTGAAGATGGTGACTCCATTGCCGCTTGACCTAAAGGCTTTAAAATAGAGACTGTGAAGGTCGCACCAAACTCTATTGTCTTTTACGAGTATGTCGCGTTAAACAAAGAGTTTATTCGATCGAACTATAATTGCAAATAATGGCTGTGGTAGCCAGGTGTTAAGTAAAGTCCTTACTTCATGAATTTAGAATGCCTTCCGTTTATTTAATATACAATGCTTAAGCAAGAAGAAGGACAACCAACTAACACATAATGTAGTGTGAGAACTCCTTCACAGCATATAGAGAGCAGCGGTTTAAGTGTTGCCATTATTATGCAATACTACACAATAGTACAACTTCTCCCCTTAGTTGGATGTCCTTTACAATAACGAAAAAAGTATATTTATATTGTAACTAGCTGACCCGTACTCGCCCTGCTTCGCCCGCATTTTAGTTGACGCTCATTTACTTATTTTCTGAAATATAATTGCCAACTATGTACAGTACTTGAAATGTGTAAGCTCAGTCAAAACTTCCCCAGTGTGAATCCCTACCAGGACACATAAAAATATACACAAAACACAAAGCCCATCAAGCAGTTTACACAGTGCACGCGAAGATAACCTATTCATTGTCAATTGTCAATTAATTTACGGAAAATATTCATCAACTATACATCTAAACCTTTCTCGTGATCCAATTTATCTAATCGCGAAAACTGGAATAAAATCGGATCAGTAGTTACGGAGAAAATAGCGCACAGATAGACATACAGACGCGGCGGTGGACTTTGTTTTATAATATGTTGTGATGTCTTGTAACGATTTATTTTTGAATAATTTCATGCCGATACTAATGCCCTCTGTCTTTAAGTGTAACTTTATGCTGATGCAGTTGGCCAATTTTACATTGGAAGGAACAACTTTCTTTGGGTATTATTGTTTTTGCGTTTTTCTTGCTGTAAACCTGTGATGGACGGACAAATAAAGTAAAGAAAAATATAATAATTCAGCCGCAAATGAAAATTACAATACAGCTGAAGACATTTGTGGGCTGGTTAAACGGTAGTGCATGCGATCATATGAAAACACAAGCGTTTTCACTCAGCTGAGGCCTACCAACTCCTACTCTCAACCTCCACGCGGTGATTGCCGGATGCCTAGTACCTTAACCCAAGAAATAGTTAACCAACCCTTTTTGCTGGATTCTTGGCGGCAGCAGATGAGAGAGGGGCCAAAGAGTGCTTTCTCACTAGAGCGCTTCTTCCTGTTCCAGGCGGCAGTGGACGAATTCCCCAGACGGAGTCAATTGTGGCGTCTATAGTTCCAGTTAGGTTGAACTTAGTGAATGCCCTGCGCAAGCTGATTCGACGTATTCGGATCACAGGTCGGTAAGGAATCTCCAATGCTGGTCAAGACCTTGGAATAGAGATGGTGGTGGAGGAGTCCTGAATTGGCCAACGGCAGCACTCATACTCCCGTAGTGGACTACTGGCACCGGTGTACCCGGCCCCTCGTCCTAGGGGAATAATTAAGGAACTGGCCCTCCAGGTTGGGGGTTGTGCCGTCGGGGTAACTTCCCCACCACGTAAAAAATTGATGATTCCGAAACAACCAAAAGCCTCGGATAAGGACGACTCAACTGATGACGACCCCAGAAAACGAAATAAGGACAACGACCTTCGGATCTGTACGTGGAATGTTCTGTCCCTTTACAAACCACGTGCAGCCGAACAAGCAGATAAAGCAGATATTACCGCCATCCAGGAAGTTCGATGGGATGGGCTGGGCAAAAAGAGGATAAAAAACTGTTACATCTACTACGGTGATTGCTACAAAGGCAACAGTCAACGCTTATTCGGATGTGGATTTGTCATACGCGGCAGACTTAGGCAAGAAGTCTTAAGCTTCCGACACGTTAGCGAGCGTATTATGACTATCGGTATCAAGGATAAATTCGCAAACATAAGCCTAATATGTGTTCATGCCCGCACAAAAGAAGAGGACCCTGCCACCAAAGAGTGTTTCTACGAGCTCCTCGACAAAACATACGAGCAATGTCCTAAATACGACGCTAAAATCGTATTGGGTGATTTTAACGCCAAAATAGGAAAGGAGGACGTCTTTGGTAGGGCAGTCGGTAAGAATAGAATACACGACACCACGTCTGATAACGGAGTAAGGCTAATTGATTTCGCTGTGGAGCGAAATGTCACCATAGCAAGCACATGGTTTCCTCATCTCGATAGCCATGAGCAGACATGGCGGTCCAATGAATATGTAACGATCAACCAAGTTGATCATATTGCGATCGACGCAAGGTATGCTTCCAGTATTCTGGATGTCCGGACCTTCCGAGCGGCCAACATAGACTCGGATCATTACCTTGTTGTAGCCAAGGTACGAATGCGTATATCCCAATCTGAGCAACAAATAAGAATCATTGTGAGAAAATTTAACGTCGAAAAGCTACAATCGCAAGATACCGCCAGATTCTTCGCTGAACGCGTATCCCGAAATCTCTCAATCACCAGTATGCTGCCAGCATCAAGTGAGGAAGACCAGTGGCAACACTGCCAACATGCCAGCAGAATGCCGCGACTGCTGTGCTGGATCTCGCTTGCTCACCACCGCGAAACCCCTGGTTTGACGAAGAATGCCGGCGAGTGCATGCAGCAAAACAAGAGGCATACAAAGCGGCGCTGCAAAGGAAAACGAGAGCTGCTCGTGAGCTCTATGAGCAAAAGAGACGGGAAGAACATCGGCTTCTCCAAAAGAAGAAGAAAGAGCATGAGAAGCGCGCGTTTGAGAATATCGAGAGCTTATACTCCAGGAACAATGTACGGAAGTTTTACCAAAAGGTAAAAGGAAAGTGTCAGAGAAGCAATACCCGTACAGAAACCGGTAGAGATGAAAATGGAAATCTCGTAGTAGAAGCACAGTCGGTACTGAGAATATGGTGAAACTACTTCTGCAGACTGTATAACGGCGGCGAAGACCAACATCCCGCTGTCAGGCAGAATGAACCATTCAACATAGACGAGAATAGTGAAAATTTCCGTCCACCTGACCAAAACGAAGTGAGAACAAGGCTGCTGGACCTGACGGGTTACCGGCCGAACTTTTAAAGGCAGCTGGGGATGAATTGGTAGAGTGCATACACCAACTCATCTCTAAGATTTTGTCAGACGAGTGTATGCCTGATGAATGGAATCTCAGCATCGTTTGCCCGATCCACAAGAAAGGAGACCCCCTCAACTGCGCCAATTATAGAGGCATCAGTCTCCTCAACATCGCATACAAGATCTTCTTTGCGATATTGTGTGAACGCCTGAAACCTTTTGTGAACAGCCTGATTGGACCCTATCAGTGCGGTTTCAAGCCAGGAAAGTCCACCATCGATCAAATATTCACACTTCGGCAGATCCTGGAGAAAACCCAAGAATTCCAAATCGATAATCACCACCTCTTTATCGATTTCAAGGCCGCCTATGACAGCATCTATAGAGAAAAGCTTTATAGGGCCATGTGTAGTTTTGACATCCCTGCCAAACTTATCCGTCTGTGCCGGCTGACGATGGAGAATACTCGCTGCTCCATCAAGGTCGGGGAATGACCTCACCGAGACCTTTGATGTCAAAAAAGGTTTTAGAGAAGGTGACGCGCTGTCATGTGACTTCTTTAACATTGTACTTGAATGGATTGTGCGGAACTCACAAGCCAACACCGGAGGCACAATCTATTACAAGTCTGTACAACTTCTTGCATACGCCGCCGATATAAACATTATCGGAAGAACTCAGCGGGCTGTCACCAGTGCGTTTGCAAGCATTGAGGCGGGAGCGGCCAAAATGGGTTAAGCGATAAACGAGGGCAAAACCAAGTATATGCTGTCAACAAGAAGGGACAGCCGACCTGCCTTGCCTTGGCTCTGCTATAAACTCTGAGAACAACATCAACGCAGAAATCAAGCGAAGAATAACTCTTGCTAATCGCTGTTTTTTTGGGCTTATAAGGCAATTCAACAGTAATTCTTTATCTCAAACAACTAAAGAGACTCTGTATAATCCTACTCCTGCTTTATGGCGCTGCAGAAGTCGTTAAAGAAGATGCCAAGTCTTTTGGTGTGTTGGCCTATAGACAGTGTCCAGTGAGGACACCGATAACACAGTTGATCTATGATCGTTTTAGCTTAACCAACTAGACGCTACCTTTCTAGTCCAGCTTAAGCCAGATTTGTCTCGAAATATCGAACACGCCCCGCTGTTCCTCCATTTGTGGTTGGTCTTGCAAATAGTGTTCAGCTTTAGTAGATGTTTACACGTAGCGAGGGGCATACTTACTTACTTACTTCGGTGGCGCTAAAGTTTGGGGTGAACCTGGGCCTCAACCAACCAGCCTTTCCGTTTAGCTCGATCTTTAGGTAATTGCCAAAAGTTGCGCACTCCAAGTTGGTAGAGGTCCCTTTGAACTTGTGCGCGCCACCTACGGCGAGGATTCGCTCTACTGCATCGTCCCTCCGAATTAAACTCGAAGACTGCGGGCCGGAGCGTTACTGTTCATTCGCTCTACATGTCCAAGCCATCTCAGACGTCCAACACCCAGTTGTTTTCACTAGGTCGATGTCGCTGTAAAGCTCGTATAGTTCGTTATTGAATCTTGTTCTCCAAACCCCGTCAACATAAACGGGACCGAAGATTTTATGAAGAATTTTTCTCTCGAAGCGACCAAGAATATATTCATCCTCTGTCAAAAAAGTTCATGTTCGAGCGCCGTTTACCAGGAATGGGATGATCAGAGTCTTATACAGAGTCTCCTTAATTGTTCGGGACAGAGCTTTACTGTTAAATTGCCTTATAAGCCTTCGCTTGGTTTCTGCGCTGATGTGGTTATCAGAATTAATAGCATAGCCAATGTAGACAAAGGCCATTACTACCTCGAAGTTAGCTGCTCGAAGCTGCCCACTGTGACGTTCTGTCCAATTCGTCGATGTTGATTGTCCCTTCTTGTTAGCATATACTTGGCTTTGCCCTGGTTTATCGCTAAACCCATTTTGAACGCTTCTGCCTCAATGCTTGCTAACCACCGGTGACAGTCCGCTAACAAGTTTGGCAGAGATCAAAACAGAGGTCAAAACTAGACACGGCTCTATAAAGCTCTTCTCTATAGATGCTGTCATAGGCGGCCTACAAAATGATAAAGAGATGATGAGTATCGATATGGACTTCTCAGTTTTCCCCAGGATCTGCCGAAGTGTGAAGATATGATCGATGGTGGACTGTCCTGGCCTGAAACCGCACTGATAAGGGCCAATCAGGCTGTTGATAAAAGGTTTCAGGCGTTCGTACAATATCGCAAAAAAGATCTTGTATGCGATGTTGAGGAGACTGGTGCATCTATATTTGGCGCAGTTGAGGGGGTCTCCTTTCTTGTGGATCGGGCAAACGATGCTGAGATTCTATTCATCAGGCATACACTCGTCTGACGAAATCTTCACGATGAGTTGGTGTATGAACTCTACCAATTCATCCCCAGCTGCCTTGAAAAGTTCGGCCGGTAAGCCGTCAGGTCCAGCAGCCTTGTTGGAGTCTAGCTTGGATATTGGTATCCTCACTTCGCTTTGGTCAGGTGGACGGAAGTTTTGACTATCATCGTCTATGTTGAATGGTTCATTCTGCCTGACAGCGGGATGTTGGTCCTCATCGCCGTTATACAGTCTCTAGAAGTAGTTTCACCATTTTCTTAGCACCGACTGTGGTTTCACTATGAGCTTTCCATTTTCATCTCCACAGGTTTCTGTACGAGTTTTGCTTCTCTGACACGTTCCTGGAGTATAAGCTCTCAATATTCTCGATCGCGCTTCTCTTGCTCTTTCTTCTTTTTTTAGAAAAGCCGATGTTCTTCCCGTCTCTTTTGCTTGTAGAGGTTACGAGCAGCTCTCATCTTCCCCTGCAGCGCCGCTTTATATTTCTCTGGTTTTACTGCATGCACTCGCCGGCATTCTTCGTCAAACCAGGGGTTTCGCGGTGGTGGGCGAACGAAACCCAGTACATCAGTTACGGCGTTCTTGATGGCATGTTGGCAGCATTGCCACTGGTCTTCGGCATTTGATGCTGGCTGGGGTAATTGAGATATTTCGGCATACGCGTTCAGCGAAGACCCTGGTGGTCTCTTGCGATTGTAGCTTTTCGACGTTAAATTTTCTCACAGTTATTTTGCTTTGTTGCTCAGATTGGGATACCCGCATTCAGATCTTGGCTACAACAAGGTAATGATCCGAGTCTGTGTTGGACATCCAGAATACTGAAGGCATGTCTTGCGTCGACCGAAATATGATCAATTTCGTTGGTCGCTTCGTTTCATGATCATTGGACCGCCATTCTTCTTCTTCTTCTTCTTCCTTTTATCAGCGAGGCTATGATCCGAAAACAAGGGATCACAACCCTCCCACTTCACCGCATTTCTACTGATCCGCATGTGGGGTTCGCCTTCATTGGACCGCCATGTTGGCTTATAAATGTTGAGATGAGGAAACCATATGCTTACTATGGTGACGTTTCGCTCCACAACGGAATTAAGTAGCCTTAGTTCGTTGTCGGACGTTGTGTCGTGTATTCTATTTTTACCGACTGCCCTACCAAAGACGTCGTCCTTTCCTATTTTAAACCACACAATACGATTTTAAGGCCGTATTTAGGACATTGCTCGTATGTTTTGTAGAGGAGCTCGTAGAAACAATCTTTGGTGACACTGTCCTCTTCTTCCGTGGGGGCATGTGTACATATTAGGCTTATGTTAGCGAATTTATCCTTCATTTCATTTTCATTTCATTTATTTCATTAAATAATTCTGACATGATACTACAAGATTTAATATCTTATTATAAGCATCTATATAAATTTTAACAATATATTAAAGTTCTTAGATTTAATAGCTTAGGTTTTAAGTATTATGTAAAAGTTAAATTTGTTATTAGATATAGAAAAGAAAGATTTTGGGTTGATAGGTGCAAAAATATTTACCTCTGAAAAATGGCTGATGAGTGTGTTCTCTGCAGTTCGGCTGGGAGAGTGTTCCAAAGCCGGATTGCTGAAACGAAAAAGGACCGTTCTACAACTGGGTGTGTAAATCGCGGTAAGATTAAGTGCAAACCCCTACGCGTTAATCAAAACGAAGCATATCGTTCAAATACTGTGGACACTCTTTGTATATTATCTTCTGGAGTTGTAAAAGGTTTCTCATTTTGTAAAAATTATCCAAAGACATTCCAAACAAGGTGGTTCTAAATCTAGCAACGCTGGTATATCCAGGCATATTATATATAAAACGCAAGCAGTCATTAAAGGCCCCGTTCATTTTTTCGTTTGCACTCAAAATCCAAACAAGGATACACACAACAATTAAACGTGGAAATGGTAAAATTAAACTCCTTAGCAATCGTTCCTTCATACTGGGAAGAAAAAGGTAAGATGAGCACCAAAGGCTGCGTAGTCCACCGTAAGTTTTTCTGACTGCGTCTCTAACAGCATCGCAGCAACTTAAAGAACTTTTTATGTTGTAACCTAAATACTTTATTTACATAGGATACGACATTATTATTCAAAACAACAGGCGGAAGTCCTTAGGGTCAACTTCCCTCCGAGTGCATATCATTGCAACTATTTTTAATGGATTTAACTTTAGCTTATTTGTATCACACCAAGTTTGTATTCATTGTAAGTCCTCATTTAGTCTTACCACACAGTATTCCATTAATCTTATAGGATGCGAAATATAAATAGACACATCATCGACATACATGTGAACCTTGAAATCAGAGACCACTTGAGGAAGATAATTTATAAGCAAAGAAAATAGCAGTGGCCCCAAAACAGATCTCTGAGGAACGCCACGGTTCACAATAGAAGGAGTAGAGACACCAACAGCTGTTTAGACTGTTTGAAATCTATTTTTGAGGTATTCGCCCAGAATGTTAAGGGCTGTATTTGAGAAACTAAAATTATTTCTAAGTTTTATCAGCAATAAAGAATGATCAGTACGGTCAAATGCTTTTGAGAAGTTTAAGAGCACCAAAAAAATAATCTCATCAGAGTCCAAAGCCGAACATAAGTCTGTAGTAACTTTTATTACAGCAGACTCGCAGCTATGTCCGAGACGAAAACCTGATTGCTATTTGGAGCTTTGCTGCTTTATGGTAGTCTAGGGGCTCTACTAATTGTTCGGCTGCACGTGGTCTGTTAAGGGTCAGAAAATTTCGCGTACAGATCTGAAGGTCGTCATCAATTGAATCGTCCTTACCCGAGGCTTTTGGTTGTTTCGGAACCATTCGTTTTTCACGTGGTAGAGAAGTTATGGTTTGACCAGCCGGACACACCTAGGGCTTGTCTATTAGGCTTGTACTCTCTCTGGCGAATTCGTCCGCCCTGCCATTTCTCGGAATATCACTGTGGCCTTGCACCCAGCATAGGTGAATGTTGAACTGCTATGTCATCTCCACAAGAAACAAACGCAAATTCAAGGCGGCCTTTGAAGTGAAGGGACCTGATTATACGAGTATGTCGGTTTAACCAAAGAGTTTATTCGATCGAACTATAATTGCAAATAATGACTGTAGTAACCAGGTGTTAAGTAAAGGTCTTTACTTCGTGAATTTAGAATGCCTTGCGTTTATTTAATATACAATGAAGGACAACCAACTAACACATAACGGAGTGTGAGAACTCCTTTACAACATATAAAGAGCAACGGTCTAAGTGTTGCCATTATTATGCATTACTACACAATAGTACAACTTCTCCCCTTAGTTGGATGGTCTTTACAATAAAGAAAACAAAAATATTTGTTTTGTAACTAGCTGACCCGTACTCGCCTTGCTTCGCCCTCATTTTAGTTGACGCTCATTTACTTATTTCTTGAAATATAATATATTGCCAACTGAATACAATACTGAAAATGTGTAAGCTCAGTCAAAACTTCCCCAGTGTGAATTCCTACCAGGGCACATAAAAATATACACACAAGATAAAACCCGTCAAGCAGCTTACATAGCGCACGCGAACATAACCTAATCATCGTCATATGTCAATTAATTTATACAACACATTCATCAATTGTACATCTAAACCTTCCTGGTGGATCAATCTATCTAATCGCGAAACTGGAACAAAATCTGTTCAATGGTTACGGAGAAAATCGCTCTGAAGTTCGGTTTGAGAGGATCCAAGGATGACCAAATCATCCGCAAAGAGCAGATGACTAATCGTTAGGTCTCCCACTTTGAAATATTCCCCACCATGTCTGCGCTGTAACATCCAATCCATATATACAATCAAGAGGAGAGGTGACAAGGCGCACCCTTGGCGGAGTCCAACATCCACAGTGAAAGGTATTAATTTAACAGCGTTTATCCGAACACAACTTCTACAGTTTGTATATAAAGACTGAATCGCCCTTAACAGCGAACCCATTCCAACCCAATCCCATACTCCTGCAGAACACTCCAGAGTTTGCCTCGAGCAACCCTATCATATGTTTTTTCGAAATCCACAAAACAAGTGTAGGCAGGTTTAGCATACTCCCAGGCCTTCTGAGAGTGAATAACTGTCGGTTGTGCTTCTACCGGGACGAAAACCGCACCGCTCATCGTCCAAACTGTCCTCAACAACAGCTCTGGAACGTGTTTCTACCACCTTGGCGAAGATTTTTCCAGGGAGACTTAAAAGAGATATACCCCTGTAGTTGGCGCAATCTCTTTTGTCCCCTTTTTTAAAAAGAGGAACTATCACCCCCATTTGCTAATCACCAGGTGTTTCACCGCATTCCCAGGCCACTTTAATGACACGCGAGACCCATTGCACTCCGTCTTTATCTAAAGCCTTGAGCATTCCTAGCCGGATTTCATCCACACCAGCAGATTTGCCAACTTTTAGCACTTTAATCGCCAAAGTTACTTCCTCTACCGTAGGACTACTTTCCGCCCTACTCTCGACCATAGGTCTGCCATGTTCGATGCCCTGTTCGGGATTGAGCAATTCTGAAAAGTGCTCGCTCCATCTGCGTAAGATGTCCTCCTCAGTGGAAAGAAGTGTACCGTATTTGGATTTGACTCCTTTAACGATATTCAACTTTTTTCCTCTGAGTCGGCGGATAGTCTGCCAGAACATCTTATTTGCAGATCTGTGATCATGTTCCAATTTCCCGCCAAACTCCTTCCAAGACTGTTCTTTCACTGTTTTGACAGCTAATTTGCAAGTTCTTCTCGAATCAGTGTACCGATTTCGAGGATCGGTGTTTTCCAAGTGAATCCACACCTTAAAGGTTCTCTTCTTCTCTCTGGTGGCTTCTTGAACTCCGGGCGTTTTAAACCAAGCAGTTCTTTTCTCACCACCAGCTGCCACACCAAGCCGCTTCACTCCACAAACATCTCCCGCAGAGGCAATAACCGCTGTTGAAAACAGTTGCCATTCTTCCTCTACATTTGACGGAACAGTTGGAATTCAAATATTTGCCGCGCAAAGTTTTAACTATCGCATTTTACAATATTTCGACCCTACATATACGGTATGTATACTGAGCTTGAAATATCTTCCAATTAGCCAACACATTTCTCTAAGTCGATTTTCGAGCTCGGCGCGTTTCTTTTTAACGTCCACTTTTTTCCACTTAAGTTTAATTTCTGTAAAAAAAAAATAAACAAATATTTGGCGCAACAGCTCTTTAAAGTGCCAGGGCCTAGCTTCTCGCAAACACTCATGCTGTGTGCGTTATATTCTTCACACGAGTGGAAGGGACCTACAGTTTAATGACGAATCCGAACGGCGATTTGAGAAGCTTTTTCGTGACAACAATACTCTCGGATGTTTGTCAGACGCTCGCGAGAGGTGGGACCGTGAAAAAACTTTTTGGTGTTTTCTGGGATTCGAACTTGGAATCTCATGCGTAGTGATCCGACACACTAACCACTTACGCCACGGCGCCCATCATTTCTGTAAGTGATGTTAAAATGCGTCGATTTAGTCTCGTTAACAACAGTGCGCCAAGGTTCTTTCCACTTGCAGGTTATATCCAAAGTTCGTTGGAGTTTTACAGTTGCTGACTCGATTGGACTTTGCGTTGCCAGAATAGCTGTATCGTCCATGAACGTAACTACAATAGTGCCTTCAATTTGAGATATGTCCCGAGTGTACAGCAAAATTAAGATTCGATCAAGGATGAGACCTTACGTAACTCCGGCGGCGATTTCCTTAAATTCAGAATATCCGGTTCCGCATTTAACACGAAAAGTCTGTTTTTAAGGTAAGATTCAATGATCTTACGTAGGTGCTCCAAAAGGACACGTCTTAGCTTATACCTCAAGGCATCGTGCAAACTCTGTCGAAAAAAAAGCGATTGAGCAAATGTTTTCCCCCTCTAGGACTTTTTCAATTGCATCAGTTATTATATAAACTTGGTCAATTGTAGAATGCTTATTTCTGAACCCAAATTGGTGGTCAGGTACTAGGCGACTTTCTTCAATGGTTGAATGCGTTTAAATAGGAGTTCTTGAAATGCATCAGATATTATCGATAGTGTACGATTTTTTGTCGTTTGGATATTTTTTCGGTTTCGGAACCATTATAACCTCTGCGACATTCCATGTAACGCCTAATAATAATTAAAGCGAAGCTCTTAATAAATAAAAGAGTTTAATTAGCACTTTTTTGGCAATTCCTTAACGATTTGTTCGGTTACACTGGACAGCAGTAAATTTTATCGGATATAATTCCAACCAATATTAACTAATTTGAGTGCGCTGAATTCGAAAACGACAATAAAATTTCTCGATTGGTTGCGGTTTAGAAGATATATATGGTAGTAGAAATTTAATATCTTTATAAGTTTTCTTGAAATTCTTCAGTTTTCGCCTATTTAAGTTTTACCGTTACCCTCAAATATTTTTATTTATCATAGGCATGAGTCAATTAACATTGCTGCATTGATTCCGTTAACAATTTTAGTGAAAATGACCTTTGTAACCTTTTGTAAAACAAAAACAGATTTGTTCTGCTATGTGTGTGGTTAAGTGACTTTGACCTCACAAAAATGTTCTTTACTCCGTTAATTAAAAAAGCGTACTGTCTTTATTTTGCTTTTAATGTTGGAGATCAGGACAAGTATTGGGCTCCTCTTATATGTTGTATTTCATGTGCTACTGGCTTGAGAAATTGGCTTAATGCAAACAAATAAGTGTATGCCTTTTGCTGTTGCAATGAAGTGGCGTGAACAAACGAATCATTTAACTGATTGTTATTTTTGTATGGTGCCACTACTTGGACAGGGTTCAGGAATAACTAAAAAGAAGAAATCCGTTATCAATTACCCTCTGCTACACTTCCAATACTCCATAGTGAGGAATATCCAATTTCAGTACCTCCGACCAACAGTTCATCTGATGATCTTGAAGACAACAAGATTACGTGCCAATTGTATCTTCAAGGCAACAACATTTAATATCGCAAGCGGAATTAAATTATTTCGTTAAAGATCTAGATTTATCAAAATCTAAAGCTAAGCTACTTGTATCGGGACTGCAACAATGGAATCTTTTAGAACTAGGTGTGGTTACATCTTCATTTGGAATACCGTATAAAGAATTAACATCATATTTTGACATGGACAATCCATTGGTCTACTGTTGTGATGTAAGTGAATTGATGATAGCTTTAGGTATAGAATATAAACCAGATGAATGGAGGTTGTTTATAGACAGCTCGACATTTAGTTTGAAAGCCGTTTTGTTACACAATGGTAATAAACTACCTTCAATACCTATTGGTTATGCAGTTCATATGAAAGAGTCATATAAAAATATGGAGTAACTGTTGCAGATCATAAAATATAAAAATCATCAATGGTTTCTTTGCGGTGATTTAAAAATAGTTGCCCTGTTGCTTGGCCTATAACTAGGATACACAAAGTTTTGCTGTTTCCTGTGACTCATGAAAAATTTTGTTAAATGCTTGGACAAGACTGGCCAACTTTTCAATGCTTACGGCAAAAATTTCCAAGATTGACTGAAGCGAAAATTAAGGACAGCATTTTTGTAGGGCCACAGATAAGAAACCTTTTTATAGATAAAGAATTTGACAAAAATTATATCTGGCGATGAGAAAGTTGCATAGGACAACTTCCGTCTAGTGCCAATTTTTTGGGATCCAAAAGAGCTGAAAATTACATCGAACTCGTGGAGAACATGTTTTCATCTTATGAAAAGATGGGTTGTAACATGTATTTAAAGATCCACTTCCTCCATTTGCCCCGATGACTGTGGGGCTGTAAGCGACGAACAGGGTGAACGTTTTCACCAGGATGTTTCTAACACGGAAAAAAGATATCAAGGAAAGTGGAACCCTTCGATGCTTGCAGATTACTGCTGGACCTTAGCAAGAGATGTTCCTCAATCAAATTACAAGAGATCATCAAAGAAGTGGCACATTTCTTCTTAATTCATACCATTTCTATTGGTTTTTTCTTGATACTTTCTTGAATCTTTAAATGTATACTTTTTCAAAAATGGCAACCAATATTGAATTTTTTCTATTATATTCGTATAAAACACACAAGAATACAATTAAAAAAACAATTTTGACAAAAAATAAGAAATGTGAGTTCAAATTTGTTGTCCAGTGTTATTATTGGTTGTTCAAAAAATAATGTCGGTTTATAACCTTTAACTTTAAAAGCATAGATCTTAAGTGAAACAAAACTTTATAAATCCGCAACCATTGTGATCAACACCCTTTAGCCAATGGGAATAAAATTTATTATTCCTTCAGCATAAAACTCTAGAGGTCTGGAAGCTATAAACTCGCTGAAGGCAGTTTTGGCGTCGTCTTGGCTCTTGAAGCATTTCTCACGCAAGAAGTTGTCGAGGTGCTTGAAAAAGTGGTAGTCGGTTGGAGAAAGGTCAGGCGAGTATTGTGGATGGGACAAGGTCTCGTAACCTCAGCCGAGATGGTTTCGCTAGGATTCAGAAAGCTGCTATGATGGATCACATCAGCTACAGACCAGCAAACAGGCACCATTGTTTTCTTTTGGTGCTATGCCGGCTTTGGGAAGTGCCGTGGTGCTTCATATTGATCCAACCATTGAGCTGAGTGACACTGGTTGTCGTACAGGATCCATTTTTCATCGCATGTCACAATCCGAAATGAGCGATGACACAACTTCAAAACGACAATTTTTTTGGGTCTCGTTCAATTCGTGCGGAACCCACTTGTGGAGCTTCTTTGAATTCCCAATTTCTCGCAGGTGTATAGAAACCGTTCCAATAGCCACGCCTAGTTCTCCTGCAAGTTCTCTTACTGTTGTACGTGGATTTGCCTCCACCAGAATATTTAATTGATCACTGTCGATGAGTATCTTATGCCCACGCCCTTCCTCATGTTCGAGCGACTCATCTCCATTTCGAAATTTTTGGAACCAGCGTTGCAGCATACGTTCGTTAGTCGTTCCATCGCCGAAGGCGCTATTCATGCTACGGCTGGCCTCCGCTGCTCTGTGGCCCAGTTTGAACTCATATAAAAAAATTGCGCGCAATTGCTTCTTTTCCATATTAATACCTGTGAACATTAAGAACGATATGTGAAGTTAAATAATAAAGTATAGTCATAGGAATATAGAGCGAAAAATGCACTTTAAAATGATATACCACATAATATGTATAAAAATAATAAAAAATGTATTTCAAAACAACCGCAAATACATGAGTATCATAAGACCGAACTTTTTTTTTTTTAACCTATAAATCATAGCCAAGGGCTTTATTATTTTTCAGGTTGTTTATTGTATGGCAAAGTACGGTAAATGACAATCTTTCTATTCTAAAGTTGTCAGATGTCTTTGTCGTGCCGGTAAAATCGTCTATAAATGCTTGTCCATCAAATGCGTTAAACGTTTCATCTAAGTGCTCGGCAAATAGATCCGCCTTTTATTTGCCATCTTTTGCCCATTCGTCATTATTTTTCATTGCCCATTTCGTCATTAGTTTTTTTATTTTTATTTTTATTTTTTTTTGTCGGGATAGGAAACACTCGACTGGTGCACTCAGACACAACTGGTCCATTGTACTACCAGAGAGTAAACCCTGATTTACCCATTTTATTGGAATTTCCTTGACTTTCGAAGAAAGCCAAGCAAGCACTTCAGTGATGAGGAGCTTACAGTACCAGCACTTACCACATCCGCACCGAAGATCTACCACCTGATACGAGCAAAGGCCGGATACTCACGGAGATAATGTTCCGCGGTGTCGTCGCTCTCTCCACAAACGTCGCAGATTGTAGTGTCACTTAAGCCCAACACGTTAAGGTGCTTGGCAAAAGCAAAGTGGCCTATCAAGACGCCGATAAGTTGTCTACAGTCTTTTCTGCTGAGAGACAGCAAGAATGCCGCTGATTTCTTACAGACGTTCGGGAGCATGCGTTTAGTCAACCTGCATCCCGGAGAGTCATGCCACACACAATTGTGCTCGTGAGAGACCCAATCGTCAATGGAAGCCCTTACCGAGGACGCAGGGAAACCCAACGCGGGTTCGGGACCTGAGAAAGCCTCCTCTGAGCCTTGTCTAGCAATCTCATCGGAGATCTCGTTTCCCAAGATCCCAGTGTGACCTGGGACCCAGATAAGAGACAGAGAATTCAGCCTTGCGACCGAGTTCAAAGAGTTTTTGGTTTCACGAACTATTTTGGAAGTGGTTAAAGGGCTAAGCAAGGCCTTAAGCGCAGCCTGACTGTCACTACAGACACAAATGTCCCTTCCACCTGTTCTTCACAACATAGTTCATGGCCATTAGGATTGCATAAGTTTCCGTTTGGAAAACAGCGCATATTTGCCTAACGAGAAGTGAAGTCTAATGTTGTAGACTTCCACGAAGACACCAGCGCCAGACCCTTGACTGGTTTTGGAACCATCCGTGAAAATACGACTACATTCCATTCCCGGCTCAGACTCTGACCGAAGCCAGTCCTGAACACAAGGAAAGTCGACTCTGAATTTGCGCATCAGCTGGAGTTGTGGTGTCATTGCATCAGACGGCATATCCATAAAACAGGAGTCGTAAGATAAGTGTCGCGCAAGTTCATCAAAGTTCCAGTGTGGAGTATACCAAAAACCGCCCCGCCTAAGACGATGGATGGCTTTGATAGTGCAACCCATGATATAAGTATCTAGGGGAGGTAAGTTCAGCAAAGCATCTAGATCAGAGCCAGGCGTACTTTGGGAAAGCTCTCGAGCAGCCGAGACAAGCCGTTCTTTGGAGTTTCGCACAAAAGGCAACCACATATTTACGCGAGAGCCCCTTCCACCAAACAACCGACGCATATGCGAGGAATGGTCTTATCATAGCCGTGTAGATCCAGAGTACCTTATTCGGTGACAAGCCCCAAGTCTTGCCAAAAGCACCCTTACACTGCCAGAAGACTGAGAGCGCCTTGGATGTTTTCGACTCACCGTGTTTAGACCAATGAAGTTTCTTATCTAAAATCACTCCCAGATATTTGGCTTCATTGGAAATGCGAATGGCGACGCCTTTTAGTACTGACTGAGTCAGACCGGTTAAAATCCTCCTTCTCGTAAAAAGAACAACCTCAGTTTTAAGAGGATTCACCGAAAGCCCACTCCTAGTACACCATTCATCGATCATGTCCAGCGCCGCCTGAGCGTTAGCACAGACCGTCGCCAGGTATGGCCCGACAGAAAGTACGGCGACATCATCCGCATATGCCTGAGCGTAGACGTTAGAACTAATTGGAGTGTTCAACAGAGAGTCGACCACCATGCATCATAACAATGGAGGCAGAACGCCACCTTGCGGACAGCACCTGTTTACCCTTGTCATAACATATTGGCCACAATCCGCATCCACTACCAAAGTTTTATTCATTAGCATTGCTTTAATCCACAACACTAATGTTTCATCTACCCCGTGTTGTCTGGCAGAGTCAAAAGTCAAAAGTCGCATTGTCAAAAGCACCCTCAATGTCGATGAAGATACCTGTTGTAATTAACGCTTTATTTTAAGTAATAAAGATTACAATTAAAAACATGGATTATATTAATTTAATATTAGTTGATATATCTAAGGTCGAAGAAGTACAACAAAGAAGTGACAAAAATCAATAGAGCTGTCAGAAGGACAGACCGAGAAAAACAATAGCCAACTGAGGCAATGTAAATACAGGTAGAATATCTTAAAGTAGTTTAGTTTGGAGAACCGTTGCTACATTCCCTGCGACTTAATTTAACTTCAAATGCTTGGTTGAAAAATAACTCGCTGCTTTTTGATTCTCTGTGAACGCCGAAGATTTGGCATTGCTATTTCGGATGGCTGTGTTGTTATTTCTGATGGCTGTGTTGCTATTTCGGATGACTGTCTTTGCTCGTTTTCGTCTGCTTCTTCTGCTTCTGGGGTCGTTCTTACAGTGGTGCTACCTAAAGAGTTGTTGGGTGCAGATGTTGGTAAAGCCCGTAGGTCGATATCGAAATCTTCACTGGTGGCTTCACTGGAAATTTGTAAGTCGTTTCTGGATCTAAGTTGGTTTTGATGTCGCTTCGTGTCGCCTCTGAATGTTTCTACGACGTATATTTTACCTCCAACTACCTTTTTAATCAGCCCAGATATCCAACGTATCCCTCCTGTGTAGGACCTGGCGTATACTTTTTGACCAATACTAAACTTGCTGGGGTAGTGTTGGCGTTGTGTTGCGTCTGGAAATAAGGCTGAGAAAATAGTGCGGGGTTGCCGGCCATGTAAAAGTTCGGCTGGTGATTTTCCTGTTGCTTGATTGGGAGTTGCTCTGTAACTTATTAAATACTTGTACAAAGCCTTCTCCTTGTGGTTTTCATCCCTCATGATTTTTGTAAAAGCTTCTTTAAACGTCCGGACTGCGCGCTCTGCCAAACCATTCGAAGCCGGATGAAAAGGTGCTGTTGTGATATGTCCAATTGAATTTAATTTGCAAAATGTGTTGAATTCACTTGATGTGAACTGCGGTCCATTGTCGCTCACAATCGTCTTCGGAAGTCCTTCGACCGCAAACATTTTTTGCAGTGCGTAAATTGTCGATTTTGATGTTGTGGAAGACAGCTCGAAAATGAAGGGGAAACTAGAAAAAGAGTCGACAGCGATTAACCACATGCGAGAGAAAAAAGGACCTACAAAGTCTATATGGACTCTTTCTCATGGACTAGTTGCTTCAGGCCAAGAAGAGAACTGACGCTTTGGATGACTCGCGTTGGACTGGCAGGTTGTGCATCTTTCTGTAGTCTTTTTGATAGATTCATCAATGTTGGGGAACCATACATATCTGCGTGCTAGTTGCTTCATTCGAGTTTGACCCCAATGACCTTCATGTAGCATTTCTAGAACCTGATTTTCGAGCGATGTTGGAACTACAACACCACCAACAGTATAGTCGCTTTGCAACAACAAAACTCCACTCTGAAGAGAAAGAGAAAACTTTCGATCAAAAAATGGTTTTAATTTTACCTGCGAATTTGGTAGCTCATTCGGCCAACCGTTCTGTACGTAATTAGCAACGCGACTAAGAACTGCATCTTGTTGAGTATGCGTTGCTACGACGGCTGCACTGATCGGGAACTCTGCAACCGTTGATTCATAGATCTCATCTCCATTCAGCATTTTTTTTTCTCTTTTATCAAATTCAATGTCATCACCCATTGGAAGGCGTGATAACACATCAGCATTGGCATGATGTTTTGTATTTCTGTAGTGGATCGAATAGCTGTAGGACTGGAGAATAATTGCCCAACGCTGTAATCGATGAAGAGTCATAACTGGCAGCTTCTTTGACGGATGAAAAAGAGTGGTGAGTGCCTGATGATCGGTAAGCAGTTCGAAGTGCCTACCGTAAAGATACTGGTGAAATTTTTTCACACCGAATACAATTGACAATGCCTCCCTTTCTATTTGCGAATACTTGGACTGACTTTGGTTTAATGTTTTTGATGCGAATGAAATAGGTTTTTCCGAACCATCCGGGTACCTGTGTGACAGGGCCGCGCCGATCCCGGTCTTGGATGCATCTGTTGCCAAAATGAGAGGCAACTTTTCATCAAAATGAACTAATTGTACTGCCTCGATGATTTCATTCTTTAGTGTTTGGAAGGCTTCTTCTTGCCTTTTTCCCCAAACAAACTCTGTGTTATTTCTTCTAAGATAATTTAAGGCTGATGCTTTTGACGAAAAGTTGGAAATGAACTTGTTGTAATAGTTTATTTTTCCAATAAACGCTTCAACTTCAGAGACATTTTTGGGACTTGGCATTAACTTTATTGCTTCTACTCTTTTATTTGTTGGTCTAACACCTCTCGCATCGATTTCGTGTCCTACATATTCCAACTTTTCTTGTGCGAAGTGACACTTTTCTTTTCTACATTTAATATTATGCGAGGAAAGTCTATTAAAAAGCGCTGTCACATTATTCAGGTGTTCCTCATTATTTCGACCAGTAACAATAATGTCATCGAGGTAGACTGTGCAACCGGGTATGCCTGATACTATTCCCTCCATTATTCTCTGAAAAATGCCTGGAGCACTCGCGATACCAAACGGCATTCGCTGATATTGGAATAACCCAAAAGGAGTATTGATAACCATCAACTTTTTTGAAGACTCTGTGAGTTCGATCTGAAGGTATGCGTCACTTAAGTCGACTTTTGTAAATAGTTGACCACCGCTTAGTTTATGGAATAGCTCTTCAATCCTGGGTATTGGATACCGATCAATTTCAATTTGCGGGTTTACTGTGACTTTGAAATCGGCGCAGATTCGTATGTTTCCGTTGGGCTTTTTGACAACGACTATTGGGGCTGCCCATTCACTCGAATTCACTGCCTTCAGAACATTCAATGAAACCAATCTATTGATTTCTGCACGAACATGGTCATAAAGTGCGAATGGCACATTGTAAGGCTTAAACAATTTTGGACGAGCGTCTGCCTTTAATACGCTGTCTGCTGTATAAGGCCTACAATGTACCAGTTCTGATGAGAACATAGACTGAAATTTAGATATGGTGCTTTCGAGTGACAACTGTAAAGATTCTCGAGTAACTTTAAGGCATTGAGTGTCTGCAGAATTACAATTACCGATTTTCTCGATGGCAGACGGCATCTTCATGCTAAATTGCAGTTTTTGGAACCAATCCATTCCAAGAATATTTGATGCATTTTTACTATCAACTACTACTAAAGTCAGTCTATTTTTAATAGCACCCAATGCTACATCCACACATATGGTGCCTTTCAATGGTAGTGTATTACCACCATAGGTTCTTAAAACTTTGGATGTTGGTGTACAGCGAGGTTTGTTCAACCGGCTGTATCCCTCAAGGCCAATGAGAGAGCAAGACGCACCCGTGTCAACTTGAAAATTTAGGGTGGTGCTATTTACGTTAATATCTACAAACACTTTTTCGGTTGAGAACTGACTTTGCCTAACTTCGATATACGAGTGGGATAAATCATACATATCAACTGTACTTACGGTTTCAAAACCACTAACAAAATGTATATTGCCTTCTTTGTGATTATATGACGGAGTTGACCGATGATGCTGATGTGACTCTGGGGCTTTTGCTGACATACATACCGCAGCGATATGCCCGATCCTTTTGCATTTCTTAAAAATGGTTTTGTTCCGATAATGGAAGCACTGAGATCGTTGATGAGAAATTTCGCATCCCGGACATGACTTATGATGACTTCTTGCTGCACCTTTACGGCTACCGCTGTTTTCCCTTCGCTTGCCCTTTGATCGATTGGTTGCATGATGGACTGCATTTACCTCTCCGTCATTCTTCTGCTCACCTTTTAATTCGTTGCACGTTTTCGTTGTTTCCTCATATAGTTGTGCAATTTGAAGAACCTCGTCAAGAGTGGGAGTCTCTTTTTGTAAAGCAGCGGACCGTACTTTGTCGTGAGGGGTATATAGAATAATCATGTCCCTAATTTTTGAGTCCACATATGATTCTCCACAACCGACTTTTTCACACACGAACATGCATTCTTTTGCCATACCTCGGAGATTCGCAACCCATTCTGTATATGTGTGGTTAGGTTGCATGAACGTTCTGTAGAATTTGAACCTAGATGCTAGCATGTGAGGTTTTTTGTTAAAATGATCATTAAGTTTTTTTATCAGTTCTTTAAATGACGTTTTAGCGACATTTTCACCATAAAATTTCTGAAGCAGTTCTAAAGACTCACCGCCGACCGAACTTAGTAGACAAGCGCGCTTAGTGTCATCCTCCAACACGTTGTTTGCAATAAAATGTTGCTCAAGTTGAAGATTGTATGTGGCCCAGCTTTCTTTAGATTTTTCGAAGCTTTTAAATGATGAAATTACAGCAGGTTTTACATTTGTTTGCTCCCACATGGTTTGCAGAAATTGTTGGTTAGCTTCTTGAAGTTTTTTCAAGATACCTTCAAGTGTAACAGAATCCATATTTACGAGATTCGTTCCTTGTCCTCGTCGCCAATATGTTGTAATTAACGCTTTATTTTAAGTAATAAAGATTACAATTAAAAACATGGATTATATTAATTTAATATTAGTTGATATATCTAAGGTCGAAGAAGTACAACAAAGAAGTGACAAAAATCAATAGAGCTGTCAGAAGGACAGACCGAGAAAAACAATAGCCAACTGAGGCAATGTAAATACAGGTAGAATATCTTAAAGTAGTTTAGGGTGGAAAACCGTTGCTACAATACCCATCGCGTATTCTCTCCTATCAAGCGCGCATTCAATTCTGGCTACTAGATTTTGAAGTGCGGTCTCACAGGATTTCCCACGCTGATATGCATGTTGCATCTCCGATATTGGATGTAGTTTCAAAGCAACTTTGCGCACGTGAAATTCTACCAGTCTCTTCATACTTTTCAGTAAGAAGGATGTCAAACTTATAGGTCTGAACGGGGTTTTTTGATACTTTTAATGGGTTTTCAGAGCTAGTAATTTGTAATTTTTTCGGTGATTAAACCTTCAAGATAAGCAGAAGTCTCTCGGTGTTTTAGATCTTGGATCGCTTTTTTGAGCTCATTGCATTGGTATTTCGACTATGTTTTATGTTGGGGAATGCGGGTTTGTTCTTTTAATTCCTGTTTTTAGCGACGCGTTTAAAACAATAATTTATTCGCAATCATTTTTAAAATCGTTCCAGTTTGTTTTGCTGGTAGTCAATCTAATCGCACCTTCCATTTTCATTAGTCGGTCACTTTTTGTCAAAATTACGGGTGAGCGATCTGAGGAAAGATCAAAGCTTTCTTCTACTTTCGTAAAATTTGTAGAAACTCCTTTAGCTACAAAGAAGTCTATTAGGTCAGGTGTTTTTGCTACATCGGAGGGCCAATATGTCAGTTTCCCCGTCAAAAAGAAATCACCTTCGTATGCATTACTGGCTTCTTACAAAAGTATGCCTTTCCTTGGATTGGATCTTGAACCCCAAAAGGTGTGTTTGCGTTCGAATCGCCACAAATAATTAAATTCGGTCCGAGTAAATTAAAGAGACGTACAAAGTCGTTACTCTTTAACGTGCATCGAGAAGGACAATAAATGGACCCGATGTTTCATATTCATATGGGAGTTATTTTTTTTTTTCGAGGTTTTAACTCAATAATATCAAGCTTTATCAAATATGACATTCTTTACATTGGTTAGCTCCTCAAGTTTCGTAAGAATTATAGAGAGAACTTGGGAGATTGGATCTGGTGTAACACCGCTTTCTTTGTTTGTTTGCTTGCCACGCGGCTTGAGCATATGTAAGCGCCCCTAAAAATCGCAGCTTTTCCTTTGTTTTTTGTTGGAGAGACTTTACTTTGCACACATATAATAAAGATAGATCTGTGAAAATGGCACTACATACGTTAGTACGATAGATACTTTGTATTTGGGCAATTTACTGCTTAATAGTCGGATTATCAACTCAAAGCTGGAAGTGACATATGCTGGAAGATCTGTTAGTTAGTACAGGCACCCCGTAAGGTGGCATCCTATCACCTTTTCGGTTTAATTGGGTGGTCAATAGACTACTCATAATCCTGGAAGAGGTGAGCGATGCGGATGACGTTGCTATAGCGGTCTCGGGAAAGCACCCAAAAACTATAAAGGAACTTCTACAAAACGCTTTAAATAAGCTAACCACCTGGGCAGTTCGGTGTGGCTTGAGTGTGAACCACCACAAAAGTGAAATAGTAAACTCCTCTAGGAAATATATAATTCCGTTAATTGGCTTTCCCGCTTTAAATGGTAACTTTCTCCATACATACATACATACATTTTCAATGGCCCGCTAATCCTTCATAAAGGTCGCGGGGGTAGGATGCTCAGGTGGACCCACCATCCTTCTCGATCCTCCGCCATCGACTCCAACTCATCAGGAGGAATCCCTAGACGGCTCCAGGAGAGATGACGGACTTGGTCCAACCGTCTATTTCTAGGCCTACCGCGGGGTCGCCTACCTGATGGCACGGCCACCATGATAAGTCTTGGAAGCCGGTCTGAGGGCATACGCACTACGTGACCAAACCATCGAAGCATAGATCGTTCCGATCGGAGAAGTAGCTGCTCAACATTCAGCGCCTCGCGTACTCTGGTGTTACGCACTCGATCCCTACGAGTTATTCCAGCAACACCGCGAAGGAACCTCATTTCGGCAGCTTGTATCCGCGATCTTATTCTTTCGGTCACTACCCAAATTTCATGACCATAGGTGAGAGTTGGAACATACACCGAGTTAAAAACCGATAGCTTAGCTTGAACACCAAGTTCGGCCTTCCTTACAACAGATTGGCCTAGCTCTCTCAAAATTGATCCAGCCTGACCAATTCTACAGGATAACTCGGCATTGCTCTTCCCATCACTCGTGAATAGGACCCCGAGGTACTTAAACTTATCCACCTGCTTCAGTGGAACTCCACTAACATGCAGAGTGCACTGAATGGGTTTTTTGGAAACGACCATTACTTCTGACTTGTTCACGTTGATCCTCATTCCAGCATCATCACAAATGGCTACAAACCTTTCGAGTGCGCGCTGAAGTTCGGTTTGAGAAGACCCAAGGATGACCAAATCACCCGCAAAGAGCAGATGACTAATCCTTAGGACTCGCAGTTCGAAACATTCCCCGCCACGGCTGCAACATCCAATCCATATATTCAATGAAGACGAGAGGTGACAAAATGCACCCCTGGCGGAGTCCAACGCCCACAGTGAAAGGTATTGATTTAACACCGTTTATCCGAACACAGCTTCTACAGTTTGTATATAAAGACTGAATCGCCCTTAACAGAGAACCATCAATCCCATACTCCTGCAGAACACTCCAGAGTTTGCCTCGAGGAACCCTATCATATGCTTTTTCCAAATCTACAAAACAAGTGTAGACAGGTTTGGCATACTCCCAGGCCTTCTCAAGAATCATTCTGAGAGTGAATAACTGGTCGGTTGTGCTTCTACCGGGACGAAAACCGCACTGCTCATCCCCCAAACTATCCTTAACCACAGCTCTGGAACGCGTTTCTAGCACCTTAGCGAAGCGAATTTGAAGAGATCCTTGTTATGGTTCAAGGACCTCACCTCTTCCAGGTTATCGAAGAAGTATCTACCAAGGTGCTTTAGCCTTGTCCTGGCAATTCCTTGGCACTCACAGAGTATATGAGTTATGTCCTCTGAGGCATATAGGTCATCGCAGTACCTACAAACATCCGTCTCATGACATGCTTCCTTAGGAGACAGTGGCCAGAGAGTATTCCTATCGCTGTTCTTAGCCTTGGTTTATCTAATTTAATCATCTGCTCAGATTTTCTGCAGTCTAACACCGGGCACAAGCCTTAGACACCCTGTGACCATCTAAGTTTGATCATCTTAGATTAGCCGTGTCAATGATTCTATCCCAAATAATTTCCGTAGCCACTCACCCTGGTGGTTCTTCTTCTTCTTCCTTTTATCAGCCAAGTTATGATCCTCCCACTTCACCGCATATCTACTGATCCGCCTGTTTGCCTATTTGACCTCAGAAAATATCGGCAGGCCTGCCGATTTTGGATCACTCGGTTACTGAGGCCAATGAAATGCCGATGTCGTCGCATTTGTCTGATCCAGGCATTTATAGGCCTACCTTTCCTATATCGCGATGTCTTTGGAACGTGCATTGATATTGTCTTTTTAACAGGGTTCAAATGATCTCTTCTTTGAACGTGGCAATACCAGCTGAGCCGGTCACGCTCTATTTTTTGTACGATGGTGCTAAGCACCTTAGTGGTTTAATACTACCAATTATGTCTCTACGTGGGAGCCCCGCTCCTCTTTTAGCCAGCGCGTCGGCTTGCTCGTTGCCTTCGATATCGCAGTGTCCAGGTACCCAACATCGTCAGACTCGGTTTTGCGTACATAATGCCCTAAACATTGTGCGACAATTCCTGATTTTCTCAGATTTGGTGACGTAAGACACTAGCGCATTTAGCGCAACCTGACTGTCAATGTAGATGGCTTGGCTTGCAACCTTGTATAACTCACTGGCTTTACATCTCGGTTACAAAACCGATGCTTTTATACGGGGTGGTTATCTGGTTAATTGTCTTAGATAAAGCCATTTACCGCGATAATCTAAACGGAGTCCGCTCGCGTTAAAACAATCTTACAGTGGTCCCGTAAAGAATTTGGCCACGCCTCCATTCTGAATAATTTCAAAATCACTTCCGAAAACATATACTACACCACTACCAAGTTCATTTTGACAAGAACTTCCAAGTAAGCATTAATAGGCTTAATATCAGTCTTTCCTTCCGCCTTTCAAATCATTGCTGCGTATTGCAAGCGGAAATAATTGCAATTAAGGAAGTCTTATCTCTGCCTAAAGAAAACTCACCAGACATGGAACAACAATACCTATTTTACTAGAAAATGATATCTTAGGAATACCAATGCTGAATGCTGTCCTGAGAAGAAATCTTAGGTGGATAAGTGGTACCACGTGTTTAGTGACAAAACAGATTTGGCCAAAGTTGATTCTGGAAAATTCGAAGAAATTGATTTCTCTCAATGGATTGAGTATGACCAATACAATAGACGCCACTACTAGGAACTGACTTATAGCCAAGCATGCAACAAGCCTAGATTTGCACACAATCGGTTTCTGTAGAAGCGGTATGAATGAAGAGGAACCAAACTATTCTCGGCCTTCTTCGAACCTGACCTGCTTCTCCACAAAAGAAAACTTAATTTAGGAGCTTTCTACTATTACGATCTAAGTGATCTGATAAAAATCGGTATTAGAGTCTCCTACGCTTCATGAGAAGCTAAAATTGATTCTATTCACTCACAACGCATCTACCCTTAGCCGTAGTGTGTTGCCTTTTACTGGCAGTTACTTCAACCTAACCTAGCCTGACTTCTTTTCATCTGTTCACTATCGCATCCTCTTCTACTAATACCTTCCTATCTCTTATTGTATTTGTTTGTAAAGTAAATTTTTTCACATTTTTTAGCTCTTCTGAGCGTATGCTGAGTCTGACGATATATGTGTAGCTGAACACTCAGACCTGTGTAAGCACATCTGGATGAACTTCAGCGCGCATATGTCTAACCGGACGAGGCATCTCTTGCTGACCTGATCGGCTGAAATATGCGTCTCAGAAGTCTAGCAAGAGCTCCTCAGTAAGAGGGCGTGCGGCGGATGAATTCTCTCGATGGAATCAACGGTGACGTCTACAGGCCAGCGGACACCTTACTTGAGCTACTTCGACATATTTGAAGCTGAGGTCTGTAAGGATTTTCAATACTACGTCAGGGTATTGAAAAAGAGATGGTGGCGGATGAACCCTTAATGGGCCAACGGTAGCGCTCATATCCCCGAAGTGGGTTACTGGCATCTGTATATCCGGCCTCTCGTCCTAGGGGTTGCTAAACAAAGGATCTGGTCCTCCAGGTTGGGGGTTGTGCCGTCGGGTTAACTTCCCTACTACGTAAAAAACCTTCGGTTACGAAGAAACCAACAGCCTTGGATACGGATGATTTTACTGTTGACAACCCAAGCAAACGTAAAAAAGGACAACGATCTTCGTGTCTGCACGTGGAATGTTAGGTCCCTCTACAAACCACGTGCAGCCGAACAACTTGCGGAGGCCCTAGAGTGTCTCAAAGCAGACATTACCGCCATCCAAGAAGTGCGATGGTATGGGCCGGGCAATAGGAGTATGAAAAACTGCAACATCTACTACGGGTGAATATGGAAGGAACACTTCCGTAAACTGTTAAACGGCGATGATGACCAATATTCCACTGTCGGGCAGAATGAGCCATTCAACAGTGGCGTTGACAGTCCAGATTCCCGTCAACTCGATCAGAATGAAGTGAGGGTAGCGATATCTAAACTCAAATCCAACAAAACTGCTGGAGCCGACGGCCTTGCGGCTGAACTTTTCAAGGCAGGAGGAGATGAGTTGGTAAGGAGCATGCACCAGCTCATCTGTAAAATCTGGTCGGATGAAAGTATGCCCGATGAATGGAACAACAGCATCGTTTGCCCGATCCTGAAGAAAGGAGACTCTCTAAACTGCGCCAATTACAGAGGTATAAGTCTCCTCAACAACGCATATAAGATCCTGTCTGCCGTATTATCTGAACGCCTAAAACCGATCGTCAACAACCTGATAGATCCTTATCAGTGCGGTTTCTGGCCGGGAAAGTCCACCATTGGCCAAATATTCACACTACGGCAGATCTTGGAAAAAACCCATGAATATAAAATCGATACGCACCACCTCTTCATCGATTTCAAAGTTGCCTATGGTAGCGTGTATAGAGACGAGGTATACAGAGTCATGTCTCGCTGCTCCATCAAAGTCGGTAAGAACATCACCGAACCATTCGATGTCGGGAAAGGTCTTAGACAAGGTGCGCGCTATCGTGCGATCTCTTTAACATAGTACTTGAAAGAATTGTACGAAACTCAAAAGCCAACACCAGAGGTACAATCTTTTACAAGTCTGTACAACTACTCGCTCATGCCGATGACATTGACATAATCGGAAGAACTCAGCGGCAGTCAATGGGGCATTTACAAGTATTGAGATCCAGGCAGTAAAGATGGGTCTAACGGTCAATGAAAGCAAAACAAAATTTGTATATGCTGTCTACAAAAAAGGACACCCAACATCGGCTAGGCCCTGGCACTTTAAAGAGCTGTTGCGCCAAATATTTGTAACATCGGCGTCTTAAACAAAATGCCACAATAGACAGGTAGTAAAGGATTTTGACTACCTAAGCTCTATGGTGAACTCCGCAAATGACATCAGTAGGGAGATCACACGAAGGATTACTCTTGCCAATCGTTGTTTCTATGGGCTAAAACGGCCCTATCTCGAACTACTAAGGTAACTCTTTATAAGACACTAATCATCCCAGTCCTGCTGTATGGCGCAGAGGCATGGGCTTTGACAAAACCGGATAAGGATGCCCTTGGTTATTTCGAGAGAAAAGTTCTTCGAGCGATCTTTGGTCCCGTCTGCATAGACGGTGAGTGGAGGAGAAGGTACAATGCCGAACTGTACGGCCTATACAAGGGCATCAACTTAGCCAGAAGAGTTCACATACAGCGACTATGATAGCGGATGGAGCCCAACGTTCCCGCTAAGAAAGCGGTAAGTGGCGCAAACAAGTGGAGGGGACTTCAGCCAACTTGGCGTGCGCAACTGGAGGCAGCTGGCTGGTAACCGCGCTGGCTGGAGAGGTTTGTTGGTTAAGGCCCAGGTCCACCCCGGACTGTAGCGCCATCTAAGTAAGTAAGTTCTCTAGTTCAAAACGATATTGACGCTAGGTCACTGGATTACTAATAAAAAGCTTTTACTGTCTGGTACGATCTCAATAAACTGGTTACTTTGACGTACATATGTACATAGGTGTGCTAAAGTTAGGTCAATTCCGAATGAAAACAGCTTTAATACATTTATTACTCGTAGTTGATCCAATCAACAAATGTGTCATTATAAGTGCATAAAATACAAGCCGCAGCTATCATTACCATAAGAACGTGAATACATGAAATATATATGTTAGGTAAGTTAAGACGTTAACAGCAGTAGCACGTGCAACTAACTCAGTTAGAGAAATTGTGTAGAAACATGAAAAATTGGTAAGTTTGCATCACGACCTATAAATCAATGGATCAATGGTAAGATCAAAAGCAAATATTAATAAATCCAAACCTCCTTAAAGTACTCCATGCAGATGTGGTTTACTTTGGACGCTTGCAGCTCCACAGGTCTGTTAGCCCTTATCATCATTATCGTTATAACTTTTCGATATTTGGGAGTTCCTTCGTACCAATTGTGATCGTAAATTGAATCGATCAAACTTGCACTCTAAAAAGGTTAAATGTCCTTCAACTCTGGATATTATAGTTGCTGACATGAACTTACCGCCTCATACAAATCCGTTCCAATACAGCATCTCAGGTAGACCGGTACAATGAGTGTAATTATGCCGCAAATATATGGTAGCATACCGATGACATCGATTCCACTAAACAATGCAAACGCAAACATGCAAAGTGCAATTTTCATGATAGTGAAACCGAGAAACGTACTCAAACTAAAAATTTCATCCACACTGCTTCGCAAGCTGCAATCGATACAATTCTGCAAAAGATTTCATTTTGAGCTCTTAACTCACCTTTCCAGAGCGTACTGGTAACGGATAAGTGCATTCAAGTTCTGGCAATTTTTCGACTCGCTTCTAGCATCTAGCTGGCTCAGTAGCTCACTCAAATGCCTATAGTGCATGGATATCAGAGTTACAGATGTTGAGAAGATCAGATCATCGTTATAGAAGAGCAGTGCAGCGGCTGAGCAGGCAAAGACTTGAAAACAATACACAAACGGATAGGAAACCAACAGGTTCTTATCAAATGGATACCAGCTAATGAAAGGATATTGGTAAAGATATTGTTGGCTCCTGATTATCCAATCGAAGAGGGATTTCAAAATAGGTGCTGCCAGAAATGCAATCGAACCGAATGTGCACAAATTCTGCATGACCTTGTTTCTGGATACAATTTGCCTTGCGTAACCATGCAGGCGATGTTTTAGCTGATCATGATGTGTAACCGGAAAAAGCTCCTCCAAATTATGCAGCAATTTTTTTACCTCTGTTTTATTTAAAAGAAGTGCAATTCCGCGAAAAAATGGAATCAAGAAAACACTGGCAATGGCACCAGATTCACTAACTTCTGCCAAGTTCCAATTTGAGCCTTGGAAGAATTTCACGAGGCTCGTAAAAGTTGTAAGTGCATGAATGAAGACTCCTGCAGCTGCAACGAATATTAGTTTAATATAATGCAGTTCAAATGATGAACTGTGTGAACTGCGTTGAAGGAGACTGATTTTAAACAAAGAAAAGAAGAATTCATCGAAATTAAAAGTCCTTTCTGAAGATGATGACTCCATTGCCGCTTAACCTGGAGGCGTTAAAATAGAGACTGCAACTGTTACATCAAACTCCATTGTTTTATACGAGTATGTCGCGTTAAACAAAGAGATTATTCAATCGAACTATAATTGCAGATAATGACAAATGTAATACTCTCCAATTAAATTGAAGACATTTGTACTAAGAACAGGACTCTCATGTCTGCTGAAAATCGAATTATATTTCAATATTTAATCGTAGATATATTGTTCTAAATTATGGCACATCAAAGAGTTCTGTTAGATAGATAATGGCAAATTGCAAATAGTAAAGACATATAAATAAATTAATAACTATGAAAATATAGTATATATGTTCATATGTAATGTTTTCGTGAACCATAAGGATATATACATACGATTATATGTATTATATATACACATGTACGTATTTGGCACAACAGCTCATTTAGTGCCTAGGCCTAGCTTCTCGCAACCACTCGTGTTGTGCGCGTTATATTTTTCGCACGAGTGGAAGGGACCTACAGTTCTGTGCCGTCTTCGAAGGGGAATCTGTATTTTGTTTTCGAGAAGCTTTTATATAACAACAATACGTTAGGTTAGGTGGGGGCTTGGGGACGTGCATTGCGATTGATCGGGAAACTACTGACTGCCCAAAACTTGGCTTGGGCCAGTAGCGCAACAATCAAGTTCGTGATGAAGTGCTTACTTTACCTCCTAGTGGTGGTCCCCGGGCAACTATACGTATAAACCCTTATACGCATAGGCTAAAATTGTAAGTGCGGATTGTCTAGGGCCTTGATTCTAGGCTAGGTAACGTGGGCCAGCAACCTGCGTTACCGAATATTGCCCGCTACAGAAACCGACACTATGCCTCGGATAAGGAATGATCACATGCTGACGACTTTTGGCTATTGTACCCGGACAAAGATAGGTTTCTGGAATGTAAAGACGCTCCTTGACTCGGGAAGAGAAGGTCCTTACAATGCCAGATTCCTCCAACTGGACATTTTGGGGGTAAGTGAAGTAAGATGGTTAGAATCGGGCGAGTAGTAGTCTCCAACGCGTAACACTGTACTACTCTATTCTGGAAGACCATCCGGAAGTCCGCGGGAATATGGAGTCGGACTACTGCTAACAACAACAGCACCCAAGGGCCTAATTCCCTGGCAGCCTCATGGTGATAGGATTTTGACGGCCAGATTCCGGACTAGAGTACGACGCGTCACCATCATACAGTGTTACGCCCCAACAAATAGTTCGTCTGAGGACGAAAAGGAGAGCTTCTACAATCTCTTAAGCGCCGTCTTCAACACAACACCAAATGGAGACATTGTAATGGTGATGGGGGATTTGAATGCCAAGGTAGGCAACGACAACGAAGGGCTCAAACATATAATCGGGAAGCGTGGACTAGGCAACCGCAATGACAACGGCGAAAGGTTTGTGGATTTCTGCAATGCCAACCGCCTTGTGATAGGTGGCACCATGTTTGAGCACAAGACCTGCCACAAAGTCAGCTGGGTTTCCAACGACAGGCAAGCAACCTCCAACCAAATTGACCATTTTGCCATCAACCGCCGCTTTAGAAGTAGTCTCCTGGACGAACGAAACAGGCGAGGGGCAGATGTGGGGATAGCAGGAGATCATCATCTTATGATAGCTACCCTCCAACTACGCACTGCTGCAGTTCGAAGATCCCAGGACAACACAAGAATGCCCAGGTTCAACATCGATAGACTTAGTGATCCCTCAGTGCGCCAACAGTTAAGGGAGCACTTTTCGCAAGGTGTGGAAGCAATCAGTAGCTCAATGCCCACAATCATCCAAGACCATTGGTGTGCTGTGAAAAATGTTTTGACACCTGGTGCTGAAAGAATTGTCGGTCGATCGCAGGGAAGATATAGGGCGTGGCTTTCCGAGGATACCTGGAGACGGATTGATGAACGAAAACAGCTGAAAGCTCGCGTTGCAGCTACCCCAGCAGCAGGGAGAAGCGAGCTAGAGTCCCTATATCGCATGAAGATGAGAGAAGTTCAGCGTAGCGTACGACGTGACAAGCGCAACTACATCAACGCGCTGGCTACAGAAGCAGAAGAAGCTGCACGGAGGTGCGACAGCAGGACCATTTACAGAATCACGAAAGAGCTGACAGGTGGTCGCAGCTCCAGCCAACACCCAGTGAAAAGCCTAGACGGTTCCTTGCTCATTTCGGATGAGGACCAGCTCAAGAGATGGAAAGAGCATTTTGCTACGGTTTTGAACCGTGTATTCGCTAGCGATATGCTCCCAAATCAGACTGAGATGCCCGAGGTGAAAAGTTCCCGAATACGCACCACGACTTCCAGTAAAGATGAGATCATTACCGCGATCAAGGCACTCAAAACCAACAAGGCGGTAGCACTTGACGGTATTCCAGCAGAGCTCTTACGAGCAGCGCCAACAACATCGGCTGAGCTTCTGCTTCCACTTATAGATAGAGCTTGGGAAGCTGAGAGCTTTCCTAACGAGTGGAAAAAGGGAATGATCGTCAAGCTTCCTAAGAAAGGAAATTTAATGGAGTGCGGAAACTGGAGGGGTCTCTGCGTGCTGCCTGCTGTAGCTAAGATAATAGCTAAAATCATCCTTGAGCGAATCAAACAACATCTCGAAGACACACTCGATGCCGAACAAGCAGGTTTCCGCTCTGGATCCTCCTGTGCCGACCACATCAACACCCTGCGGATTATCATCGAACAGTGTGTTGAATATCGATCGCCACTGCACCTTCTGTTCATCGATTTTAAGAAGGCGCTCGATAGCGTCAATCGGGAGTTTATTTGGCGTGCCTTGCGCAGGAGAGGTATTCCCGATAAACTAATTGCTATTATCAGACCTACATATGAAGGCTCCAAATGTCACGTTCTGCACAGGGGAAGGTTGTCTGAGGAATTTGAGATCCAAAGTGGGGTAAGACAAGGCTGTATCCTTTCACCAATATTATTCTTATTGGTGATTAGCGATGTGCTTCATGCAGCTTTGTCGACGGGAAACGGAGGAATTCGATGGACTCTTACATCTCAACTGAAACATCTTGACTACGCAGACGATGTATGCTTACTCTCCCACAGAATTATGGACCTCCACCAAATGACAGCAGATGTGGAGAGGGAGGCAGGTGTCGTCGGGCTGAAAATTAATACGGGAAAAACTAAAATTATCAGCCTTGGAACAAACTCATCGGCTCAAATATGCATTGCTGGGAAACCGGTAGAGAGAGTAGAGGATTTCCAGTATCTTGGGAGTATTTTCTCGACCGATGGTGGAACCGAACTGGATATAGCCAACAGGATCGCCAAAGCAAAGTCCGCGTTCGGTATGTTGTCCAAAATATGGCGAAGCAATGCAATCAGTTTGAACACCAAAGTAAGACTGTTCCGCTCCAACGTTGAATCCGTGTTGCTATATGGCTGCAGCACGTGGAGAGTGACCACTACTATCACCAGAAAGCTGCAAACGTTCGTTAATAGGTGCCTGCGCAATATCTTAAGGATTTTCTGGCCCAATCGTATCTCTAACGAACACCTTTAAGAACATGGCGCAGAACAGTCGAGAAGGAGGCACGGCAGTTAAGGAAAAGTTGGGAAGAACTCAGACACATTACCAGAAACCGTACACGATGGCGCGTAGGCGTAGTAGAGGCCCTAGGACCCACAAGGGGATACAGGACATAAGTATTTTAGGTTAGGTTGAAGTGGCTGCTAGCTGAGAATCGCCAACACATTTAGACCAATAATAGGTCCATTGTGATACCACGTGGATCATGGAAAAAAGTTCCGCTTTACCTACTCGTTAAACCATTTTGAACTTTTTTTTTTTTTTTTTTTTTTAACTACTAGCAACATGACTTTTTTTTTATTATTAATTCTTTAAACTTAAGATACAATTATAATAATAACAAAATCATGTATCTATTGAAATTTACATACGAGTATAAGAAGAAATACACAATTTAGCTTTAAAATGATAACACATGAATGGTGATACATAAAATGCATCGTAGTTCAGATGGAAGTATGTTGTAAAGTCTAGGTGCTAGTGAAGTATAAAAGTTTAAAAAGTGAGTGGTGTTATGCGGTGGTACTAAAGCCAAACAGCGTTCGTTACTACGAAGACCATAGGCAGTTGGACTTCGATTAAGTGAATAACCACTCCTCAAATAAAATATTTTGAGAACTTTAAAAAAGTAAAGGTGCTTTATCGGAAGTATTTTTGAACTTAAGAAAAGTAAGAAACTATGCTCCCTTTTGCCCTTTTTCCACATTATTCTCAGAAAGTGCTTTTGCACAATTAGTAAAGGCTGGATTTTATTTTTATGTGTGCCTCCCCAACAAACTATACCGTACTGCAACTTTGCAAGAAGTTTTCGAGAGCAATACATCCTTATTCGATACATCGCGCATGTCATCGTCAATAAGTATTTCTTAAGCAATGACGTGTGAGCACTCCAATTCATTTTACAGTCAAATACGAGCCCTAAATATTTAAAAACTGTAACCCTTTCAATTTCGAAGCACTTAGATGGGCATCGAATGCTTGCATTAAAAGTCACGGCAGTGCTGACATTCCTACATGTATCAGAACTCACTAATATATGCTTGCAACTAGCGCAATGATATGATAAAGCAGGAAATTCAACCTCAGAGGTCGTGAGATTGAATAGCACAATTTTCGTTTTGTCACTAATTACCAGCTTGTGTGAACTAAACCAGTGTCTAATCTTTTCCAAATCATAGTTGATATCAGCCTTTAGATCAAAACTAGATGCATTAGAATAAGTACATGCTATATCATCTGCAAATCCAGTCTGCATTCCTCTGAGGTCAAGGTTAAAAATGGAATTGATAAAAATCAAAAACAAAATAGGACCAAGCACCGAGCCCTGAGGAACACCAATATTAATTTCTTGGATCTGACTAAATTCAACGCCTAGCTTGACCATCTGTTTTCTGCCCATTAGGTACGAGGAGAACCAATTGAGCATGAAACCTCTGAAACCTATTCGATCCAATTTTTGAAGCAAAATCGAATGGTCTACAGTATCGAATGCCTTGGTAATATCTATAAAAAGTGAAGCAGACACTTTTTTCATATTAAGGCTCTCATAAATTCGACTGCAAAACTTCAGAATTGCATCTTCAGTAGATTTTCCAGCTCTAAAACCAAATTGCTTTGGGCTAAAGAAAGAAGTGCCATCCAAGAAAGCAACAATCCTAGCTTTTACAGCCTTTTCAAAAATTTTTGAGAAAACTGGGAGCAGAGAAATCGGTCTGTAGTTATTCAAATCATTGCTGATGCCTTTTTTAAAAATAGGAATAACCTCAGCAATTTTAAGACTATCCGGAAACTTTCCGCTGTAGATACTATTATTGAAAATATGGGCAAGAACATGAACAATATTAAGTGCAATTTTCTTTACAAAAGAACTCGAATAACTATTGAGGGTTGAAGAGTTGGAATATTCCATTGCATTAATAATTCTGGATAATTCAGTACCTGTCATTGGATCATAGAAGAAGCTACGAGCAGTGCTACTTTCACGATTACAACAGCCTACTGGGCAATTTACAATAGTGGAATTGATACCAGCATCACTAATGGTATTTAGAGCAACACTTGTAAAGTATTTATTGAAAATATTTGCTTTTTCAGTAGTGCTTGTATAGTCTCTGTTATTGTAAGATAACACAGTAGGAAGAGCGGAATGAACATTTTTATTGAGCAACTCAGACACAACTCCCCATTCCTTTTTTAAGTTTCCTTTGGCTCTATGAAATTTATTGAGATAGTAATTATCCTTACACGATTGAATGTCAGCAGCAATTTCCTTGGAAAGATTTTTGTATAAAATTTTGTATTGATTATTGTGGGGATATGTATTGCACTTTATTCTCATTTTATTTTTGTTGTCCATCTTCTCTAGCAAATTATTCGACATCCAAGGCTTGAGTCTTTTAAATTTTCTTCTGTCCATTGCCAGTGACAGAATACAACTTCCGGCTTTCTCTTTGAGTATATTACAAAATACATCGAAAGCTGCGGATGGGTCATTTTGACTGTATACATCTATCCAGTTTTCATGAGAAAGACATACATTCAGAGCATCAAAGTCAATTTGTTGACCGATCTTAAAGGGAATATATTTACTATCACAAGGTAGTTCAACCCTGTCATAGTAAAAGAATAAGGCTGTCAAGCAATGATCTGATATTCTAAAATCAGATGTGGAACTACAAAGAGCAAATTTTGTTTTGCGATCTAATCTACCAAAAATATGGTCAATACAAGTTTGTGTTTGAAGATTTATTCTAGTAGGTTCGATAAAGCAAGATTCTAATCCATTAGCAGACAAAATAGACAGGTAGTTAAAAACATCAGGCGTATCACTTAGAATATCAAGATTAAGATCTCCTAACATAAATAAATTTTTAGAATCCTCTGAGTTCAAACAGGTACTTAACTCCTCAAGAAAAACACCTTTACTTATATTATGAAGTCTGTAAAAGCACATAAAAGCAATTTTGCAACCCTCAAACGAACAACATACCCTCAATCCATCAGCACTAGCCAGATTGTAGTTTTTAAATTCTGGTTTTAGGAGTTCATTAACAAATACAAATACTCCACCTGCAGCATAGGAGTCATTACATTTAGCATGGGGAATGTAACCGGGTATATTGTACAGCTCTTTTTCATGATCAAATATCCAAATTTCAGAGAGAAATATAAGATCTGGTTTAACTACGAACGATTTTAAATGAATCAGGAATAAATCAAAGTTTTTCCGCATACTTCTTATGTTTTGGTGTATAATAGAAAACAATTTTTTTTCATTGTTGGAATGAAAAACACTTTTAAAAATTTCTTTTTCAAATTTACAAAATTGATTACTATTTGGAAAAAAGTCATTGGGATTTTGAACTAGATTCTCAATTCGAATAAACATACTTAGCATAGATAAATAGACAGGATGATATAAGTTAATTCAGTAAAGAAATGTTTTCTAGATCATCAAGCGAGAAAATTTTAAATATTTTATCGCCTTCTTTCTTTTTCATTAAAATTGCACCGTTGCACCAAACGTATGCAAATTTATTGTTTACTTGAAATTGTTTAGCTCTATTGAATATAGCTCTATTAAGACTAGTAAGACTATCATTAACAAAAATTCTTTTATCACCAAGAGAACCATCAAAGAGCCCAGCAACTAACTTCGTAGTTTTCTTCAGCCGTATGACTTTCTTCTTGAGTTCCAACGTTCTGAATTTAATGCAAATGATGTTTGATGATGTAGATGATGAATTAGTAGATGAGTTAGCTCGTGTACTGTTCTTCAATTTTTTTACATAGCATGAACTAATATCATTTGGAGATATGCTTTCACCCAGACCTTCTGATATCAGTTTAACAGCAGACTCCAGTGCAGTATTTTCATTCACATTGGGGACACCAACAACATCTATGCATTTTCGCAGGCGCTTTTGTTCAAGAGAATTAATTTTGTTTTGCAAAATGTTTACCTTGAAAGAGAGTGACTTTTTCTCTTCTTGGAGCGTAGAGATCAATGACATAGCATCGGAATGAAGTTTCTTCAGAGAGACAATCTCTTGGAACAGAATATCGAGTGTAATACCGGTGGGCGAAGCTGTAGTTACGCCATCGGTGCACGTTGAAGAAGAGTGCAGCAACTTATTGTTCGTTTGAGCAACACACGATGTATTAGACCCGTTCTGAAGAGAAGGTGGTGGAGAGCGCAATGAACTCCGTCTCCGACCATCACACGAAGTACAACGATAGTCAATGTTTTGTTTTTGCATGTAGACTTTATCACTTTGTTTCAGATTGACACATTTCAAGTGAAAGTAAACCGTGCAGTGGATTGAGTCATCTTCGAAACAAATATCATTATTCCAGAGTGATCTGGAGGGGATGTTGACGAGGAAGTCAAAATTTAGACCTGGGGTGGTGTAGTCCGTATTTTCGGGAGAGAATTTGAATTTATTCAGAATAGAAGAATAGGCCTAAATATATCGAGAGGTATCAGATGAAACAAAAATCCCAATGCGCAGAGTGAGTTGTACGTAGTACTCCGCTTATTCACAGTCACGCTGTACGCTGGACCTTGCTTAGATTATCGCGATTTACAGCTTTTTCTAAGGCTGTCCACCAGACAATCACCCCGTATGTGAGTATCGGTCTAATAACTGAGTTGTAGAGCCAGTGAGTGATTCGGTGTTGTAAGCCCCATCTGTTTCCAATAGCTTTTTGCAAGGGAAAAGTGCTACTGTAAATTTCTTGACTCTTTCTTGAATATTAGATTTCCAACTTAATTTCTTATCCAGGATAAGACCCAACAATTTTGCTGTATCAAAGAAGTTAAGCTGATACCATTGAGAGAGGGAGGATCGACAAACGGAATTTCATATTTTCTGGAGAAGAGTATTAGATCAGTTTTGTGGGGGCTTACATCCAAACCACACCGAACCGCCCATCTAGTGAGCTTATTTAAAGCGTTTTGAAGAAGGTCTTTTAGAGTATTTACGAGTAAGTGCTTTCCCGAGACAACCAAAGCAACATCATATGCATAAGCGATCGAGGTGTATCCCTCGCCTTCATTGTTTGTTTTGTAAGCATTTTTTGGTTGCTACTTAACTTTTGTTGTTACCTCGCTTTAGGGGGTTTACACTTGTATCGATCCCACATTTAGGGAATGCGGTCAACCTATGAGGTGTGAGATATCATTCATTGATCACCAAATTCCACAAAAGGAGGGATAGAACACCACCTTGCGGAGTGCCTCTACTGACAGATCTTCTAATAGACGTCCCACCCAGCTTAGAGTTCTTGCTGTGTGAATACAAACGAGGGTTACGACTTTACATGCCTGTAGTTAGATGTTATTTCTACGTAGAAGTGATTGTTAATGAGGCCCGATATGTCTTCTCGCAGCGCTAGCTCCGACTATACTGCACAGTTCCAAAAGTGGGAGGGGAAGCAAAGATGGAGTATGTCCCCTGGTGTACCCACCCCTACATACCACCGACTAGAAGTCCATGGCATGTTTCCGTGGGCTTCACATCACCGGATACTCGTGAAGACCCCTAACTCGGCCCATCGATAGCAAGCTCTTTTGGCAAATTCACCGCCAACCCATCTCATCCACCAACCAAAAGTTTACCACGCTTCCATAATTAGGAATTACCGGCACCTGTATAAATTACGTCCAGACTAAGAAAAATCCAACAACAACAAGAGAAATGCCTGATTCAAATTTCATTTAGAAGTATCTACCATTTTATTGGACGATATATCAGTTTAGGGGAGGGAGAGATTTTATTACAAAAATGGAGTTGTTTATACTTAAATCTAATTTACAAAAATTAAAAAAAAAAAAAAGTAAAAGTATACCTAGAAGATACTAAAGTGTCTAAGAAATAAATCAAAAATAAAGTATGAGATGAAAATAATCACAATTATAAAAAACGAATAAAAAAAAATAGGGATACCATAATAATCAAAAAAAAACAAATCAATATAAAAGAATTATTCCAAGAACTTAATACCAGGGCGTATGTGTAACCCAAAATTTATATAATATTTAATTCCTTATCTCTTAATTTCCCAAACAAAAATCTGATATTAACTTTTTTTTATATATGCGGTTGTATTGATAAAAGGTACATACAAAAAAAATATAATAAAAAGAACTTCACCATCTTACTGTTCGTGCAAATTGCAAAAAAAATTCGATCGTTTTTGACTTACACCAATGTTTTTGTTCTTACTTGGATGTATGTATTTATGTGAGGAAGTGTATGTGTATAAATGTGTTCCAAGGGTGGGGTGAGGGTGTGCATATCCTTTCCGCCCAAGAATCTCATAGGCATTTTTTGTCCGTAGGTTTGTATATAAATACATTCAGGCTAAATTTGGGAAAAATGTATACATTTTTTTTTTGTTAATTGCACGAACTTCACTATACATATATATATTTTTCTATTATCTGGTTTTTTATATACGAAAATACTTAGACATAATATAAACTATGTTAATCTTCGGATCCATATTCATCCGGCAGTACAGGCATTTCCTGTGGTATTTTCCCTCGATGATGATGAAGAATCTGCTGATCACTATATTGGGGGGATGATGTGCTGCTACCGTACTTTCAGTTTTTTTTTCAGGGTGAGACTCAGCGGCTTCTGGGGATAAATTGAGGGTATTTTCCTCTAGGGGCTATTTGGGCATACGGTGACACGCCCGAGTCTCACGAGTGGCACTGATTTGATCTGCACAATTTTTTTTTTTTTTTTTGGAAGAGAATCTTTAGGTGTGGCCAAGATACACGGGGCGAAGGGAGATGATATTTTTTTTTTTTTTGCTCACGCGGTCGTAACTTCTGGCGGCTCTGTTTTTCTGTTTTTTTTTGGTGCTCTTGTCGATTTAGCTACCTCCTTTTTTTTTGTTTCGTGAAACAATTGATACAGCACATCACTTTTCCGCACTTTTTCTGTTAAATGTTCTAGTTAGACATACTCGTACACAGGCGCGGCAGCCTCGGTTATCTTTTTTTTTTTTTTCTTTTAACACTTTGGTCACTTTCCCGCACTTAATCAGTTCCACATCCACCGGCGCGGCAGCTTCGTTGTATTTCTTTTCTTTCCTTTTTTTTTTCTTTTTCTTCTCGGACAGGGTAGCTGACCTAGCTTTTATAGCTTCTCGCGGCGGATCTTCATCAGCCGACAAATCCGTTTTCCTATGTACTGGAAAACATTTTTCAACCAACACTCGTGCACAATTTACTGGGCCGTTTTTTTTTTTTTTCTTTTCTTTTTCTCTACCTTCTATTATAATTCTTCCCTAATATTCCTATTTTATTTCCATTCTCGGGGTTCTTGCCTAGGCTTAGTCAAGAGGTAGAAGCTTTTTGATCAATACGATCTCTGGAACATTGTATCGTTTGTATCCCAGACACAAACCCAAATTTGACCGCAGCTTGGGTTCGAACCTTTTTTTTTTGGAACTACCCTTGAGGTGTAATGTAGGATTTTTTTTTCTTTTTTTTTTTTTTGAATATAAATTTCCCACAAAGTTGCAAAGCCTCCTTAAAGGAATAATAACATCAAAGTATAAGGTTACATCTTTGAGGGATAATGCGTGGAAAATCAACGTCGACGACTACAATGACTACCGAGCTGTGTCCCAAAAGCTAAATACCGAAAAGATTCAAAAGTATACTTTCGAAATCAAGGCGGAAAGGCCACATCGTGTCGTTGCAAGGGGACTCCACCCCTCATGCACCAAAGAAGAGGTTATGACTGACCTTCAAGCCAAAGGCTTTAAAATTCTTGATGCCTTTAATATCATCAAGAAGGAGAAGCAACAAACGGAAATAGATAAAGACGTCTTGGTATGGCGTGGACTTCCGCTTTTTATGCTTACTTTTGATAAGTCGGATAATATCGACGATATCTACCGAACTAGAGCTATACTAAATATCGTGGCCAAAATCGAGCCCATGCATAGAATTTTAAGGATGATTCCGCATCGCAAACGTTGCCAAGGATTTAACCATACACAAATGTACTGCAAAAAAAAACCGCGATGTGTGAAATGCGCCGGAAATCACCTCTCCGAAGTCTGTGGAGTAAATAAACAAACCTCTGCAACATGTGCTTATTGTAAGGGAAAGCACCCGGCAAATTAGGGAGGGTGTGAAGTACCTAAGGAGTTGCAAAAACGGAGAGATGTGCTCCTTAAGCCCCAAAATGCTAAATCTAAGCTGCAAACTAAGCCAAAGCGTAAGAATGCACAGCAGAAACTAGCTAAACTAAAACTACCAGGTTCAGAGCGCAAAAAGGTTAGGGAAAGAGTGACAACAGAAAAGTCCTCGACCACTGTTCTTAAAAGAAACGGTACTGAAAAGCTTACATCGAAAAAGCCGCCAGGTAATGGCCCTCGGACAGCAGGAGTGCAGACTTACGCTCAGGCCGCGCCATCCGAAAAACCAAAAAACGTTGAAATTTCGACGGACCCTGTCTCTCATGTTTTGTCGGTTATTCTCGAGAAATTTTAAGAACAAACCAAAATAAATAAAATTATTCTCGATAGGCTGGTTAAGCTTGAAAATAATTCTCAGAAAACGCGTACTTCAACTAGAATATGAATAACAAACGAATGTTAAAAATATGTACTTGGAATGCAAACGGACTTTTGCAAAAACTCGACGAATTGGAAATATTCATGCGTGAAAAAGATATTGATATTTGCTTGATTTCTGAAACCCACGTTAAAAGGAATTGCATTTAAAAATAAAAGGCTATAACGATTACCACGTTTGTCACCCTTCGGGAAAAGCGAGAGGCGCATCATCCTTGTTTATTAAAGACTGCATTGAACAATCCGAAGACCTAAAGATAGAGCTTGAAACTTTGCAACTGTGCACGATTCGAGTTAAAAAAAAGTCAGCGTACTCTTAAAATCTCATCTATCTACTGTCCACCGCGTTCCGCGCTTGAAAAATCTGATTTTACTAACTTGTTTGAATCGCTGAAACCTAATTTTATTATCGACGGCGACTTTAATGCGAAACATACGTTCTGGGGCTCAAGATACAGCTCGAAAAAAGGTAGAATGCTCTATGGGGCAGGTATGGGGTACAGTTGTGATTTCCATTCGACGGGTAAACCGACTTACTGGCCAACTGATACTTCGAAAATACCTGACCTGATCGATTTTTTCGTTGTGAAAGGAATATCTACCAACCATATAAAAGTCAAAGACAGCTTTGATCTGTCGTCTGATCATTCTCCGGTTATGTTAACAATCAGCAAAAAACTAGTCTATAACCTAGAGCCAGCGAGATTAACTGGTCGAACAACTAACTGGGAAGGCTTTAGGAACGAAATTGAAGATAATGTTGGAGTGAGCGTTCCACTTCCCTATGAACTTGAGGTTGAAGTTGATCGGTTCGTTGAGATCGTACAGCTCGCCTCTTGGAACAATACACCCAATCCAAGGAAAACGCCGGACAGATACGGTTTACGATATCCTCCGGAAATAAAAGAATTAGTCAAGGAAAAAAGAAAAGCTCGTAAAAAATGGAAACATAAAGCACACTTGAATCGTCTGCGCAATTTGTTGAAGAAGACTATTAAGGATTTTAAGAATCGTGCAATAGATTCTTACATTGAAAGTTTAACAGCGAAAAAAGATTCCAATTATTCACTTTCGAAAGCCGTAAAAGGCACCAAAAAGCCCACACTCCCCGCGGCGCCAATCAAATTAAATCAAACTGAATGGGCGAGGGAAGAAAAAGAAAAAGCGGACGTCTTTGCGGCCCACCTGGAAGAAACCTATAAACCGTACGATGGTCAAGTGGTTTACGACAGCCGCAATAGGCTGCATTTACCATCTGACGATTTGCCGCTCACAAGTGCAACGCTAAGGGAACTCACACATGAGATCGAGAATCTAAAACCTAAGAAATCTCCTGGCTGTGATTTGATTACCGGAGAAATTCTTAAAGTTTTACCTAGAAAAGCATTGATTAAGCTTCTCCATATTGTAAATGCTGCGCTCAGATTAAAACACGTGCCGAGCCAATGGAAAGTTGCGGAAGTCATAATGGTTTTAAAACCAGGAAAACCGCCAAATGAAGTTAAATCGTATAAACCAATTTCGCTTCTTCCAATCATATCGAACATTTTCGAGAGGATATTATTAAGGCGTCTCCAACCGGTTATAGAAGAAAATAATCTTATCCCTGACCACCAGTTTGGATTCAGAAGCAAGCATTCGACGATTGACCAGGTGCATAGAATTACTGATGTAATCGAGAAAGCACTTGAAGAAAAAAGATTTTCTCAACCGCATTTCTTGACATCTCGCAAGCCTTTGATAAGGTGTAGCATGATGGCTTGAAGTTCAAACTACGACAAGTTCTCCCAGTATGCTTATACGATATTCTAGAATCATATCTCGGGAATAGACTCTTTCGTGTTAGACATGGAGTCGAATACTCCGAGCTCAAGAAAATTTCGGCCGGCGTTTCGCAAGGAAGCGTTCTTGGGCCGCTTCTCTATTTGCTATATACTCATGATATACCGAACGAAGATGGCACTATCCTTGCTACGTTTGCCGATGACACCGCTATCCTAGCAGTAGGTAAAACAATGTAAAACGCACTGAATAATGTAAATGAATGGACGAGGAACTGACGGATCGCCCTCAAGGAATCTAAATCTGTTCACGTGAATTTCACTTACAAGAAAACTAATGACTTGCCAATATTCCTAAACTCGGCCCGAATACCTTTTGCAAACGAGGCCAAATACCTGGGAATGACATTCGATGCAAAGCTGAAATGGAACTCGCACGTGAAAATGAAACGAAAAGAACTCGAAATCAAATATAGAGAAATGTACTGGTTACTCGGAAAACATTCCCAGCTCAGTACTGAGAACAAACTGCTTTTATACAAGCAAGTGCTAAAGCCGGTGTGGACCTACGGTATACAACTTTGGGGTTGTACCAAGAAAACAAATGCAAATATTTTACAAGCTTTTCATAATAAAGTGCTAAGAGAAATTGTCCAAGCACCGTGGTATAGTAGAAACGACGATATCCACAGGGATTTCGGAATTCCGACAATCGAAGCTGAAACTAGAAGCTTCGCGAGAAAGCATAGAAACCGACTATTCGGACATGTCAACAATACAGTCCTACAAATTGTGGATGAGAGCAATTTATTGCGCCGACTACAAGGGACGAAACATTTCGACTTGGCGAGATAAGGATTAACCGCGTCTAGATTGCGGAACATGCAGAATCTTTCAGTGGAAAGTAACCTGCCAAACGTTTTTATTTCGTGATAGAAAAATTGCTTGATAAGTTATTACGTAGTTGCGATATCTACCAAATTTATATCGAAGGGTTTTGTTTTTTAGTCAGTAAGAATCTGACACTACTATGAGCACGCGCTTGCTATCCTCATAGTGTCTATGGAAGATTTTTCAGCTACCCTCGGGAAAAAAAAACAAAAAAAAAGCGATAAACTGGGGCAAAACCAAGTATATGCTGTCAACAAAAAGGGACAGCCAACACCGATGAATTGGACAGAACGTCACAGTGGGCAGCTATAACTTCGAGGTAGTAAGGGACTTTGTCTACCTTGGCTCTGCTATAAACTCTAAAGACAAGATCAGCGCAGAAATCAAGCGAAGAAAAACTCTTGCCAATCGCTGTTTTTTTGGGGTTGTTAGGCAATTCAACAGTAAAGCCCTATCTCGAACTACTAAGGAGACTCTGTATAAGAACCTGATCATCCCAGTCCTGCTTTACGGCGCTGAAACATGGACTTTATTAAAAGAGGCTGAAGACATCCTTGGTCGCTTCGAGAGAAAAATTCTTCGTAAGATTTTCGGTCCCGTTTGCGTTGACTGGTTTTGGAGGAGAAGATTCAATCACGAACTATACAAGCTGTACAGCGATATCGACCTAGTCAAAAAACTGGGTATTGGACGTCTGAGATGACTAGGACATGTAGAGCGAATGGACACCAACGCTCCGGCCCGCAGAGTCTTCGAATCTAACCCCGAGGTCAACGCAGTAGAGGGAATCATTGCCGTAGGTGGCGTGCACAAGTTCAAGGGGACCTCGACCAACTTGGAGTGCACAACTGGAGGCAATTAGCTAAAGACCGAGCTAAATGGAGAGGCTTGTTGGTTGAGGCCCAGGTTCACCCCGAACTGTAGCGCCACCTTAGTAAGTAAGTAAGCGATGGGTTGATAAAGTTGGGGTTTCCAATCTCTGGTATTATCCAGATCCAAATGTATCCCACAGTCCTCAGCGAGTTAACATCCGAACACATTCTTTGTGAATGCCCGGCACTACACTGGTTAAGGAAACGTATTCTCCACAAGGAGATATTGTACTTACTTCAGTGGGACTGAAATGCTCTGCTACTTAAGACATACTCACTTTCATAAGGGAGGTAGTACGTGTGTTCTTTCAGGTCCCAGTGTCGTTGCCACGTGGGCATGGATTGTACAAGAGGAAAAAAATAAATAAATGAAAATTGCTCATCGAAAATTTCTTTCAAAATATGGATGACATTGATCCGGAGGAGATGTGAGTTGTACTGGGCCTACGTTACGTGCCATCCAGCGACCGACACCGTTTATTTATTGAGATCACAATTTGGCGAGAAGGTGATTTCGCGAAATGGACCTGGCAATTGAACTCCAAGATCATGTGATTTGACACCTCTCTCCTTGGGACGATCTGAAGGCATTTGTTTATGCGGATAAACCAGCAACTATTGACCACTTGGAAGCCAATATTGTGATTGCTATTCACAATGTACAAGCCGATTTACTCGAGAAATTGGTCAAAAATGCGACTAACAGGATGACCTTTGTAAAAGGTAGTCGAGGTTGTGATGTGCTCGAAATTGTATTCAAGCATTAAGTGCCAAAATGAAATAAAACGAAAATATGGCAATTTAATTGGTTTTTGTGTGTTTCATTTTACTTTAAAGTTCTCATGTCTTTTTTTTTTAAACAATCCCCCTTTTTGCTTGAAACGACTAGACTAATAAGCCGAACGATTCAATAAGTGACACGTACATAAGGCTAATAATTCGACATTATTTGCCCCCCAAGACCATATCTTCATCATTGCGTTCCAAAATGGCAGAAAATGTACCCTTGCGGCCACGAATACTATCTAAACGAGAATTCACTTACCATGAACCAAATTACCTCCACGAAAAAGGAAGAAAAACAAAAATGGAAGACACAAAATCACTTCGCTACTTCCCAATCATGTCAAAGTTTGTCCAACAAAAATGTTCCTCACCAACTTTCTGGAGTACCAGACGAGGAAAATTTTAGGTGAAAATTAGATTTGAAATTTAAATTAACACTCCTCATCCTTTTACGAGTACCCCTCATGTGTTGAGCTGTTGTCGTTACACTTCCTCAGGGACATGTACGTACCTACACTATGATTCGGATTCCACCGGGTGGTAGTGGCATGAGATCTCTCGAAAATCAGTTCATGCCTACGAGCAGAATTCTGTAATTACATCGTCTTATATCGCCTACGTAAGGCTTAAATGCTGTAGGACGAAGCAGGAGCGCAGCGGAGGTACACTATAGACTCATTTTTTTTCTATTATTTGGTTGTACCCGTACTAATTGCATTGTGGGTGTGGGGCTATGTATACTTCAACCAGGAGTACATGGTACATCTTGTTCAATGCACTCTTGTCTTGTGTGTAGTCGTTCTCGTTGAAGACGACAGCAACGACAACGACAAAAGTGTTGACGACACAGTGTTGTGTTGTAATAATGTGTTTATCTCACGAGAAAGGGGAAAGGGATTTATTTTCAATTATGTTGCACTATTGGTAAATAGAAGGCATTATATACCCTCTATAATGTGAATCTAAGCATTAGGCAACGATCCTACATAACGCTTTCTAAGCGTTGGAACAGTGGGTTCGTTATTACTTTTTAAAGTACTAAGATTCATGCTCATATTGATTTTTTTTATTTATTGCCGTAAAAAAAATCGTCCTGTCATTGAACAGGATACACATACCCGACACATCTGGGATAAAACACGTGTTTCTTAGGCAACCCGGCGCGTCCCCAGGTGGCGGATGACCTTACTTTCTCGCCTTACTCGTGGCAACATCAATTAATACAACAGAAAACAACAACAAAAACAAAAACAAATCACGAATATGCTAACGAAGTCAAATGAGGAATCTCTACTCCGATCACCTATTTCGGAGATGGAGACACAGGAAATTCCCTCATCTCCAAAAATCGTTGCTCAGACGTCAAAAATATCAAGCGACGAAAACAACAGCAATGCAGAAAAACTCAAGACCCATCTGGAGTATGAATACTTAACTGGAGCTCAGAGACGACGAATCGGAGGCAAAATCGTCAGTTGCATTGTACCCGAAGCGAATGGAAAGAGAGCGCTATGCGAAAGTCATAGCTGGAAGAGAAAAAGAGAAACACCAGAAGGACAGTGGATCCAGGAACACCAAGCGTTGAAAGTCCACTGACAACTCTCCCCAAACTGAGCAGAAAAAACACACCCCGCATACATTGTCACGTAGGGACACATGTGCAGTCATGCAGAGAGGAGATCGAAGAGACCCTCACAAACTGCACCACAGGTCGCCACAGAAAACCCCTTTTAAAATCGACATGCCAGCGGTTTCGAAGCCCTACTCAGACGCACGCAAATGCTCAAGTGGTAGCAAAAAAACCAAAAAGGCAAAGGCTTTGGATATAGCACAGGAGCAACCCACCACATCAGGACTATCCTATAGGGATACTACGGCCCAATGTAAAGTTGCCATCATGCACTCTATGCATCCGGAGGAGACACTCACAACGCAACAAATCCAGCTAGTGAAGAAAAGCCTACTGGTTGAAGTGGATAAAGGAGACAAAAAATTACCTGCCCTCCCATTCGTTGCCACCGATGAGAGAGATTGATGGCTATCAATCACCTGCCACGACACAGGAACAAAAAAAAATGGCTTATGTCGGCGGTGGCCAGAATCAAGCCATGGAAAGCAGCTAGTTTGAGGATAACTCAGGGTAACGAAGTTCCCAAGTTATTCACATGTGTTACTTTTATTCCAGAGGAAGACATCACGACCAAGGGCGTATTCCTATTCAGGATCGCAAGGCGGAACAAAGGCGTCTCCACAAAAGGATGGCGAGTCGTCAGGATCTCTAAGGAGAAAAGCGGAGATGAAACTATAGCTTTCTCAGTCGATGAGATATCCAAGGACTACATCCTGAGTCAAGGTTGTAAAATGTTCCTTATCTTCTCGCAGGTCCTGATTAGAATAAAAGGACTATTGAAGCCGGACCAAGGTAAAGAACCTGAATCTGCGACTGAGGACAGAGCTAAGGCACATCCAAAGTTTAACGCTCAGCAAAGACTGCTCGACGCGAGAAAAGGAATTGAAATTGGAGCAGATAAAGGCCAAAGAAATTGCTAGGCAGTATAAACCATCACTACGGTTTAGCAGAAGAAGGATCAAAAACATCTCAACCGTCGAAGGCGTCAGAAGGCTCATCCTCAACGCCCGATACAGCAGCAATCTGTTATCTCACTGAACCAGCTATAAATATTGGCAGCTCTGCCAGCACACCCCACCAATAAAAACAATATGGGTTTAAGGCGTATCCAAATAAATCTTCAGCACGCAAAAGCCGCCTCGCCGGTCTTAAGTCTTAGATTTAAGAAGGATCACCTAGATGTGGCTTTTATCCAAGAGCCGTACATACTTAAGGTCAAATAAAAAGCCTAAGTTAATTTGCGATTCTGCAAATGAAGGCATTTTTCTTTTTGTCGGGATAGGAAACGCTCGACTGGAGCACTCAGACACAACTGGTCCATTGTACTACCTGAGAGCAAACCCTGATTTACTCATTTTATTGGAATTTCCTTGTCTTTCTAAGAAAGCCAAGCAAGCACTTCAGTGATGAGGAGCTTACAGTACCAGCACTCACCACATCCGCACCGAGGATCTGCCACCTGATACGAGCAAAGGCCGGACACTCACAGAGATAATGTTCCGCGATGTCGTCGCTCTCTCCACAAGCATCGCAAATTGTAGTGTCACTTAAGCCCAACACATTAAGGCGTTTGGCGAAAGCAAAGTGGCCTGCTAAGACACCAATAAGTTGTCTACAGTCTTTTCTGCTGAGAGACAGCAAGAATGCCACTGATTTCTTACAGACGTCCGGGAGCATGCGTTTAGTCAAACTGCATCCTGGAGAGTCATGCAACACATGTGTGTGCTAGTGAGAGACCCAATCGTCAATGGAAGCCCTAACCGAGGACGCAGGTAGACCCAATGCGGCTGCAGTGTGGACATGAGAAAGCCTCCTCTGAGCCTTGTCTAGCAATCTCATCGGAGATCTCGTTCCCCAAGATCCCAGTGTGACGTGGGACCCAGATAAGAGACAGAGAATTCAGCCTTGCGACCGATTTAAACGAGTTTTTAGTTTCACGAACTGTTTTGGAAGTGGTTAAAGGGTTAAGCAAGGCCTTAAGCGCAGCCTGACTGTCACTACAGACACAAATGCTACGTCCCTTCCACCTGTTCTTCACAACATAGTTCATGGCCATTAGCATTGCATAAGTTTCCGCTTGGAAAACAAACGCATATTTGCATAACGAGAACGAGACTTCCACGAAGACACCAGCGCCAGACCCTTGACTGGTTTTGGAACCATCCGTGAAAATACGACTACATTCCATTCTCGGCTCAGACTCTGGCCGAAGCCAGTCCTGAACACAAGGAAAGTCGACTCAGAATTTGCGCATCAGCTGGAGTTGTGGTGTCATTGCATCAGACGGCATATCCATAAAACAGGAGTCGTAAGATAAGTGTCGCGCAAGTTCATCAAAGTTCCAGTGTGGAGTATACCAAAAACCGCCCCGCCTAAGACGATGGATGGCTTTGATAGTGCAACCCATGATATAAGTATCAAGGGGAGGTAAGTTCAGCAAAGCGTCTAGAGCAGAGCCAGGCGTACTCGGAAAAGCTCCCGTGCAGCCGTTCTTTGGAGTTTCGCGCAAAAGGCAACCACATATTTCTTATCTAAAATCACTCCCGGATATTTGGCTTCATTGGAAATGCGAATGGTGACGCCTTTTAGCACTGGCTGAGTCAGACCGGTCAAAATCCTCCTTTTCGTAAAATGAACAACCTTAGTTTTAAGATGATTCGCCGAAAGCCCACTCCTTTTACACCATTCATCGATCATGTCCAGCGCCGCCTGCGCTTTATCACAGACCGTCGCCAGGCATGAAAGAAAGTACCGCAACATCATCCGCATATGCCTGAACGTAGACGTTAGAACTATTTAGAGTGTTCAACAGAGAGTCGACCACCATGCACCATAACAATAGAGACAGAACACCACCTTGAAGACACCCCCTGTTTACCCCTGTCATAACATATCGGCCACAATCCGCATCCACTACCAAGGTTCTATTCATTAGCATTACTTTAATCCACAACACTAATGTTTCATCTACCCCGTGTTGTCTGGCAGAGTCGCACATGCAGTCAAAAGTCGAATTGTCAAAAGCACCCTCAATGTCGATGAAGATGCCCATCGCGTATTCTTTCCTATCAAGCGCGCATTCAATTCTGGCCACTAAATTTTAAAGTGCATCTCCGATAGTGGATGCTGCTTCAAAGCAACTTTGCGCATGTGAAATTCTACCAGTCTCTCCATACTTATCAGTAAGAAGGATGTCAAACTTATAGGTCTGAAACTCTTGGGGAGCGAATAGTCCTTCTTACCAATTTTCGGTATGAAAGCTACTCTGACTGTCCGCCAAGGTGGAGGAATATATGACAGCGCCAAGCCAGCGGTGAAAATTATTTTCAGAGTTGGCAATAGCTGATCTATACCCTGTTGCAGCATAGCTGGATATATTCCATCGGTGCCAGGCGATTTGAAACCATCAAAAGATACTTACTTACTTAGATGGCGCTACAGTCCGGGGTGGACCTGGGCCTCAACCAACAAACCTCTCCAGCCAGCACGGTTACGAGCCAGCTGCCTCCAGTTGCGCACGCCAAGTTGGTTGAGGTCCCTCTCCACTTGTTTGCGCCACCTACCGCGAGGTCGTCCTCTACTGCGCCGTCCGTCCGGGTTGGATTCGAAGACTTTCTTAGCGGGAAGGTTGGGCTCCATCCGCTCTAAATGACCCAGCCATCTTAGTCGCTGTATGTGAACTCTTCTGGCTAAGTCGATGTCCTTGTACAGGCTTGTACAGGATCTAAAAAGATTCGAATTCACCTTCTAAATTTGTCTTGAGTGACCTATTCAGAAGATTTCTGGATTCTTTCCTAAGTCGCTGCAGTTCTGGGCTCCACCAGGGAACCGGAGTTGTGCAGGGGGTTTTTGTCAATGGGCACGTCAGTTCAAAACAGCTGGTAAGGATGCTAGTCAGATTTTGAACAGCATCCTCAAACTTTCGTTTCGTTCTGAGTTTAGTTGGAGTTTTGACAGATCTGTCTAGCTCTTCCCTAAACCGCACCCAGTTGATTTTAGTCGGACTCATTCTCTCCTGCAAAGTTATGGCCTCGCATTCGATTTGCAAAGTGATGTATCTATGGTCTGACAAGGACACCTCCGGCGGTACGTTCCAGTTAGTAATTGACTTGAAATGCATATTAGATAAAGTTAAATTACCTCCTGCCTCCTTATCGTAACAAAAGTTGGCTGGGCGCCAACATTGTTAATTACCATGCCAGACGATAGTATAAAGTCTAGGAGATGGTTTCATCGCATATTACATTTGCTGCTGCCCCAGAATGCATTCTGAGCATTAGCGTCGCAACACATGACTAGTCCCATCTCCCGAGTGTCACAGTACTTTATGAGTTCGGCATCCGCCTTCGATGGTGGAGGCATTATCGAATCATAAGGGAAGTAAGCCAACGCAACAACGAGGGTTTTCCAACTTCCGGTCGTTTCGTAGCTTACAGCTGCAGCAACCAGGTCCTGTACACAGAATTGTCCAAGCTTGGTTACTGAGAGGAAATTCGGCACAATTAGACAAGCTCTCTTTCAGATGGCTCGTCACATAGCACCGTTACTCCACGAACACCTCCAAAACCACATATGCGCATGTTCCGCACGTATGGCTCCTGGATAGATGTTATGTGGGGTTTTAAACGCACCACGGAAAATCTGCTACTTAAGAGAGCGGTGGCAGCCTTTGAGTGATGGAGGTTTATCTGCGAAAATATCAAAGATATAGTCGGTGTTTTATTAGTAGAGGGGCGCGCACCAGATGAGCCAACGCTTCCGTCGAGAAGGTATACCTAGAGCATACATCTTAGTTAACAAATCGGTAAAAAACAATTCCAATTCCAGAGCACATTACAAAAGATCTGGCGGCGGCTATGATAGAACTACCCGCTGACGGAGGTAAGATAGACGCAGTTATATGCTCAGCTTACCTGGCTGGAGACTCCGGACACCTGGAATTTCTGTCACTGCAGGGACTCGTGGACTACGGTGGGAGATGGAACCTTCAGCTTATAAACTGATGAGGTGCAAATGCTCATCATACCATCTGCGGCAGCTCGGATATAAACAAAAGAAGTGAGTCTTTTCTAGAATTTATTAATAAAAATAATACTGAAATTATAAATTACGGAAATAACGCCACCATTCATAAAAAACTTTTTCGAAAACTGGCATGTTTCAACAGAAGCATCCATGTCAGACCATCGCCAATTCGCTTCGATATTAATTTAGGCATTTATACAGTCAAGATCCACAGATTGGGACCGATATAGTCTAGAACTCATGGATAACTTGAAATGTTGCAATAAGAATATTAGAGACATAGGTTGCCTAGAATTTTTTTGTGGGATTCTAAATCTAGCAATCAAATCAGCCTACCACCAGACCTGCCGAAAGAAAGAAAAATCAGGCAACTGCCTCACACCGTGGTGGAACAAAAATCTCGCTAATCTAAGGAAAGAAACCAGAAAATTATTCAATAAGGCAAAGCACAACAATGATTGGACTTCATACTCTGAAGCTCATACCAAATATAACCTCGAGATTAGAAGAGCTAAAAGAGAATTTTGGAAAAATTTTCTGCCAGGGCTTTCTGATATTCCCAGCAGTGCCTGCATTCACAGACTTCTCTCTTAACAGCACACTAATCAAATCGGTTTAATGAAAAAGCCATTAGCCTCTCTTAACAGCTACTAGCCGAAACACACCTCCCAGATTCTATGATCGCTCCCATCTCTCCAGCCTATACTCCCCACAGCAGGATCGTAAGACCAACCAGAGAGAACTGGCAGATGTCAAAGGAAATCTTCAACAAAGGAAAAATAATATGGGTCGTAAATTCGTTTCTTCCTTTTAAAGCCCCAGGAGAAGACGAAATATTCCCTGCTCTCCTTCAAAAAGCCACCCCACATATAACACCAATACATATCCGCTTATTTAGAACAAGCTTTGCGTGGGGGTTATATACCAAAAAATTGCAAAGAATTTAGGGTTAAATTTATCCCTAAAGCGGGCCGCAGACCAACAGAACTACCGAAGTCGTACCGACCCATAAGCCTTACCTCTTTCTTCTTGAAAACTATGAGAAAATACTTAATAGACATATCAGAGACAGAGCCCTCGCTATTAATCCTCTACATAACCCATCAGTCAGGAAAATCAACGACCCATGCTCTTCAGGAACTCACGACTAGGACTGAAAAGAGTTTGCGATAGGCTGCTTCCTTGACATCGAAGGAGCTTTTGATAACATCGAATACGCCCAAATATACAGATGCATCCAATACACAGGAGTAGATAATACAACATGTAACTGGATAAAATGCATGGTTAAAGACAGAAAAGTTAACATTTCACTAGGCAGCAATAAACTCAAGGTCACTGCTGCGAAAGGATGCCCCCAAGGAGGAGTTCTCTCTCCCTTACTGTGGTCTATCGTAGTAAATGAACTACTGAAAATACTCAGCATCTAAGGTTTTTAATTCCAGGGCTACGCAGATGAAATTGCGATATTAATCAGAGGTGAATTCGAAACAATCTCGGATGTCCTCCAGAGTGCCTTGAATATAGTTGCTGACTGGTGCCAAAAAGTCGACCTTAACGTCAACCCAAAAAAGAGGACCATAGTTCTATTCACCAAAAGAATAAACCAAGAGAGATTAAAAGCACCCACACTCTTTGGTGAAACAGTAGAATTCTCTAAGGAGGTCAAATACCGTGGCCTAGCAATAGATAAAAATCTTACCTGGAATTCTCACCTAACAAAAGCCATAGACAAAGCCAGGATCTCATTATGAACCAACAAAAGTCTCATTAGTAGAAATTGGAGCCTAAACCCCAAAATGATGCTATGGCCTTACATAGCAATAGCAAGGCCAATTCTCACATACGAGTATGCAGCACCAGTATGGTGGCAAAAAAAAAAGCAAAGGTCTACACAGGACAGGCTCAATAAACTACAAAGACTAGCCTGTATATGCACAACAGGTGCAATGAAAACTGCTCCTACTGCAGTGCTGGAGGTTATTCTAAACGTATGTATACCACTCCTATATCTTCATTTAAAGAAAGAATCTATGGTTTACGCTTTCATGCACATCGCAGAAGATAACTGAAACTCCAAACTAGTTCACTAGGATGTTGCGCATGAACTCAACAACAATGAACTACTAGGAGTAACAATTACGGACAAATGTCTTCCAAAATTCAACTTCAGTCACAACTTCATGGTTACATTCCCAGATCGCAACAACAGGGGAACAGAACGAGCCTACATTTGCTAATAACTCTCATGTATGGGTCACAGACGGATCCAAGACAGATGAAGGAGTTGGGGCTGGAGTATACGGCGCTTCTAAGAAAACCTTCATTCACTCGTGCATTAAAAAAAATAACACCATATTCCAAGCCGAAGTATTTGCTCTAGATCTATGCATCAGAGAAAATATAAACCGATCTATAACCAACAAGAACATTTATATTCTTTCAAATAGCAAGGCTCTACTGCCAATCAAGGCTTATGAAATAACACCCACACTAATATGGGACGGCCTTCAACTACTCATATCACTAGCCAGCACAAACAGAGTTCATCTCATTTGGGTGCCAGGACACAGCGGATATGAAGGAGCTGCATCAAACTTTATGATGCCAAGACCATTCATTGGATTACCAATGAGTATGGCAAAAAGCTGTATACAAAATTGGCTAAAAGAAAAGGCACATCATTACTGGATGGAAACTGAAGGTAACAGACAAGCCAAGATATTTCTGCCAAATACTTCCCTCAAAAGAACGAAACAACTCCTACAATTAACTACGAATCAGATTCGAATAGCCACGGGTTTCCTTACAGAGCACTGTCGAGTGAAAAAAAAACATCTCATGGCTATGTTTAAATGTTTAAATGTTTATTCTTTATTTATAGCCTTACACAGTACTCGTAAGATACAACATCTTTTAAGACAGTGTATGGAAATAGCACAAGACAGCACCTATAGAATGTGCAACGAAGACGAAGAATCAGCAGAACACATCTTATGTCACTTTAACTGTCTAATCAGAACACATATCGTTATTTAGGTAAATTCTACCTTGAAGCAGAAGACCTATCGGCAAGCTCACTCAAAAACATCACCAAATCGGGTATATTGAGTGAGCTGTAGGATCAGAGGAAATCACAATACGCCCAATGTGGCCGCAGTGATAAGGTGACCTAATCCAAGCTTTTCAACAATCTACAATCTATATACCCGACACATAGTTCAATAATATTAACCATCTCGACTATGCGGACGATGTTCGCCTATTTCGCGCAGCATAAAGGATTTCAGCTAAATTAAAAGCCAACAGAAGGTTTGCTGACGGCATAAAAACCATCGTCATTTTGTTCAACCAATCCGTTATTGCAATGGAAGATTTAACCCATTCACTGCCACGTCAGACCACATGGACTGATAATTGTCATGCTGCAATTGCCAAGCATTCAAACGACAATTACATGTAATTTGCCAGACAAATATAATGCAAGTGTTTTTAGAAATTTAAGTTTTTGATTGTGATATAAGCTTATAATAGGTAGAGAATATTGCATTACTACGTATTTAGTGTCAGTCCATATGGCCTGACACATCGTTTTTGGCATTTAAAAGTCTTACCGTCAATCCCTAAGGACTGACATTAAAAATCCGGAACATTTTTATAGTTAGTTTAGTTGGAATGGAATATCTCCTGCGACGGGATTCTATGCCTGGAGATGCCAGAAGACACCTTCTTGGTAGGTTACGCAGATGCTATTGCTGCAGTTATCACTGCACGGGACACCGAGGATGCCCAAAGAAGTTGAATCAAGATGTCAGACGGGTGCATCCCTGGGTGGAAAACCACAGATTAAGCCTAGCGACTGAAAAAACGGAGATACTATTGCTAACAAAGAGACGAATTTCCACAAATGTTGAGTTGCAGGAGTGACGCCCATTGATCTTCTACCAGCAGAAAGGAAGTACGTCCACGACAAGAAGACGGAAATATGAGCGAAAACAGCAGCTACAGAAACGAAGCAACTCACGTAGCAGAAGTGGCAAAACAGGTGGAACGCCGAAACGAGGGGAAGATGGACCTACCGGTTCATCAGAGACGTTGCAGCATGGATGGAGCGGGAGCACGGTGAAGTGAATTATTATATCACCCAGTTCCTTACGGCACATGGTTCCTTCAACCGGTACCTGCACGAGATGGGAAAAGTAGAGAGTGCTGTCTGCCAATATGGAGACTCTTTTGAAAACGATGTGTATCACACCGCAGCAGAAAGGAATAGTTTAGAGTCAGAACTATACTTACTTTTCCCTAGGAAATGCCGTAAGCAATATGGTCTCGAGCATCGACATGTGGAGTATTGAGAAGGTTCTGAAGGAGGAAGTAAACATACCCACAGTAAGTTTACCAAATTGATGAACGCCTTACCGGCAAGATATGTGCTATATACCCGCATCAGGAGATAAATGAAAAAGCCAGTCTCCAGAGGGGAAAGAAAACGACACCACTCTAAAGTAATGCTAAAGCAGTTCCAGAGTGGATGGTGTCATATGGACCATATGGACTGACGCGGCATGTTTGGCTAGTTCTAAAACTTTTATTTGGCGACGTGAACCAAATGCAAGTCTGAAGCTGAAGCCAATATACGCTGTCAGCACGCATTGGAACTCGTCTTTGGAAATGGAAACGATTTATTCAGACTAGTATCGCGTGTGGGCAAAATTCGACGGAGTAAAAATAAACAAACAGCGAGAGAATCAACGTTATGTACTTGTTTACAAAACATTTTTTGTAATATGTTCCCGTGCAGGGAAGGCAGAGGGATCTAGGCTCATACAGCCATGAACTTGATCAAAATACTTTCATTTAATTGGTTTAAGTGTTTTGTATGGGTAAATCATGTGTATACGTTCACTTTATTGTACCTGACTTAACGGTAACATGCGCACACAATTTTTTATTTTTTTTTCTGCACATCTATGGCGCAATACCTTTCGAATGATATAAGTTTTATTCCCCACCTTTTATAATAAATACTAAAAAAACGTACGATAAATCTCATGTTCACGTATTAATATATAAGATGTCCACGATCTTCTAGAAGTTAATCTAAAAGAAGTTTACCTGTCACAATCACTACATCTCAATTGAATGTAGCCCAAGATATTATTGGTCTTCTTGGTCCGTTTAAGCAGACTACGAAGGCAAAAATCATGTGACAGCCACTTCAGCCACTCTGCTAATCATGTTAACGATGTGCGAGCAAAAGTTAGGTTCAGTGTCACTGAAAATCACGAATAAAGGTTACTGCGTGGACAAGCTCATTGTTAATAAAATATGTTCTTTGGGGCAAGGGAGGGCGCTTCCGAGAGTAGGTAATTGATTGACATTTTTCACATTAAGATATAAGAGGTTGTGCCGCACCAGTTAAAGAACATGTTTAGGTCAACCTGCAGTGCAAGCGAATTACCATACCAGTGCGAGAAATTTGTTTAGAGGTCCTCATGTCGTCAGCGTAGATCTGTAGGTCAGATCCCGTAATGACAAGCTCCACGTGCATCGTATATAGTAAGAACGAAGAGCACGGGTCCTAAGCGGCTACCATATGGCACTCCTGAGGTCGCGCTGATTGAGTTTGAAACGGATGATCTAAAAAAGGCACTATACAGTCGATCTTCTACTCGTAGATAGAACTTAACCCATAAAATAAGAAGTAGCGCTAGCAAGCTGGGCTAGTTTGCAACACGCATTTTTTCAGGACTATCGGAGGGAATCCATCTGGGTCGGGAAAGCAATCTCCTTGAGAATTTTAATCTTATCAACCACAGACGAAAAAGTAATATTTACTGATGTTAGGAAGGTTTGAGCGCAGCCGTTCATGTAACTAAAGTAGTTCGAATCGGCCTCAACGTTATCATTCGAGAAAGCTTGTCTGAAGAAATCAGCAAAATGATGAGTTATTGCTTTTGGGTTATCGGATGACCGATTTAGAATTTTTAAAGTAGAATGATAGCCGTCAGATTTCCTTTTAGTGTTGATAAACTGGAAGAACCGTTTTGGGTAAAAGATAAGATCGGACTGCATACGATCGATATAATCGAAGCAAAGAGATTCTCATGCAAGAAAAAAAATCATTATAATCTTAAAGCTAAAAAAATCTAAAAAGTCAGACACAGATCTAGAAATTTTGAACTGAGCGAAGTACCTTGATATACGAGTACCAAGGTGGAAAGGAGGTGATTATTTTCGGCAACACACAGTTATCGACGCCAGATGAAAAAAAAAATAGTCTAACTGTCTTCCCAGATTGCTTTTAATACCGCTTATCTAGTGAAGACCAGAGGTCAAAAGACGCGAATCAATTCGAGAAAAGATATATTGAGGATGGTGAAAGCTAACGCATCGAAACGGGTGTGGAGAGCCAAAAGAACTCCCATGGGGTTCGACGCCAGCGATTGAGCCGTCCTTACGCAAGACGTTGAAGTCGGGAGTAAAAAGTTCGTGTGCATTAATATTAGGCGTTGAGTGTTTCTGTTACGTCATAAGGAAGATTTTGGGAGTGTAAGAATACGTTAGTGGTTTAATGCGCAGTGCTCTTATATTTTTGTAGTAAACAGACAGACAGTTCGGAGTAGCTTTATCTGGTTGGGAACGATGTGGACGATAAAAGTTGTTGAAATCAGAACGAGAGCTTTGGAGATGTGACGCGCGTTTGGAGCAAACAGAAGCAACATATGTGGACAGACACCTGACGAGGTGATATGCCAAAGCTCTTGTGAAACTGAACGAAAATTTGTTTTAAGGCGAGCACTTCAGTTGGGAAGCCTTATTCCCGAATAAGGACCATGGTGTTGGTTTTTGTTTTTGCTCTCAACACAGACGGAATCAGTATTGTCGTGCAGATAGGAGAGGTAAAGACGTACCTTTTTTAAAGATTCGGTGGTATCTAAGACGTGACATTATAAAACTACTATCATCTCCAATGCCGACGAGATGTATAGTGAATTTCACTTTGAGTGGTAGCATGGGGTCAAAAAAGGTAGAGGTGCAACGTCGGAATAAGTAGTGGGGGTATAGCAAGAGGTAGCAGAAGTGCTAGGAATATTTCCACAGAGAGAGTCAGATGAAGAGGGGCCGGATTTAGAACGTGGAAGCGTATGAAGTTAGGGAGGTGGTATTTGGAGTAGAATTCAGTTTAGAAATCCTGCGGTAGCCTGAACCAGAGAGTGAAGCTTGATTGAAGAGAGAGTGAAGAAGGTAAGTTTAACAAATGTGGGGAAAAAGCACTACTTGTATTGGAAAGACTAGAATAATAAGATTCATAATTTACATTTAATTATGAGGGGTCCTTCCAGCGCTCGATACTCGATGACGTCATGTAAGAAGACTTCGGTGTTGGGTGCAAAAAAAGCCGATCATATTTCCTGGGCATGTAAGCAATAAAGGAGGAGTGAGATAGTTTACTAATGTTGGGGTGGGAAATCCCACGACCACTGTACGTCGATGCAGAGAGGAAACCCTTTGATGAGGTAGATGACTGTATCAGAAATACTTTTTTGCTTCAGGATCCATTGTCTCCAGGTGTCAGAATGTTTGGGTGGTTTAAAGGGCTTTGGTAGATGAGGTTCCTTTCGCATCATATTCTTCTTAGTAGTAGGAAAGGTAGAAACACTGGGGATGTTTGGCTAAATTTCTGAGGTAACAACAGGGTTGCCTATAGCAGCATCTTAACAAGCAGCATGGTGGTCTCTAGAAGAATCGGTAGAGAGATCTATTTCAGTGGGACCAATGGCCGTGTGAAACTCGTCAAGCAAAGATTTGTTGTTAGATGAATTACCCTCGCACGGCAGAAGATCATGTATGTAGATAAATTGATTAAAACATGAAGTAGAAAATTGACTGGCGAGGTGGGAGGGAAAAAAACACATCTTTGCGGGTCGACTATGTATTTGATTATAAATTCTGAAGACAAACGCTAAGACACTTGAAGACAAGTGAAGACAACAGAAGACACGTAAATCTAGATGAGGACACTTCAGAACACGTAAAGCAAGGTAAAGATAGATGAGGACACGTGAAGATACTTGAAGACGCGACAAGACACACGAAGACGCCTGAAAACATGTGAAGATATGTGAATACGTGTGAAAACAGGTCAAGACAGGCCAAGGCACGTGAAAACATGTGGAAACGCGTGAAAAAACGAAAAGACACGTCAAGACACGCGAAGCCATGTGAAAACATGTGAAGCCATGTGAAACCACGTGAAGAAATGTAAAGACACGTGAATATACGTCACGACACGTGGAGACGTGTCAAGAAACTTGCAGATACAAGTGTAAAATACGTCAAGTCACGTGATAGAAGTGTATAAGGTGTGGATAAGTACGTAGGCGCATTCCTGGCGTCGATTATTCAGGTTTGCGAATCGTGCATGCCAGCAGTCCACGCTACTAGCATCTTTAGAGGATTGCCACATCCCTTGTCGCAACCCAAAAAAAAAAAATGCATTTGACACATTCGTGCATTCACACACATATTCCCAAAACTTACAGATGCACACAAATTTGAATAGAGAGAGAGACAGGACACGTGAAGACATGTCAAGAACTGTGTTCGATTTGAGTTCGAAATTTAGCTTTTAAAGAGATTTCGGTCAGACGAGTGTATGGCTGATGAATGGAATCTCAGTACCGTTTGCCCGATACACAAGAAAGGAGACCCTCAACTACGCCAACTATAGAAGCATCAGTATCCTCAACATCGCATAAAAGATCTTTTTTGCGATATTATGTGAACGCCTGAAACCTTTTATTAACAACCTGATCGTACCATATCAGTGCGGTTTCAGAACAGACGCGATTCAGGCCAACCATCGATCAAATCTTCACACTTCGAAAGATCCTGGAGAAAACCCAAGAAGTCCAAATCGATACTCACCATCTCTTTATCGATTTCAATGACAGGACCTATAGAGAAGAGCTTTATAGAGCCATGTCTAATTTTGACATCCCTGCCAAACTTGTTCGTCTGTGCAGGATAACGATGGAGAACGCTCGCTGCTCCATTAAGGTCGGTAATGACCTCAGCGAAACTTTTGATTTCAAAAAAGGTTTTAGACAAGGTAACGCGCTATCATGTGACTTCTTTAATATTGTACTTGAACGGATTGTGCGGAACTCACAAGCCAACAACGCAGCCACAGTCTATCACAAGTCTGTACAATTGCTTGCACATGCCGACTATATTGACATTATTGGAAGAACTCAGCGGGATGTCACCAGTGCGTTTGTGAGTATTGAGGCGGAAGCGGCCAAAATGGGTTTAGCAATAAACGAGGGCAAAACCAAGTATATGCTGTCAACAAGAAGGGACAACCAACAAACTGGACGGAGCGTCACAGTGGGCAGCTACAACTTCGAGGTAGTAAGGGACTTTGTCTACATTGGCTCTGCTATAAACTCGAAAAACAACATCAGCGCAGAAATCAAGCGAAAAATAACACCTGCCAAGCCCTGTTGTTTTTTGGGCTAATAAGGCAATTCAACAGTAAAGCCCTATCTCGAACTACTAAGGAGACTCTGTATAAGACCCTGATCATCCCAGTCCTGCTTTACGGCGCTGAAACATGGACTTTATTAAAAGAGGATGAAGATATCCTTGGTCGCTTCGAGAGAAAAATTCGTCGTAAGATATTCGGTCCCGTTTGGAGGAGAAGATTCAATCACGAACTATACGAGCTGTATAACGACATCGACCTAGTCAAAAAACTGCGTATTGGACGTCTGAGATGACTAAGACATGTAGAGCGAATGGACACCAACGCTCCGGCCCGCAGAGTCTTCGAATCTAACCCCGAGGTACGACGCAATAGAGGACCTCCTCGCACTGGTGGTGCGTATAAGTTCAAGGGGACCTCGACCAACTTGGAGTGCGCAACTGGAGGAAATTAGCTAAAGACCGAGCTAAATGGGGATGCTTGTTGGTTAAGGCCAGGTTCACCCCGAACTGTAGCGCCACCTAAGTAAGTAAGTAAGATTCACTTCTTTCCAATAATCTTGCTGATGGAGGGGGCATAATTGGCTCCTTTAATTGCCTCCTGCACATAAAACACCTTTATTGATTGATATTACAAAGAACAAATTAAACAGGAAAAATGAGAGCTCATTTACAAACAAAAAAAAAACACTTCTCACTCATTCTCCGTGAAAATATTCTGTGCCAGGTTGCCTTATAACGACCCGCTTTTCTTCCTGACACGCTGCTGTAGCGATTCATTTAATTTTTTTTTGTTTTTGAGTCAAGCTTCAATGATCTGAAAAATAATTGGAGAATACTTGGTTAGTTCCGATGTTACACCGAAATGCAATGAAGTGATTAGTTTTGTGACACTCTGTACAATCTTAATACAATATCAAGAATCTATTTACTAAGCAAAATGACGTTCGAAACAAATTGCACGCAATTAACTTTAGAACGGTTTCAATGAAGAAATTAACCCGCTCCAGTTCAATTAGTGGTGCTATGAAGCTAGTTTGGACACGGCCAGAAAATTCTGAGAGCTCTAGTCGATTTCAGCTCAACGCGCTTACGCCATTTCAGTTTACTACGAGTATATAAGATTAGTCATAGATATTTTAAATCAGTGGCAACCCGGAAAGTTACAGCCTTTAACTTTGGTAGCTCGAGTCCATCACGATGGTTGCAACCAACAAGTGCCGCATAATCTTATGCTTTGTAACCTGTGAAGTGCGGAGCGAGTAGGATATCATTAGACTCCTGTATGCGACTAATATAGGAGCCATCGGAGTTTCGAATTGAACCCAGCTTGGCTGTGCTGTCCTTCTGAAAGACTTTGAGTAGCCTAAGGGTTTCCTTCATATCAATCAGCTCTCCACAGAATTGCCTGCATGATAACATTTTGGGTTTCCTCGCTTCCGTCTTAAAGTCTTTCTGCACAGACTGGCAGTATGTCCAGTCATCCTCTTTGAGAAAGTTCAGAAGTTTCCTGCACAATTTTCTAAGCTCTCTAAGTTCAGTATTCCAACAGGGAACACGTTTGCTTATAGCATTCAATCAAATCGGTTAAATTGTTGACCATCTCTTTCGATCGAGTCCACGCTCCTGCACCTCGATATGTAAGATACTTTTTAATCAAGTGGCTCCTGGTACCCATTCCTTTTCTGAGATTTCAACCTGCTGGCACAAAGGATTTCTCAACGGCTAGCCGAAATCCTATGTTGCAATGATGCAAGAGTTTCTTCTCCCAGAACACACCACTTTGTGATAGACTGAGGTCAATCACTTGCCGCCTCCTGCACGTGATCAAATTCAGCAATATTATTAATAGCAATTTATATCTAAATCATGTCCCAGTGAGCATCACGCAAAAACTACTAGACAGATTCGAATAAAACCATTCTGTACCTTGGATGATTAGTCCCTATCTCCAATTAGAGCTATCATGATATTCCTCAGGGGGATTAAGGAATTTACATGAACAAACACAGAGATTAAGAAGAAAAGAAGACAAAACCAGGCAACATTATACTATGCATTAGAAAAGTTTGAAAAGTTTACCAAAAAATGTCTTTGCTACTTATGGGGCGCAATATAAAATAGAAAGTTGCTGAGGACCTGCTAGTTATTAAATAAATGGGTTTTAACAATATTCCTATGCGTGACGTACGAGTTTGTTCCGCCATTGGTATGCTTGTTTAAATCAAAGTAAGATTGGCCATGCCCACCTTTACTCACTTTATGTGCCCTGTCCCCTTACGAACTGCAATAGCCCCACAGTACATCATTGTCCAAACTTCCGTTGTCGCCACTCCAGTGCTGCAACTTTCTTATTTGTTATTTTGTAGATACAAATGTAGGACTGGATAAAACTAATAGCATCACCTCACGAGATTGTGCACCTGGCAGTGTAGGTATTCTCCTCCGTTTTTGAACTCCACAAAAGCAATTAAGTGCAGAATTCATCCACTTCCTACCAAGGTACTGGCCGAAGGAGCCGATGCCGAAGTTGGAGATGAGGACACACGAAACGGAATAGTGATTGGCACTCTTATGTTTAATTGAAAATTTTCATTTGAGATACAAGTGACAATTAAGATAATTGTTAAGCAATGCCCTTGTAGTTAACATAATCAACATCAACACCAGCATCCTTAGCCTGGGTTATGACGACACGATTTGCAGATTGCACGATGGTATTGTAAATGAATTTGCACCGGCGACTTGTTTTGCCGTTGTTGACTAATTATTGCATCATTTCCGCTCTGTCCCCCGCTGTTTTTAGCAACTGAACCATGGCTACGTGCTTTTCCTTTTGGCATTTCTGTTGTTTGAAACTTTTTTATGGGAAATTAATTTTTCCGGTTGCAAAAAACCATCGCGATGGTAATTTCTTTTGCTTATCATCATTTCATTAGTTTTTTTTTATATTTTTTAAGGGTTGGGGAACAGGAGGGTGTGTATGTAAATATTTTTCTATTACGACCGCAAGGTTTCGCTGTAAAACAACCCTCGCCAGCACATGTGAGCCGATCAACATGGGAGGGTACATTTCGGTAGACGTATGACTTTAACTAAATAATACGATGTCTTAATATCAAAAGGAAGAGCTGCCATCACTACGACCGCAAGTTCGTCGTAAAGTCAAGACTTTTATACTTGGGAAAATAGAATTAATTTTCATAACTTTGGCAATTAAATGGCTGTGCGGGGAGGCTGGCGCCCCGGTACAGCAGTTCAAGACTTTCTTGTTTTCTTTGTGACTGTTTAAAATTGGGTTATCGTTGGGAAGAATCTTTAAAGATATGTGTCTACGCAAAAGAAGCCAAAAGGAAGTTATATAATAAATCAAAGAGACGACTTTGGATATTTAAATTGTCCAAAGAATTTTTAAGATTATCGATATGATATCGTCAAATGGGAGGCGGGTACATACTAGAAAACATAATTTTTTCCTGGCGGCAGTCAAACTTCCACGCCAGTTAATAACATCATCATAATTTTCAATGACCCGAATATGAAGGTCGTGTGGGCAAGGTGAACATCCTTCTCGACCATCCATCACTGACTCCAATATATCAGGAAAAATTCCCAGCCGAGTCGACGGGAGATATGGGAATTAATCCAACTATTTAATCCTTAGTCTGCCACGGCATTCCTGTAATCCAGTTTTTGGACATATGCACATTCTTTTCTAATTTACGGGCACTCAAAGGATTATGAATACACTTAACATGTTTACACACAGTGAGGGCATTTCGTTGGAAAGGATAGATAGAGAGAGAGAGAAAGGTTTTGATGTAGTGGTTTTTGAAGCTCAGTTGTTTATGCTTCAGAGAAACTCCGAGGGTGGCGTCCAGATAACTGGGGAGATTTTTGTTAATTTATGTCTTTATTTCTGATTCACAGCATTTTTTTTTTCACGATAACCGATGTCACAGGCGAATCATCATCAACAGAGCGAAAAATGTTTCCAACCATATGACCAAGCTACTGCCAGTGTTATGCCTTCGCAGTAGTATTCACACAAGCGTTCGCAATTGATCGGACTGACTTAATATATTTCATGAGAAATAAATAAATGCTAACTAACTTTGTGATTTGAACCATGAACCACTAGCGTGGCAATTGACGACGTTACCACTACACCATTGCCACCCCATTGCACTACGTGGGCAAACCATTGGAACACAGATTGTTCCCTGCAATGGATTCTTTTGGAAACTGCCAAGTTTTTATGAGAGTTGTAGCTAGTATTGTGGGCGCCGTGGTGAAATAGTTCCATGTTCGAATCCCAGAAAACACCAGAAAGTTTTTTCACGGTCCCACCTCTCGCGAACGTCTGGCAAACATCCAAAAGTATTGTTGTCACAAGAAAGATTCTCGAAAACAAATTGCCCTTCGGATATGGCACTAAACTGTAAGTCCCTTCATTCGTGTGAAAAAAATATAACGCACACAACACGAGCGGTTGCGAGAGCTAGACCCAGGCACTTGAACAGCTTTTGCGCTAAATATTTATTTAGTTGTTTTTTTTTTTTTGGAACTAATACCAAATTAAGGTCCGATAACTTAGCTTCGACACTAATCTCGGTCATCCATATAAGAGACCGAGTAACGTCTCGTAAAACTGATCCAGCATGGCAGGAGAACTCAGCATTGCTCATTGCATGGCTCCTGAATAAGACTCCTAGATACGTACATTTATCCCACTGTTTCAATGGGACTCCAATACTATACAGAGTGCGCGCGAAATGACCATGACTTCTGATATTTTTTCCTTTTACCTTCATTCCAAAATCATGATCAGAAGGACCCAAGCATGGCTGAATCGTCCGCGAAAAGTAGATAACTAATACTGGGACAACGTAAAAGATATAGATTTAACGCCAAAACCGCGAATAAGGCTTCTGCAGTTTGTTGTAAAGACTGAGTGAACAGAGAACCATTAATCTCATATTCCTACAGAACAATCTTAGGCTTGCCTCGAGCAACCCGATCAATTGAAGTAGTGACTCAGATACATATATGTACTATCAGACCCAATGACGAAAATATGTTTTGGTGTTAAGAGAACTGCCTTGGGATTCACTGACGCAAGGAAAGATAGAGCTGATAGGGAATTTTTCACTTTAATCGACTTAGACTCGCATACCGCTTATGAAATGCTCTCGAAAATCTGAAAGAGCAATGCAATCAGCTGAAAGACCAAGCTCCGTCTTTTCCGTTCAAACGTGGAGTCAGTACTGCTTTATGGGTGAAGTGCTTGAAAGGTGAACACCATCGTTACAAAAAACCTGCAAACTTTAGCTAACCGTGACCTCAGAAACATATTGCGAGTATTCTGACTAACACCCTCATTACGGTTGCCAAAGATCAATTATTGATAGACGATCAAATTTATCAATCAATCGAAAGTTTGGTATTATGTTTGTCAATTGATAAATTTTTCTTCTATTGTGAATAAAAATAAAATGCTTTTGTGAATGGGTATCCGATTTAACATTTGAGTTTTCGCACTCCTTTTGTAGGTTATGTGTATTGTCTTATGTTTGTGGTTCTTTTTTTGTTTGTTTAAAGTTTGCCTTAAAATTTTTTTTTCCGAGGGTAGGTGAAAATCTTCAACAAGAAACTATGAGGATCGACAGCGCGTGCTCATAGTAGTGTGGGATTCTTACCCCCTAAAAAACCTCCCTTCAAAACAGACTTGTTTTCATTTTTACTACAACTAAGTATTCGACTTATCAAGTAGTTTTCATTTCACGTAATAAGGACGTCTGGCAGGGACCTTCCCATTAGCAGTTCTTGCCAGCTCCGCAGTTTAGACGCGGTTACTTATCGCGCTAAGTCTAAAGGTTTGGTTCTTTGTAGACGGCGCAGTAAACTTCTTTCTTCCAAAACTTGGAGGACTGTAATATTTACGTGACTTTCTAGTCTCTTTTATGCTTTCTCTCGTAGTTTTTGATTTTGTCTTCGATGGTTTTAATGCCAAGATCTCTGTGGATATCGCTATTTCGGATATACCATGGCGCATTAACAATACCTCTTAGCACTTTGTTCTCAAAAGTTTGTAAAATTTTAATGTTACTTATTTTGGTACAACTCCAGAGTTGTATACCATATGTCCATACAGGCTTTAGCACTTGCTTATATAAAAGCAGTTTGTTCTCTATATTAAATGTATTGGTTACTTGGAATATTTTCCAAGTAACCAATACATTTCTTTATATTTATTATCTAGTTCTTTGCGTTTTTTCTTTACGTGCGTTTTCCATTTCAGTTTTGTATCAAGTGTCATTCCAAGATACTTAGCCTCGTTTGCAAACGGGATTTGAACCGAGTTTGAAAAGATCGGCAAATTATTTATTTTCTTATAAGTAAAATTTACATGAACAGATTTGGTCTCGTTGAGTGCGATTCGAGAAATCTTTGTTCATTTATTTACCCAATCCAAAGCTTTTCTGAAGTATCTTCGGCCGTTTTTTCTACTGTCAAGATAGCTGTGTCGTCGGCAAATATAGCTAGCTCAGTGCCTTCTACTTGCGGTATATCACGAGTATATAATAGATATAAGACTGGACCACGAACGCTTCCTTGCGGCACCCCAGCCATTATTTCCTTAAAATCAGAATATTTGTTTCCACATTTGACGCGGAATTGTCTGTTCGAAAGGTAGTTCTTCAAAATATTATGTAGGTGCTCTGGCAGAACTTGTCGTAATTTAAACTTTAAGCCTTCGTGCCAGACCTTGTCAAAGGCTTGAGAAACATCAAGGAATACGCTTGAACAAATCTTTTTTTCTTCCAGTGACTTTTCGATTACATGTGTTATTCGATGTACTTGTTCAACTGTAGAATGCTTACTTCTGAATCCGAATTGATGATCCGGAATGAGATTCCTTTCTTCTATTATCGGCTGTATTTGCCTAGTTAATATTCTCTCTAACACTTTGGATATAATTGGAAGAAGCGAAATCAGTCTATAAGACGTTTTTTCATTCGGCGGTTTTCCGGGCTTAAGGACCATTATAACTTCGGCGACTTTCCATTAACTGGGAACATATTCTAGTCTTAGTGCGGCGTTTATAATGAACAGAAGCTTAATTAGAGCTTTTCTTGGTAGTACTTTAAGAACCTCTCCCGTAATTAGGTCGTATCCAGGAGCTTGCTTAGGTTTAAGTTTCTTTATTTCTTCCCTAAGTTCGGTAAGTGTTGCATTTCTTATTACGCTATTGTCCATATACAACGTATTTATATTTTCAATTAGAGCTTGTCCATCAAACGGTTTGAAAGTTTCTTCCAGGTGGGCGGCAAAAGCTTGCGATTTCTCTTTATCATGCCTGGCCCATTCGTCTTGATTTTTCCTAATTGGCGCGGCTTGAATTTGAGGTTTTTAAATACCTTTTATAGCCTTCCAAAGCGCATAAATAGAATCTTTTTCTGCCGTTAAGCTTTCTAGGTAAGTTTGCATTTCATTATTCTTAAGGTCTTTAATAGATCTTTTTAGTGAGTTGCACAAACGGTTAATGTGCTTTATGTTGCGGAGCCCGAGTTTGTTGCCATCTTTTACGCGCTTTTCTCTTCTCCTTAATCATCTCTTTTATTTCCTGCGGATAAGTTTGAATGTAACTGGCTGGGGCTCTCTTTGGTTTGGGAGTATTCTTCCACGCCGCATCCTGTAAGATTTCGACGAAGCGATCTACTTCAACTTCAAGTTCATAGGGCGTTTTAAGTGATACGCTCAGCTCAACATCTGCTTCAATATCTTTTTTAAAGCCATCCCAATTAGTTTTCGCGCCGGTTAATCTGGCCGGTCCTACTTTTGTAATCAGAGCTTCGCTTATCGTCATAATGATTGGAGAATGATCAGAGGAGAGATCAAAGCTTTCTTCAACTTTTATACAGTTGCCAGATATTCCTTTAACAACAAAGAAATCAATCAGATCTGGTACCTTATTTCTATCAGTCGGCCAATATGTTAGTTTACCCGTCGAGTAAAAATCACAACTGAATTGCATACCCGCATTATAAAGCTTTCTACCTTTCTGAAAGGCATACCTTGAGCCCCAGAAGGGGTGTTTCGCGTTGAAGTCGCCAACAATAATAAAATTTGGTTTAAGGAAATTGAAGATGTTTGTGAAATCACTTTCTTCAAGTTTACATCGCAGTGGACAATATATAGACGAAATGTTGAAGGCAAAATGTCTATTTCTAACGCGTACCGTGCTTACTTGCATTGCTTCTAATTCAATCTTTATTTCTGCAGAGTGTTCGATAGATTCTTTTATAAACAAAGATGATCCGCCTCTGGCTCTTTCCGATGGGTGAAAGGCGTGATACACGCTATATCCCCTTATCTTAATATTCGATTGCTTTGTCAGATGAGTTTCACAGACAATCAATATATTTTTCTCGTATAAATATTTCTAACTCGTCGAGTCTTTGTATGAGCCCGTTGGTGCTCTAAGTAAGAATTTTAAGCGTTTCTTTCATATTCTGGTTGAAGTGCGCGTGTTAGGAATGTTGTTTTCTAGTGCAACTAGTCTCTCGAAAATAAGTTTATTTGTTTTGCATTGCTCTTCAAGTTTCGCAAGAATTAGGGAAAAAACATTGGATACATGATCTTCTGAACTACCTCTATCACAGTTTTTCAATGTCGCAACTGGAGCAGGACTCTTTACATTAAAGTTTGGACAGTTTCTTGCTCTGATCTACCGTGAGTTGTCGGCCGTATACATACCCTTAACTGTCTTCGCCGCTTGAGCATAAGACTGCACGCTAATATTCGAAGATTTTGCTTTTGGATTTTTTTCATTAAACGATCTAAAGTCAATATTGACGGATTTTCTATCTTTCGCTACTTTTTTCGTAGCGATTGTTCTGATTGGTTTCATATTCGGGCGCAGGGAATAATTTTAGCGTATCGCGCCGTTTTTGAAGCTCTTTCACCACTTCGCAACCTCGATAGTTCGCAGGATGTTTTCCTTTGCAGTTTGTACAGGTGGCTGGTGTTTGCTTATTTAGGTGACACTCTTCCAAGAGATGTTTACCTGCGCATTGTACACATCGCGGCTCTTTCTTGTAGTAAGTCTGTGTATGATTGAAGCCTTGGCAGCGCTTACACTGCGGGATCGATCTGGAGCTCTTACGCATAGGTTCGATTTTGACCACGATATTTAGAATAGTCTTGATACCATACATAATATCCTTATTTTCGTCTTTATCAAAACTAAGCATAAATAGTGGAAGTCCACGCTTTACCAATTTTTCCTGATCTCCCTCCGACTGTTGCTTCTCCTTCTTGATAATATTGACGGCATCAAGAATTTTAAAGCCTGTTGGAGCAGAATGTCGTCATCATCATCATCGTCATCAGTAGCATCAACGTAATGAACTTTCAACCTTACGTGAATTTCCATGTTTGAATTTGGCGCTTAATTTAGACCAATCACCATATTTTTGTATTGTCCAATTCGCCACTAATTTAAACTTTTATAAAAATAACGTAAATTCTCTCTCAAGCGAAAGAAACTTTTATTTGTAGTTTGTATAAAAACCCTCTTCAAAATAAAGCTTTTGTCAATATATAGTCAAAAACCCTTAGGGGAAACTCTGCTCGTTTTATTCCAATTTCGCTCGCAATTTTCGCTACTTTCGTCGTCACTATTGGGTTAAAACCCAAAAGGTTTCGCTCTATCGTTTTTCGTGGAACTCATCAGAGTTCAAGTTTCGCATCCGTTTGGCAATCGGTCAAACACAACAACCAGGATCTTCCTATTCCTTGCAAAGGGTCAAATAGAGGTCCCGCGGTTGACGGTCGGAAAAGTATCCGCTCGTTCATTTTGGCGCCCAACGTGTTTAAGAACTCAGTGACAATTTTTTATTCAAAAACTCTCACAGAAAATCATTGTATTGTGTAAAAAGTGTAACAAAAAATAAGGAAAAAGACCCAACAAATGCACGCACTTTAATAAACCTATCATAGACAAACTAAGACTCTCATAGAACAATAAACACTTAAGTGATCTGTGAATCTCGTTTCGGTTTCGGTTTCGGTGATCGTGATCGCGAGTGCAAGGTAGCTGAAATACCATCCACATCACAAGAGAAGGAGAAGCTCAACACTATCAGCAGCAGAGAAAGGAGATAAATTTCATTAGTGGGTGATAAGTATAAATCCCCACTTCCAGGTACGTGATACATAGTCCAATTGTTCGAATGTGTGTATACAAAAAGCGAGCAGCTGTTCTGTTCCCAGTTCCTACTACAATTGCATAGGGACCAGCAAGTACAAATTAAAAATCATCAAAAAAGCAACGCACCTTCGATATATTTTGGATAAACTAAAAACAAAATATTATATTTCAAAAATATATATATATGGACATACATAAGAATTTTTTTCAATAAATATACATATACATATCATCTACATCATAACATACATTTAATATTTGAAACAACATCATTGCTGCAATTCAATTTTGCATCAAATCAATTTATTCCGTCGTCGGTGTTGTCGAAAAAAAAAAAAAAAAAAAAAAAAAAAAAAAAAAAAAAATACCACAACCACATTCGACTTGCGTGGGTGTGTATTCGATCGCTTTGAATAATTTTTCGCTGCAACCTACGCCTACCATTGCACTTTTTCGTTTCTCGCTCGTTCGTTAGCTTGTTCTTCTAAGCTTCGTAACACAGACAAAAAAAAAAAAAAATTTTTCTTGTCAGAAGGCCAAAGCTCATTTTACTCTTTGCCAAAAGTGTATGCACATCCACCACAGACCTTTTACTTTTTTTTGTTTCTTTCATTGCATCGATCTTCATTTCGCTTCATTTTCTCATCGTTTGTTGTCTTTTTCGCCGTCGTCGCGGGAGAAGGTGCTTCATCAATCGCATGCACTGAAAGAAAGCTTTCGATTGGAATATTTTAACACAACTTTTCTTGAATGCATCGTTGGATAGAAAACAATTAATCATTCATCGCAATCATTTAATGATATACATATTCGTTTTCATTCTAATTTCCATTGTCTTCCGCTAAAAGATCAGCAAATTTTAAAGTTAACTGCTGAACTCATTTCGCCGTTGGAGTAAGCTACGACATTGTTCTTGTCAAGGAAAACAACTTTCCTACTTCACTTTGGCAAACCCTTTTGGAATAGGACAAATTTGCAACCTTTGCTTCAACTTTGGGTCGTTGCATTGATATAGGCCTTCGTCAATCTCAGGATGGTAGACGAAGTAAACCCGAGCGCTTCGAGTGCTGTAACTAGTTCGCTCGATGAATTGAACCAGCAGCGCTCATCAACAAAAGGAAGCATAACAAGGCTTAAAAATGTTGTGGAATCTAAATCGGATGTTCTAACCGCAGTGGAACTAGAATGTCGTCTAGGAATCTTAGAGTCCTACTTCAAACAGATTCTTGTTTACCAAACCCAAATAGATCGGTTAGCCCCAAAGGATAATGGTCGAGGTGAGCTAGAGGACCTGTACATTTCTTCTAAAACAAAAATTTTATCGCTTTTGGGAAAAGGAAAACGCATAAGTGCAGCTGAAACAACCTTTGCAGTGCCGCAATTAGTCAATCATTTGCCTAAACTTAAGCTTCCACGCTTCAGTGGGAAATATTCGCACTATAAGAATTTTATTCATTCTTTCACGGCAATGATAGATAATGACCCAATTTAACAAATATCGAAAAATTCAATCATTTGTTGACATGTCTGAGTGATCAAGCACTTAGCACAGTCAAGGCATTTCAGGTTACGGAAGAAAACTATCCGAAGGCATTAGCTAGGCTGAAGGAGCGTTATGACAACGATACTATGATATTTTTAGAATATATTTCCGAATTATTCGAACTGCCTAAGGTTCCTAAGGCTAATGCTGTCTCATTAAGGAGTTTGGTTGACGATATCTCGGCTCTTTTTAATTCCTTGCAGTCACTTGGATCGTTTGAGCAAATATGTAATGCAATTATTATATATATTGCTATTTCAAAGGTGGATTCGGAAACACAGTCCAAGTGGGACGAACAGTTAGACTACAAAGATCTTCCTGAGTGGAAGAAATGCGCGGAGGTTCTCAACAAACGTTGCCAATATCTCGAAGTAAGGGATAGCAAGCAACTGAGATCAGAGTCAAGCCAGACAAAGCCTGCTAAGGCAAAGACTTCGTATTCTACTCATCGTTTTCAAACTTCCCTCGCGGTTACTCAACGTGCTTGCGTTTTTTTGTCGGGAAAACAACCATTCTATCTCCAGTTGTACCAGCTTCAATCGACTTACCGTAATGGATCGTTTCTCAAATGCGAAAAAACTAGGGCTTTGCTTAAATTGTCTAGGAAAGGGGCATGGAGTATCGAAATGTCCATCTTCTTATAGGTGCAAACAGTGTAGGCAACCGCACCACAGTCTTCTGCATAGACATCAACATTCGGAGAGTGCCTCTGGAAGTAGGGACGCGTCATCATCGGCAGCTGTGAATGCTGCAGTGGAGAGGAATCATGCTCCAGAGGCCCAGGTCATTTTAGCGACAGCACTTGTGTTGGTAAGGGATTCTTCAGGCGGATTTCAAATAGGAAGAGTTCTCCTTGATTCTGGTTCCCAAGTTAATTTTGTGAATGAGAAATTTGCAAAAGCGCTACAGCTACAAAAACGTAGAACGAGTGTCGATATTGTCGGAATAGTGGTAACGGAAACCAAGATTAGTTTTCAGACACAAACAACGATTCGCTCCAGGTACAACAACTCTGAGGTAACTCTGGAATTCCTTATTGCTCCATCGATAACGGGATATCAGCCTGAGTCAGCGCTGAGCGTCAAGGACTGGAATGTTCCCAGCAACCTAGAACTAGCCGATGAATATTTTTACCAACCATCAAGGATTGACTTGTTGCTAGGTGCCGAAGCTTTCTTCGATCTCCTCCAAGTAGGTCAAATCAAACTGGGACCGGAACTCCCTTCGCTTCATAAAACTTCGCTAGGTTGGATCGTTTCAGGGCGGTATAAAGGTCATCCGAACATAACGAAGAAATCCTGCTGTCTTAGTTCGATCGATACGTCGAAAAGGTCTGGGAAATAGAGGAAATTTCGGGACATCGGTCGAAATGGATGGAGGAGCAGAAGGACTGCGAAAAACATTTTGTAGAAAACATTGAGGTTCTCCCTAGTGGTCGTCTAATGGTTCAACTTCCTTTTAAAAATGATCCAAGCTATTTGGGAACATCCTACGACATTGCGTTTAGGCGATTCTTAGCTCTCGAACGCCGATTGTCCAAAGACAAGACAGGTCAATACGCAGACTTTCTCAGGGAATATCAGCACTTGAGTCACATGACGCTAGTAGAAGACCCTGAATTAGAGAAACCACACTACTATCTTCCGCATCAATGCGTGATTAGACCGGATAGTGTATCCACTAAATTACGGGTGGTTTTTGATGCATCGTGCTGTACTTCGTCGCACGTTTAGCTGAACGGAATCCTTATGGTCGGACCGACAATGCAGGATGATCTTTTTACAATATTACTTCGTTTTCGTTTACATAGGTACGCACTTACAGCGGACATCGTCAAAATGTATCGGCAGGTTTTAGTGCACCCATCTCATCGGAGATTTCAGTTCATTCTGTGGAGGGAGAATGAGCATACACCGGTAAAAACTTACCAATTGAACACCGTGACATACGGTACGTCATCTGCACCGTTTTTAGCCATTCGATGCCTTCAATACCTAGCAGATAAAAATAAGGAAGGTTTTGAATTAGGTTCTCGTGTGCTTCGGTCAGACTTTTATGTCGATGACATGCTGACTGGAGCGGATGATCTGGATATGCTAGTACAAATGCAAGGGGAAGTCGTTACACTTTTGAAGTCAGCAGGATTTGATCTCGTGAAATGGAATTGCAATAGCTCCGAAATAATTAACGTAGTTCAACCCCAGAATAAGGAGATCAAGTTAAATGAATCTAATCTCAGCAGTACCTTAGGCATTGTCTGGAATCCACTCATCGATAAGTTTCTCTTCTCATACAAACCCAATCGATCATTTTCTAAGTTTACGAAACGATCCATTCTTTCGCTTTCGTCATCGCTTTTCGACCCAATGGGCCTAGTAAGTCCCAGCATCATTAAGGCAAAAATAATTTTGCAAAAACTATGGATTGAAAAAGTGGACTGGGATGCGTCAATTCCCCAAAGCATTGATACCGAATGGCGGCAATTCATGCTGGACTTGCAATCTTTGCAGAACATGGCGGTTCCGAGATTTGCTTTGACTCCACACAGGAAATCCTTTCAAGTCCACGGCTTTGCGGACGCATCCATGAGTGCATATGGTTGCTGCATCTTTCTAAGATCCATGGATGTATTCGGAGTGGTTCAAGTCAGACTTTTCGTTGCGAAGTCGAGGGTATCGCCTGCGAAGAAAAAACAGCTTCCTCGGTTGGAACTGTGCGCAGCTCATTTGCTGTCTAAGCTTTGGACAAAGATTAGTACGATCTTCGCAACTGCGCCGTCCGCAGTTTACTTCTGGACGGATTCCCAAATTGTTCTCCACTGGATTTCAACACATTCTTCAAAGCTAAGCACCTTCGTAGGAAACAGAGTCGCTGAAATACAGAAGAACACCATAGATGTCACCTGGAAGCATGTGCCTACACTTCGAAATCCGGCAGACATAGTCTCAAGAGGTTGTGCATTAAAGGAGCTTGAAACTTCAATGTGGTTTGGAGGACCAAGTTTTTTATTGGAAGAGGAGGACAACTGGCCAGCCACTGTCAACATACAGCTTTCTCCAGAAGAGGTCGCTTTGGAAAAGAAGAAAACGGTTCTCATTTGTCAAAAATTGTCCAATGACTTACTCGAAGTAGTTGAAAAATACAGTTCGTACACTAAACTGGTTCGTGTATTTGCGTACGTTCACAGAGTTAGAAGTTGGAGGCTGAATCGAGTTCAACAACCAGGCCTTTTAACAGTTTCAGAACTAAATGACGCTCTTCTTAGAATTGTTCACTTGGTACAACAAAACGCATTTTCGCAAGAAACAAAATCACTTCAGACCAATCGAAATCTGAAAGGGTCCATTAAGTGGTTAAATCCTTTTGTTCAGGAGATAAACGGTCTTCTTTTATTGAGAGTAGGAGGACGCTTGAAGCATACCAACATCCCGGAGGAATGTAAACACCCATTGCTGCTCCCTAAAAACTGCAATTTCACCCACATACTGGTCAGGCATTTGCATCTGACAAACTTCCATGCTGGTCCAAAGGCACTTGTAGCGTTAGTGAGGAATCGGTTCTGGATTGTCAACGTACGGGAAATTGCTCGTCAAACAGTCCGTAAATGCATTCACTGCGTCAAATATCGACCGAAGCTGTTGGAACAGGTCATGGGAGATTTGCCTTCAAGGAGATTAACCCCGTCGCGTCCGTTTCTCGGTTGTGGTGTAGATTTCTGCGGTCCTATTTACACTTACTATAGGATTAGGAGCAAGATTCCTTACAAGACCTACGTGGCAGTTTTCGTTTGCTTCTCGACAAAGGCAGTTCATTTGGAAGCCGTATCTGATTTGTCAGCTGATGCTTTTATCGCAGCACTGAAGCGAATGATAGGTCGAAGAGGTCTCCCTCGAGATATTTATTGCGATAATGCAACTAATTTTGTAGGAGCACAATCTAAACTCGTCGAATTGCGCAACATGTTGTTCAAAAGTTCTTCTCAAGAAATCATTAACAACTTTTGTACTAATACTAGCATAAATTTTCATTTTATACCCCCAGGGCACCTCACTGTGGTGGAATTTGGGAGGCGGCCGTAAAGGTAGCAAAGGGTCATCTCTACCGGAGCTTAAGCGGTGCCGGGCTGACTTTCGAGGAGTTGTCCACAGCACTGGTGGAAATTGAGGCGGTAATGAACTCGCGACCAATTACCCCGATGTCATCCGACCCTAGCGATCTTGAAGCAATTACGCCATCACATTTGCTCATCGGGTCATCACTAAAGGCGATTCCTGAGGCAGCAGTAGAGGTACCAGACATAAGCTTCATCCAGCGGTGGCGGCGAATAAACGCTGTCAAAACTCACTTTTGGCAAAGATGGTCATCTGAGTACATCCATGAATTACAAGGTCGTGCCAAGTGGACGTCTCCGAGCCCAAACGTCAAGATCGGCAGCCTTGTTATCGTGCACGAAGACAACGTTCCACCCCAGAAACGGCTCATGGGAAGAATCACCAACGTCGTCCTTGGTCCAGATGGTCGAGTCAGAGTTGCTGACGTAAAAACAGCGAAGGGAGAATTCAGACGTCCAATCCGTAAACTGGCAGCTCTTCCGTCTTGAAAGGAGTTCTTTCAAAGGGGGCGGAATGTTGGAGCAGAATGTCGTCATCATCATCATCGTCATCAGTAGCATCAACGTAATGAACTTTCAACCTTACGTGAATTTCCATGTTTGAATTTGGCGCTTAATTTAGACCAATCACCATATTTTTGTATTGTCCAATTCGCCACTAATTTAAACTTTTATAAAAATAACGTAAATTCTCTCTCAAGCGAAAGAATCTGTTATTTGTAATTTGTATAAAAACCCTCTTCAAAATAAAGCTTTTGTCAATATATAGTCAAAAACCCTTAGGGGAAACTCTGCTCGTTTTATTCCAATTTCGCTCGCAATTTTCGCTACTTTCGTCATCACTATTGGGTTAAAACCCAAAAGGTTTCGCTCTATCGTTTTTCGTGGAACTCATCAGAGTTCAAGTTTCGCATCCGTTTGGCAATCGGTCAAACACAACAACCAGGATCTTCCTATTCCTTGCAAAGGGCCAAATAGAGGTCCCGCGGTTGACGGTCGGAAAAGTATCCGCTCGTTCAAAGCCTTTGTCTTAAAGGTCGTGCATTACATCTTCTTTAGTGCACGAGGGGTGGAGTCCTCTTGCTACAACACGCAGTGGTCTTTCTAACTTATTTTCATAAGTATACCACTGAATCTTTACGGCATTAAATTTTTTAGATACTGATCGGTAACCGTCGGCATCATCGACATTGATTTTCCACGTATTGTTTCGCAGAGATGTCACCTTAAACTTCGATGCCAGAGTTCCTTTAAGGAGGCAATGCAATTTATTATAGTCCGTAATTCTAACAACGTTTATCGGTGGCGGAGGATGTAATTTTGGTTGTTGTTGCTTTTCTTGTAACTCCTTGCGCTTTTCATTTCTTTGTGGCTCGACTTCCGGCGAGGAACCAGCTTTGCGTTTTTTGCTAGGGCGTTTCTTTTCGATCCAATGCGTTTCACGTTTTAGTTGTTCTTCGTCCGTCTGGTATTCGCGACTAGGTGAGCGATGTGGGCTAACCGTATTTGCTTTTTGTAGGTACCTTTTTTTTGGGGCATTATTTTCTTGCCAGAGTAAATCTACCTATTTCTTAAGCTCACGATAGAGTAGCTCCATTTCGGTAAGCTTGGTACGGAGTACGTCGTTTTCCTCCTGAATGCTTTTTGATTTCGTTGGGTCCCGTTTTTCACGCGCTTGCGCTTCCGGTGGACTTCTTTTTCCGGAGACGTTCGATCTTGTTGGTGGAGATCGAGATACCCTTGTACTTTTTGAGAAGGGATTTATAAGGTGCAATAAATGGCTCTCCCCAGAATCCGTAGAGCCGACCTCCGAAGAGGGTGGATTTTCCAGAGTGCCTGGACTGCCACCTGGGGTATTCAAATCTTTTGTTTTGTTCATTGCATGTTTTTTGTATACGCCATACTCGGTATACGGAGGGTGGATTTTAGTCGCCTCTTACGACAGGCATGCCTACCTCGGGTATATTCTAACCCCTACCCGAAGGGGTAAGTATTTTGAATTAAATAAATTTCGGTGTTTCTTAATAAATATTATGTTTTCTTAGGAGTAAAGTTGTTAGCAACAAACAACAGCCAGGAAGATTGGTGGAAGTGATGGAAGAGTACCATGAAATCGCCAAGGGAATATGCACTAAACCTGCATTGAGGAACAAATGGGAGGAAATCGCTGTTCAGCAAAGAGTAAGCATAACATTATAATGTACAATATTGTTTGAATAATTCTAAAAAAAATGTAGGTATGGGCTGATTTGAAGTGCAAAATAAAGAAAAAAAAAACCAAAAACAAAATAGAAATGACTGCAACTGGTGGTGGGCCAAGTAGATCACACCAACTGACTGACACTGTGGAAGCAGTCGGCTGTCTCATGACTTCGACTCCTGTGTCGATCCACCTGGACAGGAATTTGGCATGCAATTGCCAAATTTCATTGGTGAAGCATTTTAAAAAGTTAAAGTTGCAGTGCAGTCACCGAAGCCTACCCGCAGAGATATATCATCAAAACACAAAAATGATAGCAACCGACTGATTTCGTTGGAAAAGCAGACATCAGCGCAGGAGAAGTTCTACAGTAGCATGATTAATATCATGAGTGGTATTCAAGAAAATTCACTAAATATGGAAAGATGTGTTCGTGATATAAAGTATTATACAAAAAAAAAATCTTCCTTTTATCAGCGAGGATATGATCCGAAAATAAGGGATCATAACCTTCCCGCTTCACCGCATTTTTACTGATCCGCCTGTGGGGTTTGCCTATACAAAACAAAAAACATATAATCTAAAAAAAAAAAATTAAAACTATGATTCGCTTTTGTTTTAAGTACATATGTACATGTGCACATTGTTATTTCTTTTAATGAATTTTTGGTTTGTTTTCTTATTAAGGTTTAAGTTCATAAGTATAAATAGAATAGGTCATTAATTTGTCATAAATTCATTTATTGAGTATGAAGTAGTTTTTCACATAAATCTTGCAATTGAATCTCTTATTCGCTGCCTTCATTGAATGTTAAGTTTTCAGAATCAACTTGCCGTCAATATCGGTCAATACATCTACGAAGGCTTCCTTCGGAATCCGGAAGTTCTGCAAAAAGATGAAACCGAACTATGTTAGTGCAAACGAGTAAAAGGATTACGATTGTGCCAAATCCGATGGGTTTGAAGCTTCCCATAGTTCTTCCCGCACACTGGCATGGTCCAAAAATCGCTTTCAAAAAACAGTTCTGTTCTGGACATTTTGTTTCTCAGATGCTTCTTTTCAAATGAAAACAACGAATAAGATTATTTGTCAACGAGAAATATGTTTGACAACGATAATACCAAGCTTATCGATAGAACTATTTACAATGGATCTAAAATTCACTACAAATTCACAGCTGATCAAAAATATTGATAATTGATCACGATAATACCGATTTAACAAATTATTTGATAATTGACAATTATCGTGTTGATATTTGACAACCGTAATAAGGGTGTAAATCCCATGGCAAATGAACAGCTACTTATATGCGAGAATGGACTAGTAACGTTTACATATGCAATTATTCAGAAGAGAAAGTGGCAACGGATTGGTCACACTCTCCGAATGGCCGACAATTACAGAACAAGTCAGGCTGTGCAATCGAATCCGCTTACCCAAGGAGGAAGAACAGCTAGTCACCTTAAAGGTACTTGAGATAATATGCTGAAAAAAGATGCACGGCAGTTGGGGAAAACCTGAAAAGGACATCGTCAGGAACCGAACACGAAGCCGCATAGTGGTGATGACTGAGGACCAACTGGTAAGTACTCGTAAGTAAATTTGTATGAAAATGTCTTTTCACTAGCAGCCTGTATAAATTATATTGTAATCAAGGCTCACATTATGGTACACCACTGTATTTAGAGATAAAGCAATTGGCGTTCTGGGCCTGTATAATACATTACTTTACTTCAAGTCGTTGAAGAGTTTTTCTCGTCTTGAGCACCCTTTATATTAATCAATATGTGACTCTGTAACTTTTTGCTACACTCTTTTGCTACAGAAAACAAGTTCTTAGTGGCGGCACTGCAAGGGAATTCGAACCTTTGACCCGAACCCTTACCACGCAATCGTTGATGGTAGAACTAGAAAAAACATTCAGTCGACCAGAATGGAAAGCTTTGGCGTCTCAAATAAGGACTCTTGGACGTTCAAAGTCTGATAAGTAAGTAAGTTGTTCAACAAACGCATTGCTTGATTCCATACGAATGAAGAATATTTTTTTATGGTCTAAAGGTTCCACACTACAACACTGAACATCCGAAGTGTTGGTTTAGGTACTAGACATACCTGGGTACCTCACATATCATAACGCATGAGGCAAAGATTATTATTATTATTGGAAATTAGATTTCCGTGCTGAACACATTTAGCATTGTTGGTCCATTCATCATAATCTAATTATTGCCTTGAATCTAGTTAATAAAGATAATAAAAAGATAAAATTCAAATTTGATTCACTTTTGTGCAGCCAGTAACCTACAAGTATGGCGTATACGCAACACCAAATTTTGCTTGCCATCAAAACCGAAAATTTACCCGCAAATTTCAATAAAAACACTGCAAATTGCGGGTTAAAAAATCTTTCCATCATTTTCAGAACCTAATAATCGAATAATATTTACCATTGCCACCGCAACCATCGCCATCATGACTCTAAAGCAAAACCCGCTTCGCAGCCACGCAGTCAATCATAAACCAAACAAAACGCTCTGCTGCAACTGAACAACAACATGATTTGCTTCTAACACCCATGCCGAGGCATTACACAGAGCTAGGTGCTAATGAGCACAACCAAGCCCCATGCCACGCATCCATAACTAGAAAATACAATAAATTTCGCGATCCATAAACACCGACGCTGACTGGCTGGCGAAATAGCACCGGAAATGTTCGGCTTCTCTGTATTTTTTCCCCTAGACATAAACGCTTTAATTAAATGAAAACCCCAACTCCAGCCTTCGACTAACAATAATCATAATAGCATCGGTGAAGGAGATGGTTCCAATGGTGGTGATGCAACTAAATAGGGTCTGTGCTGCTCACGAGATGCACCAGCAGCAGCAGGAGTGGCGCTGGAGTTGCACCAGTCGTCAGTGTTGTTCCGCTTTGTTGTTTTAGAGTTTACCACCACTGACAATGCAAATTTATTTCGGAGTGGCTAGTTGTGTATGTCCTTTAAATTATGAATTGCATGTCGATTTGAGTGCAGGCGGCGCGCCGCATTGTAGAAAAACAGGGAGTGCATCGACTAGGGGCGCCGCCACCCTTCAAATCGAGTTGCTGGCCTTGTTCATGTCACTGCGTGATATGCTGCATCTCACGATTCATTGTTTCTGCTTGAAATGGGATGAGGGAACCGCACTACGTGGGTGGAGAGAGAAAGCAGTCTCACGAAACGTGATCATTATAAAGTACTCGTACATGACAAAGTTTCAATAATTTCCGCTGCAGAAATTATCGCCTTCGGGTTATGAGGTACTGATTCGAGGACTAATTAGTTGGATGGCATTGCTTCGGTTTGGTGTTGATTGGTAGCGGGTCATATTTTAGGCGTCGCTTGGTTTTGGATTAATGATGGAAAGCGATGAGGTTTGGAATAGAAAGACAATAACAATCAAGAACAAGAGTTCCTGCTACGTTTGGATTTCGAACGAAAGGCTTTTGTTTACGATTGCAGTAAAACTCATATTTCTGCTTGGAATTCTGTCAGCCACTAGCTGCTTTGTCATCGTCATCTACAACCAAGATCTGGTCCTGGTGTCCTTCAGTAATTCTTTCTACCGACCCAAATTCTGGCCGATGTCATCCAGTTTGGTATTGCTGAGTTCTAGGCACCCTGCTCTATACAACCCATTAAGCGAAGGTATGGTCTGCCTCGCTGTGTCGTATTCCATAGATCCTACCACAAAAAACATTCCGGGAATTCTCCTCTTCATGCGAGTAAATACCCAGTCTATTTCTAGGGTAGGTAGGCATGTAGGTGTGGTGGTTCTTCTTAATTAGCACTAGGCGCCGTTTTGATACATCAAAACTCGTGTACCTAGATATAAAAGGTGTGTTGGTGTGGAGTTTAAAAAGATTATTAAATCTTTAATGTTTCTCTCTGAGACTTCCTCAAGGGAATCGAAAAAGGGTTTTCCAAGAGCTCATTGTCTGGCTGTAACTAGTGTCGGTCAGGTGCATAAAAAGTGGATAAGGGTTTCTTTCTCAGTAGTGACATTGCAACTGAGACAGTGTGTATTGTGTGGGATACCTAGTTTGACCGCATGGTCTGCTATAGGCCAGTGAGCCGTGGTGGTTGCTGTTATCCTGGCGATGTCCCTACGCGGTCGGTTGTTTTTAATTTGTTGTAGTTTGGCCACATATTCTAGATATAACACAGTTTGTTAGCCTAGTCCATCTGAGGTTGGCTTGGGCAAGGAATTTTGAGCATATTTCTACTTTGACTGCTCCAAGCGGAATCTGAATTGATTCCGCAAGAGAACTGTGGAGGGCTGAGCCTTGCCTAGCCAGTTCATACGCAAGTTCGTTTCCATAAACGTTACTGTGCCCTGGAACCCAAAATAGCCATCTAGTGAAGCTAGCTCATTTTGGCATTCAAGCACCAGCTTGGAGGATGTAGTAACCGATGCAATGGCTTTGATGGCTGCTTTGCTATCAATAAAAATAGCGTTCTTTTGCCTGGGCGTTATATTGGTGTATGTTTCGATCTGATGGCAAGCTTCCCAGACAGCGAGTAATTCTGCCTGGAACACACTGGCAGAATCCGGGAGCCTAAATGATTTCGAGATGTTTAAGGATTCGGAAAACATGCCCGCACCGGCTCCACAGTCCATCCACAGTCTATGTAGATTGTTACGTCGAAATCCTTAATCACCTGTTCATCTTGCCATTCTGAACTTGTGGGGAATTGAACGTCGAAGCGCTTTGTGAAATTCAATTTGGGTGTCATGTAATCTGTTGTGGACAAAATGTGTTCTCTCGGCAGAGAGTTTAAAATGTAACTATGCCCATAGGGTTTTATAAACCAGCACCCAGACTCTCTGAGTCTGACCGCACTGTGTGCTGTGATGTTTATTATGTGTAGATCTAAAGATAAGAGATGCAAGAAGACTGTTAGAGCATTGGTCGGGGTTGACCGTAGGGCGCCTGTGGTGCCTATGCATGTCGTTGGCTGCCACGGCTGTGTACATCCATAAGGTCAATTTTGGCTGCAGTCCCCACTTTTTTCCGAAGGTTTTGCTACAAGCATAGAAAGTTTTACATGCCTTCTTTACTCGCTGTTCTATGTTTAGCTTCCAGTTAAGTTTAGGATCTAGGATAACTCCTAAATACCTAGCACTGGACGATAAGGAGAGCGGTTGGCCATTTAGCCAAGGAAGTGCGAAGTCAGGTATTTTGGTTTTAGTAGTGAAGAGCATCAGTTCAGTTGTGCTGGAGTTGACACGGAGACTACACTTTTTGTCCCAAGCGCTTACTTTGCTCAAAGCATTTTCCGCTATTTCGCTTATGACGGAGAGAAACTTTCCTGACACTAGTACCACCATATCGTCTGCATACCCGACTACCTTAATTCTTTATCTGTCTAATTTAAGAGGATTTTATTCATGACTATCAGCTGTAGTAGAGGTGAGATAACACCGCCCTGGGGTGTTCCCTTACTGGCAACTTTGGCTATATTGCTATTGGCTAGTGTTGCCCGAATAATTCTATTGTTAAGCATAAAAACGATCCATTGACTTACATTGCTTTCCATTCCCAGATCCGTAAGGGACTCTAGGATTACTTCAGTGCGTCTTTTTCTTCTTCCTTTTATCCGCGAGGCTATGATCCGAAAACAAGGGATCACAGCCCTCCCACTTCACCGCATTTCTACTGATCCGCATGTGGGGTTCGCCTATTTGACCTCAGAAAATACCGGCAGGCCTGCCAAATTTTGGATCACTCGGTTACTGAGGCCAATGAAATGCCGATGTCGTCGCATTTGTCTAATCCAGGCGTTTATAGGCCTGCCTCTCCTTCCTCGCGATGTCTTTGGAACGTGCATAGATATTGCCTTTCTAACAGAGTTCAAATGATCTCTTCTTTGAACGTGGCAATACCAGCTGAGCCGGTCGCGCTCTAATTTTTGGACGATGGTTTCCTTGATGTGAAAGCTTCCATGGATCTTCGAACTTCTTATTCGATCAAGCTTTGTCACTCCTGCTGTCATGCGAAGAATCTTCATCTCAGCTGCCGTTAATTTACTCTCATACTTTTTATACATCGTCCAACATTGTGAACCGTATGTGAGCGCTGGACGTACAACTGCGGTGTAGAGCCTTCCTTTCAACTTAGGTGGCATTTTTCTGTCACAGAAGATAGCGGAATTTTCTCGCCACTTCATCCACCCTACGCTTACGCGATGATTGATGTCGTCATCACAAGTTGCTTTGCTATTGATCATAGATCCCAGATATTTGAACTTTTCGCACTTGGGAAGATTACTTCAGTGCGTATGCTATTTAAAACTCCTTCTATGTCTAGGAAGGTAGCTAGGGTATATTTTTTGTAGTGTATGGAGTTTTCTATAGCGTGCACTAGCTCGTGAAGAGCTGTCTCTGTTGATCTACTTTTGAGGTATGCGTGCTGAGCTTTGGAGAGGGATGGTTCTATTTTGCTTCGCAAATGGTTGCCCAGGAGTCGCTCGAGAGCCTTCAGTACGAAGGAAGTTAGACTGCTTGGTCTGAAATCTTTCGAGTTTTCATGACCGCGTCTACCTGTCTTTGGGATAAAAACCACCCTCACTCCTATCCATGAAGGAGGTACCAGTCTATTTCTCTGTAATGCTCGTATAATTTACGAGCGGTACTGAGAACCACTCTCACTCGTGTCCAGGAAGGGGGTGCCAGTCTATTTCTACTTCATCTATTTCTCAGTAACACTCGTATAATTTAAAATAAGGTGGTCGAGGTCCCCTTGAACTCGTGCGCGGCACCTACGGCGATGATTCCCTCTACTGCGTCGTCCCTCGGAGTTAGATTCGAAGACTCTACGGGCTGGAGCGTTGGTGACCATTCGCTCTACATGTCCTAGCCATCTCAGACGTCCAATACGCAGTTTTTTGACTAGGTCGACGTGGCTGTACAGCTCGTATAGTTCGGGATTGAATCTTCTCCTCTAAAACCTGTCAACGCAAACGGGACCGAAAATCTTACGAAGAATTTTTCTCTCGAAGCGATCAAGGATATCTTCATCCTTTTTTAATAAAGTCCATGTTTCAGCGCCGTAAAGCAGGACTGGGATGATCAGGGTCTTATACAGAGTCTCCTTAGTTGTTGTTTCAATGACTACGTTTACCGGGAAAATCCCACTGTTCAATAAGGAAAATTGTTGTGCGTGGAAGCCACAAATGGAGGCAGTTTTGCACAAGAATCGTCTACTAAAAATTGTGCAAGGGTTGGAGGTTAAACCGAAAACAGTTGCTGGTAAAATTGAGGAATGCAACATCAAGAATATGGATGCTAGATGCGAGCTTATAATTGCTATGAAACCCGCCCAATTGTCGCTCATAAAATCATTTACTACGTCTAATGAACTTTGTGATATTTTGAAGACCACGTTCGACCGAAAGGTAACTCGACAAAAGGTGGAGGAATTCCGTAAGTTGGTCAACTTCAAAATGCTTGAAGATGAAAATTTGGAACAATATCTCATTAAATTTAATTCAATTGTAACTCGCTTGCGGGAGATGGACGCGAATCTGGATGACGAGCTGTTGGTGGTGCTGTTGCTGGATGGATTGCCGGAGAGCTATAAGGGCATACAAGCTGCTTTTGATACATGTAATAAGTATCCAAAAATAGATGTGTTGCGTGCCAGACTTCTAGAGGTGAGCGATAAAAGGAAATCAACAACTGGTTGTAAAGATGATGCACTTAAAGTCAAGTTTCAAATGAAGAAACCACATGAACAAAACCTAGTTTTAATTACAATTGCCATCGATGTGGACATAAGGGGTACATGAAACGAGATTGCCGAGTAAATATTCCAAGGGAAAAACTGCGGTTTGTTGAATATATTTTACATGAGTAAGGTTTCATTGCAACAGAATTTGAACAAAATGCACGATTAAAGGAAATTTCGCAGAAGGTTAACTCAATGGACAATAGACAGAACAAATTGGTTTATAGATAGTGGAGCCACCTCGCACATGTGTTGCGATAAAAAATTCTTCATACATTAAGACACCGATTACTTCGGGAAGGTGCAGGTTGCGAATAAAAAATCAACAAATGTTGAGGCCATAGGAACGATTTAGTTAGAGATAATGGTAAACAGAGAACGGCGAACAATATGTTTTTATCGTACTCTCTATGTTCCAACTTTGAGGAGTAATGTCATTTCGACAAGTAAGGCAACTGACAATGGATGCAGAGCATTGATAGAAGGAGGACGTGCACATTTGTTATGTGATGATATGCTGATAGGCTGTTGATACGAGCAGAAGCTTTTTTTTTATAATTTGCACGCACTCAAATACCTTTAACATGTTTACACACAGTGCGGGCGTTAGGAAAGGATGGATAGAGAGAGAGAGGGAGAAAGATTTTGGTGTGGTGGTTCTTGAAGCTCAGTTGTTTATGCTTCAGCTATTCTACGGGGGCGGCGTCCAGATAGCTGGGGAGATTTTTGTTATTATTGTCATTGCTTGTGATTCACAGTACTTTTTTCCCGATAATCGATGTCAAGGGCAAATCATCGTCATCAACAGAGCGAACAATTTTTCCAGCCACATGACCAAGCTACTGCCAGTGTTATGCCTTCGCAGTGGTGTTCGCATAAGCTTTCGCAAATGATCGGACTGACTTTATATACTTCAAGAGAAATAAATAAATGCTTGCTGACATCAGGATTTGAACCATGAATCATTAGCGTGGCAATTGACGACGTTACCACTACACCATTGCGACCCCGCCCATCCACCCCCTTTGAAAAGTAGCGGGCTGTGCACAGTTGTACTAGCATGTAAATGGGTTGCCAAAGTTCGGGAATAATAAAATAGATTGCAGTGCATGCATTAAAGGAATGCAATCGAGGTATCCATTCCCAATAAAAACAAAAAAGTCTTCTAAGCGGATTTTATGCAAATTATGCAGTCCCGTGAACGTCGAATCAATAAGCAAAAGCCTTTATTTCGCTACATTTATTGATGATTATTCTCGTAAGGTCTTTGTTTACTTTTACATGTTGCTGTTGAGACACAAAAGTATCAGACGCTAATTGGATCCCTAATGCAACTTGCAGTGTTCAGCCGACCTGACGTTGCATTTAGCCCAAATTGCCCAAAACCATTAAAAACAGCATTGGAATGCTGCTCTACGACTGATGCAGTATCTTAATTTCACAAAGCATGCATGATTAGTCTATCAAAAAACTGGTTTACCTTTGATAGGCTATGTTGACGTGAGCTGGGCGGAGGATATAATAGATAGGAAGTCTCCAACTTGTTTCTGTTTTATACTTCCAGGTGCCGCTGTCAGCTGGAAGTATAAAAAACAGCGAACAGTGGCAACGTCTAGTGCAGACGTCGAGTATATTGCACTATCCGAAGCTGCAAAATAAGCCTATTCATTACGTTTCTTGATAAAAGAACTAAAGGTTGCTCCAGCAGACCCTACTGCGAAAACCAGGGTGCACAACAAATTGCAAAATATGGGGGCAAGCAGACACAAACCAAGCATATAGACTATAAGTGCAATTTCATCAGAGAGGCGATCGAGAAGGGTGCAGTTAACATCGACTATCTTCAAACTGAACTTATGGCAGCTGATGCACTGACAAAAGCAGTCCCAAGCATTTATTCTGTTTCCGGAAATTTGGAATAGATTTCGAATTCAAATGTTGACGAGAAGTGTTGAAATTAACAACATTTTTACTCACCATAATTTATAACCATTGTGGTTAATGCTTAAAACTGCTTTTATATTAAAGTAAACATACTTGTAATCTACTACAACTTTTATTTTTTACTTATTAAACTAAAGTCAATTCTTCCTTTTTTATCGGAAACCTCTAATATTTTAGACAAAAGTCTATGAATAGGTGGTATAAGGGATGTTATACAATCTAATAGAATGTTATTTCAGACATTTTTCCATCGCCTGCCCCGAAGGTCAATTGTTGATTTGCCTGCAATGAAGCCACACTAGTACTGGCCGATGATGGCTCTATGCTATGGGGCTACCTTATATTGTAGAATAGGGGGAAGTATCTTACAGCAGGTACTCACCAATGTTATGATGCCTCCTTTCTTGTACATCTGCATATGATGCATTTACCACAGTTTCCTGGCATTTCCTCATGCTCTTATACGTGAAAATGAAGTAATAAATTGTATGGTGTGAAGCTGTTCCTTCATATTTCATCAGCCAATCAGGTATGCCATCGGCTGTGGCTGTAGATGTTTTATTATGTTTGAGCCGTATTATGGTCTTCTGTACCTTCTTCTTCTTCTTCCTTTTATCAGTGAGGTTATGATCCGAAAATAAGGGATCACAACCCTGCCACTTCACCGCATTTCTACTGATCCGCCTGTGGGGATCATGCCTCCTGTACCTCTTCCATTCTTAGTAGCGGTAGCATGGAGTCTTTGTCTTGTATTGCTGGAGCCTCCTTCTTCAATGAGCTGACCATTTAGCAATTCATAGAAGTGCACTTCAGGATGCCTTCAAAGCTCCCTATGAATCCTTGAAGTATGTGCAGCGTCATGTATATTGCGTCATGCCTCGTCGCGCATGGTGCGGTCCTCGCTCTCTTTATTGGTCTAGTTTAAAGTTTCGACTTTTCTCGCAGGCTGCCTTCTTCCGTCTGTAAACTCTCTGGATCTCACTGCTTTTCTCTTCTTTTCTGAACTCTTTATATTCGTCTTCGCGTATGCGCGTTCTATGAGATTGCTGCAATATTCTTACATTCACAAATTTTCAATCTGTGCCTAGAAAGGAGTCTGAAATACTAATGACAGTGTAGTCTTAAGGCGTGTCCACGTGTCTTGTACACCTGGCATTTTGGCTCCATGGCGTTACTACTCTTCTCTTAGATGCTCATACTTCTTTGACTCGTTGTCCATTGCCACCCATGCAAACTATGGGTGCTCATGTACTACCTGAATACCGGCTCCCTACCTATTTTTGCGCCCAAACCCCCAAGGATGGTTTTAAAGTCATAACTTGTCAGACATTGATGGCCATAATAGTTCTACTCTGCTGGTCCGCAACAAGCCTACCTCGAGCATATGATGTTTTGTATGACAGGGACTATCATGATCATGTTAGCTGACAGGAAATAGCGATAGTGGTTTAGGATATCTAAGATCTATCCCTCTGGTAGTCTTCTCCTTTAACGAAGCGTTGAACATTTACTGATAAAATGGAAACTTCGGGAGCTTTCAGTTAATACGCCATTTAGATTTTTATTTTTTTTTAATCTGCTATTTAATGAGCTACTAGTCAGATCAGATCAGGTTCTTATTATTAATTGTGTCACACGGTAAGGTGCAATATATTTACAATAAATCTATCGTTGTGTTACTAAGTGACAACAACTCTTACTACTAACTTAATAAACGGGCTCCTAATCAATTTACAGTGTCTGCTTGAGACACCGCTTCTTCCTTCCATCCTCGTCGATACCAGGTCCACAGCTTCCAGTTATGCAGACCAAGTTTCCTGGCATCTGCCATTATTTTGTCGTCATTCCAGAGGTTCGATGGATTTCGTCGTCTCAAACCTGGGGGGATGGGATTCGAATACTCTCTTGCCTGGATGAACGTTGTTCGATGTGGCCAAGCTAATGTGTCGATGTACTTTAGCTTTTCGGACTACATCAACATCTTGGTGGAGCTCCTCCACTATTCGCCTTCCTTCATATGGGACCTAATATCCAACGAAACACTTTTCTCTCGAACGGGTTTGAATATTGACTCAGCTTTCTTACTTATCGTCCAGCACTGCAGCCTTATAGCAGGACTGATAAGATTAGCTTTCTGCAGAGCATTGGTTTAGTCCGTCGAGTTAAGAGTTTTGAGTTGTTTTGTCAAACGAGTTAAAATCATCAACAGTAACGTTCCGTCCTAAATTTTGGACCGATAGACTTTGTTTTGTTAATAACGTACTTTATCCTCATTTACTCAAGACCAACTTATCTCACCTAATCTTAAATTGCCGTAAATGCATCTCTGCCTCTATTTTACGGCACCATACGATCTCCCGATGATGTCTATAGAATATGCGTACCTCACCAGCTAGACGGATTTGTGAAAGGTAGTGTCTTCCGTGTTAGCATCCAGTCTGCGCACAATCTGTCCTACCACGAGATTGAAGAAATCACCTGGCAGAGCGTCTCTTTGCCGAAATCCGGTGTAACTTTGCAATAGTCCAGATGAGTTGCTTCCAAATTACACAGAGCATCACGTACTTCCCAGCGCTACGCGACACAGTTGAATAAGTTTTCCAGTCTAAAACAAGCTCTCAAATTGTCTCAAGTTTCACTACGGGGATGTCCTTTAAAGCACACCGAGAAAACATCGCCACACCACCGTAAATCACTGTTTAAAGAAGGGGAGAGCTTGCCCAAACCTACGAGCCCTGTGCCCACCTACAATTACGCAGCAGCCTACGAAAAAATTGGTGTCATTCCTGATGACTACCCTGACACTATCTGGATGACACTAAAAAAAAGAAGAAATATTTGGCGCAACAGCTCTTTAAGTACCATGGCCTAGCTTCTCGCAACCACTTGTGTTGCGTGCGTTATATTTTTCACACGAATGGAAGGCACCTACAGTTTAGTGCCATATCCGAAGGGGAATTTGGTTTGAGAAGCTTTTTCGTGACAACAATACTCTCTGATATTTGTCATACGTTCGCGAAAGATGGGACCGTGAAAAAACTTTTTGGTGTTTTCTGGGATTCGAACTTGGAACCTCACGTGCAGTGGTCCGACACATTAACCACTTACGCCACGGCACTTACGCAGCTGAGACTAGTTGAAGACGTTATTTTAGATAAGATTGACGAGTTATCCATCAAGCCATAGTTCTTTGGTTGTAACTTCAAACCAAATGCAAAAACAAGACTGCGGTGGACTAGCTCTAGGCAATGGTGTCCAGGCTACAGATCTGATAAGACGCACGACTAAGAACTGTGGACGAGGGAGAAGTTCCACGCCCATAAATCCTTGTTTGGTACTTTCCTCGCAAGGATACTGCATCAGAACGCAATCTAGGCATCATCAAGGGACAGAACGGAGAATTTCGAGTCGATGACTGGAGAGTATTCAATAGAGTCCAGACAGCTTCTGACAAAATCAAGCACAATGCTGCTAAAATCCACTAAGCTACTAGCGTACCCAAGGACTCCAGGGACAAACAGAGAGTAACCAGCGCCACTGGAGTCAATCAGAGCCCCTGCACCAGCGCCGGGTAGGCTATCGACAAAGAGAAGCCGAAAGCCGTTGAAATCCCTAAAGAAACTAGTGCGTCCTCAACTAGTCATCTATCTAGACAAGCGACGTCCTCGGCAAAAAAAAATAAAAATAAAAATGTCCACCACCCAAGGAGACGTCTTTGATCCTCAGAAGCTAATCGAGAAGGAGCCCCTACCACCATCATCAGAGAGCCTGTGGAAATAAGATAGAATAAACCCAAAGAGAGTTGGAAAGCAACAATACTATGGTAGTGACAGTTCTATCCAATGGAACCGTTTATCTCAGGATTGCAGAAAACCTGGCGATCCAAGGGCAATATGGTGCAGAACAGTCGAGAAGGAGGCACGGCAGATGGTTAGGTTAGGTTGATAAGTGTCTTGTGAAAAAAAGAGTCACTACTAACATAGACCAACAGTTCGGGTCCACCGGGCCCAATTTTTAACACTGGAAACCCTGGAAAAATTGTCCGCTGTAAGAACCACTCAGTTAGTGATATGAATCTTAGGACCTAAGTGCTCCAACTCCGAGAAGAAGTAACAACAAATAGTCCTCATTCTTTTAACGTATAGGATAATCACACAGCAGGTGATGAACAGATTTAATTTCTTCTTCGTCCCTGCAACTTCTGCAATAGTCCTTGTTAGCACGGCAGTTAGGAAAAAGGTTGGGAGAGCTGAGACACATTGCCAGAAACCGTACACGATAGCTCGTAAGCGTAGTAGAGGCCCTAAAGCCCGCAAGGGAATACAGGACATAAGTAAGTAAGTACTCTCAAGCGAATGTCTATCCTATAACTTACGTTTGCATTTTTATTGCACTCCAACGTGTGTCTATGCTATAACTTTCGCTTACATTTTTGTTACACTCGAGCAATTAACTCTGCCCTCGCCAAACAACTTTCACTTCGGAAATACACAACTAATCTGCACCACACCTTTCACTGAGATTTACAATAAAACTATTTTACCTAGAACCACCTACAGCACAACAATTCAGAGGTAAAAAGGGCTATTATTTGCACAATCCCTTATATAAATCAATATTATCATGCAACCACAAATCCATTTCCAAAAATCCACATTTGAATGTGCAGCAAAACTTCAGAGATACCTCCTGACAGGAAGTCTTTCTTGCACCTGACTCAACTTCCACCAGACTATAGAGTTAAGCAACTCCACAATGACTGAGTGCTGCTCGAATATCAGCTGAGCATAAGAAAAGTTGTATGATAGAAAAAAAAACCCTCTAGTAGTTTTTCGAACGCTTTCTCGAGGTGTGGGTGCATGTTTTCGAACGAGTATCTAATGGATAAATAAGTACTTTGCACTTGGTGGCCATCACACACAGCCATAGACCAGAAGTCCGCGTTCAAGTTAAGGCCATACTGCATCAGAGAAAGTTTCTTTGACTTTTAGATAGTTTTTCCCCGTATTTCCAGTTTTCCCGGTCGCTTTTTATTCATATCCCCCTTGTCCTTCCTCATTGACTGCAAAACAAGGAATGGGAAAATTTATTTCCTCTTTTTTTTGCTGATTTAAAATTTAACACGAAACTGCTTTTAGGATAGTTTAACAATTTATTATTTTCCGTTATAGTTGTTTTGTCCGTTGGTGGATTGGATAGCTGAGTTGGTAACTCCCATTGCAGTAATGTTCGCCCAATTTGTTCGTTTAATTGGAAATGTAGTCGCAAGGGAAACAATGGAACGTCTGTTGTCGGGTTGCACAGAGTGGAGAGGAGTGCAACAATTGTGGTTGAGAGCGAGTGGTGTACAAACCTTCCCTAGGGAAGCTGTGGGAATGCATTTTTTTTTAGATTTTGGACTGAATTTCAAGAGCGTACATGAGAATAATGGAACGGAAGGATTGAATGGAATTAAATCTGGAAATCAGTGCCAAGGGTAATAGCTGTTACAGAGAGCAGCGGTTATGTTAGTATTATTTTATTTATTTTACTACCCATGCGTGGACAAACATAGATAGATGTGTAGTTGTTTTGGAATGAAAACAATTGACAGTTAATCAAATGTAATTGAGTATAAAACCCCATGCAAATTACTTGTTAAAATATGTATCGGTCTACTGACACATACTAAGCATCGCAATAAAGTATCATGCCGTGCCGTTTGGGGACCTGCATTGCGATTGATCGGCAAACTACTGACTGCTCAAAACTTGGCTTGGGCCAGTAGCACAACAATCAAGTTCGTGATGAAGTGCTTACTTTACCTCCTAGTGGTGGTCCCCGGGCAACTATACGTATAGGCTAAAATTGTAAGTGCGGGTTGTCTAGGGCCTTGATTCTAGGCAAGGTAACGTGGGCCAGCAACCCGCGTTACCGAATATTGCCCGCTACAGAAACTGACACAATGCCTCGGATAAGGAATGATCACATGTTGACGACTTTTGGCTATTGTACCCGGACAAAGATAGGTTTCTGGAATGTAAAGACGCTTCTCGACTCGGGAAGAGAAGGTCCTTACAATGCCAGATTCCTCCAATTGGAAAACGAATTCATTTCGTTTGGGGGTAAGTGAAGTAAGATGGTTAGAAGCGGGCGAGTATCAGTCTCCAACGCGTAACACTGTACTACTCTATTCTGGAAGACCATCCGGAAGTCCGCGGGGGTATATGGAGTCGGACTACTGCTAACAACAACAGCACGCAAGGGCCTTATTTCCTGGCAGCATTATGGTGATAGGATTTTGATGGCCAGATTCCGGACTAGAGTATAACGCGTCACCATCATGCAGTGTTACGCCCCAACGAATAGTTCGTCTGATGACGAAAAGGAGAGCTTCTACAATCTCTTAAGCGCCGTCTTCAACACAACACCAAATGGAGACATTGTCATAGTGATGGGGGATTTGAATGCCAAGGTAGGCAACGACAACGAAGGGCTCAAACATGTAATCGGGAAGCATGGACTAGGCAACCGCAATGACAACGGCGAAAGGTTTGTGGATTTATGTAATGCCAACCGCCTTGTGATAGGTGGCACCATGTTTGAGCACAAGACCTGCCACAAAGTCAGCTGGGTTTCTAATGACAGGCAAGCAACCTCCAACCAAATTGACCATTTTGCTATCAGCCGGCGCTTTAGAAGTAGTCTCCTGGACGTCCGAAACAGGCGAGGGGCAGATGTGGGGATAGTACGTGATCAGCATCTTATGAAAGCTGCTCTCCAACTACGCACTGCTGCAGTTCGAAGATCCTACGACAACACAAGAATGCCCAGGTTCGACATCGATAGACTTAATGAACCTTCAGTGCGCCAACAATTAAGGGAGCACTTTTCGCAAGGTGTGGAAGCAATCAGCATCTCAATGCCCGCAACCATCCAACGCCATTGGTGTGCTGTGAAAAATGTTTTTACATCTGGTGCTGACGATGTATGCTTACCCCCCATAGAATTATGGACCTCCACCAAATGACAGCAGATGTGGAGTGGGAAGCAGGCGTCGTCGGGCTGAAAATGAATGCGGCAAAAACTAAAATTATTAGCTTTGGAAGAAACTCATCGGCTCAAATATGCATTGCTGGACAACCGGTAGAGAGAAAAGAGGATTTCCAGTATCTTGGGAGTATTGTCTCGACCGATGGTGGAACCGAACTGGATATAGCCAACAGGATCGCCAAAGCAAAGTCCGCGTTCGGGATGTTGTCCAAAATATGGCGAAGCAATGCAATCAGTTTGAGCACCAAAATAAGACTGTTCCGCTCCAACGTTGAATCCGTGCTGCTATATGGTTGCAGCACGTGGAGAGTGACCACTACTATCACCAGAAAGCTGCAAACGTTCGTTAATAGGTACCTGCGCAATATCTTAAGGATTTTCTGGCCCAATCGTATCTCTAACGAACACCTTTACAAGAGAACGGGTCAGGAACCAATAGGCACAACCATCCAACGACGGAAGTGGCAGTGGATTGGTCACACGTTCCGAAAGGGTGACAGTTCCATAGCGAACCATGCTATGCAATGGAACCCTCTAACTAAGGATGGCAGAAGACCTGGCGGTCCGAGGAGAACATGGCGCAGAACAGTCGAGAAGGAGGCACGGCAGTTAGGGAAAAGTTGGGGAGAACTCAGACGCATTGCCAGAAACCGTACACGATGGCGCGTAGGCGTAGTAGAGGCCCTAGGACCCACAAGGGGATACAAGACATAATCATCATGCCGTGCTAGTATACCTATATATTCCGACAGCCTAAAACGAAATCTTTAAAATTCTTAATTCCCAAATACGTACTTACTTAAAGGAGCTCACACACAAGAGCGGTAAGCGGTAGCGGAACGGGTAGCGGAAGAAGCGCGGTAGCGGTATACCGCTTGTCCGCATATTTCCATATGCGATACGCGGTACACGGCGGTTAACTGTGCTTGCTACGGTACAAAATTGTACTGCCGCAATACAGGTTGCGGTATACCCTCCCTAGTGTGCGCATCTATATTTACCGCAATAGGATTACGTACCGTTGTACCGCTACCACTACCGCGTACCGCTCTAGTGTGTGCCTAGCTTAGATGGCGCTATAGTTCGGGGTGAACCTGGGCCTCAACCAACAAGCACTGTCCTTAGCTAATTGCTTCAGTTGCACAAGTTGGATATGGTCCCCTTTAACTTGTGCGCCACCTACGGCGAAGATGTCCTCTACTGCGTCATCCCTCCTGGTTAGATTTGAAGACTCTGCGGGCCGGAGCGTTGGTATCCATTCGCTCTACGTGTCCTAGCCATCTCAAACTTCCAATACGCAGTTTCTTGACTAGGTCAATGTTGCTATACAGCTCGTATAGTTCGTTATTTAAACTTCTCCAAAACCCGTCAACACAAACAAGACAGCATAATTTACGAATAATTTTTTTCTCAAAGCGATGAAGGATATTTTTATCTGCTTTCAATAGTTTCCATGTTTCAGCGCTGTGAAGTAGGAACGTGATGATCAGGTTCTTATATAGAGTATCCTTAGTTGTTTGCTCGTTATTAGCTCAAAAAACAACGATTGGGAAGATTTATTTTTTGCTTGATTTCTGCCCTTACGTCGTTTTCAGAATTTATAGCAGAGCCAGGGTAGACAAATTCCCTTACTACCTCGAAGTTGTATCTGCCCACTGTGACGTTCTGTCCAATTCGTCGGTGTTGATTGTCCCTTCTGGTTTGGTCGCTTCTCCTTCAATGCTTGGAAATACAACAGTAACAGCCGAGTTCTTGCAATTATGTCAGTATTGTCGTCGTATGCAAGCAGGTGTACGGAATTTTGCTAGATTGTACCTATGGTGTTAGCTTGTGAATTCCACACAATCCGTTCAAGTACAATATTAAGGGAGTCACATGCGAACGCGTCATTTTGTCTAAAACTTTTTTCACATCAAATGTCTCTGTGAGATAATAACCGACCTTGATGGAGCAGCCAGCGTTCTCCATCGTCATTCTGCACAGACGGATAAGTTTAGCAGAGTTGTCAAAACTACACATGGTTTTATAAAGCTCTTCTCTATAGATGCTGCCATAGGTGGCCTTGAAATCGATAAAGAGGTGGTAAGTATCGATTTGGAATTCTTCGGTTTTCTCCAGGATCTGCCGAAGTGTGAAAATGTGATCGATGGTGGACTTTCCGCACTGATAGGGTCCAATCAGGCTGTTGATAAAAGGTTTCAGGCGTTCACACAATATCGCAGAAAAGATCTTGTATGCGATGTTGAGGACACGGATGCCTCTATAATTGGCGCAGTTGAGGGGTCTCCTTTCTTGTGGATCGGGCAAACGATGCTGAGATTCCATTCATCAGGCATACACTCGTCTGACAAAATCTTAGAGATGAGTTGGTGTATGTTCTCTACCAATTCATCACCAGCTGCCTTGAAAAGTTCGGCCGGTAAGCCATCAGGTCCAGCAGCCTTTTTGGATTTTAGCTCAGATATTTCTATCCTCACTTCGATTTGATCAGGTAGACAAACATTTTGTCTATCACTATATATGTTGAATGGTTCATTCTGCCAAAATCTTAGAGATGAGTTGGTGTATGTTCTCTACCAATTCATCACCAGCTGCCTTGAAAAGTTCGGCCGGTAAGCCATCAGGTCCAGCAGCCTTTTTGGATTTTAGCTCAGATATTTCTATCCTCACTTCGATTTGATCAGGTAGACAAACATTTTGTCTATCACTATGTATGTTGAATGGTTCATTCTGCCTGACAGCTTAATTTTGGTTTCCTTTTTCATCTCTAGAGGTTTCTGTACGGGTTTTCCTCTTTTGAGAGAGAGAAACCAAGCTTCAGCAATGGTGATATATATAAAGCTGTTAACTTACTCCCAACATCGGCGCGCGTCTTGGACAGAACACCACAATAGGCAGTTATAATTTTGAGGTAGTGAAGGACTTTGTCGTGAGGTTCCATGCTCGAATCCCAGAAAACACCAAAAAGTTTTTTCACAGTACCACCTCTCGCGAACGTTTGACAAACATCCGAGAGAATTAATTGTCAGGAGAAAGCTTTTTAAAAACAAAAATGACCTTCGGATATGGCATAAAACTGTAGGTTCCTTACATTCTTGCGAAAAATATGACGCAAACAATACGAGTGGTTGCGATATAAAGTGCTTTGTCTACCTAGGCTCTACTCAAATAGTGAGCTCCGCAAATGACATCAGTAGGAAGATCAAACGAAAACTTACTCTTGCCAATCAGTGTTTCTATGGGCGAAGAAGGCTATTAAGTAACAAAGCCATATCTCGAACTACTAAGGTAACTCTGTATAAGACACTCACAGAGGCTTTGTCAAAATCGGCTGAGGTTGCCCTTGGTTACTTTGAGAGAAAAGTTCTTCGAGTGATCTTTGACAGCCGATGATCTATTGCAGCTTTCAGCTACAGCTGTACTGTACTTGATGAGGGCTGCTGTTTATTTTGGCGGCACCTCGTTAATGTCACATGTGAAGTAAGTGGAAGCGAATTCGATGCTCGCATTCCCTGTATTAGCAGCACTTCTGCCACTATCGTCACCAGGTCTCTTGTGATGAACTCTTTAATGAGAAAAATATTATACATCTATAATTACGCCGTGGCGTAAGTGGTTAGTGTGTCGGATCACTACGCATGAGGTTCCTAGTTCGAATCCCAGAAAACATCAAAAAGTTTTTTCACGGGCCCACCTCTCGCGAGCGTCTGACAAACATCCGAGAGTATTGTTGTCACGAAAAAGCTTCTCAAATCGCCGTTCGGATTCGGCATTAAACTGTAGGTCCCTTCCATTCGTGTGAAAAATATAACGCACACAACATGAGTGGTTGCGAGAAGCTAGGCCCTGGCACTTTAAAGAGCTGTTGCGCCAAATATTTGTATTTGTATTTATATTTCTTTTTTATCAAAATGGCTACCTTGGGGCTGCTCTGCACGCCAGAGTAGATCAACTTATAGTTTTCCGATGGGAATCCTTTGATGATTTCCTCGAGAGCTCGTGGCTCCTGTACCAATACGAGGTCAATATCCTCCTTGATAAAACCATTAACTAACACAAAAGATGCTGCCTGACATGATGCAGGTTGACTTAAAGGTACTTCAGTTGCCTTCTGTTGATAGCAGGAGTACCCATTGTTAGTACGTAGGGACTAACCAAAGTTCGCTTAGTTGAATAATAAAACATAAAAATAATTTTAACTTAGATATTTAATCTTCATCTTTTTTTAATTTCGCCACATAATTCCCATTTGTTTCAATACATTTCATCAGCCGATAGATCCATCCATCTTTCAAAACAGCTTTCAACATCCTCTTTTGGGATCTTTTCGATTTCGATATTGACTGCATTAATAATCTCCTCATTAGATGTGAAGCTTTTTCCCTCAAATCTTTGTTTATTTTCGGAAACAGCCAAAAGTCACACGGCGCTAGATCCGGAGAATAAGGTGCTGGGCGAATTTCATTGATGCCCTAAAGCGAAAGAAAGTTGTTGCTTTTTCCAGCAGTGTGCGCAGGCGCATTGTTGTGGTGCAAGAAGTAGCGGCGCAGCTTCTCTTTTTGTCGAGTCCTAGTAAATTTTGAAAAACTTGTGGTCAGCAAATTTCAGTATACCAATTAGCAGTGACTGTCTAGCCAGTTTTAAGCGGGATGACGGGGAACATTTTCGCCCTGGTAAAGTACATCGTCATCATAACTTTTGTCGCTGACTTTTGTCGTTCGGCCTTTACTGGACGATTTGCACTCTCTGGGCTCCATACCATGGACTGCTGTTTGGTTTCCGGGTCGTACTTGTAAAACCAAGATTCATCACCTGTAACGATCTTATTGAAGCAGCTTGACTCTCCATTTTCAAACTTGTCGAGGAAATATTGACCAAAACGAATACGAGCTCTTTTTGCTCTCCACTCAACAATTTTGGAACCCATCGAGCTGACTTCTTCGAATATTTCAGGTGATAATTTAAAATTCGTGAAACAGCCATGGCATTGAGGCCCAGTTCATCCGCTATCATCTCACCGACCTTCACGAGAATCGTCCTCCACAGAAAAATAGCCAGTTTTAATTCATCGAAACCACTTTAAAATAGTAACAAGAGATGGTGCATTTATTCTGTATGCATTTTGGCATTCGTGTAGAATTTTGACTGGCGTGAGTTGACGTTGAAATCCGAAGAGAATGGCAAGACGAATGTCTTCCTGTGTTGGCGGTGGAACTTCAACCGAGCTTACGTCACTAATTTTTCTCTTTCTCGTCTCCGTTCTTCTATTATTCTGAAATTTGGAAATAAATATTGTTAGATTATAAGCTACAGAAATGCATCTTTTTTTTCAAAAACTACTAAATTGACGCCAACTAAGCGAACTTTTGTTAGTCCCTCCGTACCTCTACTTGCCCCGATGCGTCGTTTTCCTGGCCACATTGCTTCCCAACAGCGCTTGCTCTTCCCGGTTTCTTCTTTTCCATTTCCGCATTCTCCCTTATAATGGTGGAGCATTCCTTCTGTACTGCTTTCTGGGGACCTTATCTGCCTCCCTGAGCGGTGCCGATGACATCGACTTGCCCAGAAGAGTTCACATACAGCGACTAAGACAGATGGGTCATGTAGAGCGAATGGAGGCCAACATTTCAACACAGAAAATCTTCGAATCCAACCCGGATGGACGGCGAAGCAGAGGACGGCCACACAGCATCTGGCGCAGAAAAGTTGAGGTGGACGTCAACCAAATTGATGTGTACAGCTGGAGACAGCTGGCTGGAGAAGATTATTTTTTTAGGCCAAGGTCCATCTTGCACTGTAGCACCATCTAAATAAGTAAGCAAAAATGCTGTAAATCTAGAGGCATATTGTCACGTATGGTTTGATACCCAAGGAATTTAAGAAATCAAAGATAATCGCCATCCTAACCAAACCAGCTGACAGAGCGGAAAGCTACCAAACAATTGCACTTCTTGTGTCTTATTTATAACAGAATTGACCAAGTCATCTCGGTAACATAGGTTATATTCTGTTGAGGGGAAAACTGCACTGATCAGATTCTATCTCCAACCACACACATTGAGGTGAGATTTGAGAAAAACTTCAAAACTAGAACTGGCACATATTCCAGGAAACCACGCTTGTGCTTGTCTACTCATCAGCGGAATATGCTACTCCGGTTTAACTGTATGAAAAGTTGACTGCGAGCTTAATAGTACTATGTGAACGATATACTTTCTGATCAACAACTAAATCCTTGCCTATTCACGAATCCTACGAACTAGTCTATCGAATCCGACTTAAATCAAGGAAAACTCCCTTAAGACAAGCAGCTAAGCTACGAGATGCAAATCCTGGATATTATGGTAGAGTGGAAAAAGACGTGGCAGCCAGCACTTCGTCGCTGACCAGACTATTCCCGCATATGCATGCATGCATGTACATGCACTCTGGACTAGTTTAAACCGAATAAGGAGTAACCTTGGACGTTGTGCTGCTTTTCTGTGCAAATGGGGTGCGATTCAATCAAGCGCAATTGATTCGTTGAGGCTAACCTAACCTGCCTTCCTGTTTAGCATGATACGTGTTTTACGTGCAAACTGAGTTTATAACCTGTTGCTAATAGACCAATTAATTATCTTATTTTCCCAGACTTCACGTGCATCATAACCTTTAAAAGACCTCGTCTGCCCACATAAAATATGCCAAGCCACACCACCGCTGCTGCAGTTATGCCTCAAGCAGCTAGCACTCCAGCTCAATGAATGACGTAATAATAACACCAATAAATCTTCGACATATGTATGTATTACGGAATGCTATCATTGTGGAATGCAATTACATTATGCACATCCATGGCCATTTGTCGCATACCAAAGTGCAAACAGTACAGACGCATTCATGAAGGATGCCGCACCTACGGCTCAACAAATTATTTATGATCTTTACGACTTTAAGGACATGAAACCTTCCAAATGCGTTTAATATGTCGCTTTTCCGCAGCCGGTATTGTAGACGGTTCGAGTGAAATAAAAAAAAAATATCCAGTTCCACCCAAGTGTTTCATTTATACGAATGACTAAGCACTCAAATCAGGAGCACCAGACATTTTGAAGTTATCCTCGTTTGGCAGTTTTCGACGTGATTGTGTGTGAATTTCTCTTTCTCTTGGTATTTAAAGCTGCTTTTGAGAAAAATTTTCCATATGGTTTTGTTCAGCATTTAACTATGTCAATAGAGATGGCTCTTCTTTTTTTCTTTTTCTGTTTCTGCAAGAAAGTGTGCATGATTGCATTTCGGATGGGTCAGCAGTGATTAGATGCAAAACTTAAAAAAAAAGAATTTCGCAAACGTTTTACTTGACCACTGAACGTAGAAGATTCATTGAGAAAGGTTAAGGACAATGGTATTTGTTCTTCTAGCACACTAACACTACAATAGTCAAGCTCATCCAGGCACATGGCTTTTATTTGAAAATCCCTTTCGAAAATTAAACAAAAACTTAATTACAAATCCTTTGACTTGTTCGCTAATTTCATTAGTACCTACAATACACAAAACTACTGCCTTGATTTATGCGCATTAAATGTAGACTTGTATAGGTAGATACTCCATTCAGGCACTAGACTCTCACTAATTGCATAGACTGCCTGCTTCGAAGCATTATCAAATCAAGAACATGACGAACGGCTTCCCTCCGAAGGATTTCCTATTGAAGTTCCAAAGTTTAAACTAAGAAACGGCACAAGACTTCCCACATGTATCCCTCCATATCGTCGTCTTGTATGCGCCAGCATCCTTATTTGCATTGGTAAGGTGAATGTATCTTCTCGCACGATGTTTCTCTAGTGTGCAAATTAAGATGGCGCCGTTCTCGAATGTATTCCTTAGGGAAATGCGCTCATCATTAACATACGAATGCAATAAATAATTTCCAGAGAAATCTACATTTGCACAGCGTCTCAGCCCGCTCGTCGTCATCATCTTGGTCGTTGTCGTAAGCGCCGCGCTGTCTAAAGTTGTCACAAGAATTAAGAAATTTCTGGGAAATTTACCATTTCTTTGTTATGTTGTTTCGAAAATCTGCCATCCCCTCTGTCTGGCTTTAAGAAAGAGAAATTTTCCACTTCATATGAAATCAACATAAAATGCAAATAATTATGAACACATGCTGGGAAAGGGGTGCAAACAAGGTGACTTGTGGATGACGCACGAATAGCTTTGTCAAAGCACTCTCCATTAAAGTTTAGATTTCGTTAAAGCATTTTAATACTGGGGGCAGACTTTCTAGGGATTATTGCTTAGAAGTCTAGTCTAATCTCAAGGCCTTCAAAAGATACGTTCAGTGCGGCACCTCTTCATTCGTTGAATGAACCGAATAGGGAGGATGCGACAGTAATTCAAACCCACAGTTATGGATTTCAGAAATGGTTTTCGCGACCTGTCTTGATAAAACAAAACTTTTTTCCTAGTTCCAAGTTCGTTCTGAATAATAGTTTGGGCCCAATCATTCGTCCAAACAGTCTCCCATGCAATTGAGTCCATTTAGTGGCGTAGCGGGCGGGCAAGGAGGGCACAGGCCCCGGGCGGCACTTTGCTAGGGGCGGCACTTTCCACAGGGAAAACAAATGAACTCGCCAATAAAAGCCCACTCGAACTATTAAAATATATATTAGAGTTTAGACTGGAAGTTAGTCTGCCTAACATAACAATAATGCTTCGTCTTTCTCTCACAATTGCTATAAGTAATGCCGGCTGTGAGAGGAGTTTCTCAAAATTGAAGCTTATTAAAAATTAATTAAGGTCCACAATGAGCACTCTAAGGCTATCTTATCTGGGTATCATGGCTATAGAGCAGGAAATCACAGAGACCATCGATACTGAAAGAATAATAAGAGATTTTGCCCTGATGAAAAGTAGAAAAATAAAATTTTAAAGAAGTTTTCTGTAAATAAATAAAAAAGCTTCTTGTAAATAAAAAAAAATGAATTACATATGTACCTGCATTATGTACCTACCTATATAACTTTTTCCCTTTTACTTAAAACTAAATGAAATGCTTTCATCCTTTCGTTTAAAAATTATTTTTTTAAACAAATTTTAGTTATGAAATTTTTTATTTATTTATTAATGAATTTAATTAATTAATAAACAAAAATTATTTAATGTATTCAATTTACAAAATTAATTTAATGCAATATAATTAAATTCAAAATTTTCCGAAGCTAAAGAAAAAAATAAATAAATGGAACATAAATTACAAAAAATTATCGAATCCTGTGTTTTCTTCCGAGGGTAGGTGAAAAATCTTCCATAGACACTATGGGAACAGCAAGCGCGTGCTCATAGTAGTGTCAGATTCTTACTGACTAAAAAAACACCACCCTTCGATATAAGTTTGTTAGATATCGCAACTAAGTATTAACTTATCAAGCAATTTTTCTATCATGAAATAAAAACGTTTGGCATGTTTCTTTCCACTGAAAGATCCTGCATATTCCGCAATCTAGACGCGGTTAATCATTATCTCGCCAAGTCGAAAGGTTTCGTCCTTTGTAGTCGGCGCAATAAATTGCTCTCATCCAAAATTTGTAGGACTGTATTGTTAACATGTCCGATTGTCGGAATTCCGAGATCCCTGTGGATATGGTCGTTTCTAATATACCACGGTGCTTCGACAATCTCTTTTAGCACTTTATTTTGAAGACTTTGTAAAACATTGGCATTTGTTTTTTTGGTATAACCCGAACATTGTAAACCGTAGGCACTTGCTTGTATAAAAGCAGTTTGTTCTCAGTACTGAGCTGGGAATGTTTTCCGACTAACCAGTACATTTCTCTATATTTGATTTCGAGCTCTTTACGTTTTATTTTCACGTGCGAATTCCATTTCAGTCTTGCGTCGAGTATCATTCCCAGGTATTTGGCCTCGTTTGCAAAGGGTATTCGGACCGAGTTTAGGAAAATTGGCAAGTCATTAGTTTCCTTGTAAGTGAAATTCACGTGAACAGATTTAGATTCGTTGAGGGCGATCCGCCAGTCCCTCGTCCATTCATTTACATTATTCAGTGCGTTTTTCTGTTTTGCAGTCGTTTCTTCGATTGTTTTGCCTACTGCTATGATAGCGGCGTCATCGGCAAACGTAGCAAGGATAGTGCCATCTTCGTTCGGTATATCACGAGTACATAGCAAATAGAGAAGCGGCCCAAGAATTTCCTTGAGCTCGGAGTATTCGACTCCATGTCTAACACGAAAGGGTCTATTCCCGAGATATGATTCTAGAATATCGTATAAGCAAACAGGGATAACTTGTCGTAGTTTGCATTTCAAGCCATCATGCCACACCTTATTAAAGGCTTGCGAGACGTCAAGAAATACGCTTGAGCAAATCTTTTTTTCTTCAAGTGCTTTCTCGATTACGTCAGTAATCCTATGCACCTGGCCAATCGTCGAATGCTTACTTCTGAACCCAAACTGGTGGTCAGGGATAAGAATATTTTCTTCTATTACCGGTTGGAGACGCCTTAATAATATCCTCTCGAAAATGTTCGATATTATTGGAAGAAGCGAAATTGGCCTATACGATTTTACTTCATTTGGCGGTTTTTCTGGTTTTAAAACCATTATGACTTCCGCAACTTTCCATTGGCTTGGCACGTGTTTTAATCTGAGCGCAATATTTACAATATGGAGAAGCTTAATCAATGCTTTTCTAGGTAAAACTTTGAGAATTTCTCCGGTAATCAAATCATAACCAGGCGATTTCTTAGGTTTTAGATTCTCGATCTCATGTGTGAGTTCCCTTAGCGTCGCACTTGTGAGCGTCAAATCGTCAGATGGTAAATCCAGCCTATTACGGCCTTCGTAAACCACTTGACCATCGTACGGTTTAAAGGTTTCTTCCACGTGGGCCGCAAAGACGTCCGCTTTTTCTTTATCTTCCCTCGCCCATTCATGTTGATTTAATTTGATTGGCGGCGCGTGGACTTTGGGCCTTTTGGTGCCTTTTACGGCTTTCCAAATTGAATAATTGGAATCTTTTTTCGCTGTTAAACATTCAAGGTAAGAGCCTATTGCACGATTCTTAAAATCCTTAACAGTCTTCTTCAACAAATTGCACAGACGATTCAAGTGTGCTTTATGCTGCGGAGCACGATTCTGTTGCCATTTTTTACGCACTTTTCTTTTTTCCTTGACCAATTCTTTTATTTCCGGAGGATATCGTAAACCGTATCTGTCCGGCGTTTTTCTTGGATTGGGCGTATTATTCCAAGAGGCGAGCTGTACGATCTCAACGAACCGATCAACTTCAACCTCAAGTTCATAGGGTGTCGTAAGTGGAACGCTCAGTTCAACATTATCTTCAATTTCGTTCCTGAAGCCTTTCCAGTTAGTTGTTCGACCAGTTAATCTCGCTGGCTCTAGGTTATAGACTAGTTTTTCGCTGATTGTTAAAATAACCGGGGAATGATCAGACGACAGATCAAAGCTCTCTTTGACTTTTATGTGGTTGGTAGATATTCCTTTCACAAGGAAAAAATCTATTAGGTCAGGTATTTTCGAAGTATCAGTTGGCCAGTAAGCCGGTTTACCCATCGAATGGAAATCACAACTGTACTCCATACCTGCCCCATAGAGCATTCTACCTTTTCTCGAGCTGTATCTTGAGCCCCAGAACGTATGTTTCGCATTAACCCTAGAAAGATAATCTACGTCTGCCAGACGTATAGCGCGCAAAAAAATGTAATATCCTTTGGCAATGGAGTTTAAGTTTCTTGTTTTTATTGTTTAAATTAATTTTTATTTTTACTGAACCATAACTTCATTTCTCTTAATATGAATTTCATTAATAAATAAAACATTAATATTTTATAAAAAGCTCATGGGTTTCCATTAATACATTAAAAAAGTGCCATACGTCTCTGAGACGTATGATTATCTTTTACGTCATAAAAAATATGATTATCTTTCTAGGGTTAAAGTCGCCGCCGATGATAAAATTAGGTTTCAGCGATTCAAACAAGTTAGTAAAATCAGATTTTTCAAGCGCGGAACGCGGTGGACAGTAGATAGATGAGATTTTAAGAGTACGCTGACTATTTTTAACTCGAATCGTGCAGAGTTGCAAAGTTTCAAGCTCTATCTTTAGGTCTTCGGATTGTTCGATGCAGTCTTTAATAAACAAGGATGATCCGCCTCTCGCTTTTCCCGAAGGGTGACAAGCGTGGTAATCATTATAGCCCTTTATTTTTAAATGCGATTCCTTTTTTACGTGGGTTTCCGAAATCAAGCAAATATCAATATCGTTTTCACGCATGATTATTTCCAATTCGTGGAGTTTTTTGCAAAAGTTCATTTGCATTCCAAGTACATATTTTTAACGTTCGTTTGTTATTCATATTCTAGTTGAAGTACGCGTTTTCTGAGAATTATTTTCAAGCTTAACCAGCCTATCGAGAATAATTTTATTTATTTTGCTTTGTTCTTCAAATTTCTCGAGAATAACCGACAAAACATGAGAGACAGGGTCCGTCGAAATTTCAAAGTTTTTTGGTTTTTCGGATTCCACAGCCTGAGCGTAAGTCTGCACTCCTGCTGTCCGAGGGCCATTACCTGGCGGCTTTTTCGATGTTAGCTTTTCAGTGCCGTTTCTTTTAAGAACAGAGGTCGAGGAGTTTTCTGTTGTCACTCTTTCCCTCACCTTTTTGCGCTCTGAACCTGGTAGTTTTAGTTTAACTAGTTTCTCCTGTGCATTCTTACGCTTTGGCTTATTTTGCAGCTTAGATTTAGCATTTAGTGGCTTAAGGAGCACATCTCTCCGTTTTTGCAACTCCTTAGCTACTTCACAGCTTCTATAATTTGCCGGGTGCTTTCCCTTACAATTAGCACATGTTGCAGAGGTGCTCTCTCCACAGACTTGGGAGAGGTGATTTCCGGCGCATTTCACACATCGCGGTTCTTTTTTGCAGTCCATTGGCATATGGTTAAATCCTTGGCAACGTTTGCACTGCGGAATCATCCTTAAATTTCTACGCATGGGCTCGATTTTGGCCACGATATTTAGTATAGCTCTAATTCGGTAGATATCGTCGATATTATCCGACTTATCGAAGGTTAGCAAAAAAAGCGGAAGTCCACGCCTTACCAAGGCGTCTTTATCTATTTCCGTTTGTTGCTTCTCCTTCTTGATGATATTAACAGCATCAAGAATTTTAAAGCCTTTGGCTTGAAGGTCAATCATAACCTCTTCTTTGGTGCCTGAGGGGTGGAGTCCCCTTGCAACGATACGATGTGGCCTTTCTGACTTGATTACGAAAGTATAACACTGAATCTTCTCGGTATTTAGCTTTTGGGACACAGCTCGGTAGTCACTGTAGTCGTCGACGTTGATTTTCCACGCATTATTCCTCAAAGATGTAACCTTATACTTGGATGTTATTATTCCTTTAAGGAGGCTTTGCAACTTATTGTATTCCGTTATCCCGACGATGTTTATTGGTGGGGGGGGGACGAAATTGCGCTCGAAGTTGCTTTACTTGCGGTTCTTTGTGATTTTTTTCTTTCATGGGCTCGACTCCGTTTTTTACTAGGTCTTTTCTTTGGGACCCGATACGTTTCGCGTGCTAGCTCTTCTTCGTCTGTGTGATATTCCAGACTAGCTAAGCGTGCTGGAGTACATTCGCGTTCTCTCTCGAAATGCGTGTTCTTTAGGCCCTTACTTTCTTCTTTTAATAAGTCTATCTCTTTCTTAAGATCTTGATAGAGTAGATCCATTTCGCTAAGCTTGATTCGGAGTGTTTTATTTTCTTCCTCAAGAACTGAATCCTGAATTTCGCGCGCTGGCGCTTCCGGTGGACTTCTTTTCCCGGAGTTATTCGATCTTGGTGGAGGAGATCGACATACCCTTGCACTTTTTAAGAAGGGATTTATTAGTTGCAATAACTGGCTCTCCCCAGAATCCGTAAAACCGACCTCCGAAGAGGGTGGATTTTCCAGTGAACCTGGGCTGCCACCTGGGGTAATCAATCGTCTCGTTTTGTTCATTGCATTTTGTGTATACACTACGCGCGGTATACGGAGGGTGGATTTTAATCGCCTCTTACGACAGGCATGCCTACCTCGGGTATATTCTAACCCCTACCCGAAGGGGTAATCTTAAAACTATGTAAGCTGGCCATGGCTATTATATGAAAGTAAATAGACGCCCCGCTCTGTCCCGTTACAGGCTAACCCGGATTAGGGGGAAACGACGACGGCGTTCCCTCTTCTTCAATAAGCCAACAAAATTGGTCATGCTGCCTACTGACGTCTTCAATGTCGCGGACTGAAACCGCTCTACTGAACCGGAGACGCTCTTCACTACTCTGCGCGATGTCTCGGTCGTAGTTGAGTCGCCTATCCACAGCTGTTCTGGCGACGTGGAAGATTAGCGGCACCGCTAACTTATCCTCGATCAGACCTCTCTGATCTAGATATAGGAACGCTTCTGGAGGGATAAAGCCGTTAAGGCGCACACTTTCGTGATAGAGATGGTTGGGGTAATAAGCCCCAAATATCAGGCTATTCATCGAAGTCATTGCTCTTGCAATGTGCCTTCGAACCATCTTGATCAAGAAATTATCCACTCTGATCAGATTCACCCTGTTATACAGGACCTCATTACTATAGAATTTTATGAACTCAGACTCTGGTGTTCTGTACAACGGAAGGCAAGCCCTAAGGCAAGCTCTCTCAAACACCCGCATCTTTTCCAACAAGCTTGGCCCTACGTTGAACCACACGGGACATCCATATGCGAGCATAGGCCGAATGAGGGCCATGTAGCAGATTACCTTCACCCTTCTATCGAGTTGGCAGCTATAAAACAGCCTCTTGTAAGGGCGAAAGCAACTTTGGCTCTAGCCAGAGCAGCATCTATATGTTTGTTAAAATATAGATATTGATCTAGCCAGACCCCAAGGTATCTGACTACACTTCGACTCGCAAGTGGCTGTCCGTGCTGTCCCACGATAGAGAACTTTCGCCAATTGTTTCTGGTGTCGCAAGAGGCCCCAGACAACGGCGTTCTGAACAGGATGTGGTCCGACTTCTGAAAGTTAATCTTCAGCTTCCAGTCGTCGCAGTATCTCTTGATCTTATCGAAGTCACGCTGCAAGAGTATTGCAATTACCTCGATCTTAGGCCTCGATCTCGATTGATCTGTACGCAACCAAAGCGTCTGCGTACGCTATGGCATGGTGAAGTGAACCTATGAGATCGCTCGTGTAAATATTGAAAAGGATCGGCGAATTAACCGCACTCTGTTGCAGACCATTTTTTACTTCAAAAGTTCCAGCAGACGTCACATTGCCATTCTTCAAAATTAACTTTTTACTGGTGAGCATGTCATAAAGTATGTACAGCAGTGGTTTACTTATGCCCAACCTGCTCAACTTGTAGAAGAGTCCCTCTAACCATACGGTATCGAAGGCCTTCTCCAAGTCAACCAGGCAGGCACCCGTGCATTGCTTCTTGCTTTTGTTCCATTGGATATCCGATACCAGTTTAGACGCGGCATGTATGGTATCATGCCCCGCCTTGAAATCGAATTGGTTATCCGGAATTATATGCTTGTCCTCAACCCACTTAGTCAGGGCTCTATGGATCACTTTTTCGAATACCTTGCTGATGTTCAGAAGTAGACGTATCGACCGGAGATTCCCCGGATTGGAACTATCTTTATCCCTTTTGGGAATGGGCTGCACCACCGCTATTTTCCAATGCGCTGGATAATGGGCATTATTCATTGCATTATTAAACAGGATGGTGTAAATGTTCACCACTTCTGGAGGAAGATGTCTAAGCACAATGTTGGGTAAACCATCGATTCTCACGGATTTCTTTTTTCTCAGTGATTCGATGATCGCTTGGAGCTCTGCCTTCGAAATGAACGGGGGATGTACCCTTTCATCGGCGACGGCATTGTTTGCCATATATGGTATATGTATATCTTTCATTGAAGACGGTGAAACCAGTGTTCTCAGATCGCCAGTGCTCCATGTCATTTCGAAGGTAGAAGTTGTGCATAAGGACCCGACTTTCCAGGTCGTGGTTCGGGCAAACACTATCATTCACCTTATACACGTCTTGGAAAGTCGCTCCTGTAGCCTCCACCTTCTCCTGCGGATCTTCGATCAAAAAGAAATTGTCATCCTCAGCTGCGTTATATGGATCTATACCTGCTGTCACTAGTATTTGTACATTGTTCGTGGTTCGGGGGATTTTAAGACGAGGAAGATCGTTTTGATTATTCCTCCGAAAGATCTTGTTTATTTTCGGGAACATACTCAGGTTGTTGGATTTTACAGCCCGAATTTTCCTGTCCCAGTGCAAATTTACAGAAAGTCTGTAATTTTCTTTAATTAATTGCGAGAGATTTTTAATCAACGACTTCAGCGTCCTAACCTCCTCCGAGTTCTGGATGTCAGTAAACTGTCTGTACAGGGTTTTTAATCTCGACAGTAGTCTACTTTTCGAATTATTCGAAATTTCGAATCACTTTAATCTCTATTTATTTCAAATTAAACGGTCTGTACAAATTTACTTTCAATCACAATATCGTTTATTTTCACCACTGTTCGAATCTCTCTTTTAATCGCTGTATTCACCTTATTATGAACTGTTGCCGACTGTGGTTGTGGTCGGTGTATTTATACCAAACACAAGAGCTTCTAGAACATGGGGATGTCACTGGGGGTGGATTGATGACTGTAGTGAAGGTGAAAAATGGAGTGAACCGATTGGCACGCTAGCAGGTTTGGCGAATGGGTGGCGTTGTTTCAATTCGTTCATACATACATTTTCAATGGCCCACTAATCCTTCATGAGGGTCGCGGGGGTAGGATGCTCAGGTGGACTCTCCATCCTACTTGATCCCCCGCCATTGACTCCAACTCATCAGGAGGAATCCCTAGACGGCTCCAAGAGAGATGTCGGACTTGGTCCAACCATCTTTTTCTAGGCCTAACCATCGAAGCATAGATCGTTCCGTTCGGAGAAGTAGCTGCTCAACATTGAGCGCCTCGCGTACTCTGGTGTTGCACACTCGATTCCTACGAGTTATTCCAGCAACACCGCGAAGGAACCTCATTTCGGCAGCTTGTATCCTCGATATAATTCTTTTGGTCACTACATAAATTTCATGACCATAGAACATGCACCGAGTTAAAAACTGATAGCTTAGCTTGAACACTACCCCGTGCAGGGACGGGTTAAGAATATCACTGCAGCGGCAGAGCTACTTGAAAACGTCTTGAGCATTTCGAAGTCCAACGACCGTTTGATGTGTCTCAAACTAGAAATACAAGGAGAGGTGTGGAATATTGTCAGTGCATATGCTCCCCACGATGGGTACAATCAGAGAGATAAAGATGCATTTTGGCTAGATTTCCACAATCTCCTTAAGAACATCCGAAAGGAATAATTTCTGTTTGTTGGAGGAGATTTGACATGTCGGGAAATCAAACAAAGACTATGAAGACTGCCATGGAGGACTAGGATATGGCACCAGGAACCTTCCTGGTGAAGACATCATAAGCATGTGCAAATCACACGGTCTTATCGTGTTAAATACCATGTTCATCAAACAAAGCCGACACCTGATCACTTACAGCAGTGGTGGAGATGAAACTCAGATTGACTACCATTTGGTAGGCAGTTTCATGAAGCCCCGGGTAAACGATTGCAAAGTGATCCTGGGAGAGGCAATCGCTCGGCAACACCGTCTCCTGCTAACAGAAATTTTTATGAAAACACCGAAGAAAAGCAAACAAACAAGGGTCTCTGAGAAAATCAAGTGGTACAATCTGGACAAAGAAAAAGGCGAGGCTTTTGTTTTCGTAATGAAGAATTACCTCTCTCACACCATCAACGGAGCTGAGGATGAAGAGTGCAGAGCACAAAATATGTGGGATTCCCTACAGCGAACTTGCTTAAAGAAGGTCAAATCACTGCTAGGAGCTTCAAAAGGCCACCATCAACACGCCAAAGAAACATGGTGGTGGAGTGATGAAGCTAAGAAAGTGATAAATGAGAAGAAAGCGGCTTTCAAAGCTTGGTCAAAGTGCCCCTCTAATAATAGTGACGAAAAAGCTCGCCTCGAAATGGAATACAGATGCTGCAAGAAAAAAGCGAAGAAGAAGTGCGCTCAGCTTCAAGCAGAGAGTACGGAGGGCCTGTATCGGGAGCTGGAGAAAATATTTTCCCCGGTTGCTGATGCAAACCAGGTTATCCAGGAGCTGCGAAGACACAATATGAACAAGAGCGCCACTATCTTAAAAATAGCCGCCCAAAGAAGGAACAATGCTCAGGAGATTCGTTCGCTGAAGTTCATTAACAATGCTCATGGCCAGCTTCTTGTGGATGACGACAAAATTCTGCAGAGGTGGCGGCAGTATTGTGAAGAGCTTTTAAATGAACAGTTTCCCCGGCTATACTTTCCAAGAGGCCACCTCTAACTGTGAAGAAATACCCGACATTACAGTCAAAGAAGATAGTGAGGCGGTCAAATACTTCAAAAAGCGAAAAGCGGTTGGCCCAGACGAGATACCCTCTGAGTTCTGGAAAAAAATGGGTGACATCAGGTTCAGATGGCTCAGAATTCTCATCTCCAAATTCGTGAGAGGTGATCCAATGCCGAATCAATGGAGGGAAAGTTACCTTCTTCCTGTATACAAAGGGAAGGGTGATACACGAAACTGTGATAACTTCCGTTCGATCAAGCTGATGTCACACGCCATGAAGATCGTTGAGCGGGTATTAGGTGGCCGACTGCGGAAAATATTACGGTTATCTGATGATCAGTGCGGGTTTGTCTCTGGTAAATCAACCACAGATGCAACCCAAAGTATAAGGATCATAATGGAAAAACATCGTGATTCCTTAAGGGATTTGCATATTGTATTGGTTGACTTTGAAAAGGCATTCGACAGACAGCCACGAGATCTGATATGGGTGGCGCTAAGATATCGAGGGGTTCCAGAAACCTATGTACAGATGATCATGGACATGTACGAAGGAGCAAAGACAAGAGTAAGATGCACCGCTGGAGTAACCGAAGAGTTCCCAATCAAAGTCGGGGTGCACCAGGGAAGCGTTTTAAGTCCTTTGCTCTTTATTACAGTCCTTGATTATCTGCTTGAAGGTAAAGTGATGGACCCCAAGATACATCAGTTATTCTTTGCTGACGATGGAGCCATCATAAGTGAGGATCCTACATCCCTGCAACGAGCACTTGATGTGTGGGTGGACGTTTTGGAGGGAAATGGGTATCGCATTAGTTCAAAAAAGACAGAGTACTTGTTCTCTGATCCACTCAGGCCTATTCCAGACATTTATTTGAATGGAATAGTGCCTCCCAAGTGCGAAAAGTTTAAATATCTGGGATCTATGATCAATAGCAAAGCAACTTGTGATGACGACATCAAGCATCGCGTAAGCGTAGGGTGGATGAAGTGGCGAGAAAATTCCGCTATCTTCTGTGACAGAAAAATGCCCCCTAAGTTGAAAGGAAGGCTCTACACCGCAGTTGTACGTCCAGCGCTCACATACGGTTCACAATGTTGGACGATGTACAAAAAGTATGAGAGTAAACTAACGGCAGCTGAGATGAAGGTGCTTCGCATGACAGCAGGAGTGACCAAGCTTGATCGAATAAGAAGTTCGAAGATCCGTGGAAGCTTTCACATCAAGGAAACCATCGTACAAAAATTAGAGCGCGACCGGCTCAGCTGGTATTGCCACGTTCAAAGAAGAGATCATTTGAACCCTGTAAAAAAGGCAATATCAATGCACGTTCCAAAGACATCGCAATGTAGGAAAGGCAGGCCTTTAAGCGCCTGGATCAGACAAATGCGACGACACCGGCATTTCATTGGCCTCAGTAACCGAGTGATCCAAAATCGGCAAGCCTGCCGATATTTTCTGAGGTCAAATAGGCAAACCCCACAGGCGGATCAGTAGAAATGCGGTGAAGTGGGAGGGCTGTGATCCCTTGTTTTCGGATCATAGCCTCGCTGATAAAAGGCAGAAGAAGCTTAGCTTGAACACTAAGTTCGGATTTCCTTATAACAGATTGGATAAGCTCTCTCAAAATTGATCCAGCCTGACCAATTCTACAGAATAACTCGGCATTGCTCTTCCCATCACTCGTGATGACCCCGAGGTAATTAAACTTATCCACCTGTTTCAATGGAACTCCACTAATATGCAGAGAGCTCTGAATGGGTTTTCTGGATGCGACCATTACTTCCGATTTGTTCACGCTGATCTTCATTCCAGCATCATCACAAACGGCTCTACAAAACTTTCGAGTGCGCTGAAGTTCGGTTTGAGAGGACCCAAGGATGACCAAATCATCTGCAAAGAGCAGATGACTAATGCTTAGGTCTCCCACTTTGAAACATTCCCCGCCACGGCTGCGCTGCGCATCCAACATCCATTGTCGATGCTACAATTTTTATTTTTTTTTTTTTCCGAGGGTAGGTGAAAATCTTCAACAAGACACTATGAGGATCGACAGCGCGTGCTCATAGTAGTGTGGGATTCTTACCCACTAAAAAACCTCCCTTCAAAACAGACTTGTTTTTATTTTTACTACAACTAAGTATTCGACTTATCAAGTAGTTTTCTTTTCGCGAAATAATGACGTTTTGCAGGTACCTTCCCATTAGAAGTTCCTGCCAGCTCCGCAGTTTATACGCGGTTACTTATCGCGCTAGGTCTAAAGGTTTGGTTCTTTGTAGACGGCGCAGTAAATTTCTTTCTTCCAAAAGTTGGAGGACTGTAATATTTACGTGACTTTCTAGTCGACTTCTATGCTTTCTCGCGTAGGTTTGAATTTCGTCTTCGATTGTTTTAATGCCAAGGTCTCTGTGGATATCGCTATTTCTGATATACCATGGCGCATTTACAATACCTCTTAGCACTTTGTTTTCAAAAGTTTGTAAAATTTTAATATTACTTATTTTGGTACAACCCCAGAGTTGTATACCATATGTCCATACAGGCTTTAGCACTTGCTTATATAAAAGCAGTTTGTTATATATATTAAGCTTGGAATATTTTCCAAGTAACCAATACATTTCTCGATATTTGTTATCTAGTTCTTTGCGTTTTTTCTTAACGTGCGTTTTCCATTTCAGCTTTGTATCAAGTGTCATTCCAAGATACTTAGCCTCGTTTGCAAACGGGATTTGAACCGAGTTTGAAAAGATCGGCAAATTATTTATTTTTTTATAAGTAAAATTTACATGAACAGATTTGGTCTCGTTGAGTGCGATTCGCCAAATCTTTGTCCATTCATTTACTCTATTCAAAGCTTCTTGCAGTTTTTCTGTAGTATCTTCGACCGTTTTACCTACTGTCAAGATAGCAGTGTCGTCGGCAAATGTAGCTAGCTCAGTGCCTTCCACTTGCGGTATATCACGAGTGTATAATAGATATAAAACCGGACCAAGAACGCTTCCTTGCGGCACCCCAGCCATTATTTCCTTAAAATCCGAATATTCGTTTCCACATTTGACGCGGAATAGTCTATTCGTAAGGTAGTTCTTCAAAATATTATATAGGTGCTCTGGCAGAACTTGTCGTAATTTAAACTTTAAGCCTTCGTGCCAGACCTTGTCAAAGGCTAGAGAGACGTCAAGGAATACGCTTGAACAAATCTTTTTTTCTTCCAGTGACTTTTCGATTACATGTGATATTCGATGTACTTGTTCAACTGTAGAATGCTTACTTCTGAATCCGAATTGATGATCCGGAATGAGATGCCCTTCTTCTGTAACCGGCTGTATTCGCCTAATCAATATTCTCTCGAACACTTTGGATATAATTGGAAGAAGCGAAATCAGTCTATAAGACGTTTTTTCATTCGGAAGTTTTCCGGGCTTAAGGACCATTATGACTTCGGCGACTTTCCATTGACTGGGAACATATTGTAGTCCAAGCGCGGCGTTTATAATGAACAGAAGCTTAATTAGAGCTTTTCTTGGTAGTGCTTTAAGAACCTCTCCCGTAATTAGGTCGTATCCAGGCCTTCTTTGGTTTAAGTTTCTTTATTTCTTCCTTAATTTCGGTAAGTGTTGCATTTCTTATTACGCTATTGGCTATATATGACGTATTTATATTTTGAATAAGAGCTTGTCCACCCAACGGTTTGAAAGTTTCTTCCAGGTGGGTGGCAAAAACTTGCGCTTTCTCTTTATCATGCCTGGCCCATTCGTTTTGATTTTTCCTAATTGGGGCGGCTTGAATTTGAGGTTTTTTCATATCTTTTATAGCCTTCCAAAGCGAGTAATTAGAATCTTTTTCTGCCGTTAAGCTTTCTAGGTAAGTTTGCATTTCATTATTTTTAAGGTCTTTAATAGATCTTTTTAGTGAGTTGCACAAACGGTTAAGATGTGCTTTATGTTGCGGAGCCCGAGTTTGTTGCCTTTTTTGAAGCCATCCCAATTAGTTTTCGCGCTGGTTAATCTGAACGGTCCTACTTTTTTAACCAGAGCTTCGCTTATCGTCATAATGATTGGAGAATGATCAGAGGAGAGATCAAAGCTTTCTTCAACTTTTATACAGTTGCCAGATATTCCTTTAACAATAAAGAAGTCGATCAGATCTGGTATCTTATTTCTATCAGTCGGCCAATATGTTGGTTTACCAGTCGAGTGAAAATCACAACTGTATTGCATACCCGCATTATAAAGCTTTCTACCTTTCTGAGAGGCGTACCTTGAACCCCAGAAGGGGTGTTTCGCGTTGAAGTCGCCACCAATAATAAAATTGGGTCTAAGGAAGTCGAAGATGTTTGTGAAATCACTTTCTTCAAGTTTACATCGCAGTGGACAATATATAGACGAAATGTTGAAAGCAAAATGTCTATTTCTAACGCGTACCGTGCTTACTTGCATTGCTTCTAATTCAATCTTTACTTCCGCTGAGTGTTCGATACATTCTTTTATAAACAAGGATGATCCGCCTCTGGCTCTTTCCGATGGGTGGAAGGCGTGATACACGCTATATCCCCTTATCTTAACATTCGATTGCTTTGTCAGATGAGTTTCAGAGACCAAGCATATATCAATGTCTTTTTCTCGTATAAAGATTTCTAACTCGTCGAGTCTGCGTATAAGCCCGTTGGCGTTCCAAGTAAGAATTTTAATCGTTTCTTTCATATTCTGGTTGAAGTGCGCGTGTTATGAATGTTGTTTTCTAATGCAACTAGTCTCTCGAAAATAAGTTTGTTTGTTTTGGATTGCTCTTCAAGTTTCGCAAGAATTAGGGAAAAAACATGGGATACATGATCTTGTGAGCTACCTCTATCACCGTTTTCCAATATCGCAGCTTGAGCAGGAGTCTTTACGTTAGAAATTGGACGATTTCTTGCTTTGATCTCCCGTGAGCTGTTGGTCTTGTACTTGCCATTAGCTGTCATCGCCGCTTGAGCATAAGACTGCACGCCAATATTCGAGGATTTAGTTGCGGTCACCTTATCTCTACTACGTTTGGGTTTTTCTACATTACCCGATCTTAAGAGAATATTGACGGATTTTTTATCTTTCGCTGCTTTTTTCGTAGCTATTTTGGGTCTATTCTTAATTGGTTTTGGATTCGTGCCCATGGAATTTTTGAGCGTATCGCGCCTTTTTTGGAGCTCTTTCGCCACTTCGATGCTACAATATATATATTTTTTTTTTATAACTTGCGCGCACTCAAGGGGTTATGAATACCCTTAACATGTTTTTACACAGTACGGGCACGGAAGGTATAGATATATAGAGAGAGAAAGATTTGGTGTAGTTGCTTGAAGCTCAGTTGTTTATGCTTCAGAGAAACTCTGGGCGGGGCGTCCAGATAACTGGGGAAAATATTGTTAATTTTTATTTTTTTTTTGTCTTTGCTTCTGATTCACAGTATTGTTTTCGCGACCACCATTGTCATAGGTTTATCAGTCATGCAACAGAACGGACAATTTTTCCAGCCAGCCTGCGTGGCGATTGACGACGTTACCACTACACCATTAGCACCCATGAGTTGCCGAGTGGTGTTTTTGGCTGTTTTCGGTTTTTACTTCAGAAGTAGATACATAGTTGTTGAAAAGTGCTGGTGCTGGTGAAGGGCACCAAAATATTAATGTTCCAAATTAAGACCACATCCACGTAGAGATTTAAACGCGCAGATGCAAAATTTGTATACCCGGCTTCAACGGCAAGCAAATACATTGAATGAGTATTTGGAAATTAATGCCAAAAATTGCGATTTCTGCAAAAAAATTAAGAGACGAAACCAAGCACTGCAATTAATTTAATTAATGAGCAAAGAGTGCAAGAGCAACACGGCGATAGTGATCATAATTACATAGGTTATGGTTATTAAGTTACAATAGTATACCAATGTTTTTTGGTTTTCAAAATTTTAATGTTTTTCACTTTTGGTCAGGTTTCTCCATAGTGATTGGTACTTCTCTGTGCGACGTAAAATGACTTCGAGTTTGTGCCAAATATTGTAGTCTCGGAAGTATAATACAAAGGTGGATAACTCCGCTGAAGTTGGTACCCCTCAGCAATTAGTGGAACCCTTGGAGGCCGACTTTTCCTGTGAAAATATTTGGTTGCAAACACTGCCCAAATTGCTACTGTCCTTTTTGGAGGAGTTGCGACCAAAAGTCGGGAAAATTTTGGAGCTTAACGTCAAATGCAAAATTTGGTAGCAAATCCACGAAAAGCTGGCTGGAAGGGCGACTTATTCACTGTCGCCTAGTTACAGGGGAAGTATCGGAGCTTGGAACAACACGACACGATACAGGCAAACAAACTTGCATGATTCAAAGACGGTAAAAAATCGCCAAACCTGTCCATACGAGAGGTTATGGTTTTAGTAAATTTATATTGTAGATACATTTGTTAAAGAAAATTTGTATGTACTTGGCTAATGCCATTCTTCTTCTTCTTCCTTTTTTAGCGAGGCTATGATCCGAAAACAAGTGATCATAACCCTCCCACTTCACCGCATTTCTACTGATCCGCCTGTGGGGTTCGGTTATTTGACCTCAGAAAATATCGGCTAGCCTGCCGATTTTGAATCACACGGTTATTGAGGCCAGTGAAATGCCGATGTCGTCGCATTTGTCTGATCCAGGCGTTTATAGGCCTGCCTTTCCTACATCGCGATGTCTTTGGAACGTGCATTGATATTGCCTTTTTAACAGGGTTCAAATGATCTCTTCTTTGAACGTGGCAATACCAACTGAGCCGGTCGCGCTCTATTTTTTGAACGATGGTTTCCTTGATGTGAAAGCTTCCACGGATTTTTTTCGAACTTCTTATTCGATCAAGCTTTGTCACTCCTGCTGTCATGCGAAGCATCTTCATCTCAGCTGCCGCTAATTTACTCTCATACTTTTTGAACATCGTCCAACATTGTGAACCGTATGTAAGCGCTGGACGCACAACTGCGATGTAGAGCCTTCCTTTCAACTTAGGGGGCATTTTTCTGTCACAGAAGATAGCGGAATTTTCTCGCCACTTCATCCACCCTACGCTTACGCGATGCTTGATGTCGTCATCACAAGTTGCTTTGCTATTGATCATAGATCCCAGATATTTAAACTTTTCGCACTTGGGAGGCACTATTCCATTCAAATAAATGTCTGGAATAGGCCTGAGGGGATCAGAGAACGGGCAGCACAAGTACTATGTCTTTTTTTAACTAATGCGATACCCATTTCCCTCCAAAACGACCACCCACACTTCAAGTGCTCGTTGCAGGGATGTAGGATCCTCACTTATGATGGCTCCATCGTCAGCAAAGAATAACTGATGTATCTTGGGGTCCATCACTTTACCTTCAAGCAGATAATCAAGGACTGTTATAAAGAGCAAAGGATTTAAAACACTTCGCTGGTGCAGCCCGACTGCGATTGGGAACTCTTCGGTTACTCCAGCGGTGCATCTTACTCTTGTCTTTGCTCCTTCGTACATGTCCATAATCATCTGTACATAGGTTTCTGGAACCCCTCGATGTCTTAGCGCCACCCATATCAGATCTCGTGGTTGTCTGTCGAATGCCTTTTCAAAGTCAACCAATACAATATGCATATCCTTTAAGGAATCACGATGTTTTTCCATTATGATCCTTATACTTTTGATCGCATCTGTGGTTGGTTTATCCGCGACAAACCCGCGCTGATCATCTACGAGAATATGAGCGCTGCAATTGATCTATTAAGGGTTCCTCCACCACCATTTCTAATAAAAGGACCTAATTAACCTTAGGAATTCCTTACCGGCCCGTGATCCAAATGTGTTGAAACACCTCAGGCAAGGTGTTCACTAAGTTCAACCTAACTGGAACTGTAGAGGCAACAGTTGACTCCATCTAGGGACCAAGCAGAAGTACTCTATTAAAAGAGCAATCTCCCCTCTCTCGTCTGCTGCTCCAAAGTCCTTTTGGTTGTCCAATCTCCGGTCAAGGTACTAGGCACCCAGCGGTCACCAAAATGAAGGTTGAGAGTAGGAGTTGGTAGGCCTAGGCTGAGCGAGAACTTTACGTTTTCAAGACTCGATCAAACGTTTTTAAGAAGACAGCTTCAGCGGTTCTAGATTCCCCATGTTTTCCTATGACTAATGTAAGGTATATTAGGTTAGGTTAGGCAGATGGGTGGCTTGTAACAAAAAGAGTCACTGCTCACTTACACCAACAGTTCGGGTCCATTGCGCCCAATTATTTAACCCTGGAAACGCTGTCAAAATGGTCCGCTGCTAAAACCACCCAGATAGTGATATGAATCTCAGGATGTCCGTCAGCTCTACATTACCTAAGGCCTCTAGCTCCGAGAAGAAGTAACTACCAAGAGTCCTCATTCTTCTGACGGATAGGGCAGGACAATCAGGCAGCAGGTGACGAACAGATGCAATTTCTTCTTCGTCCCTGCAACTCCTACAATAGTCATTATGCAGCACACCGAGTCACTCCGCGTGAACGCCAGTAGCTTACTTACTTACTTAGGTGGCGCTACAGTTCGGGGTGAACCTGGGCCTCAACCAACAAGCCTCTCCATTTAGCTCGGTCTTTAGCTAATTGCCTCCAGTTGCGCACTCCAAGTTGGTCGAGGTCCCCTTGAACTTGTGCGCGCCACCTACGGCGATGATTCCCTCTACTGCGTCGTCCCTCCGGGTTAGATTCGAAGACTCTGCGGGCCGGAGCGTTGGTGTCCATTCGCTCTACATGTCCTAGCCATCTCAGACGTCCAATACGCAGTTTTTTGAACAGGTCGATGTCGCTGTACAGCTCGTATAGTTCGTGATTGAATCTTCTCCTCCAAAACCCGTCAACACAAACGGGACCGAAAATCTTACGAAGAATTTTTCTCTCGAAGCGACCAAGGATATCTTCATCCTCTTTTAATAAAGTCCATGTTTCAGCGCCGTAAAGCAGGACTGGGATGATCAAGGTCTTATATAGAGTCTCCTTAGTTGTTCGAGATAGGGCTTTACTGTTGAATTGCCTTATAAGCCCAAAAAAACAGCGATTGGCAAGAGTTATTCTTCGATTGATTTCTGCGCTGATTTTGTTTGCTGAATTTATAGCAGAGCCAAGGTAGACAAAGTCCCTTACTACCTCGAAGTTATAGCTGCCCACGGTGACGTTTTATCCAATTCGTCGGTGTTGGTTTTCCCTTCTAGTTGACAGCATATACTTGGTTTTGCCCTCGTTTATCGCCAAACCCATTTTGGCCGCTTCCGCCTCAATGCTTGCAAAAGCACCGGTGACAGCCCGCTGAGATCTTCCGATAATGTCTATATCGTCGGCGTATGCAAGCAGTTGTACAGACTTGTAATAGATTGTGCCTCCGGTGTTGGCTTGTGAGTTCCGCACAATCCGTTCAAGTACAATATTGAAGAAGTCACATGACAGCGCGTCACCTTGTCTAAAGCCTTTTTTGACATCAAAGGTCTCGGTGAGGTCATTACCGACCTTGATGGAGCAGCGAGCGTTCTCCATCGTCAGCCTGCACAGACGGACAAGTTTGGCAGGGATGTCAAAACTAGACATGGCTTTATAGAGCTCTTCTCTATAGATGCTGTCATAGGCGGCCTTGAAATCGATAAAGAGGTGGTGAGTATCGATTTGGAATTCTTGGGTTTTCTCCAGGATCTGCCGAAGTGTGAAGATTTGATCGATGGTGGACTTTCCTGGCCTGAAACCGCACTGATAGGGTCCAATCAGGCTGTTGATAAAGGGTTTCAGGCGTTCACACAATATCGCAGAAAAGATCTTGTATGCGATGTTGAGGAGACTGATGCCTCTATAATTGGCGCAGTTGAGGGGGTCTCCTTTCTTGTGGATCGGGCAAACGATGCTGAGATTCCATTCATCAGGCATACACTCGTCTGACCAAATATTAGAAATGAGTTGGTGTATGCACTCTACCAATTCATCCCCAGCTGCCTTGAAAAGTTCGGCCGGTAAGCCGTCAGGTCCAGCAGCCTTGTTGGATTTTAGCTTGGATATTGCTATCCTCACTTCGTTTTGGTCAGGTGGACGGAAATTTTGACTATCATCGTCTATGTTGAATGGTTCATTCTGCCTGACAGCGGGATGTTGGTCTTCGTCGCCGTTATACAGTCTGCAGAAGTAGTTTTTCCATATTCTCAGCACCGACTGTGATTCTACTACGAGGTTTCCATTTTCATCTCTACAGGTTTCTGTACGGGTATTACTTCTATGACACGTTCTTTTTACCTTTTGGTAAAACTTCCGTACATTGTTCCTGGAGTATAGACTCTCGATATTCTCAAACGCGCGCTTCTCATGCTCTTTCTTCTTCTTTTGGAGAAGCCGATGTTCTTCCCGTCTCTTTTGCTCGTAGAGCTCACGAGCAGCTCTCGTCTTCCTTTGCAGCGCCGCTTTGTATGCCTCTTGTTTTGCTGCATGCACTCGCCGGCATTCTTCGTCAAACCAGGGGTTTCGCGGTGGTGGTCGAGCGAGACCCAGCACATCAGTCGCGGCGTTTCTGACGGCATGTTGGCAGCGTTGCCACTGGTCTTCGGTACTTGATGCTGGCGGCAAAGGGGTGATTGAGAGATTTCGGGATACGCGTTCAGCGAAGAGTCTGGCGGTCTCTTGCGATTGTAGCTTTTCGACGTTAAATTTTCTCACAGTAATTCTTCTTTGTTGCTCAGATTGGGATATCCGCATTCGTACCTTGGCTACAACAAGGTAATGATCCGAGTCTATGTTGGCCGCTCGGAAGGTCCGGACATCCAGAATACTGGAGGCATGCCTTGCGTCGATCGCAATATGATCAATTTGGTTGATCGTTACATGATCATTGGACCGCCATGTCTGCTTATGAATATCGAGATGAGGAAACCATGTGCTTGCTATGGTGACATTTCGCTCCACAGCGAAATCAATTAGCCTTAGTCCGTTATCAGACGTGGTGTCGTGTAGGCTATGCTTACCGACTGCCCTACCAAAGACGTCCTCCTTTCCTATTTTGGCGTTAAAATCGCCCAATACGATTTTAACGTCGTATTTAGGACATTGCTCGTATGTTTTGTCGAGGAGCTCGTAGAAACAATCTTTGGTGGCAGGGTCCTTTTCTTCTGTGGGGGCATGAACACATATTAGGCTTATGTTAGCGAATTTAGCCTTGATCCGGATAGTCATAATACGCTCGCTCACGTGTCGGAAGCTTAAGACTTCTTGCCTAAGTCTGCCGCGTATGACAAATCCGCATCCGAATAAGCGTTGCCTGTTGCCTCTGTAGCAATCACCGTAGTAGATGTCACAGTTTTTCATCCTCTTTTTGCCCGGCCCATCCCATCGCACTTCCTGGATGGCGGTAATATCTGCTTAACGCCAGTAGCACAATGACCAGTAATTATTCCAGAAACGACCCATGCGCTATATCGACTAAGTTTCACCAGCCGTAGCGCCCTGGCCGTTGTGCATGTTTGCAGATAAACACAGAATCTGTTTGCTCGACCAGTGGCTTCATCTTATAATTTCCTCTCTAAGGAACTGATTGGGGTTACTAGAAAAGGGAGGGCCCGCGATAAGCGCAGCGCCGACCCTTTCCTAGCAAGCTCATCAGCCCTTTGGTTTAATCCGTCATCCATATGCCCCGGTACGCAGCAAAGGGTCACCGCATTGGCTCTAGATATCTCGTTTAAGAGTGATTTACAGGTCCTCACAAGCCTCGACCTAATTACAGCGGAGTCCAGACCAGAGCCTTAACCTGGCTGTCTATATAGACAGTGATCATTTTACCAACGATATTACTCTCGCGCACAATTTCAGCAACGTGTATGATGACTGTGACTTCGGCCTGAAAGACGCTGCAACTGTCGCTTATTCTAAAGGAGTGGTTTATTCCTAGGGCTTCACAATAAACACCGACTCCCATTCCAACGTCCATCTTAGAACCGTCGGTATAGAACGCTAGTTCCTTTTTCTTCACGTTTCTCGGTTCTTCCAGTACATTCTGTCAGGAATTCTTGTAGTGAATCTCCTTTCAAATGCTTGCATCGGGTTCATGTGATCAGTTTCCGTCAATCCACTGCTAGTCCCCCATCGGCACAAAATAGAGGCATGGACGTAAAGGCTCGATGACCACAATCGGTCTTCTCTTAGTCTTACAGCGGTTTTGGCCGCCAGATTGCTACAGTATATATCAAGCGGAATGAAACTAAGCATGGTTTCCATTGCCACTGTTGGTGTTGTTCTCATTTATCCCATGACTCCGATGCACACTGCCCTCCGGATTTTGGTGAGGTTTGAAAGCTGGTACGGTCCACCATACTTGTGAACCGTACATGAGAATGGGTCTTGCGACCGCCGTGTGTATCCAGTACTCCACAGCTGGTTTGAAGCCCCACATATTACTGAATGCCTTTTTGCAAACAGAGAAAGTTACGCTTGTTTTTTTTTATGCGTTCGGTAATGTTATACTTCCAGTTAAGTTTGGAATCCAGAATTATGCCCAAATATGGAGCTGAACTTGAGATACTTAGTTCAATACCACCGATCGATTTCTTCTTGAGTGAAAAGAACTACCTCCGTCTGTGGGGAGTTCACTCCCAGTTCTCTGCTACTGACCCAGCTATCCACTAGTTTTAGTGCGAGATTGAGCCTTCACTTAGGACTGAAAGAAATTTCCTCGAAACCAAGATAACCACATCGTCGGCATAGGCTGCGGCGTTGAAGCGTGTTTACCTTCAGTATTACCAAGATCGTATCCACTACAAGGAGCCATATTAGCGGACACAGAACTCCGTCTTGAGGTGTTCATCTGCAGACCCTTTTCCGGATGGTTACATTTCCTTGCGTTTAAAATATAATTCTCGATTGAAGCATCTGTTCAATCCAGTTGCATAGGCCGCTGTTAAGATGAGCTCTGTATAGGCTGTTTAGGATCGCGTCAGAGTTTACGTTGTTGAACGCCCCAAGAGTGAACTCCTTGAAGTGGAGGGATCTTTCTATGCTTGATACGACCCTATGAAGGGCTATCGATCTGCCGCAGCTGTATGCATGCTGTGATTTAGATAGATAATTATCGTCGATCGGGTTTCTTAGGTATACATCTATTAATCGTTTCAATTTTTTCAACATAAAAGACGACAGGCTGATAGGTCTCAGGTCTTTTGCGTTTTTGTGACTCGCCTTCTCTGTTTGGGGAATAAATAAAACACGCACATCCCGCCATGCTTCAGGAACATACCTTGGCCTAAGGCATCCTGTGAAAATACGCTTGTGCCATAGAATAGTAATATCCACTGACTCATGTAACATCCCACCTCTTCTGCGCTATTCCCGATCTCTGGAGTGGGTAGATCATCCTCGTGTGACTCTGCCTAGGTACCATCACTTTTCCTAATACTAGATGCTGGCCGACGTTGGTGTCTTGGCCAGGATCTTCCTTAGGCGGGACGCTTCATTTGTTGATTCTATAGATGCGCAAAAGGACCTCCAAGAGTTTCTCTCGGAGGAATCGTAATCTCTTTCTTGAAAAGCTTAACATTTTTTTATGATGGACCACTCGACGACTCCTTCTTTAGCGAGGATCCACCCTACCCCTGAAATCCGAATGAGTTCTGCTACTTTATCGCTCCATCGTTCACCTTGGTGGCTTTTTACCGCTATTCCTACTAACCGGCCAGAATTCTTCAAAGGATCGCGTAAGGAAAGCGGTCAGTGCATCCCACTGCATTGTCAACTGCTTCTGCAGAATTGAGATCATCGGTGAGGTGATTCACTGATTTCTTCATTTCTCTCTTGAATTTTGGCCAGTTAGCCCTATGCGGATTTCTAAAAGTCCCTTTCCCACGAGTAGATAATTGTAGTCTGAAGAGTATCCACAAGTGATCAGATAGTGACGTCTTGTTGGAGACTCTCCAGTCAACAACTTCCACAGAGCTCTGTTCAAATACGAAAGTAACATCTGAGACTTGCTTTCTATTAGACGTTACAATGGTGAGATCATTGCCTCTATTCCATATAACAAGATTGAATTCTAGGATATAAACAAACATAACTTCGCCTCTAGCATTGATGTCGGTGCTACCACACAGAGTATGGTGAGCGTTAGCATCACATCCCAAGACTAAGTTCTTCTTACCTTTTTGAGACGCTGATATGAGGGACCTCAGGTCTTACGAAGGGACGTTGATGCCCTCATCGTAAAGTAGGTGCGCAGATGCCACCGTGCAGTTCCCGTTCACCCCTCTCAGATTCATCATTGTCAAGTCGCCGGAGCTGTAATGAGACTGCAATAATATTTGAAGAGTCTTTTTAGCCACGATACAGTCCCAACCTTGCCACCTTCGCTTCTATAATATACATTATAGTTCTTTGACCCTAATCCCATCACACCATTGTTATGAATCCACGGTTCCTGAATTAGGGCAGATCCAGCTGGCCATCCATGAGTAGAAGCTTCAGGTTGTCGGAGGCGACTGTAACGTGATGAAGGTTGATTTGCAGTACCTGCCTCGGCTTGCGCAATCTTAAGTTCCATAGCGTCAGTCGCCCTATCGTTCTCTCCCCGTTGAGTCCGCTTTAGGAGCTTCAGAGTTACCTCTCCCGCTCCATAAAACAGCTTCAACTGCTAATTTCTACCAAAAGAAAGCCCGGGGATTCATTTATAAGAATGATGAACCCATTGGTCCTATTCTTCATTTCTTTCTCCCCGACGACCTCCCAACTCTTCATGTCAGTAGACGGGTTCTGGGCTTTTAGGAAGCCGAGGATCGCTGTTTTATCCACACCCCAGTCAGGATGGCAGAGCCTTCCGCTGGCTATGGTGGAGATCTCCTCTGGAAGTACTATTCGCAGTGCAACCCCCTCCCAGAGTTTCAAACCGCGAACCGTGGTCTTCGCGAATTCAAGAGATAACTGGTCTTCGCAGTCTATCAGAATGACTCAACGATGCCACTTCACTCTCCCGAATATAGGCGCAGTTCAATGGTTATTCTTTCCAATACTGTCAAAGACTGCTCTAGCTAAGGCCTTCTCAATCAATGGGAATACTGGCCCCTAAGTCTTCCTAAGTCTTCCGAAGTCCATAACAGCTAGCTGTAGTGAACTACGAATCCTCCCGCTGAAGAGCATCTCCGTATCAGTCTTTGACCTTCTGGGTGAATTTTTTGTGTCCTACGAAGATCTAAGTCTCTTTTACATGAATTCCTCCCACATGGTCTCGGCCATCATACGACAATGTTCAGCGGCCCTCGAGGTTTCTGGCTGATCACCAGCAGGATCAGCCTTACCAACAGTGGTCTTGCTGGTGGTTTAATTGTCTTAGATGCTCCCTTCCCGTTGAGGTTTGCCCTAGGGGTATCGACCTTACGGCTGGCTTTGGTTTTAGCAATGCTCTGTTTAGGCGCAGGACTCGTCAGAGCGTCCTTTGCTATTGTGTTAATAGCCCAGGCCAGGGACTTTTGTTCTCTTTCGGAAAGGGAAGAGGGGTCCTTTACGTTCAGAATCGATTTGACATGCGTCGCTCTACGGAACAATAGCCGTCTCATCTAACCTGAAGAGACCTTCACCGATTTCCGGGGACTTTCGGATGGACCTGGTAGCAGTTGCTCCTCCATCTCCATAAAGATCTTCTCATGCGAGATAGGTGCCGATGGTGGATACAGCTCAACCAGTTCCGATACGCCCACGGGTAACGTATCAGCTTCCCGACTGGTATTGTCGTCGTTTACTGTTTTGTTTTAATTTTGGTTTTTATTTTGGTTGTCATTCATTTTTTGTTCCCACGCGTAAGGTCGGAATGGATATCCGCCCCGCCAGAGCCGCCGTGCACGGGTGAGGCATTTCTTTTCCACAGGCCTCGCCAGGGCATCTGTGAGAGCTCGTTAGTGGTTGCCTTTTTATCCCTCTAACCTTTCATCTTTCGGCACGGTTTTATTTGCTCATACCACCGGTAGAATTAGGGAGACTATCTCTTGGTTTTTGGACCTCAGGGAGTCAAGGAGTCATCAGCACTGGCCGATACATCTCCGCAGAAAACCTTCGGGCTTACTTAAGCCCCAGCACCAGGACAAGGTCGATAGTCATTGCTGGGGCTGATGTAAGGCAACTTCGCAAATAATGTACCTGGGATGACAAGATGGTTAGTTAACATTGCACAACGACGTTGTCTCTTCGTGTCCATAAGAAGTTAGCTACGAGTACATCTACGTATTTATATTAACTTCTATCAGTGAAATAGCCTCAGTGCTAAGTCACAATAGTACCTTCAGCTCTTGGTAATTGTGGCCGAATTTTCTTTATCGTATCCCATACAGAAATCCCTTTTATGTACTTCACATGACTTATTTTAATCCATTAACCCCTTTTATGAATTTGCAGTCAAATTAATGAATCCTTGCATAAACCACCGAACACAATTCACAAACTACTCCGAAAGTGAATTTCAAGTTTTGTATTAAGTTCATTTAAAATTACTGCACAGTGTTCTTGTGTGTGGGTGTGTAATATAATATATCTGCGATAATATGTATCCTTATAAAAAGAATTTGTTCCATGAAAAAAACAAAAAAAAAAGTGGGGAAGCCAGCCACAGCCACATGATAATAGCCGTTCTGTGGTGACGCTGTTGGTCGGGATGATGGTTGTGCCGGATGAAGACAGACGTAGAGGGCGGAGGAAGCAATCCATTGTTGCGGAAAGTAAAGAAATATGTTCGGCCATTATTCTTCCACTTATAAACTAAATGAAAACTTTTTGATTTCTCCCACTCTTGGCGGCGTTGTACGAGTGTAGGTACTACAGAGGTTTGTGTGCGCACATTTGGCTCGCAAAAAGGATTCGACTTCGCATCGAAGGACAATGGAAGGGACTATTTGGAGCGGGAAGGAATTGTAGCTAGTATAATGTATTTTTCTCCTTTTTACTCATTCGACTATGAAAGGAAAAATTAATTAGCGTTTGGGTAAACCTACAGAGGTTTCCGAATGAGAAAGAACTAATCCGTCAAAATCTGTTTCATGAGCGGGATTGTTTTTTCTTTTCTTTTTTTCTAATAAAATTAAAAACGAAAGGGGAATGTTGTCGCTCCTTGAAGAGTGCTCTTTTCCTTGCTGTTGGGCTTATACTAATTCTTGGACTTTTTCGCTTCAAATAATGTCGAGAGAAAATGGAGCAATTTAATTAAAATATGAATCATTATTATTTTTATGACTACACGACGGAAACCTTTGGGAGCTATAAAATGGAAACGTATTTATACAATAGATGGGAATTAAGGATATTGTTTTGCAGAGTTCAGTCAAAAGTGATGGAAGGACGAAATATTTTGCTAAAACTTGCGAGGGTTAAATTAAAGATAAACAGTTCACGAATTTGATGTTAGGTGAAATCAGAAAAGATGAAAGTATTTTATGCTCTAAAAATCGTTAAATTGAGATGAAGTTTTAAAGTCAAGATAAAGGATATTGACTGGCGCAGTGTAATTAGTTTTAAAGCTGAAAATAACCACAGAAAAATAAACAGGTCTGGAAAAAGGGAGATGTATCGTTTTATTTCCCACACCATATGCATATCTGAGACTGATTTGGTTGTTTAAGAACAAATGGATCTGCCCGTCGGGGTTAAGTCAAAGTTGTCAATTGGGCTAGGTCTGCTGACATCAGTTGATCGGGGGAAAAAGCGCAGTGAATCAGAAGGAACTAGATAAAGCCATCGATTTTGAGAAGGCGTTCGATAGTGTCAACACGGAGTTTATTTGGCGTGCTTTACGCAGGAGAGGTATCCCCAATAAACTAATTGCTATTATTGAAGCTACGTATGAAGGCTCCAAATGTCACGTTCCACAGGGGGAGGTTGTCTGACGAATTTGAGATCCAAAGTGGGGTAAGACAAAGCTGTATCCTTTCACCAATATTATTCCTATTGGTGATTAGCGATGTGCTTCATGCAGCTCTGTTGACGGGAAACGGAGAAATTCGATGGACTCTTACATCTCAATTGAAACATCTTGACAACGCTGACGATGTATGCTTACTCTCCTGCAGAATTATGGACCTCCACCAAATGACAGCAGATGTGGAGAGGGAAGCAGGCGTCGTCGGGCTGAAAATGAATACGCTAGAAACTAAAATTATCAGCCTTGGAACAAACTCATCGGCTCAAATTCGCATTGCTGGACAACCGGTAGAGAGAGTAGAGGATTTCCAGTATCTTGGAAGTGTTGTCTCGAACGATGGTGGAACCGAACTGGATAGCCAACAGGATCGCCAAAGCAAAGTCCGCGTTCGGGATGTTGTCCAAAATATGGCGATATTATAAATAAATGAAAATAAATGAAACACGTGGAGAGTGACCACTACGATCACCAGAAAGCTACAAACGTTTATAATAGATGCCTGCGCAATATCTTAAGGATTTTCTGGCCCAATCGTATCTCTAACGAACACCTTTACGAGAGAACGGGTCAGGAACCAATAGGCACAACCATCCAACGGCGAAAGTGGCAGTGGATTGGTCACACGTTCTGTAAGGTTGACAGTTCCATAGCGAACCATGCTATGCAATGGAACCCTTTATTTGAGAATGGCAGAAGACCTGGCGGTCCAAGGAAAAAATGGTGCAGAACAGTCGAGAAGGAGGCACGGCAGTTAGAAAAAAGTTGGGGAGAACTCAGACACATTGCCAGAAACCATACACGATGGCGCGTAGGCGTAGTAGAGGCCCTAGGACCCACAAGGAGATACTGGACATAAGTAGTAAGTAAGACATAGCCAACAGGATCCACATTCGGGATGTTATCCAAAATATGACGACGCGGTGCAATATTGTGGGTGGCAATGGTGTAGTGGTAACGTCGTCAATTACCACGCTAATGGTTCTTGGTTCAAATCCAGATGTCAACAAGAATTTATTTATTTCTCAGAAGCAACTTACATCCTTTAACCCCTCGGGGGGCATAGGGCGTCAACCACGCCTGCGCGCCATCGTGTTCGGAGTTCTGCAACGCGTTTGAGCTGCCTCCAACTCATTCCTAAAGAGCTCGATTCCTCCTCAACTGTTCTGCGCCACGTTTGCCTAGGGTGTCCCGCTATTCTGCCTGCCTGGGTGAGCGGATTCCACTGCATGGCGTATTTCGCAATGGAGTTGTCTTCGCGCCGTAGGGTGTGTCCAATCCATTGCCACTTTCTTCTTCGTATAGTAATGCTTATAGGTTTTTGGCCCGTTCTCAGATAAAGTTGTTCGTTGGAGATGCGGTTCGGCCAAAAAATCCTCAAGATGATTCTTAAGCATTTGTTTACGAAGACTTGCAGCTTGCGTGTGTTAATGGTGTCCACCTTCCAGGTACTGCACCCATAAAGCAGCACTGATTCTACGTTGGAGCGGAACAGTCGTAGCTTGGTTCTTAAGCTAATAACATTGCTTCTCCAGATTTTTGACAGCATTCCGAACGCAGCTTTAGCCTTCCCGATTCTGCTGTACACATCCAGTTCGGTGCCACCGCGATTAGCCGAGACGACACTTCCTAAATATAGAAAGTTATCAACTTTCTCGACTTGCTTTCCGGCAATGTTAAGTTGAGCGCGGGTATTGGAAGTACTCAAGGCTTTTGTTTTGGCTGTGTTTATTTTTAGCCCCACTTTGTTTGCCTCAGCTTCTAGATTTTGGGCCATCAAATGAAGATCCATTATCCGATGTGAAAGTAGACAAACATGGTCAGCGTAATCTAGGTGTTTAAGGTAAGATGTCATTGTCCAACGAATTCCAGAACTAGCTTCCGTCAATGCTGCACGGAGTACATCGCTGATAACCACCAAGAACAATAGTGGGGACAGTATGCACCCTTGACGTACTCCACTCCCGACACCTTACCATTGTGCACGATGTGACACTTGCCGCCCTCATATGTAGCCTTGATAATAGCTATGAGCTTTTCTGGAATGCCTCTCCTGCGCAAGGCCAACCAGATAGCATCTCGATTCAGGCTGTCGAAAGCCTTCTCGAAGTCGATAAACAGTAAATGTAGCGGATACCTATACTCAACGCATTGTTCGATTATGATCCGTAAGGTGTTTATGTGGTCGATGCAGGAGGATCCAGCGCGAAAGCCTGCCTATTCGACATCGAGAGTTGAATCTAAATGTTTTTTAATTCGTTCTAGAATTATTCTAGCTATAATTTTGGCTACAGCTGGAAGAACACATATATGTACCTCTCCAGTTACCGCACTCCATCAAGTTACCCTTCTTTGGAAGCTTAATGATCATCCCCCTTTTCCACTCCTGTGGAAATTGTTCACTATCCCAAGCTCTCCGTATTAGCGGATGCGTACTCTGGTGTAACGCAACACCGCGAAGGAACCTCTTTCAGCAGCTTGTATCTGCAACTGTAGGTGAGAGTTAGAACATATACCAAGTTAAAACCCGATAATTAGGTTTGAACACTATAGGTAAGTTCGGCCTTCCTTATAACAGATTAACCAAACTCTCTCAAAATTGATCCAACTTGACCATTTCTACAGAAAAACTCGACATTTCTTTTTCCATAACTTTGCTTTCGCCAAATACACAAAACAGCTGTATACAGGTTCAGCATACTCCCAGGTCTTCTCAAGAACCATTCTGAGAGTGAATAACTGGTCGGTTGTGCTTCTGCCGGGTCGGAAACCGAAACCATTGCTCATCCGCCAAACTATCCTCAACCAGAGCTCTGGAACGCATTTCTAGCACCTTAGCAAAGACGTTTCCACGGGGACTTAAAAGAGATACCACCTTTAGTTGATTCAATCTCTTTTGTCCACTCTTTTACAAAGAGGGACAATCATCAGGTGTTTCACCGCATTCCTATGCCACTTTAATGACACGTGAGAGCCATTGCACTCACTCACTCACTCAAAGCATTTAGCAGTTCTGGCCCGATTTCATCCACCTCGGTAGAATCGCCAACTTGTAGCGATTTGATCGCCAAAGTCTCGAGCATAGCTCTGTCATCTTCCTGATGACATGGCTTGTTTGGGATTGAGCAATTCTGAAAAGTGCTTGCTACATCTCCATCTTTAATTTTGACTCTTTTCACGATATTCAACTATCTTCTTCTGATTCGGCGGATAGAATATTTGATTTATAGATATGCAGTCACGTTTCAATGAAACAGTTTATTACATTTTATAACACATATAATTACCTGAAGTATTTCTCGAAAAACAACTTCTAAAAGGTAGGAAAATAAACTTGAAGTATGAGTATTCAACTTGCAATATACTGCCTACCCCACCCTGATAATAATTTATTTTAAATCTATTAAAACATTCTAAAATGTAGACAAATCCAACGATCAACAATATCTCATCTAATAAAATGGAAAAATATTGCAATTTTTCTCTCTGTACATGCATATGTATTATATGTACATATGGTCGCGTATATTGCCAAATCTCTTAATTGCAAGAAGGTTTGACATATCCTAATTAATCAAATTTAAAATGTCTTAGATGTGACATTGGCACTGATAATAGTTTATTTCAATGTTTACTCCAGAAGAGATCACACATAAAAGTTTAAAACAGCGTGCCCATATACTCACATACACACACTACTGCAGCGATAGCTTCTGCTGCATGGTTGCTGGCAGTAGTATCCACTAAAGGAAATATAGCTCAAATGAATCTTAGACGAATTTACTAAAAACGATCTCTTCTGTTTTTAAATTCAATAAGCCATTGCTGAGTCAGGACAGTGTGAATTTAATTTGAACCCCCTTTCTGCCACTTAGAACTCGAATGCTCAGTTCCTGTAAGTGGTAGAGCAATTTCTAATACAATCTTCCCCGGCAAATGCAGATCATAACAGTGAAAACCGCATCTAAATCCCTTCAGTGGTTCCCGAGATTATCGCAGTCATTCACGTTTTGGGGACTTCCTTTTATACGATGTAATTTGCTTGATGAACATGAATATGCGTGCACTCCACTGATGGGCCATTGATTGCAATGACCCACGAATATCTGTGATATTTTTATATCTCAAATAATTATATTTTTGTTCATTGTTTCTGTTATAAGAATCATAGAATAATTATTTATACCTCAATCTCTTCAGTAGGAAATGTACTAATCGAGGAATTAAGACATATTCAAATCAGTTCAGCCATTTCGTAGTCATATGTGTGTAAAACATAGAAAAATTATTTTTCTCAGTAAAAAAAACATATAAAATGGCTTTAAGAGCCCAATAACGGATACTAAAATGTATCCTAAGTTATTCCTCTTCTTACGACAAATCGATTGATATATATATTGTTGAGGTACAGTTACGTACTTACTCCCTATTCGCGGACAAACAGACAAAATGCGTTCTCTTTTATAGATGTAGAGATAGAGATAACTCCATTGCGAATCCCCATTAGCAGCTTACAGTAGGAGTTTACATTCACAGTGAATAAGAAATCGCATTCACAGTTATAACTGTCCATCTCTACTTTTAACTCAGAATGGCAGAATACTTGACGGTCCGAATAGAACATGGTGCAGAACGGTTGAGCAGGAAGCACGGCAGTGGGGAAAAAGTTGGGGAGAGCTTAGGCACATTGCCAGGAATCGTACACGATGGCGCATAGGCGTAGTAGAGGCACTAGGACCCACAATGAGATACAGGACATAAGTAAGTAACTTAAGTATACACGAATGAATGAGGTAGTAAAAGATTTCTGTTTTAAATGCCTTTAGGGCGAAGTCTACAGGAGATTTTGTCTCTAAGGAGAAGTTGAAATTTATTTTGTTGAGAAGGTTAGTCAAGTTTTGTGAAGTCGATTTTTTCGAAATTTGAAGGAGTAGGAATTTTCGGAGTCGATGGCGATGATATCATGATTTTTTTTTTTTTTTTTTTGTGGGTAGGTGAAAATCTTCATGAGACACTATGAGACCGTGTACTCATAGTAGTGTCAGATTTCTACTGACTAAAAACACCCTTCCCTTCGTTTTGTTTACTACGACTAAGTTTGACCTTATCAAGTAGTTTAAGCTTCAGATTTATATTCGCGTGAGGCAGGTAGATTTCCAATAAAAGCACCTGCTGAAACCGTCATGACATGCGGCTTTTTGTCTTGTAGCGCTAATTCGAACGGTTTCGTTCTTTGAAGTCGGCGCGTAAGATTTGTCACATCCAAAGTTTGGAGTATGGCACAGTTGCAATGGCCATGAAGACGAATACGAAGCTTGCGAGCGAAGTTTTTTATTTCGTCCTCCACGGTAGCTATCCCTAAGTCTCTGTGGATATCATTGTTTCTGATATACCAGGGAGCGTTCACGATTATTCTTATAATTTTATTTTGCAATGATTGTATGAGATTCCTATTGCTTGGTTTGGTACAACCCCAGAGTTGTATACCGTACGTCCACACGGGTTTAAGCACTTGCTTATACAGAAGCAGTTTGTTATATACGCTTAGTTTGGAATATCTTCCAATTAGCCAATACATTTCTCTAAGTCGATTTTCGACTTCGTCACGTTTCTTTTTAACGTGAGGTTTCCATTTAAGTTTTGCGTCTAGTGTCATTCCCAGATATTTAGCTTCGTTTGCATGCGGTATTTGTACCGAGTTAATGAAAACGGGAAGGTTGATTATTTTCTTGTAGGTGAAGTTAACATGCGTCGAATTGGTCTCGTTAAGAACAATGCGCCAAGTTTTTGTCCACTCACAGATTTTATCCAAGGCTCGTTGGAGTTTTATGGTTACTGACTCGATTGAACTTTCCGTTGCCAGAATAGCCGTATCGTCCGCGAACGTAGCTACAATAGTGCCTTCAGTTTGAGGTATGTCCCGAGTTTTTTTTTTTTTTTTTTTTTCCGAGGGTAGGTGAAAATCTTCAACAAGACACTATGAGGATCGACAGCGCGTGCTCATAGTAGTGTGGGATTCTTACCCACTAAAAAACCTCCCTTCAAAACAGACTTGTTTTTATTTTTACTACAACTAAGTATTCGACTTATCAAGTAGTTTTCGTTTCGCGAAATAATGACGTTTTGCAGGTACCTTCCTATTGGAAGTTCCTGCTAGCTCCGCAGTTTAGACGCGGTTACTTATCGCGCTAGGTCTAAAGGTTTGGTTCTTTGTAGACGGCGCAGTAAATTTCTTTCTTCCAAAAGTTGGAGGACTGTAATATTTACGTGACTTTCTAGTCGACTTCTATGCTTTCTCGCGTAGGTTTGAATTTCGTCTTCGATTGTTTTAATGCCAAGGTCTCTGTGGATATCGCTATTTCTGATATACCATGGCGCATTTACAATACCTCTTAGCACTTTGTTTTCAAAAGTTTGTAAAATTTTAATATTACTTACTTTGGTACAACCCCAGAGTTGTATACCATATGTCCATACAGGCTTTAGCACTTGCTTATATAAAAGCAGTTTGTTATATATATTAAGCTTGGAATATTTTCCAAGTAACCAATACATTTCTCTATATTTGTTATCTATTTCTTTGCGTTTTTTCTTAACGTGCGTTTTCCATTTCAGCTTTGTATCAAGTGTCATTCCAAGATACTTAGCCTCGTTTGCAAACGGGATTTGAACCGAGTTTGAAAAGATCGGCAAATTATTTATTTTTTTATAAGTAAAATTTACATGAACAGATTTGGTCTCGTTGAGTGCGATTCGCCAAATCTTTGTCCATTCATTTACTCTATTCAAAGCTTCTTGCAGTTTTTCTGTAGTATCTTCGACCGTTTTACCTACTGTCAAATAGCAGTGTCGTCCGCAAATGTAGCTAGCTCAGTGCCTTCTACTTGCGGTATATCACGAGTGTATAATAGATATAAGACTGGACCAAGAACGCTTCCTTGCGGCACCCCAGCCATTATCTCCTTAAAATCTGAATATTCGTTTCCACATTTGACGCGGAATAGCCTATTCGTAAGGTAGTTCTTCAAAATATTATATAGGTGCTCTGGCAGAACTTGTCGTAATTTAAACTTTAAGCGTTCGTGCCAGACCTTGTCAAAGGCTTGAGAAACGTCAAGGAATACGCTTGAACAAATCTTTTTTTCTTCAAGTGATTTTTCGATTACATGTGTTATTCGATGTACTTGTTCAACTGTAGAATGCTTACTTCTAAATCCGAATTGATGATCAGGGATGAGATGCCCTTCTTCTATAACCGGCTGTATTCGCCTAAGCAATATTCTCTCGAACACTTTGGATATAATTGGAAGAAGCGAAATCGGTCTATAAGAGGTTTTTTCATTCGGCGGTTTTCCAGGCTTAAGGACCATTATAACTTCGGCGACTTTCCATTGACTGGGAACATATTCTAGTCTAATCGCGGCGTTTATAATGAACAGAAGCTTAATTAGAGCTTTTCTTGGTAGTGCTTTAAGAACCTCTCCCGTAATTAGGTCGTATCCAGGCCTTCTTTGGTTTAAGTTTCTTTATTTCTTCCTTAAGTTCGGTAAGCGTTGCATTTCTTATTACACTATTGTCTATATACGACGTATTTATATTTTCAATAAGAGCTTGCCCATCAAACGGTTTGAAAGTTTCTTCCAGGTGGGCGGCAAAAACTTGCGCTTTCTCTTTATCATGCCTGGCCCATTCGTCTTGATTTTTCCTAATTGGCGCGGCTTGAATTTGAGGTTTTTTAATACCTTTTATAGCCTTCCAAAGCGAATAGTTAGAATCTTTTTCTGCCGTTAAGCTTTCTAGGTAAGTTTGTATTTCATTATTCTTAAGGTCTTTAATAGATCGTTTTAGTGAGTTGCACAAACGGTTAAGATGTGCTTTATGTTGCGGAGCCCGAGTTTGTTGCCATCTTTTACGCGCTTTTCTCTTCTCCTTAATCATCTCTTTTATTTCCTGCGGATAAATTTTAATGTAACTGGCCGGGGTTCTCTTTAGGTTGGGAGTATTCTTCCACGCGGCATCCTGTAAGATTTCGACGAAGCGATCTACTTCAACTTCAAGTTCATAGGGCGTTTTAAGTGATACGCTCAGCTCAATACTTGCTTCAATATCTTTTTTAAAGCCGTCCCAATTAGTTTTCGCGCCAGTTAATCTGGCCGGTCCTACTTTTTTAATCAAAGCTTCGCTTATCGTCATAATGATTGGAGAATGATCAGAGGAGAGATCAAAGCTTTCTTCAACTTTTATACAGTTGCTAGATATTCCTTTAACAACAAAGAAATCAATCAGATCTGGTATCTTATTTCTATCAGTTGGCCAATATGTTGGTTTACCCGTCGAGTAAAAATCACAACTGAATTGCATACCCGCATTATAAAGCTTTCTACCTTTCTGAGAGGCGTACCTTGAGCCCCAGAAGGGGTGTTTCGCGTTGAAGTCACCACCAATAATAAAATTTGGTTTAAGGAAGTTGAAGATGTTTGTGAAATCACTTTCTTCAAGTTTACATCGCAGTGGACAATATATAGACGAAATGTTGAAAGCAGAATGTCTATTTCGAACGCGTACTGTGCTTACTTGCATTGCTTTTAATTCAATCTTTATTTCTGCTGAGTGTTCGATATTTTCTTTTATAAACAAAGATGATCCGCCTCTGGCTCTTTCCGATGGGTGAAAGGCGTGATATCCGCTATATCCCCTTATCTTAATATACGATTGCTTTTTCAGATGAGTTTCACAGACCAAGCATATATCAATATCTTTCTCTCGCATAAATATTTCTAACACGTCGAGTCTTTGTATGAGCCCGTTAGCGTTCCAAGTAAGAATTTTAAGCGTTTCTTTCATATTCTGGATGAAGTGCGCGTGTTATGAATGTTGTTTTCTAGTGCAACTAGTCTCTCGAAAATTAGTTTATTTGTTTTGCATTGCTCTTCAAGTTTCGCAAGAATTAGGGAAAAAACATTGGATACATGATCTTCTGAACTACCTCTATCACTATTTTTCAATGTCGCAACTTGAGAAGGAGTTTTTACATTATAGTTTGGACGGTTTCTTGCTTTGATCTCCCGTGAGTTGTCGGTCGTGTACGTACCCTTAACTGCCTTCGCCGCTTGAGCATAAGACTGCACGCCAATATTCGGAGATTTTGCTTCTGTTACCTTATCTCTATTACTTTCGGATTTTTTATCATTAACCGATCTTAAGTTAATATTGACGGACTTTCTATCTTTCGCTGCTTTTTTCGTAGCTATTTTGGGTCTGTTCTTGATTGGTTTCATATTCGGACGCATCGAATTTTTTAGCGTATCGCGGCGTTTTTGAAGCTCTTTCGTCACTTCGCAACCTCGATAGTTCGCAGGATGTTTTCCCTTGCAATTTATACAAGTGGCTGGGGTTTGCTTGTTTAGGTGACACTTTTCCGAGAGATGTTTACCTGCACATTTGACGCATCGCGGCTCTTTCTGGCAGTAAGTCTGCGTGTGATTGAAGCCTTGACAGCGCTTACACTGCGGGATCGATCTGGAGGTCTTACGCATGGGTTCGATTTTGACCACGATGTTTAGAATAGTCTTGATACCATATATAATGTCTTTATTTTCGTCTTTATCAAAACTAAGCATGAATAGTGGAAGACCGCGCTTTACCAATTTTTCATGATCTCCCTCCGACTGTTGCTTCTCCTTCTTGATAATATTGACGGCATCAAGAATTTTAAAGCCTTTGTCTTGAAGGTCGTGCATTACATCTTCTTTAGTGCACGAGGGGTGGAGTCCCCTTGCTACAACACGCAGTGGTCTTTCTAACTTATTTTCATAAGTATACCACTGAATCTTTTCGGCATTCAATTTTTTAGATACTGATCACCTTAAACTTCGAAGCCAGAGTTCCTTTAAGGAGGCAATGCAATTTATTATAGTCCGTAATTCCAACGACGTTTATCGGTGGCGGAGGACGTAATTTTGGTTGTTGTTGCTTTTCTTGCATCTCCTTGCGCTTTTCATCTTTTTGTGGCTCGACTTCCGGTGAGGAACCAGCTTTTCGTTTTTTGCTAGGTCGTTTCTTTTCGACCCAATTCGTTTCGCGTGTTAGCTCTTCTTCATCCGTCTGGTATTCGCGACTAGGTGAGCGATGTGAGCTAACTGTATTTTCTTTTTGTAGGTACGTGTTTTTTAGGGCATTATTTTCTTGCCTGAGTAAATCTACCTCTTTCTTGAGCTCACGATAGAGTAGCTCCATTTCGCTAAGCTTGGTACGGAGTACGTCGTTTTCCTCCTCAATGCTTTTAGATTTCGCTGAGTCCCGTTTTTCACGCGTTTGCGCTTCCGGTGGACTTCTTTTTCCGGAGACGTTCGATCTTGTTGGTGGAGATCGAGATACCCTTGTACTTTTTGAGAAGGGATTTATAAGGTGCAATAAATGGCTCTCCCCAGAATCCGTAGAGCCGACCTCCGAAGAGGGTGGATTTTCCAGTTTACCTGGACTGCCACCTGGGGTATTTAAATCTTTTGTTTTGTTCATTGCATGTTTTTTGTATACGCCATACTCGGTATACGGAGGGTGGATTTTAGTCGCCTCTTACGACAGGCATGTCTACCTCGGGTATATTCTAACCCCTACCCGAAGGGGTCCCGAGTGTACAGCAAGAATAAGATAGGCCCAAGGACACTTCCTTGCGGAACTCCGGCGGCGATTTCTTTAAAATCAGAATATTCAGTTCCGTGCTTAACACGAAAGAGTCTGTTTTTAAGGTACGATTCTAAGATCTTGTGAAGTTGCTCCGGAAGGATCCGTCTTAGCTTATAATTCAATCCATCGTGCCAAACCCTGTCGAAGGCTTGAGATACGTCAAGAAAAGCGCTAGAACAAATCTTTTTCTCCTCAAGGGCTTTTTCAATTTCGTCGGTTATTCTATAAACCTGGTCAATTGTGGAATGCTTGATTCTGAACCCGAATTGGTGGTCAGGTATTAGGCGTCTCTCTTCAATGATCGGAAGAATCCGTTTCAGAAGGAGTTTTTCAAATACCTTCGATATTATTGGTAGTAGCGATATCGGTCTGTACGATTTTTTGTCATTTGGAGATTTCCCCGGTTTCGGAACCATTATGACATCTGCGACTTTCCATTGATTTGGAACGTATAATAATCTAATGGAAGCATTTATTAAATAAAGCAATTTTAAAAGTGCCTTTTTTGGTAATTCCTTGAGGATTTGTCCGGTTATTAAATCGTAGCCAGGAGCTTTATTATTTTTCAGGTTTTTTATTGCCTGGCAAAGTTCTATGAGTGACACACTTTTTATTCTAAGGTTGTCAGATGTCGTAGTCGTACCGGTAAAATCGTCTACCAATGTTTCTTCATCAAATGGCTTAAAAGTCTCTTCTAAGTGCTCGGCAAATAGATCCGCTTTTTCTTTGTCACCTTTTGCCCATTCGTCGTTGTTTTTTCTTATCGGTGGCGAATATATTTGCGGTTTTTTAATTCTTTTGACAGCTTTCCAGAGCGAGTAATTAGTGGTTTTTTCGGCGGTTAAACCTTCAAGATAAGCTGAAGTCTCTCGGTTTTTTAGGTCTTGGATCGCTTTTTTAAGCTTATTGCATAGGAAATTCGAGTGGGTTTTATGCTGAGGAGCGCGAGTTTGTTGCCATATTTTGCGTGCTCTCCTCTTTTCTCGAATAAGTTTTTTTATTTCCGGCGGATAATAACCTTCATTGCATGGGACTTCTTTCCTCCTTAAAGGTGTATTTTTGCACGCGGCATTTTGTATTGATTCAATAAATTTGCCGAGCTCATCTTCTATTTCGAAGGGTGTTTTGAGCGATACATTTAAGACAATACTTTCTTCGCAATCAGTTCTAAAGTCGCGCCAGTTAGTTTTTTTGTTAGTTAATCTAGGCACACCTTCTACTGTCATTAGTCAAGATTACCGGCGAGTGATCTGAGGAGAGATCAAAGCTTTCCTCTACTTTCGCAAAATTTGAAGATACTCCTTTTGCTACGAAGAAGTCTATTAGGTCCGGTGTTTTTGCTGTATCAGAGGGCCAATACGTCGGTTTCCCCGTCGAAAAGAAATCAACCCCGAATTGCATACCGGCTTCGTACAGAAGTCTGCCTCTCCGTGAATTGGATCTGGAACCCCAAAAGGTGTGTTTTGCGTTGAAATCGCCACCTATAATGAAATTCGGTCCAAGTGAGTCAAGGAGACGTACAAAGTCGTTACTTCTAAACGTGCATCGCGGAGGACAATAAATGGACGCGATGTTAAAATACGAGTGCCTATTCTTAACTCGAACTGAACTTGTTTGCATTGTATCGATTTCAATCGTCGTATTTATGGAGTGCTCAATGCAGTCTTTAATGAATAAGGAGGATCCGCCTCTAGCTCTTCCGGAAGGGTGGTATGCGTGATAAGCACGATACCCTCTTATTTTTAATCCGGATTCTTTTGTCAAATGAGTTTCAGAGATCAAGCAAATATCAATGTTGTCATTCCGTAAGAATGCTTTTAATTGGGCGTTTTTTTGTAGAAGGCCGTTTGCGTTCCATGTTAAAATTTTTAGTATCTGATTCATATTCATATGGGAGTTCTTTTTTGGCGAGGTTTTAACTCGAGCTTGCTCAATTTATCAAATATGACTTTGTTTACCTTCGTTTGCTCCTCAAGTTTCGCAAGAATTATAGAGAAGACTTGGGAGACTGGGTCTACCGTAACACCGCTTTGCTTGTTTTCTAGCGACGCAGCTTGAGCATATGTTAGCGTCTCTGGAGATTGTGGCTTTTCCTTTGATTTTGCCGAAGGAACTTTACTTTGCTCGACTCTCGTCTTAACTTTGTCGTGTTTATTGACGGTCGTTACCCTTGGCTTAGCGATTTCACGACTATTTTTAACCGGTTCTGCGTTCTGGCGTTGAATATTTTTAAATGTGTCTCGCCTTTTTTGAAGCTCTTTTGCCACTTCGCAACCTCGATAGTTCGCTGGGTGCTTTCCTTTGCAGTTAATGCAGGTAGCTGGGGCCTGCTTATTTAGGTCACACTTTTCTGAGAGATGGTTACCAGCACATTTTACGCATCTCGGCTCTTTTTGACAATACGACTGTGTGTGATTAAAGCCTTGACAGCGTTTACACTGAGGTATCGATCTCGTACTCGTACGCATAGGCTCAATCTTGACTACGATATTCAGAATAGTTTTAACGTTATAAATATCGTCTACATTTTCGCTCCTGTCAAAGGTAAGCATGAAGAGCGGAAGTCCATGCTTGACCATGATTTCCTGGCCATGTTCCGTTTTTGAGAATATTGACGGCATTAAGAATTTTTAAACCTTTAGCTTTGAGGTCGTTCATTACGTCGTCTTTTCTGATATCATGATTGCAGGAAACGGTGAGAGACAAAGGTGAATGATAGTTGTCCAGAGTGGATAGTAGGTGGTTATGCGCGGTAACAATTGAATTGCGGGCATTTTCTAATGGTATAATGTCTTCCTAGGTAATTGATGTCCTACTGAAACCCCTTCTTAGGCCGTTTTTAATAGCAAGACGTAAAATAATCATGAACCGATACCGCTCACTAGTAATCATGGCTGAACTTTCTTCATTTTCGAAGAAGTGGGGTGTAATGATCCTCTCAGATGTAATGGCACACCGTACATTTAACGGGGTGCCATTGATGCTGAAGAATAGATCTCAGATGGATGATCAAATAAGTGAATAGTCATCCTTCAGTGAGCGAAATTCGTATATCAAAATGGCGGTTATATGCTCTTTGCCTTAAAATAACTGATATCTGATTTAAATAATAAAATGCTATCATTCCGGTTCTTTGCTCAGTTGTGAATCTCTAGATCACAAAATAAGAAAATATACAATATATAAACGAAGAAGCTACTAAATTTGTATATCCCATTGTATAAGGGCTGCACAACAGCATTGACCTATTCTTAAAGGTTCGAATTGACTGCCTGAGATAACTAGGACACGTAGTGTGATTGCCCTGACTTACCGGTCGAACTTTTCGAGGCAACTGGTGAGGAATTGGTAGAGAGCATGCACTAACTCAGCTCTTAGATTTAATCAGACGAGTGTGTGCCTGATGAATGGAATCTCAGCATCGTTTGCCCGATCTACAAGAAAGGAGACCCCCTCAACTGCGCCAATTATATAGACATCAGTTTTCTCAACATTGGATTGAAAAATCTTTTATGTCATATTGTGTGAACTCCTGAAACCTTTCGCCAACATTTCTGAAATCCAATCTTCGATCAAATCTTCACACTTCAGCAGATCATGTTGAAAATCCAAGAGTTCAAATCGATACTGATCATCTCTTTATCGATTTTAAGGCCTCCTATAACAACATTTATAGAGAGGAGCTATATAGAGCCATGTCTGGTTTTGACATCCCTGCCAAACTTGTCCATCTGTGCAGGATGAAAATGGAGAACGCTGGCTGCGCCATCAAGGTAGATAATGACCTCAGCGAAACATTTGATGTCAAAGAAGGTTTTAGACAAGGTGATGCGCTGTCATGTGACCTCTCTAATTTCATACTTTAACGGAATACGGTGCGAAACTCACAGCCAACACCAGAAATACCATCTATTAAAAGTCTGTACAACTGCTTATGCACGCCGACGATATCGAGATGGTTTGGGGAACTCAGCGGGCTATCACAGGTACATTTGCAAGCATTGAAGCAGTAGTGGACAAAATGGGTTTAGCTGTAAGCGAGGGCAAAATCAAGTATATGCTGTCACCAAAAACGGACAATCAACACAAATTGGACAGAACGTTACAGTGGGCCTACCACCTTCGAGGTAGTAAAGGACTTTGTCCACTTCACGTCTGCTATTAATTGTGAAAACGACATCAGCGCAGAAATCAAACGAAGAATAACTATTGCCCATCGCTGTCTTTTAGGCTAATAATGCAATTCAGCAGTAAAGTCTTACCTCGAACAACTAAGGAAACTCTACATAAGATTCTGATAATCGCAGTCCTGTTTTACGGCGCTGAAACATGGACTTTATTGAAAGAGGATGAAAATATTCTTGAGCGCTTTGAGAGAAAAATCCTTCGTTAGATATTCAACTCCGTTTGCGCTGATGGGTTTTGGAGGAGAGGATTTAATGACGTTCTATACAAGCTGCACAACGACATCGACCTAGTCAAAAAACAGCGTATTGGACTTTTGAGATAGCTAAGACATGTAGAGCGAATGGACATTAACGCGCCGATCCGCAAAGTCTTCGAATCTAACCCAGGGCAACGACGCAGTAGAGTGCATCCTCGAAGTATTTGGCGCGCACAAGTGCAAGGGCACCTCAACCAACTTGCAGTGCGTATATGGAGGCAATTAGCTAAAGACATAGCTAAATCGAGAGGGTGGCTGGTTGAGGCTCAGGTTCACCCCGAACTGTAGTGCCACAACAGATTAGGAATCGATTCCAGAGCTAGAGGGAAAATTGAGATGAAAACGGGATCAAGTCCATCAAGCATTTGTTCTGTGGCGGCTATCGCTTTCTCTTTATGGGAAAAAGCTAGGTAGCCTACCTAGCGCTATGATAGGTCCGATGTCATAAACTAAACAAAATCGTTATGAACCTGTAGGCCTCCGAGCAAACATTTTTCATAGTCAAGTCTCCCATAACCACACATATTTCAATGCTCTACTTCCACAAAATCAATCTCCATTTATGTGGGCTTATTCTGGACAAACGTTTCAAAGTTCTGTCGTTTTATAATAGTTGGTACTCAAATCGATTTTATCTTCATTAAATCCATCACACTATCAACTTCACGACCATAAGAAGTTCGTTAATTCTCCTCATATCCCATAAATTGATAATCAAAACACTCAAACTTTCCCAAAAACCCCCACACACAACAATTTAGGATACTATGCCAACAACCAACCACTGAAAGAAAACCGGACAAAGTAGAACTTTTCTCAAACCTGCTTATGTGTAAGTGTATTGGACACCTCGTCTAAGCTCTTATATCTACTCGTACTTTCTTTTTAACACTAAAGTGTTCCACTTTACTGAAACTTAATTTGGTATCTTAATCTTCTTAGGGTTGAGCTGTTGAAGGTTCTTGCTTTGAAAGCAATCAACTAAAGGGAAAAATTTTAATTACCAAAGATTTTTTGCAAGACTGAGCCTGAAAATTGCTTTGGTTCTTTCACTTGTTCACCCTCACTGTCATCACTGGCGTACGACCCCTCCGCGCCGCACCCTCTTTGGTGGAGTGTTAGTAGTACCTACATGTGCTAGAGGACATAGAAAACAAAATAGAAAACCTAAACTCTGCAGGTGGGTACTGCACGGATGCACCATGTACGAAAGGGAGGTATCTTCTATCTTCGAGTCTTGCATCATGATATGAATTTAATTAACCTCGAAAAGTTCGGAGTGCATGTCTGCAGAAAATTTCCCACCCTCCAGCACGGGAGGAGCAATGGGGTTGATAATTTGGGTCAAAATTACTTTAAAATTGAAATCCTTCAGTGTTAATCAGATAAACTCTGGCTGTTGGATAATAAACGTGAACTCTACTGGTATACCGGATAACAGCATTGGAAGAGCTCTCCTTAGGATCTCACAGAGTCCTCTGTGTGTACGTGCTTGCATTTGTCTGCTAACAGACTGGAGGAGTATCCTTGTCACGTGTTGCTGGCTGACTTGAACATCGGCTGTGTAATTTAATTTCATTTTAATTTCAGTCTTAAGAAAACAAACTAAAATAGGTTAAAAAAAATTATGTAGAGCACCTGACAGCTTAAGGAATAATGGAGCATATTGAAACACTTACGCAGTATAATTTGTTTTGGACGTTGAGATGAGATGAGTTCGTTGTACTTCCTCATCGGAGAGCAGATTTATTAAACTTTGCCGTATGGTTATGATTTGGTTTAACAGTTTGTTATAGTTAGTCTAAGGAGCGGAGGTACGATTAGTCCATTCAGAAATGAAGGAGGTTTGTGGCTGAACTTCCTCCGTGATCGCTTGTAATTTTCTTTGTTGGTCTAAAGGTAAATTAGACATGTACGCTTCGGCTCACTAACGTAGGGCTCCCTAAGACCAGTTTTCTGATGCATAGGTCATTCTTAGGGAAAAGTTTCCCGATATCCCTGACAAATTGAACGAAGTCCTTGGTACCTTAGACTTCGACCCAATTGTATACGAAACAATGTACCATGTTAGGGAGGATTGGAAAATGAAGGTATTCTCTTTCCACAAAGAAATTGCAGTGTATGCAAATGGTTCCAAGATCAACAAGGGAACGGAGTCAGGTATATACTCGAGAGATAAGCCTACAGGTGGCTCTGATGCTTCCGGGAACATACAGTGAGATGGAAATTATATGCGATAGGAACATCGGCATCGTCGTTAGGCTGAGCAAAACCCGCTAGAGTCTTACGTCACTAAATGAGGGATACCCGCACAATGAACATTATAGAATAGTATAGTAAATAGAATTTTTATTAACTTCATATAATTTCCACACAGAGTGTATACATAGTCGTTTATGATTTGGCTTAAGGCTGTCTACCACATTGACAATATGGTTACTATTTCTGTTTAAAAATCGCCTTCCAAAATACGGGCTCTGTAGCGGATTGCAGCTGTAGCATAGTTGTATAAAACATCCCAACCATACCCACCGTTCAGTACGTTGATCAGCTCATCGAAGTCTACCGAAGTTACTCCGAAGTATCTCGCGCGAAATTCTCCTAAAATGGGGCATCTTCCGATGAAATGGTATACATACTCCCTTTCTTTAAGGTGGATGTGGAATAAAATGAAGACTTGTTAGTTCACCTCTAAGTTTAAAGATTGTGCTTATCATATGCAGAGAGTATCGATTGAGGAAGTACGTTGAATCGCTTTCAATGAGGTTCAAATTCAGCCTACTGTAGACCAGCTTATGTTGCGATGAATTTGCTTCAGCTGCAAATCTCTCTTACATGGAATTACCTGCATTTTTCAAAACATTTGTAAGCATAGGTTTTATCATTGAAAGTTGCATATCACATGCAATATTTAAGCTCACGCCATAATTTGCTGCCAACTCCTCCCACTTTTGAACCAAGTGCCCTCTTGTCGAAACCATATGCTTCAGAACAATCCTGGGCAGTCTTCCATCTCCACTACTTTTACAATATAATCTATATGCAGCTTTAGAGTATCCAAAAAGTGTGGTGGGACTTCGGTTTCTAGATGCAGCATATAGTTCGGTGTACATATTGGAAGTCGAAAGATTCGCTTCAGACGGTTAGCTTAGGTCAGTTTAGTTTGGCTGTCCATACTAGAGTGGACACACTTAGACCAGTTAAGGTCCTTTGTGATACCTTGGATCAAACCATTAGGCCACTCAGGGACTAACAAAACTAAACGGAGCTCTTGATAAAGCGATGGATGCTCATGACGTCTAATGACACCAGATCGCCGAGGTCGTCAATGAAGGGGGACCCTAGATGGAGCATTCTTTTATGCGACAGGGCTTGACATGTGCATAGGAGGTGAAGGATGGTTTCCTCCTCCTTCTCGTCCCTACAGCTTCTGCAGAAGTCATTTGAGAAGAGACCAAGTCTTTTGGCGTATTGGCCTATAAGATAGTGTCCAGTGAGAACACCGACAACGCAGCTGATTTTCGTACGCTTTAACTTGACCAGATCGGCACTACGTTTTTGATCCAGCTTAGGCCAGATCTGTCTTGAAATGTGACACGTAGAGCCGTTTACCCATCTGAGGTTGGTCGTGCTAATAGCGTTCAGCTTTAGTAAATACTTACAAGTAGCGAGGGGCATACCCAGGGCTTGCCTGTGAGGCAGAATCCTTAGAGTGGTACCCTGTCTGGCGAGCTCGTCAGCCCTGCAGTTTCCTGGAATGTCCCTGCGGCCCTGCACCCAGCACAGGTGAATGCTGAACTGCTCCGTCATCTCCGTAAGAGGTAAACGAAAGTTTAAGGCGGCCTTTGAAGTGAAGGGGAACAATTCCAAGGACTTGATTGCCGCTTGGCTATCAGTGAAAATACTAATATCCCTGACAGATAATAAATTATATTTGAGCCAGGACAGGGCTTCCTTAATCGCCATGATTTCCGCCTGGAAAACGCTACAATGATCAGGGAGGCGGAAACAGATGCTCAGATCAAGCTGTTCGTAGAAAACACCACAACCCACCCCACCCTTCGCTTCAGAAAGTATCTTAGAAATTTTTCAACTTCAAAAAAGCAATAACCCCAAATTTGGGCTCCATACATCAGTATAGAGGCAGCAGTTGTACAAAATAGTTTATTTTTCGATGTGTGCTCGATAGACTTATTGTCGACGCAACGTCCCCAAACTGATAAAATAGCTCTTTTAGCTGCTGCTAGTTGACATTCAAAGTGTTTTTTCATATTGAGGTTGGATGTAATTAGCACTCCTAAATATTTGTACTCTTTGACTATTTCAACGCTTTCACCCCGATAGGATCACTTTTCGTTGCGAGAGTATCTTCCACCACCATTTCTAAAAATCATCATCTTTGATTTGATAAATTCACCGTCAAATTCCATTGCTTACAGTAGTTTTGAAGACGGTTCATAGTAAGCTGCATTCCTTCAACTGTCTCCGATAAAAACACTATATCGTCCGCAAACTTTAACGCCGATATCGGTATCGCTTTTTGCGACTTTGTTTAAAAAAACGACGCAACTGCACCGCAGCCGCACCGCAGCTCCACCGCAACTGCACCGCGGCTCCACCGCAGCGGCACCGCAACACCGGAGATGCGGTGGAGCCGCGGTGCAGTTGCGGTGCAGTTGCGGTGGAGCTGCGGTGGTGCTGCGGTGGAGCTGCGGTGCGGCTGCGGTGGAGCTGCGGTGCAGGTGCGGTTCAGTTGCGGTGCAGTTGCGGTGCAGTTGCGGTGGAGCTGCGGTGCAGTTGCGGTGGAGCTGCGGTGCACTTGCGGTGCAGCTGCGGTGGAGCTGCGGTGCGGCTGCGGTGCAGTTGCGGTGCAGTTGCGGTGCAGCTGCGATGGGGCTGCGGTGCAGTTGCGGTGCAGTTGCGGTGCCGCTGCGGTGGAGCTGCGGTGCAGTTGCGGTGCAGCTGCGGTGGAGCTGCGGTGCGGCTACGGTGGAGCTGCGGTGCAGGTGCGGTGCAGTTGCGGTGGAGCTGCGGTGGTGCTGCGGTGGAGCTGCGGTGCGGCTGCGGTGCGGCTGCGGTGGAGCTGCGGTGCAGGTGCGGTGCAGCTGCGGTGGAGGTGCGGTGCAGCTGCGGTGGAGCTGCGGTGGAGCTGCGGTGGTGCTGCGGTGGAGCTCCGGTGCGGCTGCGGTGGAGCTGCGGTGCAGGTGCGGTGCAGGTGCGGTGCAGTTGCGGTGCAGTTACGGTGAAGCTGCGGTGCAGTTGTGGCGGAGCTGCGGTGCAGGTGCGGTGCAGTTGCGGTGCAGTTACGGTGGAGCTGCGGTGTAGCTGCGGTGCGGCTGCAGTGCAGTTGCGGTGCCGCTGCGGTGCGGCTGTGGTGCACTTGCCGTTGCGGTGCAGTTGCGGTGTAGGTACGGTGGAGCTGCGGTGGAGCTGCGGTGCTGCTGCGGTGCAGTTGCGGTGCCGCTGCGGTGGAGCTGCGGTTTACCTGCGGTGCAGTTGCGGTGCAGACGCGGTGGGGCTGCAGTGCAGCTACGGTGGGGCTGCGATGCAGCTGCGGTGGGGCTGCGGTGCAGTTGAGTTTCTGCTGCGGTGCCACTGCGGTGGAGCTTCGGTGCAGTTGCGGTGCAGCTGCAGTGCAATTGCGGTGTAGCTGTTAAGTATTGAGCAATTTTTTTTAAACACTCCCTCAGCTCTGACCCTTGTAAAGTCGATGAAATCAGGTTAGTTCTTCCAAATGTTTTCCTTTTTTCTATACAAAGACGTTTGAAATATTTATTTGCTTCTGCATAGAGTTCGCTGACACTGTTATTATTTTGCTTCCTTATGCGCCTTAGCAATGCAAATGATCATTTTCTCGCCTTCAGACAATCGATATCGAACCACTTCTATTTACTGGCTACAATACGTCTTGCATTGACGTTAGACGGTACAGATCGTTTTATGATTTGCGTTAGGACGTCAATGTCTGGAGCTGAATTATGTTCCATAAGACTCAAAAGATCCGTATTCAGATTATTTTGATAAGAGGAATGAAAACTGTTATTCCAAACCAACTTCGGAAGGAGAGCCAGCTGCTTTGAGTTCGACGCATCCCCTGCCTTCAAAATAGCGCACGAAATTTCCAATGGCATATGGTCGGAAAATATTTGAACAGCTATTGAAAAATCGTTGACAATTGAGTTCCAATTACCGGACATTTTTTTTTTTTTTTTATAATTGCGCGCACTCAAAGGGTTATGAATACCTTTAACATGTTTACACACAGTGCGGGCGTTGGAAAGGATGGATAGAGAGAGAGAGGGGTGGCGTCCAGATAACTGGGGAGATATTTTTGTTATTATTGTCATTGCTTCTGATTCACAGTACTTTTTTCCCGATAATCGATGTCAAGGGCAAATCATCATCAACAGAGCGAACAATTTTTCCAGCCACATGACCAAGCTACTACCAGTGTTATGCCTTCGCAGTAGTGTTCACAGAAGCTTTTGCAAATGATCGGACTGACTTTATATATTTCATGAGAAATAAATCAATTACGGAGCACGATTGACATTACATACTCAGAACCGTGTCAGATTGTCAGATTATGCTGGGTACCTGGACATTGCGATATAGAGGGCAATAAAAATGCCCCCGCTCTGGCCAAGAAAGGAGCAGAGCTCCCCCAAAGTAACATAGTTGGAGGCAAAGAACGACCAATGTGCGTGTCTAAGACAACTATTACCGATAGAACCATCAACATGACTGACGTAAGATGGTCGAACATAGAAGGGCATAAGGTGTTTAGGGGAACAGAATTCCAGAAATATTAAATTACCTTCAAGCTATTGGCGAAACAGCTCTCACCGTTCAAAAAGAAAAAGGCGTCTGTTGAAAAATATGCTTCGAAAGATAGAGCTCAGAAGACAAAGAAAATATCATAGCTACCCAGTCACTGATGGAAGGTAACAAAATAGAACCCAACTGAATTAAACAGAGGTCACAAGCAAAATATCGGAGAAAACCAAACCAGCCCGACGCGACGCGCTGCTTCTAAGAAAGGTCAAAAGCGATCCTCAACTAAAGGAACTTGGCGAAAGTGTGAACCCCATCGAGAAAAAAAGGTGAAGGAGACCTACTCATTGAGCTTTAAAAGATATGCTAATATGTGAAAATCTTAACACACGAAACATCAATTGATGTGAAAGATGTCGATGAGATTACCACCAAGGAAGACGTGTTTAATGCGTTAGCAGAGAACTTCAAGAGTAGTAGTGTCATAGGAACATTAACAAGTAAATTGCTTAGGAAAGCAGTGAAACCAAGACAACAACTGTGAGCTTATCAGCAGAAGTAGCCAAAAAGCTAGCCACAATAGGCAATGTCCGAATAGGATAGGTTGTCTGCCAAATTCGCGAGAAGCTAAACCCATTCAAGTACTACAAATATTATATACCTATACCATATATGGTATAGCCAAAGCTTGCAAAAACGCAAGTGACTGGTCCAAACATTGTTTACGGAGTGGTGAAAATGGTCACACAACGAAGCTATGCAACAAGGAGCCAAAATGTCTACTCTGTCAAGGCAAGGAGAGTATTACAAATACAAATATTTGGCACAAGAGCTCTTTAAAGTGCCAGAGCCTAGCTTCTCGCAACCACTCATCTTGTGTGCGTTATATTTTTCACACGAGTGGAAGGGACCTACAGTTTAATGCCGAATCCGAACAGCGATTTGAGAAGCTCTTTCGAGACAACAATACTCTCGGATGTTTGTCAGACGCTCGCGAGAGGTGGGACCGTGAAAAAACTTTTTGGTATTTTGTGGGCTTCGAACTTGGAACCTCATGCGTAGTGATCCGACACACTAACCACTTACGCCACGGCGCCCACGGAGGAGAGTATTGATAGTAAGTATTTTACGTTAAGCCGTAGATATCCATCGTGCCAACGAGCATGAAGGGAACTGCTGCTGAAACAATGAAAATACTACAGCTAAACCTAAACCATTGTGAGACAGCCTAAGCCCTTCGAACAGAAACAATCCGTAAACTAGGCGTAGAGGTAGCAATCCTAAGTTAGCCGTATCGGCGGTATGAAAATATTGTATGGACAGCGGACAGAGCAGAACCCTGATACATTTTTCGTTTGGGGTCAAATTGACGGCGGCCACACCTAAACTTGTTACGCTCCACCGAATCTAACGATCGAGGAATTTGAAAGCTTTCATAATAGGCTAACAATACATGCTAGAGGTCGAAATCCGGTTGTCATAGTCCGAAACCTTAACGCATGGGCCACAGAATGGGGCTGCTCAGCACAAACAGGAGGGGAAACAGACTGCGGGAAGCCTTGATGATCCTGGACGTAATGCTTTTAAACAACGGTGATGAAAAGACGTTCACCAAGAATGGGGCGCGTTCAATCATCGACCTTAGTTTTGTAAGCAACGCCGTTGCTCGGAGAACAACATGGAAGGTCAACGAACACCATACTCACAGCGATCACCAAGCAACATTGAAACGATGAATGCAGAAAGGTGACATCAAAATACATTAAGGGGAATATTAAACCAAAGGGGGTGGCAGAGAAATACATTCTTTCGTCCATATGATCACAGATGCTACGTTAATGGGCTCGGCCAATGATAAGCCTTTTCAACTGACCACCAACATCACACGGGCTTGTGATGCGTCTATGGTAAGAAGGATGACTAGCCCACACTACCCATCAGTTTATTGGTGGAATGAAGGCTAAGCGCTGAATGTCGCCACACAAGGAAACTGTACCAACGCAGCAGAGGAAGAAGAAATTTCACCGAACTCAATCATCGGTATAAAGTAGCGTGAAAAGAATTAAAAACGGCAATAAATATGAACAAACGCCGGAGTTTCATTGAACTATGCAATGGAGTGGACGAAAACCCCCGGGGCAGAGCGTACCAAGTAGGGATGAAAAAGTTGAAAATATTTCGAGCCCACAGATGTATTACAGCAAATAGTTGAAGGCCATTTCCAAGGCAATCGGGGATTCTTCTGGAGGACAAGTTATCCACAGCAGCACAACAATTCCCTAGGATAACACCAGAAGAGATTCTCCTACAACAGATTTGGGCTCCTGGACCGGATAGCATTCCAAATGTAGCCCTAAAAACGGCGAACACATCGGACATGTTTCTAGACATCTATAACGCCTGCTTCAGAGAGGGAGTTTTTCCGATCATCGAAAGAAACAGAGGCTCGTGCTACTACCCAAGGGAGGCAAACCTGCAGGAGATCCATCAGTATACCGCCCACTCTGTAGGTTGGACACGGTGAGAAAAGGAAAAGTTCAGGAGCGCATCGTCGGTAACAGATTGGCAGCAACCATTGAAAAAGCAGGTGGACTATCAGAACATCAGTATGAATTTTGAATGCCACGCTTGGCTGCTTATGTCATTGAGGTAGTGGTTGACTCAGCACAAAAGGTCATAGAAGGAAGACGATGGAGAAGAGGCGCAAAGCAGTTCTGTTGCGTCATAACGCTGGATGTTAAGGACGCTCTCAAGCATGTCCTGGAAGCGCTGTGAAATATGAGAGTACCAATTTGCATCGGGGAAATATTTCCGACAAAGAGTGTTGCTATATGACATAGAGGATCGCGTAAAGGAGTACATAGTCAAGGAGGAGTACCACAGTGTTCGGTCCTGGCACCGATGCTATGGAACATCACGTACGATGGCGTTTTTCGTCTTAAAATACCGGACGAGTATAAAATCGTGGGATTTGTGGACGACATCGGTATAGTTGTTAAAGTAAAGCTTTTGGAAGAAGCTATTCAAATTAACAATGAAATCATTTCAATTGTTCGACAGTGGCTAGCATCAGACGGCCTCACGCTGGCTGAGGCGGTACTAATTACCAGTAGAAAATGAAGTGAAACCATCACGCTCACAGAAGGTGGGCATGAGATACTATCAAAACCAGCTATTCAATGTCTTGGCCTTATGATTGACTCAAGGTTTACATTTAAAGAACATCTGGAGTATGTAAGTAACAAATCATCTCGTGCGGGTGCCTCTATTGCACGGATTATGCCGAATATAGGAGGACAGAGATACAGCTGGAGATTTCTCTTAGCTAGGATAGTTAAATCAGTAGTGCTTTATAATTCAACAATTTGGGCCGGAGCTATGAAAGTGACTTGATACAAAAGAAAGATCTTAGCAATAAATCGACTATGTGCATTAAGAATGAGTAGCGCTTTCCGCACCACCTCAGATTAAGCAACCTGCGTCATCGCAGGAATGCTACCAATCGATATACTAGCGGAAGAACTGCAAAGAAAGTTTCTAAAGAACAGGCAGGATGGACGGCTACCTTACACTGTTGCGGACACAACAAAAAGAAATGTTTGCGGGAATGGCAACAGCGCTGGAGCCTTTCGTCTAAGGGCCGATGGGCTTACCGTTTTATCCCAACTATTGAAACTTTGATAAACGGCAGACATGGTGAAGTTAACTTTTACTGAGGTTAGGTTAGATGTGTGGGCTAGTGTAGGGGGTAGAAAACCTAGAGAATCCCTTCCTCGTGAAAAACGGAAAATAAAACGTCTATTGTTCATATCCTAAAAAAAAATTCAGTATTTACTGTGCCCGAGATAAAAACCATCCAGAATATTTAATAAAGTTTGCGATGTTGTTCATAGGTCTGTTGGACAACTCTTATAAATCTTTAAAGAAGTAGACTAGATTAGATTAGATTAAATATGTGATTTTATTGTACAATAAAGAAAGAATTCATGGATATAAATGTGGGCGCCGTGGCGTAAGTGGTTAGTGTGTCGGATCACTACGCATGAGGTTCCAAGTTCGAATCCCAGAAAATACCAAAAAGTTTTTTTCACGGTCCCACCTCTCGCGAGCGTCTGACAAACATCCGAGAGTATTATTGTCACGAAAAAGCTTCTCAAATCGCTGTTCGGATTCGGCATTAAACTGTAGGTCCCTTCCATTCGTGTAAAAAATATAACGCACACAACATGATTGGTTGCGAGAATCTAGGCCCTGGCACTTTAAAGAGCTGTTGCGCCAAATATTATGTAATTATTAGATTTGATTATTTTTATACAATGTAACTATTTTATCCTATCCTATCCAAAAAAATAGTATTTAAAATGCTTCATCTTGTATCTGCTTCCGGTAGCTTAAAGCAGTTTTTATATAACTCGCCAGCGCACTCCAATTTTGGCCGTTCAGATTTGAAATAACTTCGTTTGACGACAAGCTGCTTTTTCCTCAGAGAATTCTCCTGATCACGTGCAGTATGGGATATATGGTATTTCAATGATGTGATAAATGTCTTCCTAAGCTCGTAGATTGCACAAATTGCATTCCGGATTTCCTTCAGTCCAATATGGCATATAATTTAATCTGAGAAGCTCACCTCTAGCCTTGAAAATTAAAGAGATTGTACATATGCTGTTTTGGTCGTGGAAATAATTTTTTTTCCCGAGGTCGTATTCAAGAGTTCAGTACGTGTCCCTGGTAAGGCTTTCCGGTGCTCTTTCTCTAAAAGTGACACGGGTAGATAGCTCGATCTTTATCAACAGATCCTGAAGAGATTCTTTCCACGATGCTACATTGTAGTCTATCAAGGGAATATCGTGTTCGCTGCACAACCTAAACCATTCACTACAAATACAAAAATACAAATATTTGGCGCAACAGCTCTTTAAAGTGTCAGGGCCTGCATCGCAACTATATGCGGAAGGCGTTGACTCGGGAGTGACATTACTTTTAAAATATAGGGGAAGTGTAGCCTTATTGTAAAATCATACAGTGGTGGCAAACCGGTTTCCAAGTGAAGCATATAGTTTGGCGTATTTACAGGTAATCTGAAGATTTTTTTGATAAAATATCTCAGCAGTTTATAGTTCTTCATACTGAAAAATACCCCATACTTGGGCCGCATAGCACATAATAGACCTTACTACTGCTTCATAGACTTTGTACTTTGTGCTTAATACTTTTTACAAAGTATGCCTTTCCAGCTGCAATTTATTGCCCTTTTGGCTTCTTTTAGTTTTCCTTGCAGGTGATTGTTAAAAGTTAGCCGAGGTCTTATCATGACTCCAAGATATTTATACTCCTTCACCTTCTCTAGTTCTTCGCTTTGCCATGACCATTTTTCATCCCTTGCGTAACGACCAGAACCATTTCGGAAAACCATTATTTTGGACTTGGCGGTGCTGACTTTTAGGTTCCACAAACTGCAATATTGCTCTTATTTGTTAATCATGATTTGCATCATCGTTGGTGTTTTCGACAGAATGACAATGTCATCAGCGTATAGGAGCAGCTTTATCTTAATTCCAGCGAACTCGACTCCACCGGGCAAGAAAGTTGGCAAGTCATCCAGGAACAGCGAAAACAGAAGAGGACTCAGAATACAGCCTTGCTTGACACCTATTTTTGACTCAAACCAGTCTGACATGTTAACTCCATCCCACACTGCAGTTGTGTTGTTTTTGTAAAGGCTTTGTATAACTTTGAGCAACTTTGTAGAGACTCCCAGATTGCTTAGTTTGAAAAAGAGCGCCCTTCTGTCAACAGAGTCAAAAGCTGCCTTAAAATCTACGAAGAACCCATACAGCTGCCTGCCCTTGTCCAGGTAAGTCCTAGCAATACTTGTCAGTGTAAATATATTGTCCACCGTAGAATAGTTTTTCCTGAACCCAGCTTGGAACTCGCTAAGTAGGTCATTTGCCTGTACCCATTCTGTTAGACGTTCTAGAATGATTCCCGTGAAAATCTTCATTACTGTGTTCAAAAAAGATATTCCTCTGTAATTACTAGGCTCTTTGGGATCTCCTTTTTTATATACGGGAAAAATTATATTTTTTCTGAAGCTGGCCGGTACATCACCCACGTCAAAAATGAAATTGTAGACCTTTGCTAGCTTTACCAGGAACTCGTTGGTCACATATTTGAAGAAGTCGTAGGGTATACGATCTTCTCCTGGGGCTTTATTTAAAGTGCATCGATATACAACTCTACAAACATCTTGCAATAGCATGGTACGGTCCAATACATCGATTCTCTGAAAGGGAAGTGCATAGTGCAGTTCGCTCGTGCTACAAGGTGGGTTCAGCAATTGTTCAAAATGATCAGGAAGAATAGTTGCTTCGGTTTGAATACTCCGTGCGAAGAGCGAGCCATTGACGGTTCGGGCAAATTTCCAAAACGAACGACTGTCCTTAATCTCTGCAAGCTCCGTAGTCAGGTGTTGAGAGTACCTTTTTTGCTTCTCCCTGCACATGGTTTTGTATGTTTTATTGGTCTGCTGGTACATAATTTTTGCAAAACTGCTGCCTGTTTCTCTTATTAATCGCAAGTAGGCGAACGATTTTTTCCTAGCTGCCGCACACTCCCAGTCTTACCACAGTTGTTTTCTCTTCATCATCTTCTTCTAGCTTGAAAGGACTTTGCCGCGTCAGATATGAAGGAAACAAGAACATCCGCGCCACGTATGGAGTTGACTTCATCATCATATATAGTGTTAACTTTTCGGCTTACTTTACTTACTTACTTAGGTGGCGCTACAGTTCGGGGTGAACCTGGGCCTCAACCAACAAGCCTCTCCATTTAGCTCGGTCTTTAGCTAATTACCTCCAGTTGCGCACTCCAAGTTGGTCGAGGTCCCCTTGAACTTGTGCGCGCCACCTACGGCGATAATTCCCTCTACTGCGTCGTCCCTCGGGGTTAGATTCGAAGACTCTGCGGGCCGGAGCGTTGGTGTCCATTCGCTCTACATGTCCTAGCCATCTCAGACGTCCAATACCCAGTTTTTTGACTAGGTCGATGTCGCTGTACAGCTCGTATAGTTCGTGATTGAATCTTCTCCTCCAAAACCCGTCAACACAAACGGGACCGAAAATCTTACGAAGAATTTTTCTCTCGAAGCGACCAAGGATATCTTCATCCTCTTTTAATAAAGTCCATGTTTCAGCGCCGTAAAGCAGGACTGGGATGATCAAGGTCTTATATAGAGTCTCCTTAGTTGCTCGAGAGAGGGCTTTACTGTTGAATTGCCTTATAAGCCCAAAAAAACAGCGATTGGCAAGAGTTATTCTTCGATTGATTTCTGCGCTGATTTTGTTTGCTGAATTTATAGCAGAGCCAAGGTAGACAAAGTCCCTTACTACCTCGAAGTTATAGCTGCCCACGGTGACGTTTTGTCCAATTCGTCGATGTTGGTTATCCCTTCTAGTTGACAGCATATACTTGGTTTTGCCCTCGTTTATCGCCAAACCCATTTTGGCCGCTTCCGCCTCAATGCTTGCAAAAGCACCGGTGACAGCCCGCTGAGATCTTCCGATAATGTCTATATCGTCGGCGTATGCAAGCAGTTGTACAGACTTGTAATAGATTGTGCCTCCGGTGTTGGCTTGTGAGTTCCGCACAATCCGTTCAAGTACAATATTGAAGAAGTCACATGACAGCGCGTCACCTTGTCTAAAGCCTTTTTTGACATCAAAGGTCTCGGTGAGGTCATTACCGACCTTGATGGAGCAGCGAGCGTTCTCCATCGTCAGCCTGCACAGGCGGACAAGTTTGGCAGGGATGTCAAAACTAGACATGGCTCTATAAAGCTCTTCTCTATAGATGCTGTCATAGGCGGCCTTGAAATCGATAAAGAGGTGGTGAGTATCGATTTGGAATTCTTGGGTTTTCTCCAGGATCTGCCGAAGTGTGAAGATTTGATCGATGGTGGACTTTCCTGGCCTGAAACCGCACTGATAGGGTCCAATCAGGCTGTTGATAAAAGGTTTCAGGCGTTCACACAATATCGCAGAAAAGATCTTGTACGCGATGTTGAGGAGACTGATGCCTCTATAATTGGCGCAGTTGAGGGGGTCTCCTTTCTTGTGGATCGGGCAAACGATGCTGAGATTCCATTCATCAGGCATACACTCCTCTGACCAAATATTAGAAATGAGTTGGTGTATGCACTCTACCAATTCATCCCCAGCTGCCTTGAAAAGTTCGGCCGGTAAGCCGTCAGGTCCAGCAGCCTTGTTCGATTTTAGCTTGGATATTGCTATCCTCACTTCGTTTTGGTCAGGTGGACGGAAATTTTGACTATCATCGTCCATGTTGAATGGTTCATTCTGCCTGACAGCGGGATGTTGGTCTTCGTCGCCGTTATACAGTCTGTAGAAGTAGTTTTTCCATATTCTCAGCACCGACTGTGATTCTACTACGAGGTTTCCATTCTCATCTCTACAGGTTTCTGTACGGGTATTACTTCTCTGACACGTTCTTTTTACCTTTTGGTAAAACTTCCGTACATTGTTCCTGGAGTATAGACTCTCGATATTCTCAAACGCGCGCTTCTCATGCTCTTTCTTCTTCTTTTGGAGAAGCCGATGTTCTTCCCGTCTCTTTTGCTCATAGAGCTCACGAGCAGCTCTCGTCTTCCTTTGCAGCGCCGCTTTGTATGCCTCTTGTTTTGCTGCATGCACTCGCCGGCATTCTTCGTCAAACCAGGGGTTTCGCGGTGGTGGTCGAGCGAAACCCAGCACATCAGTCGCGGCGTTTCTGATGGCATGTTGGCAGCGTTGCCACTGGTCTTCGGTACTTGATGCTGGCGGCAAAGGGGTGATTGAGAGATTTCGGGATACGCGTTCAGCGAAGAGTCTGGCGGTCTCTTGCGATTGTAGCTTTTCGACGTTAAATTTTCTCACAGTGATTCTTCTTTGTTGCTCAGATTGGGATATCCGCATTCGTACCTTGGCTACAACAAGGTAATGATCCGAGTCTATGTTGGCCGCTCGGAAGGTCCGGACATCCAGAATACTGGAGGCATGCCTTGCGTCGATCGCAATATGATCAATTTGGTTGATCGTGACATGATCATTGGACCGCCATGTCTGCTTATGAATGTCGAGATGAGGAAACCATGTGCTTGCTATGGTGACATTTCGCTCCACAGCGAAATCAATTAGCCTTAGTCCGTTATCAGACGTGGTGTCGTGTAGGCTATGCTTACCGACTGCTCTACCGAAGACGTCCTCCTTTCCTATTTTGGCGTTAAAATCGCCCAATACGATCTTAACGTCGTATTTAGGACATTGCTCGTATGTTTTGTCGAGGAGCTCGTAGAAACACTCTTTGGAGGCAGGGTCCTTTTCTTCTGTGGGGGCATGAACACATATTAGGCTTATGTTAGCGAATTTAGCCTTGATCCGGATAGTCATAATACGCTCGCTCACGTGTCGGAAGCTTAAGACTTCTTGCCTAAGTCTGCCGCGTATGACAAATCCGCATCCGAATAAGCGTTGCCTGTTGCCTCTGTAGCAATCACCGTAGTAGATGTCACAGTTTTTCATCTTCTTTTTGCCCGGCCCATCCCATCGCACTTCCTGGATGGCGGTAATATCTGCTTTATAGCAGTCTAGGGCCTCTGCTAGTTGTTCGGCTGCACGTGGTCTGTAAAGGGACAGAACGTTCCACGTACAGATCCGAAGGTCGTTGTCCTTATTTCGTTTGCTGGGGTCGTCATTAGTTGAGTCATCCTTATCCGAGGCTTTTGGTTGTTTCGGAACCATGCGTTTTTTACGTGGTAGGGAAGTTACCCCGACGGCACAACCCCCAACCTGGAGGGCCAGTTCCTTAATTATTCCCCTAGGACGAGGGGCCGGGTACACCGGTGCCAGTAGTCCACTACGGAAGTATGAGCGCTGCCGTTGGCCCATTAAGGGCTCCTCCGCCACCATCTCTATTCCAATGTCCTGACCAACATTGGAAATTCCTTACCGACCTGTGATCCGAATACGTCGAAGCAGCTCGCGCAAGGTATTCACTAAGTTCAACCTAACTGGAACTATAGACGCCACCGTTGACTCCGTCTAGGGAATTCGTCCGCTGCCGCCTGGAACAGGAAGAAGTGCTCTAGGGAGAAAAGCACTCTTCCCCCCCTCTCTCATCTGCTGCCACCAAGAATCCGCCAAACGGGGTTGGTTACCCATTTCTTGGATTAAGGTACTAGGCACCCGGCTGTCACCGCGTGGAGGTCGAGAGTAGGAGTTGGTAGGCCTCAGCTGAGTGAAAACGCTTGTGTTTTCATATGATCGCATGCACTACCGTTTGACAACCACTTTTCGGCTTAGCATGGTTTTATATCTCTCTGCGAAGCTCTGTTTCCAGGAAATCTTTGGTAATAACCTTGTATGTACTGCCGATGTATGTGAGTTTATCGCTAGGTTTATCGAAACAGTTATAGGCAGGTGGTCAGAATGGGCTACTTCATTAACGTGAAAATCAGTCACACACTCAAGCCATTTTCCACATACATGGCCGTAATCAATAGTTGAGCAGGCAGTTGCTCTGAAAAATGTCAGGTGACCCTGACTATCACTTTTAGTTCGACCATTTACTACCGTAAGTCCAATCGACTCTCACATCTCAATAACTTTTTTTCCATTACTATACATTTTTTGATCTTCTGCGCATCTATCCTCGTAAATTGATTCAGTTAAAAACCCCGGCTCCACTTCTAGCAGCTGTTTATTACCTATTCTTGCATTACAGTCTCCAATTACCATTAAGTTTTCTTTCCCGAATTCTAATAAGAAGTTATATAGGCCCATAAAGTCATCCATCCAATTGTTACAATTGATGTAGACTGGAATTACGTACATTTTAGAATTGGCGGTGCCTACTTCAATTAAAATTCGATTGAGTTGGTTTATGAATCGACATTGGGTATATTCGTTGATCTGCTTTTTAATGCCATATAAGCATCCTCCGCTCTTTATAGAAGCATTGTCCAAGAAACTTATTTCTTAAATGATAGGGGCCTGGGTAGTAGCAAAGAAAGTGGGTGATGTCTCCTGAACCTCCTCGTCACCGCAGCCTTTACAAAGGTCCTTGTTCATCACAAGTAGTTTTTTCATGTGGTATCGCATAGTATTATGCCCCGTAATGACTCCTATTAGAGTAGAGATTGATTTTCTATCCCTCTGCATGAGTCTATTGGTTCTTGCTCTGTCGAATGCAGGCCATAGCTTCCTCGTGATGACAGAATTATCTAAAGAGGTCCACCTGTTGTTTGCACCCGTTAGGGCTTTGTTCCCTGCTTCAAGTTTGAGTGTGCAAGGCGGATGTACACTGGGGGGCGGATTAGTCCGAGTTTAGTGCTGAGCCTCCTCTAGCCAGTTCGTTGGCTTTCTCATTCCCTGGAATGCCTTCATGACCAGGGTCCCAACAGAGCTTTACCTCGTGCTGTGTTTCAAGAACATTGAGCTCTTCTTTACACCACTTCACAAGCTTCCATTTAATTTCTATAGCAGATATTGTTTTTATTGCTGCCTGACTGTGGATGAAAAAGGTGCTATCCTCCTGTGGTATTGCCCTCATCACAGACTCATGGGCTGCTACTGTCACTGCTAGGACCTCTGCCTGGAAAACGCTGCTGTAGTTCGGAAGCCAAGCTGACATAGAGATACCAAGGGATTCAGAGCCATTTTTCCAGTCTTCCCTGCTCGGATAGGTGCTTTAAAATGATCTCGTTAAGTCTAGATAAGGCGTTATGTAGTCTGCAGTAGATACATTGCCTAGATATCTCTGCAGGATCGTGGTATGACCAATTGCATTCATTCTCCACCTATCTATTTGGCTTAATTTTATAATACTAAGACCCGCCGATGCTTGTACAAAGATGTCTAGCGGAAGCAGATTGAGAATGGCCTCGAGTCCTGTTGTAGATGCGCGGTAACTTTTACTTAACACAACTACTTCCGGTCATACCATACCGCTTTAAGAACGATGACTCCCCCTATTGTCCATCGTGCACAGATACTCCTGAAAATGTGGAGCATGTACTCTTTAACTGTCCACGATTATAGCTACAAAGAGAAGCAGTACAAAGAGTACTAATATAGCAGATCTCATGCTAGAACCCGAAAATAAGGGGAACGTAGTGAGCTTGTATGCCAAAGATATATGCCATGAGTTCAGGCGACTAGAGCTAGAAAGGAGAGAGAGTCAGGAAAACGCAAGAAGTAACGTATCGAACGCTAGTAGACACGCGGGTATATACCAAAATATACCTACGCAAACGCACAGGCAATCGGCCATACGCACATACATGCGCGCACTGGCGACAAATGAGTGCAGGAAGAAGCTATCATCAGCTCACAGGCTCTGCGCAATCAGAGTGATCAGCGGCTTCCGAACTATCTCCGACGATGCAGCCTGCGTTTTAGCTGGGATGGTCCCAATCGACATCCTCGCTGAAGAGATGCAGAGGGTACACCTTAGACGTCCCTCGAACCGGCAAGAGGCAAAAACGATTAAGGAGGAGGAAAGAGCAGCATCAGCAACGCTGTGGCAAACCAGGTGGGACAACTCTACCAAAGGCAGGTGGACCCACAAGCTCATTCCCACTATAAAATCATGGACAGAGAGAGCGAGGGGGAACTGTAACTACCACCTCACACAGTTCCTGTCCGGACACGGTGGCTATCGGAAATACCTCCATAGATTTGGACACGATAGTTCGCCCCTGTGTCCAATATGTCCAAACAAAGAGGAGGACGCGGAGCATGCAGTGTTCTACTGCAGACGCTTTGCAGAAGACAGAGCAAACCTGCCAAGTCCAGAAAATCTTGTTAGTCACATGACACGATCAGAGGGCGAGTGGATGGAGATCTGCTCATTCATAGTATGTATACAGAATGCGCTGCGAAGAGCAGAAGCCCTAAGAAGAGCCCAAGAGGCGGCCTCGGAGACTAGAGCATAATTGCTAACCAGCCCCGCGAAGAAATACCTAACCGCGGTACCGCGGGGAGAGTGGTTGAAGTGTGTAGAGTGTGTGTTTAGTACGTAGGCGTATTCCTGGAATCGATTACTCAGGTTTGCGAATCGTGCATGCTAGTAGCAATCGGGCTACTAGTATCTATGAAGATTATGCATCCTTGGCGCAACCTAAAAAAAACATACATGCGCGCACAACAACACGCAACTGTTTACAGAAAAGTAGTAGCAACTGCGTATAGGTGAACGAGGAAGGAGAAACGAAAGGAGCAAAGATCCTGCCAACCCTGACAGCTAAAAAAGAAGTGACGAAATGTCAAACCCGGCCCTGCGAAGGAATGCCTTGACTGGCAGTGCCGCAGGGGATCAAACAGGACAGAAAAATATGAGGGATTTTTTTTAGCACGCAACCATGCAGAAGCATGGAATCTCGCGTAAATCGTAGCACGAGCTACAGGTATCCGTAAAGGATGTTCACCCCTATCTGCGCATCAACAAAAAAAAAACCTGCAGGCTGTCGAGACACGACCTTGAAAAGGCCATCAAAGAAGGCAAAGCAATATGCTTCAGACGACTCTGTAACGAAGCAGATCTAGACCTCTGGGGGATGGCATATCGGATTGCGATAAAGAAACTGAATTGCAATAGGTCCTCACAAATAACCTACCCTACAATGCTGAGGACAATAGTGGAGCATTTATTCCCCCATAGACTTTCTTCTCTGTGCACCATCACGAGGGAGACCAGCACGGAACACATACCTGCAATCACGACGGATGAACTGCACGAAACATGAAAGAAGATAGGTGAAAACAAAGTGCCTGGACATGACAGCATCCGAAATATGGCGGTCAAAGTGGCCAAAAGAGGCCGAACATTTTTATAACAACAATGCAAAGGTACCTTGAGGAACGGGTCTTCGCTGAACCGTGGAAACTTCAACATCTGGCGTTACTACCCAAGCAAAACAAATCACCCGCTGAACATTCATCGTATGAGCCAATAGGAAAGATCCCAGAATGTATCATATACGGCAGACTGGTCGCGATGGCAGAGGAAAGAGGAGCTCTGTCAGATGTCCAGTATGGTTTCAGAAAATCGCGTTCTACCGTCACACATAGGAGTATTTGCATGCAAAAAGCGGCCAAATGAAATGTGTGTCTTAATGGTCTAGTCTAAATCCGAAACAATTATTAAAACAGTTTTTAAGCCATTTACCCTTCTTTTCGACAAAAAAAAAATGTTTATTTTTATAAAGAAAAATATAAGTGAAAGCTGATTTATTATTCGAATAATAATGCGCCGATTTGCAGGAACCTAATAAAAAAAAAGAAATTATTGTGCACGATCGATGACTTTTGATTAGTGCTGTGGTAAAATGCGTTCATAAAAAAATTAAATTATAACTGTGCATCGCTCCATTGGCATTATACTACAGCTATGAAAAAATGTAACTTCTTAATTTTGTAATTTGAAAAGTCGGCTTTTGGCTGCTTTTTGCACGTAAATGCTCCTATGTGCGTCGTTACCATAAAGGCGGTAGTAGATACAGCAGCTGAAGCAATACTTGGGACAAAAGCAAGGTGGCGTAAAAAATACTGCGCAGTTGTAACCCACCACGTTAAAAATGCCTTCAACTCGGCGAACTGGTCATGCATTAGGAGATCCCTGACCAGGAAAGATACAACATTCTACCTGCTGAAGATCGTCTGAACTACTTCACCAACAGGTAGTTGAGGTATCAGACCGACGATGGCGTTAAGTACTTCCTACAACGTTTCCGTGGGAATTGCACAGGGGTCAGTCCTTAGATCTCTCCTGTGAAAAATTATATTTGATGGAGTCCTGCGACCAACGCTGCCAAGAGAAGTTAAGGTAATTAGCTTTGATGACGATGTCGCCGTGGTTACTGTGGTCAAACACATCTACGAGATAGAGTCTGCCACTGATGAAGCAGTCGTTAAGATCAAAAATTGGCTAGAGTCTGCCAGCCTAGGACTAACTGATCACAAGACCGAGGCTGTCCTAATAACCAGTCGAATGGCTTTGGAATACTCAAACTTAGGGGTTGGGAATCAGGTCTAAAGAGGCATTAAAATAGCAGTTGTCTAAGAGCCCGCAGTTAATTTTGGACGTGAGAGATAACCGAATGAATCCTATGCTAACATGTTGCCTTGAAGCCCAATACTTGAGAAATACTCATCTGGCAGCACGTAATGGCAGCTAAAGGAAATAACTGTATATTGAAAATGTCGCAAATTTTAGAACAGGAATAATAGGTGTAACCGCTTGAATGTACTAGTACATTATAGAGTACGACCCTTTCAATAAAAATACATACCACCTTGATCAAAAAGTTCCCGGAATTTATTCAGAAAATTAAAAATATAAGTTTATTCATCTAAATCTATATTGTCCCCTTCAAATTAATCCCCATCGACTGCAACACACTTATGCCAGCGCTTGATCCAATCTTCGAAACATTTTTTATATTCGGTTTTCGGTATGTCCATCAGTGCTTCCTGCGATTTTTTCAATACTCCCTCTCGGCTGCTGAAACGCGTTCCCCGTAATGGTTTTTTAACTCGATTGAACAAAAAGAAGTCATAGGGAGCCAAATCAAGTGAATTCGGTGGCTTTTTTTTTTTTTTTTTTGGATTGCGCCAGGGATGTGTAATCTTCATAGATACTAATAGCCCGAAGGACTGCCGTTAAGTATTACTTCGCGGGGCTGGTTAGCAATTTATGCTACGCTTCTTGTGTCAGCTTCTTCCGCTGCTTCAGCTGCTCTTCTTAGCTCTTCTATTCTCCGCAGCTCTTTTTGTAGAGTTATTACGAAGGAACATTTTGCCATCTAATTCTCTTTCCACCGCAACATATGGTCGAGGAGTAATGACGGACTTGGCAGAGTAATTCTCCATGCCGTGAAACGTGTACATATTTGCGGAAGCCACCGTGGCCAGACAGGGACTGCGTTAGATGGTAGTTGCAGTCTCCATGCTATCGACTTTATATGTTTATATGTCCATCTGCCTTTTATTGTATTAACCCAACGAGCTTGCCACATAGCTGCTGATGCTGCCCTTTCTTCAATTTGTATCACCTTGATACCAGTGGCGTCGTGATGACTCAATGCTCTTCTGTTATATATCCTCAGCATTTCATCTGCGAGAATATCGATGGGGACCATTCCAGCTATGACAAATGCAGCTTCGTCAGAGATGGTTCGAAAGCCGCTGATTGTCCGTAGCGCACAGAGTCTGTATGATGACGATAGTCTCCTTTTGGTCTCATTCGTCCTCAGTGCCTCCTCCCAGACTGGGGCGGCATATAACAGAACTGAGGTGATAACTCTAGAGAGTAGAATCCTTCTAGCGTATCCAGGTCCATCGATGTTAGGCATGATACGCGAGAGAGCTCCCTGCATTTGCGATGCTTTTATGGCAACAAAATCAACGTGCGTTTTAAACCGTAGCTTGTTGTCCAGCATTAATCCAAGGTATTTAACCGCCTCTTTCGACCTGATGGTTTGGTTACCAACCTGAAAGTTGGCAAATTCGATGGTTTTCCGGCTGTTTTATGGTCAGCTAGTTCTAGTCCGGCGGATATTAGCCAATCTTTTATCCGGGCAATTGCTTCATTTGTAGCTGATGGATCTGTTTAGCTACTGTCACGACTGCAATGTCGTCTGCGAATCCAATTATCGTTACTCCGCCAGGTAGCGTTAATCGTAGGACTCCGTCGTACATGATGTTCCACGATAGTGGCCCTAAAACCTATCCCTGTGGAACTCCCGCAGTTACGTCGTAGTATTTTACCCCTTCATCGGTGTTGTACCTCAGCTTCCTGTTGTTGAAGTAGTTCGTCACTATCCGTAACAGGTAATATGGCGTATCCATCCTGGCAAGTGACCTTCTAATAAACGACCAGTCCGCAGAGTCAAATGCGTTTTTAACGTCCAGCGTTACTACTGCTCAATACTCCTTTGTGCCATAGAGCCATCTTTCGCCTTCGATGGCACCTTTGGCGATTACAACTTCCGCTCTTATGGCATCAACAGTAGATCGTGCTCTTCTGAAGCCAAATTGGTGATCTGAGAGGGCTCCTTTCTCTTCTGCTACTGCGAGTAATCTATTATAGATTATCTTCTCGAAGATCTTTCCCATGGTTTCCAATAGGCATATTGGACGATAGGATGATGGTTCCCCTGGAGGCTTCTTTCCTTTTGGCAGTAGGACCAAATGCTGTGTCTTCCATTTTTCGGGAAAGGTTCTTTCTTCAAGGCACTTCTGCATTGTTGATATGAAGAGGTCTGGTCTTTTTCTTACAGCTGCCTTTACTGCCTTATTCGGGATGCCGTCAGGTCCCGGTGCCTTGTTGTCACCTATCTTGCTGCATGTCCTTTGCAGCTCCTCGTGAGTAATTAAAGGAATATCTTCTGGATTGGCTTCTCGTATAATATTGCACATAGTAGCAGGCCTTTGAGGGAAGAGGTGCTCTACTATGGATCTCAGCATTATCGGACATGTTATTTGAGGAGTCCTATAGCCCTTCAATTTCGTCATCGCCATTCTGTATGCCGAGCCCCATGGGTTAATGTCGGCTTCTTGACAGAGACGTTTAAGACACGCAGTTTTGCTTTCCTTGATGGCTCTATTTAAGTTACGTCTCGCCAGTCTAAGGGTTTCCAGGCATTGTTGGAAATCCGCCCTCCTTCTTGATCGTTGAACTTTGCGCCGGGCTTGTAGACATTTGGCCCGAAGTTCGCCTATTTCCTCGTTCCACCATGACACGGTGATGCCTTCCTGGTGTTTGTTCTCCTAGGCATTGATGCGTCGCACGCTGTGGTGATGGTGCCTCTGAGGTGGTGCGCGAGGGTCTCCGCTTTTCCGCTTGGAGTTTGATCACCGTTCAACATCTCTTCCAATGCATCCTTATCGAAAGATCGGTAGTTCCATTTTGGGCCAGTAAGTTTTGAGAGCTGGACTGGTTTTTTCCCTTTTATTTCCAGTATTATCACCTGATGGTCGCTGTGTGAATATTCCTCACTGACCCTCCACTTTATGTTTTTCAGGATGGAGTTGCTGGCAAAGGTGATATCAATGATGGAGCCTACTCCAGCCTTCCGGTAAATATTTGCCCGGCCCTTATTAGCAATGCCTATTGCTAGGGGAGCGAATGTTTCCAATAAGGCCTGTCCTCTGGTGTTGGTGAGCCTGCTGCCCCATTCTGTGGCCCACGCGTTGAAGTCTCCTCCTATAACCACTGGGGCTCTCTGGAGCGCATCCGCGGTTAGATGGTCCAGCATTAGTTGATATTCGCTGGTCGTCAAGCTGGGTCTTGCATAGCAGCTATAGAAATGGATTCCATTTATTTTCGCACGCACGAAGCCTTCTGTTTGGTCGTTTGTTTCTTGGAAGGCATGGGGTCCACATATCCATATTGCCACCTGTTTTGCTTTATCACAGATCCAGTTATTGTTCTATTCGGGACATTTATAGGGCTCGCTGATCATAACAACGTCGGCTCTTTCGTCCTTGGCCGTTTGTGCCAGGATGTCCTGGGCTATTCGACAGTGATTAAAATTTATCTGTAGTATCTTCATGGTATTTTGCTTGTAATAGCTCTCCTGAAGACCGGGCATCTTCTGCTACCAGTTATATGATGCGCGTCGTCTGAGTGGTTTTTTTTTGCAGAACATGGAGGATAGTTGCTTATCGCAACTTTTCGCTATGTGGCCCCCTTCACCACATCTCCTACATAGCTTCGAGCGATCTTCTTCGCTTCTGCATTGTGTGGCTAGGTGACCATACTCCAGGCACTTGAAGCACGTTTTCAGCAGTGTCTTTTCACGAATTCGGCAGACTACCCACCCAATCTTAATTTTCCCGGCTTCTAACAGTTTTCTTACGTCTTCTACTGGAAGACTGATGGTTGCTGTCTGAGTCCCTCCGAATGCCTTTCGTAGGGATAAGATGTCTGCCGGTAAGACGTTCACTCCAAACTGGGTTCTAATTGCATCGATTATGTCAACCATTGTAGTGACCTCATCGATGTATTTGACCTCGAGAGTAGTGCGGCGCGTAAGTGTTCTTACACTCGCTTGCTCCGCTAAGGCTTCGCTGATCACGCCTTTAAACTCGGTGGTCTTTATTCCCGTCTCTTTGAGTTGTATGAGGAGGTCTCCCTTCTGTGTCCTCCTAATTTTAGAAACCGCTTTTCCAACTGCTTCCAGTTTGGGATCTGCCTTTACTTTGCGTAGTATATCCGCGTAAGAAAGGGCTCCCGTAGCTTTGATGACAATAGCGTCAGGTTTCGTTCTTATGGCCCCTTGCTGCTTCTTTTTGGCGTCCTTCTTCCTGCCGGCATTTAACCATTCGCCTTCTCCTGTCGCTTGCTTTTTGTTTGTGGTTGCACTTTTTCGCTGGGCTCTTGCTGTGGTCTCAGCGCCAATTGCCACATCTTTCCCCTTGGTGTTTGCCAGAGGTGGATGTTTCATCTTCCGCTTTTTTTCCGGGCGTTTACTCGCTGTAGCATCATTTGATGGATGTTTCTCCTTCTGCTTTATCTCCGGGGGTTGACTCTCGGCAGCACCATTTGATGGATGATTCTGCTTCCGCCTTGGCTCCGGAGGTTCGGTATCTGCAACGTGCCTTCTGTTGGGTTCTATTGTTGGCTTTAGCCAGGGTGAAGTTTGCGAGGAGTTGTTCCGACGAATAACCTCCTTCGCTTTCTCATCGTGCAGTTGAATCGCCGAAAGCTCATAGAGAGCCCTGATGCTTTCAATGGCATCTCGCATCGCTTGGTGAATCGAACGCCTTTTGCCGTCTTCCAGCATTTCTACCAGCCCTCTAATCTGTTCCCCTAGCTTGAGAAAATCAGATTTCTGGTCGGTTGGTTCGACCGTCACCCTTCCTACTGCAGGTGGCTCACGTCGTTCCGTGCATCTTTGTGGTGCTGCTGCTTGGCCAACTGGTGACCTCAGCATCCTTGAGCCCCCTTGAAGGGGTTCTCCTCGTTCTCCTCAATTTTTCCTCCTGTGTTTTTATTTGTTTTGTTTGTAACCATTTCGGTTGGGTCCCCACTCAAAGCCGCTATCAATGCTCGAATGTGTAGTCACCCAAGGATCCCATGGTTATCTATGCAAGCAGTGAAGCCATGCGAGGGTTGGCATAAGCCCTTATGGGGTCTTATGTCAGAGCCAGATCGGTGCTAAACAGGAATATTACATCTGTACCTACACCACCAACTTAATGGTGACGAAACGTTGAACGTACTTTGAGTCCTGCCAAGGTTTTAACGGGACGGGGGCGCTTGTAGCATTAGCCTGAAAGCCATTTCGACCAGATTTCACTCCAGCTTACTCAGGTAACAGAATACCACAAACGTCAGCCCTCATAGCTGTCATTCCAATTCGTTTTCCAGTATGCCATAATTAAGACCTTACTGGGCTCGGTCTTAATGTTTTAGGGTACTGATGACGAAGTCATCATATTTTAGATATTTAATTATAGTAGCACGTACTATAATATATGGCTCAGAAAATTAAAAATACAAGTTTATTCATCTAAATCTATATTGTCCGCTTCAAAGTAATCCCCATCGACTGCAACACACTTATGCCAGCGCTTGATCCAATCTTCGAAACATTTTTATATTCGGTTTTCGGTATGTCCATCAGTGCTTCCTGCGATTTTTTCATTACTCCCTCTCGGCTGCTGACACGCGTTCCCCGTAATGGTTTTTTAACTCGATTGAACAAAAAGAAGTCATAGGGAGCCAAATCAGGTGAATTCGGTGGCTCTTGGATGGTATTTGTTGCATTTCTCGTCAAAAAATTACGAATAATGATGGCACTGTGCGACGGTGCGTTATCACGATGCAAAATCCACGAGTTTTCTGCCCACAATTCTTACTTACTTAGATCCTTTAACCCCTCGGGGGGCATAGGGCGTCAACCACGCCTGCGCGCCATCGTGTTCGAAGTTCTGCAACGCGTTTGAGCTGCCTCCAACTCATTCCTAAAGAGCTCGATTCCTCCTCAACTGTTCTGCGCCACGTTTGCCTAGGGCGTCCCGCTATTCTGCCTGTCTGGGTGAGCGGATTCCACTGCATGGCGTATTTCGCAATGGAGTTGTCTTCGCGCCGTAGGGTGTGTCCAATCCATTGCCACTTTCTTCTTCGTATAGTAATGATTATAGGTTCTTGGCCCGTTCTCAGATAAAGTTGTTCGTTAGAGATGCGGTTCGGCCAAAAAATCCTCAAGATGATTCTTAAGCATTTGTTTACAAAGACTTGCAGCTTCCGTGTGTTAATGGTGTCCACCTTCCAAGTACTGCACCCATAAAGCAGCACTGATTCTACGTTGGAGCGGAACAGTCGCAGCTTGGTTCTTAAGCTGATAACATTGCTTCTCCAGATTTTAGATAGCATTCCGAACGCAGCTTTAGCCTTCCCGATTCTGCTGCACACATCCAGTTCGGTGCCACCGCGATTAGCCGAGACCACACTTCCTAAATATAGAAAGTTATCAACTTTCTCGACTTCCTGTCCGGCAATGTTAAGTTGAGCGCGGTTGTTAGAAGAAGTGCTCAGGGCTTTTGTTTTGGCTGTGTTTATTTTTAGCCCCACTTTGTTTGCCTCAGCTTCTAGATTTTGGGCCATCAGATGAAGATCCATTATCCAATGTGAAAGTAGACAAACATCGTCGGCGTAATCTAGGTGTTTAAGGTAAGATGTCATAGTCCAACGAATTCCATAGTTGCCTTCCGTCAATGCTGCACGGAGTACATCGCTGATAACCACCAAAAACAATAGTGGTGACAGTATGCACCCTTGACGTACTCCACTTTGGACTTCAAAATCCTCCGACACCTTACCATTGTGCACGACGTGACACTTACCGCCCTCGTATGTAGCCTTGATAATAGCTATAAGTTTTTCTGGGATGCCTCTCCTGCGCAAGGCCAACCAGATAGCATCTCGATTCAATCTGTCGAAAGCTTTCTCGAAGTCGATAAACATTAAATGTAGCGGAGACCTATACTCAACGCATTGCTCGATAATGATCCGTAAGGTGTTTATGTGGTCAATGCAGGAGGATCCAGCGCGAAAGCCTGCCTGTTCGACATCGAGAGTTGAATCTAAATGTTCTTTAATTCGTTCTAGAATTATTTTAGCTATTATTTTAGCCACGGCTGGAAGAACGCATATACCTCTCCAGTTACCGCAATCCGTCAAGTTTCCCTTCTTTGGAAGTTTAATGATCATCCCCCTTTTCCACTCCTGTGGAAATTGTTCGCTATCCCAAGCTCTCCGTATTAGGGGATGCAGCAAATCTGCCGAAGTATTTGGCGCCGCTTGAAATAGCTCGGCAGGGATGCCATCAATACCCACCGCCTTGTTCTTCTTGAGGGACTTGATTGCTGTTATTATCTCGGTTTTACTGGGAGGTGCGGTGCGAATTCGGGAATTTGTTGCTTCGAACTGCTCATTCGAATTCGAGATCATACCGCCATCGTCTATGTGATTTAGCACTGTAGCAAAATGTTCTCTCCATCTAGTGAGCTGATCCTCATCCGAAATCAGAAGGTTACCGTCTAGACTCTTTACTGGATGTTGTTTGGAGTTTCGACCACCGATGAGCTCCTTAGTGATGCTATACACAGTCCTACTGTCGCACCTACTCGCTGCTTCTTCAGCCCTTGAGGCCAGTGAGTTGATATATTGACGTTTGTCACGTCTCACACTACGCTGCACTTCTTTCTTCTTCGCACGGTATTGGGCTTCAAGCTCGGTTCTCTCTACTGCTGAGGCCGCTGCAGTCCGAGCCTTGATTGCTGTACGCTCATCGATCCGTCTCCAGGTGTCTGTAGAAAGCCATGTGCGGTGGTGTTTCTGCTTTTTACCGACGTACGTGCGTGCCTCAGTCGCAAAAGCATTTTTCACAGCAGTCCAGTGGTCATCCATGTTCTCTATGCTGCTGATTGCTTCTGCTTCTAAGGCAAGATGGTCCCTGAACTGTTGGCGCACTTGGGGAACCTTGAGCCTGTCGATATTAAACCTGGTGATGTTAAGTAGGTTTGAGCGGTTGCTGTTGACGGATGCAGTACGAAGGCGTAAATGAGCTACCATAAGATGGTGATCTCGTTCTAGTCCGACGTCAGCTCCACGTCTGTTTCGGACGTCCAGGAAACAATTTCTAAAGCGGCGACTGATCGCAATGCGGTCGATCTGGTTGGATGTTCGTTGCCTATCAGTAGAAACCCAACTGATTTTGTGGCAGGTGTTATGCTTAAACAGCGTACCTCCGATGACTAGGCGGTTGGTATTGCCGAAGTCCACAAACCGCTCACCGTTATCATTACGGTCTCCCACGCCGTGAACTCCCATCACGTGCTTAAGCATGGTGTTGTCGCTACCCACCTTGGCATTGAAATCTCCCATCACCATTACGATGTTCCCATTAGGCGTTTGGTTGTAGGCAGCGCCTAAGTGGCTATAAAAATCATCCTTTTCGTCCTCAGTCGCGTCTAGAGTCGGAGCATAACACTGTATGATGGTAATTTTTCTAACTCTACTCTGAAACCTAGCCGTCAATATCCGGTCACTATGGGGTTTCCAGGATATGAGGCTACTACGTGCTGCTGGAGTTAGCATGAGTCCTACTCCGGAACTCCGTGCACTTCCAGCTGGTTTACCAGAGTAGAGCATGACAGTGTTTTTGGTTGGGGAGATGAATTCCCCAGCATCGAACCATCTTATCTCGCTCAGCCCTAAGATGTCTATTTTATACCTTGCGAATTCGCGTTCTAATTGGAGGAATCTGGCGTTATAAGGCCCTTCCTTGAGTGAGTCCAGGAGGGTCTTAACGTTCCAGAATCCGATCGTTGTCCGTGTCCGATAGCCAAAGGTCGTCATCAAATTATCCGTCCGTATCCGAGGCGTTGGTTTGCGTTTCGGAGCAAGATTTGTTTTTACGGTTGCGGCTCGCTGGGCCACAGACCAACCGACACTTAGCCAAATCAGGTGAATTCGGTGGCTCTTGGATGGTATTTGTTGCATTTCTCGTCAAAAAATTCCGAATAATGATGGCACTGTGCGACGGTGCGTTATCACGATGCAAAATCCACGAGTTTTCTGCCCACAATTCTGGTCTGGTAAAAAATCGCCAACACACACAGAGACAGATGTACTCTTGGCTACGTAACTTTTGCAAATGTCAAGCTATGACGCTAAGATTTAGAGGGAATATCAGCAACAAATGTACCAACTTAACAAAGGAAACAGAACTCAAATCGGAATGATGGGAGCGCCACACGGTTTTTATTCCGGGAACTTTTTGATCAAGGTGGTAGGTGCTCCCCACCCCTCACAAGGTGGCTACGAGGGATACAGTAAGGAGAAAATGGCGAGATCCGAACGTACCCGCCACAACGCGAAAGGTGCAGCTTCCTACCTCGGAAAGATGGCTGCATTTATATGTAATCTACAATATGGTATGTCCAAGTGTAGCCAAAGACCTGCCAGACGCGGTAGAAATGCGTTGAAAATTCCAATTTAAAATAATTTATGTAACCGCACCAATTTTTCCTGAACAATACGATTTTACAACATGAATACAATTATGAAGGTCCAAGACGTTTTGGATGTCGCCAAGGGCTTGCCAGACGAAGTTAAAATATTGACAAAATGCCAATTTGGAATAATTGGTTTAACCAATTAATTTCTTTTTAAAAACAAATAGTAAGACGTGCTGATTACAAAGATGTAAGTCCAAGACGTTTTACTTGCGGCAAAGTCTTTGCCAGACGCATCCAAAGGATCGAAATCCGATAGGAAATGTCCCAATTATCCACACAAAACATACAGCTGGACCTTAACTAATTGAGGTAACCACACGTAATCTCTCTAAAATACAGAACCAAGCTCCGTGAACATAACTACATAAATCCAAGACGTTTCACTTGTCGCCAAGTCCTCGCCAGACGCATCCAAAAGAAAAAGAGTATACAAAATACATTTCATTATATCATCTTCCTCTTCCTTTTATCAGCGAGGCTATGATCCGAAAACAAGGGATCACAACCCTCCCACTTCACCGCATTTCTACTGATCCGCCTGTGGGGTTCGCCTACATTTCATTATATCATATTTAATCAAAATAACGGGTGGGCCATCTAGTGATTTCTTTTTAAATCATAGGTTATTTTGACACTGACAGCTGTTTCCCACTCGAAATCATACCTCCGCGGAACGAAATGAGTCGCTTTACGCTTGAACAAAATTGGGAAATATTGAAAACTTATTTCCAAGTGAGTGCTGTGTAGCCCAAACAGTGCGTTTTTTGAAAAGAAGTTTTGGCCGAAATGAAGCTCCCACCGCGCCTGCTGTACGCAAGTTTGTGCAAAAAGTTCGTGAGACTGGTATGCTAGTGGAAAACACGCATGGTCCCCGTCGTCATACGGTGCGCACAGACAAGAATGTGGCTGCTGTAGCCGAGAGTGTGAGACTCAATTCACGAACATCAACTCGTCATCGATCTCAACAGCTCAACATTTCACGTACTAGCCTGAGGAGAATTCTGCACAAAGATCTGGGATTATTCGCTTACAAGGTCCAATTGATTCAGCAATTGAAAGCGCACAACCATCCGCTTCGTTATAGCTTCGCAGTTTGGGCCTTAGAGCAGCTTGAATTGGACAACGATTTTGGGCGAAAAATCATCTTTCTGACGAGGCACATTTTCATCTCGACGGCTACGTTAACAAACAAAATTGCCACATCTGGGGCTCGGAAACCCGCACGTTATTGTCGAGAAGCCAATGCATCCACAGAGAGTGACAGTTTGGTACGGATTGTGGAGTGGTGGCATTTTTGGACCATTTTTCTTGGAACATGAGGCTGGAAACAACGTTTCGGTCAACGGTGGGCGTTACAGAGCCATGTTAACGACTTTTTTTTACTGAAATTGAAGACACGGATTTGGACGACCTCTGGTTCATGCAGGATGGCGCGCCATGCCACACAGCCCATGCCACAATCGGTCTTTTGCGCACCAAATTCCCAAATCGTGTTATCAGCCGTCTTGGCGATGCCAATTGGCCGCCTCGGAGCTGCGATTTGACCCCTTTGGACTCTTTTTTTTGAGGGGAACCGTGAAGGACCGATGTTATGCCAACAATCCGGAAACGATTCAAGCACTTAAGGCCAATATCATTCAAGCAATCCGTGAGCTACAGCCCGAAATCATCAACAAGGTCTTGGAAAATTGGAGTGATAGAATGTGCTACTGCGAGGCCAGCCGAGGCAGCCACTTGAACGACGTTGTGTTCCATAATTAATGGGAATGTTTGCTCTTCCTAATAAAGCCATAATGCATGGAAAGAATTTCATTTTGTTTATTTTATTTCTTTTTTAAGAAGAAACTTGTAGTTGGCCCACCGTGTATATTCGATTTATTCTCGGACTCATCCGATGGATTAGAACCAAAGATTTTATCTTCGCTTTCAGATACATTCATGCCTAGTTTAAAAAACATAATTTAATCTATCCTCGAATCCAATATGGGCTCAGTTTCGTCTTTTGAAGATTACCACCTCCCAGCGTAAAAAAAAAAGTTCTTCACTGATGGCTCAAAATCCAAGGACGGAGTTGGTGGAGGTGCTTTCTCTGACAGGCTTAATCTTAAGCTCTCCTTCCTGTAGCGTGTTCCAGGCGGAAATTTCGGCGATTAAAGAAGTCTTATCTTGGCTTAAGAAAAACGTGATATCGGCATCTTTTCAAACAGCCAAGCAGCAATCAAATCCTTGGAATCTACCTCTATAAATTCGTTAGTAGCTCTAGACTGCCGATCGTCTCTTGTGGAGATGGCTCACCTGTGTTGAGTGCCGGGGCATAGGGACATTCCAGGGAATTTTGAGACCGATGAACTCGCCAGAATAGGAACAACTATACCCATTCTGCAGGACAAAGGCTTTTTAGGTATACCAATCGCTACTTGCAAACTCAAATTTAAGCTGGGTGCTATCGAGAGTACGAATCTTAGGTGGACAAGTGGACCCACATGTCGAGCGACAAAGCAAATTTGGCCGAAGCTGGATCTAAAACGTTTTAAGAATTTGATGTCTCTCACCAGATTGCAAATTGGCGCTATAATAAGTGTCATCACTGGACACTGTCTAATAGGCAAGGCGTTTTTGCGAACGACTTTTGTAGAAGCTGCATGGATAAAGAAGAGGAAGAAACTATTCCTCACCTTCTTTGTTTCCGCCCAGCTCTCTCCCGTAGAAGGAAGTTTCACATTTGAGCCCCCTATCGCAACGATATAGGCGACCTGAAAAACATCGATATTAAGAGCCTCCTATGCTTCATAAAGCTAGGATTACACGATTGACATCTTGCGTCAATATTTACGCTTTTTTTAAGTTCAATCGACATCAAACGTGTAAAGGCACAATTTTTTTATGTCAATCTACGCCAATTTGGTTGACCCTCAGATTGTCCCAAATTTCCGTGAACCAAAATTTAGGCGATTACGCCAATTGTGTAAACGAATCAATTGAAACACTAGCGTCAACCCACAGCTCAATTATGTCAACCAGTGGTTGACGACTCGAGCGTTAACCACAGATGTCAATATTGGATCAATTTCGCAGCGAGATTGACATATCTCGTATCAGAAGAGGATATGCCAGCCATGGACCCACTTTTCATTCTCAGATTTTTAAAAGAAACTGGTTTGGAGAAAGAGATCCAAGGTGAAATATTCTCGCCAAGGCAAAGTAAGAGTGTATGACCTTCAAACACAATTCCGAAGGAATTGCAATACGAGTACGAGGGAACAATCCTCTTCAAGGTATGAACAGGGGGCACAATAGACCACTAGGTCGCAGTGCAATAATAATAAAAATAATACACAAATAATAATAAAAGTAATGGTATCCACTCCAATACTTTGCCTGTCAACCTGGGACTTGTGAGTATCCCCACTCCCGTTCGAGCAGACATTGAGGGTGCGACTCCTGACAGGAGCTTCCACCCATCCGAAAGGTCCACAGTTTTAGAACCTCTCTGTTTTGTTGAAGCGACGCCAACTATATCTAGTTGCCTCAGCCTCCCCAACAAGCTCAAGGTCCTTCCCTGTGAGCGATGAGACGTTCCATGTGCCTATCCTAAGTCGATGCCATTGTCGATATTCAGAGAGTCCATCTGTGCCCTTATCGGTACACAGCGCGCTCACCCCTTGACCCCCGTAATGGTTCGCGAGACCATTGACAGGAACCTCATAGCCATTTCGAGTTTGACCCGGTCGGCTGCCGACAACCAGACGCTCGCATACTGACACCCTGCAGGCCTGGCTCCAAAGGGTGCCCTGGTCTACCAGGTTTGGCAATATCAGAGGCCCGTTTATGACGTCTTGTCATCATCGGGTGTGCGGTTTGTTAGCCGTGACTGGATTGTATGGATGGGAAATAACTATTTAAGTTACCGCATCTCCACATCCCAGTCACGTTGCCCGCCCCCCACCACCAGGAGGTCAGCCACCAGGGTGGCTGAAAATATTTTGTTCTGTCAATATTTATGTTGGGAAATTGATTTGGCACTAATGAGAACATGCGTCAACCAATTGACAATTCGATTGACATAAAAAAGAGTCAATCGTGGAAACGGTCCGATTCCATGGTTGACAGTTTATACTTTTTTTTTAAATTGCGTCAATCGATATTTTGGTTGACGTTGACGAAATTGACGCTTTTAAGTCAATCGTGTAAATCGGGGAAAAAATCTATTTACGCTTCTATCAATACTACATCAATCAGGAGTAAAACTATTGACGCTAGATTTACGCTTTTTCGTCAATCGTGTAATCCTAGCTTTAGAAGCTCAAAAATCTTATAACGAGTAGGTAGGAGAAAATTCCTCCCATGATCTATATGGTATTACAATGGACCTATTATTGGTCTAAGTGTGTTGGCGATTCTCAGCTGGCAGCCACTTCAACCTAACTTAGCATAACCTATATTTATTAATGAAATATCGAAATTGAACTTGTAGTTTTTATTGTTTGTATATTATGTAATCCACTATTTCTTTATTTTTGAATTATATGACATAGTTAATCATGAAGTCAATTCTTGGCAGACGGAAATTGATGCCATGCTTATAAATTCTTTTGTCAATCCAAATTTTATATTTTAATGAATTGCAATAAAGAATAATAATAACAATAATAATAGAAAGTAAATGGTGCTCATTACGACTGGAGTAGGTGTCATTACGGGGAACTGCATCATTGAAAGGAATGCCATCAGGCTAGGCTTCCTCGCAAACAACTTCTGTGGAAGCCGTACGGACGAGGAAGAGGAGGAAACGCGACTACTTCTTCTACAGTTTAGGAATATTGGCTAACGCCAATATCAGCAGCCTCCGGCGCTTTGTAACAAGCCCCAATTTGTTCTAAAGGTAGTTCTTTCTGGCGACCATATATCCATGTGGTACCACAATGGACCTTTCCTGATCTAAGTGTAACTACACCCAATGCAATCTGCCACCTAACCTAACATAATGAAACTTTGCTTACCTGCGCTCACTACCAACTGCAAATCTAAAACTTTTTCGAAGTACAATATTGGAGTACTTCCTTATTTCTTTATCTCCTTCACAGATGTTACTATGGTTTTACTTACTCGTATCTTCACTGACCATAGTATAACTTAGCTTTTTTAGAATGAAATATTGGTTTGAGCGCAAGCCCTTCTCGAACTATAGCGCCATCTAAGTAATTAAATGATAACCTAAAAATACCAGTAGTATTCGCATAAAGTATTTTAAAAATATTTCCGGTAAATAAAGCCTTGAGCTTCCCATTTGTCCAAGTCTATTAACCACGAATAATGTTTTCGAATTCCGAGATCCGAAATCATTAGATTTCCAACGAAAACAAAACCTCTACAACTCCTGTCATGCCTTTATCACTTTTATTAATCCTCCCATCGCCATGTCCAATGTTAATCTAGTTGTCTTTCCTACCATTACTAACAGACGAATGATTAACGCTATTAGTAAGCGATCGGCGTCCACGTCCATCACTAACAGATTCCCATTCCAATGGAGATGTTATTAGCGATGTTCCGAATGAATTCCGATTCCACCTACCGAGACTACACTGCGCGCCACCAGAAGAAATTAAAGTCCTGAAAGTCTCACTGGCACATACACTAATAAACACATGAAAAATATTATACAGAAACTTTCCGACGCCTCGTCGCAAGAAGCAACGTAGTAAAAGAGGCCTTGAGAAGCTATACGCAATGTTATTTAACCGCCGACAAACCACCACCCCACGCTAAATCTCCACGTTCCACCGCTAACATAGGTACTACACTGCCTCACCAGCATGTGTAGTCACCTTATAAGAAAGGAGAAGTACCGGCAACTCCAATAGCAATAAGCTTTTCTCCATGCCGAAGAAAAAGAGTCAAAGTAACAGTTGGCTGACTTCTTGAAATTACTGGCACGTTCCTTGCATCTAAAGTAGGATTTTACTTTTGTGTGTGCGAACTCGCGATTGTATCAACCCCTGCCTTGAGCTCTGTATTCCTAATGGTCTCTAGGACCAACATTTTTCCACTCGAACTAAGTTACACACATACAGGCCGCAATCGGGGGGATTAAAGTCAGCGAAGTGTTCATAGGCACCTTTTGATTTTCGCTGCATCCCTGTCATTTTGTATCCTATTCCACAAGGTATGTATATGCACTTTGACACAAATATGGTTTGTAACACAAAGATATTAGAGACATCCTACAAAGTATTGATAAATACACTATTCCGCTGAGGCAATAAAGGGAGGAGATTCAACTCCCTCATTCGGAGTTATTCTGAAACAGTAAGAAATAATACATATACACGGTGTTTCGAAGAGGCTAGGGTTACTGTGTCCTCAAGTTTTGAAGTTTAAATTCCTATTTCATCTCGAATTGTGTCTCTATGGAGCTTAGATATGAAGTTTAAAGTAAATCCGTCCATTCGTCCATAAGCTGCATACATAGTAGTACATACAGACATGTGCTTGATATTTGGGTACCACATGCAGTCAAAGAAATTCATCTCACTAGGTTAGGTTAGGTTAGGTTAGGTAGGGCTATGAGGTTATCATAAAACACTAGGCACCAAAGTGGGCCCATCGCGATCCCTAGGGAACCTTCACGGCAGAAGACCTAAACCCATTTTCCCAAGCAATGAATCTCCCTACAGAATTTGAAGAGATCCTTCTTATTATTCAAGGACCACACCTCATCCAAGTTATCGAAGAAGTATCTACCAAGGTGCTTTAGCCTTGTCCTGGCAATTCCTTGACACTCACAGAGTATATGAGTTATGTCCTCTGAGACATGTAGGTCATCGCAGTACCTGCAAACATCCGTGTCAGATAACACTAGTCTCATGGCATGCTTCCTTAGGAGACAGTGGCCAGAGAGTATTCCTATCGCTGTTCTTCGCCTCGAGCTACCCAATTTAATCATCTCCCCAGATTTTTCTACGATCTAACATAGGCCATAAGGCCTTAGACACCTTGTGACCATCTAAGTTTGATCATCTTAGATTAGCCGTGTCAATGATTCTATCCCGAATAATTCCCTTAGCGACGCACCCTGGTGGTTTAATACTACCAATTATGTCGCTACGTGGGAGCCCCGCTCCTCTTTCAGCCAGCGCGTCGGCTTGCTCGTTGCCTTCGATATCGCAGTGTCCAGCTACCCAACATAATCTGACTCGATTCTGCGTAACTACTCGTAATACGCTAAGCATTGTGCGGCAATTCCTGATTATCTCAGATTTGGTGACGTAAGACTCCAGCGCCTTTAGCGCAGCCTGACTGTCAATGTAGATGGCGATATTCTTGTCGGATATTGATCCCATCTCAAGTAATTCCGCAGCTTTAAGTACAGCTAGAACCTCTGCTTGGAATACACTGCATGTGGCCGGAAGTCTCGGGGCTACCTGTAGGTTCATATCTCTCCAGTAAATACCTGACCGCGTGCTCTCACTGGTCTTAGAACCATCTGTGTATATTGCAATCTCGTTATGGACAGAGACTGTCTTTCTTCGCCAGTCCTCTCTAATAGGATACAGTACTTCGTATGGTGTGCCGAAGTCGAAGGTACCAAGGATACCGTCCGAATCGTCAGGGATTCCGGGAAAAGATTCCTTGAGAATAGAGCTATGTCCTATGTTACTTGTCTTGAAGAGACCAACGTTGGTGAGCCGAAGCGCACTGTTGCACGGTTGAAATTTTATTCGTAGGTTTAGTGGTAAAAGGTACAGAAAGATTTCGACTGCAGCCGCAGGTGTAGTGCGTAGAGCACCTGTAATGGCAATACAAGCTGTTCTTTGTACCATGGCCAACATATCCCGTATGTTTTTCGTATTCGTTGCTTTCCCCCACACAAGGGCCCCATACGTAAGGATGGGTCTGACTAGCATGATGTATAGCCAGTACATCATTGCGGGCTTCAGGTCCCATTTTTTCCCTGCGGTCATTCATTCATCTCACTAAGGGCACGAACATCTACGATTTACTCATTAGGCGTGAGAAAAATGATCAATTCTTAAAACGAATGATAACAGGCAATGAAAAGTGGATTGTCTGCAACAAAGTCAAGCGAAAAAGATGACAAAGATAGCGAGACGCTGCTTCCAAGGAACTAAACGATTGATTCAAATGGTGCCATCAGACAGAAACGTCCGGAATCGGTGAAGCGTAAAGGTGTTGTTTGCCAGCATAACAACGTCAGACCACATACACCTTTGGTTACTCGTTAAAAGTTATCGCAGCTTACTCATAGATGGGAAGTGCTGCCACATCCACCACAGTCGCCAGGCCTTGCGACATCGCACTACAATTCGTTAATTTACAAGACTCCTTGAATGGGAAAGATTTTGATTCTAATGAAGTCATCAAACGCTACTTGTATGAATTTTATGCCGATCTACTGGGAATTTCATCGATTGCCACGCTATCGATTCAAATCCTGATGTCAGCAAGCATTTATTTATTTCTCTTGCAAAAACGTTGACTTGATTTTAAACAGTACCCTTTCTTGGGATACACATATAAATAATACCATCGGCAAAGATTATGGTGGACTACGTAATTTATAAGCTACACAGCAATTCATAGCAATTTAGTTAAGTGGTGCTACAGCTCGGAGTGAACCTAGGCCTCAACTAACAAGCCTCTCCGTTTAGCTCGGTACTTCGCAAATTGCCTCCAATTCTGCACTCCAAGTTGCCCCCCCCCCCCCCCCCCCCCCCCTGAACTTGTGCGCCCCACCTACGGCGAGCAGACCCTCTACAGCGTCGTACCTCTGGCTTACCTTCGAAGGATTCTATATGTCCTAGCCATCTCAAACGCCCAATATGTGGTTTTCGACAAGGTCGACGTCGACGTCGCTGTACATCTCGTACGGCGAGGAGACCTTCTACAACGTCGTCCCTCTGGGTTAGATTCGAAGGACTCTACATGTCCTAGCCATCTCAAATGTCCAATATGTAGTTTTTGACAAGGTCGACTTCGACGACTCTGTACAACTCCTATAATTCCTGATTTAATCTTCACTCCGAAGCACATCAACGCAAACGGGACCGAATATCTTGCGAAGACTTTTTCTCTCGAACCGACTAAGGGTATCTTCATCCGCACTTCAATAAAGTTCACGTTTCAGCAGGGCTTTACTACTAACTGCATTATTTGCCCAAAAAAATAGAGCGATTGGCAAGAGTTATTCTTCGCTTAGTTGCTGCGCTGATGTCGTTTTCAGAATTAATAGCAGAGCTAAAGTGGACTGCGACATCTACTACGGCGATTGCTACAGACAACAAGGACAGCGTCTATTCGGGTGCGGATTTGTCATTGGAGGCAAACTTTTTCAAGAAGTCTTCAGTTTCCGGCATGTGAACGAGCACCTCATGACTGTCCGTATCAAGGCTAAATTTGCAAACATTAGCCTAATATGCGCTCACGCCCCTCACGAGAAGATGGACGATGCGACCAAGGATGAGTTCTACCAACTCTTGGACAAGACGTATGAGCAATGCCCTAGTCACGACGTTCAAATTGTCCTGGGTTATTTTAACGCAAAGCTAGGAAGAGAGGACGTCTTTAGTAGCGTGGTCGGACTTTGCGGCGGGACGAAACTTTGTCGTAGCTAGTACGCGGTTCCCACGTCTGTTCCACAAGGGAACATGGCTCTCCTTTGACCGAAAAACTATCGACCAAATCGATGACATTGAGATCGTCGCTGGGCACTCTTCACTGTACTCGGATCACTACCTAGTTGTAGCCAAGGGACGGATGCAGATATCCAGAACGGAGCGAAATCAACGAAATACTGAGGAAATTTGACGTCGGGCGGCTACAATCGCAAGAGGCCACCAGAACCTTTGCCGATCGAGTTTCTTCTTATCTAAATCTAAGTCCTATGCCACCAGCAGCAAATGCGGAAGACCAGTGGCAGCGTTGCCAACAAGCCAGCAGAGATGCCGCCTCTGATGTACTGGGTTTCTCTCGGCCACCACAATGAAACCCCTGGTTTGATGAGGAATGCCGGCAAGCACATGCAGCAAAACAAGAAGCGTACAAAGCGGCGCTGCATAGAAGGACTAGAGCTGGTTACGAGCTCTACGTGCGCAGGAGAAAAGAGGAACATCGACTTCTCAGAAAGAAGAAAAAGGAGCATGAGAAGCGCTCGATCGAGGAGATTGAGAGATTTTATTGCAGGAAAATTTTGTCAATAGCCAAAAAGAACATACCAGGGTTTCAGAGCCAGAACCAAAGCCTGCAGGGACGAAAATGTCAATATAGTAGTAGAATCGCAGTCGGTACTGAAGATATGGAAGGAACACTTCTGCAGACTGTTAAACGGCCATGATAACCAATATACCGCTGTCAGGCAGAATGAGCCATTCAACATTGACGATGACAGTCAATATTCCCGTCAACCCGATCAGAATGAAGTGAGGATAGCGATATCTAAACTCAAATACAACAAAGCTGCTGGAGCCGACGGGCTCGCCGCTGAACTTTTCCAGCCAGGAGGAGATGAGTTGGTAAGGAGCATGCACCAGCTCATCTGAACGTCTGCATCGTTTGCCCGTTGCTGAAGAAAGGAGACCCTCTGAACTGCGCCAATTACAGAGGTGCATATAAGATCCTGTCTGTCGTGTTATGTGAACGCCTAAAACCCGATCGCCAACAACCTGATAGGTTCTAATCAGTGCGGTTTCAGGCCGGAAAAGTCCACCATTGACCAAATATTCACATTGCGGCAGATCTTGGAAAAAACCCATGATTATAAAATCGATACGCACCACCTCTTCATCGATTTCAAAGTTGCCTATGATAGCGTGTATCGATACCAGTTATACAGAGCGATGTCTAGTCTTGGCATCCCTGCCAAGCTCGTCCGTTTGTGCAGAATGACGATGGAGAACTCTTGCTGCTTCATCAATATAGGTAAGAACATCACAGAACCGTTCGATGTCAGGAAAGGTCTCAGGCAAGTCAACTGGAGGCAGCTGGCTCGTAACCGTGCTGGCTGGAGAGGTTTGTTGGTTGAGCCCAGGTCTACTCCAGACTGTAGCGCCACCTAAGTAAGTAAGACAAGACCTTTTTTGTTTTTTTTTGGGATAGGGAACGCTCATCTGGAGCACTCAGACGCAACTGGTCCATTGTACTACCAGAGAGCAAACCCTGATTTACCCATTTCATTGGAATTTCCTCGTCTTTCTAAGAAAGCTAAGCAAGCACTTCAGTGATGAGGAGCTTACAGTACCAGCACTCACCACATCAGCACCGAAGATCTGCCACCTGATACGAGCAAAGGCCGGAAACTCACAGAGACAATATTCCGCGGTGTCGTCGCTCTCTCCACAAGCGTAGCTCTACCTCAAAGCTGTAGCTGCCCAATGAGACATTCTGTCCAATTCGTCGGTATTGATTGTCCCTTCTTATGGACAGCATATACTAAGTATTGTCTTCGTTTGCTGCTAAACCCATTTTCGGCGCTTCTGCTTCGAAGCTTGCAAACGCACTGGTGACAGACCGCTGAGTTCTTTCAATAATGACAATATCGTCGACTCTTGCAAGCAGTTGTACAGATTTTTAATAGATTGTGCCTCTGAATTTGGCTTGTGAGTTCCTCACAACCCGTTCAAGTCCAATATTAAAGAAGTCACATGACAGCGCGTCACCTTATCTAAAAGGTTTTTGTCATCAAAAGTCTTGATGAAGTCAATACCGATCTTGATAGAACAGTGAAAAGGATGTCTAAGCTAGACATGGCTCTATATAGCTCCTCTATATAGATGCTGTCATAGGCAGCCTTGAAATCGATAAAGAAGTGATGAGTGTCGATTAAGATTCCAGGACAACAAGGTAATGATCCGAGTCTATGTTGACGGCTCGGAGGGTTCGGATATCCAGAATACTGAATCCATGTCTCGCATCGATCGCATATAATCAATTTGGTTGAACGTTACATGATCATTGGACCGCCATGTCTGTTTGCGAACGTTGAAATGAGGAAACCATGTGCTTGCTACAGTTACATTTCGCTCCACAGCGAAATTAATTAGCCTTAGTCCGTTGTCTAACGTGGTTTCGAGTAGACTATGTTTACCAACTGCTCTACCAAGACGTTTTTCTTTCCTATTTTGGTGTTAAAATCCCACAATACGATTTTAACGTCGTATCTAGGACATAGCTCATATGTTTGGCGAGGAGCTCGTAGAAACAATCTTTGGTGACACAGTCCTTTTGTTTCGTGGGGGCATGAGCACATATCAGGATTATGTTAGCGAATTTAGCCTTGTTCCGAATTGTCATAATACACTCGCTCATGTGTCGGAAGCTTAAAACTTATTGCCTAATTCTGCCACGTGTAGCAAATCCGCATCTGGATAAGCCTTGCTTGATGTCTCTTTGGTGATCACCGTAGTGTAGGTCAGAGTTTTTCCTCCTCTTCTGCCTGGCCCATCCAGGATGGCGGTTATATCTGTTTTAAGGCAGTTTATGGCCCTTGCTAGTTGTTCGGTTGCACGTGGTCTGTTAAGGGTCCAAACATTCCACGTAGAGATCAGCAAGTCGTTGTCCTTATTTCGTTCGCTAGAGCCGTCAACACTTAAATCATCTTACCCGAGGCGTTTGCTTATTTCAGAACCATTCGTTTTCTACGTGATTGGTAAGTTATCCCGACGGCAAAATCCCCAACCTATTAGGTCCTAACATATGAAATTCCCGACCTACCGATCATTCCTAAAGTGATCGTTGTGGCGTGAAGTTGTGCAGAGAAATTCAAATGAAGTTTTTTTTAAGAAAACATTGTAAAAATTAATTTACGCTATTAGCTCATTGAGTTGACTTTTTTCCTTAAATAGAAAATGCTTTCACCAACAAATTTAAGGACAATTTTCCTTTTTCAACTTAAAAAAAACATGAACGCAGCCGCAGTGACTAGAGAAATTAACGGTGCATTTGGTTTGGATACGTGTAGTAAGAGAGCTGTTCGAAACTGGTTTATCAAGTTCAGTGTGGGAGATTTTTCGCTCGAAAATTTGCCAAGGGGTAGACCAGAGAATGTCATTAATAATAAAGAACTTGCAGCAGCTGTTGAAGAAAATCCAGCTACGACTGTTCTTAGTCTTACTGCGAAGTTCAAAGTATCAACTGCAACCATAAGTCGCCACCTCTCCGCCATCGGAAAGGTAAAAAAAACTAGAGAGATGGGTGCCCCACGTCCTAACACCAGCGAATATGCTACGACGTTTGGAGGTTGCAATATCTTTGACCAACAGACACTATGTGGATCCTTTTTTGCATCGCATCGTCAACTGCGACGAAAAGTGGATCCCATACGATAATCGGAAGAGGTCAGGAAAATGGGTAGACGGGGGTGAGCCTCCCAGTGAACTTGGCAAGGCAGACTTGCACCCCAAAAACGTAATGGTGACAGTATGGTGGACGAGTGAGGGAGTTGTCCATTATTGTTGTCCTTTTTCAAACGCGGTGAAACAATCACGGCCGAGTCGTACTGTAGAGAAATCGACATAATGCACAACAAATTGCACCAAAAACAGCCGTCACTGGTAAATAGGCATGGTCCCATACTGCTGCATGACAATGCAAGAGCACATACCGCACAGTCAACGTTCCTGAAGCTGGCGGAGTTGGGTTATAAAGTTTTGTCTCATACTCACCAGACTTATCCCCGACCGATTACCCCCTTTTCCGAAGTTTGGGCAATCAACTCCAATTTATACAATTCATAAGCCCAGATGCCATAAAACAGGACTTTAAGGACTTCTTAGCCTGAAAGGATAAGGAGTTTTTCAAAAGAGTCATATTTGCTTTGGCGGAACGTTGGAAAAATGTTCTAACTAACCTTGGAAATTCCTTACCAACCTTTCGAAGCAGCTCGCACAAGGTGTTCACTGAGTTCAACTTAACTGGACCAATGTTGGCTTCCACGACTTTAATTGTTACTAGTTTATCGGCATAAACCAGTGACTCTTCAGTACGCAAGTTCTTTCTATATATTGGCATTATTACATCATTTTGACAATACGTGGCACAAAATATATCCACAGTTCGACGGATGACTAGCTCAAATCGACGACAAAAGAAATCGTCTATAAGTTTCGCGAATCGACGACTGATTTTCAAAATAAATTATTCAAACATGAGTCTATTCGTGAAGGTTTTTCAGGCTATGTTGAACGTAAAGTTTGACTGTTATCCCTATCGTAGGTTCTATCTAAGGAAGAAAACGACACAATGAGCCGTATTCATAAAGAAAAGGATATGCTTAAACTTGCAAAATATTAAGGAAATCCTTCTGCTTGTATTCTAATAATTTCGAGTAAAAGCATATCCTTTTATTCCCATAAAAGTGAATGGGTATGCATAAACTTGACCTTTTACTTTAAATAAAAAGTAAATCCTTCAAAAAGTCTGAGTAAGGTCAGTAGCAGTCTAATCTCGGTAGTAAACGGTTGTATTATCCGATTTTCAGCGCGATGGCAGATGTTGTGCATGTGAGGGATGCTAAATATTACAAGCCCCGCTTATCTACACTTGTTCGTGATTTGAAAGATTTATACCGTTTCGAAGAGAGAAATTTACAGCGGCTCGCGGACAGATTTTTAGGTACAAATGAAGAAACTCGTGGAGGTGCCTTGTCAACTGCCCATAGTATGAAGGTATGTTTGCGATATCTCAGTGATCCTGGATATCAGAAAGGTATCGGTGAATAACTTGATGTTAGTCAAGCTGCGGTATCTCGGATTGTGAATGCAGTAGTTGACAGCATAGTTGCACATGCAACTGATTGGATCAAGTTTCCAACTACCAATAGTGAAATAACGGGAGCAAAAGAGTTATGGCAAAGGAAGTTTAAGTTTCCGACAGCTATTGGTGTAATCGATTGTACCCACGTAGGGATACTGAAACCAAAACTCAATACTGGAGTTGAGTATATTAATCGAAAAGGTAAACCTACTCTGAATGTTCAAGCCACTTGTGATGCCAAAGAAATGTTTACTAGTGTTGACGTTAGTTGGCCACAAGTGTGTCTAAGATTAAGAAATCAAAACAATTTTGTCCTCATTGGTGACAGCGGACACGGGATAGAACCAAATCCTACTTCTGGTGCAAAAGAAAAATATAATAAGCTTTTGAAAAAAGAAAGAGTAATTATTGAACGATGTTTTGGACAGCTGAAACCCTGGTTTCCTATCTTACAGTACGTTTGTTGGGTGAAATTGAGAAATACCATATACCAAAAATAATAATTGCCTGTGTCGTTCTCCATAATATCGCTAAAACTTTAGGCGATCCTGATTTCGAACCTCTTGAAGAGTGTGAGGGTATCGCTCTTCAAAGGCTGAGGTGGGCTCGCCGGCCCCAGGGTTAACCCAAAGGAACACCCTAGACTTTGGGAAAGAGGTACTTTATTTCTCGGATTTTTTTCACAATTGTTATTTGGAACAATACTTGTACGGTTTTCATCAATTCCTTAACAATTTTTATACTTAATAATATTACTAATACGCTTACAACTATCGTCGTCCTGCTGCTGGTTCTGGTATGGGCCGGGGTTATGCGTCCTGTTGTCTGACTCGGTTCGGTGCGTCGTCTCGAAGGAGTTTCAGTCCGCACTTAGGGCAGGCTTCGAAGGTCGCAGTTCGCACTTAGGGCAGGCTTGGGAGCGATCCAGTGAGGGATCCAGTCCGCACTTAGGGCAGGCGTGCTGCGACCCAGTCCGCACTTAGGGCAGGCTTAGGAGGGATCCAGTCCGCACTTAGGACAGGCTTAGAAAGTAGCCGTCCGCACTTAGGGCAGGCGTGCTGTGACCCAGCCCGCACTTAGGGCAGGCTTAGGAAGGATCCAGTCCGCACTTAGGGCAGGCTTGGAAAGTAGCCGTCCGCACTTAGGGCAGGCGTGCTGTGACCCAGTCCGCACTTAGGGCAGGCTTAGGAAGTAGCTTAACAAAGGGCGGCAAATTCGCTGTGGTTAACTCGGTTTGTTTCTCTCAGAAGGGGAGAAACCTATCGGACGGGCAGGCTATAGCTAGTAGCAGACCCGTGGGTTATTGCCCAATCACCGAGGTGAAGGCAGGAAAATCGGTGGAAAGTCGTAAGACCAATACCTGAAGAGGCTGTCAAAAGTACTCTGGATTGGTACTATCACGCTTGAGCAGACTCCCCCGACTGACTTTCATCCACTTTCCTTTATGAAAAAATCCTGCAAGACGAGAATGTGAATCATGAGCCAATGCAAAATTTCCTCCACATTCTCGTCTGTGGCCTTTGTATTTACTTTTTTTCTTATTGTGCTATTCTTGTTTGACTGAGGATTCGGAGAATATTCGCGGTTTCGCTACCTGCCAACAGATGGCGGCCTCCGCATTAGGTGTTTAGGAAGGTGTGCGTAGAGTATGGATGATCGCTTCTGTGGTGGTGGATTATGTCACTTCGTTACAAGAGGCACCAGAAGAAAATCATACAGATGCAAACCATCATTTCGATAACAACAACAATAATGAACTACGTTTTCGCCTTCAAGGACAAGACATCCGAAGAAATTTGAGTATTATAATAAACAATATTAATGATATTGTAGCATTGACTACAGGATGGTTTGTGTACCAAAAACTAAAATAACGACATCTATTGCAAAACCTGTTAGCAGTAAATATTCCAACCTGATGTGCTTACGTTCCACAATTGTTCCACACAATATCCCAATATTCCAGGATCCTCGATTTACCCGGAGAAACATCTAGCATGTTCTAGAACCCCTTGCAATTTCCTATAAATACCCATACCACAACCACCGTGGACACAGTTGTTTATAAGTGCATACAGCGATTACAAGAGGGAGATTCGACCAGTGGTGAAAACAAGTGACGTATTGAAAGTAAATCTGTAGCGACAATTAAAATAAATAAAGAATAAAGTGATTGAATACTGAGTTAAAGTAAAGTTAGTGTTTGATAATAAATAAACGATTAAAATACACAAAAGACGGTTTTATTTAAACGAACCCCAGCAAGAATATTACAATAGTATTCATTTTGCACAACACTCGTGTGGTACTGCTGTAACAGAACTAAGCGTTGAAGTTCTTTTGTAGTCAGTGCTCTAGTTTCATCTGTTTCATACTTGTCTGTCGCTAATTTATTTTTTGGTTGTGACAAATTTTGTGGTGGTTCAGAGACACCGCCACATGCTTCCTCACCAGATACTTTACTGCTTCTTCGTTCATCAGCTGGTTCACTCCCTCTTTGCTGTATAGATTCGTCTTCATGAATACCGACCTGCATGGCACCACCGATTCTCCCAATAGTTGGATTGCTGTCACCTTCCATAGCCTTTAGTAAATTCACAGTTTTTTTCAAGTCCGTTTTTTTCTTCAACCTTGTCTTCATATTGCTGATTTTTTTTAACAAACCTTTAGCGTATTTATTGGTGAATGCTCCGATTGGTTCATCCTTCCTTCTTTTTATTTTTGGCACTTGAGATTTTTCCAATATAACGGGATTAGCGGCCACACCCTCTGCTATGAACTGAAGTGCGTTACTAGCATTTGTTTCATTTTCACTAACTTCTTCACTGCTAGAGTAATGCATATTTAGCGCACTAAGGTATACGTATACTCACTAAAAAATACCTTTTGATGTGATCCGTAAGATAACAGAAGTAGTACTGAGCGAAGAGAAGGAAAGGGAGCTGGCACAACAACAAAATTAAAAGATATTCTAGCATCTAGCTATCATTTAGCGTTCTGACGAGTCTACCTTTTACTTGTGCTTGAAGGATATCCTCGCAAGTATAAGGTAATCATTATGAATACAAAAGAAGGAAATGCTTGTACTTCAACCTTTTACTTTAAAGCATTATCTTATACTTGTACTTGGGAGGATATTCTTCGTTTTTATGAATACGGCTCAATATTGATTGTTCTCTTTTGCTTATATTTTTTTGTTAATTAAAATTTTTAATCTTTTTTGTCCAACACGAGTATCAATAAAATGTGCAAAAACCTAGTGAATCTATGAATGAATCCTCAACTGTCCCTAACTGCCCCACTACACAAATCTACCCAAGTCCATTAGCAGGGGAGGACCTGTGCTTTTTCCAAGCACAAGCAACCAAGTCCCAAAATGAAATGAGCCGTAGAAATTGTGTGTGTCCTTTTGATTTTGCCCCCCGAAAATTGGAACACAAAGATAAGTACGAACAGCATTAATTTAAATTTTTCTACAAAACTCCAACCCGACCATCTGGAGAATTCCCCTATTCCATTGTTTGCAGATCCCTGTCGAAGTCGCCATGCTACCGTGCTCCGGCCACCCCAAAATGTCCTTGCCCGTAATGTAATGTTCACAGTTGTACACTCGTACTAATTGTACGTAATTGGAATTATGGGCGCCGATTTGATTGTAGCCCGGAATAGGAATTAGTTAATTATTTTCTAGTTGAGATTCAGGGCGTTGTGAAGTTATTATCACTTTAGTTTTGAGTCGTGCGTGGGTTGGCGGAGGATACGTCCGGTCATGTCGGTGCGGCAGGGGTTGTTCAAGAGAAAATCTGTTTCATTTGTTATCGGTTGGCGGTTGTGCAATGAAGGAAGGGGTGGCTCCTTCTGTTATATACTTTTTTTTTTAGGTAATTAGGAAATTTTGAATAGAGCTTACGATGTTGCCGTGTAACATGGAAAATTAAGATGAAAATTAAGAGGATGAATTGTGGATGGAGTTGAGTTTTACATGGACGATGGAGTAGTGGTATGGCATTGGGTGTATTTTACACGATTACGATGCGGGAGGTTTTAGTCTATGGATTTATGAGTTTGTTGGTAAAGTTGTTGACAAGTTGACTGCTCTGGGCTGAGCGGGAGACAACGTGGTTGGGTAGATGAATAGTGTAATAAAGTGATAAAGCGTCATATTTGTGTCAGTGCGGTGTGATGGAGCTACTTTGATGTATACTGGTTAAAGCTTTTGACCTTCACTTTTGAGGATTAGTTTTAGTGACTTTAAGGTCGAACTTGTGCGTTGTATTTTCAGTTGATTGTGGTTATTGTGCTGATAGTTCTTTTTATAGAATTGATTCCATTTTTGACTAAAGATTTAACTTTAACATTATGAGTGGCCTAAAACCGTCATCGGGTAATGTGCCTTAACTTTCTACAGTGTAATAATTATTGCTAAGAGTCCCCTTCGACCATATTGAGCCAAGATTTTTAAGTCCTTCAGCGCCGTGAAGAAGTAAGCTCCAAGAGTCCTCATTCTTCTGTCGGTGAGGGTAGGACAATCACACAGCAATATATTCAGTTTTTTCTTCGTCCTTGTATATTCTTTAGTAGTCATTGTGGAGAGATGCTTCGCGTGCATTCAAATGGTACAGTGACCAGTGAGGGTGTCAGAGTCAACGCTTACTTGTCTACGACTTATCTTAACCAGAGAAAGACATCGCATTGTCATAGGCACTCCACACTCATTGTTTATTCTTAAGGAACGATGGAATCTTTGGGTTTCGTAATGAGCTCCATCTCAGTGTAAAAAGCCAGTTCCTCTTTTTTGGGGGACCTCTCGGCGCACGTAGTCATTTCAGTCAGGAATTCTAAAAGATAGTCTCCCATCAAAGGTCAGCATCAAAGTCAAAAAATCGATTTCTGTCAGCTTAATCACAGCTTCCATTCGCAATAAGATGGAAGCAATACCCTAAGGTGTTCTCCTGCTGACTTTATTTCTGTTGTTTACGTGCCCCCTCATCATTGGCTGTGATGCGAATGCCCATCACTCAATATGGGGCAGTTCCGACATAAATGAAAGAGGTGAGCAACTTTTTGACTTTATCCTTAGTACTAACCTCCTAATCTGTAACAGGGGATCCAAACCGACCTTCATTACTCGCAACCAACAAGAAGTCCTGGACATCACTCTTGTCTCCGATCACTTATATAACTCGGTTAAGGACTGGAGAGTCTCTGATGAGCACTCTTTTTCAGACCACCGTTACCTCCAATTTAGTCTTGATGACTATCTGCCTGATCAGAAGGTTTTTAGAAATTATAGGAAAACCAACTGGTCCCTTTATAGGAAACGTTTATTAACGCTCATTCCCTCCCACCTGCCTACTGAACCTTCCTGCACTGAAGACCTTGACAATCTAGTCAACACCCTAACATCGGCACTAAATGGTGCCATGGCCGAGGCCTGCCCACTCCGCAAACCTCGAGGTAAAATCAAACCTCCCTGGTGTACCCTTAGGAAAGACAGTAGGCTCCTTTTTAATATTGCTAAAAGCTCCCGTGAGACGGCCGATTGGGACTCCTATAAACTGTCTCTCAGAAAATACAAATTCTCACTGAGGAAGGAGCAACGTCGTTCCTGGAGACTCTTCTGCGACAGCATTGAAGAGTCCTCGGAAGCTTCCAGGTTGCGGAAAATCCTCTCTAAAAGCCCTTCTATACCCAGCTTCCTTTTGCATCCGGATGGTCACTGGACCTCCTCTGCTGAGGAATCCATTGACATCTTACTGGAAGCTCACTTCCCCTGTTGCTGCATCGCAAGTGGGAAATCCCCCCCCTCAACCTTGCAGCAACTCTTCAGTCTTGATAACTACAGAAAAGATCCGATGGGCCATGCGCAGCTTCAAACCCTTCAAGTCCCCAGGACCTGACGGTGTTATTCCAGCTGAAATTCAGCAATGCGAGGACATTGTGCTTCCATGGCTCAAAGTCATCTTGTCGGGCTGTCTAAATCTGGTCTATATTCCCAAACTTTGGACCGAGGTTGAAGTCATATTCATACCTAAGGCAGGAAAGAGCTCGCACGTGGAACCAAAGGATCTCCGACCTATCAGTCTATCGTCCTTTCTGCTTAAAACTTTAGAAAGGTTAATTGATATCCATCTTCGGCAAAGTATTAGCCCAGCGCTGCTCTCGCCGACCCAACATGCGTACTGCAAAGGCAAATCGGTTGAGACAGCCTTACATTCGCTTGTGCGCACCATCGAAAAATCCTTGAGCATCAAAGAATACACCATGGTGGCTTTCCTTGACATTGAGGGAGCTTTTAACAATGTCAAACCAAAGGCGATTACGGACGCACTTGTAAATCTGAAAGTGGATGTTTCGCTCGGAGTGTTGATCAATCAATTGCTTACATGCAGGATTATTAACACACAGCTGGGCGGAGCATCGGCCAGAAGAATTGCTCGCTGCGGTACACCTCAAGGTGGAGTCTTGTCACCTCTTCTGTGGAACCTGGTAGTCAATGAACTACTGATGGACCTGGATACGTCAGGTTGCAGAGTGATCGCCTATGCTGATGACATTGCTATTGCTTCCTCCGATAAACACCCGGACACTCTCAGGGATATCCTCCAATACGCTCTCCTTCGGCTCACCAAATGGGCCTCCAATTGTGGACTGGGGGTTAACCCCCATAAAACCGAACTCGTTCTGTTCGCGAGGTAATATAAAGTTCCCCTCATAGACCCTCCCTTGATTAATGGCACCAGTCTCACCTTCTCTGAAAACGCAAAATATCTGGGTCTTATTTTGGATAGGAAATAAAACTGGAAGGCCAATCTACTAGAGCGCGTCAAGAAAGCTAATGTAGCTCTCTATTCCTGTAAAAAGGCTATAGGTAGGAGCTGGGGTATTAAACCTCAAGTCACCCATTGGCTATACGTGTCCGTTATCAGGCCTATACTACTATATGGCGTGATCGTATGGTGGCCTGCTCTTGAAAGGGCTGTCCACCTCACTCAACTAGCTAAGGTGCAAAGATCTGCATGCATCTGCATCAGTGGTGCACTTAGAACTACTCCCTCCGCGGCACTGGACATCTTGTTCAACCTGCTACCCTTAGATATTTTCTGCAAACAGTTGGCTGCCTGTGCGGCCATCCGCTTGAAAGCCTCCTCTCAGTGGTCTAGCTATCGCTTTGGCCACTCCTCGATCCTTGATCTTCTCAACTTCAAACCGTAACTTCCGTACGAGCATCCCTAACCGGGATGTATGGGACACTTCCCCCCCCTGTCGATGGCAGTTCGGTTCACTTCTTTACAGATGGATCTAAAACGGAGGGTGGGGTGGGTTGTGGTGTTTTCTCCGAACAGCTCAATCTGAGCATCTCTTTCAGCCTCCCTGATCATTGTTGCGTTTTCCAGGCGGAAATCGTGGTGATTAAAGAAGCCCTGTCCTGGCTGAAATGGAATGTATTATCTGTCAGGGATATTAGCATTTTCACTGACAGCCAAGCGGCAATCAAGTCCCTGGAATCGTTCTCCTTCACTTCTAAGGCTGCCTTAAACTGTCGTCTATCTCTTATGGAGATGACAGAGCAGTTCAACATTCACCTATGCTGGGTGCCGGGCCATAGAGACATTCCAGGTAACTGCAGGGCTGACGACCTCGCCAGACAGGGTACCACTCTAAGGATTTTGCCTGAATGGTAAGCCCTGGGTATGCCCCTCGCTACATGTAAGTATCTACTAAAGCTGAACGCTATTAGCACGACCAACCTCAGATGGGGAAACGGCTCAACATGTCACATTTCGAGAGAGATCTGGCCTAAGCTGGATTAAAAACGTAGTGCCGATCTGATCAAGTTAAAGCGTACACAAATCAGCTGCGTTGTCGGTGTTCTCACTGGACACTGTCTTATAGGCCAACACGCCAAAAGACTTGGCCTCTTCTCCAATGACTTCTGCAGAAGCTGTAGGGACGAGGAGGAGGAGGAAACCATCCTTCACCTCCTATGCACATGTCCGGCCCTGTCGCATAAAAGAATGCTCCATCTAGGGTCCCCCTTCCTTGACGACCTCTGCGATCTGGCGTCCTTGGACGTCATGAGCATCCATCGCTTTGTCAAAAGCTCCGGTTGGTTTTGTTAGTCCCTGAGTGGCCTAATGGTTTGATCCATGGTATCACACAGGACCTTCACTGGTCTAAGTGTGTCTGCACTCTCGTGTGGACAGCCAACCTAACCTAACCTAACCTTACGTGCCCCAAGGATGAGCTTGGTATACACGTCTTGATCATTCATCCTAATCAATTACAGAAGTTCGTACATACATATTTAAGCTCCATGAAGATTGCTTAATATCGCGTACACAAGAAGTACGAAGTATTACAGCTGCATTGCTCACAGTGCGAAATGCCATTGGCCATTCCGCCTAAGCAGTGTTTGGTAAAGAAATAATACGACAGCCACTGATTTTAGAGTGCTTTCTCACTAAAGCACTTCTTCTTGTTCCAAACTGCAGCGAACGAATTCTCTAGATGGAGTCGACGGTGGCGTCTACAGTTCCAGTTATGTTGAACTTAGTGAACACCTTACGCGAGCTGCTTTGACATAATCGAAATACAGGTCGTACAGAATTTCCACCTTGCAATAAAGATGGTGCTGGAAGCCCCCCTTTTTGGGTCAATGGCAGCGCTCACATGAAGAGGATGAAAAACTCTGACTTAGACTACTGTGATTTCCACAGAGGCAACAGGCAGCGCATATCGATATGCGGATTCGCTATACGTGGCAGACGTAGGCAAGAAGTCTTAAGCTTCCAACACGTGAGCGAGTGTATTACAATATGACAATCCGGATCAAGGCTAAATTTGCCAACATAAGCTTGACATAACCCAATATTCACAAGCAGACATGGCGGTCCAATGATTATGTCGCAATCAACCAAATTGGCCATATTGCTATCGACGCAATACATGCCTCCAGTATTCTCGATGTCCAAACCTTCCAAGCGGCTAACATAGTGTTCATTACCTTGTTGTAACCAAGGTACAGATGAGGATATCCCAAACGACACAACAAAGAAGAATCACTGCGAGAAAATTTAACGTCGAAAGGCTACAATCGCAAGAGACTGCAAGAGTCTTAGCTGGGCGCAACTCGAAATCGCTCAACCACCCCTATGCCGCCAGCACCAAGTAATGAAGACCAGTGGCAACGCTGCCAACACGCCACCAGGAACAGCGCAACTGACGTGCTTGGCTTCACCCGAGCAACACCGCGAAACCTCTGGTTTGACGACGGATTCCGGCGAGTGCATGCATCAAAACTAGAGGTATATGCGAGCAAAGCGGCGCTGCAAAGTGAGAAGAGAGCTGCTCGTGAGCTGTACGATCAAAAGAGATGGAAAGAACATCGCTTTCTCGAAAAGAAGAAGAAAAAGCATGAGAAGCCCGCGATCGAGGATATTAAGAGCTTATAATCCAGGAACTTTGCACGCAAGCTTTATCAAAAGGTAAGGGGATCGTGTCTAAGGAGCCAAACGCCTACAAAAATCTGTAGCGATGAACAATGAAACCTCGTAGAAGAATCACAGTTGGTGCTGAGATTATGGAAAAACTACTTCTGCATGCTACTACTACTACATGCCGGCTTCAGACAGATTGAAAAATTCAGCATAGACGACGATAGTCAACATTTCCGTTCACTTGACCGAACTGAAGTGAGGATAGCAATATCCAAACTGAAATCCAACAAGGCTGGTGGAAGTGACGACTTACCGGCCGAACTTTTCAAGGCAGCTGGTGATGAGTTGGTAAAGAGCATACACCAACTCATCTCTAACATTTTGTCAAACGAGTGTATGCCTGATGAATGGAATGTCAACGTCGTTTGCTCGATCCACAAGAAAGGAGATCCCCTCAACTGCGCAAATTATAGAGGCATCAGTCTGCTCAGCATTGCATACAAGATCTTTTCGGCGATATTATGTGAATACCTGAAACCTTTCATCAACAGCCCGATCGGCCCCTATCAGTGCTGTTTCAGGCCAGGAAAGTTCACTATCAATTAAATCTTCACACTTTGGTAGATCCTGTAGAAAACCCAAGAAGTCGAAATCGATACGCACCATTTCTGCATCGATTTCAAGGCCGTCTATGCCAGCATCTATAGAGAAAACTGTATAGAGCATGGCTCTATAATTTAGATATTGCCGCCAAACTTATGCGTCATCGATATTGTTCGTCCTACGTTACTACAATCTAATGAATTAAAAAACTAAAACATGTTTTTATTTAAAGATTAACTGAATTTATGAATAATTTTATTTGTAATATGGCTGTATCCGCTAAATTATCGAGTTATCGATTTATCTAAATTAACGAGTGTCAATGTTAGAAGTCACTTATATAAGCACATTTTTTCTTTTGTCACTCTCTTTTTTCTTTTTGCTGTACTCCGGAGAGGTTAGAGCTAATTTCACTTACTTTACTAAAAATAAAAATTTTAGTTGAATCGAAGAGATTCATTCAATTAATAAAATAATCAAAAATGCTTGATTATCAAATATTCATGGTGACCCCGACGTGATTCGTGTCACTCCTTTTAATAATTACGATGACCGAAAACGGAAAAGATGAAGAAGCTGCTGGTCAAACCACTACGTCGGCTAAAGATTTGAAGGATCTTAAGAAGTTGGAGTCGCTTAAGACACGTCGCATTGTGTGCACTAAGCAGATGGATCGCATCAACGATTTTCTTGCTGATATTGCTGCAAGCACACTTGTTGCGGAGTTCGAAGTCCGACTCGATGCCCTTGAATCGACTTTCAAAACATTCCAGCAGATCCAGATAAAGGTGGAGGAAATCGACCCTAAGGAAACTACAGACAAAACCGACGTTCGAGCCATCTACGAGGAGATGTACTACAAATCACGATCAAAAATCTTGCACGGAATCCAAGGCCGAAAGGCTGCGTTGCGCACAGAAAATGTTGTATCTGTTCAAAGCAAATCCTCCAATCAGTTAAAACTTCCGAAACTTAACATTCCTATTTTTTCAGGTGAAGTTACCCAGTGGCTGTCCTTTCACGAAATTTTTAATTCCCTAATCCACAATAATCCCACCTTAAGCAATGTCTCTAAGTTGCATTATCTTATTTCATCTCTATCCGGCCAGGCTGCTCGCAGTGTACAGTCACTAGAGATCACTGATGACAACTACGAAGTGGCGCTTAAGCTTCTCGTCGAAAATTACTACAACAAACGCTTGATTGCCACCGAACACATTAAAAAGATTATACTGTATCCACCCATGCGGAAGCCTTCATCTACAAGTCTTCGCCAGTTTTGTGATGAAATCAACAGCCATCTCCGTGTCCTTACAACTATCGGACGTCCAGTGAGTCAATGGGACGACTTACTTATCCAAATACTGCTGCCAAAGCTTGACCCTGTAACTCTCAACAAATGGAACGAGGAAGGACCCACCGAAAGAATGCCCAGTTTTCAGGAGTTGTTAAAATTTCTCACCAAACGCTGCCAAATTATCAACAATGACAATTCACAGGCAAGTGCATCCATTCATGTTAAAAACAGTCAAATTTCTCTCCCGAAAACCTTTTCAATTCTACGTTCAAATGATAATAACTGTAGCCGATCAAATTGTTTATTTTGCAAAAAGGCTAACCACCAGATGTTCAAGTGCTATCAATTTCTCAATCTGCCTTCTTCTCAAAAACAAATGTTCGTAAGCAGCAACTACTTGTGCTTTAACTGCCTTAAACCCAATCATGCTGCAAATAATTGTCAAGCATCGAAATGTCGCAAGTGCAACAATTTACATCATACACTGCTCCATGATGATAATGTCATACGTCAACCCTCGGATGTTTCACCATCCCCTTCTCACAATATCGCTTGCATTTCCAATAGCAAGCCTTCGGTTACAAATAACATCGCATGCTCTACTAATAGCCCACATTGCCTCCAAAGTTATCATCTTCATGAATGCCAGTCTTTAGCTCCATCTATTACACAAGGCCCTCCCACGCATGAAATTCTTGCCACCGCCATAGTTTTTGTCCTAAATAAGCAAAATTCTCCAGTTCCTTGCCGAGTCCTACTTGATTCTGCTTCTCATGTCAGCTTGTTAACTGAACGATTGGAGAATTTGATAGGCGCAAAACGGGAAAATACAACGACTTCAATATGCGGTATAGGAGAAAACGCACTGGTTTGCAAACATCGAACTAATCTCACCATCAAATCGCGCCTTAATAATTACGCTGAAAATATTGACGCATTTATCGTGGCTAGGATATCGGAATTTCTTCCAGATTCTCTCATTAACTCTCGTGATTGGCCCATACCTTCGAATATCAACCTTGCAGATCAACTATTCGGAACACCAAGTCGAGTTGATCTTTTAATAGGAGCTGAACACTTTTTTGGTCTGCTATCCGTCGGCCAAATAAAGCTTGGGCCTTCTCTTCCAACTCTGCAAAATACTGTCTTCGGTTGGGTGGTGTCTGGAAGTATCGTTCAGAGAGAAGGCACAGTTACGTCGGACACTTCACTTCCTCTTGGACATAACGGAATTTCCCTTTTCCCCGCCACCCGTTATTTCGCCTAGTCGACATTTTGTCGCGCTAACGGCATTTCCCTTTCCCCGCCCCATACCATTGGCATGTGGCTAACGGATACACGCGCCATTTTATTTTTGCAACCGTAAGCATAACATTTTCTATTTCATTGCACGCGCATCGCGAATGCACACAACATAATATTCATATTACATTGCACGGGCATGAAATATGAATATTTCATAAACAAGCGCATTCCTTTCCCACGGGAAGTAATGCGGCTTTCCAACCTGTAGAATAATTCAATTTAAGTTACTTCAATTTGTAACTCGTAAGGTTAAGCTGGTTTACTTTCTGAATAAAGAAATAAAGAAAAAAAAAATAATAAAAGTTTTTTTTTACTTTAAACGGCGATAATAAAACCTAACTGGCGCAGTCGGTAGTGCTCGAATACGCGAATATGTTCAGATAGTATCGCGGTTAATTTCTATTATTTAATTCGAGCGAACTCAAAATTCCGATCAAGGAATCACTTGTTTCGAAAAAGAAACTCAAGCCAACGTGTGTAAAAAGTGTGTGAATGTTGTTTCGACAAAGAAACTCGGCAAACGTGTGTAAAAAGTGTGTGAACGCTTGTTTCGATTAAGAAACCTAACCCAATAACTTCGTGCAAGAAGAACGTGAAAAAAAAATAGACTCAAAATTAATAGACAACGTAATCAGTGTTTCGATCAACAAAGATTCGACAGAATGGCCCACAATAACATCGAGCAATGCCTCATTGCACTGACCCAACTTTTAGTGCAAAATAACCAAGCATCCAGCGCGAGATCGAGAATAGAAAAAGAAATCCGATACCTCGCAATATACCAAGGTGATCCGGGAACACTGCCCTCGTTCGCAAACTCCGTCAATAAAATACTAGAAAACTACAGAGAGGAAGACAGACCACAGGTTTATGAAATCATCTATGATACAAAAATCCAAGGACCAGCGAAGAATCTTCTAAACACAAATCCACCCGCGGATTGAGACGCATGCTTAGGAAAACTGTAAAAACACTTCAGACCCTCCAGAGATGAGATGACCATAACTAAGGACATCGGGGGATTAACTGTAAGTAGTATTAAGGAACTTGATGTTAAAATAAAGAATATTGTAGAAAACATAAATGAATTTGCCGCCTTTAGCGACAACAGTGAAATAGTGTTACATATTTTTAATGGAATGTTAGTACAAAAAATTAAAGAATTATCATCTGGGTCATTAGCATATGCAATCATGTCTAAGTATGATATCACAGAAATTAGAGATACAATGCATAATTTTATAGGACAAGATCAAAGTAATTTGAATTATAGAATGTGTAATAAAAATTCTCAAAGACCAAATGACAGATACAGAGACCAGAACAGACGACAATCCTATGAAGAAAGCACAAATTTTAGACAAACCGACAATCGTAGACAAGGTAATAATAGGCCAAATTATGATCCTCAATGGAATAATTATAACAACAGATCAAATCGCAGTGCACAACAAAATTTTAACAACTGGCAAAATCAAAATCCTCAACGGAATAACCATAACAACCCAAATTTCAATAGATCAAATCATAGTGCACAACAAAACTTTAACCGTAGTAATAATCGCATTAGTAACTCAGGCAACTTTAGAAGTAATAACGAAGTAGAACCCATGGATACCTTATCCGGGAGCTAAGCAAGACAAATTAACAATATACAAAATAATCCGGATTTTCGACAACAAAGCCTTCAGGGAAATTACCCTATATAGTAGTTAAAGCCAATTAAAGCCAAGCGGGGAACAGCAATCATGGGCCACCCAAGTATAAAGGAAAAACGAATTACATCGAAGTTTTTCCAACCACTGCACCAAAGAAAGGTTCCTGCCTGGTAGTACAATGGACCGGAGAGTCTGAGTGCTCTGGGATTTGGGTTTCCTTTTTATAAAAAAAAAAAAAAAAAAAAAAAAAAAAAGAAATTTAAGGCAATAATAACACTAATCTACGGATCTTAATCGATCCAGGCTCAGAAACGAGCATTATAAACACGGGGATATACCATCCTAAATGGCAAAATAAACCGATCCAAATTCAGACAACAAGCACGCCTATCTTTGTAAGGCAAAAAGTAAAAATTCCATTGTTTAAAGAGTTCAAGAAAGAAAAAACTGCAGAGTTCCTCGAATTCAAATTTCATAACGTATTCGATGGACTCATAGGAAATAATATTTTATTGCCGCTAGAAGCAATTATTGACTTCAAGCGAAGATTATTAATTATAGACGAAAGTGCGATTCCAATATTTTTTAATAAGGAAGAAGAAGACTATGAAAAACAAGTACCAAAATGTGAAATGTATCATACGGAAACCAGTAGGGAGCCAATCCTTAACCAAATAAGGATAGCTCACCTCAACAAAGAGGAAAAAATGAGTATAACGAACTTAGTTTCTCGATATTCCAGCATATTTTATCAAGAAGGTAGTGACTTATCATTTACTAATGCAACTAAGCACCGTATAAGGACAGTTAATGATATCCCAATCTACACAAAGTCTTATAGGTACCCAGAGGTACACAAGGACGAAGTCAAAAGACAAATTGATGAAATGTTGGAACAAGGCATTATTCGCCCTAGTAATTCCCCATATTCTGCTCCTATCTGGGTCGTCCGAAAAAAACAGGACGCATCCGGAAAGTAGAAGTGGAGAATTGTCATTGATTATCGGAAATTAAATGAAGTTTCGATAGACGACAAATTTCTAATACCAAATATCGAGGACATTTTCAACAAACTAGGAAAGGCACAGTATTTCACGACACTAGATCTGGCAAAAGGGTTTCACCAGATTGAAATCGCGGAATAAGATGTAAGGAAAACGGCTTTTTCAACCAACAATGGACACTACGAGTTCGTTCGTATGCCATTTGGTTTGAAGAATGCTCCGGCTACCTTCCAGAGGCTGATGAATTCAGTCCTCTCCGATTTTATTGGGAAGATATGTCTCGTTTACCTCGACGATATCATCATCTTCTCAACATCCCTCGCAGAACACATAATTTCGTTAAAGAAAATATTTGAACGACTGAGGGATGTTAATCTAAAGGTTCAACTGGATAAAAGCGAGTTTCTGAAAAAAGAAACTGAGTTTTTAGGCCATGTTGTAACAACAGAGGGTATTAAGCCCAACCCAAATAAAATTGCGGCTATTAAAAATTATAAGCTACCCATATCAACGAGGCAAATTAAGGCATTTCTCGGAATAACAGGCTACTATCGTAAGTTTATAAAAGACTACGGTAAAGTAGCAAAACCAATGACAGCATTCCTAAAGAAAAATGCAAAAATTAACATCAATGATCCAGATTACATTGAAAGTTTTGAAAATTTGAAAGCTTTGATTGTATCTGAACCAATTCTGAGATATCCAGATTTTAACAAAAAATTCGTTCTGACAACGGACGCGTCTAATTTCGCTGTAGGTGCCGTCCTATCACAAGAAAGTCATCCAATATGTTATGCTAGCCGCACTCTCAATGAACATGAGACACGGTATTCAACTGTTGAAAAAGAATTATTAGCGATTGTGTGGGCAACGAAGTATTTTAGGGCCTACCTTGTAACGAAATAAAATAAAGAGGGATAGCTTATAACACTAGTTACATCCACGACTGGCTGACTAATGTGAAAACTATCCACTCCTCTGCCGCGAACGTAATTCGAAGAGATCTAAACCACGGCTCCAGTCAAAAAAAACATTCCACCTCCATGGCTACCCTTATGACCTAAGGCAACAGGACTCCTGAGGCCAATCCAGGCAGCACCGATGGAAGGGTGCTCGCGCCACTACAGCGTAGGCATGCTAGCTCTGGCTCGTCCCAGCTCGCCGGATGGGGGGGTTCTTGCTGTAGTGGGATACGAACGTGTGTTACGTATTTACATGCCTGTGGGTTGATGTTGTTTCCACGTAGAGGTAATAATAAGGAGACCCGAAATACCTTCTCCAGCGTGCCTGAAATCCTACCCTGGATAGTTCCCAAAGGGGGGAGGAAACATTTGGTGGTAACTGTTTCCCTGGGTGGACCCACCCCTACATACCAGCGACTAAAGTCCCTGCCATGCATCCATGGTCATTATGTCACCCGCGTTGATAACGACCCCTAGCTTGCCTCATCGAGTCTTAGGCTGAATTACCTACGGACTGCCTCATCCACCTACTAAGAGCTTACCACACTTTCATCGCCATTATAGAGCTTTGACTTCGGAGGGAACTCCTATACTGGTCCTACTCGTCATAGTCCTTGCCGCTACCTACCAACAACATAAAACTGCGATCAAAAAAATCACGCGTGAAAACGTTGCGGATATATCTTCCCATGCAACCTCTATCCAACCAAAAGAAACCACACCGGATTAGGGTTAATTTCAATGTCTTTTTTTTTTTGTTTATTTATTAGGTATAATTGGTTTTTTTGAGTTTTACAGACTAAGGGTAGGGAGGGTAATGTAATTTGAAAATTTAGCAAAAACTACAGTTGTTAAATGTGCATTAACAATAATTAATAAAAAAAAAAAAAAAAGAGATTCGAAAAGATAAATGATAGAAATAATGTTATTCGAAAAAATTCAATAAAAAAAGTTATTTCAATCAGGCCGTATGGCGTATGTGTACCAAAAATAAACTCAAGATCTCTGTTACTTTCGCTCACAATTATAACACAATCCAAAATTAAGTAATAAAAAAAATGAAAATACAGTTCGCGCAAATATAGGCATGTCAAATTATATATATATAAAAATACAAAGAACAAAACATATAAAAATGGATTAAACTCACCACTTGCTGTGTTTCAAACACGTATCTTGACGAGTCAGGGTGAGGCGAGGGTGTGCTCATCCTTTCCGCCCAGAACTGCTGTAGAGCTAGATTTTGGGAAGTGTTTAAAAAAAAGCTATATTTGGTCGAACTTTACAATGAGACTAATGCAAGTGATACTTAGCTTTACTTTACTATTATTATTGAAAATTATAGATATATAGAGGTACACATTCTACTTAAAGGGTGGAAATAGTTCCGTGGGGGGATTGATGGGTGCTCCATGTGGATGGCCAAGCTCTCGCGTACAGCTGCTCGATGCTACGGTCGATAAGGAACTTGACGCTGACGCTGGCTGAAGATGGCGGTTTGCTTTGCGGTGGTGATTCAGATCGCGGGTTAGCTGCCCGATCGCTGACGAACTGCGGCTACGACGGCGAAGTTATTTAGGGGGCGAGAAGGGTGTGCAGATGGGCGGTTCACACTGTGCCCTTTTTTTTGTGGCTTGACACTAGCCGGAGGTGAAGGCGAGTTTATTTTTCTTTTCTCTTTTTCTTGCGTGGTTATTTCGTTAGGTCACTGAATGTTATATTTTCGGTATTATTCGTGGGATATTATTATTTCTGTTAGTTTCTTAGTTTTTTTTGTTTTTTTTTTTTGTTTTCTTGTTTGGTTTTCACAGTAAATACTACGAGGGTTTTATTTAATTCTTCCGTTTTTTTATATATTATAATTTACTTTTTTTTTTTTCTTTTTCGTTCACACTGTGGCAATAGACGTTTCCAGTTTTTTTTCGTTCCTTCGGTAAAACTTTCAACTTTTTTTTTTTTTTGACTTACGCCTCCGCACTCAAGCCGAACTTAACACCGAACAAACAACAAACAACTTCTCCTCTCCTTGCGAGGTAGCTGACCTGGCTTATATAACTTCTTTTTCTGTGCTCGCTTGCGGAAGTTTTATCGGATGATACCTCCGTTCTCCCATGTACATAAAATAGATAGTTTTTTTTTTTTAAAATAGCCGATTACTCAATTGATATCTGTTATGTACAACCGCCTCTCTGTTATCCGAATCGGTTATCACGGGTTTAGGTCTTTGCTGTCTATGACAATGCTAGGCGCCCTCTATGTTCTTCCGCCTTTAGACGCCTCTGTAGTTAGGACACTAACCTCGTAGATACCGACAGCAGTTCAACGCTCCCATCAGGCTATTACTTCTACCGGAGCCATTGCATACTTTCAAGTGCCAGGTACGGAGAGACGTTTCCCACAACCTTTACGGCAGAAAATTTACAGTTAGAACCGACCATCGACCCCTGGTTTGGCTGAGTTCGCTCAAAGAACCAAACGCCAAACTCCAAAGATGGAAAATCAAATAAGAGGAGTATAATTTTGATATTGAATATGTTAAAGGAAAAGATAACCAAGTGGCAGATGGCTTATCAAGAATGGAAGTCTACTTTAACGAAAACATTGAAACAGATAGCCACGAAATTTTAGATAATAATAGTAATAGTGAAAATATCTCGGATAACCAATCTATGTTAGCTACTATTCATAGCGCCGATGAAGACAATAGTGACTATATTCCAATTGTAGAATCACCTGTGAACATTTATAAAACTCAAATAATATTAAATACCACAGAAAACCCTAGTAACCATAAAATATACAGTCAATTTAGAAAAAAAAAGAATAGTTATCAATTTAAAAACATATAAAGAAAACCTAGTCTTGGACATTATGAAACAATTTATTCCACCGAAGGGAATAGTAGGAGTTTACTGTAGTCACGATCATCTATTTGCTCAATTTCAGAACACTTATATAAAGTATTTTAGTAAGAACAAATTATTGAGAGTCGTCAAGTGTAGTAAATTCTTAGGCGATTTGGAAGATGAGGAAAAATTAGCAATGGTTATCACTAAAACACATAGATTACTAAATCATAGGGGCATAAACGAAATTAGAGATGTTTATTATGCACCTAACTTGAAAGAAAAAATTCAACAGTATTTAAATAATTGCGAAATTTGTAATAAGTCAAAGTATGAACGACTACCGTATAAAATCCCACTAAAATTAACAGAAACTCCAACAAAACCGAACCAGATAGTTCATATTGACATCTGGTATGCCAACATAAATTTAATGTATGTAACGATGACAGACAAATTCACTAAACATGTATCAGTGCATAAAATTAGACACAGAACGTGGATGTCCTTGCTCAATACATTAAGGCATAGATTTGCAACTCTAGGCATTCCAAATAGAATAGTAACCGATGGAGAGACAGGATTTTCTTCAATTCTCATTAAAGAATTTCTAAAGGTAAATAATGTCCAACTCCATATCACGACACCCTATCACAAAACTGGAAACTCGGATATCGAGAGGTTCCACTCAACTCTTAACGAGCACATTAGAACCTTCACAGCTGATGACAACAATAAAGACACCCTAAGAAACAAAGTCCTAAAAGCTGTAACCATCTATAACCAAACTATTCATTCTTCAACAAATAGAAGGCCTATAGACTTCACAAATGGATCTATATCAAGCAAAGATTATCCCAATATCATAGAACGAGTAAGAAAAAAAAAGGAGAAATACATAAACAAATATAACAAAAACAAAAAGGATGTAGATCTAACCAAAACAAACCACCTTTATCTCAAAAATAGGAACAACAATAAACTAAAACCGATTCACAAAAAAGAAAATGTAGAGGTCATAGACAAAGACCATATTAAAGATAGTAAAGGAAGCAAGTTCTATAAAAAACAAGTGAAACGAATATATAAATACGAAAACACATGAAATATTTTTGTTTATTTATTTTTAATTTTTTTTTCAGACATTACTGACTCTAATTTTATTAACAACAACGGTAACAAACGGACAAAAACTAGACGTACAAAACCTTAACGCAGGACATGGGTACATTACGATTAGGGACGAAAAGATTCCAGTAATAGTAAGCTATACGAAAATACTTCACTGTATAAACTTAACCTCATGGATAAATAACCTAGGCATTATAGAACATAATATAAACAAACTAAATCACCAAAACGAATACCCTGCAATAATACATAATTTTAAACTTTTATCGGAAGAAGTAGAAAATTTATTAGAAAACCATCATAAACAAAGATGAGGACTAGTTAACATCGTCGGTAAAGGACTTAAGTACTTGGCAGGAACGATGGACTCTGACGACGAACAGGAAATTAGAAACAGTTTAGAGACTAACGAAACAAATAACCGAAACTTGATCGACGGACTTAATGACCAAATTTGGATAAATCAACACTTTAACGAAGCCATTGACAATATTACGAAACACATTAACGAACAACAACTAGAAATAAAAGCCCAATTACTAAATATAGGTAACGCAATAAATAGAGAATCTTCAGAAATATATAATATGCAACAGGCATTTCAAATTCAATACGATATAAATTTATTAAGAGAACAAGTTAGAAAGGTAAAGGAAAATCTACTGCTTAGCAAACTAGGAGTTCTAGGGAAAGATATTCTATCACCAAAAGAAATAACAAACTTTAACATAACAATTAATAAATTAAGCAACATCAAAAGCACTGTTATTGTACACGATGACCAAATAATATTCATATTATTAATCCCTAATTACTCAGATGTAAATTTTTATAAAATTTTAATAGAACCAATTCCTAATAATAACAACTTAGAATTAGTAACTCCGTATAATCAGTTTATAAGAGATGATAATCTTAGTTATGAATATATTAATGGAACAGTAAAGTTCAAAGACTTAAAAATTATAAATGATAACTGCATATCTAACATTTTTAAACTAAGTCCTAAATGTAATTTTAAAGAAAATAAAAATATAGAAATCAAACAAATCCATAATAATATTGTTGTAACGAAAAACATTGCGTATACCCAAATTTTGCATAACTGTAATAATTTCACGTTAAATGTTACGGGTAAAAACTTATTAAGATTCGAAAATTTTAAACTAAATATAAATAACATAAAATATGAAAATTTTGTAACATACGATAATTTTATCATACCTAGCCTTAATAATGTAACTATAAATAAGATTGTAATGAACTATTCTACAGAAGAAATACACCTGAAAAATATCGCAAATCGTAATTTAATAGAAGAAATTAAATTAAAAACTACAGCGCATGAATACATAAATCTTGGAGTAATTTCAGCTTCCATAATTATCTTAATTATAGTTTTCATCTTCAGTTTCATTTCAAAAAATAATAACGGAACAAAAATTAAAGTCAATGTAAAAAACGCGGATTCTGCGGAGCAGAATCTTAAGGGGGGAGGAGTTACGTCGGACACTTCACTTCCTCTTGGACATAACGGCATTTCCCTTTTCCCCGCCCCCCGACATTTTGTCTCGCTAACGGCATTTCCCTTTCCCCGCCCCATACCATTGGCATGTGGCTAACGGATACACGCGCCATTTTATTTTTGCAACCGTAAGCATAAAATTTTCTATTTCATTGCACGCGCATCGCGAATGCACACAACATAATATTCATATTACATTGCACGGGCATGAAATATGAATATTTCATAAACAAGCGCATTCCTTTCCCACGGGAAGTAATGCGGCTTTCAAACCTGTAGAATAATTCAACTTAAGTTACTTCAATTTTGTAACTCGTAAGGTTCAGCCGGTTTATTTTCTGAATAAAGAAATAAAGAAAAAAAAAATAATAAAAGTTTTTTTTACTTTAAACGGCGATAATAAAACCTAAATGCACTAACACAGTTCTATGTGCGCATGTAGCTTCCGATATTCATAACAACATCGATATTGCCTTCATAGTCAAGTCATTCTGGGAAATTGAAAATCACGAATCAATTCAACATCCGTTCACAAAGAGTGAACAATTATGTGAAGAGCATTTCCTTGAGCATGTTAAGCGTCTCGCAAACGGTCGAATCGAGGTTAGATTGCCCTTTAAGCAGGATCCATCATCATTAGGCCATTCATATGAAACAGCACTTCGTAGATTCTATGCACTAGAAAGAAAATTAAGAAAGAATCGCGATCTTCAATCACAATATATTGCCTTTATGCAAGAATATGAGCAACTAGCACACATGGAAGAAGTCCAAAAGCACGATTTCAGCAAACCACACTATTTTATTCCCCACCACTGCATAATAAAACCGGGAAGCTCCACTACCAAATTAAGAGTGGTATTTGATGCTAGTGCGAAGTGAGACAATGGTGTGAGCTTGAACGGCATATTATACATTGGCCCAGTTGTGCAACCTGATTTGTTTTCGTTAGTTGTCAAGTTTAGATCACACAACTATGTCTTCACCGCTGACGTAACAAAAATGTACCGTCAAATCGCTCTCAATAAAAACGATCGCGCGTTTCACCAAATTTTGTGGAGAGACAATCCAGAAGAGGAGATAAAGATCTATCGTCTCTGCACTGTGACTTACGGTACAGCCACCAGAGCACTTTCATACTTAGCAGAGAAGGAAAGCAATCTATTTCCCGTAGGGGCAGTGGTATTAAAAACGGAATTCTACGTCGATGACGTTCTCACTGGCGCTAACACATTGGAGGAGCTTGAACGCATCAAAAGAGAGTTAAAAGGTATATTGCGAAGCGGTGACTTAGAACTAAAGAAGTGGTGTTCCAATGATGATCGCATATTGCAGAACATTCCGATGGAGGACAGAGAACCATTTTTCCAATTGAAAAATAATGATGTTGTTAAAACACTCGGTGTAGTGTGGGATTCTAAGGTTGATGCATTCCTTTACAAGGTCGATGCTGGAGAAAGTAAGAAGCTTACTAAGCGAACCGTTTTAGGAGATATTGCGCGCTGTTACGATCCACTTGGTCTTATAAATCCTGTTATTGTCTTGGCAAAAATATTCCTCCAGAAACTTTGGAAAGACGATTTTGATTGGGATGAAGCCCTTCCCCAAGAATATTCTCAGACGTGGCTTAATTTCCAAAGGGAATTATCAAAACTAGACAAGATCTCAGTAGAACGACAGGTTATGTGGGGTGATGTACGAGAGGTACAATTACATGCATTTTGTGACAGTTCGGAAAAGGCCTACGGAATTTGTATCTATTTACGCTCCATTCTGCCGAATGGAAACATAAACGTGCGGCTTTTGTGTGCTAAGTCCAAAGTAGCACCTGTGAAGAATATTTGCCTACCGCGGCTTGAATTATGTGCTGCTCAGATGATGGTGCAATTAGTAAAAAGGGTTCGGAATATTTTTGGAGACAAATTTGAAAGCGTTTGTTATTGGACGGATTCCAGCATAGTCATTGCATGGTTGTCCTCAGAGTCGCATCATTGGCAAACCTTCGTTGCGAATCGAGTTGCCACAACACAAGGCTTATCATCTATAGAACAATGGCGTCATGTCGGTACAAAAAATAACCCGGCAGATATTGCATCCAGGGGCGCATCTCCTACTGAATTGAGCAATTCAAAATTATGGTTTTATGGACCTCATTTCTTGTATCTTTCCTGTGAAGATTGGCCCAATTTAAAGTTTTCCGAGAAGATTGAAGAAAGATTGTTGGAACGCAAGCCCGCTAAACACGTTTTTTCTATGCAAAAGGATGACGATTTTTTGAATAACATTAAATGCAATAACAATTACCAGAAAATTCTGAGAGTAACTGCTTACATAATAAGATTTTGCACTAACGCTTCATCAAGATATAGAGGTGAATCTAAAGCAGTTGGGCTCCTGTCTGTGATGGAAATAGATAAGGCTCTTGAGTGTATTATAAAAATGATTCAAGCAGGTAAATATGCAAATGAAATCGCAATTTTGGAACAGAAAAGGCAAATTTCTGCAAGGTCACATATATGCTCTTTAAGTCCATTTCTTGATGAGAAAGGAATACTGAGAGTTGGTGGGCATATACGTTATGCAAACATCGGGTACGAGCATAAACATCCGGCACTTCTTCCAAATAATCACGTATTCACTACCGCACTCTCGACGTCGGGGGACTGCTGCTGTCAAAGCATATGTAGCGGTGTTTATATGCCTCAGCACCAAAGCCGTACAACTTGAGCTATGCAACGAATTAAAACAAGGCGGGATAGCTCGATACACCTGGTAAGCCCACAACTGCCTAACTGATGTATCTAACTACCCTCCTCTGCCGCGAACGTAACTATGAGAGGTCTTTCACACGGCTATAATAAACCTTCCACCTTCTATAGCGACCTTTATGACTCCAGGCCACAGGACTCCTTGAGCCAGTCCGGGCAGCAAAGGCGGAAAGGTGTCCGGTCAGCGTAGGCATGCTTGCTTTAGCTCGATCTAGCTCGTCGGAATGGGGGAGTTCTTGCTGCAGAGGAAACGAACGGGTGTTACGTTTTACATGCCTAGGAAACGATGGTATTTCCCCGTTGAGGTAAAGAAAAGGACCCAAAATGCCTTCTTCAGCGCCATTGCCTTCTTAGCCCTACGAACTCCAAAGTGGGAGGGGAATCTTAGATGTAGAATGATTCCCCACGTGGTCCCACCCCTACATAGCATCAACCCCGGGTCAATGCTATCCTTGGCCATCACGTCACCGATACTTGTGATGACCCCTAGACTTTACTCATCGATGCTGACTCTCAGGTGAGATCACCTAAGCCCTATCTCATCCACCACAAAAAAGGAACTAACGCGACATCATCATCGTGTTACGCATCTGAAATTGATCATCATCAACATCATCAACCCTACCCGAGTACTAACTAAACAGAAACCATTCGATGTAATTTCATGAGCACCATATAGTACTAAGGGTTTTTTAGCAATTTTTTTTTCCTTTTGGATATAAAATATAAAATAATACATACAAATGTACTATACCAATATAATGTCTTAACTCGTATATCCGATGAGCACGATGTCGTGGGTGATGGTGAGGTTGTGCAGAGCCTTTCCGCCCATGTAGCTAGTTTGACTAGGATGGCTAAATTAAGGGTGTTAAATTAAAAGACATTTTTTTAGCATTTGTCCGAACTTTACACTGCTATAGGTTAATTTCTACTTAGCTTAAATTAATTTAGGTATACTATGTCCGGAAATGTGGATCTTGATGGGTGTGGGATCTGTTCGGCTTCGCCAAAAGCCCCTAACGAAGATGTTGGAAGAGGGAAGTATCCTTCGCCGATTAAGGCCCGCTGCCGGGTGCGGTATATACCGGGTACCCTTACGTAGGTAGCAGGTGGTGGCGCTGCTGGACGAAGTTGCCTCGACGAAGTATTCCCCCACGCGGTTTTTAACCTTCCCTAGGACTTCCGGTTAGAGTCAGTTAACTTTTGCTTGCTTTATTTTTTTATTTTTTTTCGGTTCCCTTTTTCCTGGCGGCCGGACTGCTGGAATGGTATGCGCTATACCCCACCCAGGAGTGGAAGTCGTACCTCCAATGAGCGTCGTAAGGGTATATTTCGCGGGCACAGGTGACATGCACTGACGAGGACAATTATTACACCCGCAATTAGCACTTTAAAAAAAATGTGCTTACCTGCTACCCAATATAGTACATGTGTATTTTTTTGTTTCTTTAAGCTTTAAAATAAGCGCTTTTTATTTCTGCTGTTGTTTTTTTGTGTAGCGTGAATCACTTTTGCTTTTGAATACTTTGCTTTCTTTTTTGGTCGGTGCACTGAGTTTTATATCACTTTACTTCTGTTTTTTTTTTCATATCACTACTATATGCCCGCGAAAAGAAACATCCGCACCGTCTGGCAAGTACTGCTGGAAAAAAAAGACCACGGAGAGGTAAACGACCCCTCTTTAAAGATTTATTTCTCTGTGCTCGGCAGCGGATACTTCTCGGATGATAGCCCCGTTTTATTCTTCTTTCAGTTTTTTTTTTTTCTTCTTTCATCTTAAATACCTAGACGCATTGTGGACCAACTCTCTCCAGCCTCAAGCGACATATCTGGTATCACTTTCGCTCCTTATATAATTGTTTCTCCTTCGCTTCCATTTAACATTATATTTAATTTTTTTTTTTCTTATATACGAGTATATCACTCTCTACTTCTTCGAATATCGAGATTTCCGATATTGAGAGACCTAGTTGTAGTCTCCGATATCCCGGACACAAACCCGCAATTACCGCATACAGGGCTGCCACATTACCGCAGTTAGGGCCACCACCTTACCGCAGCTAGGGCCGCCACCATACCTTAGCTGGGACTACCACCTTACCGCAGTTAGGGGTGCCATCGTTCTTCTGTGTGCTTAGGGGGATAAATGAGTACTACTTACTAGTACCGTGGAAAGACGTTTCCCACAGCTAGTCGGAGACCTTACTACATCTGCTTTTTTGGGCGCTTTACGACGTTTCATCAGTCGAAGAGGTCGTTGTCGCACAATTTACAGCGATAACGCAACAAATTACATCGGGGCACGTAATGAGTTAAGGGCACTTTATGACATGTTTCACCATCAACAGTCTACCTCCGAAATCACAAAGTTTTGCTTAGACGATGGCATCGAGTGGAAGAACATACCTCCCAGATCTCCACACTTTGGTGGGATATGGGAAGCAGCCGTAAAATCTACAAAACATCATATGAAACGTCTTCTACACCTAGCAGCTTTGACATATGAGGAATTCAACACACTAATTTTCCAAATAGAGTGTGTCCTTAATTCCCGTCCTCTTTCTCATCTCTTCGAAGATCCTAATGACCTTAACCCTTTAACCCCAGGCCACTTTTTAACAGGTACTTAAAAGTACCTCCCCAACTCCCAGAACCAGACTTGCGTGATAAAAGTATTTCCTACCTGAACCGTTGGCAGAGGGTTCAGTGGCTTATGCAACAATTTTGGCATCGTTGGAAAAACGAATACTTACACACCCTGCAGCAGCGAAATAAATGACGAAGGGACAGACCTGGTCTTCAATTAAATGATATTGTCATTATCAAAGAAGATAATATTCCTCCACTCAAATGGAAGCTTGGCAGAGTTATCGAAACACATCGTCACGTTGAGAACAGCTAGTGGAACTATAAGGAGAGCAGCTGCTAATCTTTGTCGGCTACCAGTGGTTGAAGCACCTTTAGTCCTTCAAGAGGGGGAGAATGTTCGTCCTAAATTACTACAATCTAATGAATTAAAAAACTAAAACTATTTAATATTTCTTATAAAACTAAAATATGTTTTTATTTAAAGATTAACTGAATTTATGAATAATTTTATTTGTCATATGGCTGTATCCGCTAAATTATCGAGTTATCGATTTATCTAAATTAACGAGTGTCACTCTCTTTTTTCTTTTTGCTGTACTCCGGAGAGGTTAGAGCTAATTTCACTTACTTTACTAAAAATAAAAATTTTTAGTTGAATCGAAGAGTTTCTTTCAATTAATAAAATAATCAAAAAGGCTTGATTATCAAATATTCAGATATTATTGAAGGCGGGTGAAGATGTTCTTGGTCGCTTCAAGAGAAAAATTCTTCGTAAGATATTCGGTCCGGTTTCCTTTGACGGGTGTTGGAAGAGAAGATTCAAAGACGAACTATGGCTAGCACATGTAGAGTGAATGGACACCAAGGGTCGGGCCCACAGAGTCTTCGAATCCAATCCAAAGGAGCGGCACAAAAGAGGGCCTCCTCGCCGTTGGTGGCACGTGCAAGTTCAAGGGGAGCTTAACCAATTTGGAGTGCGCAACGCCAATGATCGAATTATCGATCCGTGGAAGCCCCCACGTCAAGGAGACCATATGCGGAAAGATAGAGCGCGACCGACTTAGCTAGTATTGCCATGTTCAAAGAAAAGATAATTTTAACCCTGTTAAAAAGGCAATATCAATAAACGTCCCAAAGACATCGCGACGCAGGAGAGGCAGGCCTATAAACGCCTGGATCAGACAAATGCGACGACAACGGCATTTGATTGGCTGAGGCCAATAGGCCGTAACCGAGTGATCTAAAATCGGCAGGCCTGCCGATATTTTCTGAGGTCAAATAGGCGAACCCCACAGGCGGATCAGTAAAAATGAGGTGAAGTGGGAGGGTTATGATCCCTTTTTTTCGGATAATAACCTCGCTGAAATAGAAGAAGAAGAAGAAGAGTGCGCAACTCGAGGCAATTAAGACCGAACTAGATGGAGAAGCTTGTTGGTTAAAGCTCAGGTTAACCTCGAACTGTACGCCACTTAAGTAACTAGATTTTTTTTTTCTTTTGGTTGCGCTTGGAGGTACAGGAATCTTCAAAAGATACCAATGGTCCGTACCATTGGTTATGCCCGATTTATATATCAGTATATGCCTACGGGCTAAACCTCATACCACAGAGAGGCACTATGAGAACCGGCTGCGCGTACTCATAGTAGTAGGAAATTCGTCCGGTACAACCCCAAAGTTGTATAACATATGTCCAAGACGGTTTTAGGACCTGCTTATACAGAAGCAGTTTGTTGTATACGCTTAACTTCGAGTATCTTCCGAGTAGCCAATACATTTCTCTAAATCTGATTTCGAGCTTCTTTTTAACGTGTGTAACTAGATAAAGAAGTAAGTAAGCTAAATCATAAGGGATAGGGTATTATACGATCAGTTTCAGACGGATTCTAACCCTTGTGTATGTTTAATATTAATTTACATCCAAGAATATATTTCTTTTAATGCATTGTAAGATATAAGTTGAAAAAGAAAAGATAAAAGAATTTAATTTTCTTTTTTTTTGTAGTGGTTTGAAACTCAGGTGACATTTTTTTTTTTTTTTGAGGTAAAAGGGGAGGAAGGCAGAGACCGACCCCTGGAGCACTGCGACCTAAAAATATCTTTTGTGCTATCCCCTGGTTAATTGATTTTGAATTTGTTAACTAGCTGAAATCAAGTTCATTAATGAAGCTAAGAATAGTTCGAGCTGAAGAAGATGTAACGTCGGAAGGTGATGTAACGCCTTTATTAAAGTGCTTTACCCTAAGTCTGGCTAGGGCCGGGCAATCACAGAGTATGTGATGGGCTGTTTCGGTGTCTTCAAGACAGAGACAGCACATTTCCGATTGAACACGGTCCATTTTCTTGAGATGGTAGTTGAGAGAGCAATGTCCAGTTAGGAAGTCAGTAAGGATCTTAGCATTCTGTTTGCTCATTGATAGAATGACTCTAGTTTTATTTTTTGAGAAGTTATTAAATTTCTTCAGGTGGCATTAGTTTTTAGTGCGGGCTTACTCCCTGAGTGGTATCCGAACAAGTCGGGAAGAATTTACTAAATTTTAAATCCTAGTATTTTATTGAGTTACTCTAGGTGATACTCGTACGTGACTTCGTTTCGTTCTATTACTAGAAAAATTGTTCGCTTTATTGATGATAATTCGCCTATGACTTCGGTTATCGGGAAAAGAATACTGTGAATCAGAAGCAAAGACAGAAAGTAACAAAAATCGCCCCAGTTATCTGGACGCCACCCCCAGATTATCTCTGAAGCATAAAACAACTGAGATTCAAAAACCACTACATCAAAATCTTTCTCTCTCTCTCTCTCTCTATCTATCCTTTCCAACGCCCGTACTGTGTGCAAATATGTTAAGAGTATTCATAGCCCTTTGAGTGCGCACAAATTATATAAAAAAAAAATAAAAAATGTATGACACAAAAGTAGCATAGGTACTTGTATAGTTAACTAAATAGATATGATCCTCAACCGAGCAATGGTAGCCATATCGAAGGCGCATTTGCCTTTCAGGGATGTAGAATCTCATCTCTAATTCATATTCTAGTCTTAAGCTGCTAGAAAAACTTACAAGAATTACAGCCCCCAACCGTCCTATCGTAACCAAGGTCCTTATAATATTCTACATCGTTATATAAATACATAAGTATCTTCTGAGGTTATCAGATACTATTGGTTCACTATCAATGTACCACCTTGCGTTAGTGAATTGGACATATGTATGTATGTAGGTGCAGGTACCTCTTTGTAACTTCAACATTTTGCATCCCCTTCAGTAAAGTGGTTTAAAATAAAAATCGTGAGAGTGGCTTTAAGACCTTCAGGCGATGAGGTGAACTGAACTCAACATAATGAGGTTAAGAAACTTTCCTGTATATGTACAAGTATGTTCTCGTATAAACTCACTTAAAAGCAAAATAAATAAACAGATCCTTCCGCAACTAAACAATACTAACCAACAACGTCGACCAGGATTCTTTCAAGTGGAATTGAAAATTGCTTCGTAAGATGGCGAAAAATATGTCTTCACATCAAAATCTCTGAAGGAGGTCAACTCATGTCAAGAGTAGAAGTGTATTCCCACTGCTATGGTCGGTGATGATGAAAACATCCAGCTAACGCGTCAACATAACCAACAAGAAAAATTATTGTCCAGAATATTGTTTCACGTAATTTCCCAAAGGTGATTATCAAGGCAACGGCAACCGGAGGCATAGAAAGAAAAGTAAAACCCTGGATAATAAGGACCGACAACGTGGTGGCCAATGAGTGTTGTTTTTTCTCCAGTTCGCCGTAATTTTCACATCGTTGTTTACGCTTTCGTTGTTCCTCATTTATTCCATTTGTAATGTTTACCAGGAGTATTCTCGGGACTGAGAGTAGAATTTATTTGTTTTTCTATCGAATGAGAGGCGAGTTCTCCAAGGATGCGACGGGCAGGCGAAATATTTTCAGCTTCTGCTCAGAATATCTTTGCTGCGTAACAGCATGACATAACAATTATAATTTAGATGAGATGCCCTATTGGGGTGACGTCACTTTATGGAATGGAAGCTTGCCTTTCAGTTGTACGTTCATCGGATGGTATCGTTTTCTGCAATTTTTTTTTATTATTTAAATTATTTATTATAGCCTGTAGTCTTTCCCCAGTGGTATTTGCTGCCTCTACATTGCAATATAAGTGGACTTAGCTCAACTTATTAAGGTTGGATGTTATGGATTTCTGAATCCTAGCAAATATGTATAATAGTTCTTGAATTATTGAACGATAATTTCAAACTTATAGCGGATGGCTTACAAATTTTCCTTTCCGGAATTCAATGCATAAGCTGTAATAGATCCCTAAGTATGAGAAACCGGTCTATAATTACAAAATCAGAGTTTTTAAATGGAACATATAATTTGGACAATGCATGACCACCAGAACATATAGGCAGGGACAGTTCTTCCGACGCTTTTGATACCGAGCCAGTTAAATGAATTACCAACCGATCTACCTCTACTATCCAGAAGTGTACTTCCAAGGATAATACGAGTATACGAGTATTGCCAATCCTGGAAGTCCCACTCCACTCTCGCCGTTTTATTATAACTAGTTTTTTTTTTCTTATAATTTGCGCGCGCCAAAGGGATTATTAATACCCTTATACTGGTTCTCAGGGCACGGGCGGTTGGGAAAAGGGGGGAAAGAGACAGAGGAGATGCCGGTTTGCCTTGGCTTTAAATGTTTGTAGGTTGTAATAACGAGGAAACACAGAGGCTGGTAGATCGTTCCACAAACGTGTTATTCGGCTTATAAACGAATCCCTATATTTGACAGTACGTCCGAAGTTGGGCTTGAGGGTGAACTGATGTGCATTCGAAGCATGACGCGTATTGCGGGTGAAGTTTTGAAGGGGAGGAATGCAGCTGGCTATTTCGCTGGAGCATTTTTTGTAAAAGAAGCGATAAAAAAGGCAAAGACATGAGACATTTCTACAATGTTCAAATGAGACTATTGAGTTCACAATGTCTCTATCACCGATTAGTACCGCCTGTGGTAACGAAAGTAACGAAATTCAACTTATTTTTCACGAAATTAATTGGAATTTATTTATATGAAAATAAAACATACGAGATTTGAAACTTCTTCCGCAACTCGTCTGGAAAGAGGATACAGCGATTCTATACAGAAATAATCTCAACCGTCGCCTTTGTGAACAGAGTACCAACGCTGAATCAAATATGGACAGTCTGGAAGAAATAATTAAATCATCCATTCCGAGGCAAAGTCAAGTCGGCAATACTTATCGAAAACATGTTAATAAGAATCCTTGGTTCGATGGAGATTGCTTAAAATGGAGGAAGCGCACTTTCGCTTTTCTTCGACTGTTCAGGAAATACAAAGAGTTATTCAAGGAGCTATATTACAGAGTCAGATCTCACTATAAGTGTCTATGCAAAATCAAAAGTCGCAATATTTTGGAAATGAAGCTTGTAAACTTGCGAATTGCAGGAACTCAGCAGTTTTCTGGAAATCAGCGAGAAAACTCAACGGTATCTCTCCAAAAATCAGCAATAAGCTCACTGTTCAGGTCTTAAAAAGTCACTTCGAAAATCTTCTTAATCCACCTAATCATTCTAGTCCTATCCAGTATGCGAAGCCACTTTATTTCAATGAAACATTAGATGCTACAATTTCGAATGAAGAAGTAAAAGAAGCCCTAATTCGATTCAAAGATTTCAAAGCACCCGGGTACGACAGAATACCAGCAGAATTCTTCAAATACAGCTCAGATGAATTTTTAGTCGCATTAACCACTGTTTTTAACAATATATTTGAATCGGGTATCGTGCCGGAAAGCTTCAAACAAGCCATAATTTTTCCAATATTTAAGAAAGGCGACTCGTCAGACCCGGCCAATTACCGTGGGATATCCCTCTTAAACGCTTCTGCAAAAATCTTCACAAGTGCTCTACATTGTCGTTTATCGCGCTGGATTCAGGAAAACGCGCTCATAGGAGAATTCCAAGCAGGTTTTCGGCCTGGATATTCAACGGTAGATCATATCTTTGTGTTATATAATATAGCAGATAAGTTCATAGGACGCAAATAAAAGCTGTATGCTCTCTTTATCGACTTCAGAGCTGCTTTTGATACCATAGACCGGCAAAAATTATTCTACAAGCTCTATCAATACGGAATATCTCATAAATTTGGAAAGATTGTGGAAAATTTATACGATGGCACAAAAGCAGCAGTATGGAATGGAGATGGGTTTTCAGAATGGTTCGTCACAGAGGTAGGGGTTAGACAAGGTTGCAACGCGAGCCCGTCACAATTTGCCCTTTATATCGAAGACATCATCAGTTACCTTCCAGGGGGAAATTCATATGCAGACACCCTTATTAAGGCTCTTCTGTATGCTGATGATGTGGTCCTGTTAACAAAATCACCAGAGACCCTGCAACTCATGATTAACCGTGTTTATGATTATTGTCTGCTGTGGAGTTTACAAATCAACCTGATGAAATCAAAAGTCATGATTTTCAGAAGGGGCGGGGGTAGACAGACAAGGGCGGAAAGGTGGACATTTAATGGCGATAGCATAGAAGTCGTAAAGCAGTACAAATACCTTGGAGCTATAATTTCAAGCAATTTAAGTATGGAACCACATTTGGCTGAAAAACTTCGGCAGTCTAAAAGTGCGATAACCTCAACATGGAAAAATTGCTTTCAAAACTGCAGTATACATCACAGCCTTAAATATCGGGTGTTTGAACCGGTTTCAAAGTCAATACTCCTGTACGGGGCACAAGCATGGGGTCATAGGTGCTATGATACAGTAGAAAAGTTGCAGATATTCTATCTACGGAGAACATTCCAATTACCTACAACTGCACCTAACTACATGCTGTTGATTGAAACAGGTCTCGCCCCGATGTTCTTACAAACACTCAAACTGAATATTGACTATATTCTCAGCACACTTAGGATGGGAGAAGAGCGATTGCCAAGAAAGGTTGTTAAATACGCAGTACATACCCGAAGTCTGTGGTATAAAGAGATGATCAATTTGGCGGAAAATTACGAGTACCATTTGGAATTGGACTGGTATGCGCGAAGTAGTTGGAAGTGTTACCTCTATGACTTTCTGTCGCAATTAGATACACAGATTCGGCAAAAATATATCGAGCAAGCGAGTGTATCAACCCATAGGGAGATCTACAAAGAACTACAGCTGAACCTGGGCTCTCTAAACTACTTTGAGGACACGAATAAAATAAGATGCATCTCTATAATCTTTCGTGCAAGCGGAGAGCTACTTCCACTAAACTTTATACCGCATAGAGATGACCTTCCGGTTTTATGTTAATTGTGCAATATGTCACAGAGGGAGAACGTTATGCATTTCATAGGGATTTGTCCAATTTTTCGTGATATTAGGAGGTTCCACTTTGGGAAAGCCAGCTTGCTATCTGAAGACGTCAAGGCATTGCTAAACGGGTCCAATTGGAGAGCTCTCACATCATATTACGAAATAAGTTTAGCTTACAGAAAAAGAATTATGGAGGAGAATTTTTAAATTTTCTAAAGTGAATCAAATGTAAAATTGTGCTGTTAGTCTTTGGCAGACGGCTTTTAGCCATGTCACTTAAGATAGATTTAGTGCATTTATTGTTTTTGTAATGAATTTAAACTAATTGGAATTAATAAAATCTAATCTAATCTAAATCTAAAATCTTTATATGAAAATTCTTAATCCTTACATTGACACTACGTAAGCATGGGCGAAATAATAACAAAAATTTAGTAAACATATAAAATGTCTTAAAGGTAAATACATAATTCAATTATTATAGGGTAGAATAATATAACAAAAAAATTAAGATGAATGATAATTCCATTTGAAAGAAATGATGGTAAACCACTTACAGACAAAAACCCTACTGTATAGCTTTTGGTTGCATAATCATTATCACAAACTATTTTATCATAACTGTGATAAATTTTCGCTGCACCTGGCATACGATTGAGCATATCGTTATTTAGTAAAACGCAATCTTGATTTCCAAAAAAGTACGATCAATATGTTGATTATTTATATTTAATTTGTTTGGAAAGTGGTTCCATAAAATTACACGAGCTACGAAGCCTTGGCTCTCACTTGGGCTTGTGAACGATTCCAAGACTTTGTTACTGGCATCAGATTCCATCTGGAGACCGATCACAAACCTCTGGTGCCAATCTTTACAACCAAGAATCTGGATGATCTGACTCCACGGCTGCAGCGGTTCAGAATGAGGATGATGCGCTACGACTTTTCCATATTCTACACTGCAGGTGAGGATCTGATTGCAGCAGACGCACTCAGCCGGCAGCCTTTACAAGTGGAGGACAGCAGCAACGAGACTTTCGCACACGTCAGCCTGGTGGTCGCTCACATTCCAGCGACCGACTCAAAGCTCGAAGAGATATGGAAAGAACAGCAATGTGATCCTATTCTTCGAAAAATCGCCGATTATGCGCTTAACGGGTGGCCAGAAAAACACAAATTAGCAAAAATTCTGCAACCCTACTATACAGTGAGAAACGACATCGCCAATGAGAATGGTTTGCTGATGCGCGGCTGCCGTCTCATCATACCAGCATCCATGCGACAGGACGTCCTCGGGAGACTTCATGCTGGTCATCAAGGAATCACAAAGTGCCGGGCCAGAGCACGTGAATCTGTCTGGTGGCCCGGACTTTCAACTGATATTGGCGAGATGATTGGCAGATGTACTGCATGCATTCAAGAAACAAGAGGAGTTCGAGAGAAGCTAATGCCATCGGACTTCCCAACCCGTCCATGGCAAAGGGTAGCTATGGATCTTTTTAAATGCCAAGGGCACTGGTACTTGATCATTTCTGATTTCTTTTCTAGATTTTTCGAGGTCGCTTTACTCGAAAGATTGACAGCTGCAGCGGTCATCAATCACTGCAAGTCAATTTTTGCACGTCACGGAGTACCTGAGCTGGTAAGAAGCGACAATGGGACCCAATTCGAACCAGTTCACACCTCAGAGTTCTCCAAGTTTGCAAGGGACTACGGATTTCGCCACATCACATCCAGTCCCCACTTTCCACAAAGCAACGGGTTCGTTGAGGCTGCGGTAAAAATCGCCAAATTGCAGCTCAAGAAGAACGCCGACCCATACAAAGCGCTGTTGGAGTATCGCGATAGCCCGTTGTCCAGCGGCTACAGCCCGGCGGAACTTTTGATGGGCCGCCGAATAAGATCAACATTGCCTATGGCTCCACAACGCTATACGCCGAAGGCAGTCGACTACAACCAACTGAGAAGGAAGGAGGATGATAGAAGAGAGATGCAAACACGAAACTACAACCGAAGACATCGAGTAGTGCAAAGTCGTGAGCTAATCCCCGGAGAATTGGTTTGGATTCGTGACAAACGAGTGTGGGCAACAGTTCGTGAGAAGAACAACCACCCTCGCTCTTATATCATCGAAACTCCAACAGGTAAACTTCGTCGCAACAGCTATCATCTCGCTCGAGCTCACCGTGCTGGAGAAATCAAAGAACAAGCAGAGACTCCCGAAGACATGTCGCCAGCGATAACTTTATCACCAGGTTCATCGCCAGAGAAGACAACATCGCCGATGAAGTCATCACCATCACATTCATCTCCCTTGGCGAACGCCTCATCGTCACCATTGCCAATATCAAATTTGCAATCGTCCACCAGAAGCGCCGAGACCCAAGGTTACCGGACTCGATACGGCCGACTGTTAAAACCCGTTGAGCGAACGATATACTGAAAAGGGGGGATGTGTTGGAAGACAATGGCAACACCATTGTAATGCTATTACTATGTAAATACTAACCTATGTAATTGTATATATAAGTCAGACCACACTAACCATATGCATTGTACAGTTTTGACAAGCTAATAAATATGACATGTCTGACCGCTAAGATCCATTCTTACGAGTCAGTCAACTAGAATAACACAATATATACATACTTATTTATTTATTTATTTATTCATTTATATATTTATTTATTTATCCATATAGTTATATATTTATTTATTTATCTATTACTAATCAACTTACCGATTTTGTATTTATTTTTTTTTCTGTGATACTCTTAAGTTTTATTTGAAAACAAATATCTCTTTTGAATTATGTTATTAGTACTGGTGTCTTTTATTGAATTTTTTAGTTATTTATTTATTGTTTTTTTTCCTAAATTGGAGGTTTTCTTGCATTTTCCTCCAAAATATTGTATATTTCCTAAATGACTTTCAAAATGAAGTTAAAATAATGTTTCAGTAGAAAGATGAAAATATATCATATCTCTGAATTGTATTGTAAAATGTGCGGTACCGAATGTAAATTATATTGCAGAATAAAGTATAAAAAATTTAAAATGCGTTGTGATGAAATGTTTTCTGCAATGTTGCCATAAATATGAATTATATTATCGTGATCGCCAACTAATTGCTGTGGTATTTCAATAATATTGTAGCATAGACTCAAACTACTGCATGGTTTGTGTTCCAAACTGTAAGCAAAGCATCTCAAAATAAAAAAACGCTCCTAGTTCACCTAGAAAATTCATTTTCCCAAGTTGGTAACAGCAGCTACACACTGACGTTTAATATGGACCAAAATGGCGGCAAAATAGCAATCGAAGTGAAAAAAGTGCCTTATATTTTTATATTTGTTTAATAATTAAGTGTTTTTAGATACTTATGTCAGAAAGTGAGGATACAACAAATAACTATGATTTACTTCTGCCATTCAGCAGAGCTGCCAGCTTTACATATACTTTTTTTGTGAGAAGCCATCTAGTGGTGAGGTGTGGGATAGAAATCCTGGTTCACGAAATTCGGTTTTGCATCCTGGGCAAAAATATGAACTGAACGAGTTCACGGGGAAAACAAAACGCGGCTAATGTTCCACAATTACCACACAATGTTCCAATTATTCCACGATCATCAATTCATTGCGAGAAACATCTAGCTTGTTCTAGAACCTCTTGTATTTTATATAAATACACATACCACAACCACCGTCGACACAGTTGTTAATAAGGTAATACAACGATTAGAAGAGAGACTCGACCAAGTGGTGAAAACAAGCGACATTGTGAAAGTAAATCTGAGGCAACAGTTTGATTTCAAATAAATAAAGAACAAAGTGTTTGAATATTGTATTGAAGTAAAGTTCGTAATTGATAATAAATAAACAGTTAAAAAAAAACAAAAGACAGTTTTATTTAAACGAACCCCAGCGAGAACATTACATTGGTGTCAGAAAAGTGGAATAAAACAAATTTTGTGTATTACTTATTGTGTAAGTAAAAAAAAAAATCGTTCGGAAATTGCTAGAAGATCTGTCATTGCCGCAACTAAAGAAAGTACTGAGCCAGCGGGAGCAACCTACGACTGGTACGAAAAGAGAATTGATTATTAAGTTGCGGAAAATAGTGACGGACGGGGGTGCAGATCCTGAAACAGCTTTGTTTGACGTCAAAGAAGAACAGGTAAGTACGACGAGTGACATGTCGGCTTTAATGAAATTTCTATCTGAAAAATTCGACAATCAGAATAGAAAATTAGAAGCTAGACAATTCTCTAGACGCCAAGCTCGAGGAACAGAATAAACAGTTTGAGAATTCTCTAGATGCTAAGCCCGATGAGTAAAAGAATTCTCTAGAAGCTAAGATCGACGAACAAAAGAACTCTCTATAACAACAGCTATTCGATCAAAGGAGTGTTCTCGAAAGCAAATTCGATAAACAAATTAAAAGTTTGGAAACAAGATTTGGAACAATTGATGAGATTAATGAGAAGATTGATTGTAGAGGCCAAAATTGAGACATTTAAAACAGCCATTGAAGTAAGATTCGAGAATGTTGAAACAAAATTCGAGGCTGTTGAAGGTAGATTCGAGAATTTGGCAAAGTAACTCGAACGCATGAAGAAACAGAAAGTTCGGGAGTATTCAATCGACTGCCCTAGAAGGAAAGAGATGCAGCCTCCCGTCTTCGATGGACAGACATCATGGCCGTTATATAAGAGGCAGTTCGAAGCGACGGTAATGACGAACAACTGCGATGACGAAGAGAGGTCCATTGCCCTCACGCTTGCGCTTAGAGGATCAGCTGCAAAGCTACTACAAACTATTCCCGAGGACAAACAACGCAACTACGACAGTCTGGTGAAAGCAATTGAGATGCGATTTGGAGACGACCACATGCAGCAAGTATATAGGGTCCAGTTGCGCAGAAGGGTCCAGATGAAGGGTGAAACGCTCCAGCAATTACAAGCAGATATCGAGCGGCTGGCACATTTATCCTATCCAAACGCCGGTGAGGAGATCATTAACGATATGGTGACCATAGCTGATACGAAACTACAAATGGCAGTAAGAATGGCTGGAAAGAAAACGCTCACCGAAGCCTTGGCGTTTGCTCTGATGATGAAGGCGGCAGACCAGGCCTGTCAGGGAATCCACCGTGTGAGGGAAGTAGCCGCCATTGTATGCTCTTGCCAGAGAATGGACGTCGAAATCAGAAACAGCGCTCGCCAAGGACAAATTCGTTTCTGGAACTGCAACAAAAGAGGACACCTACAATGCCAAACGGACAGGATATCTCGGACAGGAGCCCCACTCTCAAAGCATATTGGGCTCAGTGCAAGATAGTGTACTGAAAAGGAAATGGGAAAGGCCGCACGGGAAAGATTTCATAATGCAGCTTGTCTTGCCGCGATCAAAAGTACACGAGGTGCTACGAGAGATGCATGATGGAGCATCCGGAGGTCATTTTGGTGCAAACCAGACGTTGGAGAAGGTGCGAGAACGTTTCTATTGGCTCAACGTAAGGGACGACGTAGAGAGTTGGTGCCGAAAATGCGTCGTGTGTGTATCCAGCAAGGGACCCAGAACGAAAACGCGAGGCAAGATGCACCAGTACAACGTGGGCGCACCCTTTGAACAGATCGCCGCTGACATTTCTGGCCCATTTCCGGAAACCGACAATGGCAGCCGTTACATCCTAGTCTTCATGGACTACTTCAGCAAATGGCCGAAAGCGTTCGCCATCCCTAACCAGTGAGCAAAGGCCATCGTAGAACAGATCGTCAACAACTGGGTGAGCAGATTTGGCGTGCCTATGGAACCGCATTCTGACCAGTGATGAAACTTTGAATCGAAGATATTCCAAGAGGTATGTCAACAACTATGAATTAAAAAGACGAGGAAGACTCCGCCTTATCCACAATCCGACGGGATGGTAGAGCGCTTCAACAGAACCTTAAACGAACATCTCTCCAAGGTCGTAGAAAACCACCAGCGTGATTGTGTTCGATAAATTCCTCTCTACTTGATGGCCTACCGAAATGCAGTGCACAGTACTACTGGACATACTCCATCTGAAGTCTTGTTTGGTCGAGCAGTCCGGCTACCTAGTGAGGTGAAGTTTGGATCCCCAAACAATGAGCCCAAATATGAAGAGGACTACGTGGAAGACCTCCTGGAAAGGATCCGAGACATACATCAGAGGACCAGGACGAGGATAAGGATAGCGAGTGACAGCATGAAAACCAGGTACGACACAAAGGCAACAACGTCCAGCTTTCATGAGGAAGACCTAGTATGGTTCTACAACCACACCGGCGAAGGGGGAGGTCACCTAAGCTGCAGCAAGACTGGGAGGGCCCTTATAAAGTGGTCACACGCATCAATGACGTCATCTTTCGGATCCAGCGTGGGGTAAGGGGCAGATGAAAATTGTCCACCTGGATCGTCTTCATCGTTATCATGGCAGCAATCCAGATGATCTTGTTCGGGACGAACAAGTTTGAGAGGGGGGCAGTGTAGCATAGACTCAAACTACTGCATGGTTTGTGTTCCAAACTGTAGGGTAAACTGGGGCGCATTTGACACAGGGGCACATCTGACTTTACGATTTTCAATATGAACGCAGCCTTTAAGAAGAAAAGTTGGGATGGCGAACGAAGCCTTATTTAATATAAAGAAACGTTATGAACATTGGCAGTTTTGCTTCCACTCTTCTTCGACTAACACGTGTTTTTGTGATTTCTAGATTTTCGATGTAATTTTTGACCACCGGTATGTAAGAGATTTGTGAATAAAATAAAAGAGTTTTTTTATTGTGTATAATATAATGATAGCACTGTTCTTAAAATGTTACTATTTTAAAGCCAGTTTTGTGAAAGTAAAACATTAATATAAAGAAAACATTAAAAAAGTTATAAAGAACCTTTGGGGCACCTTTGACTTTTGCAGAGAGGGCACATTTGACATTTGTTAAATGTGCCCCACATTGATCTGTTTGTGTTTTTAATTTTTTATTCATGTTTATTTTAAATATACGGTTAGAAACTACAAGAGAAAGACAAATAGGAGTGCAATCGACGAAAAAAATGTAAAGAGGGCCATTTCCGACATACGTAAAAAACTTGAAACGCCAACATCAGCAGCTGAAAAATATGGGGTAAATAGAACCACATTGCTAATGCGTATGAAAAAGCAGGACCCCTTAAAAGATCGGTCAGATTCGGGTAATGGAAGTAGCTCTGACGAAGGTTTCACTTTTCAATCGAAATATACGCCGCGACAGACCCTTACGAAGCTGCAAGAAAAATAACTGGTAGAATATGTGAAAAAGTGCTCTTTTCACGCATACAAGCCGTATGAGAGACTTTTGAAATTGTGTATGACTTTATCAAGGCTAATAACATTAGCTGCCCACCAAGTTGGGAAATTTAAAAAAAAAAAAAGCAGGAGACGATTGGCTTTACGGATTTTTAAAACGAAATCCTGAACTCTCGCTACGTAAGCCCGAAAATATGAGCCTAGCCAGACTCAAAGGTTTTACAAAATCAGCCGTTGATAACTTCTTTCAAAACCTTCGACAAATTTACGCACAATATCCATTTGACCCTAAGGATATTTACAACTTAGATGAGATGGGAATAACAACAGTCATGGATTCGCCAAAGGTCAAACTAGAAACCATTATTGCATATTCAATATATATTTATTATTTCTACCAATATCTACCAGGTCCTCGCAGAAAAGGGTCAGCGTGCTGTCACTCAGGCAGTATCAGCCGAGCGTGGCTGTTTGGTGACAATGGTAGGCATAGTGAACGCCTGTGGAAATCATTTGCCACCAGCATATGTGTTCCCTCGCATCCGCCTTAACGAACGATTTTCAAATGGTTGCTTTCCTGGATCGCTTATTTTAAATTCGAAATCTGGATGGATGATTTCCGAACTCTTCGTCGATCTCCTAAAACATATCGAACAATTCACCAATTGTTCAAAGGAACAACGAATTTTGATTGTTCTTGATAACCATGCATCACACTGCAGTCTTCCAAGCATTGACTTTTGCCGTGATAATGAAATTATTTTACTATCTTTTCCACCACACACGTCACATCGACTTCAGCCATTGGACGTTTCAGTTTTCGGGCTGTTCAAACGTTTCTATAAGAAAGCATTTAATGATTTTCTAAGCACTAATCATCGAAAGCAAATAACAATTTACGGTGTCACAAAACTGACCAACCTTCCATGTTAAATGGCTTTCTCTTCAAGAAATATATTAAATGGCTTTCAAGCTACTGAAATAAATCCCTACAACTCCCAGATTTTCGGAGATGATGAATTTTTAGTGGACACTTTGCCAGGTGAAGAAAACTTAGTCGAATCTGTCCCGGCCACTCAAAGCAACACTAATACGCCTTTAAACCTACAACTGCCAAATCTCCTATCCCTTCTCTAACACCTGAGGCTGTAAGACCCATAGCACGATTTAGCACACCAAACAGAACTGCTAGGAGTGGATGTTCGCGAATTCTTACAAGCTCCACGGACAAGCGTCGAGTACAAGAAAATGAAGATAAGAAAAATGCAAAAACCGGTAAGCGAACGCTTAAACTTTTAGGCAAAGGTGAGAAAAAGCCGAAGCCGATTTTCTTAAAAAAGCGCACCGACTTGAATTAAACTCGTCGGGTGCAAGCGATAAAAGCATTTCCTATGCCGAATCGGATAAATGTAACGGTTTTATTTCTGACCAAGAAAATTTCGAAGTGGAAAGAACAGAGCTTTTTGAATATAAGCTTACAGATGATGAGAGATTGGAAGTCGGATATTATGTTCTTGTGAAATTTGGTGAACATTCTAAGAAGCCATTTTATTATGCGGGGGAAATTTCAGAAGTCCACAGTGATTCTACTTATACTGTTAACTATCTACGAAAAGCATCAGTGGTAGGTTGACTTTTTATTAAACCAGCCGGTGAAGATATTTCCTTGACGTTAAGGAGTGAAATCAAATTCAAACTGAAACAACCCATAAATCCAGCCTCAACTTCTCGCTGTCGTCAAAAATATTTATTTGACGTTGACTTCGGCAAACTCTATATTAAATAAGATATTTAAAAATGTTCCTATGTATTATTCTTAAAGTCTTTATGGACTGATAGTTTTTTAAATGAAGTAATATTTATGTTTTATTTTTTTTTTAAGAAAATGGATTTATTGATTTATGTTTCTTTATATTGTTAAAATAAATCGTTAACAAAATGTTTGACTTTTCTTTCCATTCAAATAACAGGCAGAATAGACCCACTGATACTTCTTATGCATACGGTTCTTCTTCTTCCTCTTATCAGCGAGGCTATGATCCGAAAACAAGGGATCACAACCCTCCCACTTCACCGCATTTCTACTGATCCGCCTGTTGGGTTGGCCTATTTGACCTCAGAAAATATCGGCAGGCCTCCCGATTTTGGATCACTCGGTTACTGAGGCCAACGAAATGCCGATGTCGTCGCATTTGTCTGATCCAGGCGTTTATAGGCCTGCCTTTCCTACATCGCGATGTCTTTGAAACGTGCATTGATATTGCCTTTTTAACAGGGTTCAAATGATCTCTTCTTTGAACGTGGCAATACCAACTGAGCCGGTCACGCTCTATTTTTTGTATGATGGTTTCCTTGATGTGAAAGCTTCCACGGATCTTCGAACTTCTTATTCGATCAAGCTTTGTCACTCCTGCTGTCATGCTAAGCATCTTCATCTCAGCTGCCGTTAAATTACTCTCCTACTTTTTGTTCATCGTCCAACATTGTGAACCGTATGTGAGCGCTGGACGTACAACTGCGGTGTAGAGCCTTCCTTTCAACTTAGGTGGCATTTTTCTGTCACAAAAGATAGCGAAATTTTCTCGCCACTTCATCCACCCTACGCTTACACGATGATTGATGTCGTCATCACAAGTTGCTTTGCTATTGATCATAGATCCCAGATATTTGAACTTTTCGCACTTGGGAAGCACTGTTCCATTCAAATAAATGTCTGGAATAGGCCTGAGTGGATCAGAGCATACGATTATGCATACGATTATGAGTTAAAATTGCAATTGTCGAATGTTCCCCTTGTAAAGTCAAAGGTGCCAGTTATCAACCTCAAAATATACTTAATCAGTACACGCGCCGATTATGGAATGCAGTTGCAGTGGATATGGGTCATATATCCGTTTGGCGTTTCCATCAAGAATGCTGACGCTGTGTGACTGAAGTAAAATATGTTTTCCCATAAAGTGTAGAAATATGAAGTTATAAATAGCACTGTAAGAATAATTGTACCTTAGATTTAAGTCGGCAATAAAGCAAGCGAGACACTTGTCTCAAAAAAAGTATTTTTTTATTAATTAAATCAACGTAAGTTAATAACTGGCGCCCGAGCAGGGACATGCGTTTATACACATAAGAACAACGTATGTCGCTAAATTAGCTAACCGTCGGAACAGCTAAGAACTGTGTAAAAATAATAGACATTGTCGCGAGTGTTCACCGTTAGAACAACACTATAGACATTGCCGCGAGTGCTAATCACTAAACAACGCCGATTAAAAAACCGTGTCGAGTTTTACACATAAGGACAACTAAAATACAGTACCGCGAGTGTATCCTAAGATAACATAGAATTTTTTACAAGACAGTGTAAGAAATAAGTGCGTGAGTGACTCCGTACCAATAGTAGGCCTAACTAAACCAAAGAGGAGTAATACGGATCATCCGAGGACATCGCTGAATACTGCCGAACGACATCTCCAGGATGAAAATTACAGCCATACTCATGTGAGTACAATTTTCACTACTATAATAATTACTATCTTAAGAGTATATACAAAAAAAAAAACGATACTTGAAAGTTAATAGAACTAAAACTAATAAGCAGGCAATTAGGCCATTATAAATAAAGTTATTTAAAAGTAAAATAAAATAAAATTAGTAAAATGGAAGACATACAAGATGCAATTCGCCAGTTAACTGGAGCAATGAATGCTCAAATCGAGCTTGTAAAGAAAAAAGATCTCAGATTAAGTGCATTGGAAACTAAAATTTCTAGCAACACGAGTCCAAGCCCAAATAATCCTGTAACTACACTTACCGAACAGGACCTCAAAGAAATAAGCAAACTTCCGGATTGCGTCAGCGAACTGCAAGTTTTTGACGGCAATCCAGTACAATATCTTTCCTGGGTACATACTGTGGAAAAAGTACTTAGGGACTATGAAGTAGTCCGTAATAAACCAATTTATAGATCCATACTTCAAAGAATAAGACAAAAAATTAGGAGACACGCCGATACGGCCATCATATCATACAATTTATTTGATGAGGACTGGGCGTCAATCAAAAAGTGTCTATCTCTCCATTACGCCGATAAAAGAGACATTAGGACACTTGAACATCAATTAAACACCATGTCGCAAAAATGTTCGACCCTCGATGAGTTCTATGCGAGTGTCAACCACCAACTTTCTTTAATCATAAATAAAATAAAGGCTGAAGACTACTCAGCAGAAACTGTAAAGGCACTCACAGAAAATTATAGAAACCGTTCTCTAAATGTGTTCATAAGAGGTTCGAATGGTGACCTTTCTATACCTTTCATACACTTCATGTTTAGAAGTGCAGAATCTGAATTTCAGAAATGTCTCAATTCACAAAAGGGACACGACAAACACTGTTTCAGCCCCTATAAACCAAATATTTAGTAGCCAACGAGAGCCTAGTAGGCATCTTTTACCTCCAAAACCTCTACCGTTACAACAAAAAATCAAAGCTTATAACATACAGCATAATTAACAATACCAACGAAACTATCCCGCTCCACCTAGACCACCTAAGCCTTTGGAGCGGATGGATGTAGATAGATCTGTTCAGTGAAGACAGGTCAATTACATGAATAGACCGGCAAACCAACCCAATCACTATCACTCCAAACGAGAAAACAACTCGGACAACTACCGTCCAAAACAGCAAAGGCTTTTTAACATCGTTACAGAAGTAGAAGAAGATCAAAGAGAAGACTACGATGAAGTGGAAGAATACTTACAAACATACAAACAAGTGGAAGAAGAAGAAGAAGAAGAGGAAGAAGAACATCCTTCTGAGACAAATTTTATGACAGATGCCTCTCTAGCATTCCATACCTAGAGTATGGAACTAGTCAAGATAAAGTGTTGAAATTCCTAGTTGATACGGGGGCAAATAAGAATTTCATCAGCCCTTCTTTAGGTAAAAATGCTGTCTGCGTTAAAAAACCCTTTCAAATTCAATCTGCAGGTGGGGAAATAACTATCGAACGCAAAGTAAGCGGCAAATTCTTCAAAAGTATAGGCAATAATACTACTCTAGACTTCTTTGTTCTGTCAGGCTTGACGTCTTTTGATGGAATTATAGGTGATGACGCTTTGAAAGAACTGGAAGCCGTCATAGACAGAAAGAACAATATATTAACAATAAGCCCAAACATAAAAATACAACTGAAGGAAAAACGATCCACCCAGATAAACAATATACAAATCAGGGATCATCATTTGCCTGAAAAAAACAAGAAAAGCCCTTCAACGTATCATGAAAAAATATAACAAGATCTTTGGTCCAATCAATGACCACGAAGTGATAGATACCAATGTGAAAGCCGAGATAAAAACAACCACGGATGAACCGATATACACAAAATCCTACCCCTACCCTGTGAATCTAAGAGCAGAAGTTGAAAAACAAATAAAAAAGTTATTGGAAGATGGCATCATAAGACCTTCCAAAAGCCCGTACAATTCTCCTCTTTGGATAGTTCCAAAGAAGATGGACGCCTCGGGAGAAAGACAATTCAGAATCGTAATAGATTATAAACGTATCAACGCCATCACGATACCCGACACGTATCCGATTCCGGATATTTCAAACACAATAGCCAGTCTAGGAAAATCGAAGTATTTTACAACCCTTGACCTCACGTTAGGGTTTCACCAAATCAAAATGAAAAACTCAGATATACCAAAAACGGCATTCTCTACGATGAATGGCAAGTATGAATTTACTAGGCTTCCATTCGGTCTAAAGAATGCCTCCGCCATTTTTAAACGGACAATAGATGACGTGTTGCATGAGAAGATAGGGAAGAGTTATTTTGTGTATATAGACGATATTATTATACTTGGAGAAAATGAAGAGAAACACCTCAAAAATATTGAAGCTATATTCGCCAAGCTAGAACAGGCCAATCTCAGGGTTAACTTAGATAAAACGGAGTTCCTAAGAGAAGAGACAGAATTTCTGGGATATCTCATTACACGCGAAGGCATTAAGCCGGACCCCAGAAAAATACAGGCAATAAAAAGAATTCGACCACCAGAAAACCTTAAAGAGCTAGAAGGACTTCTTGGCCTTGCTTCCTTCTACAAAAGAATCATAAAAGACTTTGCAAAAGTAGCAAAGCCCTTGACGAATCTTACGAGGGGAGAGAAGGCTCAAATTAGAGCCAACCAATCAAAAAAAGTTAAGATGGAATTAAACCCCGAGGAACTTAGATCCTTTAACAACTTAAAAGAACTACTAACGTCCTCTGAAATATTAATTTTTCCTGATTTCGACTGGCCAATTATTTTAACAACTGACGCTTCCAATACAGCAATAGGTGCGGTATTATCTCAAGGTGATATCGGAAAAGATAGGCCAATCACTTATGTCTCCAGATTGCTCAGTAAAACTGAAGAGCATTACGCTACGAACGAAAATGATATGCTGGCGATTGTCTGGGCATTAGACAACAAAAGGAACTACTTGTACGGGGCCAAGAAGATCAAGATATTAACTGACCACCAGCCTTTAACATTTACTCTTAGCAGCAGAAATACTAATGCGAAGCTTAAAAGATGGAAGGCGAGAATTGAGGAGTATAATTATGAGCTAGTCTACAAGCCAGGAAAGACGAACTTAGTGGCTGACGCGTTATCAAGATTAAAGACAGAAGTAAACAATTTGACTTCCTCTAGCGCAGCAACAATGCACAGTGCAGAAGAAGATGGCTCAGAATTAATTTCTCACTGCGAAGCACCACTGAATGTATTCAAAAATCAATTAATCTTCAATGTAGGAACTGATATGTGCATTTATGAGGAGCCTCACCCAAATTACCATCGGCATTACATCGGCTTACCAGTATTAAACAAGGAAAACCTTACACAGACACTAAAGGAGAAGCTTAACCCTAATATTCTCAACGGCATCAAAACTCCCGAAGAATACATCCAACTACTGCAGGAGACCTACAAGGAAAACTTTAACAAATACAAAATTCGCATAACACAAAGGGTAGTACAGGACTTGGCAAATGAAAACAACCAATTACGAGTCATCCAAGAGGAACACAGTAGGGCTCATCGAAACCACAAGGAAAATAAAGATCAAATCTTAGAAAAATATTACTTCCCGAGAATGAGTAACCTAATAAAAAAATACACCAGGAAATGTGACATATGCAACTCCAACAAATATGACCGCCATCCTTTAAAGCCAGAATTCCAAGAAACCCCTATTCCTACGTATGCTTCAGAGATTCTGCACATAGACCTTTTCGAAATCGATCACCAAAAATTTATCACTTGCATTGACAAATTTACTAAATTCACGAAATTTTTCCATATCAAAGAAAAATCCGCCTTGTACTTGAGAAGTAAAATAATAAAAGTTCTGCATTAATTTTCGGTACCCAAAATCTTAGTCATGGACAACGAGAGTAGCTTTATAATTGCAAATTACATAAAAACGCTAGGAGTTCAAATATATTTAACACCAATACAAAAAAGCGAGGTCAATGGCACAATTCAAAGAGTCCATTCGACAATAATTGAAATGACTAGGTGCTTGAGGAAAGAATACCCTGATTTCACTACAAAGGAACTGATAAACATCGCAGTTGATCACTACAACAATTCAATACACTCTGTCACTAAGAGGAAGCCAAACGATGTATTTCTGGGCAAATTCCAAAGGATAAATTATAAAAACTTAATTGATTTCCAGGAAAAGATGAACGAAGACTTAACAGAGCTCATCCGCAAAAACCAAAGGAAAAAAATCAGCAGACGAAACCGTAACAGGAGCAAACCCAGGACATATCAAGAAGGAGAAACAGTTTTTGCAGCTATCAAGCGCCGTGACGGAAAGCGAAAGCCTCCATTTACAAAAGAAAAAGTTCTAAGAGATAATCGAGTGACAATTATAACAGAAAATGGGAAAAAGATTCATAAAACTCAGCTTAAAAATATAAACCAGTAACAAATATCTTTTCTTCCCATTTTATGTCAATTATTTTAGGTCATTCTTTTTCGTGTTAAGCACGGAACTGAATAATCTGATTTTAAAGAAATCGCCGCCGGAGTTCCGCAAGGAACTGTCCTTGGGCCTATCTTATTCTTGCTGTACACTCGGGACATACCTCAAACTGAAGGCACTATTGTAGTTACGTTCGCGGACGATACGGCTATTCTAGCAACGGAAGGTTCAATCGAGTCAGCAACCATAAAACTCCAACGAGCCTTGGATAAAATCTGTGAGTGGACAAAAACTTGGCGCATTGTTCTTAACGAGACCAAATCGACGCATGTTAACTTCACTTACAAGAAAATAATCAACCTTCCCGTTTTCATTAACTCGATACAAATACCGCATGCAAACGAAGCTAAATATCTGGAAATGACACTAGACGCGAAACTTAAGTGGAAACCTCACGTTAAAAAGAAACGTGACGAAGTCGAAAATCGACTTAGAGAAATGTATTGGCTAATTGGAAGATATTCCAAACTAAGCGTATATAACAAACTGCTTCTGTATAAGCAAGTGCTTAAACCCGTGTGGACGTACGGTATACAACACTGGGGTTGTACCAAACTAAGCAATAGGAATCTCATACAATCATTGCAAAATAAAATTATAGGAATAATCGTGAACGCTCCCTGGTATATCAGAAACAATGATATCCACAGAGACTTAGGGATAGCTACCGTGGAGGACGAAATAAAAAACTTCGCTCGCAAGCTTCGTATTCGTCTTCATGGCCATTGCAACTGTGCCATACTCCAAACTTGGGATGTGACAAATCTTACGCGCCGACTTCAAAGAACGAAACCGTTCGAATTAGTGCTATAAGACAAAAAGACGCATGTCATGACGGTTTCAGCAGGTGCTTTTATTGGAAATCTACCTGCCTCACGCGAATATAAATCTGAAGCTTAAACTACTTGATAAAGTCAAACTTAGTCGTAGTAAACAAAACGAAGGGAAGGGTGTTTTTAGTCAGTAGAAATCTGACACTACTATGAGTACACGGTCTCATAGTGTCTCATGAAGATTTTCACCTACCCACGAAAAAAAAAAAAAAAAAAAAAAAATTATAGGATTGGTCACAGCCGTTCTGAATATATTCGAATACAACACTCCCTTAATTACAATAAAACAAGGAACCGGAAAAATCATAAATGGTAATTTTAAATTGGTACACGTAATAAACATTACATCGTACGACGAAATCGTCAGCACTCTTTCACCTATAATAGAAAAACGAATAAACAAAACTAGTATACTCAGGCCTCAAATTCTCTATCAACTTCATCTGATCGAGGAGTTATTAGAAAACCTACATAGAAAAACATTAAGGAAAGCTAGATCGATAAACTGGATTGGATCCGCATGGAAGTGGATCGCTGGCTCACCAGATGCCACAGACTGGGACAGTCTTCTAAAAACTCAAAACTTCATAATCGAAAACAATAACAATCAATATCAAATCAACAAACGTATTACTGAGGTAACTCAAGGAATTTTGGACAATTACAACAAGATCATTCAAAAAATCGATAGCACGGGAATGGACCAATATGAACAGATGTTATATAACAAGCTTTCCATAATTAAAAACGAAATCAACGAAATCGTCCTAGCCGTCCAGTTGGCTAAAAAAGGAATCATCAACACAAACCTTTTGAGCACAGCGGAAATTCAGAAGATACTTGCGCAGATAGAAACCCTTCCTTACAGTAACGAGGTTGAAGCTATTGAGTATGCAGAACCAATAGTACTACAGAAAAACTCAACTTTACTATACGCTTTAGCACTACCAAAAACAAAAACAAAGGAATTTAATCATCTTCTAATCAGATCAACAGTGAAAGATAATAAAAGGATATATCTGAAAACTAATGAACTACTTGTAAATCATGACGAACAGTATGGAATTAAGGAACGTTGCACTAAAATCCGTGACGTAGTAGTATGTCGAGACAACCAACTTCAGAAACTACCTTCAGACCATTGTATCAGTCAGCTGTTAAAAGGAATGAGTGCCAGATGTGATCACCAGTTCTGCAGGAAGGAGTTCATCGAACTCATCAACGATAACACCGTCTTTTTGACCGATTTCTACGGAATCCTAAAACATCAGAACAATGACTCCATCGCTATCAACGATCAAGAATATTCCAACGAAGAAGTCACCATGTACCAGATATTACCGCCGATCCTTCGGGCTAACCTGGCAGTTAAAGACATAAAATTAGATCTTGAATATTTACATAGTTTACACCTAGATAACATTAAAAAGTTGCATACATTTTCTCTAATTAATCACGTTTCAATAGTTTCAGATGTTATCATCTTTGTTTTTATTATTATCATTATAATCTCGCTTATTAAATATAGACATAAGAAGGAAGAAAACCAGTTCCAAATAAAGCAGTCAGCAGCACTACCACGGGTGAATGACCCTTTGCCGCAACCCATCAAACTCAACTTCTGATCCACGGGCCGTGGACTTTAAAGGAGGGAAGAGTTATCAACCTCAAAATATACTTAATCAGCACACGCGCCGATTATGGAATGCAGTTGCAGTGGATATGGGTCATATATCCGTTTGGCGTTTCCATCAAGAATGCTGACGCTGTGGGACTGAAGTAAAATATGCTTTCCCATAAAGTATAGAAATATGAAGTTATAAATAGCACTGTAAGAATAATTGTACCTTAGGTTTAAGTCGGCAATAAAACAAGCGAGACACTTGTCTCAAAAAAAGTATTTTTTTATTAATTAAATTAACGTAAGTTATTGACTTGCCCCGTGCCCGGCGAGAATATTGCCGCCAAACTGAGCAAATTGCCTTGCTTCCGTTACCAATCTGTTTTAAAAATTTAACAAATTCTAATTCATGTAGTAAAGCCCTCATCTTTTGAGTTAAAGTGACATGATAAAATGTAGCAAACTCATTCCAACATGTAACGCAGTTTTCAAGTAATGTTGCACGTGATCCATGTGAAACAACCGCTGAAATTTGTCGAAAACCAACGCACAAAACAATAGTTTTACCTCCAAATGGTTTATCTTAAATACTATAAAAGCAAAGTCGATTTTCCTTGCAAACACCGTTTCACGAAAACTACTGGATGTAGGTATTTGAAATTTTGCACAGTTATTCCTTATTTTGCCTAGATGCGAGATAAGAAGGGATTTTCCGAAATTCAAGGTCTAAGTGGCATAAAGGGGGTTGAGATCGAATTTTCCATCTGTAAATATTGATTCCACAGCCGTAGCTCAGTACTGTCTCTCCGGATTAAAAAAATAAAATATAGGCGAATTTAGTAAATTCGCCGCTGATTCATTTAAGGTGTAAATCATCCTTCTGCATTGTCCTGAAGCTGAGCGATGCTAAAAACATTTAATCAATTCATCGCCCACAATTTTCCTTCAGTGGAGACCACGGCCAGCAGTCATGCAGCATTGGCTATCGTTGCAATAGTATGTGTGTGTGAGTATATGGGCACACTATCCCATGATTATGTTTTGATCTTCAGTGTGCGATCTCTTCTAGAGTTAAAATTGGAAAAAATAAAAACATCAGTGCCAAATCTAAGATGTTGTAAATTTTATTAATTAAGATATCCATGTGCTGTCAAAACTTCATGCAATTAAGAGACTTGGGAATATACGCGTAGGTACATATGTACATGTATATGCATGTGTAGACATAGAACTATTGCAATATTTTTCAATTTTGCTATATGAGATGTTGTTAATCGTTAGATTTGTCTACATTTTAAAATGATTTAATGGATTTAAATTTAATTGTGTGTTGTGAGCGGGTTTGTGTGTGCTCTGGTGGCGATTCCCATGGTGGAAGTTATGTTTGAGCTTATTTTTGGTATTGTATTCAGCTCAACCACCACATCCGGGCGAAACGCATAGTTTTTGGAGTAAAAAGGCCACAAATTCAGGCCGCCGCAACAAATTCAAAAAGTTTAAATTTTAACTAGTAATAGTTGATAGGGGGGGCCCTGGCGTAAGTGGATAGTGTGTCGGATCACTGCGCGTAGGGTTCCAAGTCCGAATCCCAGAAAACACCAACAAGTTTTTTCACGATCCCACCGCCGAACGTCTGACAAGCATCCGAGAGTATTGTTGTCTCGAAAAACTTACTTACTTAGGTGGCGCTACAGTTCGGGGTGAACCTGGGCCTCAACCAACAAACCTCTCCATTTAGCTCGGTCTTTAGCTAGTTGCCTCCAGTTGCGCACTCCAAGTTGGTCGAGGTCGCCTTGAACTTGTGCGCGCCACCTACGGCGATGATCCCCTCTACTGCGTCGTCCTTCGGGGTTAGATTCGAAGACTCTGTGGGCCGGAGCGTTGGTGTCCATTCGCTCTACATGTCCTAGCCATCTCAGACGTCCAACACGCAGTTTTTTGACTAGGTCGATGTCGCTGTACAGCTCGTATAGTTCGTGATTGAATCTTCTCCTCCAAAACCCGTCAACGCAAACGGGACCGAAAATCTTACGAAGAATTTTTCTCTCGAAGCGACCAAGGATATCTTCATCCTCTTTTAATAAAGTCCATGTTTCAGCGCCGTAAACCAGGACTGGGATGATCAAGGTCTTATATAGAGTCTCCTTAGTTGTTCGAAATAGGGATTTACTGTTGAATTGCCTTATAAGCCCAAAAAAACAGCGATTGGCAAGAGTTATTCTTCGATTGATTTGTGCACTGATTTTGTTTGTTGAATTTATAGCAGAGCCAAGGTAGACAAAGTCCCTTACTACCTCGAAGTTATAGCTGCCCACGGTTACGCTTTGTCCAATTCGTCGGTGTTGGTTTTCCCTTCTTGTTGACAGCATATACTTGGTTTTGCCCTCATTTATCGCTAAACCCATTTTGGCTGCTTCCGCCTCAATGCTTGCAAACGCACCGGTGACAGCCCGCTGAGTTCTTCCGATAATGTCTATATTGTCGGCGTATGCAAGCAGTTGTACAGACTTGTAATAGATTGTGTCTCCGGTGTTGGCTTGTGAGTTCCGCACAATCCGTTCAAGTATAATATTGAAGAAGTCACATGACAGCGCGTCACCTTGTCTAAAGCCTTTTTTGACATCAAAGGTCTCAGTGAGGTCATTACCGACCTTGATGGAGCAGCGAGCGTTCTCCATCGTCAGCCTGCACAGACGGACAAGTTTGGCAGAGATGTCAAAACTAGACATGGCTCTATAAAGCTCTTCTCTATAGATGCTGTCATAGGCGGCCTTGAAATCGATAAAGAGATGATGAGTATCGATTTGGAATTATTGGGTTTTCTCCAGGATCTGCCGAAGTGTGAAGATTTGATCGATGGTAGACTTTCCTGGCCTGAAACCGCACTGATAGGGTCCAATCAGGCTGTTGATAAAAGGTTTCAGTCGTTCACACAATATCGCAGAAAAGATCTTGTATGCGATGTTGAGGAGACTGATGCCTCTATAATTGGCGCAGTTGAGGGGGTCTCCTTTCTTGTGGATCGGGCAAACGATGCTGAGATTCCATTCATCAGGCATACACTCGGCTGACCAAATATTAGAAATGAGTTGGTGTATGCACTCTACCAATTCATCCCCTGCTGCCTTGAAGAGTTCGGCCGGTAAGCCGTTAGGTCCAGCAGCCTTGTTGGATTTGAGCTTGGATATTGCTATTGTTACGGTAAATTTTTACCGCAACAAGAAACGCCCTGTGCATCCTTTACTCCCCCTTCTTTTTCACCTTGTTCCTGCAACATTCTGGGAAAGTGGAGGGCAGCCATGGGTCCATCAGCCATAGGCCCATTTCCCCAGCATCTTGCAAGAACAACCATTTAGGTATCTCCAGATGACCCGAAGAAACGGACGGTTCTTCTAGCGGGAAGGAGGCGAGCGACCAGCGTATGACGACCGAAAGAGTGGGCGGACCGCCCGGACGAATTTCCCACACACACACACACGTAAAGAGACGAACCGGCACGAGGTACAACACAAATACAATCATCGACCTAGACGGAGGTCACATTATAAACACAACATACTCAACTCGAAAAAACAAAACATCACAACTGCGATGCACCTGCGAGAGGAGGGGACGTGGCGTCCCAGACTTAAACTCAACAACAGCGTGTACGCATCACACATCACCAACATGACCAAAACGCATTGAACATCAACAACGGACGAATCAACAACACGTATCATCGGAGAGGGCGAGGAGCGCAGATCGTCAACAATTCTACACACATACAACACCAACATCATAACACCCAATGCGTATACTGTAACACAACATCAACAACAACATCGACAACATGAACACATCAAACACATTAAAACATCGACAAGAGACAAGAAGCTGCCCATAGCCTGAGGAAGGTCCAGACCGGACCCATCAATGGCCGAGAGCCCACCCTAACCCTTGAGTCTATGTGTGGAGTGGCACGTTAAGGGCTCGTCCCTAGTCCCCAAATCTGCGCGGAATTTTACCGGGTAGATTAGATTAATCGCGTAATTAAAATCGTACTCCTTGTTTTATCTTCTTCCAGTAGTATAATTTTGCTGAGCGCAGAATGGCGTTTTAGGGCCTGTCCTGTAGCTAGCCAGGTCACTTCATTCCTTCTTTTAGTATTGGTGGGAGGAAACCCACGGTAGTAAATTTTAATTGCTAATCTTCTTTCACTATGTCGATTTTCACAAATTGTTTAAAGAAACAGAGCGGATGGGGAAGAAAAGCCAAGTCGGGCGAATTCGAGCCAGCGGAATGTGGGTGAGAATTGAGAGCGGAATAGCGGCGGTTCAAGAGCGGTTGCATACTTACGCGAATAAGCGGAGTAATGCACAGCAAGCTGCTCTTGAGACCAATAGCTGAATGTGCGGGGATTCATGTATGTGTACGTGAAAGGCTCGAAGCTAGGCCTAGTATTCAGCGGGAGACCACTTCTTGGTTGACCATCAAAGTTAGCAGAAGCTTTCTGAGTTAGAGGATTTGTTTTTTTTTTTTTTACGTTAGAAAAGAAAGCGAACAAAGAGTGGAAATAGATATAGTGACAGTCAGTGAAGTGGTTGAAAAAAAAGGAAATTTAAAAACAAGGAGTGAAGGAAGTGACCAGGAGGAACAGGACGAGGACAAGAGGAGTTAATTTTTTTGGAAGAAGATCGGTAGCCAGAGCGGGGCACCGATTAGGAAGAGCCTAAAACAAGGAAACTCAGGATAAACAGATAAGTTTGAGTTTCATTTTAGATTGTGTTTTTTTGTTAAAAATTGCGCGCGTTTCGATTAGGAATTATTTTCAATTTTGGCGTAACCCGGTAGGATTCGGTCCCGTTTAAATTTCCCGGTGAAAGCGGGACTCGCGACCCGTAACTTTTCGGATTGAGTTGTTCGGGACTGGCCGTAACGGGCTACTCCTACGGCGATAATTTTCTTTTTGCGTTGGGATCCTTTTTCCTCCCTGAGGTTTTTTCCTGATCCCAGTAATTTCGTAATCCAATCTTTTGTTTCTTCCCTTTATCTTTTTTCTTTTAATAAATCGCTCGCTCCAAAGGAGTGATTATAACGTAGTTCGAAATTGCTTTTGTTTTTTTTATTTCTTGTGAACAAATATTTTCAGCACCCATCATACACCCCCCATAGGTTTCGAAATCTCCCTCCGGAAAAGATTTCGTGGCGAAATACTTTTCGGTACAACTATAATAATTTTTCTTTTACCCTTTTCTTTACGCGCATCTCTAGATTTTTTAAATCGAACCACCCTAGCTGAGCAGCCGGTGAGCGACAGCATTAAAGTGCTGTGTGTTGTTGCACTTTTTTTTTCGCCCTTTTTGCCATTTCGTTTTCCGATCGCAAAAGTGATCGGTCGTGTCCTTTTTTTGCGTTTGTTTTTTTTTTTTTTTTTTTCTTCTTCTTTAATTAAGTGTAGCAAGTCGGCTACTTTGGTTTCAATTGACCCGCGGTTTAATTCTCCCTCCCCCTGAAAAAAGTGCAACAAATTGGCGCCCAACGTGAGGCCAGTCCGTCCAAAAATTGTCTTCTCCTCTGGATGCCATAGCATTTGCTTCGGTGATTGCTTTTTAGAAACAATCGGTGGTCTTGCATAATACTGCTGAAACGCATCAATCGATTCCTCGGCTACTGTAGGCATTTTAAGGGTGTCCTTTTGGTAATCCCTTAAAATGTAGTCAAACTCGATCAATTTTGTTTTCTAAGCACACAGTACACCGATTCCTTTTATTTGTTTTCCACAAAAGACAAACGCTAACCACATTACGGAGGCCTAGGCGGAGTCTCGCCCCGCATCTTTTCACGAGAATTCAACTTAATTTTCAGATTATTAGTGATCTCCTCACTTCGTTTTGGTCAGGTAGACGGAAATTTTCACTATCATCGTCTATGTTGAATTGTTCATTCTGCTTGACAGCGGGATGTTGGTCTTCGTCGCCGTTATACAGTCTGTAGAAGTAGTTTTTCCATATTCTCAGCACCGACTGTGATTCTACTACGAAGTTTCCATTTTTATCTCTACAGGTTTCTGTACGGGTATTACTTCTCTGACACGTTCTTTTTACCTTTTGGTAAAACTTCCGTACATTGTTCCTGGAGTATAAACTCTCGATATTCTCAAACGCGCGCTTCTCATGCTCTTTCTTCTTCTTTTGGAGAAGCCGATGTTCTTCCCGTCTCTTTTGCTCGTAGAGCTCACGAGCAGCTCTCGTCTTCCTTTGCAGCGCCGCTTTGTATGCCTCTTGTTTTGCTGCATGCACTCGCCGGCATTCTTCGTCAGCTAATGAAATATCTTGAATCACGAAAGCTCCTCAATGACCGACAGTATGGCTTTCGTGGCAACAGGTCCACTGGTGATTTGATGTCATATCTCACCGATAAGTGGAACCAATCTCTGCACCACTCCGGTGAAAGTAAGATTATTGCTCTTGATATTTCAAAAGCATTTGACAGAGTTTGGCATCAAGCTCTTTTGTCGAAAATGCGTGCATTTGGGATCGATGATACTCTTCTTCTATGGATTAGAAACTACCTTTCGGGCCGTTCAATTCAAGTTTTTTTGGACGGCTTCAAGTCCGAATCTCACCAAATAAATGCTGGTGTCCCCCAAGGCTCTGTTTTGTCTCCGACTCTCTTTCTCATTTTCATAAACGATCTTCTGTCTGCAACTTCTAATCCAATCCATTCCTTCGCTGATGACAGCACCCTCAGTTTTTCATATTCGTTCCCAAACTCACGACCCTGCTCTTCGGCCGTGGACGAAGAACGACAACGTATGTTAAACACATTAAATTCCGACCTTGACAGCATATTTAAATGGGGCTTAACCAATAGAGTGGAATTTAATGCTTCCAAGACTCAATGCTGTCTTCTGTCATTAAAGCGAAACGCTACGCATCAGCCATTATCCATGAATGGCACTTGCATTGTAGAAACCGAAAAACTTTCCATTCTCGGTATGTGTGTCAACAACAAACTCTGTTGGAACGACCATGTATTCGAAATCGCTAAGAATGCAGCGAAATGTTTAGGTTTCCTAAAGCGGTGTAAGAAATATGTCACCCCCTCTGATTTGGCTTCAATTTATAAGGCGTACATTCGCCCTAAGTTAGAGTATAACGCTCACATCTGGTCTGGTGCACCAAAAACCATATTGCACTTGCTAGATAGGATTCAAAAACGCGCGATAAGACTCATAGGAGACACGAATATTACAAGCAATTTTGCGTCGCTCGAACACCGTCGTAATGTCTCCTGCCTATCCCTGTTTTATCGATATTTCCACAGAAATTGCTCAGTTGAGATAGCCAATAGCATTCCTCCCCTTCTTCATTTTAACCGCAATACTCGCCATGCCTCGAATGCTCATCAGTTTACCCTTAAGCCTATCTTCGGACGTACCGTGAAATTTAGAGATTCTTTTATGAGCCGCACAACACGTTTGTGGAATGCTCTCCCCGAGTCTGCTTTTCCTCTCCATTATAACCTACAGTCATTTAAGACCAATGTTCATCGGTGCCTCGTTTCCCCCTAACCCCTCTTCCTTAACGCTCACGCTATGTATAATGCATAAAAAGGGTTGTCATAACCCCTTTAGCGCGAGTAAATTATAAAAAAAAAAAAAAAAAACCAGGGGTTTCGCGGTGGTGGGCGAGCGAGACCCAGCACATCAGTCGCGGCGTCTCTGATGGCATGTTGGCAGCGTTGCCACTGGTCTTTGGTACTTGATGCTGGCGGCAAAGGGGTGATTGAGAGATTTCGGGATACGCGTTCAGCGAAGAGTCTGGCGGTCTCTTGCGATTGTAGCTTTTCGACGTTAAATTTTCTCACAGTAATTCTTCTTTGTTGCTCAGATTGGGATATCCGCATTCGTACCTTGGCTACAACAAGGTAATGATCCGAGTCTATGTTGGCCGCTCGGAAGATCCGGACATCCAGAATACTGGAGACATGCCTTGCGTCGATCGCAATATGATCCATTTGGTAGATCGTTACATGATCATTAGACCGCCATGTCTGCTTATGAATATCGAGATGAGGAAACCATGTGCTTGCTATGGTGGCATTTCGCTCCACAGCGAAATCAATTAGCCTTAGTCCGTTATCAGACGTGGTGTCGTGTAGTCTATGCTTACCGACTGCCCTACCAAAGACGTCCTCCTTTCCTATTTTGGCGTTTAAATCGCCCAATACGATTTTAACGTCGTATTTAGGACATTGCTCGTATGTTTTGTCGAGGAGCTCGTAGAAACACCCTTTGGTGGCAGAAGGACCCTGCCTGCCCTCTTCCGTGGGGGCATGAACACATATTAGGCTTATGTTAGCAAATTTAGCCTTGATCCGGATGGTCATAATACGCTCGCTAACGTGTCGGAAGCTTAAGACTTCTTGCCTAAGTCTGCCGCGTATGACAAATCCGCATCCGAATAAGCGTTGCCTGTTACCTCTGTAGCAATCACCGTAGTAGATGTCACAGTTTTTCATCCTCTTTTTGCCCGGCCCATCCCATCGCACTTCCTGGATGGCGGTAATATCTGCTTTATAGCAGTCTAGGGCCTCTGCTAGTTGTTCGGCTGCACGTGGTCTGTAAAGGGACAGAACATTCCACGTACAGATCCGAAGGTCGTTGTCCTTATTTCGTTTGCTGGGGTCGTCATTAGTTGGGTCATCCTTATCCGAGGCTTTTGGTTGTTTCGGAACCATGAGTTTTTTACGTGGTAGGGAAGTTACCCCGACGGCACAACCACCAACATGGAGGGCCAGTTCCTTAATTATTCCCCTAGGACAAGGGGCCGGGTACACCGGTGCCAGTAGTCCACTACGGGAGTATGAGCGCTGCCGTTGGCCCATTAAGGGCTCCTCCGCCACCATCTCTATTCCAATGTCCTGACCAACATTGGAAATTCCTTACCGACCTGTGATCCGAATACGTCGAAGTAGCTCGCGCAAGGTATTCACTAAGTTCAACCTAACTGGAACTATAGACGCCACCGTTGACTCCGTCTAGGGAATTCGTCCGCTGCCGCCTGGAACAGGAAGAAGTGCTCTAGTGGAAAAGCACTCTTCCCCCCCTCTCTCATCTGCTGCCGCCAAGAATCCGCCAAACGGGGTTGGTTACCCATTTCTTGAATTAAGGTACTAGGCACCCGGCTGTTACCGCGTGGAGGTTGAGAGTAGGAGTTGGTAGGCCTCAGCTGAGTGAAAACGCTTGTGTTTTTATAAGATCGCATGCACTACCGTTTGACAACCAGGTCCCTTAGATTCGTGAGAAAAATATAACGTACACAACATGAGTGGTTGCGAGAAGCTAGGCCCTGGCACTTAAAGAGCTGTTGCACCAAATATTTATTTCTTTTAATTAATAGTTGATATGTAAACAAACTTTGTGATTCAATTTATGAAATGTTAATTATGATTGTTGAAGCAATTATCGCTTGAGGTCCAAGTAGAGTCTCTCTAGTGCTTTCTACGGACACCCCGATGGTGTGCCTTTATTTTAAACGCCCGCTAAACAAAATTGTTAGTTTTCTTTGTTCATCCTTTTTGTCTATACAAAAAAGTTTCCGTTATTCTCTAATTTTACCACAATCAGTTTAATAATTGATTATATTTATAGTACAATATTTAATTTCCATGTTTAAACGGATAACGTTTGAAATAAGTTATAAACAAATTTTTTTTTTTTTTTGGGCACAGTAAATTCGCTTTTGGAACTGCTGCAGACACACTGAAAGATGACTTGAGACAGTCCCCCGTCTACGATCGAGTATTCGAAAAAAAAAAAAAACTCGTGACTCATTATTTGGATATCGTTTGTAACGGAATAGGGTCAGCCGGTTGCACGCCACAAGAAAATGAACGGGGCACCTAGAGTACCGCACTTAACGGCACGACCACCACGATGGCTATTGCATGCAACCCGCACCGACCTAAACCTTCCGCCCCTCAAGCCACCCTTATGACTCCAGGCCACAGGACTCCTAGAGCCAGTCCGGGCAACAGGGACGGAAGGGTGTCCGAGCCTCCACAGCTGTAGGCATGCTTGCTCCCGCCAGAAACTAGCTCGTCGGATTGGGGGGGGATCTTGCTGCTTGGACTGCGGATGGATGTTACGTATTCCATGCCTAAGACTAGATGATGTTGTCTGTAAAAGAGAGATGAGGGACCCGAAATGCCTTGAAGTTTTTTCCCGAGCACGTCTTCCAACGTACGCCTTCACATGGGGAGGGGAGAGCTAGAGGTGTTGGGTGTCTCCAGGAGTGTACCCACCCCTGCGTCGCACCGAATCCGGTTCCGAGAAACGGACCCGATACAACGCTTCCTTGGCTGCCATGTTCTCCGGGTTTTATGGCAGCCCCTACCCTAATTCCTACGAACGTAAAAGAAAACTTACGCTGTCATTATCTAGTTATCCTTCCTCACCGACTGGCGGTTGCTGACCTCACCAACCACATCTCCCTTGGGGGGCACCTACTGGTAAAACATCCTGAAAACTAGACTACTATTGCTGTAAAGAACTGCCTTCCCTGTGTGTATGCCGCGACAAATGGACCAAAGTAAGGAATAGTCATGAAATGTTTACTTCACTTTTTATAAACTTTATTATAAATTTAATAAAAAAAAATTTATATAAACGAAATTGAGGTTGGAGTCGTGACCCCTAATCAAAAAAAAAATACATAGCATATTTACTTTAAATCTTAAATCTATGTTATATCCTCAGAAAAGTATCTTGCCGTATCTAATCATAATCCAAATGTACAATGTGATTATATAAGAAAAATTATTATTAATTTTTAACCGGTAAATGTAGTAGCTCGCCGGGGGCAAGCAAAAATCAAGACTAATTGAAAATGTTGCATATATCCTAGCGCACTCAATTAAAGTTCAATAATAAAATATTATTATTTTTTTTTGTATTTAATTCGATTTCCCACATACGCCGGTCAAGATCAAAGAAAATAAAAAAAAATAAGAACTGCCGAAACTCCGATCTAATTAATCGCGTAAGCTCGTTCACCCACCAAATAGGTAATGCCATTGAAATAAAAAAAATGCTACCAATCTATAAAAAAAAACTTACCCCGTTTTGAGGACGTTGTCAGGATGGTGTGCACAGCATCTCTGGTGACGAAGGTAAATCTATAAGAAAATTAGGGACAAATATCGCGACGATCACAAGCGGAACGAACTTTCGGATACCATAGACCCCGGCAAACTTCATATACTCTATTTCAAATTTGACACCATTATAAATTATACCAACACTTATATTGGTAGATACTTCTATATATACATATTTTATTCTATTATTATTTCCTTTTTCCAAACATTTTTTTTTTCTTATTATAAACACATCTCTTTTCCTTTACTATCTTAGGGGCTCTTCAAGGGTAGAAAGAAATACTCATGCAACAAATTAAAGTCTGAACCGGAACCTGAATAAGTGTGGGGGGGGGGGTGAGGGCTGACGCTCTTCCAGTCAGGGGCTTTCTGGGGCTTTGAGCTGGTGATGGGATGCTGCTGGCGATGTTATAGATGGGTCGAGTGTTCCACGGTGTCGCAGCGAGTGGCGCGCGGCGTAAATTTGGTGGTCGTAGGTGGCCTGCTTTAGGTGGCGGTAATTTGAGCGATGGTGGGTGGGTAAGTCTAGGGGTGCACTGGAGTGGTGGTTTACGGGGCGGTGTTTAGCGTGGGCTTAGGGCGGGCGTACAGACTGCGCGTGGGGTGGTTTCTTTTTTTTTTGTTTATATGTTTTTTTTTTTTTTTGCACTTTTCACTCCAAGAGAGGGGGGTCACCCTTTCGTTTTTAGTTGGATTTTTTTATTTATTTTCATTTTATTTTTTTCGTATGGCGTGTGTAAAGACAGCACTGGGGAGCAGGGTTTTGCACTTGCCACTTCACGAGGGGGATGGTCAGTAAAATTTTAGGTTTTTTTTTTTTTCTATATGATAGGGTATGCAAAGACAGCACTGGGGGAGAGGTTTTGCACTTTTCACTGCACTAGTTACTTGTGCCCGCTTTCCAGGGCTTGTCACCGTTTTAGTTTTCTTTTCTTTTTTTTGTTTATTTCTTTAAGGGTTTTACTTTTTTAGGCATGTCAAAGAGTTGTCCGCACACACTTTTCCCCGGCTCGTGCTCACATCGGGCTTTCCGAACCGTATTCACCGACGACGACCGACTCACTTCTCCAATCCGCGTATCAACCAGAAAAAAAGAGCGGTTGTCTGCCAGTTCGGTCTTTTATAGGGGATCTGCGATATCGGAGGCGTCACTCACACATTGCTCGCAGTGGATGGCGTGACACTTCCGCTTGTCCTGTATCTGGCTGGATTTAATTGGGAAAAGCCTGTATGGGGCATCAAAATTTTCTAAGGAATTTTCGGAAAATACATGTGAGCCAGCCATAATTTTCCCAATAAGAATCTGCGAGATAGGACTCCCGGAAGTCCTCCATACTAGGACGCCAAGAAAATTTGCGGAGGTGTGAGTATTTCTCCGCGCCTTTTATGTTTGGATGTTTTAATAACTCTTGGTAGACCTTGGTTGTTCGAGCTCTTAAGCCTTGAGTAATAAGAAGGCTCGATGGTAAGCCGACCTCAACGTATTTCTTTTTTTCTCCATCGATCGTGGGTTCTAATCCTGTACGGGATCATTTCTTTTTCTTTTCTTTTTTTTTTTGTAAAGATGTTGCTGTTTATTTATTTATTCTTTTTTTTTTTTTTTTTTCTATTACTTCCTTTTTTTATATAGTGTCAACCCATTTTGCCAATGCCTCTCCCTACGCCACACAGTGACAACACTGAGTTGCACCTTGCCACATGTTGCATGTTCCGATGGTAGTGGGTGTGTTATACTTGGTTTCGTAGAAGGTTATCTCGTAAGTGCAGGTCGCATATCGTCGATGGTACAACCTTAGCTTATCCTTGACGACACCCACCAAAAAAAAACTGATAAAAAATATAGGGTGTACAACGCCACAGCCGATCTCACCACCTGCTCCGAACTGTTCCCAGTTCTAAACAATTCATCTTGGCTCTGAACCCCAGAAAATGAAACCACCTATATTCAAACTGTGCTACTACTGATATACGATCAAAGATGTTCAAAAGGCATGAAACAAGGGTTCCCTACACGTTTTCTCAGTTAACGAAAATTCAAATAGTTGCAAACATGTTCACATTTTCCTTTTTGACCTGCTATCGAGTACTAAATCGGCCACTGTCTTATCGTTTGCAGTGTGATCTAGAATATCTTGAAGGCTTGATTCAGCCAAAGTTTCCGTAACATTCTAGACTCTGGCGCATAGATCAGACTGAATTTGAGTGATAGCTCGGGTTATGTTGACTGTTGATGTTGACAATGTTGCTTGGCGCTGTAACTTCCCATGGTGATTTGTCTTTAGTGCCTGAAAAATAAAAAAACAGGAAAATTATCAACAGATAGAACAATATGGTCGCCATGAACTGTCAAAATCTACCCGTCCCTATTGAAAAACCCTTTATATCTTTATAAAAAAAATGAATACATTAGAAATTAGATTTATGACCGGCAAATCGATGATTTCTGCTCACTGTGCGACGTTTTAGCTTTACGCGATCACGAGATATACTGCCTGTAAAGAATGCGTAAAACCTGAAACAGACGTGCATCGAAATCCGTTCAGCAAAATTTAAAAAAAATGGCTTTACACGTAAGAGGACACATGTGCTTACTGCACGGCCATGCATTGATACAAGTTGTCTCTATTTCTAATTTTAATGCAAACGTAATGTAGTAAAACAGCAAAATAGTACAATTTGGTACAATTTTCATGTTTTTTGTAAGTGAGAATGACAACAAAACTAATGCGATGAAATGCCAAAAATTTACTGCACGTCTGTTTCATATGTGTTGGTGCATGAATCAATGCATGCAGTTTTGCTACACATCTGTTCTAGGCTTGACCCAATATTTCCATCTCTTTCGCACGCGCCTGCCACGCCCGTAGATTGCGTCCGCAATGGCCTCGCTAGGTAGAATCTTAAATGTACGAGTATACTTACTTACTTACTTAGATGGCGCTACAGTCCGGGGTGGACCTGGGCCTCAACCAACAAACCTCTCCAGCCAGCATGGTTACGAGCCAGCTGCCTCCAGTTGCGCACGCCAAGTTGGTTGAGGTCCCCCTCCACTTGTTTGCGCCACCTACCGCGAGGTAGTCCTCTACTGCGTCGTCCATCCGGGGTGGATTCGAAGACTTTCTTAGAGGGAACGTTGGGATCCATCCGCTCTAAATGACCCAGCCATCTTAGTCGCTGTATGTGAACTCTTCTGGCTAAGTCGATTTCCTTGTACAGGCCGTATAGTTCGGCATTGTACCTTCTCCTCCACTCACCGTCTATGCAGACGGGACCAAAGATCGCTCGAAGAACTTTTCTCTCGAAATAACCAAGGGCATCCTCATCCGGTTTTGTCAAAGCCCATGCTTCTGCGCCATACAGAAGGACTGGGATAATTAGTGTCTTATAGAGAGTTACCTTAGCAGTTTGAGATAGAGCTTTGCTACTCAATTGCCGTTTTAGCCCAAAGAAACAACGATTGGCAAGAGTAATTCTCCGTGTGATCTCCCTATTGATGTCATTTGCGGAGCTGACCATAGAGCCTACGTAGACAAAATCCTTTACTACCTCAAAATTGTATCTGTCTATTGTGGCGTTCTGTCCAAGACGCCGATGTTGGGTGTCCTTTTTTGTAGACAGCATATATTTTGTTTTGCTTTCATTGACCGCTAGACCCATCTTTGCTGCCTCGTTCTCAATACTCGTAAATGCCCCATTGACTGCCCGCTGAGTTCTTCCGATTATGTCAATGTCATCGGCATAAGCGAGTAGTTGTACAGACTTGTAAAAGATTGTACCTCCGGGTTGGCTTGTGAGTTTCGTACAATTCTCTCAAGTACTATGTTAAAGAGATCGCATGATAGCGCGTCGCCTTGTCTAAGACCTTTCCTGACATCGAACGGTTCGGTGATGTTCTTACCGACTTTGATGGAGCAGCGAGAGTTCTCCATCGTCATTCTGCACAAACGGACGAGCTTGGCAGGGATGCCAAGACTAGACATGGCTCTGTATAACTCGTCTCTATACACGCTATCATAGGCAACTTTGAAATCGATGAAGAGGTGGTGCGTATCGATTTTATATTCATGGGTTTTTTCCAAGATCTGCCGTAGTGTGAATATTTGGTCAATGGTGGACTTTCCAGGCCTGAAACCGCACTGATAAGGACCTATCAGGTTGTTGACGATCGGTTTTAGGCGTTCACATAGTACGGCAGACAGGATCTTATATGCGATATTTAGGAGACTTATACCTCTGTAGTTGGCGCAGTTCAGGGGGTCTCCTTTCTTCAGGATCGGGCAAATGATGCTGAGGTTCCATTCATCGGGCATACTTTCGTCCGACGAGATTTTACAGATGAGCTGGTGCATGCTCCTTACGAACTCATCTCCTCCTGCCTTGAAAGGTTCAGCGGCAAGGCCGTCGGCTCCGGTAGCTTTGTTGGATTTGAGTTTAGATATCGCTATCCTCACTTCATTCTGATCGGGTTGACGGGAATTTTGACTGTCATCGTCACTGTTGAATAGCTCATTCTGCCTGACAGCGGAATATTGATCATCATCGCCGTTTAACAGTCTGCAAAAGTGTTCCTTCCATATCTTCAGCACCGACTGCGATTCTACTACTATGTTGCCATTTTCGTCCCTGCAGGCTTCTGTTCTGACTTTGAAACCCTGGCATGTTTTTTTTACCCTTTGGTAAAATTTTCGAACATTATTCCTGCAATAAAGCCTCTCAATCTCCTCGATCGAGTGCTTCTCATGCTCTTTTTTCTTCTTTCTGAGAAGTCGATGTTCCTCTTTTCTCCTGCGCACGCAGAGCTCGTAAGCAGCTCTAGTCCTTCTATGCAGCGCCGCTTTATACGCCTCTTGTTTTGCTGCATGTGCTTGCCGGCATTCCTCATCAGACCAGGGGTTTCGTTGTGGTGGGCGAGAGAAACCCAGTACATCAGAGGCGGCATCTCTGATGGCTTTTTGGCAACGCTGCCACTGGTCTTCCGCATTTGCTGCTGGCGGCATAGAACTTAGATTGAAATTAGAAGAAACACGATCGGCAAAGGTTCTGGCGGTCTCTTGCGATTGTAGCTTTTCGACGTCAAATTTCCTCACAGCATTTCGTTGATTTCGCTCCATTGTGGATATCCGCAACCGTACCTTGGCTACAACTAGGTAGTGATCCGAGTCCACGTTGGCTCCTCGGAAAGTCCGGACACCCAGAATACTGGAAGAGTGCCTTGCGTCGATCGCAATGTGATCGATTTGGTTGACAGTTTTTCGATCAAAGGAGACCCATGTTCCTTTGTGAATATCGAGACGTGGGAACCGCGTACTAGCTACGACAAAGTTTCGCCCCGCCGCAAAGTCGATTAGCCTGAGTCCGTTGCCGGATGTGTTGTCGTGCAGGCTGTGCTTTCCGACCACGCTACTAAAGACTTCCTCTCTTCCTAGCTTTGCGTTAAAGTCGCCTAGGATAATTTTAACGTCGTAGCTAGGGCATTGCTCATACGTCTTGTCCAAGAGCTGGTAGATGTCATCCTTTGTCGCGTCGTCCTTCTCCTCATGAGGGGCGTGAACGCATATTAGGCAAATGTTGGCAGATTTAGCCTTGATACGGATAGTCATGAGGCGCTCGTTCACATGTCGGAAACTCAAGACTTCTTGCCTAAGTCTGCCTCGAATGACAAATCCGCACCCGAATAGACGCTGTCCTTTTTGTCTGCAGCAATCGCCGTAGTAGATGTCGCAGTTTTTTATACTCCTTTTGCCCGGCCCATCCCATCGCACTTCTTGGATGGCGGTAATATCTGCTTTGAGACACTCTAGGGCCTCCGCAAGTTGTTCGGCTGCACGTGGTTTGAAGAGGGACCTAACGTTCCATGTGCAGACACGAAGATCATTGTCATTTTTACGTTTGCATGGGTCGTCAACTGTAAGATCATCCGTATCCGAGGCTGTTGGTTGCTTCGTAACCAAAGGTTTTTTACGTGGTAGGGAAGTTAACCCGACGGCACAACCCCCAACCTGGAGGGCCAGATCCTTTTTTTTGTACCCCTAGGACAAGAGGCCGGATACACCGATGTCAGTAACCCACTTCGGGGATATGAGCGCTGCCGTTGGCCCATTAAGGGTTCATCCGCCACCATCTCTTTTTCAATACCCTGACGTAGTATTGAAAGTCCTTACAGACCTCAGCTCCAAATATGTTGAAGTAGCTCCGGTAAGGTATCCGCTGGTCTGTAGACGTCACCGTTGATTCCATCGAGAGAATTCATCCGCCGCCCGTCCTCCTCCTGAGGACCTCTTGCTAGACTTCTGAGACGCATATTTCAGCCGATCAGGTCAACAAGAGAAGCCTCGTCCGGTTAGACATATGCGCGCTGAAGTTCACCCAGATGTGCTTACGCAGGTCTGAGTGTTCAGCTGCACATATATCGTCAGACTCAGCATACGCTCATCGTTAGTTCACTATCAGATAGCTATCCAGCGGGCACCGCGAGGAGGTGATGATGCGATTTTGCCCATGTACGAGTATAAGCTATGTTTATTTACCGAGTTACTTGCTGTCGGAGGGGTATTTGTGTGCTGCCTGCTATAGTTAAGATAATAGCTGATTTATCCTGTAACGAATCAAACAACAACTCGAAAAAGACTCGATGCCGAGCAAACAGGTTTCCGCTCTGGATTCTCCTGTGTCGACCACATCAACTCCCTGTGATTCACAATCGAAGAATGCGTTGAATATCGCCACTTCACTTGCTGTATCAACAGGAATTTTATTTGTAGTGTCTTACGCAGGAGAAGTATTCCCGATAAATTAATTGCTATTATCAAAGCTACATACGATGGGTCTTAATGTTACGTTTTGCACAGAGGAAAGTTGTCTGCAGAATTTGGGATCCAAAGTGGGGTAAGACAAGGCAGCATTCTTTCACCAATACTATTCCTATTGGTGATTGGCGATGTGCTTTGTGCAGCTTTACCGACGGGAAACGGACGAATTTGATTGACTCTTACGTCCCAACTGAAACTCTTTCACTACGCTGACGATGTATGCTTACTCTCCCACAGAATTATGGACCTCCACCAAATGACAGCAGATATGGAGAGGGAAGCTGCCGTCATTGGGCTGAAATTTAATACGGCAAAAACTAAAATTATCAGCCTTGGAACAAACTCATCAACTCAAATATGCGTTGCTGAATAACCGGTAGCGAAAGCAGAGAATTTCTACTACCCAGTGTTGGATATAGCCATCAGGATTTCAAAAGCAAAGTCCGCGTTGGGGATTTTGTACAAAATATGGCAAAGCTATGCAATCATTTTGAATACCAAGCTAAGACTGGTCCGCTCCAACGTTGAATCCGTGCTGTTGTATGGATACAGCACATGAAGAGTGACCAATACTACCACTAGAAAGCTATAAACGTTCGTTTACAGGTGCCTGCGCAACATCTTTAAGATTTTCTGGCCCATCTGTATCTCTAATGAACAGCTCTACCAAAAACGGGTCAGGAACCAATAGGCACAAACATCCAATGACGGAAGTGGCAATGGATTGGGCACACGTTCCGAAAAGGTGACAGTTCGATTGCTAATATTGATATGCAATGGAACCCTTTAACCCAGGATGGCAGAATACCTGGAGGTCCTAGGAGAACATGGCGCAGATCAGTCGAGAAGGAGCCACGCCAGTTGGAAAAAAGTTGGGGAGAGCTGAGGCACATTGCCAGAAATCGTAGTAGAGGTCGTAGGACCAACACGGGGATGCAGGACATAAGTAAAGTAAGTAAGATGAACACCCGACAAGATAAATACAATATGTGCATAAGTGCGTGTATGCATATATGTATTCCATACACAAAAGGAGTTAACCTACACCATACAAAAGCTAACAGAGAGACTTGCATTTATTGTGGCTACAGCAGTTGAGCGTACTTCTAGTGAAACCAGGAGCAAATGTTTTTACTTTTCTTACAAAATTTGAATGGCTTTATTTCCTCCAAACTCTCTAGGGCAATAGAATGTACTTATCATCAATCACAAGAATTTCATCATTCATGAAGAAGAACGAATAATACAAGGAAATTCTCTTCCGAAACAACTTCACCCACAGCCTTATTACAAAGCATAAATCTGAAGGATATTAAAAAATAAAACCGAAATGTCATTGACACCATAAACACGTCATATAAGCCAGTCATTAAACCATAAACCACTTGACACACTAGGTTAAATGCTTGATTCAAAATGCCTACAGTTCATGAAAGTAACGAGAAATTTCCATCTTTTACGGTTGATGAATATTAAAATGGCATTAACCGTGCACGTTTATAGCCCGAGCTTTGAATATTCATGCTCTCCATGTGTGCCTCTCCATCTTTGGTGAAATATTCCAATTTACTGCAGGCTCTTTCGCGTCCCTTAGTGAAAAACACCTTGACTTATTCATTAATTTTTGATTAAATAAAAAAAAGCTGCATTTTTTCGCAATACGACCATAACAGGATTGTGAGAGAAAACAGCCTTCAAGGAATATCTCAAGTTGGCACATTGTTCATCACTGCATACTTATGTATAGGTATATCTGGAAGGTAAAGCAAATGTTAGAATTAGCCTATTTTAGGTTCATGAAGTTTTATTTAAAATCAGATCAGGATATATTTAATTAGGCACAGCTAAAAGGCGAATTTGTGCCAGGAAAATTTGCCTTGTTCGGAAATCTGCAAAGCGGGGATGTCCTTGTTAAGTCAACAACAGAACAAGACAGCGTCTAATGTATTTACACTTTGAAAGATGGGTAGTTACCACCAAAATAGGAAAAGTTCCCAAGAAGAGCCCAGCGACCAAGTCAGGGAGACAGGGCAAGTCAGACCGAGTCAGCCGAAGCCGAACTTTAGTTTTTGCCACCTTCCACCTTCCACCTTGGTGATCACCTAGCAAATTATAGAGGTTGTCCGATGGCAAAAGAATATCAAGAAAGGAAAAGTAAAGCTACTAAAATCAACCAACGAAATGCATCCAATAATAAAAGCAAGCAACAAGTAAACGCTGAAAACAAGAAACTAGACAAAGTGCCAATTGCTGCTAAAACGAACATACCAACTGTAGAAAGTAAATCATATTCCCAAATCGTGAAAAATACACGAAAGGAAGGGGAAATATCGGTAAAGGAAATGCTTATTAGTATTAACCAAAGATTGGATAATCAGGATAAAATTATTAAACTGCTAAGCAAAAAAGCAGGAAAAAAAACAACAAAATATTAATGATTAAAAATAATCTAAATGTCGCAATGTGGAATGCAAATGGTTTACTCCAACACATCCCTGAATTTCAGGTTTTTCTATGTAACGTAGATATTGATGTTTGCCTGATTTCTGAAACTCATTTCAAACAGGGAACTAAGATTGGAATTCCTGGGTATCTTTGTTTTCACTCTCCTCATCCAGCTGACTGTGCCAGGGGAGGGAGTGCTGTGATTGTAAAAAGTACCTTGGATCATTACGAATTGCCAAAAATAGCAAAACAAACAATGCAAGTAGCGACAATAAACATAGAAACTAAAGGCAAGGAGTTTAAAATAGCTGCGATATACTGCCCACCTAAGCACTCGCCTATAGAGGAAGACCTTATTGATCTCTTCCAAATGTTAGGTAACACCTCACCATCGGTAGTGATTTTAATGCAAAACATACATATTGGGGGTCAAGACTAATAACAACAAAAGGCAGGAAGCTCTACAAATCAGGGCGAAATTTTAACTGCGAATTTATTTCGACTGGATCACCAACTAATTGGCCATCTGACCCAACGAAAATACCAGATGTTATCGACTTCTTCATAACGAAAGGTATTAATAGAAAAGAAGTTAAAGTTAAAAGCAGTGATGATCCGTCATCAGATCATCTAACAGTCTAACAGTCAATGGTTTATTGATAGAACAGATAAAAAACCCATGACTAACAAACAAAAGAACGAACTGGTGTAAATTCAGAGAACTTCTCGAAGGTTTCATTAACCTTAGGTCCCCACTAGTCACAAGAAAACATATTGACATTGAAACAGAACAATTCATTGCCGATCTGCAACAGGCAGCAGAATATATTTTTTTTTTTTTCTGGTTGCGCCTGGAGCTGCAGGAATCTTCAAAAGATACCAATGGTCCGTACCATTGGTTATGCCCGATTCATATATCTGACAATGCCATCAGTGCTAGTCAGTATATGCCTACGGGCTAAACCTCACCCCCTCAGAGAGGCACTATAAGAACCGGCTGCGCGTACTCATAGTAGTAGGAAATTCGTTCCTCTCATTTTTTTCATTTTTGTGATGAATACGACTAAGTTGCCTTAACGAGTAGTTTACGCTTCTGTAGTGATAATCGCGTTAGGTAGGTAGCTTTCCAGTGAAGGCACCTACTAATACCGTCATTACATGCGGTTTTTCCTTACGGCGCTAGGTCGAAAGGTCTTTTTCTTTGTAGTCGGCGCTCAAGGTTTGTCACGTCCATAGTACGGATTATTTCATTACTGCAATGAACATAAAGACGGGTACGAAGTTTGCGAGCAAAGTTTGTTACTTCGTCCCTCACGGTAGCAATTCATAGATCTCTGTGAATATCACTATTTCTTATATACCAAGGAGCATTCACGATTGCTCTTAGTATTTTGTTTTGAAATGCTTGCAGTAGAGCCATTATGCTTGGTTTGGTACAACCCCAAAGTTGTATACCATATGTCCAAGACGTTTTTAGCACTTGCTTACACAGAAGCAGTTTGTTGTATACGCTTAACTTCGAGTATCTTCCCAGTAGCCAATACATTTCTCTAAATCTGATTTCGAGCTCTTCGCGCTTCTTTTTAACGTGTGGTTTCCACTTAAGTTTTGCGTCTAGGGTCATTCCTAGATATTTTGCCTCGTTTGCGTATGGTATTTGCACCGAGTTAATGGATATAGGTAAGTTGTTTATCTTTCTTAACGTAAAAGTGACATGCGTTGATTTTGTCTCATTGAGGACTATTCGCCAGGTTTTTGTCCATTCGCATACTTTGTTCAAAGCTCGTTGGAGTTTTGCCGTTGATGATTCGACTGACTCATCCATTACGAGGATAGCCGTGTCGTCTGCGAACGTTGCTACAACGGTCCCTTCATCTTGTGGTATATCCCTTATGTAGAGCAAGAACAGGATTGGACCGAGAACACCGGCGTAGATATCTTTGAAATCCGAATATTCACTCCCGTGTCTAACACGGAAAAGTCTGTTTTCAAGATAAGATTCCAATAATCTGTACAACTTTTCCGGTAAGATTACCCTTATCTTATACCTTAGTCCTTCGTGCCATACCTTGTCGAAGGCTTGCGATACGTCGAGAAAAGCGCTAGAGCATATTTTTTCCCCTTCTAGAGCTTTTTCAATTTCGTTCGTTATTCGATACACCTGATCAATTGTGGAATGTTTGATCCGAAAGCCGAATTGATGATCCGGGATCAAGTGTCTTTCTTCAATTACTGGTTGCAATCGTTTCAGCAGAAGTTTCTCGAAGACCTTAGATCTTATTGGCAGAAGTGAAATGGGTCTATATGATTTCTTGTCATTTGCACACTTCCCCGGTTTCGGAACCATAATAACTTCGGCGACTTTCCATTGCCTTGGAACATATAACAGTCTTAAAGAAGCATTTATAATGTAGAGCAACTTAAGCAGCACTTTTTTCTGTAGCTCTTTCAAAATTTCGCCAGTGATTAAAACATATCCCGGAGCCTTGTTATTTTTCAATTTTTTTATTATCATTCGAAGTTCGGACAGGGATACGGTTTTTACTTTAAAGTTGTCGGGTGCCGTATTATCATTCGGATATTCGATCAACGGTTGTCCATCGAACGGCTTGAACGTTCCCTCTAAGTGATCGGCAAATAATTCTGCTTTCTCTTTGTCTTCTTTTGCCCACTCTCCGTTAGCTTTCCTAATTGGCGGCGAGTGCATTACAGGCTTCCTTATGGACTTCAAGGCTTTCCATAGAGAGTAGTTTGAATGTTTATCAGCGGTCAGACCCTCGAGGTAAGTAGAAGTCTCGTGATTTTTTAGGTCCTGCAGCACATTTTTTAGCTTGTTACAAAGGTGGTTCAGAGAAATTTTATCCGGTGGCACGCGGGATTGTTGCCGTCTCTTGCGCTCTCTCCTCTTTTCTCGTATGAGGTCTTCGATTTCAGGCTGGTATTTGACTTTATTGTTCCGCGCGTCTGTCTTCCGCAAAGGAGTGTTTTTCCATGCCGAGCTCCGAATGGCTTCGACGAGTTTGTCGATTTCTTCTTCTATTTCGAACGGTGTCTTTAGCGGTACATTTAAAGCAACATTTTCCCTGCAGTCTCTTCTGAAAGCGTCCCAGTTAGTTTTGTTACTAGTTAACCTAGGCGGTCCTTCTTTTTTTACTAGACTTCCACCTATTTTCAGAGTGACTGCTGAGTGATCTGAGCATAGATCATAGCATTCTTCGACTTCCGTCAAATTTTTAGTTAACCCTTTTGCGATAAAGAAGTCGACGAGGTCAGGGATTTTATTTTTGTCAGTTGGCCAATAAGTTGGTTTTCCTGTCGAAAAAAAGTTCACCCCACGTTTCATGCTGACTTTGTACAATAATCTGACTTTTGTCGAATTGCATTTTGATCCCCAGAAAGTGTGTTTCGCGTTAAAGTCACCACCTAAGACAAGTCACCACCTAAGACAAAATTAGGTCCGAGTGAGTCAAAGAGACGAACGAGGTCGTCTTCTACTAGCTTATATCCCGGAGGGAAGTAACTAGATCCGATGTTGTAGTTTAAGTGGTTTATTTTTACGGAGATTGAGCTTATTTGCATAGAATCAAATTCTATTTTTATGTTTTCGGAGTGCTTAATACAGTCTTTGATGTAAAGAGAGGACCCGCCTCTCGCATTTTCCGAAGGATGATTCGCATGGTAATCGCTGTAACCTTTTATTTTGGGTCTAAGTCCCTTTTTTAAGTGCGTTTCCGATACCAAACATATATCAATGTTATTTTTCCGTAGAAACACTTCCAACTCGTCGATTTTTTTCAGAAGTCCGTTTGCGTTCCACGTTATTATCTTAAGTAGCTGTTTCATATTCATGTTTTTTTGATTGTCTTGCGAGGTTTGAACTCGAGCTTGCTCAATTTGTCAAGTATAATTTTATTAACTTTGGTTTGCTCCTCAAATTTTTCCAATATAATGGTAAATATTTGCCTAATCGGATCTGTTGTTTTCGTTTGACGCGACTTGCGTGTACGATCTCGCGTCAACCTGTGGCGGTTTTTCCGCTGCACTTGGACCAGCAGAAGATAGTACACCGACTTATAAACAAAAAAAGACAGGCTTCGGTGAAATACCCCACAGAAATCAAGCAACTTATACTTCGAATATGCTATTGCATCGGTCACCCACGAAAAGCCCAAAAAACAACAACACCACACAGCGGCCCACTTCTGTTGCAAAGAGATTGTTAGCGGAAGCATCTTCCGTTTTCCCACCGCAAAAAATCAACAAAGACATAGAAAGAACGTCTGTTGATAGCATGTCCACCTCTGATCTGAAAATTTTGATCGTAGGATCCATTGGGTCACTGAAAGACATGCCAACAAAATCAGATCTGGAGGGAATCAGTTCCGAATTGCACGCCCTACAGCAGAACAATCTGTCTCTTAAAAACGAACTGCAAAAAATGGAGTCTCGGTGTGTTATGTTGGAACGTCAGGTGGAATGGTAGTCAAGAAAAGCAAACGAGAAAAATATTATTATACACCTCCCATCAGAAAGTGGAGTATCTGCGGTCGAAAAGGCAAAATCTTTATGTCTAGACTTGCTAAAGGTAAAAGACTCAAGAGCAATCGCGGCGGCGAGGTCGATCGGGTCAAGAAATGCAAACATAGAGAACGTTGTGCTAGAAGTACAAAAGAAGGAAGATGTGGGACGCATTCTTGAGGCAGTAAGCAAGTTGAGGCCATCAGGTGTCTCTATGCACAGAGACTACCCAGCCCCGGCACGAGAAAGGAGAAGGCAACTGATCAAGGCGAAAAAACACATCGAGGCAAGGAACCGAGACGTTAAAGTGCAAATCCGCGGAGAAACACTTAAAATTGGAGAAAACATATTTTATCTCGATAACATGAACAAGCTGGCATGCAACGACGAAGGCGGGATGACATATCTACAGCAGCTGACAGTTGACAGGTGTGATGTGCCAATGTGATGTGCAGAGCAGCAGCAGTGGCTCCCAAACTGTCAAATCTCGCGTTCAGGCAACTAATGTTTAGAATAGCGCCGTCAGCCGTTTAAATTTAAGTCCTAGTTTAAGTAATTTTTCTTTAAAAATAATATCATATAACATAGCAGGGTTAGGTAACAAATTATTTTTTAATGATTTTTTCGAACATATTTGTCAGTACGATATCTTCTTTTTATTTGAAACTTTTGTTGACAAAAACATGGAGCATTTTGAGTCCTACTTTGGAAACCATATACTGCATTGGATAGCAGCAACGCGACTATCTTCTCATGGAAGAGCTAGCGGAGGATGCCTGTATGGTATTAAAAAACAGTTAAACAGTAGCGTTAGGTGCCGATTTAGCAATGAAATCAACGGAGTTTTGGTGGAAATAGCATCGAAAGATGTTCGAATGTGGATAATCCCAGTGTATATCAATTGTAGCAGATGGATAAACGATTTTAAGAGCTAGTACGACTTTCTATTGGAATTCGGCGAAGAAGACGTAATGGTAATCGGAGACTGCAATGCGAGAATAGGTGATACGCAGCTGCTGGAAGTGGATCCGGAGTTCTTACCTCAGAACGTAAATTTATCTAGATGTGCAACGGATAAAACAATTGATGGCAATGGTAGAAAGTTCACCGAAATGTGTGAAACGATCGGTCTCACAGTACTAAACGGTCGACCTAAGAGCGACGAGAAGGGCCACCTAACGTTTTTCAGAGGTACAGCCTGTTCAACTATAGACTACTGTCTCGTACGTGGAAGATGGCTGAAGTGTGTGGTCGACTTAAATGTAAAGGAGCTCACTTATTCGGATCACTTGCCGTTGACAGCTTTGATGTCTGTGGATATTCCGTTAGAATCCACCGTCCCGGAGTTGCGGCTGCTCCCAAAATTACAATGGAAGGAAAGCTACGCACTTAGCTATAAACAAAAACTGAACAGCAATCTCAGCGCTATAAACGAAAGCGAATTCAACTCTAGCCGTGGTGTAGACTTTCTAGTTTCCTGCATTTCGAATGCTGCGAGTATATCTCAACCGTCAGGAAGATTCAAGAAAAAGGAAGCATGGTTCGACTGGGAGTGCATGGCAGCGAGGAAAAAGTCATTTGCTTACCTGCGTTTAGTCCGTAGAACAGACAACAGCGTTGCAAAAATCATGTACCTGGAAGCGAGAAGGGCCTATAAAAGCATCTGTATCAACAAAAAAAAGAAGGTACACGCAGCAGCTGGCGAGAGCTTTGGATGAGAGCTGGTCCGATCCCTCAACGGTACGATGTTCGCACGGGGTATTCAAGTTGAAACATCCGCACTAGCCAATCACTTCGAGCAGTTGCTGAATCCACCGAGTAGCACAAGTCAACTGAATTACTCGCTACCTTACATAACAGTAGACTCACTAGACCGCACAATTACTGTCCAAGAACTCCACAAGGTGCTGCACAAATGCAGCACAAAGAAAGCCCCTGGTGAAGATCGTATCCCCTACGAATTTTTCAAATTTGCGACAAACGAATTCCTCAGAAAACTTGCGGTAGCCTTCAATTATATTTTTGATATGGGGGAGGTGCCAGATAATTTTAGAAGGAGTATAATTTTCCCCCTGTTTAAGAAAGGAGACATAAGCGATCCGAATAATTATAGAGGAATATGCTTTATGAACTCAGTAACAAAAATATTCGCTGGAATTATTCTAGAGTGTCTGACGGATTGGGTACGCGAAAACAATTTGCTGAGTGAATTCCAAGCGGGGTTTAGAAAAGGATATTCAACTGTAGACAACATCTTTACACTGAAAAGCATTGCCCAGGCATACCTTGATAGGGGCAAAAAACTATACGCGTTCTTTGTCGATTTCAGGGCGGCTTTCGACACAATTGACAGGAACGCTCTTTTCTATAAGTTGAGTAACCTAGGAGTGTCAACGAAAGTGCTTAGAGTAATACAAAGCCTGTATGAAAATAATAAGATCGCAGTATGGGATGGAAACAAAATGTCCAACTGGTTTGAGTCGCACATGGGAGTAAAACAGGGTTGTCTCTTGAGTCCTCTCCTCTTCTCCATATTTTTGGATGACCTCACAACGTTTCTTCCAGGAGGACTAGTGTTTGGTGGAGTTCATATAAAGGTTTTGTTGTACGCGGATGATATTGTCATTCTGGCAGAATCCACAACAATGCTACAAATGATGATTAACAAGCTACAACAATATTGCAGCTTATGGAATCTCTCAGTAAATCAAAAATAATGGTGTTTCGAAATGGTACTGGACGGTATTCAAGGCTGGAAAAATGGACCTGGCAAAATGAAGTACTCGAAGTTGTGAAGGAATATAAGTACCTTGGGGTAATTATTACCCCCCAAATGTCGTTCAAAACACATCTGAGAGAGAAGCTCAAAGAAGCGAAAAGAGCAATGAATTGCAGCTGGAAGGGCATCCTCGGAAAAAAAGACGTACCGCCAAGCACCAAATTCAAAATTTTTGAAGCAACTATGAGATCGATCATGTGCTACGCTGCCCAAGTTTGGGGTATCTCTCAGTATGAGGAAGTAGAAGGTTTGCTTAGATACTTTCTAAAAAAGATTTTCAGATTGCCGGAAAATACTCCGAATTACATGCTGCATCTGGAAACAGGCTTACCTCCTTTATATGTATTTACCTTAAGGTTGCACTTCCTTTACATTCTAAAAGTTATGGAGCTCCCCCGCCATCGCCTTCCCCATATTATCGCAAAACTCCTGATACACCGAAAACAGCAATTTTTCGGCGAATGGTCTAGGCTAAGCAGGGAATACAATCTCCCCATCGATGAAAATAGCACGGAAACATGGAAGCGTACCCTACAGGAGCTGTTGATGAATATTGAAGATTCCACACGAGCGGCATTCAGAGTGAAAGCGCAGCATAGCGAGACGAGAATCACTTATCGTTTACTCGATCATGATCTGGGGGATAGAAATTATTTCCACGATCGCAACAGCCTAAATACAATTTCCACCATCTTCAAGGCCAGAGGCGAACTTCTTCGACTAAACTTTATGCCCTACGTAAGCGATGGGAATGAGGAATGCACTATATGCAACCTTGGTGCGAAAGAAGATGTTCTCCACTTTATTGGAATATGTCCCGTATTAAAGGAGATTAGGCGAGTCTACTTGGGTAAAAATACACTTGCAGAAAATGAAGTAATCGCGCAATTGAATGGTCAAGACTGGAATCTGTTAGCCAACTATATCAGATCTGCATCAAAATATCGTCAACAAATAATAAACGAAGCTTTTTAGATATATTCGTAAAACCAAAACCAAAACTGTATTTTTTATTTTATTGGAAAATTTGTTTTTAATTATAAATATGAATTAGAATTCTCTCTTTTTTCGGCTGACGGCAATTGCCAATGTCATTTACTGTGAATTATTGTAACAGACCAAACTTTTGTTAAATAAAAATCACAAATTACTACTACTACTACTACTACTACTACTTGAAAAGAGAAGAGCTCGTAGAAAATGGCAAGCGACAAGATATCGTGGCGATAAAACCGTTTTTAATAGACTCAATAATAGGCTTAAAAAAACTATTACTGAATTCAAAAATGATTCTCTATCTAAATACCTTTGTAATCTAACGGCTGACAAAGTCACGGACTACTCCCTTTGGAAGGCTGCTAAACGTTTAAAGATACCTCAAGCGCAAGATCCCCCGTTGAAAACATCTGATGGGAAATGGATCGGCGATCCAAAGGAAAAGGTTAAACTCTTTTCTCAGCACCTTTCAAATATTTTCAAACCGTTTCCACCTAGGATAGCAAATGAAGATCTTGATTTCTATAACAGAGTAGACGAAAAGGAAATTCCTTATGTTTCGTTAAGAAAGATCGAGACATGTATTCATAAACTAAATAATAGAAAATCAGCAGGTTATGGTCTTATAACTGCTCAAATCTTGAAAGAACTTCCTCCAACTGCATTGTTGAAACTCAAGCTTATAATTAATGCTTGCTTTAAACAAAGGTATGTCCCACATCACTAGAAGATAGCGCAAATTATTGTTATTCCTAAACAAGGTAAGCCTTTATCAGAAGTTACCTCATATAGGCCAATCTCACTTTTACCGTTATTTTCAAATCTTTTCGAGAAACTCCTTCTTAAAAGGTTAGACCCAATTATAGAGCAAGGAAAGCTTATCCCTACGCATCAATTTGGGTTTAGGAATAAACACTCGACGATAGACCAGGTGCATCGTATAAATAATGTTATAAAAAAGGCACTGGAAAAAAAACAAATTTGTTTTGCAATATTCTTAGACGTTGTACAGGCTTTTGATAAAGTTTGGCTTAAGGGTTTAGAGTATAAACTTCATAGGGATCTGCCTAGACAGTACTATGAGATCCTTAAATCTTATACAGGTAATAGATTCTTTAGAGTTCGTTATGGCTCTGCGTATTCTGAACTCAAAGAAATACAAGCAGGTGTTCCACAGGGAAGTGTTCTAGGACCCACCCTGTATTTATTATATACGAGTGATATACCGCATGCGAGTGATACCATGATAGCCACATTTGCAGACGACACTGCTCTTCTATCAACAGATGGATGTGTGGCTAAAGCTACAGAAAAGCTACAAAATTCAATTAACGAGATATGTGATTGGACGCAGCGATGGCGAATTAAACTTAATGAGTCAAAGTCCATCTATATCAATTTTACAAATAAAAAAATAACGAATCTTCCCGTGGTTATTAATAATCAAGTAGTTCCTTACTCTGACACAGCTAAGTACCTTGGTATGAATCTGGATGCTGAACTGATATGGAAGGAAGATGTGAAAAAGAAAGTAGAAGGTCTAAATATTAGATATAGAAAACTTTATTGGTTTTTAGGATATAACTCCAAACTGTCCATTGAGAATAAAATTCTATTATACAATCAGATACTAAAACCCGTTTGGGCATATGGTATCCAATTATGGGGTTGCAGAAAGAAAACAAATGTTCAAAAGTACGGACGAAGAAGAACTCGCTCGCGAAACGGATTGGATACTTAAGCGAAGACCATCTAAAAAACGCAAGGCCGGCTCATCGCCCGAGGTTGTTCCACAACACGAACCTAATCGGAAAGCGCAGCCAAAATCTGATGAGAAAATTGAAAGCAAGCGCGCACCTCCACCAATAAATATTACAGGCGTTGCGGACTACAATTCTTTGAGGAAAATTTTAAAAACAACGATCGCTACTGAATTTAAAATAACTTCCTTGCGAAACGATGCATGGAAAGTCAAGGTTAATGACGCTGAGGGCTATCGGGCTGTATCTCAAAAGCTTAACAACGAAAAAATTCAATGGCATACTTACGAAAACAAGTCTGAGAGACTCTTGAGGGTCGTAGCTAGAGGACTTCATCCATCATGCGCTAAAGAAGACGTTATAGGTGATTTACGCGAGAGAGGTTATAACATTCTAGACGCCGTGAACCTTTTAAAAAAGGAGAGAAAACGACATGAGCGTGGAGAAGAACCTATAGTGAAACGTAAACTTCCGCTTTTTGTGCTGTCATTCGATAAAACGGAAAGTCAGGAAAAGATATATAACATTCGTACAATCATGAGTATGGTCGTTAAAATCGAGCCGCTACGTGCCAACACGAAGACCATCCCTCAATGTAAGCGTTGCCAAGAGTTTAACCATACACAGGCGTACTGTCGGAAAGAGCCGCGCTGCGTTAAGTGCGGTGGAAAACACTCTTCGGAAAATTGCAGTTTGAGCAAAGATGGAAAAGCAACTTGCGTTAACTGTAAAGGAAGGCACCCAGCAAATTATCGCGGTTGCGAAGTTGCTAAGGAACTACAGATGCGACGGAAAAAATCTACAACGCCGATCGTACGGGGAACAAAATCAGTCGATCGGGCTCCTAAGTCGACAGAACGTATTGCTAAGCAGACTGAGCGGGCTCGTAAACCAATTGTTCAAACTACTAAGCCGACTGAAAGGACGTTTGAATCAGCAGGGCAGACTCTTACAACAGTCAACCAGCCTTCTGAGCCGATTAAACGTACGTCAAAGTCGTCCACTAAAAAGGCTGAACGAAAAATAACTTCGGATAAGCCAGCGAACCCCGTACGTCTGACGTATTCTCAGGCTGCAGTCAAAGCAACCAAACGAAACGACGGCCCACCCTCTGATCCGTTGAATGAAATTCTGAACTGCATCTACGCTAAGTTCGAGGAACAATGTGAAGTTAACAAACGGATTCTCGAACGGCTTAGTAACGTCGAAATAGCTAACCTTATATCTAAATCTAAGTAAATATGAACTCTTTGCTTAAAATAGTATCATGGAATGCAAATGGACTCTTACAAAAATCTAAAGAATTAGAAATGTTTCTAATAAGAGAAAATATCGACAAAATAACAAACAAACAATAATAAACAATAAAGATAAGAGGCTACGCTGGTTATCACGCCTACCATTTTTCTGATAGAGCGCGGGGCGATTCGTCCTTATTCATTAAGACTAACATCGAACATTCGGCCGATATAAGCATAGAGCTGGAAAAACTGCAGTTGTGCGCGGTAAGGGTTAAAAATAAACACCTGAGCTACAATATAGTATCTGTCTACTGTCCGCCGCGATGCTTACTAGAAAAAGACGACTACTTTCGTGTCTTCAATGATCTTGGTTCAAATTTCCTTATTGGTGGAGATTTCAACGCGAAGCACACCTTCTGGGGTTCGAGATGTACATCTTCTAAAGGAAAAATTCTTTACGAAGTGGCATATGAATTCGGTTGTTGTTTTTATCCGACAGGAAAACCGACCTATTGGCCAACTGACTCACAAAAAATTCCCGATCTTATCGATTTTTTTGTTACAAAAGGCATTTACGAGAAGTTTATTACAGTCAAAGAATGTTTTGATCTCTCTTCTGACCACTCGCCGGTAATTTTATTACTTGGAGAAGCGCTGATCGAGAAAAAAGGACCTCCAAGACTCACTAGCAATAGAACAAACTGGGAGGGCTTTAGAAATGATTGCGAAACAAATATCGCCTTAAATGTATGACTTAGAACACCTTGTGAACTAGAGGACGAAATTGATCGTTTCGTGGAAGCAATTCAAAGAGCGGCATGAAGAAACACTCCTTCTAGAAGCTGTAAGATCAACCGCAACGAAAAGTATCCCAGAGAAATCATTGAACTGGTGAGGGAGAAACGAAAAGCACGAAAGAAGTGGCAAATCACTCGTGCACCGCAGCATAAAACGGTCCTTAACCGACTATGCAATCGGCTTAGAGATAGTATTCGCGAATTTATAAGCAAAAAGATAGCGACCTACCTTGAAAATCTCTCCGGTGAAAGAGAATCAAATTATTCGCTTTGGAAAGCGCTAAAAGGCATCCGGAAACCTCAAATGCAAGCACCAACAATTCGGAAAATCGATGGAAACTGGGCCAAGAGCGACAAAGAAAAAGCAGAACTTTTTGCTGTGCACTTAGAAGAAACGTTTAAGCCGTTCGACGGCCCTTCGTTAACGCCCGACTCCCCAGTCACGACATCTGACAACTTTAAAGTAAAAAAAGTTGCATTGGTTGAACTGAGGGAAGTGATTAAAAATTTAAAGACAAAAAAAGCTCCGGGTTACGACTTGATAACGGCGCACGTAGTCAAGGAATTGCCGAATAAAGCTCTTATCAAACTGCTCTATTTGATCAACGCTTCGTTCAGATTGCTTTATGTTCCGAGGCAATGGAAAGTCGCCGAGATTATAATGGTCCCGAAACCAGGTAAACCGCTAAATGAGAGGAAATCATATCGGCCTATTTCCCTATTGCCGGTTATCTCAAAAATATTTGAAAAACTACTTTCCAAACGTCTACAGCCCGTAATCGACGAAAGACGTCTCATTCCTGACCATCAGTTTGGATTTAGAATTAAACATTCTACAATTGACCAAGTCCATAAAATAACTGACGTGATTGAGAAAGCTCTCGAAGAAAAAAGATTTGTTGTGGTGTATTTCTTGACGTCTCACAAGCTTTCGATAAGGTTTGGCACGAAGTCTTGGAGTATAAATTGCAACGACTACTGCCACGGCAACTCTTTCTAATCTTACTATCATATCTCACCGAGAGACTCTTTCGTGTTAAGCACGGAAATGATTACTCTGACTTCAAGGAGATTGCGGCCGGAGTTCCACAAGGAAGTGTCCTTGGCCCGCTTCTATATGTACTCTACACGCGTGATATCCCGCAGGAAAGAAATTGCGTCGTCGCCACGTTTGCGGACGATACGGCGATATTGACCACGGCCGAAACTATTGAAGCAGCAGCTGGAAAGCTGCAACATGCTATTAATAAAGTCCACGCTTGGACGAATTCTTGGCGTATTGTGCTGAACGAAAGCAAATCTACTCACGTCAACTTTACCTATAAAAAAGTGGATAGATTACCTCTATATCTTAACTCGGCTCAAATACCGTACGCGAACGAAGCAAAATATCTAGGAATGACTCTAGACGCTAAGCTTAAATGGAAATCGCACGTAAAAAAGAAACGCGACGAGCTCGAGAACAAATACCCACAAATGTACCGGCTACTCGAAAATCATTCGAAGCTGAGCCTACATAGCAAACTGCTAATGTATAAGCAATAGAAACATCATACAAACTTTTGAAAATAAAGTTCTTAGAACGATCGTCAACGCACCGTGGTATGTACGTAACGAAGATATTCATCGAGATCTAGGAATTCCCAGCGTCGTCGATGAGATAACAAAATTTGCTCGTAAACACAAAAATCGTGTTCACGGCCATTGTAACCGTACCGTCATTCAACTACTTGACGCGAACAATTCAATTCGTCGTCTGCAAAGGATAAAACCTTTTGACCTCGCGTCATAGTATATGCCGGTCGCGAAAAAGGCACGAACTTTCATTGGAATTTAACCTGCCTAAAGTTCTACATTTCTTTTAACTTCGAACGAACATTTTTTTTTTTTCAAAAATCACGTGTATCGTAAGCGAAAATTAAACTGCTGGATAAGCTTCGGCTTAGTTGTAGTATTACTTTTTATTACTGAAGAGAGGTGTTTTTTAGTGAGTAAAAATCTCACACTATCATAAGCACGCTCGGTCGGGCCTTATGATGTCTTTAGAAGATTTTTCTCCTACTCTCGGCAAAAAAAAAAAAAAAAAAAAATGTTGCAAACATTTCAAAATAAGGTCCTTCGGGGAATAGTGAATGCCCCATGGTACATTAGAAATAGTGACTTGCATCGAGATTTGCAGATCGACCTCGTAGCAGATACAATTAAAAAGTACGCAATGCGTCACAACGAGCGTTTGCAGATGCATATCAATCCTGAGATAGACGATGTCTTAAATGTACGAAATAATATTCGTAGGTTAAGAAGAACCAAGCCCCATGAACTTTTTTGACAATTACGAGAGCCGGTATTTAAATTATAATACCTTCTCAAACCAGACTTAACGTTGAAAATAAAATCTTTGTCGATCACTAGTTGATTGGTCATGATCAAGGAGATGTTTTTAGTGCGGTTAGAGTCCCATACTACTTCTAACCCCACTGTGACTTTCGAGATTTTCACCTTCATCAAAAAAAAAAAAAAAAAACCTTCCTCCGAATATCATTCCTGCAATAAAGTCTCTCAATCTCCTCGATCGAGCGCTTCTCATGTCCCTTTTTCTTCTTTCTGGGAAGTCGATGTTCCTTTTTTCTCCTCCGCTCGTAGAGCTCGCGAGCAGCTCTAGTCCTTCTATGCAGCGCCGCTTTGTACGCCTCTTGTTTTGCTGCATTGCAGCAGGGGTTTCGTTGTGATGGCCGAGAGAAGCCCAGTACATCAGAGGCTCCATCTCTGATGGATTGTTGGCAACACTGCCACTGGTCTTCCGCATTTGCTGCTGGCGGCATAGGACTTAAATTAAGATTAGAAGAAACTCGATCGACAAAGGCTATGTGATTGTAGCCGCCCGACGTGAAATTTCCTCACACTATTTCGTTGATTTTGCTCCATTCTGGATATCCGCATCTGTATCTTGGCTACAACTAGGTAGTGATCTGAGTCCACGTAGGCTCCTCGGAAAGTCCGGACACCCAAAGTACTGGAAAGTGCCTAGCGTCCATCGCAATGTGATCGATTTGATTGACAGTTTTCCTATCAAAGGAGAGCCCTGTTCGCTTGTGAATATCGAGACGAGGGAACCGCGTACTATCTACGACAAAGTATATTCCCACCGCAAAGTCGACTAGCCTGAGTCCGTTGTCGGATGTGATGTCGTGCATGCTGTGCTTTTCGACCACGCTACTAAAGATGTCCTCTCTTCCTAGCTTTGCGTTGAAATCACCTAGGACAATTTGAACGTCGTGGCTAGGTCATTGCTCATACGTCTTGTCCAAGAGCTGGTAGAAGTCATCCTTGGTCGCATATTAGGCAAATTTGGCATATTTAGCCTTGATAGGGATAGTCATGAGACGCTCGTTCACATGTCGGAAACTTAAGACTTCTTGCCTAAGTCTGCCTCCAATGACAAATCCGCACCCGAATAGATGCTATCCTTGTTGTCTGTAGCAACCGCCGTAGTAGATGTCGCAGTTTATCATACTCCTTTTGCCCGCCCCATCCTATCGCACTTCTTGGATGGCGGTGATGTCTGCTTTGAAACACTCTAAGGTCTCCACAAGTTGTTCGGCTGCACGTGGTTTGTAGAGGGACCTAACATTTCACGTGCAGACATGAAGATCGTTGTCCTTTTAAAGTTTGCTGGGGTCGTCAACAGTAAAATCATCCGTATCGGAGGCTGTTGGTTGCTTTGTAACCGAAGGTTTTTTACGTGGTAGGGAAGTTAACCCGACGGCACAACCCCCAACCTGGAAGACCAGATCTTTTTTTTTTTACCCTAAGGACAAGAGGCCGGATACACATTAAGCTTTAAATAAGCTTAAATAAGCTTAAAGTTACTACTTTAAGTTACGCACTTTTAAAACCAGCATTGCGATGTAATTAACGGCAGTAAATTTTGTTCGGTCATATTTTAAAAGAATAAAAAGCTATACCACATCGATCATCCTAGCTCTCGATTACAATGATAGGGATACCACGGACTCCAATGAGAAGGCTTATCGGTTAGCTGCATTAATCGCAGCAAATTCCACCCCGGCGGATACTTCTCATCTTTCACCTACATTGAGCCTAGTTCAACATTCTCTAGGACATATGTGTTAAACTCGTTCTGTAGCTCGAGCTCTTGCAGACCTTAACCGTAACAAATTTTCAGGTCCAGATGGAAAATATTCCCTTATTTTCAAGAGGTGTTCTTCTTCTCCCTTCCAAAACTTCTACGTAAGGTCTTCTGTCGTAACTTCCCTTCTAATTACCGACCCATAGCTTTAACGACAGTGCTATCCAAAGTCGTGGAAACCATCGTTAATTACCATCTTATGAGATACTCGCTGATGCACGCGACTTTGTCTACGTGGTCCGCAATATTATTAACTACTAGCTGACCAGTGCTCTCTTTGCTTCGCCCGCATTTAACTTGACGAAAAGCACTTTCAGTTGTTCGCGAATTTTCCAGGCAACTTTTTCAATTTTTCTTTCCGTAAAAACCTTATTCGGACTAGTAATACGAAAACTTAAAAAAAATTGCCAAATCGGTTCAGCCGTTCTCAAGTGATGCACTTACCAACAAACAGCATTTAATTTTTATTTATGTATGTGTAGATATACATATAGTTTAGCCACAGAAGGAAAACATCGAACACCATCGTTATCGCCCGCATCAAAATATACACATAGATACTCATATGTAGCTTTAAATTAATCTTTAATAAATACCCGGGCGTGCGATGCTACGCCTCAAGGAAAGGTATCAAAAGGAGTAGTCCGATCCTAGTTGAACTACACTAAGATTTGTTATTGTCATGCAACTCATGTGTACAATACTCGTTCATACATATGTTATTTACTTACCTACTCAAGTGGCGCTACGGTCCGGGGTGGACCTTTGCCTTAGCCAACAAACCTCTCGAGCCAGCATGGTTACAAGCCAGCTGCCTCCAATTGCACACGTCAAGTTGGTTGAGACAAACAGACAGAAACTCGCTTATGCATACATTATACGGGTACACGTGACGTGTGTTGTCGTGCTACACGGCACCATATACACGGATACACGTGTACCTCCTATGATGATTCGTCAGAACAACTTCTCACAAACTTCGCCCTGGCTAAAGTCAACGTTAGAACCCAAGCGAAGCCAGGTTGCAGCCAGCGAACACCCGGAGCCAAAGCAGAAATACACATCAAATGGTGTGGTCGACAGCAAACCCCCGGAGCCAAAGCGGAAGGAGATACATCCGTCAAATGGTGCTACAGGCAGCAAACGTCCGGAGCCAAAGCGGAAACAGAAACATCCATCTTTGGCAAACACCAAGCAAAAGGATGCCGCAGCTGGCGTTGAGACCCCAGTGGCCACAGATAAGCGGGCAAACGCAACCACAAGCAAGCAACGGGCGACAGGAGAAAACGAATGGTTAAATGACACCAACAAGAAGGTCACCAAAAAGAAGCAGCAAGAGGCCACAAAAGCTAAACCTGACGCTATCGTCATTAAAGCAACGGGGACTTTTTCTTACGCGGAGATACTACGCATGGTAAAGGCAGATCCCAAACTGGAAGGAGTTGCAAGGGTGGTCTCTAGAATCAGGAGGACACAGAAGGGAGACCTTCTAATACAACTCAAGGAGGCGGGAACCAATACCACTGAGTTTAAAGGAGTTATCAGCGAAGCTTTAGTGGATCAAGCGACTGTAAGGTCACTCACGCACCGTACTATGCTAGAGGTCAAGGACATCGATGAGGTCACTACAATGGATGGCATAATCGATACCATACACAAGCAATTTGGAGTGAAAGTTTTACCAGCAGACATCTTATCCCTGCGAAAGGCGTACGGAGGAACTCAAACAGCAACGATCAGTCTTCCCGCGGAAGACGTAAAAAAGCTCTTAGAAGCCGGAAGAATAAAAATCGGCTGGGTTAACTGTCGCATCCGCGAACGGATCCTGCTTAAAAAATGTTTCACATGTCTAGAGTTTGGTCACCTAGCCGGACAATGTAAAAACGGAGAGGACCGCTCGAAGTTGTGCAGAAAATGTAGAACAGAAGGTCACATTGCAAAGAATTGTGAGAAGGAGCCATCATGCATGTTCTGTAGAAAGGATCACCCAGAAGATGCAAAACACGTGGCCGGTAGCAACAAATGGCCGGTCTTCAGGAGAGCCATTACGAGCAAAACATCATGAAGATAATACAGATTAATCTGAACCACTGTAAGACAGCTCAGGACCTCCTGACACAAACGGCTAAGGACAAGGAAGCGGACATCGTATTGATTAGAGAACCCTACAAAAACCTCGACAGCAACATTTGGATTGGTGACAACACTAAAAAAAGTTGTAATATGGATATGTGCAAGACATGCCTTCCAAGAAACTCCTGAACAGGTAGATGGCTTTGTACGGGCAAAAATAAACGGTATTAACTTTTACAGCTGCTATGCTCGACCAAGCTGGGCGACGAGTGAATACCAGACAATGCTAGACAACTTAATGGCCGATGCACGCGGTAGAGCTTCAGTGGTCATAGGCGGTGACTTCAATGCATGGGCAACAGGGTGGGGTAGCAGGCTCACCAATGCCAGAGGGCGTATGCTACTGGAAACCTTTGCGCCACTAGAAATAGTGCTCGCAAACAGGGGGCGTGCAAACACATATCGCAAAGCAAGTATGGGGTCAATCATCGACATAACTTTCGTTAGCAACTCTCTCCTGCGCAACACCAAATGGCGGCTTAGCGAGGAATATACACATAGCGACCACCAGGCGATATTAATAGATATTAAGGAAACTCATCCAATCTTCCAACGCCCTAAATTAACAGGCCCCAAATGGAAGGACAAACTCTTCGACAAAGACACCTTCGAGGAAATAATGAGCACCGATACCATAAATCGCAGCGGAACAGCGGAGACTCTCTGGCTCCAGCTCACCCACACTATCACAACAGCCTGCGATGCAGCAATGCCCAGACGAACAGTTAGTAGAAGAGGTGCACCATGCTACTGGTGGACCGAGGAGATAAAAACACTTAGGGCAAGGTGTCTACAAGCCCGACGCAGAGTCCAACGATCGAGGGGAAGAGTCGATTTTCAGGAGCGTCTAGACACATTTAAACTGGCGAGACGCGACTTAAAAAAGGCGATCACAGAGAGTAAAACAATATGTTTTAAACGACTTTGTAACGAAGCAGACATAAACCCTTGGGGTATGGCGTACGGGATGGTGATGACAAAGCTGAAAGGTTATAGGTCCCCACAAATAACTTGCTCAGCTATGTTAAGATCCATAATAGAGCACCTATTCCCCCATAGACCATCTACTCTGTGTGATATAATCAGAGAGACCAATGCAGAGCACATCCCTGCTATCACACGGGAGGAGCTATTCGAAGCATGCAGGAAGATAGGAAGCAACAAAGCACCTGGACCAGATGGCATCCCCAATAAGGCAGTGAAAGTGGCTGTCCAAAAGAGGCCGGACATTTTTATAGCCACTATGCAAAAGTGTATAGAAGAAGGAGTTTTTCCTGGGCCATGGAAGCTTCAACATCTAGTACTGCTACTCCCAAAAGGAAACAAACTACCTGGAGAACCATCGTCATATCGCCCAATATGTTTACTCGACACTTTGGGAAAGATACTTGAACGAATAATATACAACAGACTGCTCGTGGTAGCATAAGAGAAAGGAGCACTGTTAAACCATCAGTTCGGATTTAGAAAATCGCGTTCTACCGTTGATGCCATAAAAGCGGTAGTTGACACAGCCACTGGAGCGATCCAAGGAGAGAGATGGCGAGGGGGAGCAAAGAAATACTGTGCAGTAGTGACTCTGGACATCAAAAACGCCTTTAAGTCAGCAAATTGGACATTCATAAGGAGATCGCTAGCCAGAATCGATACTCCATACTACCTATTGAGGATAGTTACAAGCTATGTACTTCACCAACAAGAACTTAAAGTACCAAACCGACGAGGGCGTAAAGTACTACTACGTCACGGCAGGAGTCCCACAAGGATCGGTACTTGGCCCTCTCTTATGGAATATCATGTACGACGGAGTCCTGCGACTAGCATTGCCACAAAGGGTTAAGATAATCGGATTCGCTGACGACATCGCCGTGGTCACCGTGGCTAAACACATCCACGAAATAGAATCAGCGACAAACGAAGCAATCGGGAAAATTAAAGTCTGGCTACGATCCGCCGGCTTAGAATTAGTAGACCACACAACTGAAGCTGTTCTTATAACAAGTCGAAAAGCTGTTGAATATGCGAATATTCAAGTCGGAACTCAGACTATAAGAACCAAGGAAGCAGTTAAGTACTAAGGAGTAATGCTCGACAACAGGTTAAGGTTTAAAACACACGTAGAATACTCGCGCAAGAAGGCTTCACTACTGCAGGCAGCCCTTTCTCGAATACTCCCAAACATCGGTGGGCCTGGATATGCTAGACGGATTCTACTATCCAGAGTAGTTAGCTCGGTTCTCCTATACGCTGCACCATTTTGGGCGGCGGCGTTAGCGACGATAGAAACACGGAGAAAACTATCGTCAACATACAGGCTATACGCGATAAGAACAATCAGCGGTTTCCGAACAATATCGGACGAAGCAGCCTGTGTCATAGCCGGAATGATCCCCATCGACATCCTCACAAATGAGATGGTAAGGATCTACGAAAGGAGAACCTCGAGTCATCAAGAGGTATTGTCAGCAGATATCGTCAAGAGGATAAAGGCGGAGGAGAAGGCAACATCACTAGCTATGTGGCAAGTCAGGTGGGATAACAGTACAAAAGGTAGATGGACCTACAAGCTGATCCCCATCATTGGGGTCTGGACGAAGCGAGTGTTTAGGGACTGCAACTGCAACGACTGCGGTTTATCGCTAATTTTAATTGTGCATTTTTTTTAAATGTAGATCAAGAGTTGGGTATGCTCATCGAGAAGGCGATCTGTGATTTGTGCAGTGATGATAGAATAGGATAGGTTTTTTTCATTTATTTATTTTTTGATGCACGGGTAGGGGTAAAAATCATTTATGTAGCCCGTGCAACGAGTTATGCCGATCTATGCTCCTGCATGGTTACGTGCTAAAAAAAAAACCCTCCTATTTCTTTGTCCAGTTGTTCCCCTGCAGCACCACCAGTCAAGGCATTCCTTCGCAGGGGCAGGTTTGACATTTCGTCACTTCTTTTCAGCTGCCATACCTGGCAGGATATTCGTTTCTTGCGTTTCTCGTTGCTCGTTCCTCTATACGCAGTTGAAGCATCATACTTGTGATTACGTCATTTGCAGTCTCCCAGCTTTCGCTCCTCGCCAACATAAATGGGGTCAGGCTTCTTGGGGTCACTTGCCCGCCAATTGCTCTTTCTAGTATGTTCCTGGCCCTGATATAATTTTGGCATTCCATCAGTACAAGCTCTGCGTTCTGCACTTTTCCTTCACAGTGCTGGCGGAATGAGCCAGAATGAGCCAGCCATCCGCGTGCTTGTACGTGTAGAGATACTCCCGGAAGCATCCGTGCCCCGATTTTACCTCCCCGTGCTTTCTGCTAATCCATTCATCAAATTCGGACATCAATTTGTATGCCCATTGCCCTTTGGTTGTGATGTTCCACCTATGTTGCCATTCTGCTTTTAAAGCTTCTATAGCTGTTGTTGTTGCTCGTTTTCACGTAGGGCCGTCTTCTTCGCGTCTAAATCGATCGGCATTGAGCCTGATATTACGCTTATCGTATCCGCTGATACAGTTCTTAAGACGCAGCACACCCTTAAAGATGTGATTCTATGCACCGAGTTCGTCGTTGTAATGTATGACTTAAGAAGCTTCGCTGATGCCCATATTGGGGCCGCATACAGGAGTATTTACCTACTCACGGTTGTTAGGAGAGTTCTGATTGGCTGCTTTGGTCCCCCTATATTTGGCATTAGTCTGCATAGTGTCGCTACTGGCCGGGGGGCTTCTCGCCTGCGTAAATTAGGTGGTCCCTAAAGCTAAGTCTCTGGTCCAGCAACACTCCCAGGTACTTGATGTACAGCTTCGATTCGATAATTTGCTCACCGACTTGTATGGTGAGGTGCTCCACTCTTTTACGGCTGCTTATGAGAACGGCTTTAGTTTTGTGGTCCCCCAGCTCTAAACCTGATGTCTGTAGCCATAGATTGTTTGATTGCAGTTTTGCACAGCTTCCTCTACATTTTTGGCCATTACTACAATTGCGATATCGTCGGCATAACCGTTCAGTCTTTGTATTCCTAGAATGCCATCGTACATTATGTTCCATAGAATTGGTCCCTTGTGGAACTCCTCTTGTGATTTTGTACCTCTTTGGATCCTCTTCTGTGTCATAGTAAAGGGTTCTGTCTTCGAAGTAGTTCATAATTATCCGCAGTAGGTAGTTCGGTACCTGCAGGTCACTCAGTGCTTTTAATATACAGCTCCAGTCGGGTGAATTGAACGCGTTCCTGATATCAAGTGTCACCACAGCACAGTACTGTTTTGTTCCTCCGAGCCATCTTTCTACCCGCAATTGCCTCACGTGCTATATCGCACAGAGCTTGTATTCCATGATTGGTGCTTCGTTTCTTTCGGAATCCAAACTGTCGGTTACAAAGCCCCGAGAATTAGGAATAGGGATATGATATAATAGGTGGTACGACGGGATCGTTGGGACGGCAAATACATGGCATTATTAATACGGAAGAACTTTTTTTTTTTTCTAATAAAAAACATAATTCGTCAAATGCATCTTCTTCCTTGATGCCCGAAAGCGCAAGAAAGTGGTTTTTCATGGTGGAAAAAGTAGCGGCTCAGCTCCTCTTTTTGTCGGTGTCCTAATAAATTTTGGAAAACTTGTGGTAAGCACGTTTCAGTATTGCAATTAGCAGTGACTGTCTGACCAGTTTTAAGAGGGATGAAGGCGACCATTTTCGCCCTGGTGAAGCACATCGACATCATAACTTTTGTCGCTGACTTTTGTTGTTTGGCCTTTACTGGAGGATTTGCACTTTCTGGGCTCCATACCATGGAGTGCTGTTTGGTTTCCGGGTCGTACTTGTAAAACCAAGATTCATCACCTGTAACGACCTTATTGAAGTAGCTTGACTCTCCATTTTCAAACTTATCCAGGAAATATTGAGCAAAACGAACACGAGCCTCTTTTTGCTCTCCATTCAAAATTGTTGGAACCCATCGAGCTGACTTCTTCGAATATTTCAGGTGATAATTTAAAATTCGTGACGCAGCCATGGCATTCAAGCCCAGTTCATCCGCTATGATCTCCTGTGTCATCCTGGCATCTTCGTCAAGTTAAGCCTTCACCAGGGCCACATTTGTATCGTCGGTCGAGGATTTGGGCCGACCTTCACGAGATTCGTCCTCCACAGAAAAATTTTTTTTTTTTGCCGAGAGTAGGTGAAAAATCTTCTAAAGACACCATAAGGCCCGACCGAGCGTGCTTATGGTAGTGTGAGATTTTTACTCACTAAAAAAACACCTCTCTTCAAAAGTAATACTACAACTAAGCCGACGCTTATCCAGCAGTTTTATTTTCGCTTACGATACACGTGATTTTTGGGAGAAAAAAAAAATGTTCGTACGAAGTTAAAAGAAATGTAGAACTTTAGGCAGGTTAAGTTCCAATGATAGTTCCTGCCTTTTTCGCGACCGGCATATACTATGACGCGAGGTCAAAAGGTTTTATCCTTTGACGACGACGAATTGAATTATTCGCGTCAAGTAGTTGAATGACGGTACGGTTACAATGGCCGTGAACACGATCTTTGTGTTTACGCGCAAATTTTGTTATCTCTTCGACCACGCTCGGAATTCCCAGATCCCGATGAATATCTTCGTTACGTACATACCACGGTATTTGTATGATGTTTCTATTGCTTTTCTTGGTACAACCCCATAGTTGTATACCATACGTCCAGACAGGCTTTAGCACTTGCTTATAGATAAGCAGTTTGTTATGTAGGCTCAACTTCGAATGTTTTCCGAGTAGCCAGTACATTTGTCGGTATTTGTTCTCGAGCTCGTCGCGTTTCTTTTTTACGTGCGATTTCCATTTAAGCTTAACATCTAGAGTTATTCCTAGATATTTTGCTTCGTTCGCGTATGGTATTTGAGCCGAGTTAAGATATAGAGGTAATCTATCCACTTTTTTATAGGTAAAGTTGACGTGAGTAGATTTGCTTTCGTTCAGCACAATACGCCAAGAATTCGTCCAAGCGTGGACTTTATTAATAGCATGTTGCAGCTTTCCAGCTGCTGCTTCAATAGTTTCGGCCGTGGTCAATATCGCCGTATCGTCCGCAAACGTGGCGACGACGCAATTTCTTTCCTGCGGGATATCACGCGTGTAGAGTACATATAGAAGCGGGCCAAGGACACTTCCTTGTGGAACTCCGGCCGCAATCTCCTTGAAGTCAGAGTAATCATTTCCGTGCTTAACACGAAAGAGTCTCTCGGTGAGATACGATAGTAGGATTAGAAAGAGTTGCTGTGGCAGTAGTCGTTGCAATTTATACTCCAAGCCTTCGTGCCAAACCTTATCGAAAGCTTTTGAGACGTCAAGAAATACACCACAACAAATCTTTTTTTCTTCCAGAGCTTTCTCAATCACTTCAGTTATTTTGTGGACTTGGTCAATTGTAGAATGTTTAATTCTAAATCCAAACTGATGGTCAGGAATGAGACGTCTTTCGTCGATTACGGGCTGTAGACGTTTGGAAAGAAGTTTTTCAAATATTTCTGAGATAACCGGCAATAGGGAAATAGGCCGATATGATTTCCTCTCATTTAGCGGTTTACCTGGTTTCGGGACCATTATAATCTCGGCGACTTTCCATTGCCTCGGAACATAAAGCAATCTGAATGAAGCGTTGATCAAATAGAGCAGTTTGATAATAGCTTTATTCGGCAATTCCTTGACCACCTGCGCCGTTATCAAGTCGTAACCCGGAGCTTTTTTTGCCTTTAAGTTTGTAATCACTTCCCTCTGTTCAATCAATGCAACTTTTTTTACTTTAAAGTTGTCAGATGTCGTGACTGGGGAGTCGGGCGTTAACGAAGGGCCGTCGAACGGCTTTAACGTTTCCTCTAAGTGCAAAGCAAAAAGTTCTGCCTTTTCTTTGTCGCTCTTGGCCCAGTTTCCATCGATTTTCCGAATTGTTGGTGCTTGCATTTAAGGTTTCCGGATGCCTTTTAGCGCTTTCCAAAGCGAATAATTTGATTCTCTTTCACCGGAGAGATTTTCAAGGTAGGTCGCTATCTTTTTGCTTATAAATTCGCGAATACTATCTCTAAGCCGATTGCATAGTCGGTTAAGGACCGTTTTATGCTGCGGTGCACGAGTGATTTGCCACTTCTTTCGTGCTTTTCGTTTCTCCCTCACCAGTTCAGTGATTTCTCTGGGATACTTTTCGTTGCGGTCGATCTTATAACTTCTAGAAGGAGTATTTCTCCATGCCGCTCTTTGAATTGCTTCCACGAAACGATCAATTTCGTCGTCTAGTTCACAAGGTGTTCTAAGTGATACATTTAATGCAATATTTGTTTCGCAATCATTTCTAAAGCCCTCCCAGTTTATTCTATTGGTAGTCAGTCTTGGAGGTCCTTTTTTCTTGATCAGCGCTTCTCCAAGTAATAAAATTACCGGCGAGTGGTCAGAAGAGAGATCAAAACATTCTTTGACTGTAATAAACTTCTCGTAAATGCCTTTTGTAACAAAAAAATCGATAAGATCGGGAATTTTTTGTGAGTCAGTTGGCCAATAGGTCGGTTTTCCTGTCGAATAAAAACAACAACCGAATTCATATGCCACTTCGTAAAGAATTTTTCCTTTAGAAGATGTACATCTTGAACCCCAGAAGGTGTGCTTCGCGTTGAAATCTCCACCAATAAGGAAATTTGAACCAAGGTCATTGAAGACACGAAAGTAGTCATCTTTTTCTAGTAAGCATCGCGGCGGACAGTAAACAGATGCTATATTGTAGCTGAGGTGTTTATTTGTCGTGGCTGTCGTTTCGTTTGGTTGCTTTGACTGCTGGCTGAGAATACGTCAGACGTACGGGGTTCGCTGGCTTATCCGAAGTTATTTTTCGTTCAGCCTTTTTAGTGGACGACGTTGACGTACGTTTAATCGGCTCAGAAGGCTGGTTGACTGTTGTAAGAGTCTGCCCTGCTGATTCAAACGTCCTTTCAGTCGGCTTAGTAGTTTGAACAATTGGTTTACGAGCCCGCTCAGTCTGCTTAGCAATACGTTCTGTCGACTTAGGAGCCCGATCGACTGATTTTGTTCCCCGTACGATCGGCGTTGTAGATTTTTTCCGTCGCATCTGTAGTTCCTTAGCAACTTCGCAACCGCGATAATTTGCTGGGTGCCTTCCTTTGCAGTTAACGCAAGTTGCTTTTTCATCTTTGCTCAAACTGCAATTTTCCGAAGAGTGTTTTCCACCGCACTTAACGCAGCGCGGCTCTTTCCGACAGTACGCCTGTGTATGGTTAAACTCTTGGCAACGCTTACATTGAGGGATGGTCTTCGTGTTGGCACGTAGCGGCTCGATTTTAACGACCATACTCATGATTGTACGAATGTTATATATCTTTTCCTGACTTTCCGTTTTATCGAATGACAGCACAAAAAGCGGAAGTTTACGTTTCACTATAGGTTCTTCTCCACGCTCATGTCGTTTTCTCTCCTTTTTTAAACGGTTCGTGGCGTCTAGAATGTTATAACCTCTATCGCGTAAATCACCTATAACGTCTTCTTTAGCGCATGATGGATGAAGTCCTCTAGCTACGACCCTCAAGGGTCTCTCAGACTTGTTTTCGTAAGTATGCCATTGAATTTTTTCGTTGTTAAGCTTTTGAGATACAGCCCGTTAGCCCTCAGCGTCATTAACCTTGATTTTCCATGCATCGTTTCGCAAGGAAGTTATTTTAAATTCAGTAGCGATCGTTGTTTTTAAGATTTTCCTCAAAGAATTGTAGTCCGCAACGCCTGTAATATTTATTGGTGGACGTTTGCATTCAATTTTCTTATCAGATTTTGGCTGCGCTTTCCGATTAGGTTCGTGTTGTGGAACAATCTCGGGCGATGAGCCGGCCTTGCGTTTTTTAGATGGTCTTCGTTTAAGTATCCAATCCGTTTCGCGAGCGAGTTCTTCTTCGTCCGTACTGTAGTGATGGCTACCCGGAGAAGGCTCACTATGAGTAACCGTATGAGTTTTTAAAGACTCGTTTTGAAGCAAAGAAACTTTATTCTCTGATTCAAGTTTCTCAATTTTGCTTTTGAGCTCGCGACACAACAGCTCCATTTCGTCGAGCCTCTTACGGAGCACGGCGTTTTCCTTTTTCAAAGTACACAGAAAAATGGCCAGTCTGGAATCTTCGAAACCACTTTGAAATAGTAACAAGAGAGGTCCGAGGTATATGTTCTGATTCACGCAAAAGCTAAATGCAAGTGTGCGAGTGGTCTATGTGTCCTTGTACACGTGAATTAGGGGGCTTTAATCCTAATATATAAAAATCACGTGTCACTGTGTTCGTACACGCTAATCTCCGAAACCACTCAACCGATTTCAATGAAATTTTGTGAATGTGTATGGTTGGTTCTAGCCTAAAAGATAGGATCATTTTGGACCCGATAGGTGGCGATGGTGTCAAGATCTAAAAAAAATTGTAATTTTTTCAACGAACATTTTTTTTTTTGTTTTTTCGGATTTCTCATACAAAAATACATACAACCACAAATTATTATTATTATTATTATTATTATTATTATTATTATTTATTTCCATTTCAAAAGAACAATATTATTTCTTATATCTAAGTTATTACAAATTCAATTTCAAATTTTTAATTAAAATAACTTATATATCGTTTAACTACGAATTATGCAATCATTTTCGATTGAGTGAAATGGTATCTAGTACACACTTTGTGGCATAAAATACCAGTGGTAAGTGCATTAAACTTAAACTTTGTTTTAAAATATTGTGAAAAGCCGCGCCGAGAGAGTATTTATTTTTTTATTTTATTTATTTATTTATTTATTTCATCTACCAGCTTTGCTTTACAGATTACATGGAAAGATAACTATATTCTCGGATAAATAAATATGTATATAAATATATATGTAAATTATTTATTTATAAAAGAGAGAACAAAGAAAAAAAAAAGAAAAAAGAATTCATAAAAATAAGGATAAAAGAGGAAAACGAAAACAGATTTAATTTAATAAAAAAAACGAACAACATTGTTCTGAAGCGATCTCTTGAATAATGAAAATCTAAATGTCTACTAGCTTCATTGAAATTCATAAGGGTCCTAGAGAATGGTTGATTACGACCATAGTTTGTTCTATGTCCTGGTTGGAAGAGAACATTACGACTTCTAAGACGCCTTTCAGGAGCATAAATGGGTACCCGGGATAAAAGAACGGGACTATTAATACGGTAACACAGAATATCTCTTATAAACATAACATCATGGGCATATCTCCTTGCGTTAAGGGTAAGAATACCAAGTAATTGGCATCGTGCACTGTAAGAGGGCTCAAAGTCTCAACGCATTTTCCAAAAGATATATTTTGTAAAACGCTTCTGCACCCTTGCTATGCGATCTGAATGAGTCTGATAAATTGGATTCCAGATAATAACGGCGTACTCAAGAATAGACCTAACCAAGGAGATGAAGAGATATCAATGTATGTGGATCAAAGAAATCTTTTGAATTCCTTTTGATAAATCCAACAAGTGAGTTAGCTTTAGCTATTATGTACTCAATGTGAGGAACAAAAGTTAGCTTCGTGTCAATAATGACGCCCAGATCTTTAATTTGATTAACTCTTCTTAAAGACGTCAATTCAAGGCAGTAGTCATAATGGTATTGCATATATGATCTTGAAAGGGATATGGTCATGCATTTTTGTATATTCAGCCTTAAGCAATTATTAATACACCAATCAGATAGATTATTCAGGTCGGACTGTATCTTTAAACAGTCATTCAAGCTTCGAATTTTAAGGAAAATCTTAAGATCATCTGCATACATTAAACATTGGCAAAATTGTATGCTTTGGACAATATCGTCAATAAAAATAATAAAAAGCAGCGGTCCTAAATGGCTACCTTGTGGAACTCCAGATGTACAGGAGATTATTCTCGAGCAGCAGTTGTTTAGGTAAACTTTTTGGGTCCGACCGATTAGAAACGATGAGATCCACCTTAGCATTGCAGAGTGAAATCAAAAATTTTCAAGTTTCTTTAACAAAATTATATGATTCACAGAATCAAAGGCTTTACTAAAGTCCGTGTATATAGCATCAACTTGGCATCCGCTTTCTACAGAATTGATGATGTAAGACGTGAAATGGGCCAAATTGGAAGTTGTCGAACGACCAGAAAAGAAGCCATGCTGGAATTCGGATAAATGCTCTTTTATATGAAATTCTAATTTATTTTTAACAATACTTTCAAAAAGCTTTGGTATAGCTGAAAGTTTGTATATTCCTCTGTAATTTTCGATGTCATTCTTAGATCCAGATTTAAAAATAGGGACCAGAAACGAGATTTTCCAATCTTCGAGAAAAATGCCTGACGAAAGAGATGCATTAAAAATTTTTAGCAGAGGTATACAAACAGCATTGCAGCAGTTTTTTAATACAATCGCCGGAATACCATCTGCTCGAGGCTTAGCATTAGGTTTGAGGCTGCTAACAGCAGATTGAACATCATGAACATCCAAAACCAGAAAACCGAAATCAATCTTGGATATTGAATTCGGTACAGAACTGCTGGGTGCAATACAATTAGAAAAAACAGATTCAAAAAATTCCGCAAATAGATCAACTGTTGCAAGAGCATCGTTTGATTCAATATCTTTATAAATCATCGTTTTGGGCAACCCTACACAACATCTCTTATGGTTTATAAATGTCCAAAAATATTTCGAATCACATTTTAACTTATTTTCAATAGTACTAATATATTTAGTGTATAAGAATTTACTCAAGACAGTGAAGTCCTTTCGTAACTTGCAGAACATGTCTTTATTATCCTGATTTCCCGAAATTTTAAAACGTTTATAAGCTTTATTTTTTAAATTTTTTAAATGGATTAGGCGTTTATTGTACCATGGTGGTTTTAAAATATTTCTTTTCAACGAATATGGATCAAACGAGGAAAATCCTAAGTTCACAATTTCAACGAGTATACATTAGTTGTAGACAAAGATTTTCAAATTCAAGATCCCAGTTAAAAGAATTAAAATACATATTCAATCTAGTAAAATTTGATTTTGAAAAGTTAAATGACTTCTCTGAAATCGTATTCCCCCTAAGAAAATCATACATTTCAATTTCAATATACATATATTTGCTTATGGAAAATAGAGTTATTTAAGAGAGAAAAAGGTGCTTCAAAAACTTTAACACTTAATTCATTTATATTCATAAAAACAAGGTCTAAAATTCTGTTTTGTGAATTCGTTATTGAATTGGTTTGGCATAAATTCATTGAAAATAAACAATCAATAAGAACTAATTCGAAATCTTTAATCACATTATATGGAATAAGCATTTTATCATCTTCAGACCAAGACCATACGACATCACCAATATTAAAATCTCCAATAACACATAAATTATTTAGATCAGAACAATAATTACTTACAAATTCAATATTTTCTATACATTTCTCGTAGGTATCTAGTTTACTTTTAGGAGGTACATAAGTTACAATGAAGAATATAGATTTTTCAGTACCATCAAAACTAACAGAAATACAAATCTGTTCAACATCTCAGATCGGCAGTGCAATTTGCCTGCAGGAGAACGTTGTCCGAACAGCAACCAGCACTCCGCCACCTCTCTCCACCACGGATTTACAACGGTCAAGGCGAAATACATTGTAGAGTAGGGTGTCGAATATTTCTGTTGACTGAATTCCTTCATAAAACCAGGTTTCAGTAATTATAATAACATCGTAATCGTTATGACTTGAAGCCGTAAACAAATCCAAAGTCTTCGTTCTGCATCCGCTAGCATTGTGGTAATAGACTTTGAGTGACCGAAGATCAGAGTTCAGAGCAAAACTGTGAGGTAGCTTATGAACATCATTAGCAATAGCAGGATTTAGTTTTTTGGTTTATGGATAAAATTTCGAATTTTTACCCCACTAGGCCAAAAATGTCCATCATATACAGCGTTTGCGAATTGAACAGGAACTCCAATTTTAAAATTTACAAATTTAAGAATTTGACTACTACCATTTAGCTTTAATAATTTAAAGCATGAAAAACATGCAGAGTTTACGTGCAGCTTAGATGAGATGTATGATACAATAGCACCCGTGGAAGTATCAGGGTGAAAACTCGATACGTGATACCACTTCAATTTAGACACGACGTGAAGATCGGCAACAGGAACATTAGTACCATAGACGACCACAGCTCGCTCGTTCAATTTTCTATTGGAAATATTTTGTACAGCATCACCATCACCGGAACTAGTAACATTACGAGGTGCGGCACGAACGTCCATTGTGTTTGTATTTAATATTTCTACATGTCCACCATCAAGGGCATTGGCAGTAACAGCGGCATTCAAATCTTCTAATAAATTAGAATTAGCGACAGTAGGCTTAGCATTCAGACTATTCGCAGCAATTTGTTTATCAACAACATCATTAGAGGCAGCAGCAACAACCATTTCTACAGCAACAGCAATATCCCCTCGATCACACATTGAGTCGGTATCAGCGACATCAACCACACTAACAGTGCTAGCAACATCTAAAACAGCCTCCACAACAGAAGTGCTTTTGGTAACTGCAACTTCTGCTGATTGAAGAGAAGAGAGTTTGTTTTGACTCACCAAGTAATAAGTTTTATGTTGAGAGAGAACAGTATTGGAAGTTACATACCAAAGTAAAGTAAACATTTAGAAGCGAAAATGAAAGATATGGAAAATAATGAGTATTAAACATTAAAAGTCGACAAGTAATGTTACGCCTACGTAGTACAAAGAGGGTTTAGTGCTGCTTACGTTAATACCTGCATCAATTCTTCTACATCAGATCTGGACAGCAACCAGTTTCTGAGACTTCTAAGGAACAAGGACTTGCAATCTATATGGTTACATATATCTGGAGGCAGTCTGTTATATATAAAGGGAGCTATAATAGAAGCAAAGCGACGGTAGTGTTCTGTTCTAGCTCTTGGAACTATTACTGCTGTTGACGACCTTAGTGAATAGATTTTATTTTCACTAACGTTGGTATAACCACCTCGCAAATAGAACAGCCTCAATACCTTATAAACATAAAGATTTCTTAACGGCAGTATATTTAAAGAATTAAACAATGGGTGCGATGGCTCCCATCTTGGTTTGAACAGCATTACTCTGATTATCTTCTTCTGAGCTGTAATAAGAGGTTGTAGGTTACTAATGAATGCACTGCCCCAACAAGAAATACCGTATTCCAGTCGCGAGTTAACAAGCGCATAATAGTAGATTGGATGGTACCAATTTTCGTAAGTGAAAAATCTTGTTCATTGCTATATAAACAGTTTTTTTAATATTAGTTATGTGTGGTTTCCAATTTAAATTATAGTCCAAAGTTACACCGAAATATTTAAATTCAGCAACCGATTATAACGTCATGCAGGAATCCTTGCAGTTCTTATGATCGCAATTAGGGTCATGTAAACCAACCCCATCGATAAAATTCTGGTTTGAGAATGAAAAAGACATAACTTTGGACTTACTTTGGACTGCTTAGCACCATTTGGTGATACTTGAACCACTTGTTTAACACAGAAAGGTCCATGTTCATTTGATGTCTTATATTATCTACACAGGGAGCAGCGTATGAGATAGCCAAGTCATCGGCGATGGCAATTATTTTCCCATTCAGAGGCAACTTGAATATAGAATTTATATATAAAAGGAACCAGGCAACCAGGCAGACGGCAAAGCCATGCTAAATTTTGATTTTGTACTGTATTAGAAAAAATTATATGAATAAATAAAATCTTATGAATCTGAATCTGAATCTATATAAAAGGAACAATAAAGGACCAATAACTGATCCTTGGGGAACGCCGACACCTGGACAGGGCAAGGACTTACTCAAAGTTGCATTTACACGAACAAGCTATTTTCTATCTTGAAGGTAGGACGAGATCCACTTCAAGATGTAACTTCTAAGCCCAAATCGCTGAAGTATTTTCAGTAATAGTTTGTGATTTACTAAGTCAAATGCCTTTGTAAGATCAAGGAAGAGAGCGGCAGATTTATTACTCCTGTCGAGTCCCGCGTTAATATCCTCTAAGAAAGACAATATAGCTTCTTCCGTAGACTTTCCTTTTATAAAGCCAAATTGTGATTTACTAAGAAGCTTATATTTTTCTAGGAACTTAAGCATTTTGTTGATTATAATTTTCTCAAAATTTTTTGAGAAAACTGACAGTAATGATATAGGTTGGGGATCACATTTATCACCCTTTTTATGAATTGAAATTATTACAGCCGTTTTCAGGCAATCTGGAAATACACCACTTTCGAAACTTTTATTTAAAAGATATGCTAATGGCTTAGTGATGAGGTTGCTTACTTGTTTTATTGTTAAACTGCTAATACCATCTAGTCCGCAAGAGTGTGTAATCTTTAATTTGGATATTACATGAAACACCGCAGCTTCAGACACTGTTATCACGGATGGATTCCTGAAAGGCTATTTCCTCATGATTCAGCTGACTATTTTTTGAGCTTTCCGCTACATTTTTAAAGAAAGCATTCAACCCATTGCCCATTTCTAGCTCGTTTGAAGTTGTGGTTCCATCCAAAAATTTCAAACATTTTAAGGTATTATCTGTATTACTTTTGCCTAGTAAATCATTAACGATATTCCATTGCTGTCTTGGATTGAAGTTGTTTTCGTTAAATTTTCGGTGATAGTGTGATTCCTTTTGCTTGTTTATTTGAGCAAGAATTTCCTTCTGCATTCTTTTGTAAGAATTTTTTACAGAGGGAATGTGGAACCTTCCTTTATTTTTAACACAAAAATTGTTTTTTTCCCTAACTGGCTGAACACAATGCATGCCGCGGCCGCGCCGCGGTAGCGTAGTACGTAGAGCTGTCAAATGGTGTGGCGCTGCACTCACAAAATTCGCCCACAATGGTGTAGCGCGTAGTAATGTCAAATAATGCCAGCTGATTAAAATTGTGTTTTTCTTTTTGAGTGTTATTGAGATTTGATTATTTTTGTGAGATTATTGTGCTATAATAATACAATAAAAATAATAAGAAATGGATAAATTTATTTTCCTTTCACTAGCAAAATAATTTTTTCCACGGCGTGCTCTTCCATTTTGACTGTAACGAATATTTCAAATTTATTGCGCTACTGCTGAACTCAGTTCAAGAATCCACCACGAAAACATCGTATAGAAAACCAAAACAGTCTTCAACAGTCGCCAATTTCTCTATCTGTCACTTGTGGTGCTGCACAAGTTAAAAGTAAACCAACTTCGTACTACACCACTGCTACCGCCACGCCGCAGCTACCTCATTGTGGGCGCTCTAGTGAGTTCCCATATATTTTAACTCTGTGACAGGTCGTACTACGCTACCGCGGCGCGGCCGCGGCCTGCATTGTGTTCAGCCAGTAATTCGTTCGCATAGTTGGTCAGTCATCCATGGTTTAATCTTCTGAAGTAGTCGTTTTTGTTTCATAGATTTGCACGAGTCTACATGGTCAGAGAGGATCTTTAAAAATATATTAAAAGCATTGGAGGGGCAAGGCGTACTATAAACCTCCTCCCAAGGTTCCTGCGCAAGATATTCGTTCAGTTTAGAAAAGTTTAATTTAAAGTGTGCGTGTACTTTTTTGGAATTCGACTGCTCCTTATTGGTTACCTTCAGGAAATCAGAAAAAGATACACCAATTGCAAATTTTAACTTCCCTAAAGCCCCACCCTCCAATATTTTTTAATGTGGTTTCAATGATTTTTATAGGAAAGTAGGGTTATAATTTATTTTGTTTAAGTTGCATAATTCAAGTTGTATAAGCTTTCAAGAAATGGCGGTATAAAGAAATCTACTGACATCTGTATTACCACAGATAATATAGTTACATAGATATCGCATCCAGTACAAAAAAAAATGGCCAATTTTCAATCGACTGGGATTTACTCGTGGGTCCCAGTTCGATCGATCTTGTATGTATACCATGCTCAAACGGTTGTGAGTTGGTAGCACGTTTTGTGAGATGTATGAGGGATGATTCTACATATATATGAGCAATTTTCATCAAATAAAAAATAAATATCTACGTAGGTATATATGTATGTAGGTGACACAGTCACATACATTTTTCAATGGATTCTTATATTTCAGAAAAAGGTTTTCGATTTTTAAATTATTTATGTTTGCTTTATAAATAATTACGAGTATGATAAGGTAGGAACTTGGTACAATTGTGAAATTATGTCGTCTGATCATTTGATTTTTTTCTGAATAAACTTTATTATTAAAAGCATTTTGTAAGGTAATGAAAACGGTTGAAATTAGTTATCTCATTTGAATAAGTATAGATTTATTTTATGTTTATTCGAATGATGATGATGATGAGTATTTTTTTTTATGGAAAACTTTAAAATGAAGCTTACAAATGTCAAACAATTCATCGGATGGTGCAAAAAGACTGCCAAAATCACTATTTTGAGAAAATTTTTTGCCAAATATAAAAAAAACTCAGAAGGGCATGTTATTTTTTCATCTTTTCTCAAAAAAATTTCTGAACTATTTGAACAGTGGCTCTTTGAAGGCATTTTCTAAGCAATATATCCCGCAAAGTATCGCATTGCAACAGTCTCAAGTGTAAAATCAGTTTCTTTTTCTAGTTTGTTTATGATTTCTGTGTACAAAAACTCATCACAGTCTTCTTCTTCTTGTTCCTCACTCAGCAAAACAACATGAGTGCCCTTTGTTTGGACTATACCTAAGCTTAAAAACTGAACATCAGCGTCCTTACAATTACTGTAAGGTGAGAAGGAAATAAGGTTTTACGAAAGACTTTTTGACATTAGTACACTGAATTCATAAGCAGATGGATTCTTATTATTCCCACCTTTTATTCTGACAATTGAGAACAGGTTCTCTAAGATGTCTTGATGTACCCTCTTTGTCAGCAAGCAATCAGCATCAACAAACGTACCGTTGTTAATGTCCTCGCTTAATAATAAAACTGCTTTAACCCTAGAAAGATAATCTACGTCTGCCAGACGTATAGCGCGCAAAAAAATGTAATATCCTTTGGCAATGGAGTTTAAGTTTCTTGTTTTTATTGTTTAAATTAATTTTTATTTTTACTGAACCATAACTTCATTTCTCTTAATATGAATTTCATTAATAAATAAAACATTAATATTTTATAAAAAGCTCATGGGTTTCCATTAATACATTAAAAAAGTGCCATACGTCTCTGAGACGTATGATTATCTTTTACGTCATAAAAAATATGATTATCTTTCTAGGGTTAAGTGTCTGTTCCATTCCTTTGAAATAAAAATTGTTGGGTACATTTGAAAAATTTTGCATCGCTTGCAAATATATTACAAAATATTTTATCTGTTGGTATGCAGCATTTCCAACAGTAACTCCACGTTGAAGCGCATTTTTGTCGTATTGTGAGCCACTGTTCATGCAGTCAAAGGTATTGTTTAATGTCAGCGTAAAAGCTTGCGTTGCTTGATCGTTTTGCGAAGTAAATTTTAGACAATTCGGGTGTTGAGCTGTTTGTATGGACGCAGCAGATGCTAAATATTTGAGTCGCTAGGCGTACGCTAATTTTTTCAAAAGCATTAGGCGCTATACCATATGTGAGCTAGTAAATTTTAAACAAGGTTTGGCAACATTGTCGGTCTCTAAATTATATATTTCTCTGAAGACATTGAAAGAAACTAAACCATCGGGGGTGTTCAGATCCGATTTGAGTAACAGATTGCGCACTGATTTAAGTAAATGAGGAAAATCGTAAACACAGTATATTTTTTGGTTTTCAAATGTCGTAAATGGTTTTTTTTCAGTCACATTCAAAAGCTGATACGCTTTCCTGTTGTTTGGACCCTGGTTACAAACAACAGCGCATACTTGAAGACCAAGATCCTTGCATATTTCAAAATTCTTTTTAATCAACTGTTTTAAGTCATTCCCTTTTATTCCATTTTCTGAAACAAAATAGTTAACAACGCTTTTCCATTAATCAAAAAGACCATTAACCATAAATACACAAATTTCATTAGCATTTGATTTTTTTCTTGCTGAACCTAAATCTTCGAATCCATCAATTAAGTCGTTGGTAGCGTTGTAGGTCAGATTTCGGCGGATTCGAATCTCATCAGAAACCAACACCACATACTTTTTACGATGACTCCTTATGCAATTTTAGATTTCAATATATTTTGAGCCATGTTTTGGTACCCAGGCTATAGACCTTTCACAGGAGCCCAACGATATAATGAAGCTATATGAGGAAGTCGAAAGCCCAACCCATCGCGTAGAAATGTATGTATATGTATTTTGCGAGTGATAAAAAAACATTTTGTGCAAGTTCTTTTTCTTCTGGGCTATACAAATTTGATTTAGAAAGCCCCATCAACATAAAACAAAATAACTTGGACTGCTCTGACATATCATGCTCTTAATTTGGGATACCAAACCTGAATACCTATTTTGTTTCTTTATTTTTAATGTTCTGTTCTTTAATCTAATTTTTTGCCCTAAAGTTTTAATTTTCAAACTGAAAGAAGCAATACTTTTTTTTTGTTGAAAAATGGTTTTTCCCGCTTCTCGATTGATTGCATCAATTTGATGCATTTCAAGCAGCCTAGATCTGAACTTGAACTTCTTCTTCTCTTACTATTCGAAGAAGAAAGATTTTCTAATTCTTCAAATTGATCAATATCATTTTGCAAATTGAGTGTGGGAACTGCATCTCTTTTTAGCATTTTCCTGCCCACAAACTCACTACAAAAATGATTTTGGCAAACAAAAAAAATCTTATCGCCATCAAAACTACATGCTTTTTTCCATAAATTATTTAAAATCTCATTTTTTTCTTTTGAGGGGCATGCAACAATTTTTAAATTAGGAAAACCCCTTCTCGATTACTTGCATGTCGTGCAAGAAACTCCTGATTTGCTTTTATCATTCATTTGTTATTTTTATTTAAAACCAAGCGCTGTCGCAATTCGATTTCAAATAAATGATACACATAATTTTTAACCTGCGATGACAGAAATTTCAAACTCATGTATTTACCAAAAGAAACAAGAAATACGCATCTAGAGAAGTACATAAATGCCATGCAACCCTTCTAAAACAACACGACGCGACGTAAGATACACACAAGCCATGCCAATGACACGATCGCTATTGAATCATACCATACCATCAGTTTGTTGTATGTACATAGATATTGTTCTTTAACAGAAAATGGTTTCTGTATGACAGAAGTTTGCTTTGGTGTTTCTACGACACACTGAAGAGCAAGATTATTGCATGGTCTTGCAACATAATTTTATTTCGTTTGGTCTGAAAGAGTTCGATTAATCTCCTTTACTAGGATGCCAACCAAGATCGATCGAACCCACGAGTAAATCCCAGTCGATTGAAAATTGGCCATTTTTTTTTGTACTGGATGCGATATCTATGTAACTATATTATCTGTGGTATTACGCATCTAGAGAAAATACCACACTAAACATTGTTTCAATTTCTGAGTTGATTTAAACTTTTCCCTGATGCTACAATTTTTCTGAACTGTTCTACGGATATACGAACATAAACAACGTTAACGTCGTACTGATTTCCTTCAAATCAATCGACACTGTCGTTGATGAAAACGAAGCACTAAATTATTCAACAGAATTTTTAAATTCACTAGATATGCCAGGAATGCCACCACACAATCTTCGATTGAAGATTGGTTTGCCGATAATTCTGCTTCGTAATTTAAACCCACCAAGATTATGAAACGGCACACGTTTGGTTATCAGACGGATCACAGGAAATGTTTTTGAAGCAACCATTTTGAACAGAAAGTTTGAAGAAGAAATCTTTCTGTTGCTACATATCCCAATGATACCGTCAGAGACTTTTTTTTTTGTTGCGCCAAGGGGTGTGGTAATCTTCTAAAGATATTAGTAGCCCGGGCTTTAGCATGCACGATTCGCAAACCCGAATAATCGATGCCAGGAATGCGCCTACGTACTAATCGACACCCTGCACACTTCTACCACTCTCCCGCGGGAGTGCCGGTTAGCATGTCATACTATTCATCACGCATGAGCCATTGCTGCTTCTTATGCTTCTGCTTCTTAACAGGTCACTTGCGTTACATTGCATATGTGAACGTTTTTGTGTAACTTTGTCTACCTTCCAGTGCTTGTAGGATCCTCATTTCTGCTGCTGCTCGTTCCTCTATACGTAGTTGTTGCATCATGCTGGTGATGATCTCGTTCGCTGTGTTCCAGGCTTCATTCGTCGTCAGCATGAATTTAATACTCGTAAGTCATCTCGGAGTCACTTGTCCGCCTATTTCTCTCTGTAGTATGCTTTTGGCCGTCGTATACATCCGACATTCCATTAAAATATATTCCGCGTTCTAGATTTTGCCTTCACAGTGCGGGCAGTATGGGTCATCTACGTGTTTGTATTTGAAGAAATATTCCCGAAAGCATCCGTGCCCTGATAGGAACTGCGTCATGTAGGAGTTTATTTCTCCGTGTTTTCTGCTGATCCATTCCTCTACGTTGGGGATCAGCTTATGGGTCCATCATCCTTTTGGTGTGCTGTTCCATCTCTGTTGCCATTCTTCTTGTATAGCCTCGATGGTTGCTTTTTTATTTCCAAATCGAATGGCATTCGACCGGAGATTACGCTAATTGCCTCCGCGGACACCGTCCGAAAGGCACAACACGCTCTTAACGATGTGATTCTATGGGCCGAGTTTATCCGTCTCATGTACGTTATACGGTACGTTGCTGGTGCCCATATGGGAGACGCGTACATAAGGATCGACTTGCTTACCATTGCTAGCAGGTTTCTAATTGGCTGCCCGGGTCCTCCAACGTTTGGCATTAATCTTGACAGTGCCGCTACTGTCCTGGAGGCTCTCCGCCTGCGTACATTAGGTGCTCTTTGAAGTTAAGCCTGTAGTCCAGCAGCACTCCCAGGTACTTGATGTGTGGACGCGACTCGATGGCTTGCTCACCGACCTGTACAGTAAGGTGTTCTACCTTTGTTCTGCTACTTATTAGCACTGCTTCTGTCTTATGATCTGCCAGTTCCAGACCTGTTTGTTTGGTTGCAGTTTTCGGACACTTGTTCTAGGGTTTTTGCTACGACGATTACTGCAATGTCATCAGCGTAGCCGATAATTTCTACTCCGCTCGGCCTTGGCGGTTTTAGTATGCCATTATACATTATATTCCACAGGGCTGGGCCTAGTGCTGATCCTTGGGGGACTCCTCCCGTAATTATGTACTTCTTAGGCCCCTCTTCCATGTCATAATGAAGAGTTCTCTTACTGAAGTAGCTGCATATTATTCTCAGCAGGTAGTTAGGTATACGCAGATTGCTTAGCGCTCTAACTATGCAGTTCCAGCTGGCACCGTCGGACACTACAATCCCAGTCAAACGGCTTCAATTTCCGATTCGTTAGGCATTTGTTATGACCATCAACAAATTACAAGGGCAGACAATGTCCATTTGTGGCCTGGACTTAGAAAATCTATGTTTCTCCCATGGCCAATTATACGTTCCATGCTCACGTGTGGATAAACCATCTAATCTATTCATATTGGCAAAAGACCGCTCAGCAAAAGATATTGTTCATCTTACTTACTTAGGTGGCGCTACAGTTCGGGGTGAACCTGGGCCTCAACCAACAAGCCTCCTCCAGTTGCGCACTCCAAGTTGGTCGAGGTCCCCTTGAACTTGTGCGCGCCACCTACGGCGATGATTCCCTCTACTGCGTCGTCCCTCGGGGTTATATTCGAAAACTCTGCGGGCCGGAGCGTTGGTGTCCATTCGCTCTACATGTCCTAGCTATCTCAGACATTCAATACGCACTTTTTTGAACAGGTCGATGTCGCTGTACAGCTCGTATAGTTCGTGATTGAATCTTCTCCTCCAAAACCCGTCAGCGCAAACGGGACCGAATATCTTACGAAGAATTTTTCTCTCGAAGCGACCAAGGATATCTTCATCCTCTTTTAATAAAGTCCATGTTTCAGCGCCGTAAAGCAGGACTGGGATGATCAAGGTCTTATATAGAGTCTTCTTAGTTGTTCAAGATAGGGCTTTACTGTTGAATTGCCTTATAAGCCCAAAAAAACAGCGATTGGCAAGAGTTATTCTTCGATTGATTTGTGCACTGATTTTACTACCTCGAAGTTATAGCTGCCCACGGTGACGCTTTGTCCAATTCGTCGATGTTGGCTTTCCCTTCTTGTTGACAGCATATACTTGGTTTTGCCCTCGTTTATCGCCAAACCCATTTTGGCCGCTTCCGCCTCAATGCTTGCAAAAGCACCGGTGAGAGCCCGCTGAGATCTTCCGATAATGCCTATATCGACGGCGTACGCAAGCAGTTGTACAGACTTGTAATAGATTGTGCCTCCGGTGTTGGCTTGTGAGTTCCGCACAATCCGTTGAAGTACAATATTGAAGAAGTCACATGACAGCGCGTCACCTTGTCTAAAACCTTTTTTGACATCAAAGGTCACGGTGAGGTCATTACAGACCTTGATGGAGCAGCGAGCGTTCTCCATCGTCAGCCTGCACAGACGGACAAGTTTGGCAGGGATGTCAAAACTAGACATGGCTCTATAAAGCGCTTCTCTATAGATGGTGTCATAGTCGGCCTTGAAATTCCCCGTGCAGGGACGGGTTAAGAATATCACTTATGAAAACACCAAAGAAAAGCAAACAAACAAGGGTCTCTGAGAAAATCAAGTGGTACAATCTGGACAAAGAAAAAGGCGAGGCTTTTGTTTTCGTAATGAAAAATTAACTCTCTCACACCATCAACGGAGCTGAGGATGAAGAGTGCAGAGCACAAAATATGTGGGAGTCCCTACAGCGAACTTGCTTAAATAAGGCCAAATCACTACTAGGAGCTTCAAAAGGCCGCCATCAACACGCCAAAGAAACATGGTGGTGGAGTGATGAAGCTAAGAAAGTGATAAATAAGAAGAAAGCGGCTTTCAAAGCTTGGTCAAAGTGCCCCTCTAATAATGAAGACGAAAAAGCTCGCCTCGAAATGGAATACAGATGCTGCAAGAAAAAAGCGAAGAAGAAGTGCGCCCAGCTTCAAGCAGAGAGTACGGAGGGCCTGTATCGGGAGCTGGAGAAAATATTTTCCCTCGTTGCTGATGCAAACCAGGTTATCCAGGAGCTGCGAAGACACAATATGAACAAGAGCGCCACTATCTTCAACATAGCCACCCAAAGAAGGAACAATGCTCAGGAGATTCGTTCGCCAAAGTTCATTAGCAATGCTCATGGCCAGCTTCTTGTGGATGACGGCAAAATTCTGCAGAGGTGGCGACAGTATTGTGAAGAGCTTTTAAATGAACAGTTTCCCCGGCTATACTTTCCAAGAGCCACCCCTAACTGTGAAGAAATAGCCGACATTACAGTCGAAGAAGTTAGTGAGGCGGTCAAATACTCCAAAAAACGAAAAGCGGTTGGGCCAGACGAAATACCCTCTGAGTTCTGGAAAAAGATGGGAGACATCGGGTTCAGATGGCTCAGAATTCTTATCTCCAAATTCGTGAGAGGTGATCCAATGCCGAATCAATGGAGGGAAAGTTACCTCCTCCCTGTATACAAAGGGAAGGGTGATACGCGAAACTGTGATAACTACCGTTCGATCAAGCTGATGTCACACACCATGAAGATCGTTGAGCGGGTATTAGGTGGCCGACTGCAAAAAATAATACGGCTATCTGATGATCAGTGCGGGTTTGTCTCGGGTAAATCAACCACAGATGCAATCCAAAGTATAAGGATCATAATGGAAAAACATCGTGATTCCTTAAGGGATTTGCATATTGTATTGGTTGACTTTGAAAAGGCATTCGACAGACAACCACGAGATCTGATATGGGTGGCGCTAAGACATCGAGGGGTTCCAGAAACCTATGTACAGATGATCATGGACATGTACGAAAGAGCAAAGACAAGAGTAAGATGTCCCGCTGGAGTAACCGAAGAGTTCCCAATCAAAGTCGGGGTGCACCAGGGAAGCGTTTTAAGTCCTTTGCTCTTTATTACAGTACTTGATTATCTGCTTGAAGGTAAAGTGATGGACCCCAAGGTACATCAGTTATTCTTTGCTGACGATGGAGCCATCATAAGTGAGGATCCTACATCCCTGCAACGAGCACTTGATGTGTGGGTGGACGTTTTGGAGGGAAATGGGTATCGCATTAGTTCAAAAAAGACAGAGTGCTTGTGCTGCCCGTTCTCTGATCCACTCAGGCCTATTCCAGACATTTATTTGAATGGAACAGTGCTTCCCAAGTGCGAAAAGTTCAAATATCTGGGATCTATGATCAATAGCAAAGCAACTTGTGATGACGACATCAATCATCGTGTAAGCGTAGGGTGGATGAAGTGGCGAGAAAATTCCGCTATCTTCTGTGACGGAAAAATGCCCCCTAAGTTGAAAGGAAGGCTCTACACCGCAGTTGTACGTCCTGCGCTCACATACGGTTCACAATGTTGGACGATGTACAAAAAGTATGAGAGTAAATTAACGGCAGCTGAGATGAAGATGCTTCGCATGACAGCAGGAGTGACCAAGCTTGATCGAATAAGAAGTTCGAAGATCCGTGGAAGCTTTCACATCAAGGAAACCATCGTACACAAATTAGAGCGCGACCGGCTCAGCTGGTATTGCCACGTTCAAAGAAGAGATCATTTGAACCCTGTTAAAAAGGCAATATCTATGCACGTTCCAAAGACATCGCGATGTAGGAAAGGCAGGCCTATAAACGCCTGGATCAGACAAATGCGACGACATCGGCATTTCATTGGCCTCAGTAACCGAGTGATCCAAAGTCGGCAGGCCTGCCGATATTTTCTGAGGTCAAATAGGCGAACCCCACAGGCGGATCAGTAGAAATGCAGTGAAGTGGGAGGGCTGTGATCCCTTGTTTTCGGATCATAGCCTCGCTGATAAAAGGAAGAAGAAGAAGATAGTCGGCCTTGAAATCGATAAAGAGGTGGTGAGTATCGATTTGGAATTCTTGGGTTTTCTCCCGGATCTGCCGAAGTGTGAAGATTTGATTGATGGTGGACTTTCCTGGACTGAAACCGCACTGGTAGGGTCCAATCAGGCTGTTGATAAAAGGTTTCAGGCGTTCACACAATATCGCAGAAAAGATCTTGTATGCGATGTTGAGGAGACTGATGCCTCTATAATTGGCGCAGTTGAGGGGGTCTCCTTTCTTTTGGCGAATTGAATTGAAATATTGTTCATCGCGCAACTTTAAATTTAAATTCATTATTATAATTTAAAACGACAACATTGTTTAAACTTGAGAATCAACCCTTATTTACCTCATTTATGACATTTAATTTTTATCCATTATCAATTAAGAATTTTCAATTTAATAATTACGCTGAATATGAGATGAATAAAAAATGAAATAAAAATGTTATAGAACAGTGCCGATCGGATTTTTATTTATTTTCTATCTTGCAAATGCATATATGTTATGCGATAACAGCGCCATGAAATAAAAGGCGGTCTGTATAGAAGGCGGTCTGTGGCAAGACAGCGTCTGTCAGGGACGGCTAGTAGGTATATAGGTTAGGTTGAAATGGCTACCAACTAAGAATTGCCAATACACTTGGACCAATAATAGGTCCATTGTGATACCACATGGATCATGGGAGAAATTTTCTTCTACCTACTCGTTAAACCATTTTGAGCTTCTTATGAAGCGTAGGAGGCTCTTAACATCGATGTTTTTCAGGGGCCTATTTCACCAACTACAAATTACAATCACAAAGTTGTACTTGTTAATCCCAATTGCAAATTTGTAATTTGTATTTTTGTTTCACAAAATACAAATGTGTACTCCACAAATTTGTAATAGGAATGGCAAGCGAATTGTAAAAAAAAAAACTTGATAATCACAAGTCGTAAAAACTAGCGTTCACTGGATTTTTGTGCGACTTGTAATCTACGTTCGTTTTTTCACAAATGTGTGGAATATCGGTTCGAAAACACGTTGGCTATGAATAAAGAAAATATTATAAGATTTTAGTTGCCTGTCTAATTAGAGAAAAAAGCTTGGAAGTACGTATACTAGAAATACCTTGGAGATATTATGTGGCAAAATTTCAAATGGGGAGCCAAGGTAAGGACATATGTATGTACTTATGTTGTTACGTATCGTAATACAAGCAAGTTGGCCCGGGTGCTTCAGATAGTCCTTTATTGTTTTAATGTTTTTATTTTTTAAATATTATATTATTCCTATTTCTTAACAAAAACTTAATAATGCTAGAAAGATTAGTTTTGTACGACATTTTCAAACAGTTAGCTTACAATAACGGCAAACACATCTGCATAAGCTCGATTTAGATATTCCATGCATGGCTGCAGTTCCGTATTATTGTCCACTATTACCAATCCCGTGTAAAACAGTAATTGCTGCCTTGGTGATAAAAAAAAAATTGGCGCAACAGCTTTTTAAGTGCATTTGCCCAGCTTCTCCCTACCCCCTTCGGGTAGGGGTTAGAATATACCCGAGGTAGGCATGCCTGTCGTAAGAGGCGACTAAAATCCACCCTTCGTATACCGGGCTTAAAGTGTATACAAAAAAATGCAATGAGTAAAACGAAAAGATTTAATACCCCAGGTGGCAGTCCAGGTTCACTGGAAAATCCACCCTCTTCGGAGGTAGGCTCTACGGATTCTGGGGAGAGCCAATTATTGCAATTGATAAATCCCTTTATAAAAAGTTCAAGGGTACCTCGGTCTCCACCATCAAGACCGAATGTCTCCGGGAAAAAAAGTCCGCCGGAAGTGCAAGCGCACAAGAAACAGGACTTAGAGAAATGTAAAAGCTTTGAGAAGGAAAATAACGAACTTCGCAATAGGCTTGATGAAATGGATCGGCTCTACCAAGATCTCAAAAAAGAGGTAGACATGCTGAAAGAGGAAAACAAGCTTCTAAAGAACTCGCTTTTACAAAAAGAACGCGAAGATTCCCCTCCCCGCCCAGCTAATTCACAATATCAAACGGACGAAGAAGAGCTTGCACGCGAAACGAATTGCGTCTTAAAGAAAAGACCTAGCAAAAAACGCAGAGCCGGCTCTTCGCCCGAAATCGAGCCGCGAAAAGAAGACAAGCAAAATGAGTCGAAGCCAAAACAAACTCAAGCTAAAGCACGTCCTCCGCCTGCAATAAACGTCGTTGGCATAACGGACTACAGTAAGCTACATTGCCTTCTTAAAGGTACGACGACATCGAAATTCAAGGTAACGTCACTCAGGAACAATGCGTGGAAAATAAACGTTGATGACTCCGATGGCTACCGAGCAATATCACAAAAATTAAACACGGAAAAGATCCAGTGGTATACTTATGAAAATAAGTCAGAAATACCACTGCGTGTTATAGCAAGGGGTCTCCACCCCTCGTGCACAAAAGACGACGTAATGAACGACCTCAAAGCTAAAGGTTTAAAAATTCTTAATGCCGTCAATATTCTCAAAAAGGTGAAGCAACAAACGGAACAAGGCCAGGAAATCATGGTCAAGCATGGACTTCCGCTCTTTATGCTTACCTTTGACAGGAGCGAAAATGTAGATGATATTTATAACGTTAAAACTATTCTGACTATCGTAGTCAAGATTGAGCCTATGCGTACGAGTACGAGATCGATACCTCAGTGTAAACGCTGTCAAGGCTTTAATCACACACAGTCGTATTGTCAAAAAGAGCCGAGATGCGTAAAATGTGCTGGTAACCATCTCTCAGAAAAGTGTGACCTAAATAAGCAGGCCCCGGCTACCTGCATTAACTGCAAAGGAAAGCACCCAGCGAACTATCGAGGTTGCGAAGTGGCAAAAGAGCTTCAAAAAAGACGAGACACATTTAAAAATATTCAACGCCAGAACGCAGAACCGGTTAAACATAGTCGTGAAATCGCTAAGCCAAGGGTAACGACCGTCAATAAACACGTCAAACTTAAGACGAGAGTCGAGCAAAGTATAGTTCCTTCGGCAAAATCAAAGAAAAAGCCACTATCTCCAGAGACGCTAATATATGCTCAAGCTGCGTCGCTAGAAACCAAGCAAAGCGGTGTTACGGTAGACCCAGTCTCCCAAGTCTTCTCTATAATTCTTGCGAAACTTGAGGAGCAAACGAAGGTAAACAAAGTCATATTTGATAAATTGAGCAAGCTCGAGTTAAAACCTCGCCAAAAAAGAACTCCCATATGAATATGAATCAGTTACTAAAAATTTTAACATGGAACGCAAACGGCCTTCTACAAAAAAACGCCGAATTAGAAGTATTTTTACGGAATGACAACATTGACATTTGCTTGATCTCTGAAACTCATTTGACAAAGGAATCCGGGGTAAAAATAAGAGGGTATCGTGCTTATCACGCATACCACCCTTCCGGAAGAGCTAGAGGCGGATCCTCCTTATTCATTAAAGACTGCATTGAGCACTCCATAAATACGACGATTGAAATCGATACAATGCAAACAAGCTCAGTTCGAGTTAAGAATAGGCACTCGTATTTCAACATCGCGTCCATTTATTGTCCTCCGCGATGCACGTTTAGAAGTAACGACTTTGTACGTCTCCTTGACTCACTTGGACCGAATTTCATTATAGGTGGCGATTTCAACGCAAAACACACCTTTTGGGGTTCCAGATCCAATTCACGGAAAGGCAGACTTCTGTACGAAGCCGGTATGCAATTCGGGGTTGATTTCTTTTCGACGGGGAAACCGACGTATTGGCCCTCTGATACAGCAAAAACACCGGACCTAATAGACTTCTTCGTAGCAAAAGGAGTATCTTCAAATTTTGCGAAAGTAGAGGAAAGCTTTGATCTCTCCTCAGATCACTCGCCGGTAATCTTGACAATAAGTGACCGACTAATGACAGTAGAAGGTGTGCCTAGATTAACTAACAAAAAAACTAACTGGCACGACTTTAGAACTGATTGCGAAGAAAATATTGTCTTAAATGTATCGCTCAAAACACCCTTCGAAATAGAAGATGAGCTCGGCAAATTTATTGAATCAATACAAAATGCCGCGTGGAAAAATACACATTTAAGGAGGAAAGAAGTCCCATGCAATGAAGCTTATTATCCGCCGGAAATAAAAGAACTTATTCGAGAAAAGAGGAGAGCACGCAAAATATGGCAACAAACTCGCGCTCCCCAGCATAAAACCCACTCGAATTTCCTATGCAATAAGCTTAAAAAAGCGATCCAAGACCTAAAAAACCGAGAGACTTCAGCTTATCTTGAAGGTTTAACCGCCGAAAAAACCACTAATTACTCCCTCTGGAAAGCTGTCAAAAGAATTAAAAAACCGCAAATACACTCGCCACCGATAAGAAAAAACAACGACGAATGGGCAAAAGGAAAGCGGATCTATTTGCCGAGCACTTAGAAGAGACTTTTAAGCCATTTGATGGAGAAACATTGGTAGACGATTTTACCGGAACGACTACGACATCTGACAACCTAAGAATAAAAAGTGTGTCACTTATAGAACTTTGCCAGGCAATAAAAAACCTGAAAAATAATAAAGCTCCTGGCTGTGATTTAATAACCGGACAAATCCTCAAGGAATTACCAAAAAAGGCACTAATAAAATTGCTTTATTTAATAAATTCTTTTATTAGATTATTATACGTTCCAAATCAATGGAAAGTCGCAGAAGTCATAATGGTTCCGAAACCGGGGAAATCTCCAAATGACAAAAAATCGTACAGACCGATATCGCTACTACCAATAATATCGAAGGTATTTGAGAAACTCCTTCTGAAACGGATTCTTCCGGTCATTGAAGAGAGACGCCTAATACCTGACCACCAATTCGGGTTCAGAATCAAGCATTCCACAATTGACCAGGTTTATAGAATAACCGACGAAATTGAAAAAGCCCTTGAGGAGAAAAATATTTGTTCTAGCGCTTTTCTTGACGTATCTCAAGCCTTCGACAGGGTTTGGCACGATGGATTGAATTATAAGCTAAGACGAATCCTTCCGGAGCAACTTCATAAGATCTTAGAATCGTACCTTAAAAACAGACTTTTTCGTGTTAAGCACGGAACTGAATATTCTGATTTTAAAGAAATCGCCGCCGGAGTTCCGCAAGGAAGTGTCCTTGGGCCTATCTTATTCTTGCTGTACACTCGGGACATACCTCAAACTGAAGGCACTATTGTAGCTACGTTCGCGGACGATACGGCTATTCTGGCAACGGAAAGTTCAATCGAGTCAGCAACCATAAAACTCCAACGAGCCTTGGATAAAATCTGTGAGTGGACAAAAACTTGGCGCATTGGTCTTAACGAGACCAAATCGACGCATATTAACTTCACTTACAAGAAAATAATCAACCTTCCCGTTTTCATTAACTCGGTACAAATACCGTATGCAAACGAAGCTAAATATCTGGGAATGACACTAGACGCGAAACTTAAATGGAAACCTCACGTTAAAAAGAAACGTGACGAAGTCGAAAATCGACTTAGAGAAATGTATTGGCTAATTGGAAAATATTCCAAACTAAGCGTATATAACAAACTGCTTCTGTATAAGCAAGTACTTAAACCCGTGTGGACGTACGGTATACAACTCTGGGGTTGTACCAAACCAAGCAATAGGAATCTCATACAATCATTGCAAAATAAAATTATAACAATAATCGTGAACGCTCCCTGGTATATCAGAAACAATGATATCCACAGAGACTTAGGGATAGCTACCGTGGAGGACGAAATAAGAAACTTCGCTCCCAAGCTTCGTATTCGTCTTCATGGCCATTGCAACTGTGCCATACTCCAAACTTTGGATGTGACAAATCTTACGCGCCGACTTCAAAGAACGAAACCGTTCGAATTAGCGCTACAAGACAAAAAGCCGCATGTCATGACGGTTTCAGCAGGTGCTTTTATTGGAAATCTACCTGCCTCACGCGAATATAAATCTGAAGCTTAAACTACTTGATAAGGTCAAACTTAGTCGTAGTAAACAAAACGAAGGGAAGGGTGTTTTTAGTCAGTAGAAATCTGACACTACTATGAGTACACGGTCTCATAGTGTCTCATGAAGATTTTCACCTACCCACGAAAAAAAAAAAAAAAAAAAAAATGTTCCCAGCTTCTCGCACCCTTGGGGATGCTTTGGGGATAAGCCAATTTCTTTTTTCAGTTGTGTGACAAATTTGTTCCCCACAAGGAAAAATTATTTCTTCGGCTTTCCAGTGACGGAAAGAAAAACGCTCATTAAAAGCAAAACATTGGGAAACGTTTTAGTTTATAAGCGGATAGTATACTTTTCTTCTGACATTTAGAACAATTTTATCGCTATCCCTACTATCACTTGTACTGTGCCTACATCGTAAAGCCATTTTCCGATCACTTTTTGATGCAAAACAAAATTTGTAGTTAAAATTACAAACGTCTTTGCTCGTGTAAACAATTTTCACAAATCACACAAAACTTGTGAATTCAATTTCTTTGTTGAAACAAAAACGTACAAAAAACTTGAAATTTCACAAATTTGTGACTTGTAAACTACATTGTTTTTGGTGAAAGGCAACGCGAAAAATTCCCACAAATTTCCCCTTGTAAAATAAAATTAAAAATGTGTGAAGCATAAATTGAGTAAAACCAAATTTGCCACCTTTTCCACAAATTTAGTGAAAAAACGCTTGTAAGTTACAATTTGTAAGTTGTTGAAATAGACCCCAGGTCGCCTATGTCGTTGTAATAGGTGGCTCTTAGGTGAAGCTTCCTTCTATGGGAGAGAGCTGGGCAGAAACAGAGAAGGTGGGGAATAGTTTCTTCTTCTTCTTCATCCATGCAGCTTCTACAAAAACGCCTAGACTTGTGGCATGCTTGCCTATTAGACACCTATTATAGCGCTGATATGCAATCTGTTGAGAGAAATCAAATTCTTAGAACGTTTTAGATCCAGCTCGCGGCCCAATTTGTTTTGTTGCTAGACATGTGGGTCCACTTGTCCACCTAAGGTGGACAAATTTGAGTTTGCAAGTAGCGTTTGGTATACCAAAGGAGCCTTTATCCGGCAGGATAGGTATAGTTGTTCCTATTCTGGCGAGTTCATCGGCCTTATAATTCCCTGGACTGGAATAAGTAGGTATATAAATTTTTAAATAAATTGAATTGAATTGAATTATCGTGCGCATTAAAGGACTTGCATATACCCGGGTGCTAATCAAATGATACCACCACGAAATATGCAACAAAAGTTTCAAGTTTTTCCGTTATTAAAATCTGGGTGATATGCTTCCAGGAGCCATAACACTTTGCACCCCATTAATAGGCAAGGCAATTTTTAGTTTTAGTTTCTAGTGATCCAGTCCTTCCCAAACTTATTTATCTAATGCCGAGTTTTTTAGTGGCTGATTTTGTTAGTTCTTTTTGGATGCCCGTGTTTATTATTTTGAATACATATATTAATCCTCCTAAAGAATATGGTAGGTAATAACTCTAATTGAAGAAGTTTTATTAAAATGTGTCGGGTAGTTTTGCATGATGCGAACATATGTACATATGTACATGATCATAGTATTAACTGACTACCACAATCCTTAGCGAACTCGGGCATATGTCTATCGTTCGCCGTGTGTCGCTATTGAACTAACAATTTCATCCACACTACTCATATGCCCGAGCTGCCGTTGGCAGATCCACACTACATAAAGTACTTAGTAGTAGAGTGCATGTGTTGATTTTCTTGGATACTTAGTATCATCTGTTTACATTTGGCCATCCAACCTCACACTGTCCTCAGTGTACGCACTTTCATTATTGTCTTCATTTCGAATCATGTTATTATACTCTTCTTATCTTCATACCGAGGCATTCTACATCAACCTGCATGCAGCCATCTTCACCACGGAAGATATCGTTCCATCTTCACATTGAAGGCAGTCTTTCATTACCCTACCGAATACCATCTTCACCACGGAAGATATCGTTCCATCTTCACATTGAAGGCAGTCTTTCATTACCCTACCTAATACCATCTTCACCACGGAAGGGATCGTTTCATCTTCGCATTGAAGGTATTTTTTCATTACCCTACCTAATACCATCTTCACCACGGAAGGGATCGTTTCTTCTTCACATTGAAGGTATTCTTTCGTTACCCTACCTAATATCATCTTCAGCACGGAAGGGATCATTTCATTTCATACAGCTCACCTCAGTTAAGGTACGGCTAATACCACTTCCTGATTTGGGGTAATAAGATAAAATCTTATACGATATCTCGGCTTTCTAGGCGATGTACCCACTTATTTCAAAATTAAAAATATTATTTTCACATTTAATCTTTTAACTTTTAACCTTCTTTTTTGTTTTTTTGTTTTTTTTTTTCAAGTTTATTCAAATTTTAAGGATAAGGTTATCTATGAAACAGACAAATAGTTCAGCTTGTGAAGTTGGAATCTGGTGCATTCGTTTTGGAGCGTTTTCGCGAATGTCAGCATGTGGAATATTATTGTCGCCATCTCCGGAGTCTTCTTCTTGAAGACCAATACTCAGATGGTTCGCTAACCCATTTATTGGTTTGAGATCAAAAAGGAGTTCCTGAGGTGTGCGATTTGTAATTCGATGTTTTAAACAATTTAAACCCCATTGTACTGCTGGTGAATACTCTTGCCAATCTCTACCGTCTGGTCTTACGGTCATGGTTGCAATTGCGGTTCCGACGGTTCGAAAATACCTTTCAATTTGCCCGTTTGCGCGCGAAATTCGCACAGCATTTAAAATGTGACGTATTCCGGTATCCACACAAAAGTTTTTAAAGTTGTTGTTGATGTAAAGGCTGTGCCACGGTCACTAATAATCTGTGCTGGTGATCCGAAAAATTGTGCTATGTCTTTCAGAGTACGCATAATTGCGTTTGATGATGTGTTTTTGACAGCTCGCCGTATTATAAATTTGGTGAAGGCGTCGATGATTCCCAGAACATACATATATATTTCTTTTTGTACTTTTTGGCATTGGTCCAAGATGGTCCACGTGAATTGTGTGAAACGGAATTGGTAATTTGTTAATAGGATGAATATTATAACGTGTTTTGTCTTTCGATCTTTGGTTATAGAGGCAGGAGATGCAACTGTTTAGGTACTTCAGTACTATGTGTCGCATTCTGGGAAACCAGTACATTCCTTTTATCTTTTCCACAGTTCTTTCTAACCCCCAATGGCCAATATCATCATGAGAAGTTTTTATTACACGCCATCGTGTGCCCAAAGGTACTACAAAATGGGGACCATCTGGGGTTTTGCGGTAGACTCGTCCTGCCTTAATCAAATAATTTTGTTCGAAGTCTTTCTTTGGATTTTTGCTTTCGGTGTTAATAAGAGCTTCGTAGATATCCTTTATGTTGTCATCTTGCAGTTGCATTGTGGATATGCAGTCTTCTTCTTGCATACCGATCATATTAATTTCTAAGCCGGTTTCTTCGGCTACGAAGGTTAGTGCATCCGCATGCGACATTTGCGTAGCTGGTCTATATTGTAGCTCGAAATCAAAATCTTGTATTTTCAACCACCACCTCGCAATTCTTGGAATAAGGTCTCGTTTATTCTGGGTTAGCTTAAGCGAATTGCAATCAGTATATATGACAAACTTTTTTTCCCAAAAGATAGTATCGAAAACGCTGCAGACTCTCAACAACAGCTAATGCTTCCAGCTCATAATTGTGATATTCCTTCTCGAAATCAGTTATTGCCCTACTGAAAAAGGATACAGCTTTTTTCCTTCCCTCTTCCTGGACTTGGGTTAAAACACCGGCAAGTCCAGAAGAACACGCGTCTGTATGAAATTCATGACTTTTTAAGAGATTGTATATGGTTAAAATTGGAGATGTGCACAATTTATTTTTTAATTTATCAAATACTGCCTGTTCTACTGGTGTCCAAATAAAAGAAGCTTCCTTCCTTAATAGAGCATTTAGAGGCGCAGCGATGGTAGCATATTTAGGAATGAATCGTCGAAATTAGCCAGATAGCCCTAGAAACTGTTTCACATGCTTCGCTTCGCTAGGAATAGGGAATGATTTGACTGCTTCTACCTTGCAGTCCCCCGGCCTAACGCCTGCGGCGCTGATTTCATGTCCTAAATACGTTACAGTATCGGCAAAGAATTTGCATTTACTTAGATTTAAAGTCAAATTGGCTTCCATCAATTTTTTTTTTTAATTCTTCTAACGTCTGTAAAACCGATTGTATACTATCGCCGAATATTACAATGCCCATGTAAATAGCAATGTTATGCTTACATAATGTACGGGTAATGGAATTCATAAGACACAGGAAAATAGCTGGTGCATTTGTTAATCCGAAAGGAACTCTTTTATATTGGTACTGGCCTTGTGGAGTTACGAATGAAGTAAGATGTCTTGAATTTGGATGCACTGGGATTTGATTGTAGCCACTAAGTAAGTCCAGTATAATGAAAACTCGTGCATTAGCCATTGTATTTATAAGCTCTTCTATGTTAGGCGTAGGGAAGTTTTCACGTACTGTTATCGAGTTAAGTTAGCGATAATCGACCACCATTCTATACGTCCCGTTTTTCTTTTTAACCAACAATGCGGGACTGGCATATTCTGAGCAAGACTCTTCAATGATGTCGTTTTGTGAAAGCTCCTCAACAATGGCATTAAGGTATGCGACTTCGTTGTATGCCACTCTGTATGGCTTATAGCGTATTATTTTGTTTTCTTTCAGTGTTATCGTCATTGTTACCAAGTGTGTGTTGCACAGTTCTTTTAAACTAAGTGCTTGGCATTTTCGATATTTATTTAACAGCTGAACTAAGTTATTTTTTTGTAAGTCTGTGAAGTTGAAGTTGCTCATTTAAATATCAGCTGCTTACATTTTTTTTTATTACTACATTTACTGCACGATTATCACTTAAGGTAACTAATCCAAAGATCCTTTTTCCTGTTTTTCTTCTTTTTTTTTCAACCTGTTCTCGAAGAACTATGTAGTATGATCCTTCATATTTATATGCGTTCTTGTTTATGCACAGCCAAATTTAATCGGGGAGGCAAATAAATGTGGATTCATAACTTCTTCTGTTTCTAGCAAACACAACTTGGTATGATCATCAATTGTGTTCACATAGACAAGTCTTTTCGTCTTACTCTATTTAGAAAAGAGGGAATAACTTTGTTCTACGAGGATATGTATATATGTGTATTTGGGTTGCTGAAAATAAATCTATATTTGCACAGGCGCACAAGTAAATAGGGGGACCGTGTTGGAAATGGAACATGCAAATAACAACTACAATGAACGATATTTTGCCCTCTTTGATCCTGATGGTATCCTAATTTGTATTTTTATACTGCATATATATTTTTTTGAAATAGCTTCTAAATTATTTAACACATTGCTATGTAGCAAAATTGTCGAAGGAATTCCACCTTGTACCTCGCCAGAATTTCAACGCTCTTTTGTATAACAGGTTGAAGGTGAAAGCAGAAAGAGACAGCACGATATGTGGTTATATATACATAGACAACAAGTGGAACAGTGTTACTTTCTAAACTCACGTTTACCAATTATACTTAAATATGTATTTCTGTTTTTAATGATGGAGCAAAACAATTATTATTACACTACTTTAAGTACACTTCACTGTAAGGCTAACTGGCTGAACACAATGCATGCCGCGGCCGCGCCGCGGTAGCGTAGTACGACCTGTCACAAAGTTAAAATATATGGGAACTCACTAGAGCGCCCACAATGAGGCAGCTGCGGCGTGGCGGTAGCAGTGGTGTAGTACGAAGTTGGTTTACTTTTAACTTGTGCAGCGCCACAAGTGACAGATAGAGAAATTGGCGACTGTTGAAGACTGTTTTGGTTATCTATACGATGTTTTCGTGGTGGATTCTTGAACTGAGTTCAGCAGTAGCGCAATAAATTTGAAATATTCGTTACAGTCAAAATAGAAGAGCACGCCGTGGAAAAAATTATTTTGCTAGTGAAAGGAAAATAAATTTAACCATTTCTTATTATTTTTATTGTATTATTATAGCACAATAATCTCACAAAAATAATCAAATCTCAATAACACTCAAAAAGAAAAACACAATTTTAATCAGCTGACATTATTTGACATTACTACGCGCTACACCATTATGGGCGAATTTTGTGAGTGCAGCGCCACACCATTTGACAGCTCTACGTACTACGCTACCGCGGCGCGGCCGCGGCATGCATTGTGTTCAGCCAGTTAAGCGATCCCACTTCTGAAAATATTAACTGACTACCACAATCCTTAGCGAACTCGGGCATATGTCTATCGTTCGCCGTGTGTCGCTATTGAACTAACAATCCACATTACTCATATGCCCGAGCTGCCATTGGCAGATCCACACTACATAAAGTACTTAGTAGTAGAGTGCTTGTGTTGATTTTCTTGGATACTTATTATCATCTGTTTACACTAGTTACTATTTTATTATATTGTAATATTCTTTCTGGGGTTCGTTTAAATAAAACCGTCTTTTGTGTATTTTAATCGTTTATTTATTATCAAACACCAACAATATTCAATCACTTTATTCTTTATTTATTTTAAATTAAACTGTCGCTACAATGTCTAATCTCCCTCTTGTAATCGCTGTATGCACTTATCAACAACTGTGTCCACGGTGGTTGTGGTATGGGTATTTATAGGAAATTGCAACGGGTTCTGGAACATGCTAGATGTTTCTCCGGGTGAATCGAGGATCCTGGAATATTGGGATATTGTGTGGAACGTAAGCACATCAGGTTGGAATATTTACTGCTAACAGGTTTTGCAATAGATGTCGTTATTTTAGTTTTTGGTACACAAACCATCCTGTAGTCAATGCTACACTGCCCCCCTCTTAAACTTGTTCGTCCCGAACAAGATCATCTGGATTACTGCCATGGTAACGATGAAGACGATCCAGGTGGACAATTTTCATCTTGCCTCTTACTCCACGCTGGATCCGGAAGACGACGTCATTGATGCGTGTGACCACTTTATAAGGGCCCTCCCAGTCTTGCTGCAGCTTGGGTGACCTCCGCTTTTGCCGGTGTGGGTTGTACAGCCATACTAGGTCTCCCTCGTGGAAGCTGGACGTTGTTGCCTTTGTGTCGTACCTGGTTTTCATGCGGTCACTCGCTATCCTTATCCTCGTCCTGGTCCTCTGATGTATGTCTCGGATCCTTTCCCTGAGGTCTGCCACGCAGTCCTCTTCACATTTGGGCTCATCGTTAGGGGATCCAAGCTTCACCTCACTAGGTAGCCGGATTGCTCGACCAAAAAGGACTTCAGATGGAGTATGTCCAGTAGTACTGTGCACTGCATTTCGGTAGGCCATCAAGAAGAGAGGAATTTGTCGATCCCAATCGCGCTGGTGGTCTTCTACGACCTTGGAGAGATGTTCGTTTAAGGTTCTGTTGAAGCGCTCTTCCATTCCGTCGGTCTGCGGATGAAGCGGAGTCGTCCTCGTCTTTTTAATTCCTAGTTGTTGGCATACCTCTTGGAATATCTTTGATTCAAAATTTCGTCCCTGGTCAGAATGTAGTTCCATAGGCACGCCAAATCTGCTCACCCAGTTGTTGACGATCTGTTCCACGATGGTCTTCGCTTCCTGGTTAGGGATGGCGAATGCTTCCGGCCATTTGCTGAAGTAGTCCATGACGACTAGGATGTAACGGTTGCCATTGTCGGTTTCCGGAAACGGACCAGCGATGTCAGCGGCGATCCGTTCAAATGGCGCGCCCACGTTGTACTGTTGCATCTTGCCTCGCGTTTTCGTTCTGGGTCCCTTACTGGCGGCACACACGACGCATTTTCGGCACCAACTTTCTACGTCGTCGCTTGCGCTGAGCCAATAGAAACGTTCTCGCACCTTCTCCAGTGTCTTGTTTGCACCAAAATGACCTCCGGATGCTCCATCAGGCATCTCCCGTAGCACCTCGTGTACTTTTGATCGCGGCAAGACAAGCTGTATTATGAAATCTTTCCCGTCCGGCCTCTCCCATTTCCTTTTCAGCACACCATCTTGAACATGAAGGGAGTCCCACTGAACCCAGTATGCCTTGAGAGTGGAGCTACTGTCCGAGATATCTCGTCCGTTTGGCTTTTCCATAAACTCCTTCCACGCTAATATCGGCTCGATGTCCGGGTCTTCTTTTTGAGCGCTGCGGATTTCTTCTGCACTCCAACCAGCGATAGGCTCAGCTCTTACCCTTTGGATGGAAAGAAGGTTCTTCTCTTTCTGCCGCACACAATGCTTGCAGTCGCTTTTACATGGTCGCCGGGATAAGGCATCCGCATTGGAATGAAGTTTCCCTTTACGATGCTGTATTTCATAATCGTACATCTGCAGCCGTTCGATCCATCTTGCGATCTGGCCCTCCGGATTCTTGAACTGCAGCAGCCATTTTAGAGCCGCGTGGTCTGTGCGCAAAAGAAACTTTTGATCGTAGAGGTATTTATGGAAGTGTTTTGTCGCCAGAAGCAGCGCCAGAAGTTCTCGCCTGGTTACGCAGTAGTTCCTTTCCGGCTTGGAGAGCACTTTGCTGAAGTATGCGACTACCTTCTCTTGGCCGTTGTGTACATGCGAAAGAACCGCTCCGACACCGACGTTACTTGCATCTGCATCCACGATGAACATTTCTCCGGGAATGGGATATGCTAGTGTTGGTGCTTCGCATAGTTGTTGCTTAAGGTTCTTGAAGCTTTTGTCGCACTCACCTGACCACTTGAATTGCCTTCCTTTTTCTGTCAGTTGGTGCAGGCTCTTCGCGATTCCAGCAAAGTCCTTTACGAATCGTCGGTAGTACGTGGCGAGGCCCAAAAAACTCATAAGTTGGTGTTTGTCTTTTGGAACTGGCCAGTTTTTCACAGCTTCCACCTTGTCTGGATCGGTTCGCACTCCTTCTGACGAGATAACGTGGCCCAGGTACTTGACTTCGGATCTGAAGAGGTCACATTTCTTTGGGTTCAGCTTCAGGTGAGCGCTTCGAAGCCGTTCTAGCACATTCTTCAGGTTGTCGCGATGTTCCTCGAATGTTTTTCCTATCACGATCACATCGTCCAGATACACTAAGCAAGTTTTCCAGGTCAATCCACGCAGGACGTGTTCCATTAGGCGCTCAAAAGTTGCCGGGGCATTGCACAACCCAAATGGCATTACTGTAAATTGCCACAGCCCATTTCCTGCAGCGAACGCAGTTTTCTCTCGGTCCTTTGGATCGATCTGTACCTGCCAGTAACCGCTCTTTAAATCAAGGGTGGAAAACCATCGAGCTCCGGAGAGAGTGTCCAATGTGTCATCGATCCGTGGCAGAGGGTAGCTATCCTTTTTGGTGACATCATTAAGTCTGCGATAGTCCACGCAGAATCGAGTGCTGCCGTCTTTCTTCTTAACCAGTACAACAGGTGAGGCCCACGGACTCTTAGAACTTTCGATGAGCCCTTCCTTCTCCATCGTTAACACCATATTTGCAACCTCCGTCTGCTTTGCCAATGGTAGTCGTCTGGCAGGCTGACGAATTGGTCTGGCATCCCCAGTGTCTATGCGATGTTGTACCAGATGTGTTCGGCCATACTCTCCATCCTGTGAGGCAAATATATCAGCGTACTCTCCGATTAGAATTTCTGCTATGGCTCGCTGATCCCGATCTAGTTCGCAGTGCTTGAGGATCATGTCCCTTACTTCGGCCAACCTGGCTGATGAAACGGCCCCGCAGATTGCTTTCCAGTTATTGTCGAGATTAAACATATCGGAACACATTTACCAATAACCTCACCTTGTTTTAGTTTGACGCTGTGGCTCTTTAAGTTCATGAGCCTTACTAGGACCAGGCTGTTCTTTGGCTCCACTAAAACTTTTCCCACGATGTAGTTTGGGGAATTCCTTCCTGAATCCGGCTCCAATAGGTAGAATCGGTGGCTCCCAGGATCACCCTCTAGTTTTGTCCAAATGACAGTCTCGGAAGATGGTGGTAAGACTTCGTCCTTGCTGAGTATTGTCCTTAAATGTGCTGCATTCTCGTTCCCGTACACCATTGGAATCTCTACGTTCCTGTACCGCAGAACTTGCATCCCGATGTCGATGATTACGTCATGTTCTTTCATAAAGTCCACTCCGATGATGCATTCATCACATATGTCGGCACCAGGAACGCATGAGAAAAGGGCAACCCTGCTAGTTGTAATGTGAGGCGAACTTCTCCGTATACTTTTGCCGCTTCCCCTGTCGCAGTTCTAAGACAGTAGCAGCTGGTGTTGTGCAGCCAAGACTTCCGGACGAGATCTCTTCTTACAATGGAAGCCGTGGTGCCGGTATCGATAGTAGCCACGCACTTGTTTTTGCCGATGAATGCTTCCACTGTTAGACTCTTGTTGCATCGTTTGGTTTGGGAGACCTGGATGGTGGTCTTGGGGGCTTCGATTCCATTAGCCAACTTTTGCCCTGCGAAGCTGGCTCTTAGGCGTTTCCCGACTCCTGGTTTCGAGGAGCCTGGCCAACAGGATGGATGTTGTCCCTGTAGGATGGTTCTTCGTTGCGTCGCCTATTCGCACAATGTGGACAGTTTCCACGTCTGGGTGGATTTCTGCATTGCCGTTGTAGGTGTCCAATTTTGTTGCAGTTCCAGCAACGAATTTGTCCTCCGCGAGCATTGTTTCGGTCTTCGACGTCCATCCTCTGGCAAGAGCATTCGATGGCGGCTACTTCCCTCACACGGTGGATTCCCTGACAGGCCTGGTCTGCGGCCTCCATTGTCAGAGCAAACGCCAAAGCTTCGGCGAGCGTTTTCTTTCCAGCCATTCTTACCGCCATTTGTAGTTTCGCATCAGTTATGGCATGGGTGAACGCTTCGGTTGCCATCTCGTTAATGATCTCCTCGCCGGCGTTTGGATAGGACAAATGTGCCAGCCGCTCGATGTCTGCTTGTAACTGCTGGAGCGTCTCACCCTTCATCTGGGACCTTCTGCGCAATTGGACCCTATATACTTGCTGCATGTGGTCGTCCCCAAATAGCATCTCAATGGCTTTCACCAGACTGTCGTAGTTGCGTTGTTTGTCCTCGGGAATAGTTTGTAGTAGCTCTGCAGCTGATCCTCTAAGCGTAAGTGTGAGGGCAATGGACCTCTCTTCATCGTCCCAGTTGTTCGTCATTGCCGCAGCTTCGAACTATCTCTTTTATATCGCCCATGATGTCTGTCCGTCGAAGACGGGAGGCTGCATCTCTTTCCTTCTCGGGCAGTCGGTTAAATACTCCCGAACTTTCTGTTTCTTCACGTTTTCGAGTTCCTTTGCCAAATTCTCGAATCTTCCTTCAACAGTCTCGATTTTTGTTTGAACATTCTCGAATTTTGTTTCAAATGTTTCAATTTTGGTCTCTAAATTTCCAATTTTCTCGTCGATTGTCCCGAATCTTGTTTCCAAACTTCTATTTTGTTCATCAAATTTGCTTTCGAGAACACTCCTTTGATCGAGTAGCTGTTGCTCTAGAGAATTCTCAAATTGTTTAACCAAAGAATTATCCAGCTTCTCGAATTTTTCATTTTGGTCATTTTCCAGCTTCTCGAACTTTCTATTCTGATCGTCGAATTTTTCAGATGGCAATTTCATCAAGGCCGACATGTCATTTGTCGTACTTACTTGTTCTTCTTCGACGTTAAACAAAGCTGTTTCAGGATCTGCACCCTCGTCCGTCATTATTTTCCGCAACTTAATAATTAATTCTCTTTTCGTACCAGTCGTAGGTTGCTCCCGCTGGCTCAGTACTTCCTTTAGTTGTGGCACTGACAAATCTTCTAGCAATTTCCGAACCATTTTTTTTTTCACTTACACAATAAGCAATACAAAAAATTTGTTTTATTCCACTTTTCTGACACCAATGTAATATTCTTGCTGGAGTTCGTTTAAATAAAACCGCTCTTTTGTGTATTTTAATTGTTTATTTATTATCAAACACCAACTTTACTTTATTCAATCACTTTATTATTTATTTATTCCAAATCGAATGGTCGCTACAGACTTATTTTCACAATGTCGCTTGTTTTCACCACTGGTCTAATGTCCCTCTTGTAATCGCTGTATTCACTTATAAACAACTGTGTCCACGGTGGTTGTGGTATGGGTATTTATATGAAATTGCAAGGGGTTCTAGAACATGCTACATGTTTCTCCGGGTGAATCGAGGATCCTGGAATATTGGGATATTGTGTGGAACAATTGTGGAACGTAAGCACATCAGGTTGGAATATTTACTGCTAACAGGTTTTGCAATAGTTTTTGGTACACAAACCATCCTGTAGTCAATGCTACAGTACTTTACTTCAAGTCGCGAGCGAAAGAGAATGAACGGTTTTAGGACATAAGCAACAATACTTGAAACAAACGCCAGATAAATTTTATATGCAAACACTTTTTTATTTCGCTTGCTTTTTTACAACAAATGTCGTTAAACTATTCACAAATATGCACAAAATAATATTTCCAACTCCATGGTAAAGTTTTTCTTCCAAAATTGAACGATCAAAATAAAAGTAAGAAAATAAATTGTCAAAAAAAGAATATAAATTGTATACTTTTTTCTAGTTTGCTGGCTTGATTTACGATAAAGTCATGATTCCAGTTTTACTTTTTAGCCACTTTTTAGTCGGAAAAACCCCAGTGGCATAACAGCATTCGTGTGGCAGCTAAACTAAAATCGTGTTTTTTCTTCTTTGTTTGCATTTTAACAAACAAATGATTACTGGATGGATAAATCCGATAAATTTATAGGCGTAAAATGCTTAATAAAACTGGCAAAATTGTTCACAAAACCCAAAAACCGAAAACTCAAAAAAGACAAAGGAATTTCTTGAGCTATGAACTGCAATTCAGCGCAAGATTTTGCTATAGACACACTTTATACCTCTTTTGTGACAAAGAGTTTTTAAACTATACATGCGTTATTCAACTTGCAAACGCACCGGTGGCAGCCCGCTGAGTTCTTCCGATAATATCAATATCGTCGGCGTATGCAAGCAGTTGTACGGACTTTTGATAAATTGTACCTCTGGTGTTGGCTTGTGAGTTCCGCACAATCCGTTCAAGTACAATATTAAAGAAGTCACATGACAGCGCGTCACCTTGTCTAAAAACATTTTTGACATCAAAGGTCTCGGTGAGCGCATTATCGACTTTGATGGAGCAGCGAACGTTCTCCATCGTCATCCTGCACAGACGAACAAGTTTAGCAGGGATGACAAAACTAGACATGGCACTATAAAGCTCTTTTCTATAGATGCTGTCATAGGCGGCCTTAACCCTAGAAAGATAATCTACGTCTGCCAGACGTATAGCGCGCAAAAAAATGTAATATCCTTTGGCAATGGAGTTTAAGTTTCTTGTTTTTATTGTTTAAATTAATTTTTATTTTTACTGAACCATAACTTCATTTCTCTTAATATGAATTTCATTAATAAATAAAACATTAATATTTTATAAAAAGCTCATGGGTTTCCATTAATACATTAAAAAAGTGCCATACGTCTCTGAGACGTATGATTATCTTTTACGTCATAAAAAATATGATTATCTTTCTAGGGTTAAAATCGATTAAGAGATGGTGAGTACCGATTTGGAATTATTGGGTTTTCTCCCGGATCTGCCGAAGTGTGAAGATTTGGTCGATGGTGGACTTTCCTGGCCTGAAACCGCACTGATAGGGTCCAATCAGGCTGTTGATAAAAGGTTTCAGGCGTTCACACAATATCGCAGAAAGAGATCTTGTATGCGATGTTGAGGAGACTGATGTCTCTATAATTGGCGCAGTTGAGGGGGTCTCCTTTCTTGTTGACCGGGCAAACGATGCTAAGATTCCATTCATAAGCCATACATTCGTCTGACCAAATCTTAGAGATGCGTTGATGTATGCACTCTACCAATTCATCACCAGCCTTGAAAAGTTTGGACGGTAAACCGTCAGGTCCAGCTTTGTTGGATTTGAGCTCGTATATTGCTATCCTCACTTCGTTTGGTCAGGTGGACGGAAATTTTGACTATCATCGTCTATGTTGAATGGTTCATTCTTCCTGACAGCGGTATGTTGGTCTTCGTCGCCGTTATACAGTCTGCAGAAGTAGTTTTTCCATATTCTCAGCACCGACTGTGATTCTACTACGAGGTTTCCATTTTGATCTCTACAGGTTTCTGTACGGGAATTGCTTCTCTGACACTTTCTTTTCACCTTTTGGTAAAACTTCCGTACATTGTACCTAGAGTATAAACTCTCATACTCTTTCTTCTTCTTTTGGAGAAGCCGATGTTCTTCCCGTCTCTTTTGCTCGTAGAGCTCACGAGCAGCTCTCGTCTTCCTTTGCAGCGTCGCTTTATGTGCCTCTTGTTTTGCTGCACAGGCATTCTTCGTCAAACCAAGGGTTTCGCGGTGGTGGGCGAGCGAGACCCAGCACATCACTCGCGGCGTTTCTGGTGGCACTGGTCTTCGACACTTGATGCTGGCGGCGTATGGGTGATTGAGAGATTTTGGGATACGCGTTCATTGTTCATTCTCAGCACTAATTAACTCTCACTGTAAACGCACCAGTTGTTCGTAATTTTCACCTCAATCAACTGTATCATCTCTGGTGGTGGTTGCTGTATTTATAGCAGATACAAGAGCCTCTAGCTGGTATTGCCACGTTCAAAGAAGAAATCATTTGAACCCTGTTAAAAAGGCAATATCAATGAACGTTCCAAATACATCGCGAGGCAGGAGAAGCAGGCGTATGAACGCCTGGATCACAGAAATGCGACATCGGCATTTCATTGGCCTCAGTAACCGAGTGATTCAAAATCGGCAGGCCTGCTAATATTTTCTGAGGTCAAATAGGCGAACCCCAAAGGCGGATCAGTAGAAATGCAGTGAAGTAGGAGGGTTATGATCCCTTGTTTTCAGATCATAACCTTACCGAAATAGGAAGAAGAAGAACGAAATGACGAGATAGTCAACGACCACATCGTAAAAATCGTTTGCTTCGTACAAGACGCCAGGAATGGATATCATTTGTCGCGTGATATTGCAAGAGTCTATGGAAACTTTCATTCTGTAGCTCAAGGGAAGCTGTCTTGAGCCAGGTTATGTTCCAAAGAAATGGAGGGAGGTAATTTTCATTCCCCAAGCAGGAAAAGCTAGCCACATGACCCCAAAAGACTACAGACCAATCAATCAGTTATCATTTCTATTTAAAACATTAGAACGACTGATAGACATACATGTCGGGGGTGGGATTGACGATAAATATTTATCTGGAACACAACGTGCGTATATGAAAGCTAGATCGGTTGATAAACCGCTCCATAGAATAGTATCGACCATAGAAAAATCTCTTCATTACAAGGAATACAGGCTGTGGGCTTTCCCCGATATAGAGGGAGCCTTCAACAATGCAAGCGCCGATGCAATATTAAAGAGCTTGCGCAGAGCTCAATTGTCTACCGGCCTGTGTAATTGGATAGGTACAGATGATAAATTCAACACTTGAATGTATTAGCAGCAGAAGGCAAGTCCGCAGAGGGACGCCACTACTCTCACCACTCATGTGGCTTCTTGTGGTGGATGAGATTTTGGAAATGCTCGAAGCTAATGGTTTCAACGTTTCGGCCTATGCTGGCGATGTTGCGATTATTGTATTAGGGAAATTCCATCTGATCCTTAGCCGTAGACTAACTGGATTCTACAGTATTTGCCCCAAATTGTGTAAATTATAACTAGATCAGTAGCCGAGGTCTGAGTGTGAACCCCGCAAAGACAAAGATTGTCCTATCCATTAGGAAAATGTCAATCCTTAAGTTCAAACCCCCTAGGATCGGAGGTATTATACTTAATCTGACAGTCAGTACGATACCTGGGCGTAATTCTAGGTTCTAAGTCAAATTAGAAGGATAATAACGAATCGCATTAAAAATGTATGTGTAGCCTTTAACGCTTGTAAAAAACGGTTCGGCAATACGTGGGGTTTCAAGCCCGCTGTGGTATAACGGTTATACACAGCGGTTGTGCTTGATTTGTTAGTCTGGTGGAAGGTACTGGAAAAGGAACACCAGCTTTCAAATCTCGCCAAGATCCAGAGGTGAGCTGGCATCGGAATCATGGGATCATTACGTACAACACTCACGGCGGCAATGGAGACCATGCTAAGTCTCATTGCGCTGGATTTATTCTGCCAAATCGGCACTCAGACTGAGAAGAACTGGGCTCGAATCGCGTCCTCTGTGAACGGATGCCTGGTGACGTAATTTGTATTGTGTTGTTGGTAGATCTAGCAACAACATACATACAAATTACGTGACGAGCTATCCGCTCACGGAGGACGCGATTCGACCCCAGGACTCTGGTCATCTGCACAATACGGTCACGACATCCAGATTGGAAGTCACAAACATGCAGTTAGAAACCGATTAAATGACTCCGATGATGCAGACATTTGCATCAAAGTTTTCCAACCGCAGCACCAAATAAAGACTCCTGCCTGGCGGTACGATGGACCGGAGAGTCTGAGTGCTCTGGGATTTAAGAAATGCTTCAAAAATGTATCGCAAGTAGTGCGACCTGCAAAGAAAACACTACACATTATTCTGAGAGCTACATAAATTTATTTTCGATTACTTAAATATGCTGCGCTTATAACCCGCGTCTTTTAAAACGAATACTATTTGATTGCTACACATGTGTGTAGTACATATACCGACATAAGAAGCTTACTGACTACGAAAAATATAGCATAGGTTATAGTTAGACACTCGAGTTCTCGAGATGTTTGCAAACGACTTCACACTCCGGCTTTCTGGCCTTAAACTCATCCACACCGTTCTGCGTCACACCAGATCCAGTGACATCCAAATAAACCAGATTCGGCGAACATTGCACTAAATGCTTCAGGGAATCGTCGGTGACCCGTTTGTAGTGCCGCAAACACAGTCGCTCAAAAGTATTGTCACTAGGCCGATGGCCAATGCGTATCCAAATGACATTCTGATCGATGGGATTCGCCGGGCGGCCGAAACAAGCAATGCCACGATTTGTAATTGGACATATTTGGGGTTTTGTAGCCACACATGGACCACAATCCGGTCCTGTCTGGCGATCTATCATATCCCAAAAATGCGGATGTCGCAGCAAGCTTCCAAACTGTCCCTGTGGGTTATCTGGATGCGGGATTCTTCTGAATTCCGATTCTGGGATTTCGCAAACGCGACCATGCAAGATTACTGTTCTTGTGTGATTTTGCAAATCAATTGTCATCATCACATTCGACACGTTACCTGGACGTTGTCGAGACGAAGATGGCGCACCTTGATTTGCATCTATTGCAGCTGACTCGGTGGAATCATCGGATGTAGATGATGATGATGAGGATGATGAGCTGTTTGAATCCGAAGAACTAGTGCTTGCTACCGGATCTAATGTTGACGATGTACCATATACAGATGTTGATATATAAGGATGAATTGCATATGCAGCGGTTCCTGATGGAGATGGTAAGGATCTTTTATCTTCCGATGATTTAACCCTCAGATAGCTCGGGCATTGCAAGAGTAATTCTTTTAGCGTCAGAATGGCATTGAAACACTGCAGATCAGAATCAGTAATTGGTGTGTCTCTAACGTCCAAATACTGAAATGCAAAACATTTTAAATGATTATGTTTGCAACAAACTTGTATCAAAACATACTTCTAAGGCTTTGAAGCCGAAGCGTGACGCCATACTGCCGTACGGTACAAAGTCTGATAAATTTTGGCATCCTCGCATACTAAGCCGTTTCAATGATGGGCACTTGGAGAACAACATGATGTCGTACGGATGAAACCAAGTGCATGATTCAACGCGAAGTTCCTAAAAGGAAAATGTTTAAAGAATATTTAGGTGCATTTTTATAATATAATATAATATAGATTTGGCACAACAGCTCATTAATTGCCTCGGCGTAGCTTCTCGCAACCACTCGGATTGTGTGCATTATATTTTTCGCACGTATGGAAGGGAGTTACAGTTTTGTGCCATATCCGAAAGTCATTCTTTGTTTTTGAGAAGTTTTCTCGTGACAACAAATACTCTCGGATGTTTGTCAAACGTTCGCGACAGCTGTTTCCGTAGAAAAAAAAACTTATTGGTGTTTTCTGGGATTCAAACGTTGAATCTCACATTGGTCCGAGACACTAACCACTAAACCGCGGCGCCCAATTGCTTCTTCTTCTACCCATTTCGGCGAGGTTATGATCCGAAAACAAGTGGTCATAACGCTCCCATTTCACCGCATTTCTACTGATCCGCCTATTTGACCTCAGAAAATACCGGCAGGCCAACCGATTTTCCATCATTTGGTTACTGAGCCCAATCAAATGCTGGTTTCTTTGCATTTGTGTAATTCAGGCGTTTATACGCTGGAGAGCTGGTAGCGCTCTATTTTTCGTAAAATGGTTTCTTTTCATGTAAATGATTCTACGGATCTTCGAACTTCTAATTTGAGCATGCTTTGTCAAACCTGCTGTCATGCAAAGCATCTTCATCTCAGTTGCCGTTAATTTACTCTCATACTTTTTTTACACTTATGACACGGAAGAGGGGCCTAAGAAGTTCACAATTACGGGTGGAGTCCCCCAAGGGTCAGTACTAGGCCCAGCCCTGTGGGATATAATGTATGATGATATACTAAGAACGCCAAGGCCGAGCGGAGTAGAAATTTTCGACTACGCTGATGACATTGCAGTAATCGTCGTAGTAAAAACGCTAGAAAAAGTGTCCGAAAACTGCAACCAAACAATAAGGAACGTGAGGACATGGCTACAGGCATCAGGTCTGGAACTCGCAGACCACAAAACAGAAGCAGTGCTAATAAGTAGCAGAACGAAGGTAGAAAACCTTACTATCAAGTCGGTGAGCAAACCATCGAGTCGCGTCCACACATCAAGTACCTGGGAGTGTGCTGGACCACAGGCTAAACTTCAAAGAGCACCTAATGTACGCAGGCGAGAGAGCCTCCAGGGCAGTAGCGGCACTGTCAAGATTAATGCCAAACGTTGGAGGTCCCAGGCAGCCAATTAGAAACCTGCTAGCAACGGTAAGCAAGTCGATCTTTATGTACGCGTCTCCCATATGGGCACAAGCGACGTACCGGATAACGTACATGAGACGGATGAGCTCGGCCCAAAGAATCGCATCGTTAAGAGTGTGTTGTGCCTTTCGGACTGTGTTCGTGGAGGCAATTAGCGTAATCTCTGGTCGAATGCCAATCGATTTGGAAGTAAAAAAAAGCAGCAGCAACCATCGAGGCTATATAAAAAGAATGGCAACAGGGATGGAACACCACACCAAAAGAAAGATTGACCCATAAGCTGATCCCCAACGTAGAGGAATGGATCAGCAGGAAACATGGAGAAATAAACTCCTACATGACACAGTTCCTATCAGGGCACGGATGCTTTCGGGAATATCTCTACAAATACAAACACGTAGATGACACATACTGTCTGCACTGTGAAGGCAAAATCCAAATCTTCCTTTTATCAGCGAGGTTATGATCCGAAAACGAGGGATCACAACCCTCCCACTTCACCGCATTTCTACTGATCCGCCTGTGCGGTTCGCCTATTTGACCTCAGAAAATATCGGCAGGCCTGCCGATTTTGGATCACTCGGTTACTGAGGCCAATGAAATGCCTGTGTCGTCGCATTTGTCTGATCCAGGCGTTTATAGGCCTGCCTTTCCTACATCGCGATGTCTTTGGAACGCGCATAGATATTGCCTTTTTAACAGGGTTCAAATGATCTCTTCTTTGAACGTGGCAATACCAGCTGAGCCGGTCGCGCTCTATTTTTTGTACGATGGTTTCCTTGATGTGAAAGCTTCCACGGATCTTCGAACTTCTTATTCGATCAAGCTTGGTCACTCCTGCCCTCATGCGAAGCATCTTCATCTCAGCTGCCGTTAATTTACTCTCATACTTTTTGTACATCGTCCAACATTGTGAACCGTATGTGAACGCTGGACGTACAACGGCGGTGTAGAGCGTTCCTTTCAACTTAAGGGGCATTTTTCTGTCACAGAAGATAGCGGAATTTTCTCGCCACTTCATCCACCCTACGCTTACGCGATGATTGATGTCGTCATCACAAGATGCTTTGCTATTGATCATAGATCCCAGATATTTGAACTTTTCGCACTTGGGAAGCACTGTTCCATTCAAATAAATGTCTGGAATAGGCCTGAGTGGATCAGAGAACGGGCAGCACAAGTACTCTGTCTTTTTTGAACTAATGCGATACCCATTTCCCTCCAAAACGTCCACCCACACATCAAGTGCTCGTTGCAGGGATGTAGGATCCTCACTTATGATGGCTCCATCGTCTGCAAAGAATAACTGATGTACCTAGGGGTCCATCACTTTACCTTCAAGCAGATAATCAAGGACTGTAATAAAGAGCAAAGGACTTAAAACGCTGCCCTGGTGTACCCCGACTTTGATTGGGAACTCTTCGCTCACTCCAGCGGGGCATCTTACTCTTGTCTTTGCTCCTTAGTACATGTCCATCATCATCTGTACATAGGTTTCTGGAACCCCTCGATGTCTTAGCGCCACCCATATCAAATCTCGTGGTTGTCTGTCGAATGCCTTTTCAAAGTCAACCAATACAATGTGCAAATCCCTTAAGGAATCACGATGTTTTTCCATTATGATCCTTATACTTTGGATTGCATCTGTGGTTGATTTACCCGAGACAAACCCGCACTGATCATCAGATAGCCGTATTATTTTTCGCAGTCGGCCACCTAATACCCGCTCAACGATCTTCATGGTGTGTGACATCAGCTTGATCGAACGGTAGCTATCACAGTTTCGCGTATCACCCTTCCCTTTGTATACAGGGAGAAGGTAACTTTCCCTCCATTGATTCGGCATTGGATCACCTCTCACGAATTTGGAGATGAGAATTCTGAACCATCTGTTTCCAGAACTCAGAGGGCATCTCATCTGGCCCAACCGATTTTCGTTTTTTGGAGTATTTGACCGCCTCACTAACTTCTTCGACTGTAATGTCGGCTATTTCTTCACAGTTAGGGGTGGCTCTTGGAAAGTATAGCCGGGGAAACTGTTCATTTAAAAGCTCTTCACAATACTGCCGCCACCTCTGCAGAATTTTTTCGTCATCCACAAGAAGCTGGCCATGAGCATTGCTAATGAACTTTGGCGAACGAATCTCCTGAGCATTCCTCCTTCTTTGGGCGGCTACTTTGAAGATAGTGGCGCTCTTGTTCATACTGTGTCTTTGCAGCTCCTGGATAGCCTGGTTTGCATCAGCAACCGGGGAAGATATTTTCTCCAGCTCCCGAAACAGGCCCTCCGTACTCTCTGCTTGAAGCTGGGCGCACTTCCTCTTCGCTTTTCTCTTGCAACATCTGTATTCCGTTTCGAGGCGAACTTTTTCGTCATTATTATTAGAGGGGCACTTTGACCAAGCTTTGAAAGCCGCTTTCTTCTCATTTATCACTTTCTTAGCTTCATCACTCCACCACCATGTTTCTTTTGCGTGTTGATGGTGGCCTTTTGAAGCTCCTAGTAGTGATTTGGCCTTCTTTAAGCAAGTTCGCTGTAGGGAATCCCACATATTTTGTGCTCTGCACTCTTCATCCTCAGCTCCGTTGATGGTGTGAGAGAGTTAATTTTTCATTACGAAAACAAAAGCCTCGCCTTTTTCTTTGTCCAGATTGTACCACTTGATTTTCTCAGAAACCCTTGTTTGTTTGCTTTTCTTCGGTGTTTTCATAAAAATTTCTGTTAGCAGGAGACGGTGTTGCCGAACGATTGCCTCTCCCAGGATCACTTTGCAATCTTTTACCCGAGGCTTCATGAAACTGGCTACCAAATGGTAGTCAATCTGAGTTTCATCTCCACCACTGCTGTAAGTGATCAGGTGTCGGCTTTGTTTGATGAACATGGTATTTAACACGATAAGACCGTGTGATTTGCACATGCTTAGGATGTCTTCACCAGGAAGGTTCCTGGTGCCATATCCTAGTCATCCATGGCAGTCTTCATAGTCTTCGTTTGATTTCCCGACATGTCCATTCAAATCTCCTCCAACAAACAGAAACTCTTCCTTTGAGATGTTCTTAAGGAGATTGTGGAAATCTAGCCAAAATGCATCTTTATCTCTCTGATTGCACCCATTTTGGGGAGTTTACCCCTTCGGGCAGGGGTTAGAATATACCCGAGGTAGGCATGCCTGTCGTAAGAGGCGACTAAAATCCACCCTCCGTATACCGAGTATGGCGTATACAAAAAACATGCAATGAACAAAACAAAAGATTTTAATACCCCAGGTGGCAGTCCAGGTAAACTGGAAAATCCACCCTCTTCGGAGGTCGGTTCTACAGATTCTGGGGAGAGCCACTTATTGCATCTTATAAATCCCTTCTCAAAAAGTGCAAGTGCAAGTGCAAGTCCACCAACAAGATCGAACGTCTCCGGAAAAAGAAGTCCGCCGGAAGCGCAAACGCGTGAAAAACGGGACTCAGCGAAATCTAAAAGCATTGAGGAGGAAAACGACGTACTCCGTACCAAGCTTAGCGAAATGGAGCTACTCTATCGTGAGCTCAAGAAAGAGGTAGATTTACTCAGGCAAGAAAATAATGCCCTAAAAAACACGTACCTACAAAAAGAAAATACAGTTAGCCCACATCGCTCACCTAGTCGCGAATACCAGACGGATGAAGAAGAGCTAACACGCGAAACGAATTGGGTCGAAAAGAAACGACCTAGCAAAAAACGGAAAGCTGGTTCCTCACCGGAAGTCGAGCCACAAAAAGATGAAAAGCGCAAGGAGATGCAAGAAAAGCAACAACAACCAAAATTACGTCCTCCGCCACCGATAAACGTCGTTGGAATTACGGACTATAATAAGTTGCATTGCCTCCTTAAAGGAACACTGGCATCGAAGTTTAAGGTGACATCTCTGCGAAACAATACGTGGAAAATCAATGTCGATGATGTCGACGGTTACCGATCAGTATCTAAAAAATTGAATGCTGAAAAGATTCAGTGGTATACTTATGAAAATAAGTTAGAAAGACCACTGCGTGTTGTAGCAAGGGGACTCCACCCCTCGTGCACTAAAGAAGATGTAATGCACGACCTTCAAGGCAAAGGCTTTAAAATTCTTGATGCCGTCAATATTATCAAGAAGGAGAAGCAACAGTCGGAGGGAGATCATGAAAAATTGGTAAAGCGCGGACTTCCACTATTCATGCTTAGTTTTGATAAAGACGAAAATAAAGATATTATATTTGGTATCAAGACTATTCTTAACATCGTGGTCAAAATCGAACCTATGCGTAAGAGCTCCAGATCGATCCCGCAGTGTAAGCGCTGTCAAGGCTTCAATCATACGCAGACTTACTGCCAGAAAGAGCCGCGATGCGTTAAATGCGCAGGCAAACATCTCTCGGAAGAGTGTCATCTAAATAAGCAAACACCAGCCACCTGTACAAACTGCAAAGGAAAACATGCTGCGAACTATCGAGGTTGCGAAGTGGCGAAAGAGCTCCAAAAACGGCGCGATACGCTAAAAAATTCGATGCGTTCGAATATGAAACCAATCAAGAACAGACCCAAAATAGCTACGAAAAAAGCAGCGAAAGATAGAAAATCCGTCAATATTGACTTAAGATCGGTTAATGATAAAAAATCCGAAAGTAATAGAGATAAGGTGACAGAAGCAAAATCTCCGAATATTGGCGTGCAGTCTTATGCTCAAGCGGCGAAGACAGTTAAGAGTACGTACACGACCGACAACTCACGGGAGATCAAAGCAAGAAACCGTCCAAACTTTAATGTAAAGACTCCTACTCAAGTTGCGACATTGAAAAATGGTGATAGAGGTAGTTCAGAAGATCATGTATCCAATGTTTTTTCCCTAATTCTCGCGAAACTTGAAGAGCAATGCAAAACAAATAAACTAATTTTCGAGAGACTAGTTGCACTAGAAAACAACATTCATAACACGCGCACTTCAACCCGAATATGAAAGAAACGCTTAAAATTCTTACTTGGAACGCCAACGGGCTCATACAAAGACTCGACGAGTTAGAAATATTTATACGAGAAAAAGATATTGATATATGCTTAGTCTGTGAAACTCATCTGACAAAGCAATCGAATATTAAGATAAGGGGATATAGCGTGTATCACGCCTTTCACCCATCGGAAAGAGCCAGAGGCGGATCATCTTTGTTTATAAAAGAATCTATCGAACACTCTGCAGAAATAAAGATTGAATTAGAAGCAATGCAAGTAAGCACGGTACGCGTTAGAAATAGACATTTTGCCTTCAACATTTCGTCTATATATTGTCCACTGCGATGTAAACTTGAAGAAAGTGATTTCACAAACATCTTCAACTTCCTTAAACCAAATTTTATTATTGGTGGCGACTTCAACGCGAAACACCCCTTCTGGGGCTCAAGGTACGCCTCTCAGAAAGGGAGAAAGCTTTATAATGCGGGTATGCAATACAGTTGTGATTTTTACTCGACGGGTAAACCAACATATTGGCCGACTGATAGAAATAAGATACCAGATCTGATTGATTTCTTTGTTGTTAAAGGAATATCTGGCGACTGATAGAAATAAGATACCAGATCTGATTGATTTCTTTGTTGTTAAAGGAATATCTGGCAACTGTATAAAAGTTGAAGAAAGCTTTGATCTCTCCTCTGATCATTCTCCAATCATTATGACGATAAGCGAAGCTCTGATTAAAAAAGTACGACCGGCCAGATTAACCGGCGCGAAAACTAATTGGAATGGCTTTAAAAAAGATATTGAAGTAAATATTGAGCTGAGCGTATCACTTAAAACGCCCTATGAACTTGAAGTTGAAGTAGATCGCTTCGTCGAAATCTTACAGGATGACGCGTGGAAGAATACTCCCAAACCAAAGAGAACCCCGGCCAGTTACATTCAAACTTATCCGCAGGAAATAAAAGAGATGATTAAGGAGAAGAGAAAAGCGCGTAAAAGATGGCAACAAACTTGGGCTCCGCAACATAAAGCCCATCTTAACCGCTTGTGCAACTCACTAAAAAGATCTATTAAAGACCTTAAGAATAATCAAATACAAACTTACCTAGAAAGCTTAACGGCAGAAAAAGATTCTAACTATTCGCTTTGGAAGGCTATAAAAGGTATTAAAAAACCTCAAATTCAAGCCGCGCCAATTAGGAAAAATCAAGACGAATGGGCCAGACATGATAAAGAAAAAGCGCAAGTTTTTGCCGCCCACCTGGAAGAAACTTTCAAACCGTTTGATGGACAAGCTCTCATTGAAAATACAAATACGTCGTATATAGACAATAGCGTAATAAGAAATGCAACACTTACCGAACTTAAGGAAGAAATAAAGAAACTTAAAACTAAGAAAGCTCCTGGATACGATCTAATTACGGGAGAGGTTCTTAAAGCACTACCAAGAAAAGCTCTAATTAAGCTTCTGTTTATTATAAACGCCGCGATTAGACTAGAATATGTTCCCAGTCAATGGAAAGTCGCCGAAGTTATAATGGTCCTTAAGCCTGGAAAACCGCCGAATTAAAAAAACTTCTTATAGGCCGATTTCGCTTCTTCCAATTATATCCAAAGTGTTCGAGAGAATATTGGTTAGGCGAATACAGCCGGTAATAGAAGAAGGGCATCTCATCCCGGATCATCAATTCGGATTCAGAAGTAAGCATTCTACAGTTGAACAAGTACATCGTATAACACATGTAATCGAAAAATCACTTGAAGAAAAAAAGATTTGTTCAAGCGTATTCCTTGACGTTTCTCAAGCCTTTGACAAGGTCTGGCACGAAGGCTTAAAGTTTAAATTACGACAAGTTCTGCCAGAGCACCTATATAATATTTTGAAGAACTACCTTACGAATAGGCTATTCCGCGTCAAATGTGGAAACGAATATTCAGATTTTAAGGAAATAATGGCTGGGGTGCCGCAAGGAAGCGTTCTTGGTCCAGTCTTATATCTATTATACACTCGTGATATACCGCAAGTAGAACGCACTGAGCTAGCTACATTTGCCGACGACACTGCTATCTTGACAGTAGGTAAAACGGTCGAAGATACTACAGAAAAACTGCAAGAAGCTTTGGATAGAGTAAATGAATGGACAAAGATTTGGCGAATCGCACTCAACGAGACCAAATCTGTTCATGTAAATTTTACTTATAGGAAAATAAATAACTTGCCGATCTATTCGAACTCGGTTCAAATCCCGTTTGCAAACGAGGCTAAGTATCTTGGAATGACACTTGATACAAAGCTGAAATGGAAAACGCACGTAAAGAAAAAACGCAAAGAATTAGATAATAAATATAGAGAAATGTATTGGTTACTTGGAAAATATTCCAAGCTTAATATATATAACAAACTGCTTTTATATAAGCAGGTGCTAAAGCCCGTATGGACATATGGTATACAACTCTGGGGTTGTACCAAAATAAGTAACATCCAAATTTTACAAACCTTTGAGAACAAAGTGCTAAGGGGTATTGTTAATGCGCCATGGTATATCAGAAATAGCGATATCCACAGAGATCTTGGCATTAAAACAATCGAAGACGAAATCAAAAACTACGCGAGAAAGCATAAAAGTCGACTAGAAAGTCACGCTAATATAACAGTCCTCCAAGTTTTGGATGAAAGAAATTTACTTCGCCGTCTACAAAGAACCAAACCTTTAGACTTAGCGCGTTAAGTAACCGCGTCTAAACTGCGGAGCTAGCAGGAACTTCTAATGGGAAGCTACCTGCAAAACGTCATTATTTCGCGAAACGAAAACTACTTGATAAGTCGAATACTTAGTTGTAGTAAAAATAAAAACAAGTCTGTTTTGAAGGGAGGTTTTTTAGTGGGTAAGAATCCCACACTACTATGAGCACGCGCTGTCGATCCTCATAGTGTCTTGTTGAAGATTTTCACCTACCCTCGGAAAAAAAAAAAAAAAAAAAAAAAAATAATAATAATAATTTTGGGGAGCATATGCACTGACAATATTCCACACCTCTCCTTGTATTACTAGTTTGAGAGACATCAAACGGCCGCTGGACTTCGAAATGCTCAAGACGTTTCCAAGTAGCTCTGCCGCAAGGATGATACCGATTCCGTTCTTATCCTTTTCCGTTCCGTAGTAGAACATCTTGTAATCTTTTGTTCTAACGTCCAAGAAACGCGCCCGATTTCCGGTGTTTTTCCATTTCGTCTCTTGGACACACAAGATGTCCACCCGCCTTCTATTCATCATCTCTTCCAGCTCGTAACTTCGACCGGTCATGCTTCCAACGTTCCAACTCGCGACCCTCAAATTGCGTCCAAACTGTTTCATTATTTTGCTAGCCCCCGGAATCCGTATAGCTCTGACCCGAACATTTCTGCTCGGTCCAGGATCAGTACCATGCACAGCAGTGGTAGTGCCTGGCGGGGTAGTGCCTTTCCTTGCAAGTATTACCATATTGCGATGGTGTTTGTTGTTTGACACGTGCATGCTCCTGTTTTAGTATTGTTTGATCTTTCTTCTATGACACCGGTGATCTCCAGTCGTGTCAACCCACGGACTCGCATGCACACTTGTGGGAGGGTTTTTAAGGTAGTATATGTGTCGCTAGGCTCACTTGGGTATTATATTGCCTAGATCTGATTTGTCCCCTTAGTCGCCTTTTACGACAAGCGCTGGTTGTTGGGGGGCGCTGCAGTGATATTCTTAACCCGTCCCTGCACGGGGAGGCATCTTGTCTTTGCTTCTTCGTACATATCCAATGATCATCTGAAGAAATGTTTCTGGAACTCCTCGATGGCTTTTCAAAGTCAACCAATGGTGCTCAATTGCTTAGTCCATAAAAATAGCGATTGGCAAGAGTAATTTTTCAAGTGGGGAGATCCACCACTGTCATTTGCGATTCGCGAAACAGAACTCAATTCTGATATTGATTCTATCATCAATGAGGATACCAAAACAGAGTTGAGTTCAACGCGTAAGTGCTGTCTCTTGTGTCCTATGCAGAATACTAACGTGGCCAAACTTAAAATGAATGGAGTTGACATTGAAGAATACAATAGCCTGTCAAGGGATTGTTGTGCATGTTTAAATTAAGGTTTTTATCGAGTTTCCTTCAACAATTTTTCTTTTTCAATTATTTGCTCATCTGAGTATAGCATTTTAGTAGTAAGAACAGAAGTGTCAGATCTCTGTATGAAAAATGTGCGGTAACGAAATAAACAAACTATCTATCTATGTTATGTTATCCCAGACCTCCGCTGTGATCAACCGATTACTGAAGTTGCGAAAGGTGGTGATAGATGACACGGATTTATCAAAAGGTGCAAATGTTTTTTTAGTTCCCACAGTTTAGCTACAATCTAGAAAGCTTATGCTCGCCCGAGACTTCAATATGACTCCCATATCTAGAATGGTGCCCCGTTCACATGCATTTTCTGAACACCTTTCATTTTATATTAAAATTTTTTTTTTATGCTTTAGGACAGCACGCGGTCGGCTGTAATACTAATACTTGAGTTTACTTAATCATGTTCAGCGTTAAGCGTTTAGGTAAATACACAATCCGTTTATCTACGTCCGTCTTTCTTTTACCGTTACGCTATATGCTTAGCACTCCTTTATCGTATGTGTTTGGATGAAATGTATAGTTGTGTCCTTCCAGTCTGTCTTTTTAATCACACACATGTAGCACGTATTACATTTGTTTTCAAGACTTAGTCAGTTGTAAGTTATGGATAACCTTTTCTAAAAAGGGGGAGGTCTCCTTTGTACATAGAGCACTCTTTAAGATAAAATAAACGAAGTGCAAGTGACAATCAATAAAGCACAATAACTACAAACGGAAGTCGAAGACAACGAATAAAATTCTAGTAAATTCGCCTCCCTATAAACATACAAGTTTATACACTACAGACAAAAGAAACGACTGCGTTGGCACTTTATACTGAGCATTGAGCAGACAAGGAGTTATATCATAGAGCATGTTCTGGCACGTTGCGTTGGTACATAGGGATGGTTTGAGCAATAGTTCAGGAAGCGGTTGCGAATCAAGTAAACTAAGGTTTGGTAGGTCGATGTAGTCTGTGTCTTGTCTGGAGTCGCCCACGGTTTGTGAAGTAGCGAATGAACAGTTGAGCACTTATAGAGCAATCACTGTTCCCTGCTCAGTGAGAACTGACAGTAATCGCAATTAGTCTCACCAACCAATCAAACAACGGAGCAGTCCCTATAAACCAAGTTGTTGTAAGAGGCTGCGCCAATATTTCTCAAGATTATTCTAATATACTTTACCTAGATGCGACCAAAAAAAATGAGTTCAAACTTACCTCCAGCCAGATCAGGCTTCTGTCCATTTTTTGGAAAACTGTTGGTGCGTTATCCGGCCAGCGGACAGAGACTCCTCTGAAGACGAGTCGCTTTAGGTTCTGGGGAAAATCCTGAATTTTTACCTAGAATCGAAGAAACGTCAATATAGCTAAGCCATTCCGAAGACTGAAGACGGTTTACGGCCAAAAAGTCGACGTAGACGTTTTGCAACTCCAGATCAGCAAGATTCTCGCATTTGGGCACCACATACTTCAGCAGACACTCCCTCTGGGCATTACGATTGACACGATTTGTGGCACACAAAAGTCCGTTAAACTTTACCGACTTTGTCTTGCAGTGTGCCTTCCTCAATGCGTACTTCAACTCACCCACTGATCTCTCCTTGGCCAGCAGATTTATATCGGTCCACAAGCGGTGATCCTGCGCAAGGGCGTAGAACCGAGTGCACGTTCTGAAAGAGAGCAGACAAGTAGAACCCCATCCCACGGAGTTATCAACCGAAAAACATACTTTTCCAACGCCAGCAGACTGAATGTGTCCAAATTCTTGAAAATTTCGAAGAGAACCTCATCGCTGAATCGGTCCAAAGTGAAAATTTCGGCTAGCTCAAGATATTTCACAGCAGGCTGGTCGTCGTCGTCGTCGTGGGACGAGGCAGAACGTTTTCGTTTCTTGCCGACGGCCTTTTCAGTGGTCTCCGCAGGGAGAACTGCGTTCGTCGATTCAGGCAATTCTTCCATTCTAATTGCAAGTATTTGTTGGTGGTCGGGTTTTTACGGGCTTCCTACGGCTATTTTCAACTAGTTTTTGGAGGAAATTACGAAAACAGAGAATGAAAAAATATACACCTATGTCAAAATACAATTTGACAACAATTGTGATAACAAAATGGCGGATGGGATGATAAGTATTGAGTAGGCGGTGTTCGGAAATGTAACTTTTGCTCAAAAACGATATCTAAGCTATTGGGTTAAGGTCTATTCACAGTTCGGCGACTTACGAATGCGAACGAGCGAATATTCGCCAATTTTGACCTTTCATTCACAGCTGCTTTTTTATCTGGACACGGCAATCCGTGAATTTCAATTATAATTCATTTTATAAGTGCCTATACGTGAAAAATGCAAATATACATGGCGCATCTTTCATTCAGAAGCTAATCACCCTTATTCCGAGTGACGTTTACAACGATTTAAAACACTCTAATTTGAATTTACCATTACGAGTGGCGTTTTTGCGTCGTTGAACGCCCTGTGGAACCCATTAGTGTACGACGAACGTCATGGGAGAAATTTCACTGTCATTCTTTAAGGCGTTCAACGCCACAAAAGGTCAGGGAAAACAACGGTATTTGTCGTCAACAAATTAGTGATCGCCAAAATTGTAAAAACGACTGAAAATGTAAGTTTTCTTAAATTTTTAATTGATTCAAATGACTGAATTGAATTATCTTACCTTTTGAGGTCAAAATAGCGCACCAGAAGCAAATTAAGACTTTGGTGGAGTTGTCTAATGCCAACAACATGCGGTATTCCAAAGCGGTCCCCCACCAGCAGAGAGTAGCAGACCCAGAGAGCGGCTGCATAAACCTGCCACGCTACCAGACAGGGGTAAGCCCGGTGGTCTGGATGACCCCCCCCCCCCCCCCACGGAGAAACAAGCCAGCGACATAAAGCTACCAGTAGCGTCAGCTCGGCGGGCTCCATCCCCATCTCAGCGGAGAGGAGACGCAGAGTAGAGACAGGCACCAGCTATGCAGGCATAGTGAGAAACCTGCGAGTGGCTGTGCTCCCAAAGGACTACCCGGTGGCAACACTAAGCACCGATGAGCCAACGGCGCTTGAGGACGCCATTATCGAAGAAGTAGCCCTAGGCTGGAAGAGCAAGCTTCTGTTTGAAGGTAAACACTTCAGACTGGGCTTACTACTTGTTGACTGTTACAACGAGGACACAGCTCAATGGCTACAGCAAGCAGCAGCAAGACTAACTGCAAGGGGGTCAAATTGACGGCGTGTTTTGGAGAAGATATCCCCAAAACCCACACCATCACCGTCTTCCTCCCAAAGAGCTCTGAGCACGACCAAAAGAAGTCGTTAAACCTCATCGAAGCGCAGAACGAGGATCTGAACACCCACCTGTGGAGAGCGATCAGTAGTCGAGAAGAAGGCAAAGGGAGAGTGGTAAGCTTCCTCATTGAAGACCAATCAGCAGAGACGATTGCCAAGAAGGACTACATGATCCGGTATAGGTTCGGCAAAATAAATGTCTGCGGACTGCGGAAGCAGGCAGCCGAAGGAGCCGAAAATCACGCGGGGGAGGACGGAGCACCCGTAGTCAACCAAGGATCAGTAGCCCTAGAAGAGAAAACTGCAAGTCCAGCTGACTCCATCAAAGTAGCAACAGCACCAGCAAAGGCCGAGAGATCCCCCTGAGTGAGGAAGACACTGAAAGTGTTGACATAGCTGGACTCAACATGGAGGATCTAGTCATTCCTCTAAGAGAAGAGGAAGAAGAGATGGAGATGGGCACCTGCGCCTCTATGAATTTCCCCTAAAATGGAGCAAAAAGCTCTTACTTGTACCGCACAAGTCAACCTACATCACGCGAAGGCGGCCTCGGTCGTCATCTCAAGAATGTTCATCAAACAACACCTAGGCCTTGTGCTGATACAAGAATCCTATCACTTTAGGGGAAAGGTGAGAGGTTTCTCAAGCAAGAACTCACAGGTAATCTGGGATAATAGACAGGACCTCCCCAGGGCCTGCATACTAATCAGTAAAAACATAAAATTCTTAGCTCTTTCAGAGTACATGACGCAGGATCTAACAGCTATCCAGGCCTTCATTAACGTAGGAGGCACCCACTGCACCATTGTAATTGATTCGCCCTACTTCGACGGAGGCGGGGAGGCACCGCCAGAAAAAGTTCAAAAGCTAGTGAGACACTGCAGAAGGAACAAACTGCCACTTCTGCTAGGATGCGATACCAACGCCCATTGTCTGGAATGGGGCAGTAGCGACAACAACGCTAGAGGTGAGCGTCTTCTCGAATTTATTATTAATGAAAACCTAGATATTTTGATTGTGGGAACTACACCAACCTTCGTAACTAGGGTAAGGGAAGGGGTTCTAGATATTACACTCGGCAGCCCGAGTATTAGTAACTGTATTATAGGTTGGAATGTTTCTGATGAGCTGTCCATGTCGGACCACAGGATCATCACTTGGAAATCAGAAAAACTAAAAAAAAAAACGTTCCGAGCATTCTGTGAGAACATAGCGTCAACCCCTGCAGCGGCCAGGTTACATAAAGCACTGGCTAAGGAGAAAGCAGGCGCGCCAGGCTCACTGAAAAAGCAAGATGGCGGCTATACCGAAGATGAAGAGCAGCTTAATCTACAGCAGCACAGATGTACTAGGAAGATATAAAAGGCCCAGGAGAGAGGACTGGGCGATGGCTAGAGACATCTGCACGAATCAAAGGCTAAGTTGGGCTCTGAACACCTTCCATCCGTTTAAAGCACAGGGAACGGACGCAATATTCCCTGTCCCACTATAACAAGCCCAAGAAATCCTTATGCCACACCTCCTAGGACTATTGAGAAGCAGCGTTGCACTTGGGCATATACCAAGAATATTTTTTTTTTTTTTTTTTTTTTTTTTTTTTTTTTTTTTTTATTGTATGGTTGCGCCAAAGGGTGTGTAATCTTCTAAAGATACCAGTAGCCCGAGCTACTGGCAAGCACGATTCGCAAACCTGAATAATCGATGCCAGGAATACGCCTACGTACTAAACCACACCCTGCACACTTCAACCACTCTCCCCGCGGGACTACCGTTAGGTATTACTTCGCGGGGCTGGTTAGCTATTTATGCTCTTCTTTCGCTGTCTTCCGCTCCTTGTTCCAAAGGTGTTGCCGGTTGGACTTGGTTGCTCTCTCTGACTCTTTCCAGCCGCCTAAGTTCCTGCACGATTATCGCTACAACTTGTTTCACCGCGTCCCATATTGCATTCGATGCACAATGTTTTCGGGGGTTGGTATTTCTCCAATTTTTTCCTCCAGTTCTCTGTGCTCTATATGAAAACGTGGGCACTGAAAAAATACGTGCTGAGCGTCTTCTGAGGCCTCTCCGCAATTTGGACAGTTGGAAGATTCATCGAGCCCAAACCTGTTGAGATACGCTCGAAAGCAGCCATGTCCGGTTAGGAACTGGCTAAGATAGAAATCTACCTCTCCGTGTTTCCGGTCCATCCATTTTTGGATATCCGGTATAAGTCGATGGGTCCATCTTCCCTTTGAGGACTGCTTCCATCGCTCCTGCCATGCTCTAATGCTTCGCTGTCTTTCTTCCAGCTTGATATTTTTGACTGATGCTTGAGGTTCCTGAATTTTGGCGTCGTAGGTCCTTTGTAGCTCGATAGCCAAGATATCCGCTGGTAGCATTCCCGCGATGACACATACTGCCTCGTCTGACACCGTACGAAAGGCACAGCATACTCTCAGCGCACATAGTCTGTTGACAGAGTTTATCCTTCTTGCGTAGGTCTTTTTCATCATAGCTTTGGCCCATATGGGTGCCGCATACATAAGGATGGACTGCACCACCCTGGATAGAATAAGTCTCCTTTGTTGCCTAGGTCCTCCTATATTTATCATTATTCTTGATAAGGCACCGCTCACCCGAGCCGCTTTGTCACACGTTCTTTCAAGGTGCTCCTTGTAAGTGAGCCTCGGGTCGATCATCACACCTAGGTATTTGATAACCGATTTTGATGTCGTATTATGATCTCCTACTCTGATGGTGATTTCCTCTCTTTTCTTCCGGCTGCTTACCAATACTGCCTCTGTTTTATGTTCGGCGAGCTCTAACCCGACTGCTGCCATCCACCGTTTGACTTTTCGGATACATTCATTTGCAATATCCTCTATTTCCTCTAGATGTTTTGCAACCACGACAATTGCTATATCATCGGCGAAGCCTATGATTTTTCCCTCATTTGGGATTCCAAGCCTTAGAGCCCCGTCATACATAATGTTCCAAAGGATAGGGCCTAATACCGATCCTTGTGGAACTCCGCCAGATATGTGGTACTGCTTTACTCCATCGTCGGAAGAGTAGAAACCGTTTCTCGAAGTAGCTCAGTATTATTTTAATTAAGAACCATGGCACCATCATTGACCTAAGCGATTGCACTATGAGTCCCCAATTCGCAGAATTGAACGCATTTTTGACGTCCAATGTTATTACGGCACCGTATTTCTTTGCACCGCCTCTCCATCTCCTGCCCTGAATAGCTTCTTCCAAGGTTGTAGTTACCCTTCTTATTGCGTCGACTGTAGATCGAGCTTTCCTAAAGCCGTACTGTTGGTTGGAGAGTCCCCCGGCTTCACCAATTGCCACTTCTAATCGGTTGCATATGATTCGCTGCAGTATTTTACCCATTGTGTCTAACAGGCATATGGGACGGTATGACGAGGGCTCGTCTGGTGGTTTTTTCCCTTTAGACAGGAGCACTAGACGTTGCTTTTTCCATTGGTCTGGGAAAACTCCTTCTGTTAGACACTTGTTGTACAGTTCCACAAATGGTTGCGTATTTGTTTTAATGGCTAATTTAAGGGCCTTGTTCGGTATGCCATCCAATCCAGGTGACTTGGTATCATCGAATCGTCTGCATACATCCAGGAGTTCCCTTTGCGTGACAGTTGGGATGTCCTGTACTTCCGGAGGTGGCTCTATACGCTCTGCTGGTGTTTGAGGTGGAAACAACCCCGAAACAATTTTCTGCATAAGGAGAGGGCATGAGGGAGAGGGTGCCCTAGTGCCTTTGAGTTTTGCCATTACTGTTCTATAGGCGGTGCCCCAAGGATTTACATCTGCCTGCTCGCAGAGTTCCTTAAAGCTATTGCTCTTACTTCTGCGGATGGCTAGTTTTAGCTCTCTTCGCCTATCTTTGAATTGCACCCGTAGGTCCTGATGTGTGGACAAACCTCTAGATCGCTGGAATAGTCTTCTGGCTCTATGGCACTTGCTGCGTAGCTCTGCTATCCAGTATACTGGTGGCCGGCGATTTGTTGACGTTTTCCGGGCCATGGATGCGTCGCAAGCCCTAGTTACTTGTTTGGTAACCTCAACGGCCATAGCGTTTGCTGTTCCTGGGCTTATTGTTGACTCTGCAAAAATCAGGGCAAAAGTGTCTTTGTCCATGGTGCTTATTTTCCACCCCATTCGTTGTGCCTTCTTTGGGCGTTCCTGGGTTGGTCTCCTAGGTTGTACTTCAAACAGGATGGCAAGGTGGTCGCTGTGAGTATATTGATTACTGACTCTCCAGTTGGCGCCTCTCGATAAGGAACTAGTTGCAAAGGTGATATAAACTATGGAGCCTACACCATTTCTACTAAAAGTGTGCTCACTTCCTGTATTTAGCAATATTAGGGGTAGTACCATACGGCTTCTAGGAGAGCTTCTCCCCTTCTATTGGTCCGTGTGCTGCCCCAATCAGTGGCCCATGCATTGAAGTCTCCAGCTATAATCGTAGGGCTACGACCTCTAGCATCATCCACGAGCCTATCAAGCATACTTTGGAACTCCTCAATGGTGTTGTTTGGAGATGCATAACAGCTATAGATATTTACTCCTTTGACTTTTGCTCGCACGAAGCCTGTTCCGGGTGTCATCATTTTTTCTTCAAAGGCGCAATCTCCACAGGCCCAAATAGCAGCTCTTTTTGAATCATCCGCAGCCCAAACTGTATCATCGAGATTTTTGTACTGCTCGCATAATACGGCAACATCTATCTTTAACTCGCGAACGGTTTGTGTCAAGATGTCCTGTGCCGCTTCGCAGTGGTTTAAGTTTAGTTGCAGCACTTTCAAATTCTTCTTGCGACTTTTGCAGCTTCTTGGTATACCGGGCATACTATGCTTCCTGCCGTGTGTTTGATGTTGCTACTTCCCTTTTCTTCGCAAAGGACGCACCTTGCATCATTGCTGCAGTTCTTGGATGCATGGCCCTTCTGTCCACACCGAACGCAATCCTCACTCCTATCCAATGTGTTTTTACACGCCTTTGCTAGGTGCCCGATGTTAAGATACCTAAAACATCGCAGCGGTATTATTTTCTCCCGTATTCGGCATACCGTCCATCCGATTTTTATTTTTCCAACCTCCAGAACTTTTTTGGCAGTATTTATCGGGAGGCTAATGACGGCAGTTTGCGTCCCTGCATAAGCTCTCCTCATAGATTTGATGGATGAGAACTCTATGCCTTGTGCTTCCTCGAACTGCTCGGACAGAGCTTGGCAGATCTCTTCCTTTGTGGTGACGCCATCTAGGTCTTTGCACTCAATGAGCACCTCTTGCGTTAGGGATCTCACTTCCGCTATTTCACCGAGAACTTTTCCCACTTTACTTTGGTGTTTTGATGTTCTTCCATCAGCTGCTTTCTTGAGCTCAAGCAGTAGCTCTCCCTTGGCTGTCCTTCTTATGCGGGTTACATCACACCCCAATCCATTCAACTCGGGGTTGGTCTTCACCTTTCGGAGTATGTCGCAATAGGAAATTTCTCCGATCTTTTTAATCACCAGTGCGTCAGGCTTAGCATATATCTTGCCTCGACTTTTTTCTACTCTTGTCCAAACGACTTTATTAGTGGTTTCTGCACCTGGTTCTTCGATCCGGGGTTTCACTGTCTGTCCATGGTTTTTCCCTGTGGCCTTTTTTTTTTCTCTCTTTTTGGCCCTTATGCACGATTTGTTTCACCTCCATTTCCGTTTTTTTCGCAACAATTTCGGCGTATGACAGTGTGGAGGGTTCTTCGGTATTTGGAGATCTCGTCCTTTTTCGCTTCGGGTCTGGCAGGTGTTCCAACGAAGAAGGGAAAGCCAACACACTCATTTCTGGAGAGTGAATGGTTTGAGTGGCTTTAGACACTCTACTGCATACCACTTTATCTATTTCGCAATCCACTGCGTAGCTGTAGTTTTTGCGAATTGCACTAGCCAGTTTCCTAATCTCATGATGTACATTGTTTTTTCCCTTAATGAATTCCATGAGTGCCGAGATGTGCTTTCCCAGGGAATGCATGGCTTCACGTTTTTCTCTCTCTTCGCTGGTTTCTTTGGCCTTTACTTCCGTGTTGGTTTCGGACTTCAGACTACCAGTTAATATTTCACTGGGGAGAGATTTCGACGGCATTTGCGAGGTTGTCTGTTCATTTATTGGTTCAGACGGCATCTCCGCGTTTGCGTTCTCTTCTTGCGTCGGTCCATCCGTTATATTTAACGGCGGTGATCGCATCAGTACCGAGCTTCTCCTGAACGGATTTTCCTCTGTACTTTCGTCTCCTGAGTTTTGTACTTTTTTTTGTTCTTTTTTTTCTGTTTTATTTGTATTTGTTTTTGATTGATTCATAGTTGGATCCCACGAGTATGGGGGAAAGAAAGGTCCACCACATCAGAGACCCCTGTAATGTGGTAAGGCTATATTACAACCAGAGGGCACCAGTTATCTGGAGGGCTCCGTTAGCGATGCTGTATGGGTTTTACGTCCCCAGCACCATTCAGGCCTCGATACGGGTCGCATAACGCCTTGCCTAAGGGACAGGATGCTTATTTACGGGCGGCATCTACTCGCCCTGTCACAAAAATTTCACTGGGCTTATGTGTTATTTCCGCACACCCTCCGTTTTTGCCGCTTATGGTCGGGTACTGCTTATTGGTTATTCGCAGCTAACCTACATATCTGTAGGCCGTTCAGCTATCGACCACCATGCTGACCCCGCTGGTAGCCTAAGCTCAGCCCCAAGCCAAGAACCAAGAATATGGAGAAGGGCAAAGGTCATATTCATTCCGAAAGTGGGAAAAAGAGACACCACTTTACCAAAATCCTTTAGACCCATCAGCTTGACTTCATTCATGTTAAAGACGCTAGAAAAGGTCATAGACAATCACCTTAGAATGACTGTGCTGGAAAGAATACCTCTCCACCTACAGAGCACCAAGATCCACCGAAACTGCGCTCTACCAGCTGACAAGTTGGGTTCAGGATACACTGGAGAGCAAGGAAACAGCAGTAGATTAGATTAGATTAGAGCAAGAAAACAGCAGTATGCGCATTTCTAGACATCGAAGGAGCCTTCGATAACATCTCCCATGAAGCAATTAGGAGGGGTCTCGAAATAAAAGGAGTAAATCACACCACAATGCTAAGAACTAGAACTGCTGAGATAGAGGTGGGACAAAAAGCCATCACAATAAGCATCACCATTGATGTGGAACCTAGAAGCAGATGAACTACTGCACAAATTGACAGATGCCGGCATTACATGCCTAACATGTCTAACACTAGACAGCAAACTCCTCTGGAGAGAACATGTAGAAACTGTGGTAACCAAAGCCACCAGAGTACTTATGGTGTGCAAGAACATTTCAGGAAAGATCTGGGGTTGCAGCCCAGCCACACTGAGATGGATGTACCTGATGATAGTCAGACCCATCATCACTTACGGGGCAGTGGCATGGGTTATCAGAACTAGACTAACCACAACGAGGACATCCCTCAACAAAGTGCAAAGATTAGCCTGTATATGGTATGTATAACAGGAGCCATGAGAAACTGTCCCACAGCAGCTCTAGAACTAATCGTAGGGATACCTCCACTACACATAGTGCTAGAGCGAATCACCAAGGAGACCATTTTAAGAATCAGCAAAGAGGGCATTGGGAAAGGAACATGCATAGCAAATAAAGAGCGAGTAACCCTATCCAAATCGGTGCCGCTTCTGGACTGGCCCAGAGATGATATGGTCAAGAAATACTGCTTTGAAAGGAAATTTGACTCAAAGCTGAGCAACAAAAGAGATTGGAGCAGCGAATCCGATAAATACCAACTCAAACAACACACAATTAAATGGTACACAGACGGATCGAAAACATCTACTGGCACTGGGGCAGGATTGTACGAGCTCAGGACTAGATACTCAGAATCACTGGGAATATTCCCCAGTATATTTCAAGCAGAAGTTCACGCGATCGAAAGATGCGCGCAATTCAACTTAGATAGGAAATATCGCGGGCAGGACATCGCAATACTATCAGACAGCCAAGCCGCTATTAAAGCACTGACCTCGCATGAGATCAGATCCAAACTCTTATGGGAATGTCTCACCAGGATCAACAAACTGGGAGAAACAAACAAAGTAACTCTCTACTGGGTACCAGGACATGTAGGAGTGGAGGAGAACGAAGCAGCTGATGAACTAGCTAGAAACAGATCAGACACGCCGTTCCTTGGACCAGAACCCTTCTGTGGGATAGGACCCCACAAAATAAGGGAAGACTTAAGGAAAGAAGAAGAGAACAAATGGGCCAAACATTGGGACGATATCCCCCAAATGAGACAGGCAAAGGAGCTTCTGGCGAAATACAACCAAAAACGAAGCAGAGCCTGCCTAAGAGTTGGTAAGAATCGGCTTCGCATCTTGGCGGGCATGTTAACATGTCACTGCAGACTTAAGGAGCACCTTAGGAAACTGGGAATAGAGGGAGACGGACACTGCAGATTCTGCAGGGACTTCACAGAAACACCAGCGCACCTTCTTATGGATTGCGAAGCACTGATCCACAAAAGAAGGAATCACCTTGGTACCTACCTGCTATCAGAAACGGATTTACCTTCGCTGGATCCACTGAAGATACTCCGGTTAGCTGTAGCAGCTGGACTGGAGGAAGTGCTCTAGACCGAGTATATCATCGGCAAGAGCCTTAGTATGGGGGACGCAATAAATCTTTTATAGGTCGCAGTGCACTTGCACCTTACATCTACATCTACATCCACACCACCGACCGTTGTACCGATATCGCATGGTCGCATGGTCTCGACTGTATAATCGCTGTCACATATGCAGATTGCATGGAAATTATATGGTGTATATGTGTAAAATGACTGAATAAAATGTCTGGTTCTACGTAAATTGTGCGCAGATTGCGTAATGTTGCTGCTAACAATAGTTGGGCCGATGTCGGTACGACGGTTGTATCGTGTATTTCCCACTTTACCCACCAAGAACAAAACAATATCGCTATTTTCAGGTCCATATTTTGTAATTAGATCCGAAGACTCAGTTAGCAAGCGCCACTGCTCATTAAGAAGTTCTAAATATGCGTTATTACAGGGAAACTGTTTAAAAATAATTTAAAATGGTTGCCTCATCGCCTGCAGCTATCTGCCAAGGATCTAAGTATTTAAGCATTTGCATTTTAGTATTATTAAGGTCAAATCTTTGAACGAGCTGCTTACATAGCTCTACAAATACATTTATAGCGTTTCTTTTTACATTATTTATGGTATAATATTTATATTGATTTCAGAACTTTGAATATGCATTTCAAATTGTAACAAAATGTAGTATTCTAGAGTAAGGATGTAGTATGTAGTACGTACATATATGTAGTAAAGTACTACAAAGCAACACCATAGGTTAAATGACAGGCAAACCGATTTGACAGTTGCTTCCAATTGCTTCCGACTATTATGGGCCACTTGAGCAATTGACAGTTTGGAAGGAAATTTAACGAATAATTATGACATTAGCTTCCGACTATTACTGGCTGAACACAATGCATGCCGCGGCCGCGCCGCGGTAGCGTAGTACGTAGAGCTGTCAAATGGTGTGGCGCTGCACTCACAAAATTCGCCCACAATGGTGTAGCGCGTAGTAATGTCAAATAATGCCTGCTGATTAAAATTGTGTTTTTCTTTTGGAGTGTTATTGAGATTTGATTATTTTTGTGAGATTATTGTGCTATAATAATACAATAAAAATAATAAGAAATGGATAAATTTATTTTCCTTTCACTAGCAAAATAATTTTTTCCACGGCGTGCTCTTCCATTTTGACTGTAACGAATATTTCAAATTTATTGCGCTACTGCTGAACTCAGTTCAAGAATCCACCACGAAAACATCGTATAGAAAACCAAAACAGTCTTCAACAGTCGCCAATTTCTCTATCTGTCACTTGTGGCGCTGCACAAGTTAAAAGTAAACCAACTTCGTACTACACCACTGCTACCGCCACGCCGCAGCTACCTCATTGTGGGCGCTCTAGTGAGTTCCCATATATTTTAACTCTGTGACAGGTCGTACTACGCTACCGCGGCGCGGCCGCGGCATGCATTGTGTTCAGCCAGTTATAGTTGGGCCTCTACGCTGTTTTGTAAAACAAATTATATATTATTATTCGACTTATTATTATAAGATTTTGTAAATAATATTTTAAATACGCATTATCCCCTTTTTTGAGACAGTTTCCCCTTTTCCGCTCAAAAAGCGCCAAAAGTGGCGCTTTTCCCTGCAATCTGGGAACACTGGGCCTAAGTCAAAACGATCTTCCATCGCCTAGCGGATGTGAAATGTTCTTTCCGTTAAAATAGTGAAGTGCATAAAACTTGCCGAATGGAACACAAAGTTTTCCAAGAAAATCTCATGTTTCTTTTGTTGGGCGACTGTACGCGACTCAACGAAGATTTTGACATCCCTAGACAAAGTTGACAACAGTTGACGTTTTACCGCGAACCTTGTTTGTTCTTATTTCTGAGTGAGTGTATATTTTTGCTTTCTTGAAAAAAATCGAATAAATCCGTCAGACAAAATGCCTATCGACACAAACTGGGACATTGAATACTACAAAACCGACTACGAAAGCGAGGAACACTGGAATCTCCGCAAACGCTTCATGCAAGTGCACAAGAAGAAGTTCTCCGAGGACGAGCTCGTCTGCCTAGCGCAGGTGTTCACCAACATCGAGTTCATGGGCTGCAAGTACCCGGACGAGACGATGCGTCTGGTTGGCGAACTATCACAAGAAGTCGCCAAGGAGTTCCGCGCTGAGCGAGCCAAGAGGTTGCAGAGGACATTTGTGAAAGCGTCTGACGCCGCCGAGGCGCGGGCCAAAGGTAGACGAAAGAATTAAATTTTAGTTCAGTGAGTAGGGAAGCGGTCGGCCTAATGCTGCGTATTTACTGTCATCTGCTTGCAGCACGAAGACCCCCCCAACCAGTAGCAGGTGGAAACAATGATCGAGTGGGCGGATCGATGGCGAGGGAGAGATTCAGGGATGCCATGACCAGCGACAGCCTTGGACCATCTACGGCGAAGAAGAAGATGCGAACGACTAATCTAATGGGAGGCATGAAGTATGGAAGGTTTGTGGTACACCTTATCGGGGGAAGGAACTGCTTTCAAGTCTCCGGTACCAAGTGTGCAGTTCATGTTCTAGAAAAAGAAGTTCCCGTTGCAAGGAACAAGTAAGTTTGTGGCAGTGTGCTGTTATCTTCGTCTGATTTTAAGTGATTTTCTCCTCTTTGCAGACAATTTGAAATATACGTTGGAAACCAGATGGTTGGGAGAGCGGTATCTGACAATATCAAGTCGGCCAAAGCCGAGGCTTTCGATGCAGCCATGGCAGAACTGCGTAAGCATTGCTATTTCATAAAGGTAAATTCGAACTATAATGTAAAGTGCGTTTTCGAGGCTTGGGTCTCAACAGATATTAGGTTGGGAATTTTTTTTTTTTTGTGATGAAAGGTGAGAATCTTTCAAAGAGACTGAGTCCGTACCCGTTAACAGTGTGGAATTTCCACCCATACAAAAACCTCTTATTTCAAACTCGTTCCCAGAATCATATTTCAGCATCGGTTTCGGTTCAGAATTTGCTGATTATTCACCTATCTATTGGCATCTTCACCTTGTTTCGTTGTTGCTGTTGGCGTTTTATACTTCGGAGTTTTTTACTACTATTGCTGCCACACATCCCAGGGGCCTTATTTTGTATTGCGTTTTGTATAGCAAATGTATACAAACTCAATTTCCAAGTAATTTAAGTAACGTTTGATAGATGTTTAAATAAGCTCACTTCTCCATGTGGATTTATCCACATCTCTACATTTCTTACCAGTCGATAAGTCTAACATCCACAGGTCCCACCTTTGCTATCACTTCTTTAGACTTTGCGCCCTTTCTTCGTTTTAGCGCTCTCCAGCAGGAACTTCCCGTTTCTCTCTGCTAACGTATTTTCGTCGCAATTCATCTGCTTCATCTCATCTCCCCTTCAACTGTCCGGCCAAACCCACCAACCTAAGTCTAAAAGCGCTGTGTAACCGTCCCATCGACGTGACTCTTCCTGGGCCTAGAAACAATTGACCGGCAACCCAACAACACAAATATGTAGCTGCTACAACAACAACAACAACAACCATGCGGTATGCGCTACACACCCGCAAATGGTTGATCTTGATGTGCATTAGGAAATATTGTCGCAGAATACAGCGTAATTGATCGCGTAACTCTTACAATAGCAGTATTCTACTCTCCGTAAACCGTTCTATGTTCGGCATAATTTTTGGTAAATCAGCGTTCATCCGGGCTGCCTTATCGCACGCACTTTGCAGTTATTCCTCATAAAGCAGTCTCGTATTAATCATCATTTCCAGATACTTTATGGCCAGTTGCAAGGCATAATTAGTTTGCCGTAGAAGAAAGGAATACTTTCCATTCTTACACAGTAATTTCCTCCTTTAGCTGATGTTCCAACCAGCTCGGTCTTCAGCCAAATTCCTCCAGTTCTGAACGCAAATTAAGTCCCTTTTGCACTAAAAGTGCCATTTAAAGCAATATCTCCCTATACTGTGTTGTCTCTCCGGCTAGGTCAATGCCGCAGTATAATCCACAATGTTCGTCGTTGATTTATCTCAATTCCTGGTTTTCATAAACGGGACCGACTATTGATCCCTCATTATCAGAAACCACAATAACTTTCCACCAACACTAGATGCAACTAATTAATAATAACTTCACTAATTAAAATCCCTGCCATTAATTATCTATCATATACTTTGCTTTGTTTTATTTGTAGCCAAATGCTGACGCTGATTCCATCAATATCAACAAATCAAATGAACAAATTGTCGCTGGAGTTAAACACACTGAAGTCACTGAGAAGAAAATCGACAGCAGCAACGTAGGCTACAAAATGATGAAAATGATGGGATGGTCTGGTGGTGGATTAGGATCAAAGACACAAGGGCGAGAGGATCCCGTCGGGTATACATACACCCAATTCTACAAAGAAGGCATCATTTAATTTCAATATATTTCAGTTATCTTCTCAAGACTAATCGCACTGGTTTGGGTAATGCTACCGACAAAATGGACAAAAAATATTTCCAACAAATTCTGCACAACTATCTCCAGTCTGACGATATCCGCGATCTGCATTTTGAGGCCACATTCACGAAGGAAGAAAGGGCATTGCTTCATGAGTAAGTTTTTGTATTGCTTTTGTTTCTGTCCGGTAGAACCTGTAGCATAAGGTAGATAGTCATTTTCTACACTCGCTGGAATGCGAGTAGTATACGGTTCCTTAGGTAAACCTATGAAAGAAGCTAGTCTAGGTGAAACAACATATTTTTTTATGGTTACAGTACAGATGATCAGTGGAGTTAACAAACGCAAATACAGATGTCACAAATTTCCACTCTCTCCGATTGTTAGTCTTCGTCCGTACGCTAGTTGAATGATTATGCGGCAGCTGGTGTTCATGATGGTGTTATCTTAAGCATTTGCCTGAGCTCTGGCAGGATCTTTCAGATCTGAAATGATTATTATTGATGCGCATAGCGCAGTATCACTATCACTCTCAATGCTCATAACACTGTTCCTTCTCCGTCGAAGTCCGATGAAGAACTAATGTGTACGAATATTGTGTGATGTTTTATTTTTGTGTGATTTTTATTCACTTTGAGGTCGCGCTATTCCTTACATGGATGCCCCCTTGTATAAACATTGTCGGCACAGCGAACTATATGTATGTGATGATATAGACTTGAGCTTTATCAGTGCAGTGAACAGGCAAATATAAGATCATAGCCTGTCGATTTTCTATCGGTTAGTTTATGTATGTACATACATATGCATGTATTGATCTATCATAGCGAACAATAAGGTATTACCTTTTTATCTAGCCCATGAAGGGCTTACGCCTAGCTTCTCCCAACCACTCGTGTGCGTCCACATCTACCCACCTACTCTAAGGACGAATTAACATTTTTCGTTCACAATTTCATGCTAAGTCAGAAGGTTGGAAAACATTCGTAAGGTGCTTAGAGTTTAACCTTCTCTCTAAGGTCTCTGCTCTATTTGAGAAGGGGGAATTTCCTTAAGGAGTATGTGGTGTCACTCACTTCTTTCACTGGTCAAAATTTTATTCCGATGCAGGACAACGCTTGTATGGCCACAATTAATTTGCCGTCCAGAAGTCCGGTAGTTTAAATGCAATCAAATATGTCTGGGACATGATGCAAAGACGCATTCGAGGACGTTACTTAGCTTGATACACCTTTAAAAGAAGAATTTTATGGCAAAACCAAGTACCACCAAGGGCGTTCGACTTCAAGCTTTCGAAATAAAATTTTCCGTAGGTCTTTTTTTATTTTTTGTATATAAGTAGGTTTTTTCATTCGATGTTTAGAATTTGAACCCAATATTGGGTGAGATATTAATCATTGAATTGAAAGTGGCCGACGAGGATATTCGCCATATTTTGCTTTGGGAATATCGTAGTAATCGTTATGCAGTGGAAGTTGCACGTGAATCGTCTCAAGTCTATGGCAGACAGATCATATGTTAAAGTCAGACCCACAAGGTGGTTTAAAAAATTTCGAGAAGGAATTTTTGGGCTCAAAGATAATGACCAATGGCTGAGTCCTTCAGATAAACTACAACAAGTGGCTAAGACTGGTTTCCATCCAAAAAAGATAGTGATCTCTGTCTGGTGAGATATGCGTGGTGTTCTGCATTTTGAAATGTATAACAGTCAACAATTAAACCGATTGAAGGCACCTCTTACAGAAAATGGTCAGTATTGCCAAGTGGTACTCTTCCACCAAGACAATGTCAGGCTACATGTCGCAAGATACACAATCCAGAAAATTCATAACTTTAGTAAGGAAAAAATGTGGATCACCCAGCGTTCTCTCCTGGCATTGCCCATAGCCATTACTATCTTTTCAGGAATTTGCAAAATCATCTAAGCAATCGGAGAATGAGAAAGCAGACTGATGTCGAAAGTGAATTGCATGAGTTTTTCACTTCTAAATCAGACAAATTTTATACATTTGGCCTAAAACAATTGCCAGTACGTTAAATAAATAAAAATGTTGCGCAACAGCTCTTTGAAGTGCCAGGGCCTAGCTTCTCGCAACCACTCATGTTGTGTGCGTTATATTTTTCACGCGAAAGGAAGGGACCCACAGTTTAGTGCCGTATCCGAACGGCGATTTGAGAAGCTTTTTCGTGACAACAATACTCTCGGATGTTTGTCAGACGCTCGCGAGAGGTGTGACAGTGAAAAAACTTTCTGGTTGTTTCTGGGATTCGAACTTGGAACCTCATGCATAGTGATCCGTCACACTAACCACTTACGCCACAGCGCCCAGTACGTTGGTATGCCATCAATAGGTGCGACGGGAAATATTATGATGAATGAAAGTTCTGATATATTTTTTTAAACGAAAACTCACATTTCTGGGATGACCTGATACGTTTCTGTTGTTTACTGTTTGACCACATTTCTTCTTATTACGTCGCAGCAATATTCATCCTAATTATCGTTGGCGTTTGTCGCTTTTCTTCATTCTTCAGATGTAGCACGAATCCATTTTCATAAATTTCTCACTGTGAAAGAGTTGTAATAGTATTCTACACAAAAAACAAATTGCTTAGCAATGTTTAACGGTCAGCAGGTCGTAGCTATGAAAAAAACGACAATCGTCGAAAAGCGATAAACGCCAACGATTGGGTTTTGGGTGATTGTTTTTAAAATTTAATCCATACTCTAAAAGATGCAGGTGTCTGTCCATGCGTTTATTTTGTATGGGAGAAGGGAGTGTAGAATGTAACAACTGACTTGAACAATTTTTCTATTTCCTTTTCATTTCCAGAATTGCCGGCAAAATAGGACTCAAATCCACCAGTCATGGCAAAGGCGAGGCTCGTAGCCTGGTCATCAGCAAGAAAACGATAACTCCCGAACAAATCCTCACTGAAGTCTTGGTCAACCAAACACCCAGCTACTGCAACAAATATTCCGTTCAAGTACCACCGAATAAAGCAAAAGAATTCCCCCTCTACACAACGCAACTCGACCTCTAAACTGAGATCGTCCACTGTTCCATTGTCAACAACTGCTACTGGCATGATTATAAATAAAAAAAAACGCAATTTATCATCTCTACATTTTTATTATATTTTTTATCGTCAGTTAAACAAATTTGTAATCTACTTCTTCACTGACCCCAACCGAGAGGGATCCTGACTCGGGTAGTGCATCGGAGCACCGGGTGGCGGTGGAATCGACTCAACCGCAGAGGCACTTGTCGATGGCACAGGTATCGATGAGTATGGCGCTGCGAATGCCGCTGCCTGCGAGTACATCTGGTACGACGACTGTGGTATAAGGCTGGGCGGTATCTGATGGATCTTCATTCCGGGCGGCAGCACAGTGACCTCCTGCTGCAGATTGAAGAAGTCATTTGGATTGCTTTGTGCGATCGGTGGGATCGCCGGAATATCGTATCGACGATCCGTTTTCGCCATGGTGTTCTGTTTCGCCTGCGAATGGGCCCATTTGATTGAAACCTTTCGACCGTGCATCACCAGCTTATTGAATGTCTTTTCGGCGGCCATCTCCGCAGCCGTGCGCTTGGTGTACTGAATGAATGCACACTGTTGCCGGGGAACCAACGCTACGGAGCGGATCTCTCCAAACTGATAGAAGTTGTCGCGGATCTGCGGCTCGGTGATGTCCTCGCTGAGGTTACCCACGTAGAGGGTGGTGATGTTCTTGTCTTCTGGTGGTTCAAGGGTTGGCAGTGTGGCGGCGCGTTTCATAATCTTCTCTGCCACTGGATCATTGCGGCCGTAATAGCGGTCTTTGATATTCTGTTCGCAGAGCGGGTCGTCCGGCTCGTTGGGTTTGTCGTGACGATACGGGCACTCCTCGCCACGTTTGCACTCACCCTTGACCCAGAACGAACAGATATGAGGTCGATTCCGCTTGTAGTACGGAGCAGTGCGCGCCAGCTTCGAGAGCATCTCGTTGGCGGCCAAGTTCTTCCCAACAGTTCCAGCTGCCACAGTCCCATCGGTGTCGGCGAGCTCTTTGTCGATGTTCTGAATGTAGTACTCCTTGTTGACGTCGCTCTGCGGCATTTGGTCGACGATTTTAAGCGCAGCGTCACGCACTTGGATCGGCAGACCGTACTCAAGGTCAAGCAGACAAGTCTGGCAGACATTCTTTAGGCGCGCACACGTTTGGCAGATCTCAGTTTTCTTGAAGCGCATCCGTGCGCCCGGACACCAGCGGAATATCGTGAAGGGACGTGTGCATATCTTGCACTCCTTGCCGAAGCGCTCCTTGATCATCCGAACGTAGGGGTTGTCGCCCAAGCACGTCTGGCACAGAATTGGAAACTCGGAGTCCTCCCAGTTCTGTCGGTTGTAGGTGTTCGTTGTCTTTGACATCGCCATGATGATGGTGGTTCTTAATGATTTATTTTCCAACAAATTCGGGTGAAATATAAAAAATATTCCGCGAACCTAGCACGGTGAAATAGAAAACACGTATGTGACAACAAAATGGGTGATTGTCAATTTATTCAATTTGACATCGTTGTCAAATTCGTCGGTAAGATAGTGCACTAATTACTTAACGACGGAAGAGTACCTAGTTCAGGTAATAAGGGATTTAGGTAATTAGTAAAGTTTTTGCCTGTTACCTGACCTGTTTTATTCACTGGGTAACGAATTTTTTTAGGCCGGTAATTATCAAGCGCTCTTAAATCGTTTTTAATTTTATGAAGCTCTTAGTTTTAAATTTTTGCTGCGTATTCACCAAGCACTAATAGGTTTGTGTCCATGCACTAATAGGTTGTGTCCATGCTAATTCGAATATATATGAAAAATTAATTTGCGGATTTCCAATCCTCCTCTTTCGAACTGAAAGAAATGTCAAAGAAAAAGAAAACATTGTTTTTTCCTGATTTTAGTCAGAATTGATCAAGGCACATTTTATTTTTTATTTTGGTTGGCAGTTCTTTTGGCGGAAATGCTGCAGGCATTAAATTCGTCGGCCTTTCTTCTTTTGCATTACGCCAATGCAGCCTGCCCTTTGTTTGGTCTGAGTAACAGTTCACAGCTGATTTGAAAATTGTCGAAATTCCTAAGTTATGAGCGCTCTTAACTTAAGAGTGGTTGGGACTACTAATAAGTCTTATGAGCGCTAATAAATCTGCACTAATATTTGTTGGTGAATAGGTTTATGAAGCTCTTAGTTTAAGATTGCTCGGTGAATACCGGCCTTAATGACTGGGAATTACTTGTCAGGTTGTTTATGGCCCCCATAATGAGTTTTAATTGCTTAGTAAAAAAATCGTTTGTGGTAAAAACTATAAGAAGTGATTTACGCGTGCTATTAATTAGGGTAGAATACTTGGATTTGTTTGTAAATATTAGCCGCGTATTATTGGGCGTACCCCGCAGGCGGATAAGTAGAAATGCGGTGAAGTGGGAGGGTTGTGATCCCTTGTTTTCGAATCATAGCCTCGCTGATAAAAGGAAGAAAAAGCCGCGTAATATTATCACACTCCATATAGATTACATGAAGAAAATAAAACGATCTGAATATACGAAAACTGTTCCTTGTGTGCTGTAGTTATATTTCTCACATCTAACTCCTTTCAAAATATGGTTTAATTCATGCGGAAATTGCTACATGCATCCATGACAACATGTGTTTTTTTGGGATTCAACTTATTGTTGTTTTCATTCAATAATTAGTTATTTAAAAGTACTTATTTAAGCTTCCTGTTCTCTACTACTGGACTCTTTAGGCAGAGTTGCCATGCGATTGATTTTTTTTTAATCCAAAAACTGTAAAATTGTTGGTGCACGAATTGAAGCCAAAGGACCATCATTTACGCCGTGATTTTAGTACAGTATATAGCAAAACCTTCTTCAGTGACGAGGCACATTTCTGGCTTAATGAGTATATAAACAAACAAAATTGTCACAGTTGGAGTAAAGACAACTCACAAGAGGTTCATGAAATGATCGTACATATACAAAAATGCACTGTTTTGTGTATATTTTATGTTGGTGGCATCATCGGACATTTTTTAAATGAAGTTAGAGCTTGCGTTATCGTCAGTGATGCCCTTTGCCGAATGATATTTTGCGATCATTTGTTTCGAAATTTCAGTGACGTCGAACTTGAAGACATGTGGTTTCAGCAGAATGGTGCAACACGCCATACTGTCGGCCAAACTTAGGAGCTTTTCACAGGGCAGTTCAGCCGTAACACCATCTCACGAATTGGACCAGCCAATTGCCGACCAAGATCACGGGATTCAACGTCGCTGGACTTGTGCAGATAAGTCAAGTCGCTGGTCTATGCAGGCAAGCCAACGACGATTGATGCTTTCGGAATCAACCTTGTCTGCGTTATTCGCAATATACTCCAACTACTCGAAAAAGTGATCAAAATTGGACCTCCGAATACACTTTCAAATAGGTAGCTGCGGTGCACATATACCAGAAATTATCTTCAAAACTTAAAATAAACTCTCAAATAAAAGTTATGACGCTCATAAAAAAATATCTTTTATATGCACAAACAATTTTAAAACGATTTTAAGTTACTGGCAGAGCGTATGAAATTTGTAAACTTTTAAATCTTTGTGTTACCACGAACAATGTGCAAGAAAACGAAGATTTAAATCCAGGTATCTCATCGCCCTATAATCTCTCCCAGATCACCAGAAGTGAACGAATTTCGATAGAGTTTTCACTGCTGTACTGCATATATACTTAGAAGCACTCTTAGGTATGTATCAAGAATGAAAAAGCTAGCTTTTCGTTAAAAATCGTCAAAGCGGATTCACCGATTAATCCAATTACTTAGAGTATTTATCCCCAAAAATTTAAAGCCGTAGATCATTTTCGTACGCTGCGGTGAAACGATAATAGCAAAATTAATGTTGCAAATATTATACGTTTTAAAACGCGGCCAAAACGCGGAGTGTGGCTATTTCACAATAAAAATAAAAAAAAACGTTAAAGGTATTAGAAATTCACCGTATTTTCACCATTATGTGTCCGGATGATAGTAGTAAACGAGGGTCACACTAATTTCCAAAACTCATTAAATGGTACCTTTAATAATGAGGACATTTCTTTGCACTATATTATCGACATTCATATGTCAAACTCATAAAACGTAAACAAATCGTTTTTCTGGGCATAGTTTAGTTTCTACACCGAAGTAGAATATAACGTATTTCCATTAAATATGAGTGAAACACGACCTCCTATGAAGCGCTATCGCCGCGAGGAAAAGCACTCCTCCGATGAGGATGACAATTACGTGCCCTACGTCCCTGTAAAAGAGCGAAAGAAGCAGCAACTCATGAAGATGGGACGGATTGTGCAGCTCACAACAGAAGCCGCGGCTCCCAAGTCCTCGAGTGAGAATGAAAACGATGACGATGCACAGGAGGAGATCTGGGGACGCAAGTACAACATAAGTCTCCTGGATCAGCACACTGAACTGAAGAAGATCGCTGAAGCCAAGAAGGTGAGCGCCGTCGAGAAACAACTGAAGGAGGAGGAGAAAATCCTCGAGAGTGTCGCCGAAAAGAAGGCTCTGATGGGTGTCGCTGAATTGGCCAAAGGCATACAGTATGCAGATCCAATAAAGACCAGCTGGAAGCCGCCACGGTACATACTCTCGATGCCAGAGGAAAAGCGGGAAGCTATTCGCAGGAAACTTCGTATTCTGGTCGAGGGTAACAATATCCCGCCGCCGATAAGGAGCTTCAAGGAGATGAAGTTTCACAAGTCCATTCTCGGTGGGCTGGACAAGAAGAACATAAAGAAACCGTCCCCGATTCAGGTGCAGGGAATCCCCACAGTGCTGGCGGGGCGCGATTTGATTGGAATCGCCTTCACTGGGTCCGGCAAGACGTTGGTGTTCGTGTTGCCGTTGATTATGTTTGCCCTCGAGCAGGAGGTCCGGCTTCCATTCGTAAAGAACGAGGGCCCCTACGGATTGATCATATGTCCGTCGCGCGAGTTGGCCAAGCAGACGCATGACATTATTGTGGTAAGTGTGTAGTCGCTTCTTGTAATTATTTTTTCTGAGAATGTGGATATTTTTTCTGAGAATGTGGATATTTTTTCTACTAGGCCACAGTGTCTTACCATCTTCAACTACTTCTAAACCCTGCCGCGACCGTGAAGTTCTTCGTCATAGTCCGGAGGTTAATATTCCCTGATTCTCGCGTCTCTCCGGCTGCATCTTCAGGGACTCCGCTGCTGCGAATTCTTATTATTTTTTGAGTGTATAACATTGCGACCTAATGGTCTATTGTGTCCGTTACTAATGCTTTGAACAGGTTTGTTCCTTTATAAGAATCCCCCTTTTCCGTTGAATAGTTTAAGTCTTAGGTTCTTCTGAACCTAGTAGGAGTAGCGAATCAGCTGCTTCATTACTTTCTACTTTATTTATTTTGTCTAATTCGTTAAGCTTGTGTAGGTATTCCCACACATGTTTAGATTTGACGATATGGGCGTCATGTGCATTGACGGCTGCTTGACTGTCTGATATAATTGCTATATTGCAATTCCTGTAGTTTTTTCCAAGATTGATTTGGACACATCTGTCTATGGCATACGCATATTTCTCCTTAAAGATGCTGGTGCTCTTACTAATGGGTTCGGAGTTCTTTATGCTTGGCTCAAATACTCTTGCTCCAGTTCCTTCCTCTGTTCTTTATCCATCTGTATACCACTTTATCAAGTCGTTGCTCAGCCTGTAGACTGGGGATACATTGCTCCAGTTCTTTGTATTGCTGAACTTCGATAGGAAATTCTTTTCAAAGTTAGATTTCCTAATGCTGTCTCGTCCTTAGGGTTTGCTAGAAGCCGAAGTTTTTTTTTTTTTTTTTTTTACCAAACATCGATTCTCCGATGTACTTCTTTCATCCGTTTAGATTAGTTGCTGTTAAACTTTGGGTAAAGAAAAACGTGCTTTGCATAACATACTTCTAGCTTCTTTAGCCTTTTTCTAGTTTCCTGAGTTTTTAGCGCTGTAGGTCCTCTGCAGTCGTCCGGTAAAATGCCTGCCGCATATCGTACCATCTGACATCATCCAGAAAGAACTGTGAATTCTAAGTTCTCCGAGGCGGTACTCTGAGTTTACCTTCCTCGTGCATGTTTTGACTTTATCCGTTATGATGCCGCATACATTGCAATGAATTGAATAGCATTGCTGCAGATGTCTGTACTTCTCCCAAAGATCAATCCCCAAATACGCGCCATAGTGTCGGTTCCTGGCGATGTATCTCTCCGTTCGTCTTCCGCTATGTTTTTCTAGGCCGATCCCTTTCCTTGCTTCTTCGATTAGCAGATTCCATTGAAAGGATTGACCCGATGAACCCTCGGAGAGTGTGACCAACCCATTGCCACTTCCGCTTCTGTAGAATCGTATCTATGTTTTACTGACCCGGTCTCTCATATAGTTTGTTCATTTGAGATAAGATTTGGCCAGAACACTCGTCTGAGACGATTAACAAAAGTTTCCAGCTTTCCTGCCATAGCGGTGTTAACCTTCCAAGTAATGCATCCATAAACCAGTACTGACTCCATTCATTTGAACGGAAAAGATAGAGCTTGGTGCTTAAGCACTGCTTATTCGATTTTCGAGAGCATCCCATGTCGGGAACCATGCCATTTTTCGCTTACTTGTTTCCTGAATGAAATGTTTCTTTAATGGCTACCTCTTAACAGTTGCATTCGTATATGATTCCCATCCTTGAAGATGGTTCATCTGGTGGCTTGTTCCATCTGGTGGCAATAATGGCAATAATTTTCCATTGTGGAATGAAACGCCTTTCTCTAGGCATTTGTTGTAAAGTTCCATTAAAAGGTCTGGTTTTACTATGATACTTTGTTAAGTATACAATCCAGATGTATTGTTATCCACGAACCATTGGTATATGAGCTGCGTTTGAATGACTCGCGGTATCAGCAGTAGTTCTTCTGGATGTTCCATCCGTAGCCTTGGAACAATCTCTCCATTTGTTCTGGTGCCTTTTTGCCGCCATAAATATTCTGCAGACACTGCCGTATGGATTTATATCTTTCAGCTCGCATATTTGCCTAAAGCTCATATCCCTCTCGTTTTCTCTTTCTTCTAGTATTACTGCCAGCAGCTGCAAGGCAGCGGTATGCCTGAGATTAGAAGTTGCCTGGCTATCGGTGGACTGCCTGTCTCCGAAGCTGCTGACGTTATTTCACGCGGAGTACATATCATGGTCGCTACTCCCGGTCGCCTAATGGATATGCTAGACAAGAAAATCGTCACGCTAGACATCTGCCGTTACCTGTGTATGGATGAAGCTGATCGTATGATCGACATGGGCTTCGAAGAGGATGTTCGTACGATATTCTCCTTCTTCAAGGGTCAACGACAGACGCTACTCTTTTCGGCCACTATGCCGAAGAAGATTCAGAACTTTGCCCGCTCTGCGCTCGTACAGCCGGTGACGATAAACGTCGGTCGTGCCGGAGCTGCATCGATGAATGTCACTCAAGAAGTGGAATACGTCAAGCAAGAGGCAAAAGTGGTATACCTCCTGGAGTGCCTGCAGAAAACTACTCCACCAGTGCTGATATTCGCTGAAAAGAAACAGGACGTAGATTCGATTCATGAGTATCTCCTACTCAAGGGAGTCGAAGCGGTTGCTATCCACGGTGGTAAAGATCAAGAGGAGCGTTCTCGAGCCGTCGAAGCATACCGCAATGAACAGAAAGACGTTCTCGTAGCCACCGATGTCGCATCGAAGGGTTTGGATTTCCCCAACGTCCAGCACGTAATCAACTATGACATGCCCGACGATGTGGAGAACTATGTGCATCGTATCGGTCGTACGGGTCGTTCGAATACCATGGGACTGGCGACGACCTTTGTGAACAAAACCACCGAGCAGTCAGTTCTACTCGACCTGAAACACTTGCTGATCGAAGCAAAGCAAAAGGTACCACCGTTTCTTGCAGAACTGTGTCCAGAATCAGAGAAATACTTGGATCTGGGTGATTCACATGGTTGCAGTTATTGTGGCGGTTTGGGTCACAGAATCACAGATTGTCCAAAGTTGGAGGCGGTTCAGAGCAAGCAAGCTTCGAACATTGGTCGCCGGGATTATTTGTCGAACACTGCTGCCGATTATTGAGCGCGCATTTATGTTTTAGTCTGTATATATGTATTTTATTTAATAAACTGCTACCGTATGCCGAAGCTGATAATTTTTTAATTTATTTATTTCAACTGTTGATAAGAATGGAAGATGCATTTCAATTCCGCAGAAACAGGAAGCTGTTCTTGGAAACCACTTCTGTCTCTTCCGGCCGATTTATTTGAAATTTCTCGTTAATTTTGTGGGAGACACGTTGATGCAGTAAACAATATTAATTCGATTTCGTTATCAAAAGGAGATTAATTACGATTCTTCGTTTTGCTTTTCTGAATGAAAGCAATGTAATCACTAAAGATCGTTTTGGGGTTTCAGGTATTCCTGGAAAAGCAATCTATCTCTTGAGAGTAAAATGAGATTTGAAATAATCTGTTCTTAATTGTTAATTATTTTCAGAGCTGAACATTTTGTTATTAAGATGGAATAATTCACTTGTTAGACGTACTGTGATCTGCATAAATCTTTAGTAGTTTGCTTAATTCTGGCTGGGTAAGGATCCAAATTTCGCCATCCTGTTTTGTGGCAAAGTCGGCAGCAATAGTGGCAGATACAAAAGCGAAGCATAAGGTATATCCAAATACGTCGGTTCGAGACTAACAAAACAATGTCGCCGGACCTCTTTTAACGAGATTTATAATTTAACTACTTGAATGCTCTCGGTCGTCTAGCCTCTAGATAGATTTTTTTTTTTTAAAGTGCTGTCCTCACTTGTATGAATGGTTAAAAAAAACAAAAAAACTATTAAGAGAAGTACTTCACTGTCTATAAATCCGCTTCAAACACCCTAAAAATTCCTAAACCGAATTTGCCCTGCTTCGGTGTAACGTGGTCTGGAATCACTCACTTCAGCCCTCGTCACACTTTTTATGTTCAGTTTTGAACAAAGACATATTTTCCTGGAATTATGGAAAGTATATTATAGGTAGTGTCTCTCCGAGGCTAGCAATAGATTTCCCTCAGATCCAATATCTGTCAGCCCATATGCTAGGTTAGGTTAGGTTAGTGTGGCTGTCTGTAGAAGAGTACAGCCACACTTAGACCAGTAAAGGTCCACTGTGATGCCATGGATCTTTTCATTTGGTTACTCATGGACTAATTAAACCCATTCGGGTCACTAGACTTATTTCTCAAGAAATCAGCCGCGATGGCCACACGGGCCACCGTAGCATCTCAAGATGGGCTCACCTAGACACCACCACAGACTATCTGCCGCCATCCCCCGACTTCAGCCTAAACGTCAAAACGGTCATCCCATCAAGAGAATACTGGGAAGATGGTGGGGCCATTAACCCACATAGTATTTGAGTCTTCACTGACGGGTCCAAAACAAATGAAGGAGTTGGTTCGGGTATCTACTCAGCGGAACCTAATATTGCAATACCACTAAGGCTTCCAAACCACAGCAGTGTGTTCCAGGTAGAAGTCCTAGCGATAACAGAAGCGGCACGAGAATTATCCACGAAACTTGGTACTAGAAATGAGATTTGATATCTACATAGAGAGTCAAGCCGCTTCTTCTTCCTTTTATCAGCGAGGCTATGATCCGAAAACAAGGGATCATAACCCTCCCGCCTGTGGGGTTCGCCCATTTGACCTCAGAAAATATCGGCAGGCCGGCCGATTTTGGATCACTCGGTTACTGAGGCCAATGAAATGCCGATGTCGTCGCATTTGTCTGATCCAGGCGTTTATAAGCCTGCCCTTCCTACATCGCGATGTCTTTGGATTGATATTGCCTTTTTAACAGGGTTCAAATGATCTCTTCTTTGAACGTGGCAATACCAACTGAGTCGGTCGCGCTCTTTTTTTTGTACGATGGTTTCCTTGAAGTGAAAGCTTCCCTGGATCTTCGAACTTCTTATTCGATCAAGCTTTGTCACTCCTGCTGTCATGCGAAGCATCTTCATCTCAGCTGCCGTTAATTTACTCTCATACTTTTTGTACATCGTCCAACATTGTGAACCGTATGTGAGCGCTAGACGCACAACTGCGGTGTAGAGTCTTCCCTTCAACTTAGGTGGCATTTTTCTGTCACAGAAGTTAGCGGAATTTTCTCGCTATTTCATCCACCCTACGTTACGCGATGATTGATGTCGTCATCACAAGTTGCTTTGCTATTGATCATAGATCCCAGATATTTGAACTTTTCCCACTGGAGAAGCACTGTTCCATTCAAATAAATGTCTGGAATAGGCCTGAGTGGATCAGATAACGGGCAGCACAAGTACTCTGTCTTTTTTGAAGTAATGCGATACCCATTTCCCTCTAGAGCGTCCACCCACACATCAAGTGCTCGTTGCAGGGATGTATGATCCTAACTTATGATGGCTCCATCGTCAGCAAAGAATAACTGATGTACCTTGGGGTTCATCACTTTACCTTCAAGCAGATAATCAAGGACTGTCAAAGAGCGTAAAGGAATTAAACCGCTTCCCTGGTGCACCTCGACTTTGATTGGGAACTCTTCGGTTACTCCAGCGGGGCATCTTACTCTTGTCTTTGCTCCTTCGTACATGTCTATGATCATCTGTACATAGGTTTCTGGAACCCCTCGATGTCTTAGCGCTACCCATATCAGATCTCCTGGTTGTCTGTCGAATGCCTTTTCAAATTCAACCAATACAATATGCAAGTCCTTTAAGGAATCACGATGTTTTTCCATTATGATCCTTGTACTTTGGATTGCATCTGTGGTTGATTTACCCGAGACAAACCCGCACTGATCAACAGATAGCCGTATTATTTTTCGCAGTCAGCCACCTATTACCCCCTCAATGATCTTCATGGTGCGTGACATCAGCTTGATCGAACGGTAGTTATCACAGTTTCGCGTATCAACCTTCCCTTTGTATACAGGGAGAAGGTAACTTTCCCTCCATTGATTCGGCATTGGGTCACCTCTCACAAATTTCGAGATGAGAATTCTGAGCCATCTGAACCCGATGTCTCCCATGTTTTTCCAGAACTCAGAGGGCATCTCGTCTGGCCCAACCGCTTTTTGGTTTTTATTTGACCACCTCACTAACTTCTTCGACTGTAATGTCGGGTATTTCTTCACAGTTAGGGGTGGCTCTTGGAAAGTATAGCCAAGGAAACTGTTCATTTAAAAGTTCTTCACAATACAGCCGCCACCTCTGCAGGATTTTGTCGTTAACCACAAGAAGCATTGTTAATGAACTTTGGCGAACGAATTTCTTGAGCATTCCTCCTTCTTTGGGAGGCTATTTTGAAGATGGTTGCGCTCTTGTTCATATTGTGTCTTCGCAGCTCCGGGATAGCCTGGTTTGCATCAGCAACCGGGGAAGACATTTTCTCCAGCTCCCGATACGGGCCTTCCGTACTCTCTGCTTGAAGCTGGGCGCACTTCCTCTTCGCTTTTTACTTGCAACATCCGCATTCCATTTCGAGGCGAACTTTTTCGTCACTATTATTAAAGGGGCACTTTGACCAAGCACTCACATGTTTCTTTGGCGTGTTGATGGCGGCCCTTTGAAGCTCCTAGCAGTGATTTGGCCTTCTTTAAGCAAGTTCTTCATCCTCAGCTCCGTTGATGGTGTGAGAGAGGTAATTTTTCATTACGAAAACAAAAGCCTCGCCTTTTTCTTTGTCCAGATTGTACCACTTGATTTTCTCAGAGACCCTTGTTTGTTTGCTTTTCTTTGGTGTTTTCATAAAAATTTCTGTTAGCAGGAGACGGTGTTGCCGAGCGATTGCCTCTCCCAGGATCACTTTCCAATCTTTTACCCGAGGCTTCATGAAACTGGCTACCAAATGGTAGTCAATCTGAGTTTCATCTCTACCACTGCTGTAAGTGATCAGGTGTCAACTTTGTTTGATGATCATTTGTGTATTTAACACGATTAGACCGTGTGATTTGCTCATGCTTAGGATGTCTTCACCTGGAAGGTTCCTGGTATCATATCTTAGTCCTCCATGGCAGTCTTCATAGTCTTCGTTTGACTTCCCGACATGTCGATTCAAATCTCCTCCAACAAACAGAAACTCTTCCTTTGGAATGTTCTTAAGAAGATTGTGGAAATCTACCCAAAATGCATCTTTATCTCTCTGATTGCACAGTCAAGCTGCTATAAAGGCCATCTCATCCGCGGTTATAAAATCAAAGTTAATAAAACGATGCCGCGAGGAGCTTAACATGCTTACCCAAAGCCACCATGTATCACTCTGGTGGGTCCCAGGACACAAAGGAATCCCAGGGAACGAGATGGCGGATGAATTGGCAAGAAAGGGATCAGAACAGACCTGTCAATGGTCCAAAGCTTAGTCTTACCTCCCCTAATACTTGTTAAATCTAATATAGCACTTGACTTCAACCGACAAGCAGAAGAAAGGTGGAGAGCGCTTCCTTCATGCCGTGTCTCTAGAAGCATCTGGACAAAACATAACAAGATGAAAACCAAGCTCATCCTTACCCAAAATAGACAAAACTTGGCGCCTCTCGTAAGTATCATTACTGGCCACAACTTATTGGCGGCCCACCGGAAGAGAATGCGGCTAAGTACAGATGAACTCTGCAGAGGATGCGGCAACACAGACGTAGAGGAAGGTACGGAACACTTCCTCTGCAAATACCCTAGTCTCTGCAGTACCAGGAAGACGGCCGTTGGAGAGTACTTCTTCAACCATCTGGGCGACCTGTCTGAAAAGCCACCAACCACCATCATGAAATTTATAACTTCTTCAGGGTAGTTCAGAGGAGGCCGTTCCACTAGCACAGAACTCTAGCGCTCTTGTTTTTTCCTCTTTGTAGTTCTTCAGCCAGGAAACTCCACGTCAGGGGAGCCCATTGGATCCGTGTAAGATCCGAGTGCAGGCTGCGCTCATTCGTTGCAGCTAACCCCTTTAACCTTACCTAACTTATGGGGTAGGTATGTCTGTCGTAAGAGGCGGCTAAAGTCCAACATTTTTATACTTATTAAAAAAATTTAAGAAAAAAAAAAAATGCAATGAACATTACTGTTAACAAAACAGCACACAAGGGCCTAATTTCCTAGCAGCCTCATGGTGATGTGATTATGACGGCCAGATTCCGGACTAGAGTACGATGCGTCACATAGTGTTATGCCCCAAAAAAATGGCTCGTCTGAGGACGAAAAGGAGAGCTTCTGCAATCTCTTAAGTGCCGTCTTCAACATAATACCAAATGGAGACATTGTCATAGTGAAGGGGGATTTGAATGCCAAGGTAGGCAACGACAACGAAGGGCTCAAACATGTAATCGGGAAACATGGACTAGGCAACCGCAATGGCGAAAGGTTTGCGAATTTATGCAATGCCAACCGCCTTGTGATAGGTGACACCATGTTTGAGCACAAGACCTGCCACAAAGTCAGCTGGGTTTCCATTGACAGGCAAGCAACCTCCAACCAAATTGACCATTTTGCCATCAACCGCTGCTGGTAGTCTCCTGGACATCCGAAACAGGCGAGGGGCAGATGTGCATGCGATATGACAGGCGCAACTACATCAACGCGCCGGCTACAGAAGCAGAAGAAGCTGCACGGAGGTGCGACGGCAGGACCGTCTACAGAATCGCAAAAGAGCTGCCAGTTGGTCGCAGCTCCAGGCAACACCCAGTGAGAAGCCTAGACGGCTCCTTGCTCATTTCTGATAAGGACTAGCTCAAGAGATGAGCATTTTGCTATGGTTTTGAACCGCGTATTGAGATATGCTCCCAAATCAGACTGAGGTGCTCGAGGTGAGAAGTTCCCGAATACGCACCACGACTCCCAGTAATGATGAGATCACTACCGCGATCAAGGCGGTAGGACTTGGCGGTATTCCAGAAGAGCTTTTATAAGCAGCGCCAACAACATCGGCTGAGCTTCTGCTTCCACTTATAGAGAGAGCTTGGGAAGCTGAAAGCTTTCCTAACGAGTGGAAAAAGGGGATGATCGTCAAGCTTCCTAAGAAAGGAAATTTAATCGAGTGCAAAAACTGGAGGGGTATCTGCGTGCTGCCTGCTGTACCTAAGATAATAGCTAAAATCATCCTGGAGCGAATCAAACAACATCTCGAAAACACACTCGATGCCCAACAAGCAGGTTTCCGCTCTGGATCCTCCTGTGGCAACCACATCAACACACTGCGGAATATCATCAATCAGTGTGTTGAATATCGATCGCCACTACACCTGCTGTTCATCGATTTTGAGAAAGCGTTCGATAGTGTCAACAGGGAGTTTATTTGGCATGCCTTACGCAGGAGAGGTATTCCCGATAAATTAATTGCTATTATCAAAGCTACATATGAAGGTTCCAAATGTCACGTTCGGCACAGAGGCAGGATCTCTGAGGAATTTGAGATCCGAAGTGGGGTAAGATAAGGCTGTATCCTTTCACCAATACTATTCCTATTGGTGATTTGCGATGTGCTTCGTGCAGCTTTGTCGACGGGAAATGGAGGAATTCGATGGACTCTTACATCTCAACTGAAACATCTTGGCTACGCTGACGATGTATGCTTACTCTCTCACAGAATTATGGGCCTCCACCAAATGATTTATTTATATATTCTACTGCTTCTGTAGCAGGTGCGTTGATGTAGTTGCGCCTGTCACGTCGCATGCTACCCCGAACTTCTCTCATCTTCATGCGATATAGGGACTCTAGCTTGCTTCTCCCTGTTACTGAAGTAGCTGCAAACGGGCTTTCAGCTGTTTTTGTTCATCAATCCGTCTTCAGGTATCCCCGGAAAGGCACGCCCTATGTCTTCCCTGCGCTCGACCGACAATTATTTCAGCACCAGATGTAAAAACATTTTTCACAGCACACCAATGGTCTTGGATGGTTGCGGGCATTGAGTTGCTGATTGCTTCCACACCTTGCGAAAGGTGCTCCCTTAATTGTTGGCGCACTGAGGGATCACTAAGTCTATCGATGTTGAACCTGGGCATTCTTGTGTTGTTGTGGGATCTTCGAACTGCATGAGTACGTAGTTGGAGAATAGCTATCATAAGATGGTGATCTCGTACTATCCCCATATCTGCCCCTCGCCTGTTTCGGATGTCCAGGAGACTACTTCTAAAGCGGCGGCTGTTGGCAAAATGGTCAATTTGGTTGGAGGTTGCTTGCCTGTCGTTGGAAACCCAGCTGACTTTGTGGAAGATCTTGTGCTCGAACATGGTGTCACCTATCACAATGCGGTTGGCATTGCAGAAATCCCCAAACTTTTCGCAGTTGTCATTGCGGTAGTATAGTCCATGCTTCCCGATTACACGTTTGAGCACTTTGTTGTCGTTGCCTACCTTGGCATTCAAATCCCCCATCACTATGACAATGTCTCCATTTGGTGTTGTGTTGAAGACGGCCGTTAAGAGATTGTAGAAGCTCTCCTTTTCGTCCTCAGACGAACCATTCGTTGGGGCGTAACACTGTATGATGGTGACGCGTCGTACTCTGGTCTGGAATCTGGCCGTCATAATCCTATCACCATGAGGCTGCCAGAAAATTAGGTCTTTGTGTGCTGTTTTTGTTAACAGCAGTCCGACTCCATATTTCCGTGGTCTTTCGGATGGTCTTCCAGAATAGAGTAGTAGAGTGTTACGCGTTGGGGACTGGTACTCGCCCGCTTCTAACTATCTTATTTCACTTACCCCCAAAATGTTCAGTTCATATCGCATGGATTCTTTTTACAATTGAAGGAATCTGGCATTGTAAGGACCTTCGCTTCCCAAGTCGAGGAGCGTCTTACATTTCAGAAACCTATCATTGTTCAGGTATAATAGCCAAAAGTCGTCAACATGTGATCAGTCCTTATCCGAGGCATAGTGTCGGTTTCTGTGGCGAGCTGGTTTCATTAACGCAGTTTGCAGGCCCACGTTACCCAGCCTAGAATCAAGGCCTTAGACAACCCGCACTTGCAATTCTTGCTTACACATATAAGGGTTTATACATATAGTTGTCCGGGTACCACCACTAGGAGGTAAAGCAAGCATTTCATCACGAACTTGATTGTTGCGCTGCTGGCTCAAGCCAAGTTTTGAGCAGTCAGTAGGTTCCCGATCAATCGCAATGCAGATCCCCTTTTATGATTAATGGTCATGAACAAGTTCTTGGTACTGTTGGATAGGGGGGATTTTAGGGTGGTTGCGTACGCAGATAATTTGGTAATCCTAGTGTCAGGAAAGTTTCTCTCCATGATAAGCCAACTTATGGAGATCGCTCTGGATTTAGTACACACATGAACCGCGAACTGTGACCTTGGAATAAAGTCCGGACAAAACTGAAATGATGCTCTTTATCAATGAAACTAAAATACACAATTTCAGCCCACCCAAACTGAATGGTCGACCACTTTCAGTCCAAAGTAGGCACGGTATTTGTTCGCTCATCTAAAGGGCTTCCAATTCCACCTTATGTGGTTTTCTTTCGTCAATTTGTTGACAATTGCAGTAACGTAATATTGTATATCGTTGTCTCTTTCATTCCGTTTCGAAATCCTCGCGAGTTTAATTTTTTCTCTTAAAGTTTACCTTTTTTTGTCAGTTTTTCTAATTTTCAGCCGCGTAATAATCCAACGATATTGGTGGCCCACATCGACAAATCGAATACGCGTAAAATCTTTGACCTAACATTTATTTTGAAGCTAAATATTGAACGACGAATGAAGAAAGCAAGCAAATCTTTCCATGCCTGCAATAAGACATTTGGAAAAAAGTGGGTTCTTGGGAGAAGTATGACCCTTTGGATGTACACAGTTGTTGTGTATCCAATTCTTACGAACGACGCTATCGTTTGTGGGCCAGCCTTAAGTAGAGCATAGAGCAGCATGTGTAGGTATAACAGGAGCTTTGAGATCCTGTCCAACGGATGCTGTGACTGTGATCTTACACTTGATCCCTCTCGAATTACACATCAAAGATACACCCATATGTTGAGCACTCCAGCTCAGAGGATCTGGGTGTTGGACCGCTATGCCGAACCGATTACAAAATCCCCAGGTTAAACTATCCCAACCAGAGTAGAATGCAAGAACGGTAAAAATAACACTGCGTGACAGGGTTTTGGTAACATGAGTGATGATATGTGTAACTGTTTCTTTATAGAGACTTAACCCTCTGACGGGTAAGGCTGCCCTGAGGCAGCTATTACATAAACTTCATTAAATTCGAATCGTGAAACATTTCAGGCTCAATCAATATTTACAGCTATTCGGAAAATATGTAGTTTCATACTTTTACTGGTCCGAAAGTTTTATTCTGATGCTTTTGGCAGCAAAAGTACATTCTGTGTGACAAGTCAGTCAGTGAAGAGAAAAAAATGATTGATGATATGATGTAAAGTTAAAAATTTAATAAAATATATTTCTAACTATCAGGGCGCCGTGGCGTAAGTGGTTAGTGTGTCGGATCACTACGCATGAGGTTCCAAGTTCGAATCCCAGAAAACATCAAAAAGTTTTTTCACGGTCCCACCTCTCGCGAGCGTCTGACAAACATCCGAGAGTATTGTTGTCACGAAAAAGCTTCTCAAATCGCCGTTCGGATCCGGCACTAAACTGTAGGTCCATTCCATTCATATGAAAAATATAACGCACACAACATGAGAGGTTGTGAGAAGCTAGGCCCTGGCACTGTAAAGAGCTGTTGCGCCAAATATTTGTATTTTGTAACTATCAGATTTCAGTGAACATGTTTTGTGCAAGTATTAAACATATATATTTTAGTGCACTATTTGTATTTAGTGTGAATTGAATATGTAAGTGTGATTTAGCAACGAAAATCCGAAGGCAGCCTCAGGGCGACCTTGCCCGTTTAAGCGTTTAGATATTTGCTGTTGATAGGCGATTTGTGAACAAATTACGTTTCTACATTTTTGTAGAAACGGGGAAAAATCACTGATATAAAAAAAAATTAGTATATCCAAAATGTCTGATAGAGATTCAAGATTTCATGGAGTCAGACGAAGATGATTTTAGTGATGATGAACTCAAGGACCTAGATTACATTCCAGAGGAAATATCAGCTGAGATGACCAAAGAGTAGTCTAATTCCGAATCATCAGTTCGGATTTAGAAATAATCATTCCACGATAGACCAAGTGCGTCGAATTACGGATGTAGTGGAAAGCACTGGAAAGAAAACAAGTGTGTTTGGCACTATTTTTAGATGTTGCTCAACCCTTTGACAAGGTTTGGCATAAGGGGTTTGAGTATGAATTGCATAGGGTTTTATCGAGACAGTGTTACAAAATACTAAAATCCATATTCCAGATTGACTTTTTCGAGTTCGATACGAACAAGAATATTCGGAACTAAAGAAAATTGAAGCAGGTGTTCCACAAAGAAGTGTCCTAGGACCAACCCTGCATGTGTTGCATGCTAGAGATATTCTGGTGGACAACAATGCATGGTGACTACTTTTTCAGATGACACTGCAAATATTAGTACCCGATAAGGTAGCAGAGAAACTGCAGAATGCATTCAATAGAGTAGATAGATAGATAGATAGATAATTAACTGTGAGGTGCAAGTGCACTGCGACTTTTAGTAGATCAATTGTGCCCCCCAAACTAAGACTCTAATCGATGACATGCTCGGTCTAGAGCACTTCCTCCAGTCCAGCTGCTGCTATGAACCAGAGTATCTTGAGTGGAACCAGCGAAGGTAGATCCAATTCTGATAGGATGTATGCACCTAAGTGATTTCTTCTTTTATGGATCAGTGCTCCGCATTCCATCAGAAGGTGTGCTGGTGTTTCTACGTCAATAGAGTAAGTGATTGGACGCACTCAATGAAGATGAGCAATTTATAATGAAATGTACAGATGAAATGAACTCTGCAGAAACAAGTGATGTTCTCTTACGAGCTATCAATTTGTCTGTTCTATATAATCGGCCGCCGACTTCAGCAGAAGCGGCTTCCACAATCGCAGCTGTAAAAGCATCGATTGAAACCTCTGAAACAGCAATAAAAAAGATAGCAAACGTGGCAACAGGAACAATAACAGAACAGGAAGCAGAGGGAATAATACAACCATCAAATGCATTCATTATCCAGTCACAAAAAAGAAAACGATGGCCATTACCCGTTGTCGAAAATACTGGCCCAAATATCATACCATTTGCTGTAGGCTTTATTGGGTCCGGTATGTTATAAATTTTTTTTTTTTTTACAATTTTTATTAAATCTGTAGTACCTACAACAATTTTCTCAATTTTTCAGCATTGCATGCATTGCAAGCAAGCATTCTAAGGAATTTTCTAATATTACGTGTGGAAAAAAATGCAATTACACGTAAACGAGGTGGCAATTCGAGAAAACAGAAAGCTATTCCCTTCAATTAAGAATCGCAAAACTACAATTTAGATTTTTAAATATTTTGTTAGCATAAGATTAGTAATATGATTTCTAAAGAATCAAATCGAGCTTCTCATGCCGAAAATATCAACATCCAATTTACAACTACCGTTGAGGACAAAGCTAGTGGGGAAAAATGCATTCCATCCAATAAGAATAACTATGCCATTGAAAAAGTTTATTGCAATAAAAAATATTTATCGTTTCAGGCTGAAACTGATCACATCAAAAAAGGTCAGCCAGGATACGATCCACTGTTTCGTATCCGAAAATTATCCAATAAATTGAATGATTTTTTTTGGCTTAAACGGGCAAGGCTGCCCTGAGGCGGCCTTCTAATTTGTTTACCTGGTGGCTAAATTAACTATTTTTTTTTATCTTATCACTAAATTCGTGCTTCTTAGACCAATATATCACCTAAACAAAAATGTTGCTTTACTTTCCGTCATTATTTTAATTTTGCCTGTTAGAGGGTTAAGATAATAACAGAAAGCAAAATTGTTCCATCACGTCAACTTCTTATGTTATTGGCGCATTTATGTTAGCTACCTTCATCTGTTGTTAAGTGCAAAAATAATTCAATTTATTTATCTTGCTTCGTCGGTGGGCAATTGAAAGCATTTTAAAAAGTGATTTAAGCTGTGTTAGGATGGTTTTAAGTAAAAATTTGTTACAATCACTCTATGAACTAAAAATGAAAAAAATCGGTTATCGTACGTGTGAGAATAGCCCCAACAAATTCTGTTATGTCTGTCACTCTATGAACTAAAAATGAAAAAAATCGGTTATCGTACGTGTGAGAATAGCCCCAACAAATTCTGTTATGTCTGTGGCCAATACATTCTAAAGGCCCAAGGTAGGGCTGTAACTGACAAAGTAAAACAGACTTATCTACTTTATTTGAATTGTTCTGTAGAACAAGGCAAAGAATAGATTCCGAAACTGTTTTGTATCTCATGTTACGTTACTCTTATCGAATGGTTAAGTGGTAAAAAGAAGTTGATGGCGTTTGCTATTCTAATGATTTGGCGTCAACAAGTAAATCATTACGATGATTTTTGTTTGACTAAAGTTAAAGGGTTTAAAAAAAAAAAAATAGATCACCCTAAAGTAGCTTCTGTGTCCATGCCAATACCTCATAGTGAAGAATTTCCTGTGTCCATGCCAAGAACATGTGCTATATCAAGTGATGATGACGGTGAAGAATATTATGGACTAGAGAAGGAAATAGCAGAATATGTAGCTCCTAGAAGTTCATTGAAAGAACCACACATGGTTAAGAGTTGAATGATTTGTTCCGTGACTTAAATTTATCTATCAGTCTGAAATGTTAGTCGCAAACTTGTTGAAAACTTATCAGGATTTAGGTTGCAGAATCTCAGTGAAAATACAATTTTGCATTCACATTTTGATTTTTTTCCAAGAAACCTTGGAGCGGTGGGTGACGAACAGGGAGAACGCTTTCGCCAGGATATGAAGAGGCTCGAAGAACGTTATTGCGGTTGGTGGGATGCAGCCATGTTAGGGGAGTACTGTGGGTCTTTAATGTGAGAAGATTCAACAAGTCACAAACGTAAAATCTAAATCATAGAATACTATTTTATAATAAATAAGAATTACGAGTACAAATATTTTATTATGTTGTAAAATATTAATTTCTATGAATTAAATGAGTTTTCCTTTTTAAACTTTTAAGTTTCAATACAAATAAACGTTTGATCACTTCTAATTGTGTATGTATTTTTGATATTATCTCTCGTATCCATAACACGGAAAGGGTACGGGTTACAACATTTTCATTGCTATATCCTTTAATAGAATTCCGAATTAATAAAGGAATACCTTAATTTACTAATGTTACGCAAAAAAGTTGTAAATTTGTCACGCCGTATAATCAATGATTTTGATGTAACCATCTATGGATTGTGAAGTCGGCGTAGGCATTTCTTCGGACAAGTTGAACGCATAGACATTTTTCCCCCACAGAATTACAGGATTCTGGTCTGGCGCCCTTTCCCTGTGGGAGTCAAAAAAGGAATTGCTCTGATCTCTTAATTCCATCTGTTTGGACAAAAAAAAAATAAAATGCCTTCTGACTTACTGAGGTCTGAGAACGTACGCATAGCTTCCACGTCCAAACATCACCTCCTCCACGGTCTCAAAACTGCTGGTTTTGAGAATTTCAAGGTTGAAATACTAGCCACCAATTTTCCAGATATCCTCCTCAATAATAAGCAAATGACTGCCATTCAGAATGCCATTTCTGACTAAATCTTGAATCTAACGGAAGGTTCCGTATAACCAAAATTCAGCGGGTCAGCATTCCGTCCAGGATGGCTCAGTATCAAGCATTGAGAAAGCGCCCTATTAAAGCTGGTCGGTGAGGACTTTAATGTTAACCCGTCGTTCGGAAGCAATAAGATCCTTATGGCGACTGTTGCTCAGAACACTGATCTTTTTATTCCCGAATGGCGACTCCTAAAGTGAGAAGCCAAAGGTAATCAGGCTTTCCTCACCATCTCGGTTGACCACAAGTCAATAGAATGTTTGAAAAGACAACAATACAATATAGATTTCTGGTTTGGAGATGCCACTTTCCGTCACTTCAAGAGCAGCATACCGCATCCTGCATCCTCAAGATGATTCTTAAGCATTTGTTTACGAAGACTTGCAGCGTGTGTTAATGGTGTCTACCTTCCAGGTACCGCACCCATAAAGCAGCACTGATTCTACGTTGGAGCGGAACAGTCGTAGCTTGGTTCTTAAGCTGATAACATTGCTTCTCCAGATTTTAGACAGCATTCCGAACGCAGCTTTAGCCTTCCCGATTCTGCTGCACACATCCAGTTCGGTACCACCGCGATTAGCCGAGACCACACTTCCTAAATATAGAAAGTTATCAACTTTCTCGACTTCCTGTCCGGCAATGTTAAGTTGAGCGCGGGTATTGGAAGTACTCAGGGCTTTTGTTTTGGCTGTGTTTATTTTTAGCCCCACTTTGTTTGCCTCAGCTTCTAGATTTTGGGCCATCAGATGAAGAACCATTATCCGATGTGAAAGTAGACAAACATCGTCAGCGTAATCGAGGTGCTTAAGGAAAAATGTCATCGTCCAACGAATTCCATAATTAGCTTCCGTCAATGCTGCACGGAGTACATCGCTGATAACCACCAAGAACAATAGTGGGGACAGTATGCACCCTTGATGTACTCCACTTTGGACTTCAAAATCGCCCGACACCTTACCATTGTGCACGACGTGACACTTGCCACCCTCGTATGTAGCCTTGATAATAGCTATAAGTTTTACTGGAATGCCTCTCCTGCGCAAGGCCAACTAGATAGCATCTCGATTCAAGCTGTCGAAAGGCTTCTCGAAGTCGATAAACAGTAAATGTAGCGGAGACCTATGATCCGTAAGGTGTTTATGTGGTCGATGCAGGAGGATCCAGCGCGAAAGCCTGCCTTTTCGACATCGAGAGTTGAATCTAAATGTTCTTTAATGCGTTCTAGAATTATTCTAGCTATTATTTTGGCTAGAGCTGGAGGAACACATATACCTCTCCTTTTACCGCACTCCACCAAGTTACCCTTCTTTGGAAGCTTAATAATCATCCCCTTTTTCCACTCCTGTGGAAATTGTTCACTATCCCAAGCTCTCCGTATTAGCGGATGCAGCAAATCTGCCGATGTATTTGGCGCCGCTTGAAATAGCTCGACAGGAATGCCATCAATACCCACCGCTTTGTTCTTCTTGAGGGATTTGATTGCTTTATTATTTCAGTTTTACTGGGAGGTACGGTGCGAATTCGGGAATTTGTTGCTTCGAACTGCTCATTCGAATTCAAGATCATACCGGCATCGTCTAAGTGATTTAGCACTGTAGCAAAATGTTCTCTCCATCTAGTGAGCTGGTCCTCATCCGAAATCAGAAGGTTATCGTCTAGACTCTTCACTAGATGTTGTTTGGAGTTTCGACCACCAATGAGCTCCTTAGTGATGTTGCAAACAGTCCTACTGTCGCACCTACTCGCTGCTTCTTCAGCCCTTGAGGCCAGTGAGTTGACATATTGACGTTTGTCACGTCTCACACTACGCTGCACTTTTTTCTTCTTTGCACGGTATTGGGCTTCAAGCTCCGTTCTCTCTACTGCTGATGCCGCTGCAATCCGAGCCTTGATTGCTGTACGTTCATCGATCCGTCTCCAGGTGTCTTTTTTTTTTTTTTTTTTTTTTGATTGGGAGGGGTAATCTTCAAAAGACGAAACTCAGTACGTCCTGAGTAACAGTGTGGGACTCTTACCCACTAAACCCCCCTCCCACGACCGCCCCATTCCCCGCGGTACTGCCGTCAAGCATTTCATCGCGGGGGGGGTTTTAGTCTGATGTATTCGACTAGTGCATGTTTGCATTATCCTGCTCAGCATTGATTGTATTTCGCCGGTCTGATTTTTTCCTTTCTCTTAAGGTTTCTGTAGAAAGCCATGTGCGGTGGTGTTTCTGCTTTTTACCGACATGCGTGCGTGCCCCAGTCGCAAAAGCATTTTTCACAGCACTCCAGTGGTCATCCATGTTCTCTTGCAATATGCTGCTGATTGCTTTTGCTTTTGCGCATTTGGGGAACCTTGAGCCTGTCGATATTAAACCTGGTGATGTTAAGTAGGTTTAAGCGGTTGCTGTTGACGGATGCAGTACGAAGGCGTAAATGAGCTACCATAAGATGGTGATCTCGTTCTTGTCCTTCTAGATCCTCTATAAAGGTTAATCCGTCCAGACTTATTCCTCCAATGTTTAGACCACCGCTCACCGCAAATTCTCCGAGTAGTTCGAAAGCTACACCTACGAGAACTCACCAGGAGAGTAGAGTTAAGCGCAAACCTCGACAAAGGCTTATCAGAGCTCCTCAAGGTTTCATCTCTACTACATAGCGTTAGGCAGCATTAAATGCCTTCAAATAAACCTGCACCATGCAAAAGCTGCCTCTGCGGCTATCAGTTGATTGTTTGAACCTGCATGCATGGGTTAACGAGTAAACATAATACCCACTGCATCATAGCTGCACCAAAAGTTATTATTCAAATAATAATATAAAATAGCACTACCGTTTGACCAGCCACTCAAATGATCGACTTCATCAATTTTATGATGAAGGCAAGACTATAACCATAAAAGTTGAGTGAGTAGTCTTTGGTCGGGTATTTAGTCCTTTTGTGATGAGAACCAAAATATTCAGATATTAATGTAGTTCATGTTCAAGATAAGAGCTTAAGGCCATCGAGCCAAGATGTTAAAAAAGATCGAGTCTTCTGTTTAAGGACTCATAAACGGAAATCATGGTACATGGTACAAACGAAGCTACAAAGCGGTGGTGTATCAGATGGAGATATTTTGGGAATCGGGAACGTTGTAATTAAGCAAATTAGCTATACATATAAATTGTCTAGGACAACATACATGCATGTAAAATTCGTAAGTGCGGACAAGAGGTCTGGCCAGATTCATAATAATAGAAAATATTGGAGAAGTAGGTTTACGATCCATCTCTGTCAGTCCAAATGGAATTGGGGCGGCGGTGGTGTAGATTGCCACGCTAATGGTTCATAGTTCAAATCCTGAAGTCAGCAAGCATTTATTTATTTCTCATGAAGTTTAATAGAGGCACACCGATCAATTTCGAAAGCATATGCCAAAACTATTGCGAAGGCATAACACTGGCAGTAGGTTGGTCTTATGGGTGAAAAATTGTTCGCTCTGTTGGATGATTGATATGCCTATGATATTAGGTAGTCGAGAAAAAAATACTGTGAATCAGAAGCGAAGATAAAACAATGTTAAGATATTTGGTGAAAATCGACTTAAGGGTAAGCTAAAAAGAGTAAATGGCAAATTAAAAGGTTAAAGATATAAATGCATAGGTAAGTTTGGTCCTTATACACTAGTAGTAAGCTTTTATTGAAGAACAAAATTCAAAAACACTAGTATAAGCCTTAATGAACGTAACCCAACCCAATATTATCGGATTAAAGTATAATACTTGTACGTTCTCGTCTATCAATGTTTTCGTTGAGACCAAATTTAAACTCAAACCACTCACAACACAACCAAATTGATTGTTAATTTACAAACAAAATTGATGTTATTTAGCTCTTTATCAGCAATTCTATTGAACTTATTCTATCAGTCGGTCAATTCCGAGACATCCCATTCCCTCTTTGCCTTAGCCCCCTCCAACTTTCAGATGTAATCTCCGCCGCGATCGTTAAATTTGCGCTGAGCTCAATGATATAAGTATCTGTCCGAGCCGGTGGATTTAGTTTGCTCCAAGTGTTCACACCAAAAGCATCTACAAAACCGCATATCATAAACTTAAGCTGCGAGTGTATAATATTTATTCTTTGTGTTAAAAAAAAAAACCAATCTTTCGGAATTATTTAACAGAAATGTAAGTAATCAACGTGAACAAGAGGTGTGAATTATGAGTGCCAGTGAGTGTGACAGTGTGGTTAATTGGCATGGATATTGGCATCCGCGGCATTTTTAATTGAATTTGCTTAAATTTTATTTACATTTTCCTGAAAATCTAATTAACTTTGGCCTGCAAAAGTGCGTGACATGATGTACATTGGCGCAAAATTAAAAAAAAAAATCGAATGCACGTCAAAATTGAGTGATTAACTGTATTGGTTTCATCAAACCATCGAAGTTTTATTTTGTAGAATTAATTGAAAACCTGACGGGAATCTAAATTAATTGAAAGATACATATGTATCTACTCGCCCGCGCTTGAAGTACGCAAGTGATAGGGTCTGTGTATGACAAGCATAAACAAAATGATTTGACATTGACCTCTATGTGGAGACCTCCTGTATGATAGTTTTCAGAGAATTGGTCTTCAATGAGAGATTACCTTATCAGCCCGGGTCTGGGATGTCATGTTATTGCTTTTTTTTTGTATAGACAGTCGTAATCAACTAAAGTCGTCAATTGGATTGCTGTGTGACAAATTGATGATCGTATTATGGTGCTGTTTACCAAACTCGTTTGCGACTTCCTTTTTTTTTCTCGTAAACATACGAGTATGCAATCGAACTCTATGCACCGATTGTGAGTGGGGGTTTAATGCAGATGAGTGGTTTATAATTTTTTATTGGTTTTGGTTTAGGGAAAGTTTTTGGCAGCTAAACGAATTAATTTTTCTTTTTTATTCAAATAAGTTAATCAATGCACTATCTTTGGCTAGATTATTATTCCTCGGGGGCTTCCGATTTAATCGAACAACTTAAGCGGTGTAATTATGATTGGTTATGCAATTTTCGAGTTTACGTTACATTCTTGTTTTTTCCGGTGAAATATTATGTCTGCAGTCAAAACGACTGTATTTTTTTTTAAATACAAGTTGCTTTCCTAGGAAATGTATTGATATGTGCCACACTGTATGTAGCTGTCATATAAATTGTATTATTTGGTTTTACTGTCACAAGTTACTCGTATTGTCTTGGAATTCCGGTAACCGTTTGCTTCGTATAATTTGAGGGCTTATTTGAGAAGCACTTCTAATAGACATCGCTTTTAAATATGATTATTTTTCGTATGAGGATATTAAAAAAATTAATTTATTAACTATGCGTTAGTGTCTGCTTGTTTTCTTCTCCAACTGTACACTAGGTTAGGTTAGGTATGTGGGCTGGCAGGGAGCGACGCTCTCTGCCACACTCAGGTCAGCGATGACCCATTGTGGTACCCATGGGGGAAAAAGTGATCCCTTACCCAATGAAACTAAAAACTACTCAGTCACTTACTTCATTTCTGCATACAAACCACCCCGATGATTTGATGAAGTTCAACATCTTTTCCGTTGAAACGCCGGAGAGTTCCTCGAGATCCTGGAAGAAGAATTTACCAAGGAACTTTTTCCTGGAATGCTGAAGACTCGGGCAGTGGCACAGGAAGTGGGTTGTGTCCTCAAAAACTTCCTCGTCACCACAGCCTCTGCAGAGTTCCTCCTCCGTCAGGCGCAGTTTCTTCAAGTGGTACCGCAGAGTGTTGTGTCCCGTGATGATGCCCACGAGGGTGGAAAGGGATTTCCTGTCTTTACGGATGATTCTCTCGGTCTTTGCTTTGTCGAAAGATGGCCATAGCTTCCTAGTGATGGCGCAAGTTTCCATGGAGTTCCATCTTGTGTTCGCCTCCTCAGTGGCTTTATTCCCTGCAGCGAGCTTGAGTGTGCAAGGCGGGATACACACAGGGGGGTCAACTTGTTCTGTTGGGGCTGCTGAGCCAATTCTCGCCAGCTCGTCGGCTTTCTCATTGCCTGGGATACCCTCGTGTCCAGGGACCAAAAAAAACTGTACTAAGGTCGCAGCAATAGGTAGATGTTATCGGCCATCACCCTCATAGAAAAATGTAAATTAAGTAATTTGGAACTTTGCTTTTTTAAGTTTTGGAAATCCAGCGGTGGAGTGAAAAGAAAGGATCTACGAGTGCAGTGCACTCTCGATTTTTGCAACCTCGATTTTTGCAAAACTCGATATTTACAACCCACGCAATAGATTTACCTATTTCGATCTATGCAACAAATCCAAAAAAAAATTCTCGATCTTCGCAACTTTGAAATTGTACGACACAAAATGCATGCATGCATACATATTGTTGTTGCTTCAAAACTTAAGCTGTAAAAAAAAATATTTATCTATTTACCTGCATCTGAGTTTTGTATAAATTCATTTTTTTTTTAATGCAACGTACATACCTATTTATGTATTTGTATGTATACATAACTGAGTATATTGCGTAAGCCTTTTTAAAGTGATTTAATTTTCCGTTCGATTAATGCAACCTTTTTTTGCAACAGAGTCGCGTTTTCATTAGTTGTAAAATTCGAGATTGCACTGTAGCTTTGTTTCCTCCTGTACTTGAGAGCGTCGAATTTTCCATGGGACAAGTCAACTCGTACAGTTGCAGGAGTACTCAAAATTCTTAGTTGATTGAATAATAAAACACAAAAATAATTTTAACTTTAGATATTTAATCTTCATATTTTTTTTAATTTTACCACATAATTCCTATTTATTTCAATACATTTCTTCAGCCGATAGATCCATCAGCTTTCAAAATCCTCTCTTTGGAGCTTTTCGATTTCGACATTGACTGCATAAATAATGTCCTCATTAGATGTGAAGATTTTTCCCCTCAAATCTTTTTTCATTTTCGGAAACAGCCAAAAGTCACACGGAGCTAGATCCGGGGAATTACGTGCTGGGCGAATTTCATTGATGCCCGAGAGCGCAGAAAGTTGTTGGTTTTTTCAGCAGTGTGCGCAGGCGCATTGTCGTGGTGCAAAAGTAGCAGCGCAGCTCCTCTTTTTGTCGGTGTCCTAGTTAACTTAATTTTAGAAAACTTGTGGTAAGCAAGTTTCAGTATACCAGCTAGCTGTGACTGTCTGACCAGTTTTAAGTGGGATGACGGTGACCATCTTTGCCCGGGTGAAGTACATCGACATCATAACTTTTGTCGCTGACTGTTTGGCCTTTACTGGAGGATTTGTATCTTCTGGGCTCCATACCATGGACTGCTGTTTGGTTTCCGGGTCGTACTTGTAACCCCAAGACTCATCACCTGTAACGATCTTATTGAAGCAGCTTGACTCTCAATTTTCAAACTTATGCAGGAAATATTGAGCAAAACGAACAAGAGCCTCTTTTTACTCTCCATTCAACATTTTTGGAACCTATGGATGGAGCTGACTTCTTTGAATATTTCAGGTGATAATTTAAAATTCGTGACACAGACATAGCATTCAAGCCCAGTTCATCTGCTTTCATCTCCTGTGCCATCCTGGCATCTTCGGCAATTTTAGCCTTCACCAGGGCCACATGTGTATTGTCGGTCGAGGATTTGGACCGACCTTCACGAGATTCGTCCTCCACTGAAAAATGGCCAATCTGGAATCTTCGAAACCACTTTGAAATAGTAACAAGAGAAGGTGCATTTATTCCGTATGCTTTTTGGCATTCGTGCAGAATTTTGACTGGCGTGAGTTGACGTCGAAACCCGAAGAGAATGGCAAAACGAATTTCTTCCTCTGTTGGCTGTGGAACTTTAACCGAGCTAACGTCACCAATTTTTCTCTTTCTCCTCTCAATTTTTACCTATTTTTCTCACACTTGGAAATAAATATTGTTAGATTATAAGCTATAAAAATGCATCTTTATGTTTTTTCAAAAACTACTAAATTGACACCAACTAAGCGAACTTTTGTTAGTCCCTCCATATCTTACCAAGAAGTGGAACCAATCCCTTCATCACTTTGGCGAAACAAAGATGATTGTGCTCGATATACTTAAGGCTTTTGTCAGAGTTTGGTACCAGGCTCTTTGGCCGAAAATGCGTGCATATGACATCAATGAATCTGCCCTTGAATGGATTAGAAATTACCTTTCTGGTCGTTTAATACAACCTGTTTTGGGCGGCTTTAAGTCTTCAATTCACCATATAAATTCTGGTGTTTCCCAGGGCTCCGTTTTGTTTCCGACTCTCTTTTTCAGTTTTATAAATGACCTCTTTTGTGCACCTTCTTGGCCAATCTATTCCTTAACTGGTGACAGTACCCTCAATTTTTTATATTCATTCCCTAGCTCAAATCTCTGCTCTTCGGTCGTTGAAGAGGAACGTTAACGCATGTTAAGCATATTAAATTTTGAACTGGACAGCGTAGCCAATAGGGTTAAAGCTATTGAGTGGAATTTAGTGCACCCAAAACACAATATTGTCTTCTGTCTCTCAAGCGAAACCAAGACGCTCAACCATTATCCATGAACGCTACTTGCATCGCCGAATCCGAAAGTTGTGCCATTTCGGTATGTGCAACAATAACTCCCTTCGATGGAATGATCATACATTCGAGATCGCCAAAAATGCTGCAAAATGTCTAGGATTCCTTAACAGGTGCAACAAATATTTTACTCCGTCTGATCTGCCCTCAATCTACAAGGTATTCATCCGTCCAAAACTTGAATATAACGCCTACATCTGGTTTGGTGCACCCAAAAGCGCTCTGCACATTCTAGATAAGGTACAGAACCACGCATTCCAACTTATAGGTGAAAGAGACATTGTGAATTCCATGGTCTTAGTCGAACATCGTAGATCGTAGAAATTTCTCATTACTTCCCTATATTATCGCTCCAGCGAAATAGCCAGTTCAAAATTTCACCCGCAATACGCTTCATGCTTCGAATGAACATCAGTTTACCCTCAATGGCCACTTCGGATGTTCAGTCAAATCGTCGTTTATAAGCCGAACAACACGTATGTGGAATGATCTACCAGCCTCTGTACTTCCTCATCATTACAGCCTTCAAACATTTAATGCTAACACAAACCGGCATCTCCTCTGTTCCTCTCCCCCCTTTTCTCTTCCGCCGCCCGTGCCCTGAGAACCAGTATAATGGTAATAATAAAAAATTAAAAAAAAATTGCGAACTAAAAGTAATTAGATGGAGGAGAAAGTTACACTTTCATGAAAATTTTCCGAAACAGTTAGGGAAATAAATAGATAGATAGATTTCAACTATAGTGAAGTGTAAGTGGAATGTGACCTAAAACAGATCTATGTTGCCCCTCATACTAGAACTCTAGTCGATGATATACTCGGTTTAGAATATTTCCTCCAGTCAAGTTGTTACAATGAACAGGAGTATCCTGAGTTGATCTAGCGAAGGTAGATCCATTTCTGATAGAATATAGGCCCCTTAGAGATTTCTTCTTTTGTGGGTCAGTGCTTCGCATTCCAAAAGAAGGTACGCTGGTGTTTCTGCGAGGTCCCTGCAGAATCTGTAGTGTCCGTCTCCCCCTATTCCCAGTTTTCTAAGGTGCTTCTTGGGTCTGCAGTGAGCCGCTAACATGCCCGTTTTTTTTTTCTGGTTGTATTTTCCCAGAAGTTCCTTTGCCTGTCTTAATTCGGGGATATCGTTGCAATGCTTGACTCATTTGCTTGCTTCCTCTTTTTGTGAGGTCCTATCCCACAAAGGGTTCTGATCCAAGGAATGGCGTGTCTGATCCGTTTCTACCTAGTTCATCAGCTGCTTCGTTCCCCTCCACTCTCACATGTCCTGATACCCAGTAGAAAGTTACTTTGTTTCTATCTCCCAGTTTGTGGTTCCTGGTGAAGAATTCCCATACCAGTTTGGATCTGACCTCGTGCGAGGTCAGTGCTTTAGAGGCTTGGCTGTTTGATAGTATTGCAATGTCCTGCCTGCGATATTTCCTGTCTAGGTTGAATTGCGCGCATCTTTCAGTCATGTGAACTTCTGCTTGAAATATGCTGCGGAATATTCCCAGCGATTCTGAGCATCTAGTCCTGGGCCCACACCCCTGACCCAGTGCCAGTAGATGTTTTTGATCCTTCAGTGTACCATTTAATTGTTGTTTGAATTGGTACTTATCGGATTCGCTACTCCAGTCTTTCTGTTGCTCAGCTTTGAATCAAATTTCGTTTCAAAGCAGTATTTCTTTACCATATCATCTTTGGGCCAGTCCAGAAGCCATACTGTTTTGGATAGAATTACTCGCTCTTTGTTAGCGATGCATGTTCCTTTCCCGATGCCGTCTTTGCTGATTCTCAATGTGGTCTCGTTGACGATTCACTCTAGTACTATGCGTAGCGGAGGTATACCTACGATTAACTCTAGTGCTGCTGTGGGACAGGTTCGCATGGCCATTGTTATACAAATACAGTGAGGAAGGTAAGCCGTCCTGAACTATGTCCTATATTAACGCTGAACAGAACCTTACCAGTTTTATTGCGCGGGTACAAAAAGTTGTTTGCTTTTTTAAAGCTATTCACGGCGATGGTAAAGCCTTATTTTGAAGATTACTCGTGTATCAGAATTAGCATTTCCCCACAAACGCGATAGTCACTTCACTGTTGAGACAGCTATCAATTACATGCTTTGGTAAATTTAGTCGTAGACCGATATACAGTTGAACAACGCGTAAAAATGATCGAAGCATTTTATAAAAATAATCGCTCTACGAGAAGTGCATTTTGCGCATTGTGTAATTTTTTCGGTCAACATAATCGGCCATCTGAGACAGCAATAATTTCGAGAATCAGGGTTGGTACAAAACGTGAAAACCTGACAGAAAAAATTGCTGTTGTGGAAGGAAGTGTAGCCCAGACCCCGACAACCTCAATTCGTCTTTGTGTGCAGCAAGTGAATTTTTCCTACATCACAACTTAGCGAATTTTAAAAGAAGATCTATTGTTGTACGCCTACAAAATTCAATTGACACTGGAACTGAAGCCTACAGATCATTTGTAGTGCCGTATACTTACGGATGCTTGAACAACAAGCTGATTAAAAAAAAAAAAATAATCTTCATCACGAAGTATTTTCCCATCTATGATAAATAGATACGTTAGCAATTAAAAGTGCCGCATTTGGGTATTAATAATCACAAGGCATTTTAGAAGAACCTATGCACCCAGAACGAGTAACTTTCTGGTGCTGTTTTTGGGCGGACGAAGTCATCGGACCGGACTTCTGTGAAAATGATGCCGGCAACACGGTAAAAACTATCGTGTCATGTTAACAAACTTTTAATGGTGTGGCATGTACCATCACAATATGTGGTTTCAACAAAATGGTGCCAATTGTCGCACAGCGCTTGAAACAATGGCCCTATTGTGGAAAAAAAATTTGTTATTTAAACTGTTTCTAGAATTTCAAATTTGAATAAATTGCAACCGAACATCAGTTGTGGTCGCCGTGGCGTAGTGGTTAGTGTGCCAAACCACTACGCGTGCGGTTCAATGTTCGAATCCCAAAAAAACTCCAAGAAATTTTTTCACAGTCCTACCACTCGCGAACGCCTGACAAACATCCGAGAGTATTGTTGTCATAAGAAGGCTTCTCAAACCTAAATAAAAACCGCCTTTGGATACGACACAAAACTGTAGGTCCCTTCCATTCGTGCGAAAAATATAAGGCACACAATACGAGTAGTTGCGAGAAGCTAAACCTAGGACCTCTATTGGCTGTTTCGTCAAATATGTATGTATGAACATCATCTTATATATAAAATACAATGTATGTTTGTTTGTTTGTTTGTTTGTATGTTATTTGTTTGCTATGGACTCGGAAACCACTGAACCGATTGACTTCAAATTTTCAAGCAATTCTCCCGAGAGTGTTCCTGTAAAGTTTGGTCAAAATCGGCCTACTACTTTAGTAGCAATTTAGTAGTAAAGTACCTTAGTGCTCCGATTTTTTTTGTTAGGTGCAGCAACGCACGCCACCGGGTACCCTTGGTCCAGCAGTCTACCCACTACTTTAGTATTACAGTACTTTAGTACTTAAAAAAAAATTGATATATATATTTAAAGTTGAACCACTTACCCACTACTGCCCGGTACAAAACTGTTCTCTAACAGACTTAGACCCAGGCGCCTGCCTGACAGTTTTTTTTTTTTTTTCTTTTAGGCGCAGCAACGCACGCCGGGTACCCGCTAGCACGATATAAAGGTGCATGTGCGTGCGACCTAGTCCTGCACTTTATTTTGTTTTGATTTTCCATTCATACTCATTGGAGTTCCTGTTTTAAGACAACATGTATAGCTCCTCTGACTACACTGCCATTGTTCTGAGCTTGTAAAGCAAAACTAAATAGCTCGTATTTGATCCACGGACTGAAAATGAAATTTACTTACATATACCGGTCATTTCAGCTCCGATTTTGGGTTTGTTATTTTCCGTTCTCACTTCCATCATTTAGTTTTCATTTCGAAAATCGAAATGACATTACGTATAGTTAAAACTTTATTCTAAATTTAATGAAAAGTGTGGAAGAATTCATTTGTAAAATGTGGTCGGATAGATGTATGTTCTGAAATGTGCTACCCGTAGAGCCATTTATATCCATAGCATTGCATATAAAATCTTACTAGTAGTATTCTCACTTCTTCTTCCTTTTATCAGCGAGGCTATGATCCGAAAACAAGGGATCACAACCCTCCCACTTCACCGCATTTCTACTGATCCGCCTGTGGGGTTCGCCTATTTGACCTCAGAAAATATCGGCAGGCCTGCCGATTTTGGATCACTCGGTTACTGAGGCCAATGAAATGCCGATGTCGTCGCATTTGTCTGATCCAGGCGTTTATAGGCCTGCCTTTCCTACATCGCGATGTCTTTGGAACGTGCATTGATATTGCCTTTTTAACAGGGTTCAAATGATCTCTTCTTTGAACGTGGCAATACCAACTGAGCCGGTCACGCTCTATTTTTTGTACGATGGTTTCCTTGATGTGAAAGCTTCCACGGATCTTCGAACTTCTTATTCGATCAAGCTTTGTCACTCCTGCTGTCATGCGAAGTATCTTCATCTCAGCTGCCGTTAATTTACTCTCATACTTTTTGTACATCGTCCAACATTGTGAACCGTATGTGAGCGCTGGACGTACAACTGCGGTGTAGAGCCTTCCTTTCAACTTAGGGGGCATTTTTCTGTCACAAAGATAGCGGAATTTTCTCGCCACTTCATCCACCCTACGCTTACACGATGATTGATGTCGTCATCACAGGTTGCTTTGCTATTGATCATAGATCCCAGATATTTGAACTTTTCGCACTTGGGAAGCACTGTTCCATTCAAATAAATGTCTGGAATAGGCCTGAGTGGATCAGAGAACGGGCAGCACAAGTACTCTGTCTTTTTTGAACTAATGCGATACCCATTTCCCTCCAAAACGTCCACCCACACATCAAGTGCTCGTTGCAGGGATGTAGGATCCTCACTTATGATGGCTCCAACATCAGCAAAGAATAACTGATGTACCTTGGGGTCCATCACTTTACCTTCAAGCAGATAATCAAGGACTGTAATAAAGAGCAAAGGACTTAAAACGCTTCCCTGGTGCACCCCGACTTTGATTGGGAACTCTTCGGTTACTCCAGCAGGGCATCTTACTTTTGTCCTTGCTCCTTCGTACATGTCCATAATCATCTGTACATAGGTTTCTGGAACCCCTCGATGTCTTAGCGCCACCCATATCAGATCTCGTGGTTGTCTGTCGAATGCCTTTTCAAAGTCAACCAATACAATATGCAAATCCCTTAATGAATCACGATGTTTTTCCATTATGATCCTTATACTTTGGATTGCATCTGTGGTTGATTTACCCGAGACAAACCCGCACTGATCATCAGATAGCCGTATTATTTTTCGCAGTCGGCCACCTAATACCCGCTCAACGATCTTCATGGTGTGTGACATCAGCTTGATCGAACGGTAGTTATCACAGTTTCGCGTATCACCCTTCCCTTTGTATACAGGGAGAAGGTAACTTTCCCTCCACTGATTCGGCATTGGATCACCTCTCACGAATTTGGAGATGAGAATTCTGAGCCATCTGAACCCGATGTCTCCCATCTTTTTCCAGAACTCAGAGGGTATCTCGTCTGGCCCAATCGCTTTTCGTTTTTTGGAGTATTTGACCGCCTCACTAACTTCTTCGACTGTAATGTCGGGTATTTCTTCACAGTTAGGGGTGGCTCTTGGAAAGTATAGCCGGGGAAACTGTTCATTCAAAAGCTCTTCACAATACTGCCGCCACCTCTGCAGAATTTTGTCGTCATCCACAAGAAGCTGGCCATGAGCATTGCTAATGAACTTTGGCGAACGAATCTCCTGAGCATTCTTCCTTCTTTGGGCGGCTATTTTGAAGATAGTGGCACTCTTGTTGATATTGTGTCTTCGCAGCTCCGGGATAGCCTGGTTTGCATCAGCAACCGGGGAAAATATTTTCTCCAGCTCCCGATACAGGCCTTCCGTACTCTCTGCTTGAAGCTGAGCGCACTTCTTCTTCGCTTTTTTCTTGCGGCATCTGTATTCCATTTCGAGGCGAGCTTTTTCGTCACTATTATTAGAGGGGCACTTTAACCAAGCTTTGAAAGCCGCTTTCTTCTCATTTATCACTTTCTTAGCTTCATCACTCCACCACCATGTTTCTTTGGCGTGTTGATGGTGGCCTTTTGAAGCTCCTAGCAGTGATTTGGCCTTCTTTAAGCAAGTTCGCTGTAGGGAATCCCACATATTTTGTGCTCTGCACTCTTCATCCTCAGCTCCGTTGATGGTGTGAGAGAGGTAATTTTTCATTACGAAAACAAAAGCCTCGCCTTTTTCTTTGTCCAGATTGTACCACTTGATTTTCTCAGAGACCCTTGTTTGTTTGCTTTTCTTTGGTGTTTTCATAAAAATTTCTGTTAGCAGGAGACGGTGTTGCCAAGCGATTGCCTCTCCCAGGATCACTTTGCAATCTTTTACCCGAGGCTTCATGAAACTGGCTACCAAATGGTAGTCAATCTGAGTTTCATCTCGACCACTGCTGTAAGTGATCAGGTGTCGGCTTTGTTTGATGAACATTGTATTTAACACGATAAGACCGCGTGATTTGCACATGCTTAGGATGTCTTCACCAGGAAGGTTCCTGGTGCCATATCCTAGTCCTCCATGGCAGTCTTCATAGTCTTCGTTTGATTTCCCGACATGTCCATTCAAATCTCCTCCAACAAACAGAAATTCTTCCTTTGGGATGTTCTTAAGGAGATTGTGGAAATCTAGCCAAAATGCATCTTTATCTATCTGACTGCACCCATTGTGGGGAGCATATGCACTGACAATATTCCACACCTCTCCTTGTATTACTAGTTTGAGAGACATCAAACGGTCGCTGGACTTCGAAATGCTCAAGACGTTTCCAAGTAGCTCTGCCGCAAGGATGATACCGATTCCGTTCCTAGCCTTTTCCGTTCCGTAGTAGAACATCTTGTAATCTTTTGTCCTAACGTCCAAGAAACGCGCCCGATTCCCGGTGTTTTTCCATTTCGTCTCTTGGACACATAAGATGTCCACCCGCCTTCTATTCATCATCTCTTCCAGCTCGTAACTTCGACCGGTCATGCTTCCAACGTTCCAACTCGCGACCCTTAAATTGCGTCCAAACTGTTTCATTATGTTGCTAGCCCCCGGAATCCGTATAGCTCTGACCCGAACATTTCTGCTCGGTCCAGGATCAGTACCATGCACAGCAGTGGTAGTGCCTGGCGGGGTAGTGCCTTTCCTTTTTGCAAGTATTATCATAATGATACAGTTTTGCAATACAATTTTTGCACCATATTGCGATGGTGTTTGTTGTTTGACACGTGCATGCTCCTGTTTTAGTACTGTTTGATCTTTCTTTTATGACACCGGTGATCTCCAGTCGTGTCAACCCCCGGACTCGCATGCACACTTGTGGGAGGGTTTTTAAGGTAGTATATGTGTCGCTAGGCTCACTTGGGTATTATATTGCCTAGATCTGATTTGTCCCCTTAGTCGCCTTTTACGACAAGCGCTAGTTGTTGGGGGGCGCTGCAGTGATATTCTTAACCCGTCCCTGCGCGGGGCACTAGTAGTATTCTCACATTAATGATATTCTGATTGTGTGTGATTTAATTATATAAACAAATATTCAAATACACTGCAGTTCCTTACTCAGCCTTGGCATCCCTCCTAAACAGAGTGTGATGATAATTAAGAAGAACTAGGTACAATAATGAATTACATAAATTTTGTCTCCACATCAAGTTAGAAAGGTTCGAAGAAAATCTTACAACATCACAGTCTTCCCACTCGATAATTTGAATCATCACACCAATTTGGCCTAGAGAAGTAAAATAAGACAAATCAAAGTCCTGTGCGGAAAGTATAGCGTCTATTCGTTTTCGATTGCTCATTATTACTATTCTGCTGTCATGGGAGGGCCGACGGTATCTAGCTGTAATGCGTTATTTTCCACGAGAATGCAACATATGTCGGTGTTATATGCTCCCAAATAGTTCTTTAAAGTCGATTGGATTGAGCTTTTGAACGGCAGATTCATGTATAAGATTGAAGAAAATATCAAAAAGTTGTATTACTATCCCACGAAAGTCTGACAAACATACCTTGTTCCATATATATGTAGATGTTTCTGAGTAGGCTCTCCGTCCGTGCCCTGAGCATCAGTATAAGGGTATTAATAATCGCTTCGGCGCCCGCGAATTATAAAAAGAAAAAAATTGTGATGTTAGTGTTTGTTAATAAGAACACATGACTATTTTTTAACCATTTCGTTCACGACTATGTACTTTTTCAGAAAAAAATAAAACAGGATATACATTAAATACGCATAATAATATTAGAATTCAAACTTATTTTAAAATTATAAACACATTACGTTAATTAATGGTGCTGTTAAAATAAAAATAAATGAGATAAAATATTAAAATAAAAACAGCAGTAAATACATTGAAACGTATAAAGTTTGACTGAGCAGAGGAAATAGAATACAAAATATTATACACTTTGCGGTATTTATGTTTGTTATTTTAATTTTTTTGTTTCCACCTTAAGAGTTTTAATGCAGAACGTAATAGGTTTATAATGTAAAAATTAGTCCAAATTCTAAATATTTACATATATTATGCGTCTTAGATGTATTTCGGCTTTTGTTTTTTTTTATGAAGATACGATGGACGAAACACTGAAATAAAATTTAAATTTTTATTAACAAAAACTATAACATACCGCTCTTTTAAGCGATAGGCACACTCGGCATCCTCAAGGGGGGAATGCTTTCGCCGCTGCTCAGGAACCTAGTTTTCAGCGAAACTTTTATTAAAGTTGAAAGAACTGGATTTAAAGTTATTGCTTATGCAGATGAGATCTCTATTCGAATATCAGGCAAATATCCGCAGATGCTCGCCAAAGTTCTACAGTCTGTTCTCAATGAACTCGTCCCCTGAGACTAAAAACTGAAGTATCAGTGTTAATCCAACCAAAGTCGAGCTAGTACTTTTTACTAGAAAACAAAAACTCCCCGACTTCAGTCCACCCGAAGTAGGAGGATCCGCTCTTAGACTCTTTATAGTGCCAACTATTTAGAGTTAAAGTTTGAGCTAGTTTTATTGGCGGTAAAACGTCGTTGTTATATAAATGAAAATATCTCGGTATTAAGGTCGATGCTCTTGTATGATATAGTCGTGTGGTGGGCTGCTCCGCAGAGACTTTAAAACTTAAATTAAAAAAAAAAAAACTGAACGAGTAGCGTGTCTCAGCTTATCTCTATCGACATTGCCGCCGAACAACAGGCTGCCAGCTTGCAATAAGATTGAAAGATTCCAAGCCATGAAAACAACAGCACATTGGTCTCGCCAGAATTATACTGACGCACTCACATCTTTCCAGCATCACTGACCGACTACCCGTCGAATTAGATATAGACATTCATTGCGAACAAAATACAGTGGACGCAACGCGATGGCTTGTACAACAAAGTGTGGTCAATTTTTACGGATGGATCCATTTTCGGTCGACCTGGACATTCAACTCTCCTTTAACCTTCCCAAACACGGGAGCATTTTTCAAGCCGAGGTTACCGCTATTCGCCAAGCTGCTGACCAGTGGTTAATACTGTATCGCAGACAGATATTGTCATATATGTACATTGACAGTCAGAGAGCTATCAAATCACTTGCGTTCAGTACCATCAGATCGAAGGCAGTGAGAAACTGCCTGGTATCTTTTAACGAGCTATCTGAATAGTACAACTTCACCCACTGCTGGGTACCAGGGCATATCAGCGAATCGTAAAACTGATGAATTAGCTTGGCAAAGCTTCTCTTTAATGATCTAAGCGATCTCTTCAACGAATGCATGATTAAAATAAATAAATTCGTCAGTAAATATATATAGTTCCAGGAGCAGGCAGCGTGATTCACCTGTACCTACATAGTGGCAGCGCAATAGACCTTCCCTGATCCAAGACTACATTATCAGGGCCCCCTCTAAACCAACCAAGCAATCAACACATACAATTTAATCTAGGTCTTGCACAGTAAGGTCACTCAAAAACACTCGTAACTTGTTCTTTCCACGCGGTATTTTTGCCTCCATACGTGCACATTCCCTCCTTTAAGTACCTTTACTCTTGTGTTTCCAATCAAAGTAAGTAACAAACACCATTCCGATACTTTCTGATAAGACCTAAGGAATGAATCCATCTCCTGTAGAGTCTTAGCACTTTTCCATCTAACATGCCTTAGTGTTTGACAGAGCGTCTTGTTTGTTTCTGTTTTGTAAAATTTCGCAGCCTATTCCAGATTTTGTTTTTCGACTGTAAGCGGTTGAGAAGGGAGAAATTATTTGAGATAGATATTTTTTTTAAAACGAAAATATAATACTTCATCGTTTTAGCGCAAAGGCCCAATCTGTGCGCAATGAAAGCAAGCTAGTCGCCTCCACACTTTCAGTGGAATAAAAAGAGCTCATTTAAAAGGAAACAGCTTAAAATTCAGATTGAAGGACGAAGAGATATGTTCTTGAATGCCAAATGGTCCAAAATGAAAGTTGTACATAAGTTTTAGACTTCTCGATGAGCTGAAGACGTCAGCACTGATCTCACCGCCAAGTGCATTCGTCACCTTACTCTTCCAACAGTTCTATCGTAGAATTCACCTTTACAGTCAAGGGTGCACAAAAATTGGTAACAATTACTGAAAGTCAAAAGGTTTTTCTATATGATATACGCCCTGTTCAACTCTGAATAGGGAGGACTGACTTTCAATACGTTTTTTCCGAGCTGAAGAGTGATTTTCAATAAGCGGTTGGGAAAAGGGGGGAGAGGAATGGATGAGATGTCGGTTTGCGTTGGCTTTAAATGTTGGTTGTAATGATTAGGAAATACAGAGGCTGGTAGATCATTCCACAAACGTGTTGTTCGGCTTATAAACGAATTCCTATATTTGACAGTACGTCCGAAGTTGAGCTTGAGGGTGAACTGATGTGCATTCGAAGCATGACGGGTATTGCGGGTGAAGTTTTGAAGGGGAGGAATGCAACTGGCTATTTCGCTGGAGCATTTTTTTAGGAAAAAAACGATAAAATAGGGAAGGACATGAGACATTTCTACGATGTTCAAGTGAGACTATGGAGTTCAGGCCTCTATCACCTATAAGTTTTAACGCGCGATTCTGTACCCTATATAGAATGTGCACCAGACCAGATGTGGGCGTTATATTCCAGCTTTGGGCGGATAAATGCCTTATAGATGGAGGCCAGATCAGACGGGGTAAAATATTTGTCGCAACGCAATCCTAGACATTGAGCAGCATTTTTGGCGACTTCGAAAATGCGATCGTTCCATCCCTTCAGCGCGAGCGAATTATAAAAAAAAGCAGTGATCACAGGGAGCGATTAAGGACAGGAGTAGTTAAAACTAGCAGTGATTTAATCCCTCTTAAGATCATAGTTATTATTTAATTGAATTAGCAGCATATGGCACTGTTTAAAACAAAACAAAAGAATCGCAAGTAATAATCTAATCAATCAATAAGAAATTAGACATGAACTCCGCAAATGCTCGACAGAGAATAAAATCCTTAAAATGTTCTCTCCTTAGTATCCTGCGTCATATAGTGATATGTATCTACTTTGAGCAATAGAAAAATCACAATCACAGACTATGGAGCAATAACAATACCAACCTCAATCACAATATATACCTGCTCTGAACCCTGAGTTTTTGAGCAGTTATACAATTTTTGTATTTTTTTTTTTGCCTAATGGGTAGTGGAAAAACGCTAATAATGCGCACGAGAAACAGCCCCGCTCTGTTTCAAGTAGTGTGATACTCCTACTCACTAAAAAACCACCTTATCTCCGTTTTGAATGCCTCAGCTCAGATCTTGCAGCCACACAAGAGTATTGAGTGCATAACCGACATCAGGTGTCTTCTTTTATTGTACTTGCCGTGCGACCTCCTATGTTCGCCATCAGTCTGCTTAGCAATAGGCATGTTTTCTTTCGGATGCGGACTTAATTTGCAGTTATACAATAGAGCAACCACAATTATAATCACAAATATGCCCTTAGCACTGACCAGCCGAGCATTCAGTGAGCAATCACAGTCTGATTTCTAATTGAGATAAAATAGAGAAATTACCGTGCCATCAGGTAGGCGACTTCGCGGAAGGCCTAGAAATAGATGGTTGGACCAAGTCCGACATCTCTCCTGGAGCCGCTTAGGGATTTCTCCTGATGAATTGGAGTCAATGGCGGAGGATCGAGAAGGATGGAGAGTCCACCTGAGCATCCTACCCCGGCGACCCTCATGAAGGATGAGCGGGCCATTGAAAATGAATGAATGAATGAATAGAGAAATTTTAATATACATCAAAAGTCAAATGTTTATACTTCCGCATGTAAGTGCATTGAGTAAGAGACAGTGCAAAAGATTCATATTTCCGAGGAGCGAATACTAATGTAGTTGAATGACCTATACCCCAATAGGAAAAACAGGAAAACATACCACAACGATATCTTTCACACGCTCTTTAAGAAAGACTGTCAACAACTTGTGGTGACTCACTTGTTTCTATTAGTCGCATTTAATTTACACACAATGGCTTTATGTACGTCTATATACCTTGCCAATTAGAACGATTAGAAGATAGACTACCTGTATTGTTTTTATTCTTCGGAATTGCAAACTACGGAAAGGCAGTCAAGCAAACCAGAAACGTATGTAATTGCAATTAAAATGTACCAAGGCAAACTCATACAGTCATTATATTGACCGTACTTGTAAGCTTTTCAAGTTTAACTACAAACTATCATTAATTTTGCCATCCAGCCAGTCTAGTCATTTCGACATTTCTTAGTTTATGGATGACTTAATGACAACTGCCCCAAAAAAACAACTTCTCGTCTCGTCTAGTCCATTCCGAAACCTTACCCATTATATATTGTGTTAAGATTAAGTGTTTGAAAAACTAGACTTCAACCATAAATTTACTCCAACACTAAGCGTTTCACCGCGCCGACATCAATATTCGACGCAAGCAATTGTGTTTTATTTCGATTATGAAGTCATTTATTCTTTTTTCCTTGCTTGATTGTTATTACTCAATTGTTGGCGCTGGAAATTAATGGAGATTTGAGCCGTTTTTTTTCTCTTTTTTGTTGCATCTTTTCACTTTAAGTGCTATACGCTATTAGAGGGCAGAAAATAATAGATTTATCCCAGAAATGATGAGTGGCACGTTCCTACATTTACTCAGCCAGACACAGACACTGTGTCGTATACGTAACAAAAGATCTGCTGGGCATTACTTGAAGTAATGTAGCTGATAGATGGGTTAGGTATTTATCACAACAAAAATGTAATTATGGTCTTGGACAGGCTTAAGAACTCCGTGGCTTAGTGAAACAAATAAATTTTCCAAAAAAAATCGTTAGTTTATTTTTGTGTTTGGTATTCGTGTTGGGCTGCTGGTGTAGTTAAAGTACTTGTAGTTGAAGGAGAAGAGATGTTGTATGATTAATGACTATTATAGAGAATGTCGGACATGATGAGTTTAGGACTGAGAATAGTGGGATTACAAAAAAGTAAGTAAAGGTCATTATCAGGTTGACCATGAAAGTGTCCGCCGCTGTGATATAGCTTAGGGATTTTATTATCTCTCTTTACAAATTGTGCATCAAAGTCGAAAGATTGTTTCTCGTATCTAAACTTGTTTCCTATCGTACGCTGAGTACAATAAACACGAACGGTATCTGGTAATTTTTTTTTACCTACATACATTATGTACATACTTTAACATTGCTTAATGGTGTCATATGATTCAACTTTTAATTGTTCGATTTGGAGCAATCTCTAATGGCGTACTACCCCGTAAATTACTCGGTTAATTATGTCGAGTTTTGCGGTGTATGTGAATGATTGCGCTTTCACTTAAAATATTGTGGTTGTCATCCATTAAAATTATGCATCAGGTCTTACTATTTTTGACAACATATGTATAACCTTGAACTTCGGTATATGTTCCAACTTTCACCTATGGCCATGAAACCTGTATAGAGATCGAAAGAATAAGATCGCGGATACGAGCTGTTAAAATGAAATTTCTTCATGGTGTTGCTGGAATAATTCGAGTGCGCAACAGCAGAGTATGCGAGACACTCAATGTTGAGCACTTCCTAACGAAATGATCTATACTTTGATGGTTTGGTCATGTAGTACGCATGTTCCCAAAATGTCTTCAAAGATGTGTCATTATTGCCGGAGCATCAGATAAGCGACCACTTGGTACTCCTAGGAATAGATAGTTGGATCAAGTCTAATGTCCCCCTTGGACCCGACTTGGGATTGCCTCTAATGAGATGGAATTTATTGCAGAGGATCACGTGGCATGGAGAGTTTACCTGAGCCTCCTTGCACCCCTTTTTGCGTTTACAGTTGGGACTCTTTTAAAGACGAACCTGAGCCCGCAGTCTGTAACAATATGAAATTTCCACTCCATCTGCCCTTTGTCCTCGTGGTATTGCCGCTAAAGTGGGAGACAGACTGCTGGTATTGATACCATGGTATAGAAATACTATGTTCTATACGACATGTCTGTCACTACAATACTACGTTAAATGCTACTCGTAGTATACACAAACCTGGTATTGAGATTCGCAATTTTTTGGTGGAATACCACATTCTTACTGATTGCAGTGCCACTTTCTCTCTGTTCGGCGAATAGTCGTAGATTATTTGACAATTCAAACCAAGTTATCACGGTGAAAACGTATAGTATTCAATTTGTGCAATGGATTCAATTAGGACTGTTTTATCTAAATTCGAAACAAATTAAAGTTATAGAAGTGTGGAAAAATTACTTGTGTACTACGAACTCCTGTCTGTCAGGGGTTGTAGTATTCACAATACCATGGTATTTGTGCCATGGTATCAATACCAACAGTCTGTCCCCCACTTAAGCAAGTTTTATGTTGTCCGCTCGTCCATTGTGTCATTTTGCTGCTCTATGTTTCTCTGTCACTGATTTCTTGCCAATAATTCTCTGCTGCCAACATATACTGCACCGTATTTTCGGAGAAATATTTCCGCTTCAACTCACTTCGACACTGTCTACACAGATTGGACAATAAGGTGAACTATTATTCAGAAACATCTGTGCCTCGTTAGTATTTGCGTTAGGTAAAAATCGAACTCCCCATGCTTCCTGTTTATCCAGTGTTGTTGCCATTCGCTAATACAGCACTATAGGACATAGATCGGTTCGCCAATGTTTGCCATGATCTCCTAGCAAGTTCCTTACTTACTTACTTACTTAAATGGCGCTACGGTCCGGGGTGGACCTGGGCCTCAACCAACAAACCTCTCCATCCAGCATGGTTACGAGCCAGCTGCCTTCAGTTGCGCACGCCAAGTTTGTTGAGGTCCCCCTCCACTTGTTTGCGCCACCTACCGCGAGGTCGTCCTCTATTGCGTCGTCCATCCGGGGTGGATTCGAAGACTTTCTTAGCGGGAACGTTGGGCTCCATTCGCTCTACATGACCCACCCATCTTAGTCGCTGTATGTGAACTCTTCTGGCTAAGTCGATTTTCTTGTACAGGCCGTATAGTTCAGCATTGTACCTTCTCCTCCACTCACCGTATATGCACACGGGACCAAAGATCGCTCGAAGAACTTTTCTCTCGAAATAACCAAGGGCATCCTCATCCGGTTTTGCCAAAGCCCATGCCTGTGCGCCATACAGCAGGATTGGGATGATTAATGTCTTATAAAGAGTTACCTTAGTAGTTCGAGATAGGGCTTTGCTACTCAATTGCCGTTTTAGCCCATAGAAACAACAATTGGCAAGAGTAATTCTCCATGTGATCTCCCTACTGATGTCATTTGCGGAGCTGACCATAGAGCCTAGGTAGACAAAATCCTTTACTACCTCAAAATTATATCTGTCTATTGTGGGGTTCTGTCCAAGACGCCGATGTTGGGTGTCCTTTTTTGTAGACAGCATATATTTTGTTTTGCTTTCATTGACCGCTAAACCCATCTTTGCTGCCTCGATCTCAGTACTTGTAAATGCCCCATTGACGGCCCGCTGAGTTCTTCCGATTATGTCAATCTTCTTCTTCTTCTTCCTTTTATCAGCGAGGCTATGATCCGAAAACAAGGGATCACAGCCCTCCCACTTCACTGCATTTCTACTGATCCGCCTGTGGGGTTCGCCTCCTGTGGGGTTCGCCTTCCGATTATGTCAATGTCATCGGCATAAGCGAGTAGTTGTACAGACTTGTAAAAGATTGTACCTCCGGTGTTGGCTTGTGAGTTTCGTACAACTTTCTCAAGTACTATGTCAAAGAGATCGCATGATAGCGCGTCACCTTGTCTAAGACCTTTCCTGACATCGAACGGTTCGGTGATGTTCTTACCGGCTTTGGTGGAGCAGCGAGAGTGCTCCATCGTCATTCTGCACAAACGGATGAGCTTGGCAGGGATGCCAAGACTAGACATGGCTCTGTATAACTCGTCTCTATACACGCTATCATAGGCAACTTTGAAATCGATGAAGAGGTGGTGCGTATCGATTTTATATTCATGAGTTTTTTTTTCCAAGATCTGCCGTAGTGTGAATATTTGGTCAATGGTGGACTTTCCCGGCCTAAAACCGCACTGATAAGGACCTATCAGGTTGTTGACGATCAGTTTTAGGCGTTCACATAATACGGCAGACAGGATCTTATATGCAATGTTGAGGAGACTTATACCTCTGTAATTGGTGCAGTTCAGAGGGTCTCCTTTCTTCAGGTTCGGGCAATGCTTCGGAGCTGGTGCATGCTCCTTACCAACTCATCTCGTCCTGCCTTGAAAAGTTCAGCGGCAAGGCCGTCGGCTCCAGCAGCTTTGTTGGATTTGAGTTTAGATATTGCTATCGTCACTTCATTCTGATCGGGTTGACGGGAATCTTGACTGCCATCGTCACTGTTGAATGGTTCATTCTGCCTGACAGCGGAATATTGGTCATCATCGCCGTTTAACAGTCTGCAGAACTGTTCCTTCCATATCCTCAGCACCGACTGCGATTCTACTAATATGTTGCCATTTTCGTCCCTGCAGGCTTCTGTTCTGGCTTTGAAACCCTGGCATGTTCTTTTTACCTTTTGGTAACATTTTCGAACATCATTCCTGCAATAAAGTCTCTCAATCTTCTCGATCGAGCGCTTCTCATGCTCCTTTTTCTTCTTTCTGAGGAGTCGATGTTCCTCTTTTCTCCTGCGCACGTAGAGCTCGTAAGCAGCTCTAGTCCTTCTATACAGCGCCACTTTGTACGCCTCTTGTTTTGCTGCATGTGCTTGCCGGCATTCCTGATCAAACCAGGGGTTTCGTTGTGGTGGCCAAGAGAAACCCAGTACATCAGAGGCGGCATCTCTGATGGCTTGTTGGCAACGCTGCCACTGGTCTTTCGCATTTGCTGCTGGTGGCATAGGACTTAGATTGAGATTAGAAGAAACACGATCGGCAGAGGTTCTGGCGGTCTCTTGCGATTGTAGCCGCCCGAGTCGATCGCAATGTGGTCGATTTGGTTGACAGTTTTTCGATCAAAGGAGAGCCATGTTCCTTTGTGAATGTCGAGACGTGGGAACCGCGTACTAGCTACGACAAAGTTTCGTCCCGCCGCAAAGTCGATTAGCCTGAGTCCGTTGTCGGATGTGATGTCGTGCAGGCTGTGCTTTCCGACCACGCTACTAAAGACGTCCTCTCTTTTTAGCTTTGCGTTAAAATCACCTAGAATCATTTTAATGTCGTGGCTTGGGAATTGCTCATACGTCTTGTCCAAGAGCTGGTAGAAGTCATCCTTTGTAGCGTCGTCCTTCTCCTCATGAGGGGCGTGAACGCATATTACGCTAATGTTGGCAAATTTAGCCTTGATACGGATAGTCATAAGGCGCTCGTTCACATGCCGGAAACTCAAGACTTCTTGCCTAAGTCTGCCTCCAATGACAAATCCGCACCCGAATAGACGCTGTCCTTTTTGTAGCAATCGCCGTAGTAGATGCCGCAGTTTTTCATACTCCTTTTGCCCGGCCCATCTCATCGCACTTCTTGGATGGCGGTAATGTCTGCTTTGAGACACTCTAGGGCCTCCGCAAGTTGTTCGGCTGCACGTGGTTTGCAGAGGGACCTAACATTCCATGTGCAGACACGAAGATCGTTGTCCTTTTTATGTTTACATGGGTCGTCAATAGTAAGATCATCCGTATCCGAGGCTGTTGGTTGCTTCGTAACCAAAGGTTTTTTACGTGGTAGGGAAGTTAACCCGACGGCACAACCCCCAACCTGGAGGGGAAGAAGCAAGTTCCTTAGCCCCATTTATTGCGTTTTTAGACGTATACTCCAAATGTTATTTGAATATTACCTTTGCATATATCACTAGGCCAAAAAATATTATTTTGCTTATTTGGGTGCTATTCGATGTCCACCAACTGTTACTATGATGGTTTCAGTTTTCTTCCCCCTGCTGATAAAAACTGTTTCCGTTTTATATTCTGCCAATTTAAGACCCATAAATATCAGCCAATATTCTATAATTCGAATGGTCTCATTACTGAATAGCTCAACCTATGCCAACAGTTTAGCGAACACAACAATGTCAATTTCGTCTGCGTAGCCAATGGCCTTTATTTTCTCCGGGATCTCGAGTTTCAATACGTCATCAAACATTCCGTTTAACAACAGGGGACCCAAGAATGAATCTGTGGAATCCCGCCCGTAATCTCGTATCATTTTTCCTCGTCATCGGTGTCGTATAGAAATACTCTATTTACTATTTTAATAAAGTACTCCGGTACTCTTTTGACTCTAATACCTGCTATTAGATGCCTCCAATTTGGAGTGTGAAAGCACAGTACTGCTTGCTCTCATCTTTCCTTCCCCTTAATGGCTTTCTCTACTGTACTGATGAGTTCCGTAATTGTGCCTATTTTTGGCGGCTCCTTTCGGAACACGTATTGATGGTCTGCTAGCCCCTCGGTATTTTCGAGGGCACTTTGTAGCCTTCTGCAAATTATTCATTCTAAGCACCTATTCAGCAGCCTCCAGCATGCAAAGGGGTCGATACGAGAAGGGATACTCCGGCGGCTTGTTTCTCTTTCGAAGTAATATAAGCCGCTGTATTTTGCATAGGTTAGGAAACAGGTTAGGAAACCTCAGCTATGCACTTGATGTCAGGAATACGCTTAAGTACTAACCCAAACTCAGCACACTTTAACCACTCTCTCCATGGGACTGCTTCGCGGGGCGGGCTAGCTCTGAAGGTATAATTCGTAACTCGTAGTTATTACTCTATGGCTCTTCTTTCTCAGAATACCTTTGTTTATTTAGTTGTATTTGCAGTTGCATGCTCCTGATCTGCAATCAGTTGCTCGTTTTTTCGCTGCTTCATTATAGTGATCGGTAGTACGAGTATATCATTGACGGTGTTCCAACTATACGTATCTTCCACGGAAAGCATCTGATTAATCATGTTTTCATGGGGTTAAAACTTCCCCCAGACTCTGTGTCAGGAGATGTTGTTCTGCTTCGTACCGCAGACGATGGGATATGATATGTTCAGCGTCTTCAATTGTTCCCAGGCAGGTTGGACAATCTGGGTTGTCGTCGTGTCCAAACCCACGAAAATATGTCCGAAAGCATCCGTGGCCCGTAAGAATCTGCGCCAGATAGAAGTTTAAATTTCCATGCTTTCTGTTGATCCACACTTCGATATTGGATATAATTTTATGCATCGAGCGTCATTTTTCGTACCAATCCCATCTCTGTTGCCATTTTCATAAGTTTTTCGTTCTTGGTGGAGTCTAGCTGTCGAGTAGCGTTGTCGTTAATGTCGTCTATATTGCGACCCACTTATATTCGGCATCATCCTTGCCAGGGCAGTGGTTACCTTTGCTGCCTTGTCAGCTGTAGATGTTATTTGAAGGTAAGCCCTGCATCTATGACTATGCTAAGTTGTGGCTTCGAAAATATGACGCGGTCAGCGACGGTTACCGTTATAGTCTCCAGCTTTGAGCGCTATTTTGGATATACACATATATCATCTAGGAGCTTTGGTTAGGTTAGGCAAGTGGGCTGGTGTAGGGACGGAAGTCCTCTACACCACACTCAGGTCAGTATAGACCCATTGTGATACCCATGGGAAAAGAAGATAGAAAGAGAAAAAGATCCCTTCCTCTGTTGGACAATTCTTCTAAATCCTTAAAGAAGTATTGTCCAAGGTATCTATTTCTAAAGTGGTAGAGGCCTGGCAGAGGAAGTGGGTAGTGTCTTCGTGAATCTCCTCGTCGCCGCAGCCCCTACAAAGGTCATCGTTCGTCACACGTAACTTTTTCATGTGGTATCGCATAGTTTTGTGCCCCTTAATAATTCCTCTGAGAGTGGAGATTGATTTTATATCCCCCTGCATGAGTTTATTGGTTTTTGCACTGTCAAATGTAGGCCATATCTTCCTCGTGATGATACAAGTGTCTAGAGAGGACAATCCGTTGTTTGCCTCCGTTAGGGCTTTGTTCCCTGCCTCGAGTTTGAGTGTGCAAGGCGGGATGTACACTGAGGGGTCGGATTGGTCCGAGTTTAGTGCCAAACCTCGTCTAGCCAGTTTGTCAGCTTTCTCATTCCCTGGTATGCCTTCATGTCCAGGGACCCAGCAGAGCTCTACCTTGTGCTGTGCTCCAAGAACCTTGAGCTCTTCTCTATAACACTTCACAAGTTTCGATTTTACTTCTGTAGCAGATATTGCTTTTATCGCTGCCTGGCAGTCGATGAAAAAGGTGATATCAAAAACAAACAAATATTTGGCACAACAGCTCTTTAAAGTGCCAGGGCCTAGCTTCTCTCAACCACTCATGTTGTGTGCGTTATATTTTTCACACGAATGGAAGGGACCTACAGTTTAATGCCAAATCCGAACGGCGATTTGAGAAGCTTTTTCGTGACAACAATACTCTCGGATGTTTGTCAGACGCTCGCGAGAGGTGAAAAAACTTTTTGGTGTTTTCTGGGATTCGAACTTGGAACCTCATGCGTAGTGATCCGACACACTAACCACTTACGCCACGGCGCCCACCTCCGCCTGGAAAATGCTGCTGTAGTTCGGAAGCCTGACTGACAAGGAGTTACCAAGCGTTTCAGAGAAGATGCCTGCGCCGATACCTGTTTCCATTCTCTGCTCGGGAAGGTGCTTTTATTTTTTTATTTTTTTAGGTTGTGCCAAGGATGTGTAATAGGCGAACCCCACAGGCGGATCAGTAAAAATGCGGTGAAGTGGGAGGGTTGTGATCCCTTGTTTTCGGATCATAACCTCGCTGATAAAAGGAAGAAGAAGAAGAAGAAGTGCCAAGGATGTGTAATCTTCATAGATACTGATAGCTCGAGTGCTACTAGCATGCACAATTTGCAAACCGAACAATGCCCCAAAGAGTTCTTCCGACATGATTGCCGGGATATGCTCCATGCTGATCTCCCTCGTGATGGAGACCATAGTAGTTGGTCTATGGGGAATAGGTGCTCTACTATGGTCCTTAGCATTGCCGGGCATGTTAGTTATGGAGACCTGCTGCTTTTAAGCTTCTTCATCACCACTCTATATGCTATGCCCCAGGGGTCTAATTCAGCCTCGTCACAGAGCCGCCTAAAGCTCCGTGACTTACTCTCCTTAATGGCCCTTACCAGTTCTCGCCTCGCCAATTTAAATGTGGTTAGCCGCTCTTGGAAATCTTGTCTGCCTCTGGATCTGCGTCGGGCTTGTAGGCACTTCGCTCTGAGCCGTTTATTCTCGTCGGTCCACCAGTAGCAGGGCTCGCCTCTTTTACTGACAGACCTTCTTGGCATTGCTGCGTCGCACGCTGTGGTAATGAGCTGGATCATCTGATGCGAAAGGGCTTCAGCCGATCCGTTATTCGTTGTGGCGCTGGTGTTTAACATTTCTTCGAACATGTCTTTGTCGAAGAGCGTGTTCTTCCACTTTGGTCCTGTTAAGGCGGGACGCAGTCTGCGTTTCTCTTCGCCGACATTAAATAGAATTGCCTGATGGGAAAGTGCTTGAAAATGGTCTTGTGAAGTTAGGTGTGGCGTTGTGCAGTCTGTACTAGATATATTGCCCAGGTATCTGTGTAGGCTCAAAGTATGACCCATTGCATTTGGTCTCCAGCTATCTATTTGGCTTAACCTTACACGGCACTAATAGCCGCCGGTGCTTGTATAAAGATGTCTAGCGGAAGCAGGTTGAGGATGGGTTCGAGTCCTGCTGTAGGTGTGGTTCTCATTGCACTGGTCGCCCCAATGCACGCTAGTCTTTGTATTTTTGTGACGGCATTTAGGTTGTTAGTTTTGCAGGCGGCTTGCCACCATACAAGGCTGCCATACTATAGCTGTATACATCCACAGATGATTTTGGGATTCCCCAAGTTTTTCCAAATATTCTGTTACACGAGTAGAAGGCTATCGTTGCTTTTCTGACTCTATCGTTAATGTTCAGTCTCCAATTCAGTTTTCTTTCGTGCACCAGGCCGAGATATCTCGCATTACTTGAGATACTTAAGGGGTAGAAGGTGTTACGAACTGTGAAACTATTCTTTTGTTTGCGAATAGTACTAATTCCGTTTTCTGGGGGTTGACCGCTAATCCATATTTCTGCGTCCAGAAGTCAATGGATCTTAGTGCCCCTTCGATTTGCTCGCTCAGCGTCGGGAGGAATTTTCCTATTGCCAGCAGCACGACGTTGTTCGTGTAAGCCGTGGTTTTGACGCCGCTGTTTCTGAGTTTTAGAAGAACTTCGCTTAGGACAATTACCCACAGTATTGGGGTTATAACCCCTCCTTGAGAAGTACCTCTTGAGGCGTAGGCTTAGGCTCCCAAAATCATCCAGGAGCTTATGGTTCCCACAAGCTGTGATTATCTCTTCAGGAGTAATCCGCGGAATAGATGCCAGTATGTATTTTTTCGTGGATGAGAGCCTCTTATTGTGGAATGGTGGGACTTCCTTGGAAAGGTCTTTGAACTCCTAACGATTGAATACTTTTGGCATCTGCGTCACAATCTCGTAATGTAATTAGCATAATAACAAATTTAAACTTTCGTTACATAAAGTGCATACTTGTAAACATTTTAGGTGTTAGTATAATATCAGAGACTATACATACCTCGCATGTATTATCTGATAATATGCAGCCGGTTTGAACGCCAGCCAACACGATTTGCTTATTAATACTGGCTTGAGCTATCAATTAATAGTATTTCTGAGAATATCATGCATTGCTAATGAACATACTCGTATTGATGATATTAATTTTTAAATGTGTAAAGCATATTTCCAAATCGAAATATGTCAAGCATTTTGTATTAATGAAGTCAGCGTTCGCAACAAATTTATATTTAGTAATCGCGTTGGTTTGGTTGACATTCATGCATTTCGCATCCGAATACATATACATATGTACGTACTAAATAGATTCTCTTTCCTATTACTTACTTTTCTATAATTATTTGTTCTAAAGCTGCTAGAAACATAATACGAGTATTCACCGATAATAAACCGTAATTAATTACATTTTTTTATGAATTAGAATGCATAATAACTTTATATCGATAAAACGAATCAATTTGCGTAGCGAAAGTATTAAGTCTGCCAAGAAATGCACTTTCTGACTATATGCGTCTAAAGATAGCACAGTCTAATCCATAGTTTTGGTGTTAGAAACAAAGGGCATGGAAAATAAGGAAATATAAATGTGCTGTTGGCCAGTGTCCTGGGAAATAAGAATTAAAATATCCGCAGTACTTAGGTTCTTCTTTTAAAATTTACAAGGAGAATTGATGAAATCTTTTCATCTAGATACTCGTATGACATTTATAATGCTTTTTCTAACAATAGCCCTGTTTTTTTGAAACCTAGCCAGCCAGTAGTTGCTAGTAAAGTAAAATTTTACACACAAAACTAATACAACAACCGGCTGGCTACGACTCTTGACTTTATCCCCAGCAAAAAGTTGCTGGCTGGGAATTTCGTGATGCCTAATTTCAGGCGGCGCAAAACGAATGTTTTTTAGTTATTTATTGTTGCTGTCACTGCGAGGTTGCTTGGTTCCCAGAGATATGTTCGTATAAAATCGGCTGACTTAGTTTCGTTTAAATGAACGACTGGCTGGCTAGGTTTAAAAAAAACACGGCAAATGTAGCTTATCAAAATCCATCCGTGTCCTATTAACGAATTTTCAAATTAATAAAAGAATTTCCAATGAGGAGGACATCTTACGCAGATGGAGCGAGCACTTTTCAAAATTGCTCAATCCCAAACAGAGCACCGAAGATGACAGACCTATGGTTGAGAGTAGGGCGGAAAGTAGTCCTACGGAAGAGGAAGTAACTTTGGCGATCAAAGCGCTAAAAGTTGGCAAATCTGCTGGTGTGGATGAAATCCGGCCAGAAATGCTCAATCCTTTAGGTAAAGAGGGAGTGCAATGGCTGTCGCGTGTCATTAAAGTGGCCTGGGAATGCGGTGAAAAACCTGGTGATTGGCAAATGGGGGTGATAGTTCCTCTTTTTAAAAAAGGGGACAAAAAAGATTGCGCCAACTTTAGGGGTAGGAGTATATACCTTTTAAGTCTCCCTGGAAAAGTCTTCACTAAGGTGCTAGAAACGCGTTCCAGAGCTGCGGATAAGGACAGTTTGAGGGATGAGCAGTGCGGTTTTCGTCCCGGTAGAAGCACAAGCGACCAGTTATTCACTCTCAGAATGGTTCTTGAGAAGGCCTGGGAATATGAAAAACCTGTCTACACTTGTTTCGTGGATTTGGAAAAAGTATATGATAGGGTTTCTCGAGGCAAACTCTGGAGTGTTCTGCAGGAGTATGGGATTGATGGCTCCCTGTTAAGGGTGATTCAGTCTTTATATACAAACTGTAGAAGCTGTGTTCGGATAAACGGTGTTAAATCAATACCTTTCACTGTGGGCGTTGGACTCCGCCAAGGGTGCGTTTGGTCACCTCTCCTCTTCATTGTATATATGGATTGGGTGTTGCAGCGCAGCCGTGGCGGGGAATGTTTCGAAGTGGGAGACCTAAGGATTAGTCATCTGCTCGGATGATTTGGTCATCCTTGGGTCCTCTCAAAGGGAACTTCAGCGCGTACTCGAAAGGTTTGTAACCGTTTGTGATGATGCTGGAATGACGATCAACGTAAAAAAAGTCAGAAGTAATGGTCGTTTCCAAAAAACCCATTCAGTGCAATCTGCATGCAAGTGGAGTCCCACTGAAGCATGTGGATAAGTTTAAGTACCTCGGGATTTTATTCACGAGTGATGGGAAGAGCAATGCCGAGTTATCCTATAGAATTGGTCAGGCTGGATCAATTTTGAGAGAGCGTGGCCAATCTGTTATAAGGCAGCCCGAACTTAGTGTTCAAGCTAAGCTATCGGTTTTTAACTCGGTGTAGGTTCCAACTCTCACCTATGGTCATGAAATTTGGGTAGTGACCGAAAGAATAAGATCGCGGATACAAGCTGCCGAAATGAGGTTCCTTCGCGGTGTTGCTAGAATAACTCGTAGGGATCGAGTGCGCAACATAAGAGTACGCGAGGCGCTCAATGTTGAGCAGATACTTCTCCGAACGGAACGATCTATGCTTCGATGGTTAGGTCACGTAGCGCGTATGCCCCAGACCGGCTTCCAAGACGTATCATGGTTGCCGTACCATCATCAGGCGACTCCGTGGAAGGCCTAGAAAAAGATGGTTGGACCAAGTCCGACATCTCTCTTGGAGCCGCCTAGGGATTCCTCCTGATGAATTGGAGTCAATGGTGGAGGATCGAGAAGGATGAAGGGTCCACCTGAGCATCCTATCCCCACGACCCTCATGAAGGATTAGCGGGCCCTTGAAAATGTATGTATATATGTACAAAATTTCTGACCTGTACTCCAAAAACTAAAGTTTCGCCCTTATGTGGTGGTTCGGATCGCCACTAGACGCCCACCACATCTTGTCTAGATGCACTGTTCGCTCGATGATTGATTACCGAGGCTCTATAATTTTATATGTTAAAAGCATGCATACTCGTATGCTTTCACTCGTATTTAGTCAAAGTATATGAGTGGAAGTATATATTCCTCGAATACCTGGCAATGGTGGAGTGGATAGTGTGTTTGGTCATTAACCGGTATGTGAAGAGTTGAATCTCCAGCGGGGAACAACAATCATCAGCCACCCGAGTATAAAAAAGAAGACAAATGGCATCGAATTTTTTCCAACCGCTACACCAAAGAAAGGTTCCTGAATGGTGGTACAATGGCCCGGATTGTCCTGAGTGCTACGGGATTTGTATTGACCGTGTGCAGGTTTCGATATTCAAAAAGTTTCTTTACATATCGAATCTTGGCAAAGTGGAATTTGGCTGCGGACAATGCAGCTAGCAGGTTAGCCTTCTCCTTGGAGTCCGTGATAATCTTATCATTGCAGACAAGAGGTAGGATTACTGTCCTCAGGTTAGGCTAGGTTAATGTGGCTATTTGTTCCAAAAATACAGAAACAATTAGAGCAGAGAGCTTCATTGTGATACCACTGGATCTAGCACACAACCAGCTACACATGGACTTATAACTAGAACCAACCGGACCTTTTTATAAAGCGAAGTATGCTTCTGACGCCTGTATTCGTCAGGTTACATTTATTTTTTTTTTTATAATTCGCGTCACTCAAGGGGTTATGAATACCCTTAACATGTTTACACACAGTGCGGACGTTGGAAAGGATAGATAGAAAGAGAAAGAGAGAGAGAGAGAGAGAGAGAGAGAGAGAGGGAGAGAGAGAGAGAGAGAAATTTTGGTGCACTGGTTTTTGAAGCTCAGTTGTTTATGGTTCAGAGAATCTCCGGTGGTGTTACAAATTGGTGTAATATTGCTATTGTTACCAATAGCATCCAGATAACTGGGGAAATTTTTGTTATTTTTGTCTTTTGCTTCTGATTCACAGTATTTTTTTCTCGATAACCGATGTCATAGGCAAATTATCCTCAATAGAGCGAACCATTTTTCCAGCCACATGAGCAAGCTACTGCCAGTGTTATGCCTTCGCAGTATTGTTCACACAAGCTTTCGCAACTGATCGGACTTATATATTTAACGAGAAATGAATAAATGCTAGCTGACGTCAGAATTTGAACCGCAAACCATTAGCACGGCAAATGACGACGTTACCACTACACCATTGCCACCCCCATGGCTAGCCGCTGAGAACAGCGATAGTTCATCTAATATCTGATCGCCTTAGTAAGACCAAACTATTAAGGCGTTTCTGATCCAGCCTAAGCCAATCTGTCTGCATATTTGGTACGTCGTGCTATCTTTTCATCTGCGGTTTGTTTTGCTGATTGCATCCAGTTAGGTAAAAGTTTGCATGTAGCGAGCGGCATACCCACAAACTGATTATTCGGTAGGATATTAAGGGTAGTATCAAGTCTGGCGAGTTCGTCAGCCTTGCAGTTACTTGGAATGTCTCTGTAGCCTTACATGTAGCATTGGTGAATATTGAATTGCTTTTTTATTCCTGTAAGAGACAAGCAGCAGTCTAGAGCGACATTTGAAGTAAAAGAGAACGACTTCAGGGACTTAGCTTATGTTCGCACGGTGATATTTTTCTCGTATACCGTATACGATTTGATCGAATAGAGCAGTGGCAGTGAGTATTGTATTAAGTTAATGTTATAAAGCCCATGCGGTATTTTTATTTATATTTATTTGTACGGTTATTTTCCCGTACTTGTCATTACGATTCGAGAAATTTTTGCATCTATTTTATCGAATACGAATACGTGACGTAGTGGCGCTTATGATTATATTGCGTGTGAAATACTGTCTCGTATTCAGTAAAACCCGTATACGGGAAATCGAATCGAATAGGCGTCGTGTGAATGAGGCCTTAATAGCCGCTTGGCTGTCCGTGAAAATGTTAATATCCCTGACAGATTACATTTCATTTCAGCCACTACCTACTGTCTTTAGGATAGCGTAGTATTTTTTGTCAGTCAGCATTTTTGTACTACCAAACTGTTCTCCTATAGTATGGGGTTTTTCAGCTTAAACGACCCGTTTTTTCCAATAAGGTTTGTTGGCTATGCTCGCCTATACTTGCCATTTAATCAGGGAGGAATACGCGCTTCAACGTTTAATAGTAAATTATCCAAATTCATTTTTTCTTTATCAAAGTACGCGTTTCTTTGCGACTTTGGGGCAATTTTGTTGTCACATTTGGGCAAGTCAACAACCCGAAGCTATTCGCGAAATTCAATTATAAAATTCACTGTTTGGTGCGGTTTTTTTCTTCTTCTTCAATAATGCAGGCAACGCAGTCACAGTCAATTGAGATCGCTACCGGACCATGTTCACCGACTATTTTTACGATAAATTAGAAGATGATGACTAGGGGTATATTTGGTTTCAAAAAGAATGCACCACGTGTCATACAGTTGGTCAAACAATCGAGTTATTAAAGTCGAAGTTCGGTGAACGTGTTAGCTGCGGAAATGGACCAGGCAATTGGCCGCCTCGTTCGTCTGATTTCAATTCAATTCAATTTATTACTAAGAACATAATACTTGATTTCTACAAAAGTCATGTACGAAAAATGAACGATAAATTGAGTTCAGCGCATTCACTTGTGCAGGCGTTTCCGTGGAGGACATTTAAGTGATGTTTTGTTACATAATTAATGGCATCGATGGTACTTTAACCCGAAATCTTTTTTCTTATATCTCAAACGTAAGCTGTTTTATTTAATAAACAAAATGGGGTGCTCTTAATGAAAAACCCTATATTTTTGATCAACTGAATACCGTTGTCACCCATCAACGAGAATTTTGCTAACATTAGACAGCGAATAGACTTCACAGAGGGAAATGACACTGGGATTGAATATTTGTTTAGAAGGGTACTTAAAATCAAATCTAGGCAGTGACCAGAGATGTAATGTTATTCCGGTAATTATTTAGAAAATGGCATCCGCCGTCGATTGCGATGAGTTTTTAATATGTATTAGAAGCCATTTTTTTTTTAAATTGATATATGTATATACAGTGCACTCTCGATTTTTGCAACTAATGAAAACCCGACCCTGTTGCAAAAAATCTAAAAAGTTGCATTAATGAAACAGAAAATTGAAGCACTTTAAAAAGGCTTACGCAATATACTCTGTGTTGTATAAATAAAAGTACATATTATGCACAATGCATTTGAGAAATTTATTTTTATTAAAACATAAAGTAAGAGTGGGTAATATGGACTAAGCGGTTAATATGGACTACCAGCTTTCTCGCAATATACAAATGCAGTCGAGGTGAAAACTGTTTACATTCATGAGCAAGCTTCTTAAGCATACCTCAGTTCAATTTCAGCCGCCGCACAGTGGCGCCTTTTGACTTTTTTGGTTGCAAAAATCACAAAATCATAAAAAACTGTCACTATATCTTTATTCGTTTACAGTTTTTTTTTTGCTGAAAGCAAATTCCCAGAGCTATGAAATTTGTGAAATTTGAGAAAAATGCTTCACAGAGTGTTCCACAATCATCCGGTCAAATAAGACTTTATCACTACAGGGGATAAACATAATGTTTTACTTTTAAAATACTCAAAAGTTTATGATTGAAGTACTAACAGAATATCTAAAAGCCAATCCGAGCAAAACAGTGGTGAAAATAGTAAACGAACCATTTTTTAAAGGTTTTTTTTAGGTGTATTAAAAGAGAATTTTTTTTATTTTGTGGCACATTAGATTGAATAATAAAATCAAATCAAATCAATCAATCAAACAGTGAAGAAAAAAGTAAACGGACCAAAAATGTAGATAAAAAAAATTAGATTTCTTGGAAACTTTCGTCGATATCCGGAGTAATGTCTAATAAACCTATCATTTCTGGAGAGTATTGTGCTGCGAGATCTTTTTTGGTAATTACGAGGCTTGAAGTAATGCTTGATATTGTTTTCAATTGCAGGAAAAAGCACAATACTCTCCAAAAATGATAAGTTTATTAGACATAACTCCGAATGTTGAGGAAAGTTTTGAAGAAATCTGATTTTTTTATTTAAATTTTTGGTCCGTTTCCTTTCCTTTTCTTTACTGTTTGAGTTGAAATGAATCCCTGAAATATTTTATTATACTATAATCTGATATGCCACAAAATAAAAAAAAAGCTCCTTTGACACACAAAAAAAAAGCTTTAAAATGGTTCGTTTACTTTTATTCAGCATTGTTTTAATTGGATTACTTCAATCACAAACTGTTGAATATTCTTAAAGTAAAATATTATGTTTATCACCTGTGGCGGGAAAGTCTTACTTCAGCAGAAGATTCTGAAACACCCTGTAAAGCATTTTTCTCAAAATTCACACATTTTAAAGCCCTGGGAATTAAAAATTATATCGCAGATGATGATGATGTCTTAGAACATAGTAGATGATAGATATTGTGACTTTAGCTCCAGGCGCCTATCTGACAGTTATTGACAAACCCTAAGCGATACGACGATGTCGCGTGAGCGCTTAAACCGTCCCGAGGAGCGGAGTTTAATGGAGTTTAATTAATCGCGCGAAGCGTCCCACTTTCACACTGTTGGACCCCACAGATCCTTGCATGCTGTTAGGAATAAAGAAGAAATAAAAAATAAATAAATAAATAAATCCCACAACAAACCTAAATCGCGCGCGCCCAATAACTCTTCAGTGCAGTGTTAAAAAAAAAAAAAAAAACAACAACAGCAAAAAGCCGGGATCCCATCTCTCCCACCCCCACTCACTAGCTGTTGCGCTTCTTCGCCATCGCAATTGTAGCATGTTCCTTACATGCTTCCAGTTGCGATGATTGAGAGAGCGTAACATCTGATGCATAGCGGACCGTGCGTGTTCATCCGAATAGCGGACCTCAGCTGACTGTCGTTTGGGCATAACACCGGCGATAGTTTGCTTTGGAAAACTAACCTTTGGATCTACACTTCACGGCTTGTGTTTTTATGTCGTAATGATGAGGCAATTTAGGGTTGATTTTACCAACATTCGTGGGCTTCGAACGAATTTTTTCGACTTGTACGCCCATGCTAATTCCTATAAACCAGCTGTTTTGGCACTTAGTGAAACACAGGTAGTTGAAGAATCATCTGATTTGAGGCTGCCTGGATATAACTTATCGGCATTATTCTTTCCCCATCGCGGCCTTGCCATTTATGTCCGTAGTGATATAACTTACCAAGTTCCACCACAGTAGGGCCACTGTTCCAATCCGGAATTTAACTACAAATGGCTAAAATTCACCATCCGTAAGCAAATAATTCACTACTGCTTTCTTTACAGAAGCCCTAGTGCGGATAGCAACTCAACTTTTAACGAGTTTGATGCGCTGTCCGATTCCATCACACGAATTGTCTCCCTGTATCCTCATACTGAAATCGTCATTGCGGACGATTTCAATATACACAATTCGGAGTGGCTTCGACATTCTGGCCAGATAACACCCGAACCTTCCATGTTGAACTTTTCGCTGAGATAAACAATTTGAATCAGCTTGTAAATGAGCCTACACGCATACCGGACATTGTAAATCATTCCGCCAACACGCTGGACTTGTTTCTTACTTCGCACGCTGATAAATACATCATTGATGTTTTAGCGCCTCTAGACCACAATATCGTATCAGCTAAATTCTCGTACTCCGACGTTAAAGAAAAAAACTCTTAAAAGAAAAGTTTGGCATTACGAGAAAGCCAACTGGGACGGCCTAAATAGTTTCTTTAGGAGATTTAACTGGTCGCTATGCTTCCTCGATAGTGACTTGGATGCCGCCGCTGATATGATTACTGACACCATTCTCTTAGGTATTAATGACAATATTCCTAACAGAATAAAGAGCATTAAACCTAAGGTAAACTCGTGGTTTGATCAGAGCTGCAAAGAGGCTATCAGGTTAGATCAGATGGTATCCCCCCATAGTATTCCCACCATAGTTCTGAAGAGGTATTCTTCCACGCTGGCAAAACCTCTGCGTAAGCTTTTCTGTCTATCCTACTCTTCAGTGCTCTTTCCGAGTAGATGGAAAACAGCATTTGTCCAGCCCGTCCCTAGAAAAGGCGAATCTTTCTCCCCGTCCAATTACCGACCCATTGCACTTATGTCCCTTCTTTCCAAGGTCATGGAAACGCTGATAAGTCGTCAGCTTATGAAATATCTTGATTCACGAAAACTCCTCAATGACCGTTAGTATGGTTTTCGTAGCAACAGGTCCACTGGTGATCTGATGGCATATCTCACCGAGAAGTGGAACCAATCTCTACATCACTTCGGCGAAACAAAGATGGTTGCGCTGGATATTTCTAAGGCATTTGACAGAGTTTGGCATCAGGCTCTTTTGTCGAAAATGCGTGCATATGGCATCGATGAGTCTCTTCTTCAATAGATTAGAAATTACCTTTCGGACCGTTCAATATAAGTTGTCCTGGATGGTTTCAAGTAAGCAATTCACCATATAAATGCTAATGTTCCCAGGGGCTCCGTTTTGCCTCCGACTCTCTTTCTCATTTTTATAAATGGCCTCTTGTCTGCTACTTCTAATCCAATCCATTTCTTCGCTGATGACAGTATTCTCAGTTTTTCATATTCGTTCCCTAACTCACGTCCCTGCACTTCGGCCGTGGATAAAGAACGACAACGTATGCTAAACACCTTAAATTCCGACCTGGACAGCATAATCAAATGGGGTTCAATCAATAGAGTGGAATTTAATGCATCCAAAACGCAATGCTGTCTTCTGTCTCTCAAGCGAAATCAAAACACCCAACCATTATCCATGAATGGTACTTGCATCGCTGAATCCGAAAGACTTGCCATTCTCGGTATGTACATCAATAACCATTTTCTATGGAACGATTACATATTTGAGTTCGCCAAAAATGCTGCAAAATATCTAGGATTCCTTAAGCGTTGCAAAAAATATTTTACCCCGTCTGATTTGGCCTCCATCTATAAGGCATTCATTCGGCCAAAGCTGGAATATAACGCCCACATCTGGTCTGGTGCATCCAAGACCGTTCTGCACATTCTAGATAGGGTACAGAAGCGCGTGAAAACTTATAGGTGATAGAGACATTGTGAACTCCATAGTCTCACTTGAACATCGTAGAAATGTCTCATGTCTTTCCCTATTTTACCGCTTCTTTTATAAAAAATCCTCCAGCGAAATAGCCAGTTGCATTCTTCCCCTTCAAAACTTCACCCGCAATACGCCTCATGCTTCGAATGCACATCAGTTCACCCTCAAGCCCAACTTCGGACGTACTGTCAAACATAGGGATTTGTTCATAAGCCGAACAACACGTTTGTGCAACGTTGTGCAAGACTCGACGAGTTAGAAATCTTTATACGAGAAAAAGACATTGATATATGCTTGGTCTGTGAAACTCATCTGACAAAGCAATCGAATGTTAAGATAAGGGGATATAGCGCGTATCACGCCTTCCACCCATCGGAAAGAGCCAGAGGCGGATCATCCTTGTTTATAAAAGAATGTATCGAACACTCAGCAGAAATAAAGATTGAATTAGAAGCAATGCAAGTAAGCACGGTACGCGTTAGAAATAGACATTTTGCTTTCAACATTTCGTCTATATATTGTCCACTGCGATGTAAACTTGAAGAAAGTGATTTCACAAACATCTTCGACTTCCTTAGACCCAATTTTATTATTGGTGGTGACTTCAACGCGAAACACCCCTTCTGGGGTTCAAGGTACGCCTCTCAGAAAGGTAGAAAGCTTTATAATGCGGGTATGCAATACAGTTGTGATTTTCACTCGACTGGTAAACCAACATATTGGCCGACTGATAGAAATAAGATACCAGATCTGATCGACTTCTTTATTGTTAAAGGATTATCTGGCAACCGTATAAAAGTTGAAGAAAGCTTTGATCTCTCCTCTGATCATTCTCCAATCATTATGACGATAAGCGAAGCTCTGGTTGAAAAAGTAGGACCGGCCAGATTAACCAGCGCGAAAACTAATTGGGGTGGCTTCAAAAAAGATATTGAAGCAAATATTGAGCTGAGCGTATCACTTAAAACGCCATATGAACTTGAAGTTGAAGTTGATCGCTTCGTCGAAATCCTACAGAATGCCGCGTAGAAGAATACTCCCAAACCTAAGAAAACGCCGGCCAGTTACATTCAAACTTATCCGCAGGAAATAAGAGAGATGATTAAGGAGAAGAGAAAAGCACGCAAAAAATGGCAACAAACTCGGGCTCCGCAACATAAAGCACATCTTAACTGTTTGTGCAACTTACTAAAAAGATCTATTAAAGACCTTAAAAATAATGACATGCAAACTTACCTAGAAAGCTTAACGGCAGAAATAGATTCTAATTACTCGCTTTGGAAGGCTATAAAAGGTATTAAAAAACCTCAAATTCAAGCCGCCCCAATTAGGAAAAATCAAAACGAATGGGCCAGGCATGATAAAGAGAAAGCGCAAGCTTTTGCCACCCACCTGGAAGAAACTTTCAAACCATTGGGTGGACAAGCTCTTATTCAAAATATAAATACGTCATATATAGCCAATAGCGTAATAAGAAATGCAACGCTTACCGAAATTAAGGAAGAAATAAAGAAACTTAAACCAAATAAGGCTCCTGGATATGACCTAATTACGGGAGAGGTTCTTAAAACACTACCAAGAAAAGCTCCAATTAAGCTTCTGTTCATTATAAACGCCGCGCTTAGACTACAATATGTTCCCAGTCAATGGAAAGTCGCCGAAGTCATAGTGGTCCTTAAGCCCGGAAAACCTCCGAATGAAAAAACGTCTTATAGACCGATTTCGCTTCTTCCAATTATATCCAAAGTGTTCGCGAGAATATTGATTAGGCGAATACAGCCGGTTATAGAAGAAGGGCATCTCATTCCGGATCATCAATTCGGATTCAGAAGTAAGCATTCTACAGTTGAACAAGTACATCGAATAACACATGTAATCGAAAAGTAACTTGAAGAAAAAAAGATTTGTTCAAGCGTATTCCTTGACGTCTCTCAAGCCTTTGACAAGGTCTGGCACGAAGGCTTAAAGTTTAAATTACGACAAGTTCTGCCAGAGCACCTATATAATATTTTGAAGAACTACCTTACGAATAGACTATTCCGCGTCAAATGTGGAAACGAATATTCGGATTTTAAGGAAATAATGGCTGGGGTGCCGCAAGGAAGCGTTCTTGGTCCGGTCTTATATCTATTATACACTCGTGATATACCGCAAGTAGAAGGCACTGAGCTAGCTACATTTGCCGACGACACTGCTATCTTGGCAGTAGGCAAAACGGTCGAAGATACTACAGAAAAACTGCAAGAAGCTTTGGATAGAGTAAATGAATGGACAAAGGTTTGGCGAATCGCACTCAACGAGACCAAATCTGTTCATGTAAATTTTACTTATAAGACAGTAAATAATCTGCCGATCTTTTCAAACTCGGTTCAAATTCCGATTGCAAACGAGGCTAAGTATCTTGGAATGACACTTGATACAAAGCTGAAATGGAAAACGCACGTTAAGAAAAAACGCAAAGAACTAGATAACAAATATCGCGAAATGTATTGGTTACTTGGAAAATATTCCAAGCTTAATATAGAGAACAAACTGCTTTTATATAAGCAAGTGCTAAAGCCTGTATGGACATATGGTATACAACTCTGGGGTTGTACCAAAGTAAGTAATATTAAAATTTTACAAACTTTTGAAAACAAAGTGCTAAGAGGTATTGTAAATGCGCCATGGTATATCAGAAATAGCGATATCCACAGAGATCTTGGCATTAAATCAGTCGAAGACGAAATCAAAAACTACGCGAGAAAACATAAAAGTCGACTAGAAAGTCACGTTAATATAACAGTCCTCCAAGTTTTGGATGAAAGAAACTTACTACGCCGTCTACAAAGAACAAAACCTTTAGACTTAGCGCGATAAGTAACCACGTCTAAACTGCGGAGCTAGCAGGAACTTCTAATGGGAAGGTACCTGCAAAACGTCCTTATTTCGTGAAACGAAAACTACTTGATAAGTCGAATACTTAGTTGTAGTAAAAAAAATATAAACAAGTTTGCTTTGAAGGGAGGTTTTTTAGTGGGTAAGAATCCCACACTACTATGAGCACGCGCTGTCGATCTTCATAGTGTCTTGTTGACGTTTGTGCAACGAACTACCAGCCTCTGTATTTCCAAATCATTATAACCTTCAAACATTTAAAGAGAACGCAAACCGGCATGTCCTTCGTTCCGCTACCCCTTTTGCTATCCGCTCGTGCCCTGAGTATCAGTATAAGGCTATTAATAGTCCCTTCGGCGCGCGCGCATTATAAGAAAAAAGGTAGCTTTAAGTCAAAAGAAAATCGTTTTTATTGAAAAACATGATTGCTTATTTCCAGGCGAAATTATAAGTGCAACAAGCTACATTTTGTATGGGGACTTTAAAGGCTTATATCTTCCAAACTTGACAAGTCTGACTTTAAATATGTACATTGTACATATGTATATCAAAATTCTCAGAAAAATACCTTCTATCACATATTAAAAATTCATCAAATTCGAGGGTGGATTAAATTTTCTAAATAATTACCACTCGCGTTTTTTCCAACTTGCTTGTAGCCAAACGTTACAATAAGTGGTAAGTGGTCAGAAAAAAGGATTTGCCCCACTTACAAGTCTGTTATGAAGAAGTTCCTGTCGCCCCTTACCAAACTGTAGTTATTGACTGATGTGCCTTGGCATCCTTGGCATTCACGAACGTAAATTCACGTATTTTGTAGTATAATAAATATATATGATATATGAAATATGATTTTGCACAATAAATACAAATACAAAAAAATAAAAATAAAACATTTATCAGACTACCTGCAAACACGTCATTGAGACTGTTGCCAAAAGAACCAGATCCTGTAGCAGTGGTGTGGGTGGTCATTTGAACTACATAATTTTTCATATTTGACCTTATAATGTCTACTTTTCCATTAAATATAAATTATTTAATGTCAATGCAAAACGTGTTGTTTTATCTTAAAATTAAATCCGGCATTCAGTTTGAGACACCTTCTCCTTTATAGGGTCCGTCTTCACTATTTCTTTATGTTACGATCTATGTATAAAATAAAATGATCACTTTGTTGTATTCAGGAAGTTTGGTAGGCGTAATGGTAATGTGCATCATTCACAAAAACCTTATGTCGTTCGTCATTCTGTCAAATTATACGTGGACGAGGAAATACAAACACACTCCTCCAACCGGTTTTTCAAAGATAACCTATTTAAATAACAAAAAGCCATGGTTTGTTCCAATTCATAAACTTGTGTATGCAGGCATCATAAAACCTTCGTTGCAATTTTATTTTCGCCGTATCAAAACAATAACCCACAGCGAAATCATCAAACCGGCTTAACTAAACCGCTTTCCCCCAATGCAGATAACAAATTGAATTTTTTTTTCTATTTTTATTCCGCTTCAAGTTGAAATTACCATTATTAATGGCAAACATAACCACCATCGCGTCATATGAATGAAAAACTAAAATTAAAAATCGTGCATCCGAGTTTTCAACAGCTCTTCGCCTCTTCTAATTGCCAACCAGTCAATTCCCAAGAAACCAAAAATTATTAAAACTAAAAATATATCTAAACTTCAACCCCACGGCATAACACTTCTTTCATGTGTACGAGTACATATATATTTTTATTTATTTATTTTTTTTTTTCTTAAAACATATTCATGTTTATTTATTTTTTTCCATTTTATCTTTCAGAACTGGTGAGCTGGTGAATCATCACGACCGGCGTCCCCTTGTTGCTGGTGTATCTCGAGCAATAAATTAACAAAAAAAAAAAAACACAAAATATACTCAACCTCTAGCAAAATGATGAAGCCGACGAGAAAAATGCCCTGGAGCAAGTTTCCAGCCGCAGTTGTATTCAGGTAATCAAGTCGATTTGACGTGTTGGTTATTCTTACCCGATTATATAAGAAAATACAAGCGAAGTACTAGTAGTTACTAGTTCGAGAACATACAGTAAAGTGTTGCTAATCTTTGTGCGTTTGTGACAAATTATTTATCATAATCTCGGCCTTTTCATTGGAAAATCCTAAAAATATACGAGTAACCTAATCAAAGAATTTTACAACTCACGACAGGTAACATACCGCGTGTTCACTGTTTTTTAATTATTCATTATCTAGCTGACTGTTTGGGAAACACACATAAACCCTACCGAGTAGGAGTGCGATATAAATATTTACATTTGATACCGAGCAGCGGAGTGTTTGTTTTTACATTTCTGACTCAAGTTCTTATTTTCGGAGCTTCTAGGTTTTTATTCACTTCCTCTGCTGGTTAATTGGCGTTAATTAATTAATCATTCAAATTAGACTGTTAAGCCTTTTGTAGTGCCACCTAAGTTCATATAACCAGCGGGGACGGTATCATTTAGAGGACGTTCCTTATTTAGATTGGTGTTTTGGATATCTGTTTCGACAACTAAATTCAATTGTAAACTTCTTCAGATATGCACTTCGAGCGTCAATACTTTCTTTCAAATCTTTTTGTTTGTGGCATGAAGATATGTACATTATACGTATGTATTTTAATGATGGCCAATATATTGATCTAGCATTTTTTTTTAATTAAAAACAAATCCAAATCTTTTGTCAGAAATGAAGTGAAGTGGCCGTTTGTATTGTTTTGGGTCCATTTCATGTGTTCCCAAGCATTCCTTTATCCCAAAAATATTGGAAAATGGATTTTCAGCAGCATTCGAATGCCCATTTTATGGTAATTATTCAAAATACCCGCGATACTTTGCCTGTAGTTGTCACTTCTAACAGAGACCTGTACTCATCGCATTGCTCGATTATAATCCGTAAGGTGTTTATGTGGTTGATGCAGGAAAAACAGGCGCGAAAGCCTGCCTGTTCGATGTCGAGAGTTGAATCTAAGTGATCTTCGATTCATTCCAGAATTATTCTAGCTGTTATTTTGGCTACGGCTGGAAGAACGCATATACCTCTACAGTTTCCGCATTCTATCAAGTTTCCCTTTTTCTGAAGCTTAATGAGCATCCCCCTTTCCACTCCTGTGAAAATTGTTCACTATCACAAGCTCTCCGTATTAGCGGAAGCAATAAATCTGCCGATGTATTTGGCGCCGGCTGCTTGAAATAGTTCGGCAAAGATGCCATCAATACCCACCGCCTTGTCCTTCTTGAAGGAGTTGATTGCTGATATTATCTTGGTTTTAGTGGGAGGTGCGGTGCGAATTCGGAAATTGTTTGCTTCGGAGTGCTCATTCAAATTCGAGATTATACCGCCATCGTCTAAGTAATTTAGCACTGTAGCAAAATGTTCTCTCTATCTAATGAGGTGCTCCTCATCTGAAATCAAATGGTTATCGTCTAGACTCTTCACTGGGTGTTTTTCGGAGTTCCGACCACCGATAAGCTTCTTAGTAATGCTGTAAACAATCCTACTGTCGCACCTACTTGCTGCTTTTTCAGCCCTTGAAAGTTGATATGCTGACGTTTGTCACGTCTCACACTACTCTGCACTTCCTTCTTCCTCGCACGATATTGGGCTTTTAGCTCGGTTCTCTCTACTGCTGAGGCCGCTACAATCTGAGCCTTAATTGCTGAACGCCCATCGATCCGCCTCCAGGTGTCTGCAGATAGCCGTGTGCGGTGATATTTCTGCCTTTTACCGACATAGGTGCGTGTCCCAGGTAGATAGGTAGGTAGGTAGGAGTGGTTGTGACAGCAAACCATGCCGACACTTAATTAGGGCAGAAGCGCCGTTTTATTACCACAACTCAAGTCACCTAACGGATGTTAACTACTAGGGGAAAGAAGAAGAAAAATGGGGGTAAGGATTATTCAAATCCAGCCCGTTGCATTGAGGAAGCTGATAATACCCCAAATGCTAATCACCGCTAGCTTTATAAGGTTGTCGAAAAAGAGTTTAGCTAAGGTGCGCTGTCTGGCCTTGCCTAAAGCCGGACACTTGCAGAGGAAGTGCAAGATTGTTTCTATTTCATCAGCAGTATTGCAGCTACGACAGTGTGCATTAAATGCAATGCCTATTCTAGCCGCATGAACCCCGATGGACCAGTGGCCAGTACTAACTGCCAGAGTTCTTGCGATATCTGTACGGTTTCTGTTTATTAGACCTTTCGTTCTTTTCAGGGAGAATTTGGGCCACATCTGCCTGGAGATGACACAGTTCCGCACCCCCTGCCATCTGCTATCCGCCTAAGCAGATAGTGCGCGAAGATGCCTCCTTTAAGGACCCCCAACGGGACGTTCACCTCCTTTGCTAGGAAAGCATCAAGGGCAGATCCTTGCCACGCGAGTTCATCAGCCCGCTCATTCCCCTTAATGTTGCTGTGACCTGGAACCCAAAGGAGACAGATCCTTAGTCGGTGACTAAGCGAGGCGAGTTCTTTTTTGCACTGTTCTACTAGCTTTGAGGATGTAGTGGCAGATACTATAGCCTTGATAGCCGCCTGGCTGTCAATGATGATGGCAGTGGTATTTAGGGGTGTAGAGGTTTGCTTGAGTATGCGGCAGGTCTCACGTACAGCAAAACCTTGCGCCTGGAAGACACTGCTCGAATCAGGAAGCCGGTACGACCTGGAAATATTGAGGGAATCAGAGAATATCCCCGCCCCTACCCCGCAGTCCATTTTTGAACCGTGTGTGAACATTTTTGATTCGAACTCATTGATCAGTACGCCAGTTTCTCATTCCGTCCTGGTTGGGACTCTGCGCGTGACGTCATTTCTAAAGTTCACTGTGGGAGTTATATAGTCGGTCAGATTAGCTACCAGATCCTGCGGTAGCAAACTCAGGATACTGATGTGACCATACAGATTGGTGCACCAGCAACCCGTTTCCCTTAGCTTGACCGCACTACAAGATGATAGCTGCTTAATATGAAGATCGAGTGGTAAAAGGTGCAGAATAACGTTCGAGGCATCGGTTGGGCATGTCCTCATGGCACCCGTTGCGTCTTTCCTATGGATCGCTAGTCTTTGTACCCTGTTGATAAGTTTGATGTTATAAGCTTTCCTTAGCGCAGGCCACCAGACTAGCGATCCATAGGAACGAATGGGGTGCACCACGGTAGTGTACATCCATAAGACCATCTTTGGGCGAAGTCACCACTTCTTGCCAAAGGTCTTGCTGCAGGCATAGAAAGCCACACAGGCCTTCTTTACCCGTTGCTCAATATTAAGCTTCCAGCTTAGCTTTGGATCAAGTACCACACCTAGGTACTTGGCACTGGAGGATAGGGAGAGTAGATGATTATTTTAGGTGCGTGCCCCAATCACAAAAGCATTTTTCACAGCATTTCAGTGGTCATCATTGCTTTCATGCATTGTGCTTCCGCTTCTAAGGCAAGGTGGTCGAACTGTTGGCGGCCTTGGGGATCCTTGAGCCTGTCGATATTAAACCTGGTGATATTAAGTAAGTTTGAGCGGTTGCTGTTAACGGATGCAGTACGAAGGCGTATATGAGCTATCATAAGATGGAGATCTCGTTCTTGTCCGATGTCAGCTCCACGTCAGTTTCGGACGTCCAGGAAATAATTTGTAAAGCGGCGGCTGATCGCAATGTGGTCGATTTGGTTGATCGCAGGTTCAATGTTCGAATCCCAGAAAATATCAAACGTTTTTTTCACGGTCCGATCTCTCGCAAACGTCTGACAAACATCCGATAGTATTGTGCCATGAGAAGCTTCTTAAAAAACAAAAATTGCCAAAACTTTAGGTCCCTTTCATACGTGCGAAAAATATAACACATACAACCCGAGTGGTTGCGGAAAGCTAGGCCCTAGCCCCTTCATGAACTGATTGCGTCAAATATGCAAGATTTTGATGATTGAAAAGCGCGGTTGAAGCATGACCTCTGCTATTAAGTTCCAATTTACTTTGTGAGATTATGTTACTCGGTGCTAACACTAGCTTAAGCGCATGTCGAATATCGTGGGGATTACGAGAGTACATACAAGGATTCTTCAATCCTGTCTGCACAGTTTGGACAGTAAGGTGCGCTATCGAGTTCGAAGTTTATATATAAAAAAGCATTTGGATTAAATAAAATGAACCTGTATACTTACTTACTACTTACTTAGATGCCGCTACCAACACACCTCTCCAGCTAACGCGGTTACAAGCCAGCTGCTTCCAGTTGCGCACGCCAAGTTGGTTGAGGTCCCCCTCCACTTGTTTGCGCCACCTACCGCGAAGTCGTCCTCTACTGCGTCGTCCATCCGGGGTGGATTCGCAGACTTTCTTAGTGGGAACGTTGGGCTCAATCCGCTCAAAATGACCCAGCCATCTTAGTCGTTGTACGTGAACTCTTCTGGCTAAGTCGATGTCCTTGTACAGGCCGTATAGTTCGGCATTGTACCTTCTCCTCCACTCACCGTCTTTGCAGATGGGACCAAAGATCGCTCGAAGAACTTTTCTCTCGAAATAACCAAGAGCATCCTCATCCGGTTTTGTCAAAGCCCATGCCTCTGCGCCATACAGCAGGACTGGGATGATTAGAGTCTTATAAAGAGTTACCTTAGTAGTTCGAGATAGGGCTTTGCTATCCAATTGTCCTCTTAGCCCATAGAAACAACGATTGGCAAGAGTAATTCTTCGTGTGGTCTCCCTACTGATATCATTTGCAGAGTTCACCATAGAGCCTAGGTAGACAAAATCCTTTCCTTCCTCAAAATTATATCTGTCTATTGTGGCATTCTGTCCAAGACGCCGATGTTGGGTGTCCATTTTTGTAGATAGCATATATATTGTTTTGCTTTCATTGACCGCTAGACCCATCTTTGCTGCCTCGATCTCAATACTCGTAAATGCCCCATTGACGGCCCGCTGAGTTCTTCCGATTATGTGAATGTCATCGGCATCAGCGAATAGTTGTACAGACTTGTAAAAGATTGTACCTCCGGTGTTGGCTTATGAGTTTCGTATAATTCTCTCAAGTACTATGCTAAAGAGATCGCAGGATAGTGCGTTATCTTGTCTAAGACCTTTCCTGACATCGAATGTTTCGGTGATGTTCTTACCGACTTTGATGGAGCAGCGAGAGTTCTCCATCGTCATTCTACAAAAACGGACGAGCTTGGCAGGGATGCCAAGACTAGACATGGCTCTGTATACCTCGTCTCTATACACGCTATCATAGGCAACTTTGAAATCGATGAAGAGGTGGTGCGTGTCGATTTTATATTCATGGGTTTTTCCAAGATCTGCCGTAGTGTGAATATTTGGCCAGTTGTGGACTTTCCCGGCCTGAAACCGCACTGATAAGGACCTATCAGGTTGTTGGCGATCGGTTTTAGGCGTTCACATAATACAGCAGACAAGATCTTATATGCGATGTTGAGGAGACTTATACCTCTGTAACTGGCGCAGTTTAGAGGGTCTCCTTTCTTCAGGATCGGGCAAACGATGCTGTTGTTCCATTCATCGGACATACTTTCGTCCGACCAGATTTTACAGATGAGCTGGTGCATGCTCCTTACCAACTCATCTCCTTCTGCCTTGAAAAGTTCAGCGGCAAGGCCGTCGGCTCCAGGAGCTTTAAAATGAACCTGTATATGATGTCTCGTTTATTCACCCGTAGACATCTTGGCTTTCATCTGCCTGTTTTGCACGTCTGCTATCTTATAAATCTTTTTCTACCCTAACTGCAAGAACATCTTTTTCCCCTCTGGAGAGTATGTCGTAGGTTAAGGCTTATGAATGTTAGCTAACATTGTATGTAGGTGCAATTAGAATAATAAAGTCGCTTGCAAAGCCAATAATCTCTGGCATAACCGGAATGTGCAGCCCCAGCACCCAACAATAAAATATGTTCCACAACAGGGGGCCCAGAGACTTTTATTGCATACAAAGTGAATAAAGTTTAATATCCCTAGTCTATTTAATGCACTTAATTTTTGTTTTCAGTCATTTCAAGAATAAAGTGCGGCAATTTTATTGAACTCATCCGTCCGAGTTTCTGTCTGTCACCACCTTCTAGCTCATAAACTATAGATGTTTGCTGCATGATTTTTACACAGATTATGTAAGATATCGTTAAAAAGATATTTTTGACCTGAATTTCAAAATATCCGTTTTTGAATAGAAAATTTGTAATATGAATGCGATCACAGTCGAGGAATGTTTGGAAAATAAAATGCATGAGAGGGTCACACGTACATGTAACTTATTGCATTTCCTTGTAATTGTTTTGTATTTTTAATTTAGACGAAATTTGTAAAACACTATTTTTTTGTTAAAAACAAGTATTTTGAAAGGGCTCGCAAACTTGGTATGGCAACTATTGCCCAGGTACTGATTTGGAACAAAGCCTGCTGATAGATAGGTTGGAAATAGTAAATCTTCTACACTTACTTACTTACTTAGCTGGCGCTACAGTTCGGAGTGAACATGGGCCTCAATAAACAAGCCTCTCTATTTAGCTCGGTCTTTAGCTAAATGCCTCCAGTTGCGCACTCCAAGTTGGTCGAGGTCCCCTTGAACTTGTGCGCGCCACCTACGGCGATGATTCCCACTACTGCGTCGTCCCTCGGGGTTAGATTCGAAGACTCTGCAGGCGAGAGCGTTGGTGTCCATTCGCTCTACATGTCCTAGCCATCTCAGAGGTCCAATACGCAGTTTTTTGACTAAGTCGATGTCACTGTACAGCTCGTATAGTTCGTGATTGAATCTTCTCCTTTAAACCCGTCCACGCAAAACGGGACCGAACATTTTACGAAGAATTTTTCTCTCGGAGCGACCAAGGATATCTTCATCCTCTTTTAATAAAGTCCATGTTTCAGTGCCGTAAAGCAGTACTGGGATGATCAGGGTCTTATACAGAGTCTCCTTAGTTGTTCGAGATAGGGCTTCACTATTAAATTGCGTTATAAGCCCAAAAAAAAAAAACAGCGATTGGCAAGTGGTATTCTTCGCTTGATTTCTGCGCTGATCTTGTTTGTAGAATTTATAGCAGAGCCAAGGTAGAAAAGTCCCTTACTACCTCGAAGTTATAGCTGCCCATTGTGACGTTCTGTCCAATTCGTCGGTGTTGGCTGTCTCTTCTTATTGACAGCATATACTTGGTTTTGCCCTCGTTTATCGCTTAACCTATTTTGGCCGCTTCCGCCTCAATGCTTGCAAACGCACCGGTGACAGCCCGCTGAGTTCTTCCGATAATGTCTATATCGTCGGCGTATGCAAGCAGTTGTACAGACTTGTAACAGATTGTGCCTCCGGTGTTGTCTTGTGAGTTTCGCAGAATCCGTTCAAGTACAATATTAAAGAAGTCATACGACAGCGTGTCACCTTGCCTAAAACTTTCTTGACATCAAGGTCTCGGTGAGGTCATTACCGACGTTGATGGAGCAGCGAGCGTTCTCCATCGTTATCCTGCACAGACGAGCAAGTTTGGCAGGGATGTCAAAACTAGACATGGCTCTATAAAGCTCCTTTCTCTTCTCCCAGCACATCAGTCGCGGCTTTTCTGATGGCCTGTTGGCAGCGTTGCCTCTTCGGCACTTGATGCTGGCGGCATAGGGGTGATTGAGAGACTTCGGGATACGCCTTCAGTGAAGAGTCTGGTGGTCTGCTGCGATCGTAGCTTTTCGACGTTAAATTTTCTCACAGTGATTTTTCTTTGTTGCTCAGTTTGGGATATCCGCATTCGTACCTTGGCTACAACAAGGTAGTGATCCGAGTCTGTGTTGGTCGCTCGGAGGGTCCGGATATCCAGAATACTTGAGGCATGCCTTGCGTCGATCGCAATGTGATCAACTTGATCCGCCATGTCTGCTTATGAATATCGAGATAAGGAAACCATGTGCTTGCTATGGTGACATTTCGCTCTACAGCGAAATCAAATAACCTTAGTCCGTTATCAGACGCGGTGTCGTGTAGGCTATGCTTACCGACTGCCCTATCAAAGACGTCCTCCTTTCTTATCTTGGCGTTAAAATCGCCCAGTACGAATTTAACGTCATATTTAGGACATTGCTCGAATGTTTTGTCGAGGAGCTTTTGGAAACAATCTTTGGTGGTAGGGTCCTTTTCTTCCGTGGGCGCATGAACACATATTATGCTTATGTTAGTGAATTTAGCCTTGATCCGGATAGTCATAATACGCTCGCTCACGTGTCGGAAGCTTGTATTAGCTTCTCGGAAGATACTCGAAGTTAAGCGTATACAACAAACTGCTTCTGTATAAGCAAGTCCTAAAACCGTCTTAGACATATGGTATACAACTTTGGGGCTGCACCAAACCAAGCAATATGGCTCTACTGCAAGCATTTCAAAACAAAATACTAAGCTCCTTGGTATATAAGGAATAGTGATATTCACAGAGATCTAGTAATTGCTACCGTGAGGAACGAAGTAACAAACTTTGTTCGCAAACTTCGTACCCGTCTTCATGTTCACTGCAATAATGAAATAATCCATACTATGGACGTGACAAACCTTGAGCGCCGACTACAAAGAACAAGACCTTTCGACCTAGCGCCGTAAGGAAAAGCCTGATGGCATTGTCAGATATATGAATCGGGCATAACCAATGGTACGGACCATTGGTATCTTTTGAAGATTCCTGCACCTCCAGGCGCAACCAAAAATAAAAAAAAACTTGTCGGAAGCTTAATACTTCTTGCCTAAGTCTGCCGCGTATAACAAATCCGCATCCGAATAAGCGCTGCCTGTTTCCTCTGTAGCAATCACCGTATTAGATGTCACAGTTTTTCATCTTCTTTTTGCCCGGCCCATCCCATCGCACTTCCTGGATGGCGGTAATATCTGCTTTATAGCAGTCTAGGGCCTCTGCTAGTTGTTCGTCTGCACGTGGTCTATAAGGGGACAGAACATTCCACGTACAGATCCGAAGGTAGTTGTCCTTATTTCGTTTGCTGTGGTCGTCATCAGTTGAGTCATCCTTATCCTAGGCTTTTGGATGTTTCGGAACAATTGGTGTTTACGTGGTAGGGAAGTTACCCGGACGGCACAACCCCCAACCTGGAGGGCCAGTTTCTTTATTTATTTCCCTAGGACGAGGGGCCGGGTACACCGGTGCCAGTGATCCACTACGGGAATATGAGCGCTGCCGTTGGCCCATTAAGGGCTCCTCCACCACCATCTCTATTCCAAGGTACTGACCAAGATTGGAAATTCCTTACCGACCTGTGATCCGAATACGTCGAAGCAGCTCGCGCAAGTTATTCACTAAGTTCAAACCTAACTGGAACTATAGACGCCACCGTTGACTCCGTCTAGGGAATTCGTCCGCTGCCGCCTGGAACAGAAAGAAGTGTTCTAGTGAGAAAGCACTCTTCCCCCCTTCTCTCATCTGCTGCCGCCAAGAATCCTCCAAACGGGGTTGGTTACCCATTTCTTGGATTAAGGTACTAGGCACCCGGCTGTCACCGCGTGTAGGTTGAGAGTAGGAGTTGGTAGGCCTCAGAGAGGCTTAGAGGTTATCTGGCTCATCTTCTCGTTTTCTAACCAGTGATAGCCCAATGTCCCTCTTCTCCTACTAACTTGTGCATAAGTAGTATACTATACATATGTGCCGCTGTCTTCCACGCACGGACTGCTCGTCGCTCCATGCTAGACCATTTCGTTTTGCAGAGTCATCCGGCATTTTTATCGCCATTTGAATTTATCTACATTTGTCCACAGTTGATACAGTTGACTGTTTATGTTGTTAAGTAGTTTCTGGACCCCCTACCATTTCTCTGCCTATTGCAGCAAATGCTTCGGGACTAAATAACTCCGAGGCTGACCCCTTCTTCGTTAGTTTGTCCGCCTTTTCATTTTCTTCGATTCCGACGTGTCCTTCGACCCAGGCCGTTAACAATTCGTTTTGAATTGTACATTTGTTGAGTATCTATACACATTCCATTGTTTTGGATTTTAGAAATAGCTCTACACTATGCTCATAGGGTACTCCGGTACTCGTTTGATGCTAGGAGTCGCTATTATATGCTATTAGTTTGCAATGTTAAAGGCATTCATCCAGGGTTATTACAGCACAGAACTGCTTACTTACTTTACTTATGTCCTGTATCCCCTTGTGGGTCCTAGGGCCTCTACTACGCCTACGCGCCATCGTGTACGGTTTCTGGCAATGTGTCTGAGTTCTCCCCAACTTTTCCCTAACTGCCGTGCCTCCTTCTCGACTGTTCTGCGCCATGTTTTCCTCGGACCGCCAGGTCTTCTGCCATCCTGAGTTAAAGGGTTCCATTGCATAGCATGGTTCGCTATGGAACAGAACTGCTTGCCCCTGATTAATGCTCTTCAATATTTGAGTCGGTTTTTGTGGTGAGTGAGTGGAATTCCGATCATGAATAAAAACCGTACGAGAAATGGATTGTTTATCCAGGTGCTTGCACTGATGACTAGCGTGTAGTAACCCAACACCTATTGTGAATAAGTGATAGTTTGTATGGTAAACATTTCCGCCTTCCGAAACTGCGTCACTCTGCTGTCATCAACAGCTCTGATACTATATTACTTTTTCATGAAGTTCTAGTTCATGGGAATTTCGTGCGTTTGCTCACATGAGGTATGATCTCATCGCGTGATACGACTTTGGGATGGGACCAAAAATCGATACCCAAGCATGTGCTATGACAAAAATTCACTTTCAGTTCTGCTCCGATACTGTCGCCCGACCATTTATCTCCGCAACCAAAATAGACAATTTTATCCCAAAAAAAAAAAAAAAAAACATTATTCCACACCGTAGTGTAAATCAATTTGTTTTGTTTTCTTCCTAGTGCCCTTGCTGGTGTATTACTAGCAACAGTTTGCTCCGCTGGTACTATACCAAATCGTCCCGGAGGTGCAGTGCAAACGGGTAGCATACTTCCAACAGGAGATAAACCCACATCTGGACGAAGAGTTATGCATCCAGCATTCGCGAATGCGGGCAAAACACCCGGCCTGGAAGTTTGGAGAGTCGAGGTGAGTTATTTTCATTTCTAGTATGAGTGCAGATATAAATTTCAGTTTACTACCTTGCTGTATGTGCAAGTGTGTATCTGTGGCGTGGGAGGGTAAATTGCTTTGTATCTTTTGTTGACACCGGCTTTTTAAGTTTATAAATATAGCTTTTAAGAAATGGGCGACATCTGTTAGCAAGATGAGTGGGAGACATTTATGTTTATAGTGATTCAAAGTGAATTCTTTTTTTTTTATCATTTTTTAATGAATAAATCTTTTTTCTATGGAATTTGTTTACGTGCAATGAATTAATGGGAAATAGAGGTAATTATGTGCGACAGAGTAATTTAGATTAAAAGGAGCAGCAGAACTGATTTTCTTTCGGATGAAATGATTTATCTGTTTCTTTAGTTTACATAGATTCGCTTGATTAGGTTCACCTCTATTTGAATTTGTAATGCATAATTTGCTTTTAAACTGATCTAATGATTAAATTCGATTATAACTTCATGGTTGGGTGGTTGTTGACAATGGAGTCTCAGACAGGGGGGATGGTGTATGGTACATGGGCGACCTTTCAACAATGCACTTAAAGTATTAGTCATAGTGCATTTGATTGATTTATTTTCAACACAGGTAACACGGGTGTATGTATGTATATAAGTATATGTAGAATGCTTCAGATTAATTGTGATGATTCTTAGTTTAATTTCGAAAAATAATTGTATGATACTCTTTGAGATACAATGCTATAGTTTGAAAGCCAAATTGAATGCCGGATCTAGCTTTAAAGCAAATTGTCTGCCTTTAAGTCAAATAATTATTACTGAATGTTAAAGTACACATTATGCGGCTAAATTTGAAAAATGATATCGTTCAAATGACCACTCATACTACTGTTAGATTTAAGATATCCCCACAAAAAGAAGTCTTATTTACTTGCTTAAGTAAAGCTCACTTCAAGTTGCTTGTGGTCCCCTTAAACTTGTGCGCGCTACCTGTGGCGAGGATGCACTCTACTGCCTCGGCCCTGGGTTAGATATTTAGACTTTGTGGGCCGGAGCGTTGGTGTCCATTCACTCTACATGTCCTATCCATTTCAAACGTCCAATAGACAGTTTTTTTTTTATCAGGTTGATGTCGCTGTATAGCTCGTACAGTTCATCATTGAATCTTCTTCTTCGACCCCATCAATGCACCAATCTTACGAGGACTCTTTCTCTCGAAGCGACCAGGGATATCTTCATCCGCTTTCAATAAAGTCCATGTTTCAGTGCCGTGAAGCCAGAGTGGGATGATCAGGGTCTTATATAGAGTCTCCTTAGTTGTTCGAGATAGGGCTTTACTGCTGAATTACCTTATTAACCCAAAAAAAAAACAGCGATTGACATGACTCTTGATTTCTGCGCTGATGTCGTTTTCAGAACATATAGTAGAGCCGAGGAATAAAGTCCCTTACTACCTCAAAGTTGTTGCTGTCCACTGTGGCGTTCTGTCCAATTCGTCGGTTTTGATTGTCCCATTTTGTTAACAGAATATACTTGGTTTTGCACTCGTTTATCGCTAATCCCATTTTAGACGCTTCTGCTTCAATGCTTGCTAACGCACCGGCGACAGTCCACTGAGTTCCAATAATGTCAACATCGTCGGCGTATGCAAGCAGTTGTATAGACTTTTGATAGACTGTGCTTCCGGTTTTGGCTTGTGAGTTTCGCATAATCCGTTCAAGTACAATATTAAACAAGTCGCATGACAGCGCGTCACCTTGTCTAAAATCTTTTTTGACAAAGGTCGCGGTGATGTCATTATCGACCTTGATGGATCAGCGAGCGTTCTCTATCGTCATCTTGCACTGAAAGACAAGTCAAAAACTAGAGATGGCTCTATATAGCTCCTCTCTATACAGGGTGGGCCAACTACAAGTTTCTTTTTAAAAATACAATAAAATGAACAAACTGAAATTGTTCCCATGTATTATGGCTTTATTAGTAAGAACAAACATTCCCATTAATTATGGAATACAACGTCGTTCAAATGGCTGCCTCGGCTGGCCTCGCAGTAGCGCATTCTATCACTCCAATTTTCCAAGACCTTGTTGATGGTTTCGGACTGTAGCTCACGGAATGCTTGGATGATATTGGCCTTAAGTGCTTGAATCGTTTCCGGATTATTGGCATAACATCGGTCCTTCACAGTTCCCCACAAAAAAAAGTCCAAAGGGGTCAAATGGCAGTTCCGAGGCGGCCAATTGACATCGCCAAGACGGCTGATAACACGATTTGGGAATTTGGTGCGCAAAAGACTGATTGTGGCATGGGCTGTGTGGCATGGCGCGCCATCCTGCATGACCCAGAGCTCGTCCGAATCCATGTTTTCAATTTCAGTAAAAAAAAAAGTCGTTAACATGGCTCTGTAACGCCCACCGTTGACCGAAACGTTGTTCCCAGCCTCATTTTCGAAGAAAAATGGTCCAATGATGCCACCACTCCACAATCCGCACCAAACTGTCACTCTCTGTGGATGCATTGGATTCTCGACAATAACGTGCGGGTTTTCCGAGCCCCAGATGTGGCAATTTTGTTTGTTAACATAGCCACCGAGATGGAAATGTGCCTCGTCAGAAAAGATGATTTGCGGCCAAAATCGTTGTCCAATTCAAGCTGCTCTAAGGCCCAAACTGCGAAGCGATAACGAAGCAGATGGACCAATTGGACCTTGTAAGCGAATAATCCCAGATCTTTGTGCAGAATTCTCCTCAGGCTAGTGCGTGAAATGTTGAGCTGTTGAGATCGATGACGAGTTGATGTTCGTGAATTGAGTCTCTTACTCTCGGGTACAGCAGCCACATTCTCGTCTGTGCGCACCGTACGACGACGGGGACCATGAGTGTTGTCCACTAGCATACCAGTCTCATGAACTTTTTGCATAAACTTCCGTACAGCAGTACTTCTTTTCAAAAAAACGCACTGTTTGGGCTACACAGCACTCACTTTGGAAATACGTTTTCAATATTTGCCAATGTTGTTCAAGCGTAAAGCGACTCATTTCGTTCCGCCGAGGTATGATACTGACTTTCTGTCAAGATTTCGAGTGGGAAACAGCTGTCAGTGTCAAAATAACCTATGATTTAAAAAGAAATCACTATATGGCCCACCCTTTAGATGCTGTCACAGGCGGCTTTGGAATCGATAAATAAATGACGACTTGGACTTCTTGGGTTTTTCCAGGATCTGCCGAAGTGTGAAGATTTGATCGATGGTGTACTTTCCTGGCGTGAAACCGCACTGATAAGGTCAAATCAGGCTGTTGATAAATGGTTTCAGGTGTTTGCATAATATCAGAGAAATGATCTTGTATGCAATGTTAAGGAGAGTCATGTCTTTATAATTGACACATTTGAGGTGGTCTCCTTTCTTGTGGATTGGGCACACTATGCTGAGATTTTATTTATCAGGCATACACTCGTAAAGATGAGTTGGTGTATGCTCTCTACCAATTCATCACCAGCTGCCTTAAAAAGTTCAGCCGGTAAGCCGTCAGGTCCAGCAGCCTTGTTTGACTTCAGCTTAGATATTGCTATCCTAACTTCGCTTTGATCAAGTGGATGGGAATTTTGACTACCATCGTCTGTGTTGAATGGTTCATTTACAAAAGGAGGTCACAGCGGGTTAAATCTCAAGATCTGGGCGGCCAATTGACCGCCTACTATCTTGAGATTAAACACTGTGGAAACTCCTCTGCCAGTAGTCATTGTTTCTGCGGCTGCCATGCGGCACCATCTTTTTGGAACCACATTTGATGGAGGTTCATACCTTCCAATTAGTGCATGTTTCGATACCTCATACCATCGATTGCAAGAGCATCGCGGGAGTCATTTTCGAAGAAAAAAGGCTCTATAACTCCGCCGAATAAAAAACGGCACCAAACTATAACTTTTTGAGTATGCATCTGTCTCTCATGAATGTCACGAGGATTTACCAAGCTCCAGAACTGACAATTTTGGTTAATTACGAACGCGTCAAGATGAAAAGGACTTCGTCACTAAAGACAATTTATTCGCTAAAGATGACACCCTTAACTTGGCTTTATTAAAGCATACATTTTTTCTGACTTGATAGTCAAAGTCTCTGTCAATAAAAGTTGATTTTTTTCCTATTGTGATAGGAGGTGGGAATCTTTCAAACTCAAAACTGTGGTTGTACCCACTTACAGTATGGGATTTCCACCCATTAAAATCACCTCCCATTCCGAACGTGTTCTCTTCCATTACTATTACTGATATGCTTCTAACTGCATTCCAGATCTCCAGCGATGATATCATATGTTTCACTAAGTCCTATGAGGTCTCGAACCTCGCCCATCGGGATCATTTTCACATCCCCCAGCCTGACTACAAACTGACTGCCCTATTGGGACGATTCATTTCTATCTTTTAAGTTGAGGCTTATGCTATCGAGTTCTGCGCCAGAGAATATACCAGGAAAACCTCTGAAGATCTGCCATTAACATTTTATCGGATACCTAAGCATCACAAAAAGTTTTCAAATCCTTAAATTTTGAGTCTAAGCTGGTTTGGTTGAGTCTTCTGGTCACAAAAGAATCACTGGCAACGAGACTAATGATGGGCTGTCTAGATCTAGTGTCTCATATCATTTCATTGGCTCAGAAGTCATCTGCGGTTTACATATAAGCCGAAGAAAGATATAATAGAATTAAATCACCGGGAACTGCATGAAAATTTGCAAACAAACTTGCCTTAGACATGCTAGCAAATTACTCAATTTCTCAAAAAAAAAAAAAAAAAACAAAAGGAAAACTAGCTAGTCCTATTTCCCTTCTGAGTCTTTCGCAAGCAATGGAAAAATATATGTCTCATATCTTCCTACACTTCGGCGTAGTTGGGGCTGAGAATCGTCTGGCCCAAACCAGTGTCGATAGGCCCGGAATGACCCAGGTTCAGTTGAAATTTGAATCATTTATCAACATCTCTACATTTCTTACCAATCTATACATAAGTCCAGCGTCCGTTTCCTTTCCTAGCGCCTTTGCTGCCACTTCGCTTGATTTTGTTCCTTTGTTCACTTTGTCGCTTTTCGGAAGGAGCTTGCTGTTCCCCCCTTTCTTTTTGCTATGTAAATATGTACACTATTTAGCCAATCGAGGACACCGTATTCATCTCTTCCACCAGACTGAGGGAAGCTTTGCATATAGTACCAGGAGAGACATCTTAAGAGCTTGATGCAAGCTTCTGGAGCATGTTGTTTCTCGTTTTTAGCTTGTCAATGTCTTGGGATAATAATGTTTGAAGGTCAAAGTCCTGTCAATAATAATCCTAAGATATCTCGGCTGGTTATTGTGCTGAAGAGTAACACTGTTGAATTTGACTTCGGGTGGGATACATGCTGGATGTTTTAATTGAAAACGAGCTGACTCAGTCGTAGTTAGATTAGGTGTTAGCTTCCACTTTTTAAAACACCCTTCCAATAGCGAGATCTTTTGTGAGAACGTCTTCAATTAGCTTCATGTTTTGGCTGTGAACGGCTATGGCTAAATCATCAGCATAAGCGAATTTTTTGGGTTGTACTTCCGGCGTGTCATAAATATATATGCTGAGCAAAAGAACTGATCCTTGCGGTAGCCCGTTGTTCAGCTCATTGAGTTCATTCATTCTAAAGGGAGCAGCAGCTAAAAACTTTTTAATAAGATTTGATATCCTCAAGGACGGTACCACGTTCAAAAGCCTAAGAATCATGTCTGTACGCCAGACTGTATCGAAAGCGGTTTTGAGGTTCACAAACGCAACTTCTGTCAGTATGCGCTACACACTCGTAGTATACTGAGCCGGTATACTGAGCTCATTTTCTTTCCACATGATTTGACATTGAGTGCATTGGGCTATATTGGTGCAGAATGGAGCATGGTAGATTGAGTAACTCTTGCCAATAGCAGTCTTTTACTCTACTTAGGCCCCTCAATGTTTGACATTATTCGCAATAACTTTGCAGATGTTTCTCATGATGAGAGCTTTGTATCGATAAATCATTCCTAAGCACTTTATGGTTGCGATGTAATGTCATGACTACTGACTTTTACTGTAGTTGTTTATCTTGCAACATTGCTTGTAACATTGCACCCGTCAGCGGTTCGGCTAAATTCAGACGGATTGATTCTAGCCAATGTCTGACTACTAGTTGCATGTTTGCTTCATTTCGTCTAAGAATTCTGCAACTTCTACGAAGACAATCGCTATATCGTTCACATAACCTATCATTTTCGTTTCTCTGGGTATAATACATTATGTTCCACAAGATCGGACTTAGCACCGACCCCTTAATGACTCTGCCTGTAAGCTGCTATTCCTTTAGTCTATCATCAGTGTCGTTCAGAAGGTTCCCGTTCCCAAAATAATCCGTCACTATGTTGATTATTTATTTAGGTAACTTTCCGAAGCGACTCTAGTACGTGGTCCCAATTCGCATAGCTGAAACCATTTTTCATTCTAATTTTACGACCGCATAGTATTTCTTATGCCTCCCTTCCACCTTTTCCCCCCTACGGCATTTTCTGCTATAGGAGGCATTGTTTTAACGGCGTCCACTGCTGAGTGTGTTTTCCGGAAGCCATATTGATGTTCGGCTTGTCCTCTCAATTTATCGATTGCTCTTCAAGCCGGTTGTAAAGATGCGCTATAATATTTTTCCCATAGTGTGAATCATAGACAATGAGCGATAAAACATCGGCAAACTTTGCTACAGACACCTAAGAGCTTCTAACAGCTGACCATCAGTATCACCTGTTACAAAGTTGAGCCATTTCAGTACATCTGTGCTCGGTGGTTAGATGTTTGCTTTTTGGCCATTGATAAGTCGCAGGAGTTCATCCTTTAAATATTTCCCTAAATATTTGGCCGAATGAATCCTCGTCTAGTGTTTCAGATTTTCAGCCCTTGTTGCGTGTCTCGAGAATGATTCCTTGTGGGAATCGTACAATATTGCCATGTGGTCATTGTGAAAGTAGTGGTCACTGTAGCGCTTACTCGTAGGTATATGTACGCACATGCATACGTATGCAAATCTTTATATATCGTCCAGTGGTCCAGTGGATATAAACAATTTTAGAAGTTTACTAATTGCACCAGATGTGTTTTTATATACACTTTTCCCATGCGTATTAGGTGCCGAATTCCCATCTGTCTTTTCTCTTCGCCACAATTAGTAGGAACAGAAGCGTTCCACTCTTTGATCCGGTTAATTTGTTTTGAATTAACTTGCGGAGTTGCTCGACGTCTAGATAATTAGATGTGAAGATGGATTTATTATGTTTGTGTATTGCGTCAAAAATATACGTGCATGATGTAATAGACTTCTGTTTGAATTGTAAACAAAATTTCCAATGAAAGATGTACTCGTATTCTACTGCTACACTAGGCATGAACTTTTTATTCTTAATTAGTTGCATAGATACTTATTTGTCTAATACTGCGATTAATCCCTTCTCTTGATTTCTGGTGGCTCTATAGCCCAATGTGGGCCTGAGCTTGCATGTAAACGAGCGCCTCATAGCAATTTGCATCAAGGCTAAATTCGCAAACGCCTGCACAGAGGAGAGTGATGATGGTGCCAAAGATGGCTATTACGAACGCAACCAAGACATGGTTCTCTTTTGCTTGAAAAATGCCTAAACAAACAGATCATGCATTTTATCCAGCGTTCCGAGGAAGAAAAACGAAAGGTTCAACCGCTATAAATGTCTACGTTTGTCTCAATCACCACAACAAAACAAGAGGCATACAAAGTGGCGCTATAGAGAAGGACCAGAGCTGGACTGAGCTCTAAGACCAAAGAAGAGGTAGAATCTTGACTTTTCAAAAAGAAAAAAATAAGGAGAATGAGAAGGACTTATTCGAAGAAGTTCGCAGACTTCATTGTAGGAATCATATTCGAAAATGTTACCAAAAAGGAAAGAACGTGCCAAGGCTTTAAAAGCAGAACGGAAACCTCCAAAGACGAACAAGTAGTAGAATCGCAGTTGGTACTTAGGATGTAGAACTAACACTCCTGCAGGCTGTTAAAGGGCGGCGATGATCAATATTTCGCTGTGAGGTAGAATAATATATTTAGCCTGGACATCCTCCCGAGTATGGCGAAGTAAGGATGGCGACATCTAAGTTTAAGTCCAACTAGTATGCAGCAGTAGACTACCTACGATGTCTTGGTAAGGAGCCAAACCAAACTCATCTGTAAATATAGCCGATAAATGGAATCTCTGTATCGTTTGTCCGATCCTTAAAAAAGGTGACCCCCTAGACTGCATCAATAGCCGGACTATCAGCCACCTAAGCATAGCTTATAAGATATTATCTGCTGCTTTGTGTGCGTTTAAAACCATTTTTTGGCAATCTGACTCATATCAGTGCGACTTTGGCCAAGAAAGTACCAGCGGCCAAATATTCACACTACAACAGATGTTGGAGAAGAAGAATTTACCAAACAAATTATCGACTTTAAGGTTATATCAGCGCCTATTGAGACTAACCCAAGTCATGTTTAGGGTTGAGGAGGAAATACGTAGGGTTGAGTAAGAGGTTCCCCAATTTGTTGGCGGAAGTTTTTGGAGCAGATTCTTCCTTGTTTTCAACTTTACCCAAGTGTTCAACAGACGTCTTTTGAACGTTAATTTTCTGTCAAGCGTAATACCCAGATATGTTTGGTATCAGTTGTATGGCAGCGTGGTTTTGTTGAATTCTACTTATTTACTTTTACTCAGTTCTTTACTGGGTCACTTTTGCTAAGTTACTATGAAGGTGGAGGCAAGCTGTCTCGGTTTTATTCAGATTATACCTCCATTTTTTTTAAAGACTCCCCCAACACTTTGAGATCTTCTTGATATACTCGTATTCCGTCTGCGTCTTTCATATTTGTGGTTTGAGTTGTTAGAGCAAGGTCATTGGCGAACTGACATTTTCTGGATCTTGTTTCGGCTATATCCGACGTGTAAGGGTTGAACAAGGGTGGAAATAAAACTGAGCCTCGTGATAAGCCATTATTCCGCTTTTTCATCCTGCTTTCCCCGCCGTCTATATAAACTTGGAATGTTCGGTTTCTAAGCACGTTATTGATGTCGCTAGATATTTTCTTGCAAGGAATCATTTTTAGTAGCTTATAGACAACTCTCGTCCGCCCAAACAGTGTCAAATGCTACAGAGAGGTCCACAAGCACACCTGATGTCTTAATTTTTTATTTTTTTTTTCGCATTTGTCCTCAATGTTTGTAGTAGTGATGGGCGTGTTCGAATGATATAATTGATTATAATCAATTCTTCCAATAACTCGAGATATCTCGAGACATCGTCTAAAATCATACGAATGATTTACTATACATATACGAGTATACTTACATATGTCGAAGCAGCGAGAACCGAGAACGAGCGCAAAGGGTAAACACGAAACAAAAACTGGAATGATCATTCGAGATATGAGTGCTATGAGTACATACTCGTATATGTATACCTATGAGAACACAATCTCCAAGGATCGAGATATGAAATGTGTATCCGAGTAAAATAGTACTCGATTCATTTTAAAGGCGAATGAATCGAGTACTATTTTACTCGCGAATCGTGATATGAGTGGAATCGAGAAGTTTGTTTGGGTATTCAACCAGTTGGTGTGTGTTCTCATATGCATATAGCACTCATAACTCGAATTATTCGATTATACGGATCACTCGAGTACTAATGTCTCGGTTCTTTAAATCATTATTAGATTATGCCCATCATGTTTGTAGTCAGCTTTGCTCTATCCTATTCTAAATATGTCCCTTGATAAGTTTCTAGCTAATGCTTAGGAGCGCTATGGGGCCATAGCTATCAGCTCGGTCAGACTGTTATCCTGGTTTCAAAATGCCTGTTATTTTTGTTCTTTTAAATTCTTTAGGTAACATTCATGCTTGTATTATGTTACTGAAGAATTTTCGAAGTCAAAGCTTGGCGTTTGTTTTTCTTTTAATCCCTGATAAATTGTATCAAATCTACGCGCCTAGCCCATTTGCAAATAGCTGCATTTAGCTCTGTAGCTGAGATTTCTAGCGAAAATTCAGATGAATCTGGCGTTGTTGCCTTCAGCTGCGTAAATGATTTTTTCACCTTCCTTGTGTGCTCAAATCAGGATTAACGTTCTACGTTTCTATGATATGTTTAGCCACAAGTTCAGGTACGATCTTTGGTGTTCTAGGGGTCATTGAATTTGCTCCTCCTAACTTACGCAGTAGTCCCCAAGCCTTCCTACGTGAATAAGAGAATATTTTCCAGCGTTTTCGTCCATTTATCCAATCGAGCACAAACCGTTCTAGTATGCAGCTGACGAAAGTATCCATAGAATATTGGAGTCTAGTTCTTAGGTGAAGTCATTCCAAGAAGGTCTGCGGAAATTCCATCTGGCACGGGGAACTAATTATGCACATATATATTTTTATTGTTTTATTCACAATAAATTAACAATTCACATTTTACACAACGACAAGTAATTAAAAAATTTCTTCCGGATACGTTCGGCGCGCGTGGTTGTTGTTGGAGATCTGTCCCTATTTTCGTGTTGATCTCTTCTTTTATACATTTCCGGCGGGGTTGGATCACACTTAGTTCTTGTTGCCTGTTGAAGTTTGGGTATGTGTGTGTGACACTATTGTCAAGCGGAATTTTGATGCCCGTTTCAATGACAATTGGTCGATGTTGGCCATGTGGAAAGTTTAATAGGATGTTTCTAGCTGTTTGCAATGGTTGGAACTCAGAGTTGTTGGTTACAAAGCCATTATTATGCCATTATCTTCTTCGATTTCGATCAATCGTACATTCTCTATAGATGATTGCACGTACGTTGCTATGCTATATGAATAATGGTAGTGTGTGCCAATCAGTGAGGAACCATTAATTTTGCCTCGTAATAATAATTTAGCTACATCTGCGCAATGGGCTTTTTGAAGGACAATTACGAGTACGTCCACGTTATTATCCTTCAATAATCCTGTTCAGACTTAGATTTGCTAATACCTTCAATATTAAGCTGGCAGATACGGACTTATGGTCCAATATTCCTAGTCATATAGCGCTGGAAGTACCGACTGATAGCGTGAATAGTTTTCATATTGTATCTAGGTACTTTGCCAGGAGTTCCCAGGTGTATTGTTTTAAAATGTTCGCAGCCGACTTTGGTCTGCAGAACTACTCTCATGCGTTGACGACATTGACGTAATCAGAAGAAGCAAGCGTGATGCCAATGATGCCTTGGTGAGTGCTAAGGCGGAAGCGGCAAGACTTTGTCTATCAGTTGACTGTTTGGAACACAAGGGAGAAAGCTTCTTTGAAGGTCAATAGGGCAATCTTCAGTTAACTATCAGTTAAGGCTGAAGGGAGAAAGCCTTTTTGAAGGTTAATATGACAATCGAAACCTTCTTGGTAGCCTATTGTATCTTCTAACTGAGTCCATTCTCGAATATTTTCCGTGATTTGAAAGGAAAACTCAATGCTGGATGTCTTGCCAAAGAATGCTTCGTACTCGTAATAAGATGTTCCTTAGGCGAAGATTTATTCAAGAAAAAGTCATCTGCATTAGATGCAGCCTAGCTTAGACCAGGAAAGATCCATTACAGTACCACCTAGATCTTTGATCCCCAGAAAGAACTACCCTAAGAACCAATTGGAGCTTGTTATGAATCGCTGGAGGCTGCTGATGTTGGCGTTAGCCAATTCACCTAAACTGTCAAAGAAATAGGCTCCACACTGCAGTCTTCTATGAGCGGAGAGGTGTAGTATAGTTTTCTCCTCTTCTTTGTCCATATAGCTTCTACAGAAGTCGTTAGCGAGAAGGCCTAGTCTGATAACATGCCTTCTAATTATGCATAACACCTACTATATGCATCGTTGTAATGAGTGCTCTATTTTGTCTAATAAGGCAATACGAGCGTTTTTAATTCAGGTTAGGCCAGATCTATCTGGTAATGAAACACGTAGTGTCGTCTGTTCATCTGCAATTCTCTGGAATGTCTCTGTGTCCCGGCATCCAAATAACGTGAATATTGAATTGTTTAAGAGACAGGTGACAATTTAGGGCAGTTTTTGAATTATAGGTGACAAACTCCAGGGATTTGATCGCAGCTTGACTGTCAGTAAAAATGGTGATATAATATTATTACTAGCTGACCAGTGCTCGCTTTCTCGCCCGCATTTTAGTTGACAGTTACTTACTTGTTGAAATATAATTTCCAACTGAATACAAAACCGAAAATGTGTAAACTCAATTATAACTTCTCCCGTGGGAATCCCCACCAGAGCACACACAAATCCACTCACAATACATAATTTATTTTACATCCATTCAAAAATTCTAAAATGTGGACAAATCCAACGATCAACAGCGCATCTAACAAAATAAAAAAATATTGCAATGTTTCTATGTTTTTACATGCATACCATATACATATGTATGTACATAAGTACGCGTTTACCCGAGAAGAGATCACACACTAAGGTTCAAAATAGCGCGTGCATATACTCACACACATACTTTCAAATAAAATGCATTGAAAATGAAATGAATACTTTTCAGCGATACCCACTGCTGCATGACTGCTGGCAGTAGTCTCAAATGAAGGAAAATTGTGGGCGATAATTTGATCAATTGTTTTTAGCATTGCTCAGCTTCAGGACAACCCAGAAGGATGATTTATACCTTTTTTTCCTAGGGGGTAGTGGAAAAACGCTAATGCGCACGAGAAACAGTCCCGCTCTGTTTCCAGTAGTGTGAGACTCACTACTCACTAAAAAACCACCTTTAACCCCTTCTTTCTACTTGACACCATCCACTCTGGAACCGCTTATCGCATTACTTCAGAGTGGTGTCGTTTTCTTTCCCCTCTGGGGACCGGCTTTTTCATATTCGGCTCTTGGTGCGGGTTTATACATTCTTGCCGGTAAGGCTTTTATCTACTTTATGTAATTTGTGAGAGAATGTTAGCGTCTTCCTCTCTCTTTTTGGATCTTAGTACCGTCTCGATAAAGGAAGATATTCTACTCCACGTGTTGGTACTCGAGATCATCTTGCTTATAGCATTTTCCGGGGAAAAATCGCCTATTTCTGACTCCAGTCTACTCCTCTGCTCTGTCCATCTGCTACAGGCGAAAAAGGTGTAGAAAGCGTCGTCTTCCTCTGAGTCTCCATATTGGCAGGTTGCGCTCTCTACTTTACCCATTTTGTGGAGGTATCGGTTGAAATACCCATGTCCGGTTAGGAATTGAGTGACAAAGTAGTTCACTTCGCCGTGTTCCCGCTCTGTCCAAGCCGTGACGTCTGTAATCAGCCTCGCTGTCCACCTCCCCCTCGTTTCAGCGCTCCACCTTCTCTGCCAAGCCTGCTTGGTAAGCTCCGTCGCTTCAGCGACTGCCAGTTGAGCCCCTACTTCCGCCTTCTTGTCGTGGGCGTACTTCCTCTCTGCCGCTACGAGGACGGTTGGTTCCGACATTGTTCGGTAGGAGCTTGCAACTCGGAGAGCTCCTCGCCTTTGTACTGCGGCAATTTGCTTTCTGTACTTCTCCTGTCTAAGTGCGTTTGCCCAGATCTCACACCCATACAGAAGAATGGCGTGGGTGATGGACATGAGGAGTCGTCGCCTACTCATTGTTGGGTCTCCGATATTTGCCATAAGCTTACTCAGCGATGACGTGACCTTCGCAGCTCGCTCAGATGCGGACTTAATCTGTTGCCAGAAAGAGAGTTTAGAGTCCAAGGCGATTCCTAGATACCTTACTGCTGGTTTGCTGATTATAACTTCTGGATCTACTCGGATCGGATCTACTCGGGCGCCGTGGCGTAAGTGGTTAGTGTGTCGGATCACTACGCATGAGGTTCCAAGTTCGAATCCTACAAAACACCAAAAAGTTTTTTCACGGTCCCACCTCTTGCGAGCGTCTGACAAACATCCGAGAGTATTGTTGTCTCGAAAAAGCTTCTCAAAATCGCCGTTCGGATACGGCACTAAACTGTAGGTCCCTTCCATTCGTGTGAAAAATATAACGCACACAACATGAGTGGTTGCGAGAAGCTAGGCCCTGGCACTTAAAGAGCTGTTGCGCCAAATATTTATTTATTTATTTTCTACTCGGAAGTCGGCAATGGTCGGGATCCGTTTCCTAGTCAGAAGAACTATCTCTGTTTTTTCCGCGGCGAGACTAAGGCCATGGGCTTCCATCCAGGCGAGTACTCGTCTTATTACCTGGTTCAGTTTCAGCTGAGCCCCTTTGATGTCCCTTGCGGTAATCACCGCACCGATGTCATCTGCGTACCCGACTAAGAAGGCATCGTCGGGCATCTCCATGTGAAGGATTCCATCGTATGAGATATTCCACAGATCGGGTCCAAGGATTGAGCCCTGTGCTGCTCCAGCAGTGATTTCCTTTCTGTGAGTACCCTCCACGGTGTCGTACAGAAGTTCCCTGTCTTTGAGATAGTCCTTCACAATTTGCAGAAGATATTGCGGTATCCTGAAGGTGTTCTCGAGCGCATCTAACATATCTCCCCATCTGGCCGAATTGAAATGATTTATACCTTAAATGAATCAGCGGTGAATTTACTAAATCATCATCTATTTCTTATTTTTTCAATCTGATGAGGCATTACTGAGTTAGGGCTGTACAATCACCTTTTACTTACGGAAAATTCGATCTCAACCCACTCTTTATCCCACTTAGACCTCGAATTTAAGAAAATTCCGTCTTATCTCGCATCTAGGCAAAATAAGGAATAACCGTGCAAAATTTCAAGTACCTACGTCCAACAGTTTTGGAGAAACCGTGTTCACCAAGTCAGAAGTCTTTGCTTTTATAGTATTTTAAGATTCGAGTATGAACATATGTCCATATATATAGTCAAAACTTATCGCTATATCTGTTGCTTTTTGCATAAATTAATAATTCCAAAAATAGTTATTGTTCGCAATTCTGTATCCATTGGTGCATTTCAATGCTGCACCATCAATTTGAAATCAAAAAAAAATCTCAAAAATTTATAGCATTTAGCACATCGTAAACACTGTGACCGGAACCACATATAATCCATCAGATAAACCCCACACATATCTCCATACATGAGCAAAAGCCGATGTATAATCGACGGTCCCATAGATTTCAATGACCCATTGCAGCTATCACTAGAATTCAAAAAAACGCCCAGGTTAACATATGTCCATTTGATTTCGCAATGAAAACACCGAACTATATTTCAACAGCGGACGCTGGACAATTATTGCAGTCGTCTGCTAACTGTTGGATTACATCCGCGCTACCGAAAGTGACGGAATTGATATTTATTACCCACAAAGTGCGTGTGCGCTTATTTGGCCGTCACTATGATAATGGTTATCAAGTTGTTAATGGAAACGGATTAATGCTGATGCCAAATAAAAAGGCCATAAGCTGATGGTTTTCAAAATAATTTCAATCGACCGTACATAATTTATTGGCATATTTTTCCTCCTAATTTATTACAAATGCCATATGCTCGAGTCAGAGTGAATGATTTGTTTAATGGATGAGTTTTTAACAAAAAAAAAAAATAAAAATAAAAATAAATATAAAAATAAAACTAGAACAACAAATTCAATAATAGTCTCTGGAAGTAATACGATTTCGGATGTTGTTTTTCTAACGCAAGGATTTAGTATAAACAATTTGCACAATAAACAGTGCAACATGTTTATACCCACTGTGTGCTGTTAATTAAAGGTGTTATTTTAACGGGAGAACATTAAACTTATTCCCCATACAATCTATTCATAGAAAATGTACAGAGAATAGTCTATTGTTTTGACTTTGTGTTTTGGGTGATCGATAAAATATGTCGGAAACTACATAAATACCTTGTCGTTTTCGAAAATCTGATCAGCATTCTAAAAGCGTTTCGAAGAAATATGGCAAATGGGCGTCCCGAGTCTCTAGGTAGGTAGGCAGGTAGAAGTGGCAGAGACCCAATTAGCACAGTTGTGCCGTTTTGATACCACGACTCATGCGACCTTGGATGTTGATGTGTGTTGGTGAGGACAATCTAGAGCCAGCCTGTGGAGTTTAAGAAGAGGGTTAGCTCATTTATGTTCTTACCCGAGATCTCCTCAAGTGAATTGTAGAAGGGTTTTCCTAATGCTTGATGTCTAGCCCTAGCTAGTGCTGGGCAAGTGCACATGTAGTGGATAATTGCTTAATTTTCGGTGGCTATGTTGCAACTACGGCAGTGTGTATTATATGGGATACCTAGCTTGGCTGCGTGCTCTCCTACCGGCCAGTGTCCCGTGATTATCGCGATTATACGGGCAATGTCTTTGCGCGTTCTGTTCAATAGGGCGGTTGTTTTGGTCTTGTTGTAGTTAGGCCACATCTTTCTGGATATGACGCAGTTCGTTAACCTAGACCATTTAAGGTTAGCTTTTCTAAGAAAGATTGAGGAGAAGATTGCCTTAATTGCTCCGAGCGGGGTGTGAACAAGTTCAGCAAGTGAGCATTGAAGGGCTGAGCCTCGCCTGGCCAGTTCGTCAGCATGTTCGTTGCCATCAACGTTGCTGTGGCCTGGAACCCAGACTAGGGTCACCATGCATTGGCCATCTAGCGAGGCCAGCTCCTCTCGGCATTCTAGTACTAATTTCGAGGAAATGGTTTCCGAGGCAATGGCTTTGATAGCAGCTTGGCTATCAAATAAAATAGCGATTCTTTGCCTTGGTAGTGTATTTGTGTGTGACTTGATTTGGCGACAGGCTTCGCGAATAGCAAGTAATTCCGCTTGGAAGACGCCGACAGCGTCCGGGAGTCGATAGGATCTTGCAATGTTCAGGGACTCCGAGAAAACACCCGCACCAACCCCACAGTCCGTTTTTGACCCATCGGTGTAGACTGCTAGATCGAAACCACTGGTCGCCTGTCTATCTTGCCAATCTTTTCTTGTAGGGAATTGTACATCGAAACGCTTTGTGAAGTTCAATGTGGGGATGATATAGTCTGTTGGAGTCGATACGAGTTCTCCTGGTAGAGAATCTAGGATATTGCAGCGTCCATAGGGTTTCGCATTCCAACACTTGGACTCTCTGAGTCTGATTGCGCTGTGCGCTGAGATGTTTGTGATATGTAGATCTAGGGGTAGAAGGTGTAGCAGGACTGTTAGAGCGTCTGACGGAGTTGACCGTAGGGCGCCTGTGGTGCCTATGCATGCTGCTCTTTGCACTTTATTTAGGTTTGTTATGTTATAGGCTTTTTAAAGGGCCGGCCACCATACTATCGACCTGTAGGTAAGGATTGGGCGTACTACGGCTGTGTACATCCACAGGGCCAATTTTGGTTGCAGGCCCCATCTTTTGTTGAAGGTTCTGTTGCAGGCATACAAGGCTATGCATGCTTTCTTTACTCGTTCGTCTTTGTTTGGTTTCCAGTTAAGTTTAGGATCTAGAATAACTCCTAGGTACTTAGCACTGGAAGATAAGGAGAGTATCTGACCGTTTAGTCGAGGAAGATTGAATTCGTGTATTTTGGTTTTTGTGGTGAAAAGCATCAGTTCAGTTTTATTTGGGTTGACTCTAAGTCCACACTTTCTGGCCCATGCGGTGGCTTTACTTAGAGCACTCTCCATGATCTGACTTATCACGGGCTGAAAAAGTCCCGACACTAAAATCAACATATCGTCCGCATACCCAACTACTTTAATTCTTTCTCTGTCTAAGCATAAAAGGATTTTATTCATGACTATTAGCCATAGTAGAGGTGAGATGACTCCACCTTGGGGCGTTCCTCTACTGGCAAATTTGGTTATGGTCCTGTTTCCTTGAGATGCCTGAATGGTTCTAGTGCTAAGCATAGAAACTATCCATTGGCTTAGGTAGGTTTCTATGCCCAGCTCCGTGAGGGACTCTAGAATTACTTCAGTGTGTACATTGTTAAAAGCTCCTTCTATGTCTAGAAAGGTAGCTAAAGTGTATTCCTTATACTGTAGGGATTTTTCTATTGTTCGCACTACTTCATGAAGAGCTGTTTCTATCTTCCTTTGAGGTATGCGTGTTGGGATTTGGAGAGAGATGACTCGATTGTATCTCGCAGATGGTTGTCTAGAACGCGCTCAAGGTTCTTTAAAACGAAGGAGGTCAGACTGATTGGTCTGAAATCTTTCGCGTTCTCATGTCCGCGCCTCCCCACCTTCGGAATGAAAACCACTCTCACCCGTCTCCATGAGTGGGGTACATGGTTATTTAGGATGCAGCTCCTGAAAATCGGTACGAGTCATGGGATTGCTACCTCTTGCATTTTTTGTAGCATAATGGGCAGAATGCCGTCTAGGCCTGATTTATAAGCGGCGAAGCTGCGAATGGCTCAGGAGATTTTTTCTTCGGTAATAATGGGTATTATGTGTTCCCAGGATTGCAGGCATTGCGAACTGTTAGGCTCAGTGTAACTGTCTTTACATCCAGGAAAGTGGGTGTGTATCAAGATCTTTAAGGATTCTGCAGTTGACTTCGTCCACTTACCATCCAACCTTTTCAGGAGAGATGGATTGGAATGATTCTTCGATAGAATCTTGCTGAGTCTAGCGGAGTCTTTGAGGGTATCAATTGATTGGCAATACTCTATCCAGGACCGTTTCTTGGCCATTCTGATAGCTTTTTTGTGTATTTTAAGGCTGTCCGTATAAGGCTGCCAGTATTTGCACTTGTAGCAGATATTGAAGGTCTCTCTAGTCCGTTTCCTGAGGTTAGAGAGTTCTTCGTTCCACCACGGAGGGAAGGTTTTTTTGCTGTATTTGACCGGACACGCACTTTAAAAGCATTATTGAAGGCTTTTTCGAAAGTCTTTACTATTGTGTCTAGTTCTGCAGTGGAGGTTATTAAAGCGTTTTGAGTTCTACGTAGCTTGGATCTAACGACTTGACTAAACTTTATCTAGTCGGTTCTTTTGGGATTTCTGTAGGGTTTGGGAGTCTCGATCTCGAGATCTACATTGAAGAGGAGTCTCTAACTCTTTAGAAAGTTGATGTTGACCTTAGGTTTTCAGATGGCGCGTACTCAGCTGGACTATCCAAATAATTGATAGTCCCATTATCCAGAGTCTCCCGAGTACGCCTAACTATGCCCTAGATGCTATGTTTAAATTATCTCCTCTTGATACTTATATCACAGGCGGCTCTATCAAAACGATCCATCGGGGATGGTTTTTTGTATAACCCACAATGGAGTTTTGAATGAATGAATTATGTTGTGAAGAACAGGTGGAAAGATCAAAGTATTTGCGTCTGTTGGGTTAGTTAGCCCTTGGTTAACCCTATAACCACTTCCAAGATAGTTCGTGAATCTAAAAATTCTTTGAACTCGGTCGCAAGGCTAGTTTCTCGGTCTCTTTTCTGGCTTCCAGGTCATATTGGGAACTTAACGAACGAGATCTCTAATGAGATTGCTAGGCAAGGCTAAGAGGAGGCTTTCTTAGGACCCGAACATGAGTTGGGTCTCCCTGCATCCTTGGTTAGGGCTTCCATTGATAATTGGGTTTCTCACAAACACAAGCCCACATACACTGACTCTCCAGGATGTAGGTTAAATAAATGAATGCTCCCGGACGTTTATAAGAAATCTTTTCTACTCTCTTTCAGCAGAAAAGACTGCAGACAACTTATTGGTGCCTTGGCACGCTATTTCGCTTCCGCCTTGCATCTCAATATGCTTGGCTTAAGTGACACTACAGCGACGCTGGTACTGTAAGCTCCTCATTACCGAAGTGCTTGTTTGGTTTTCTTAGAAAGAAAAGAAAATTCCAATAAACCGGTACACCAAGGTCTTGTTCTCTGTTAGTACAATGGACCAGTTGCGTCCGAGTGCTCCAGATGAGCATTTCCTATTCCAACAGAAAAAAAAAACAAATGCAGAGTCTCGGCCATAAGCACTATGTCTCGCTAAGTCAATGGACTCAAAATCTTAGGCGCACTTTATTATGCAGTCAGACAAATTATGGGTTTCCATGTTTTTAATTTAACATGAAGTTAGGAAGCAATTCTTTGATTGCAGATACACGATTACACGACTTAAGTTGGAAAAGGTAGATAGAAAAAAAAGCAAATAAAGATATTGGTGTAGGGTTTCAAGCTCAGGCGATACATATTAAGTTTCAGAAAAACTGTGACGAGGGCGTCCAGATAACAGGGGGAGAATTGTTTTATTATTTTGTCGTGGCTTTATGATTCACACTATTTTTCGTCGACCTAATGTTATTTGTCATCAGTCAGTAGGCAGTGTTAAGCTTTCGCAATTGATTGGAGTGGTTTTATTTATTTCATGATAAATTAATAAATGTTTCTTGATATCAGCATTTGAACCATTAGTGAGACAATTGATGTTGTAACAACTACACCATCACTGTTTCTTTTTCCTTCTTTTTCTGCCTTTTCAGTGCTCCAGCCAGGTAGTTCCACGTCAGGGGAGCACAATACTATACTATACTATACTATTCTAGGGCCCTTGTACGCACTACGACTAATAAGATCTATTTGTTAAATCTCTTGATAAACTTCAACAAAGCCCCAGACTCAATGTTCCAGAAGTCAGAGGGGCTCATTAAAGCCCTCCTGAGATGGAGAAGTCTGTTTTTTGCGGCCATGGGGCATTCACAAAGAATATGTTCTTTTGCCTTCACATAGCCGGCATGCATCTGTTTCTGCTACTCCTGTCTTGTGCAGATGGTACCTGTTAAGGTTCTTAAGTCTGCTTTCCTAAGCTCGAGTTGCTTCTTAGGCCTACAACGGTTAAGATTAATGAACTTCTTTACCTGTCTTAGGCTCTTGAGTTTGGCCCAGTACTCTGCATGATGATTATCTTCTCATTTTTTTAATTTGATGTTTGCGCTACTCCGTGTGATTCCAAAATAGGGTTAATGACCGACTAGTGGGCGACTAGCGCCTTTTCTACCTAAGCAGTTCGCCCGTTCGAAACCTTCGTGTCCTAGTATCCAGGCCACAAAGACGGTGTTTTTCGATGCGAGATCTTCGAGTAGGTTTAGACAGTCCCATACATGTTAAGATCCTACCGTGTATGATTTCAGAGCTATAAGTGCTACCTGGTTGTCCGAGGGGATGTAGATATGAGTACCCTCGACCCTTTTTCGCAGACATTCTCGTACACAGAGCTCGATTGCATGAACTTCCGCCTGAAATATTGTTGGTGATTTCCCAAGCGCTGCTGCACGTTGGAACCTGGGTCCATAAACTCCTGCGCCAGTGCTACCATTTTCAAATTTGGAACCATCTGTGTACCATGTTCGAGAGTTTGGTAAGACTACACGCCATTCATTTCTCCATGTGTGGCAGTCACCTATGACCAAATTGAATTTTTTTTGCAGAACCGGAATTTCTTGAGCATTGTATCTGGGATTTTGAAAATATGGTCCTTTTGAATATACTCTAGAATCTTCAGACAGGGGAGAACAATGGATCCTTTTAATTTTCGAGTGCGGGCTGCATCCATTCGTTGCGGCTAACGCCTTTTTTTTTTCTCTTGTACAACCCATGCAACGACACTGCGACCTGAAAGATCTATTGTTTCGTAAGCCCTTAAACTTAACCTAGCAACTACACCATTGCCATCCCGAATTACTCGAAACCCCATTTGATTAATTTCTTTACATATTGAAAACTCTGCGGAAAAAGAAGAAGAAGTCATGCTACTATCTTATCCCAATTAAATTAATTTTTTTGCGTTGCTACTAAGAATTTTTGGGAAGACATTTTCTATCAGGGCTATCTAAAGTGGTCTAGAATCGTAGCCTATCCATTGTACTTGCAGGAGTAACCTATTTTTTATTTTTTTTTTAAAAGACGAGTAGGTGCTTCCGTGATGAGTTAACGATATCAGCACTCATCATGTGAAAGTATCTGCCACCTGATCCGAGTTAAGGCAGGATAATCACAGATCTAATGTTCCGCACTATCGTCGTCCTCTCCTGGGGTATCACAGACGGTGGTTAATTTTCAACGTACATACACAAAATGATGAGATGCTTGGAGAAGTTGTAGCACCCTGTCAGAATGTCACTGAGTTGTCTGCAGTCTTTTATGCTGAGGGGCAGCTACAATAATATGCGGCGGATTTCATATTAGAAAAAGGTTGATCCAATGAAGGTTAAGATCATGAGAAGTTTTCTATGAAAACTTGCCTAGAAAGCTTATCGGGGTTCTCATTTCCAGTAATCCCATTGGAAGTGGTTAATGTGTTGAGCAAGGCTTTCAGCGCAACCTACGCATATGCCTGGATATATACACTGGAGAGTGTTTAACAAAGCGTTGACCAGCATCCACTACAGCAGTTGACACAAAATGCCATCTCGTGGGCAGCCTATAACATTTTTAAAACTTCTCGGGCATGTTGCAGCAATATTATCTAAGTATTTTGATTTCTCCATTTTTCTTCCAAATATTTATCATTTTCTACGAGTATATTACAACCGTCCTATCTCCTTCCATCGAATTCGTTTGGAGAGGGGTTCAAATCGTCTGCTGGACATTTGGCATGGCATTTACCTGCTGTTCTAGTCCACTTTATAGATAGAGGGACAATAGTACTGCGGTATGCTAGCTGCTTACTCCACTATGCCCTAATTTCAGTACTATTCCATTGGCAACTGAAATCCGTATTCTTCCTTGTGGAGTATTTATTTAGGTATATCAACGCGCATGCTAGTTTCGAGCATTTAATGAGGCAAAATTAGCCTATTTCTGAAAAGTTTCTATTTTAAAATGTACACGTCCTCGTCGTTTCGTTCAACGAGAAACAAGACACCCTGACTGAATATTTCCCCATTTCGCCCTATAGTCCTGCAAGTTTGCACCGCCGCCTCCTTTTTAATACTCGTGGTTGTGAAATACGTTAACTCTGCTAACATTTCAGAGGTCTGGTCGCAAATCCACAATTCATATGATGAACTTTGTAATCCAATCAACTTTGATTTCCATCGTTGTTCCCTTAGGTTTCTTTTCCAAGTTTCCGACGCATTTGGCGCTTAGATATTTCATAAAACGTCAAACAATCAAACGCTGTCAAATCATTTAATCCGATTACTTTATACAGGATTATTTGATAACATGTTTGAAGGTAGACGAGTCAAATGAGAAATTCGCAAACGTTTGATACAATTTGTGAACGAAAAGTGTCAAACGTTTGGCTTTTTGTCGAACAGGTGGAATAATAGTGTAACATTATTGCTGGGGTTCGTAGTCTACGAGTATATCTACATATATACACATAATAAAACTGTAGTGTCGAAAGTTTTTGCCTGTCTATGCACGCATTAGGTGGAAACAACTACACAGATTTGATGAAACTTTTTTCATAATGATAGCTTAGATCCTGAGGTCCTCAGAAGGAGCACGTGCGGCGGATGAATTCTCGAGATGGAATCAACGGTGACGTCTACAGAGCAGCGGATACCTTACCGGAGCTAGTTCGACATATTTGAAGCTGAGGTCTGTAAGGATTTTCAATACTACGGCAGGCTACTGAAAAAGAGATGGTGCCGGATGAACCCTTAATGGGCCAACGGCAGCGCTTATATCCCCGAAGTGGGTTACTGACATCGATGTATCCGGTCCCTCGTCCTAGGGGTTGCTAAAAAAGGATCTGGTCCTCCAGGTTGGGGGTTGTGCCGTCGGGTTAACTTCCCTACCACGTTAAAAACCTTCGGTTACGAAGAAACCAACAGCCTCGGATACGAATGATTTTACTGTTGACGACCCAAGCAAACGTAAAAAGGACAACGATCTTCGTGTCTGCACGTGGAATGTTAGGTCCCTCTACAAACCACGTGCAGCCGAATAACTTGCAGAGGCCCTAGAGTCTCTCCAAGCAGACATTACCGCCATCCAAGAAGTGCGGTGGGATGGGCCGTGCAAAAGGAGTATGAAAAACTGCGACATCTATTACGGCGATTGTTACAGACAACAAGGACAGCGTCTATTCGGGTGCGGATTTGTCATTGGAGGCATACTTAGGCAAGAAGTCTTGAGTTTCCGGCATGTGAACGAGCGCCTTATGACTATCCGTGTCAAGGCTTAATTTGACAACATTAGCCTAATATGCGTTCTCGCCCCTCATGAGGAGAAGGACGACGCGATGACTTCTACCAGCTCTTGGACAAGACGTATGAGCAATGCCCTAACCACGACGTTAAATTTATCCTAGATGAAGTGAGGACGTCTTTAGTAGCGTGGTCGGAAAGCACAGCCTGCACGACATCACATCCGACAACGGACTCAGGCTAATCGACTTTGCGGAAGGGCGAAACTTTGTCGTAGCTAGTACGCGGTTCCCACGTCCCGACATTCACAAAGGAACATGGCTCTCCTTTGATAGAAAAACTGTCAACCAAATCGATCACATTGCGATCGACGCAAGGCACTCTTCCAGTATTCTGGGTGTCCGGACTTTCCGAGGAGCCAACGTGGACTCGGATCACTACCTACTTGTAGCCAAGGTACGGATGCGGATATCCACAACGGAGCGAAATCAACGAAATACTGTGAGGAAATTTGACGTCGGGCGGCTACAATCGCAAGAGACCGCCAGAACTTTTGCCGATCGAGTTTCTCTTAATCTTAATCTAAGTCCTATGCCGCCAGCACCAAAGGCGGAACACCAGTGGCAGCAGTGCCAACAAGCCATCAGAGATGCCGCCTCTGATGTACTGGGTTTCTCTCGGCCACCACAACGAAACCCCTGGTTTGATGGGGAATGCCGGCAAGCACATGCAGCAATACAAGAGGCGTACAAAGCGGCGCTGCATAGAAGGACTAGAGCTGCTTACGACTTCTACGTGCGCAGGAGAAAAGAGGAACATCGACTTCTCAGAAAGAAGAAAAAGGAGCATGAGAAGCGCTCGATCGAGGAGATTCAGAGACTTTATTGCAGGAATAATGTTCGAAAATTTGACCAAAGAAGAACATGCCAAGGTTCCAAAGCCAGAACAGAAGCATGCAGGACGAAAATGGCAACATAGTAGTAGAATCGCAGTCGGTGCTGAGGATATGGAAGGAACACTTCTGCAGACTGTTAAACGGCGATGATGAGGAATATTCCGATGTCAGGCAGAATGAGCCATTCAACAGTGACGATGGCAGTCAAGATTCCCGTCAACCCGATCAGAATGAAGTGGGGATAGCGATATCTAAACTCAAATTCAACAAGGCTTCTGGAGCCGACGGCCTCGGCGCTGATCTTTTCAAGGCAGGAGAAGATGAGTTGGTAAGGAGCATGCACCAGCTCATCTGTAAAATCTGTTAGGACGAAAGTATGCCCGATAAATGGAACCTCAGTATCGTTTGCCCGATCCTGAAGAAAGGAGACCCTCTGAAGTGCGCCAATTACAGAGGTATAAGTCTCCTCAACATCGCATATAAGATCCTGTCTGCCGTATTATGTGAACGCCTAAAACCGATCGTCAACAACCTGATAGGTCCTTATCAGTGCGGTTTCAGGCCGGGAAAGTCCACCATTGACCAAATATTCACACTACGGCAGATCTTGGTAAAAACCCATGAATATAAAATTGATACGCACCACCTCTTCATCGATTTCAAAGTTGCCTATGATAGCGTGTATAGAGACGAGATATACAGAGCCATGTCTAGTCTTGGCATACCTGCCAAGTTCGTCCGTTTGTGCAGAATGACGATAGAGAACTCTCGCTGCTCCATCAAAGTCGGTAAGAACATCACCGAACCGTTCGATGTCAGGAAAGGTCTTAGACAAGGTGACGCGCTATCATGCGATCTCTTTAACATAGTACTTGAGAGAATTGTACGAAACTTACAAGCCAATACCGGAGGTACAATCTTTTACAAGTCTGTACAACTACTCGCTTATGCCGATGACATTGACATAATCGGAAGAACTCAGCGGGCCGTCAATGGGGCATTTACGAGTATTGAGATCGAGGCAGCAAAGGTAGGTCTAGCGGTCAATGATAGCAAAACAAAATATATGCTGTCTACAAAAAAGGACACACAACATCGGCGTCTTGGACAGAACGCCACAATAGACCGATATAATTTTGAGGTAGTAAAGGATTTTGTCTACCTAGGCTATATGGTGAACTCCGCAAATGACATCAGTAGGGAGACCACACGAAGAATTACTCTTGCCAATCGTTGTTTCTATGGGCTAAGAGGACAATTGGATAGCAAAGCCCTATCTTGAACTACTAAGGTAACTCTTTATAAGACTCTAATCATCCCAGTCCTGCTGCATGGCGCAGAGGCATGGGCTTTGACAAAACCGGATGAGGATGCCCTTGGTTATTTCGAGAGAAAAGTTCTTCGAGCGATCTTTGGTCCCGTCTGTATATACGGTGAGTTAAGGAGAAGGTATAATGCCGAGCTATACGGCCTGTATAAGGACATCGACTTAGCCAGAAGAGTTCACATACAGCGACTAAGATGGCTGGGTCATTTAGAGCGGATGGAGCCCAACGTTCCCGCTAAGAATTTTTTGGAATCCACCCTGAATGGACGGCGCAGTAGAGAAAGACCTCACGGTAGGTGGCGCAAACAAGTGGAGGGGGACCTCAACCAACTTGGCGTGCGCAACTGGAGGCAGCTGGCTCGTAGCCGTGCTAGCTGGAGAGGTTTGTTGGTTGAGGCCCAGGTCCACCCCGGACCGTAGCGTCATCTAAGAAAGTAAGTAAGCTTAGATCCTGACCCCAATATAAAGGGGTTGGGAAATGAAAGGGTTTTTAAAAACTGCTTTTGATTTCTTGACTTGAGTAGCTGGGGATATATAACCTTTAATATTTTTCAGTAAATCCTAGCTATGTGGATATCTATAGACTATAGGAAGGTCTTAGAATAAAATACGTTTTTGTCTTAAAAGGGGCAGGCAGACGTTGCAAGGCGAGCACTGGTCAGCTAGTACTACATGGAGCTGTCTTCTGTATGCTTGAACTGCATTTTTTGGATAAGACTATATTCCGATAAATTGATCCGCAGACTAATCGAACGACCTCTGGGGATGAACTGTAAAACAATCTGATGGTGATAATGACAATTGTGTATGTTCCCAGACACACATCCGAAAAGTCGTTTTGTGGATGCTGCAGCAGCTTAAGCATACTTTATCGATTCATAAGTCCTGCATTATACACAACAAAAGTATCTCGAGTGAAATGGTGGAGAATTCTCTGGTTAAACTGCAACTGCTCCCATCGAACCTATGATAGACAAACCAACTGCTCTTGCGATGCTGAAGCTCTGCGTTGCTAGGATTCTCTTCTTTTTATAAATTTTTGATGGACGCGTATTTTTTTGGTTCAATTTACATTGTTATTCAGAAAACAGCAAAAGTAAATAGCTGCACGACATCATTTAAATTATAATGTACATTCTTTTTGGCACCACAACAGTGCAGAGGCCGAAGGAGAAACTTATACACCGATATTGCAATGATGATGGATTCACTTTAGCTCATCATGCCGTCATACTTTCATTCCACGCGTAAAATATATTAAACCAAATTATGCAAGTGACACTCCGGTTTCGAAAAGATGCATTTTTGGCCGAATTTCATAATGAACAATCCCGGTGAACGCGTAAAACGATCACTGGTGGCGTTTATTCTACCCCGAGGAGAAATAATTTATACCTCACGTACAAAGCCCACTACGTTGCCGGCTCAGTGAGAATAATTACATGTGCTTTATATTTAATTACCATTAAAACAAAAATGCGCATCGCTAATTGTTACTTTATTACAGTAATCCAACCCCCGTGTGGGTAAAGCATTCGTTTACGAACCCGAATCTCGAATTCGAATTCAACCCGCATCCTGAACCATGGGGAAGCATAAGTTTAAGCATCCGTTTTCCACTGAATCTGATTTGCATATAAGTGTGTACGTGCGTGTGTGACCTACATTTGATAACGTGTATCCACATGCAGCCCGCACTTAATCCCTGAGGAATGCAATGGCCCGCGAAGAGTAGACTCTGTGGGCGGGAGTTGACGAGTAATTCCCTGAATGACATTGGTCGTCAAGTCATGCCAAAAAAAAACCCTCGTCTGAAAATCAGAAATATATTTAATTAAAAGCTAGAACCCAGTAGGGCCTATTATGTGTCTGTGTCAAGCTAGTGAATGCGTGCTGCGCTTTATCTTTAATTACGTTTTTTTTTTGTTCTTACATTTATCCTTCGTGGATTGCTGCATTTAAACCCTCGTAGGGAAGGAAATTACAAATTTAAAAATTTACACAAATAAAGTCTGTAAGCATGTATTCATATTTTAATTAACAAATATGCAATATTTATTAAAGTGAGCATGTATTTTAAACCGAAAGAAAAATTGTTTTTGATTGATCTTAAATGATTTTCAATGGATAATAAAAAGAGAAAGGAGGGATTAAAAAAGATGTCACTGTGGCAAATGAATTGATTTCCGGATGAATACGGGGGTGAGGTGTTTACTATATTCACTGTACTTTGCAAATTGGTGCATTTCTCCAAACCTTTCGTGAACAAAAGGGGAGAACTTTTTAATATGAATGGTATTTTCAAAAACAGTTATCCGATTGATACCCATGTTCTTCTTCTTCTTCTTAATGGGTTCCCGACCCATGTAGAGTCTTTGCCTGAGACACAGCACCCTTCCACTCTCGCCGATCCTGGTCAAGTTTTCTGGTATTCGCCATTAGGTTAGGTTAGGTTAGGTTAGGATCGGCCCTCGATGAGGATGTACTTAGACCAGAAAGTAGGTCCATTGTACTGCCGATGTGTAAGGCGGGTGGGTCACCCTCTTACTCTTGGAACCATCTGCTTCGTCGAATGAAGTCTAGAATTTTAGCCGTGCAGGCGTTGCCGAGATCATTAAGATCATTGTAGAAGTATTTACCCAGAGTGGCCTTCCTGATGTTGGCAAGCGCAGGACAGGCGCACAGGAGATGACTGATGGTCTCTTCTTCCTCTTCATCTCTGCAGCTTCTGCAGAAGTCGTTATGAGGGATACCTAATCTCTGGGCATGTCTTCCTATGACGCAGTGTCCAGTGAGGACATTTGTTATTTTTGAGAGGGTTCCTGGACCTGGATTTATTGAGTATCGGCCAGAGCTGTCTGGCGGTATGACATTGGTCTAGATGTTGCCATCGATGATTGGCTACTTTCTTGGCATCAATTTGAATGAGGTACTTAACATAAGACGCTGGCGCTTCGATGTCGGTGATGCTTATGCTATCTGTACCAGAGGAGCCTTGTCGTGCTAGTTCGTCGGCTACACAATTCCCCGGTATGTCACAGTGACCTGGTACCCAGCAAAGGGTGAGGTTGTACTGACCAGCTATCTCGTTAAGAGATATGCGACAGTCTTTCACTGCCTTAGATCTCGTAGTGCTGGATGCGAGGGATTTGATGGCTGCCTCACTGTCGACATAAATAACAATATTAGGTGTTGATAGTGTGCTAGCTGCCAGCCAGTCAGCAGCTTTGCGAACCGCGGTGATTTCGGCTTGAAAAACGCTGCAGTAGTCTGGAAGGTTAAAGGAGATGTGTATGTCCAGATCTTCCGAGAAAATTCCGGCACCGACTCCGTCCTTGGTTTTGGACCCATCCGTGAAGATTGACAGCGATTCGTTGTAAAGGACATTGCGTTGCGTCCACTCACTTCTGTCTGGTATCGAGTGCGTGTAGCCCTTGTCAAAATCATATTCAGTGGGCAGATGGTCAGTGGAATTGGGAAGATGACGGTGCATCGAAAGTATATTGGCATGTCCCGTGTGTTGCTCCTTTCACTGCCTGGAGCCTCTCAGTCTTATTGCCGAGCTGACAGCCAATTGTTTACTGACGATGTCAATCGGAAGCAGGTGGAGCATGGTTTGGAGCGCCGCTGTGGGAGAAGTTCTCAGTGCACCGATAATACTGAGACATGCAACTCGCTGAGTTTTTTCCATTATGGATAGGTTGGATTTCTTCTACAATGCGGGCCACCATAGGGATACTCCATACATGAGAATCGGTTTAATGACCGACGTGTATAGCCAGTGCATGATGCTTGGTTTAAGGCCCCAGGTGGAGCCTACTGCTTTCTTGCAGATGTACAGAGCGGCCAGCGATTTCCTGGCCCGTTCGACGACATTCTCCCTCCAAATTAGCTTGCGGTCAAGCTTTAGGCCTAAATAGCTATCACTATTTGAAAGCTTGAGGGTGGATCCCCTTATCTTGGGCGGAGTGAAGTCAGGTAGCTTGTGTTTTCTTCTGAATAGAACTAGCTCGGTCTTCGTCGAGTTAACGGAGAGGCCGCATTTATCGGTCTTATCAGTCTTATTGCCGAGCTGACAGCCAATTGTTTACTGACGATGTCAATCGGAAGCAGGTGGAGCATGGTTTGGAGCGCCGCTGTGGGAGATGTTCTCAGTGCACCGGTAATACTGAGACATGCAACTCGCTGAGTTTTTTCCATTATGGATAGGTTGGATTTCTTCTCTAATGCGGGCCACCATACCAATACTCCATACATGAGAATCGGTTTAATGACCGGCGTGTATAGCCAGTGCATGAAGCTTGGCTTAAGGCCACAGGTGGAGCCTACTGCTTTCTTGCAGATGTATAGAGCGGCCAGCGATTTCCTGGCCAATTCGACGACATTCTCCTTCCAAATTAGCTTGCGGTCAAGCTTTAGGCCTAAATAGCTAGCACTATTTGAAAGCTTGAGGATGGATCCCCTAATCTTGGGCGGAGTGAAGTCAGGTAGCTTGTGTTTTCTTGTGAATAGAACTAGCTCGGTCTTCGTCGAGTTAACGGAGAGGCCGCATTTATCGGTCCATCTGAGCAGTTCATTGAGAGCAGACTGCATGACATCGGCCAGCGTCTGCGGGTATTTGCCTGTTGTTAGAATGGCGACATCATCTGCATAGGCAATAACATTGCATCCAGTTTTTTCGATCTTTAGAAGGGGTGCCCCGATGTACATGTCGCTTAACAGTACTACTTCCGAAGGATGCTGTTATCACCCTGTTCTTTAGAATGTGTTCTACGAAACAACAGCTGGGTTCGCAGATGTTGAGCCTACGTAAGGCACTGGTAATCGAATTTGTTTCAACGTTGTTGAAGGCTCCCTCTATGTCTAGAAATGATACTAGGGTGAACTCTTTGATTGAGAGTGATTTTTCGATAGGGTGGATGATGGAGTGCAAAGCCATTTCGACAGATTTACCTTTTTGGTAGGCGTGCTATGACGTGGATAGTAAGGTGCTATCAATACCTTGATGTGTGGGTCCAGGATTCTTTCCAGAATCTTGAGAAGGAAGGACGTTAGACTAATAGGTCTAAGGCCCTTTGGGAAGGTGTGCGATATCTTGCCTGCTTTGGATATAAAGACCACTCTTACCTCGGTCCAGGCAGTTGATGTTGTTCCGAGCTCAAGACAAGCCTTCAGAATGCAGGAAAGATACTGCCATACTATGTTGAAGACCGTCTGAATCTGGGCCGGAAAAATACCATCCGGTCCCGGGAATTTGAATGGTTCGAAACTGTTTACTGCCCATTTCAGCTTATCTTCGCTGATAAGATGAGGAGGTGCCTGTGGGCGTGCAACATTTACCAGGGCGCGATCATCGTTGGGGGTAGGCGTGCAGCCGGGGAAGTGAGTGTCCATGAGCAGGTTGAGCGATGCTTCGTCCGATTCCGCCCAGGATCCATTGGAATTCATGAGGACACTAGGTATAGTTGGTGTTTTGGAGAGGACTTTTCGCAGTCTAGAGGGTTGAGACGTGTTGTCAATACTCTGACAAAAACCGCGCCAGGATCTGCGTCTAGCTTTCCGAACCTCTATTTTGAAGTTCTTCAGACATTCTTTGTAGATCTCTCAGTCCAGTGGTAGCCTTGTTCATTTGGCTTTATTGAATTGCTTCCTGCTTATGCAGCGAAGACTGTTAAGTTCTGCATTCCACCATGGGGGACGATTGTCCACCTTTCTTCTTGTGAGTATTCGCCATTACTCGGTCCTTAAACCGGGAATTCAGTGGTTTTCGTCATCTCAAACCTGGTGGCTGTGATAAGAAGATTCTTTTGGCTCGATTTGACCGAGCCAATGTAGTCAACGTATCTAAGCTTTTGGGCTATATCCACATCTTGGTACAGATCATAGAGTTCGCTGTTAAAAGTCCTCCTACATTCGCCCTCCTCGCACACAGGACATAATATGAAACGAAGTATTTTTCAGAGTTCAACATTCGGCGGTATATACAATAGAAGGACTAGTAAGATGAGCGTTCTGTTGAGCATTCATTTAGTCCGTCGAAATACGAGTTTCGAGCCAAGTTGTTTTGCTAAACTGAAGTAGCAGCAGTTTTCTAGGGCTATTCTTCGTCGAATCTCCACCTAGGTGTCGTTTGTGTGATTAATATTTACACAAAGGTAGGTACACTCCTTGACCACCTCGAAGTTAAGTTCATCAACAGTGATATTCGGTCCTACGTTTCGAACAGATAGATTTGTATTTGTTGATAATATACGAGTATACTGGGTTTTGTCCTCATTTACTTCAAGACCAACTCGTCTCGCTTGATATTCAATTGCCGTAAATGCCTCTATGATGGCATGCTGAAATCTCCTATGTTATCAATATCATCTGCGTACCCCAGCAACTGAACAGACTTGTGGAAGATAGTGCCTTCCGTATTAACGCCCGCTCTGAACACTATCTGTTCCAGTAGTTTAGAGTTAGAGTTAAGACTTGAAATTCGTTAGTCTTTTCTAGCAAAATTTGGTCTATCGTCGATCTACCCGAACGGAATTCTTAATATCTCCTGTTAACCACTCTTCTGACTTCAATATGGTGCTTGTCTTCTAAAATCAACCTCACTTCGAGATTGACACTAGCATATTATTACCAAATTGGATCATTTTTAAAAGCTTTTCAGTTTGCCGTAATTTCAGGCCTAAATGTAACTGGATTGATTTGGGGTCCGAAGTTAGAGTTAATATACGGGAGGATCCCATTCATTGCTCTATCCTAGACTGATTTTTGTATAAATACGAGTACTGTTTGAAAAGTTCTCGGCCTGACCAATCAAACATTGCAAATTTGATAACTTTTCTTTACTCTTTTTCTACATATTCTCCTCTTATTTCAATACACTTCTTCCATGTATGTTTCGGGGCTTTTATACCTTTTTTATAAGCCAATACTCCTGAAAAAACCGCTCCGTCTCGGCTATCACCTCTTCGTTGGTTGAAAATGTTCGTCCAGCCAAGTGCCTTTTTAAATTAAGGAACAGGTAATAGTCTGATAGTGCGCGCCGTGATTCGCCCCTTATAAATCGCCAGGTCTAGATGGCATTCTGCCCATTATGCTACAAAAAATGCAAGAGGTAGCAATCCCATGGCTCGTGCCGATTTTCAGGAGCTGCATCCTAAATAATTTCAATTAATAACCATGTACCCCACTCATGGAGACGGGTGAGAGTGGTTTTCATTCCGAAGGTGGAGAGGCGCGGACATGCGAAAGATTTCAGACCAATCAATCTGACCTCCTTCGTTTTGAAGACCCTCGACCGCGTTCTAGACAACCATCTGCGAGATACAATCGAGTCATCTCTCTCCAAATCCCAACACGCATACCTCAAAGGAAGATCTACAGAAACAACTCTTCATGAAGTAGTGCGAACAATAGAAAAATCCCTACAGTATAAGGAATACACTTTAGCTACCTTTCTAGACATAGAAGAAGCTTTTAACAATGTACACACTGAAGTAATTCTAGAGTCCCTCACGGAGCTGGGCATAGAAACCTACCTAAGCCAATGGCATAGTCTTTATGCTCAGCACTAGAACCATTCAGGCATCTCTAGGAAACAGCACCATAACCAAATTTGCCAGTAGAGGAACGCCCCAAGGTGGAGTCATCTCACCTCTACTATGGCTAATAGTCATGAATAAAATGAATAAAGTAGTTGGGTATGCGGACGACACGGTGATTTTAGTGTCGGGACTTTTTCCTCCCGTGATAAGTGAGATCATGGAGAGTGCTCTAAGTAAAGTCACCGCATGGGCCAGAAAGTGTGGACTTGGAGTCAACCCAAATAAAACTGAACTGATGCTTTTCACCACAAAAACCAAAATACACGAATTCAATCTTCCTCGACTAAACGGTCAGATACTCTCCTTATCTTCCAGTGCTAAGTACCTAGGAGTTATTCTAGATCCTAAACTTAACTGGAAACCAAACATAGACGAACGAGTAAAGAAAGCATGTATAGCCTTTTATGCCTGCAACAGAACCTTCGGCAAAAGACGGGGCCTGCAACCAAAATTGACCCTGTGGATGTACACAGCCGTAGTACGCCCAATTCTTACCTACGGGTCGATAGTATGATGGCCGGCCCTTAAAAAATCCTATAACATAACCAAACTAAATAAGGTGCAGAGAGCAGCATGCATAGGCACCACAGGCGCCCTACGGTCAACTCCGTCAGACGCTCTAACAGTTCTGCTACACCTTTTACCCCTAGATCTACATATCACAAACATCTCAGCGCACAGCGCAATCAGACTCAGAGAGTCCAAGTGTTGGACTGCGAAACCCTATGGACACAGCAATATCCTAGATTCTCTACCAGGAGAACTCGTATCGACTTCAACAGACTTCATCATACCCAAATTGAACTTCACAAAGCTTTTCGATGTACAATTCCCTACAAAAAAAGATTGGCAAGATGGACAGGCGACCAGAGGTTTCGATCTAACAGTCTACACCGATGGGTCAAAAATGGACTATGGGGTTGGTGCGGGTGTTTTCTCGCCATTCGCGAAGCCTGTCGCCAAATCAAGTCACACACAAATACACTACGAAGGCAAAGAATCGCTATTTTAATTGATAGCCAAGCTGCTATCAAAGCCATTGCCCCAGAAACCATTTCCTCGAAATTAGTACTAGGATGCCGACAGGAGCTGGCCTCGCTAGATGGCCAATGCATGGTGACCCTAGTCTGGGTTCCAGGCCACAGCAACGTTGATGGCAACGAACATGCTGATGAACTGGCCAGGCGAGGCTCAGCCCTTCAATGCTCACTTGCTGAACTTGTTCACACCCCGCTCGGAGCAATTAAGGCAAACTTCTCCTCAATCTTTATTAGAAAAGCTAACCTTAAATGGTCTAGGTTAACGAACTGCGTCCTATCCAGAAAGATGTGGCCTAACTACAACAAGACCAAAACAACCGCCCTGTTGAACAGAACGCGCAAAGACATTGCCCGTACAATCGCGAAAATCACGGGACACTGGCCGGTAGGAAAGCACGCAGCCAAACTAGGTATCCCATATAATACACACTGCCGTAGTTGCAACATAGCCACCGAAAAGGAAGCAATTATCCACTACATGTGCACTTGTCCAGCACTAGCTAGGGCTAGACATCAAGCATTAGGCAAACCCTTCTACAATTCACTTGAGGAGATCTCGGGTAAGAATATAAATGAGCTAACTCTCTTCTTAAACTCCACAGACTGGCTCTAGATTGTCCTCACCAACACGCATCAACATCCAAGGTCGCATGAGTCGTGGTATCAAAACGGCACAACTGTGCTAATTGGGTCTCTGTTTTACAGAACCGCCACTTCTACCTACCTACCCTGCGCGCCGTGCATTATCCTGATGAAAAAAAATGTTCTTTTTGGCCAAACCCGATCTTTTTTCGCCAATTTTTTCAACTAATTTATCTAACCGATTAGCATAGTATTGACCTGTAATAGTTTGCTATTTGGGGAGGTAATCAATAAAAATAATTCCCTTGTAATCCCAGAACACAGACGCCATCACTTTTCCGGCCGATACACATGTCTTGGCTTTCTTCGACGGAGGAGAACCGATATGTTTCCATTATTTCGATTGTTTTTTTGTTTCAGGAATATAGTGGTAAATCCAGATTTCATCAGTGGTTATAAATCTTCTCAAGAAATCGTTAGTATTCCTTCGAAAGAACGCCAGATTCTCTCTAGAAATTTCAACCCGATTGAATTTTTGTTCTTCGGTTAACAAACGCGGCACCCATCTTGATGAAATTTTTTTCAATCCTAATTCGTCAGAAAAAATATGGAACACTGGCTCAGTTGAGATTCCTACAGTATCACTTATTTCCCGCACTTTTAATCTTCGGTCTTCTAAAACCATTTTATGGATTTTATCGATGTTTTCTGAAGTGGTGGATGTCGACGGCCAACCGCTCCTCGGATCATCTTCGACGCTGTCTCTGCCATGTTTAAACAAAGCTGCCGACTTTTTTTTTTACCGTAGAGTAAAAAGGCGCCGTTTCCCCAATGTGTTATCAAAGTTTTCCTTTATTTGACTTGGCGTCATATTCATTTTGACAAACTGTTTAATCACGGCTTTGATTTCGGTTTTTTTTTTTTTTTTAAGTTAGAAGCAGATTCGTCCAAACAAAAAATCGTAGAAAAATAATTATGTGACTAACTGTAACGAAACTTGACACACAACTAACTTAAATATTAAGTAATTGAACGAATATAAATTTATTTACATATTATCACTCAATCTAGGTTAGGTCGAGCATTTTTCAAAAAACCCCTATCTATTACACTAATTCTTGCAGATCTGCGTTCATATATTTAGGGGTTTTCGAAAAAAATAGTTTCCCGTTTGGGAACCAATTAACATGTGGATTTGTGTATGTTTGTCCCATGCTTCTAATAGGATTTGTTTGGGTATTTGTACATCTGTTACCATTCTTCTTGTCTGCTATGTGATCCTTCAAATTTAAATCTTCCATCGATTCACTGGTTTTTCTTTATTTTTTAGGACTTTGAACCAGTGGCATACCCCAAGAACAATTATGGCAAGTTCTACACTGGCGATTCATACATCGTCCTCAATGTAAGTTCAATTACACTTCCTTCCTGCAATGATTCATATAATTTTTCCCTTCAGACAAAGCAATCCAAAGACAAACGTTTCTCCTGGGATGTTCACTTTTGGCTGGGATCCGAAACCTCTACGGACGAAGCCGGTGCTGCCGCCATCCTAACTGTTCAACTTGACGACATCCTTAATGGGGATCCAGTTCAACATCGTGAAGTTCAAGACCATGAGTCCCAACTGTTCCTGAGCTACTTTAAGAACGGTAAGCATCCATATCCCGATGAAATAACAACCTTTCCACTACCGGCATACTCGTATGGATGTGTGAAAACCATGCCATAATTGAATTTTTTCTTTATTTCCTTCACAACACATATACTTACACATGTGATAGGCGTCCGGTATGAGCAAGGAGGTGTCGGCTCGGGCTTCAAGCACGTACAAACAAATGCACAAGGTGAAAAACGACTTTTCCAAGTGAAAGGCAAACGCAACGTTCGTGTTCGTCAAGTGAATCTGTCCGTATCGTCGATGAACAAAGGAGATTGCTTCATCCTGGATGCTGGCAGTGAAATTTATGTTTACGTTGGCATACAGGCGAAACGTGTTGAAAAGCTCAAAGCTATTAGTGCGGCTAATCAAATCAGGGATCAGGATCACAATGGACGTGCTAGAGTTAATATTGTTGGTAAGTAAAACTAGTGTTCGGGATTGGGTGCCTTCAATTAGGAGGCGTAAATTACTTTGGGAGTGTGAAGCGTAACCAGTGGGGTGGTTGATAATAATCAGGGTGTAAATAACGGTGTAATGTGTCGTCTCTTCCACACAAATTAGATGAATACAGCACCGAAGGGGATAAGCAGAACTTCTTCACTATCCTCGGATCTGGGTCACCGGATGAAGTTCCTGCTGAATCGACCGCCGAAGAGGATGGAGCCTTCGAAACTGCTGATGAGAGGTCCGTCACCCTCTATAAGGTCACCGACCAGTCTGGTACCCTGAAAATTGATCCGATTGCAACGAAACCACTGAAACAGGAAATGTTGGACACTAATGACTGCTTCATTTTGGACACAGGCTCCGGTATTTATGTTTGGGTTGGCAAGGGTGCCACACAGAAGGAGAAATCCGAGGCAATGAATAAGGCTACCGAGTTCTTGAGGACCAAGAAATATCCCGCCTGGACAGAGATACATCGTATTGTCCAGGGAGCTGAATCGGCACCATTCAAACAGTACTTCGCCACATGGCGGGACACTGGTGCATCGCACACTCGTCTCATTCGTTCCGCTATGGGATACAGTACAGATGATTCGGATGTTGAATTCGATGATGGAGTGGTTGAAGCATTGAAGAAGAGTGGTGGTAGTGCATTGGGCTTCATGCCAGACCAAGGCAAGGGCCACATTGTAAGGCTGATTCAATTCGTGGTACTTCCTGATTCGGGAGAAGTTCGTCAAACTGAAATCCCTTTGCCGTTGCCTCAACAAATTTTACTCGGTTTTGGTTCTTATGTCATTCAATATGACTACATTAAGCCCGATGGTGATAAGGCTTCAGTTGTATATGTTTGGAGGGGAGCAAAGGCGGACGCGGCAGCTACCGAGGAAGCCCTAAAGGTTGGCCAGGAATTCGGTGACGAATTAGATGCGATTGTGGTGACCACAGTTCAGGGACATGAACCAAGGCATTTCTTGAAGATATTTAAGGGTGAGCTGATATCCACCTACACCGGGGCACCCACTGAGACTATCCTGTTCCGTGTCAGTGGCACCGATGCAACCGATGTGCGCGCCAATGAAGTTGAAGCTGATTCTTCATCACTGTCATCCGATGATGTCTTTGCTTTGGTCAGGATTCCACAAAAGAAGGTGTACATATGGATTGGATTGGTAAGTAGAGATGCGGAAAATAGAGCCACCTCTTTCAAGACTTTCCTTCCTTAACTAGGGTGCATCCGATTTTGAAAAATCTATGGCTGAGAGTCGTATTGGTCAGTTCTGGCCGTCGTTCGATAACGAGGTAGTCGAAGAGGGTGCTGAGCCGGAAGAATTCTGGGAAGATTTGAACGGTGAAGGTATCTACGATCGCGCTATGGGCAAAGGCAGTGCTCCAATTTTGGAACCTCGCCTGTTCCACTGCAGAGTTCTTAAAAATGGAAGGATAAAGGTCGAAGAAGTACCAGATTTCGATCAGGGTGTAGGTTTTGCCAGTCCCATAAGGGAGAGCTTAATTTTCATGGAAAATTTCTTCTAGGATCTCGATGTCGATGATGTGATGCTGTTGGATGGCGGAGATGAAGTGTATCTCTGGGTAGGTTCCGGTACCACTGAGGAGGAACAAAATGGAATTTTCGAAATGGCGAAGGTAGATATGATACTTATTTTGTTTTCCTCACTAACCACCCGCTTTCTGTTAGAAATACATCAAAACGGAGCCATCGTCAAGGACACTTGACACAGCTACTATAATTAGGATTAAGCAAGGCATGGAACCAAAGAGCTTTAAGCGTATGTTCCCCGGCTGGGATGACGAGGCGTGGAAGGTCAGTAATTGAACAGGTTTCTGGTGAATGGTGATCTTCTCCTATTCTATTATGTTACTGTCTTCCAATAATAATTTTCCTTATCTGTTTTGTTTCACTATTTTACATTTTCTCCATGTAATGCTAATTTTTCGTTTTTATTTGTTTAATAAAAATACGAATTTGTTTTAATGTTTTGTTTGTATTTTTATATCTTTTTTTCTTGTAATGGTGGATGGTTTTCGTCTTTAAATAGAGCGTTTGGATTGGTTCTTTGAAATTTTTTATTTCTATAAGTTTGTACAAGAATTCCTTTTTTTTTTTAGTTCAATCTATTACACATCTAGACTTTTTTTTTGATTGTAGATTATAAAGCCTGTATTAGGTTCAACTTACAATGCCTCAACTATTGAGTACTTTATAATCAAAATTTACTGTTTCCTTAAATAAGGGGAGGATATCCAATGCTGATTTGTAGATGTAGATTGGTTAACGTGGTCTAAGTGCATTCCACCTAAATAAATCCATTATATTCCAACCCGGATCTAAGGCGTTAATCGATACTTGCTTACTTACTTAGGTGGCGCTACAGTTCGGTGCGCATTTGAGCCTCAACCAATAAGCCTCCCTATTTAGGTCGGTCTTTAGCTAATGCATCCAGATGCGAATTCCATGTTAATTGAGGTCCTCTTGAACTTGTGCGTGCCACCTACGGCGAGGATGCCCTCTACTGCGACGTCCCTTCGGGTTCGATTCGAAGACTCTGCGGTCCGGAGCGTTGGTGTCCATTCGCTCTACATATCCTAGTATCGATCGATCGATAATTAGCAAGAGTTTTTCTTCGTTTGATTTCTGCGCTGGTGTCGTTTTCAGAATTTATAGCTGAGTCAAGGCGTACAAAGCCCTTTACTACCTCGAAGTTGTAGCTGCCTACTGTAAGGTTCTGTTCAACCCGTCTGTGTTCATTGTCCCTTCTTGTTGGCAGCATATACTTGGTTTTGTCCTCGATTATAGCTGAACTCATTTTGGCCGATTCTGTTTCAATGCTTGCAAACGCACCGGTTACATCCCGCTGAGTTCTTCTAATTATGACAAATTTGTCGGCGTATGCAGCAGTTGTACAGACTTTTGATAGATTGCGCCTCTGGTGTTGGCTTGTGAGTTTCGCAGAATCCGTTCAAGTACAATATTAAACAAGTAACATGACAGTGCGCCACCTTGTCTAAAGCCTTTCTTGACATAAAATGTCTGGGTGAGCTCATTACTGACCTTGATGGCGCAGCGAACGTACTTCATCGTCATCCTTCACAGACAGACAAGTTTGCCATGGATGTCAAAACTGGACATGGCTCTATATAGCTCTCCTCTATAGATGCTGCCATAGGCGGCCTTGAAATCGATAAAGAGATGATGAGTATCGATTTGGACTTCTTGGGTTTTCTCCAGGATCTGCCGAAGTGTGAAGATTTGGTCGATAGTGGACTTTCCTAGACTGAAATCGCACTAATAAGGGCCAATCAGGCTATTGATAAAAGGTTTCAGGCGTTCACACAATATCGCAGAAAAGATCATGTATGCGATGTTGAGGTGACTCTTGTCTCTATAATTACCGCTGTTGAGGGGGTCTCCTTTCTTGTGGATCGAACAAACGATGCTGAGATTCGATTCATTAGGCATACATTCGTCTGACCAAATCTTAGAGATGAGTTGGTATGTGCTCTCTACCTTTCAAATACCAGCTGCCATGAAAAGTTCGGCCGGTAAACCGTCAGGCCCAAAAGCCTTGTTGGATTTAAGCTTGGATATTGCTATCCTCACTTCGTTTTGGTCAGGTGGACGGAAATTTTGACTATCATCGTCTATATTGAATGGTTCATTCTGCCTGACAGCGGGATGTTGGTCTTCGTCGGCGTTATACAGTCTGCAGAAGTAGTTTTTCCATATTCTAAGCACCGACTGTGATTCTACTACGAGGTTTCCATTTTCATCTCTACAGGTTTCTGTACGGGTATTACTTCTCTGACACTGCCTTTTTACCTTTTGGTAAAACACCCGTACATTGTTCCTGGAGTATAAGCTCTCAATATTCTCGATCGCGCGCTTCATGCTCTTTCTTCTTCTTTTGGAGAAGCCGATACCCTTCCCGTCTCTTTTGCTCGTAGAGCTCACGAGCCGCTTTCGTCTTCATTGCACCGCCGCTTTATATGAATCTTGCTTTGCTGCATGCCCTCGTCGGAATTTTTCGTCAAACCAAGGTTTTCGCGGTGTTTGTCGGACGAAACCCAGCGCATCAATTGCGGCGTTTCTGAAGGCATGTTGGCAGCGTTGCCACTGGTCTTCGGCACTTGATGCTGGCGGCGTAGGGGTGATTGAGAGATTTCGGAATACGCGTTCAGCGAAGACTCTGGCGGTCACATGTGGTTGTAGCTTTTCGACGTTAAATTTTCTCACAGTGATTCTTCTTTGTTGCTCAGATTGAGATATCCGGATTCGTACCTTGGCTACAACAAGGTAATGATCCGAGTCTATGTTGGGCGCTCGTAAAATTCGGAAATCCAGAACAGTGGAAGCATGTCTTACTTCGATCGCAATATGATCAATTTAGTTGATCGTTCCATGATCTTGGACCGCCATGTCTGCTTGTGAATATCTAGATGAGGAAACCATGTGCTTGCTATAGGGATCTTTCGCTCCACATCGAAATCAATTAGCCTTAGTCCGTGGTCAGGAGTGGTGTCGTGCTGGCTATGTCTACCGACTGCCCTTCCAAAGACGTCTTCCTTTTCTGCCATATTTTGGCTTTAAGATCACCCAATACGTTTTTAACGTCATATTTAGAACATTGCTCGTATGTTTTGTCGAGGAGCTAGAAGAAGCAGTCTTTTGTGATAGGGTCCTTTTGTTCTGGGGGAGGCATGAGAACATATAAGGCTATGTTAGCGAATTTAGCGTTTGCTAGGGTCGTCAACAGTTGAATCTTCCTTATCTGAAGCTTTTGGTTGTTTCTGAACAGGAGTTTTTATTTACGTGGTAAGGAAGTTACCTCGACGGCACAACCCCGAACCCAGAGGCCCAGATCTTTTTGTTATACCCTTAAGACGCGGGAGCCGGGTACACCGGTCCTAGTAGTTCCATGGTCCTGACTAGCAATGGAACTTCCCAACCGACCTGTGATCCGAATATGTCGAAGCAACTTGAGCAAGTTGTTCACTAAGTTCAACCTAACTAGAATTCTAGACACCACCGTTGACTCCATCTAGGGAATTCATCAGCTGTCGGACGAACAAGAAGAAGTGCTCTGCTCCCATCAAAAAACCTCAAAACGGGCTTGGCTTCCCATTTCTCGGATCAAGGTACTAGGCACTCTGTGGTCACCACATGAAGGTAAGTGTTGGTAGGCCTAGGTCGTTTGAGATGAGTCGGTATATGCTGTATACCAATTCATTACAGGCTGTCTTGTAAGTTCGGTAGGTACGTCATCAGGTTGAGCAGCCCTCTTTTATTATATATTACCTAAAAAAAGAATGGTTATTTAGGTTACGATACTTGAATCGTGTCACATAATAATAACCTACCACTTCATAATGTCTTCTTAAATCTTCGTTGTTCATTTCCATATATTTGAGGAAAAGGGTTGTCCATGAAATCACGCGTCACAAAAGCTCGTTCATATAATCAGGGTTATCCCCCGAACAAAAACTAGGTATCTTCAAAAAAGAGGAAATAATTCCGCGGAAAAGAAATACATAGGTATCATGAATGACAATTCAGGAGAATTTTCAACGCAAGCGTTATATTTCATTTTTTCCTTATGAATTTTTCCATATTTTTGAAGATACCAAATTTTTGTTACTTACTTACTTACTTACTTAGATGGCGCTACAGTCCGGGGTGGACCTGGACCTCAACCAACAAACCATCCAAGCCAACGCAGTTACGAGCCAGCTGCCTTCAGTTGCGCACACCAAGTTGGTTGAGGTCCCCCTCCACTTGTTTGCGCCACCTAGCGCGAGGTCGTCCTCTACTGCGTCGTCCATCCGGGGTAGATTCGAAGACTTTCTTAGCAGGAACGTTGGGCTCCATCCGCTCCTAATGACCCAGCCATTTTAGTCGCTGTATGTGAACTCTTCTGGCTAAGTCGATGTCCTTGTACAGGCCGTATAGTTCGGCAGTGTACCTTATTCTCCCCTCACCGTCTATGCAGACAGGACTAAAGATCGCTTGAAGAACTTTTCAATCGAAATAACCAAGGACATCCTCATCCGGTTTTGTCAAAGCCCATGCCTCTGCACAATACAGCAGGACTGGGATCATTAGAGTCTTATAAAGAGTTACCTTAGTAGTTCGAGATAGGGCTTTGATACTCAATTGCCGTTTTAGCCCATAGAAACAACGATTGGCAAGAGTAATTCTTCGTGTGATCTCCCTACTGATGTCATTTGCGGAGTTCACCATAGAGCCTAGGTAGACAAAATCCTTTACTACCTCAAAATTATTTCTGTCTATTGTGGCGTTCTGTCCAAGACGCCGATGTTGGGTGTCCTTTTTTGTAGACAGCATATATTTTGTTTTGCTTTCATTGACCGCTGGACCCATCTTTGCTGCCTCGATCTCAATACTCGTAAATGCCCCATTGACGGCCCGCTGAGTTCTTCCGATTATCTCAATGACATCGGCATAAGCGAATAGTTGTACAGACTTGTAAAAGATTGTACCACCGGTGTTGGCTTGTGAGTTTCGTACAATTCTTCCAAGTAATAAGTTAAAGAGATCGCTTGATAGCGCGTCACCATGTCTAGGACCTTTCCTGACATCGAATGGTTCGGTGATGTTCTTACCGTCTTTGATGGAGCAGCGAGAGTTCTCTATCGTCATTCTGCACAAACGGACGAGCTTGACAGGGATGCAAAGACTAGACATGGTTTCGTATACCTCGTCTCTATACACGCTATCATAGGCAACTTTGAAATCGATGAAGAGGTGGTGCGTATCGATTTTAAATTCATGGGTTTTTTTCCAAGATCTGCCGTAGTGTGAATATTTGGTCAATGGTGAACTCTCCCGGCCTGAAACCGCACTGATAAGGACCTATCAGATTGTTGATGATCGGTTTTAGGCGTTCACATAATATGGCACACAGGATCTTATATGCGATATTGAGGTGACTTATACCTCTGTAATTGGCGCAGTTTAGAGGGTCTCCTTTCTTCAGGATCGGGCAAACGATGCTGAGGTTCCATGCATCGGGCATACTTTCGTCCGACCAGATTTTACAGATGAGCTGGTGCATGCTCCTTACCAACTCATCTCCTCCTGCCTTGAAAAGTTCAGCGGCGAGGCCGTCGGCTCCAGCAGCTTTGTTGGATTTGAGTTTAGATATCGCTATCCTCACTTCATTCTGATCGGGTTGACGGGAATCTTGACTGCCATCGTCACTGTTGAATGGCTCATTCTGCCTGACAGCGGAATATTGGTCATCATTGTCGTTTAACAGTTTGCAGAAGTGTTCCTTCCATATCCTCAGCACCGACTGCGATTCTATTATAATGTTGCCATTTTCGTCCTTGCATGCTTCTGTTCTGGCTTTGAAACCCGGGCATGTTCTTTTTACCTTTGGTAACATTTTCAAACATTATTCCTGCAATAAAGTCTCTCAATTTCCTTGATCGAGCGCTTCTCATGCTCTTTTTTCTTCTTTCTGAGAACTCGATGTTCCTCTTTTCTCCTGCGCATGTAGAGCTCGTAAGCAGCTCTAGTCCTTCTATGCAGCGCCGCTTTGTACGCCTCTTGTTTAGCTGCATGTGCTTGCCAGCATTCCTCATCAAACCAGGGGTTTCGTTGTGGTGGTCGAGAGAAACCCAGTACATCAGAGGTGGCATCTCTTGCATCGATCGCAATGTGATCGATTCGGTTGACAGTTTTTCGATTAAAGGAGAGCCATGTTCCTTTGTGAATGTCGAGATGCACTAGCTACGGCAAAGTTTCGTCCCGCCGCAAAGTCGATTAGCCTGAGTCCGTTGTCGGATGTGATGTCGTGAAGGTTGTGCTTTCCGACCACGCTACTAAAGACGTCTTCTCTTCCTAGCTTTGTGTTAAAATCACCTAGGATAATTTTAACGTCGTGGCTAGGGCATTGCTCATACATCTTGTCGAAGAGCTGGTAGAAGTCATCCTTTGTCACGTCGTCCTTCTCCTCATGAGGGGTCTGAACGCATATTAGGCTTATGTTGGCAAATTTAGCCTTGATACTGATAGTCATACGGTGCTCGTTCACATGCCGGAAACTCAAGACTTCTTGCCTAAGTCTGCCTCCAATGACAAATTCGCACCCGAATAGACGCTGTCCTTTTTGTCTGGAGCAATCGCCGTAGTAGATGTCGCAGTTTTTCATACTCCTTTTGCCCGGCCCATCCCATCGCACTTCTTGGATGGCGGTAATGTCTGCTTTGAGACACTCTAGGGCGTCCGCAAGTTGTTCGGCTGCACGTGGTTTGTAGAGGGACCTAACATTCCATGTGCAGACACGAAGATCGTTGTCGTTTTTACGTTTGCTTGGGTCGTCAACAGTAGAATCATCTGTATCCGAGGATGTTGGTTGCTTCGCAACCGAAGGTTTTTTACGTGGTAGGGAAGTTAACCCGACGGCATAACCCCCAACCTGGATGACCAGATCCTTTTTTTTTTGCAACCCCTAGGACGAGGGGCCGGATACACCGATGTCAGTAACCCACTTCGGGGATATGAGCGCTGCCGTTGGTCCATTGGTCATCCGCCACCATCTCTTTTTCAATACCCTGACATCTTGCTAGACGTCTGAGACGCATATTTTAGCCGATCAGGTCAACAAGAGATGCCTCGTCCGGTTAAACATATGCGCTCTGAAGTTCACCCAGATGTGCTTACGCACTTCTGAGTGTTCAGCTACACATACATATATCGACCACCAAATTTTTGTTAGGGGGAAAAATTCCAAGGGAAAATTCATTCACGATAACCCCGAATTCCGCACAAAATCTTGCATAATATAATTGTGTGCATACATAAGAATCTGAAAGCATATCTAATATTTTTTACACACAGAGGCAAATGTTATTCATATGTATGTGTGAGTAGAACGTATACTCACCAGCGTTGTCACTTAAAAAATCTTCAATTAAATCAAATTGGACTTGTTGACTTAATTTTTAATTTTATAAAAAGTCAAAAATTAAGTCAAATTATAAGGAACAAGAGAGAAATGTGATAATTAAGTATCAATGTAACTAAAAAGAACAGTGGGCAACGTGGCGCAAGTATTTGAATCCCAGAAAACACCCAAAAAGTTTTTTCACGGTCCCACCTCTCGCGAACATCTGACAAACAACCGACAGTATTGTTGTCACGAGAAAGCTTCTCAAACAAATTGGCCTTCGGATACGGCACTAAACTATAAGAGTGAGTATAAATAAAACGAACTAGTTTAAAGAACAGTTTTTCATCTCCCAACGACGTTTCTTTTTTTCATAAAAACAGTTTAAATAGTAACTATACAGGGTGGGCCAACTACAAGTTTCTTTTTAAAAATGCAAAAAAATGAACAAAATGAAATTTTGTCCATGTATTCTGGCTTTATTAGTAAGAGCAAACATTCCCATTAATTATGGAATACAACGTCGTTCAAGTGGCTGCCACGACTGGCCTCGCAGTAGCGCATTCTATCACTCCAATTTTCCAAAACCTTGTTGATGGCCTGGATGATATTGGCCCTAAGTGCTTGAATCGTTTCCGGATTGTTGGCATAACATCGGTCCTTCACGGTTCCCCACAAAAAAAAAGTCCAAAGGGGTCAAATCGCAGCTCCGAGGCGGCCATTGACATCGCCAAGACGGCTGATAACAAGATTTGGGAATTTGGTGCGCAAAAGACCGATTGTGGCATAGGCTGTGTGGCATAGCGCGCCATCCTGCATGAACCAGAGGTCGTCCAAATCCATGTCTTCAATTTCAGTAAAAAAAAAAGTCGTTAACATGGCTCTGTAACGCCCAATGTTGACCGTTGACCGAAACGTTGTTCCCAGCCTCATTTTCGAAGAAAAATGGTCCAATGATGCCACCACTCCACAATCCGCACCAAACTGTCACTCTCTGTGGATGCATTGGCTTCTCGACAATAACGTGTGGGTTTTCCGAGCCCCAGACGCGGCAATTTTGTTTGTGAACGTAGACGCCGAGATGAAAATGTGCCTCGTCAGAAAATATGATTTTTCGCCCAAAATCGTTGTCCAATTCAAGCTGCTCTAAGGCCCAAACTGCGAAGTGATAACGAAGCGGATGGTCGTGCGCTTTCAATTGTTGAATCAATTGGACTTTGTAAGCGAATAATACCAGATCTTTGCGCAGAATTCTCCTCAGGCTAGTGCGTGAAATGTTGAGCTGTTGAGATCGATGACGAGTTGATGTTCGTGAATTGAGTCTCACACTCTCGGCTACAGCAGCCACATTCTCGTCTGTGCCCACCGTACGACGACGGGGACCATGAGTGTTGTCCACTAGCATACCAGTCTCACGAACTTTTTGCACAAACTTGCGTACAGCAGGCGCGGTGGGTGCTTCATTTCGACCAAAACTTCTCTTCAAAAAACGCACTGTTTTGGCTACATAGCACTCACTTTGGAAATAAGTTTTCAATATTTGCCAATGTTGTTCAAGCGTAAAGCGACTCATTTCGTTCCGCGGAGGTATGATACTGACTTTCTGTCGAGATTTCGAGCGGGAAACAGCGGTCAGTGTCAAAATAACCTGTGATTTAAAAAGAAATCACTAGATGGCCCACCCGTTACATATCCTTTGCGCATTTAAAATTCAATAAAAAAAAAAAAAACCAAAAGCAAACGAGCCCAGCAAACTAACAAAATAACCAAACAAAGAAAACACAAAATTTAACACAGGTATGCGAATGGATCATTCTGTTGCGCACACAAGAAAAACGCATAAAGGAGAAAAACAAATAACATAATTCCAGCCTTGATACATAGACTAACTACTTCACCCACTCGTTATCGTTTTTTTCGTTTTTAACGGTTTCTGCGTTTAACAATTTCACCCGATCGATATCGTTTTTTCGTTTTTAACGGTTTCTGCGTTTTTCGTTTAACTACTTCACCTGGTCGTTATCTTTTTTTTCGTTTTTAACGTTTCCTGCGTTTTTCGTTTAACTACCGTACTTCACCCGCTCGTTTTTTTTTTTTTGTTTTTAAAGTTTTGTGCGTTTTTCCGTTTTTCTTCGTTTGCACTAAATGATATGAAAACGCTTTTTCGCTCGTTTTGTGAAAGTAGTTACTTTTTTTAACTAGTTTTTAAACTAGTAATATTTTTTTAAATAACTGTTTCGTTTCGTTAACGACCCACCTCTACTAAACTGTAGGTCCCTCCATTCGTGTGAAAAATATAACGCATACAACACGAATGGTTCCGAGAAGCTAGGCCCATGCAGTTAAATGGCTGTTGCACCAAAAATATGTACATATATATATATATTTTTTTTTAACTAAATAGAACCTTAAAAAAGATAACCAAAATAAATAAACATACAAAAATAAATAAATAAATAATTTTTCAACTAATTAAAAGCGACATCCAGTTCAAATGTCTATGGACAGCTAACACTGAATCAATTTGCGTCCATCATTAATAACTTTATACAAATATTGATACTGAGATAGTTCTGATTACGAACGACCATGCGGACGTTTCACTTACCATATCTTTACGAATGTGCTCCATAGCTGCAGCAGAAATTGCTAATTGTAGCGAGTGGCAAGCGCTTGGTATCAATACAATTCATGAATTCAGTTGATTAAGCTAGACGAAGACACGTTTTCTATTACCAATCATAACACTGGCGTTGTCTCTTCCCATTTTTCACATACGTTTTGCGCATTCAAAATGAATTGTTTTAAATTTGCTAGAACGGCTTGAACAATTGGATTTGCGTCGGGTGTTTCTAGAGGCAGGAGCTTACGTAAAATTGTTTGAATTGTGTTGTCACTTTTGCTGTAGTATTTAACTACAACCTCTAATTTTTTTCAAAGCACTGACATCAGTTGATTGATCGATGATTAACCTAAAAGGCCTTTCACCAATATATTCGTACTTTTTATTTTTTTTTAAAGGGTACCAAACATTGTTCATGTGGGCACCGTGACGTAGTGGTTAGTGCATTGGACTACTGCGCGTGAGGTTTAATGTTTAAATCTCAGAAAACACCAAAAGGATTTTTTCTCACGGTCCCAGCGTGATACCAATCCCACCGCGATATTTTTCGATATTCAGCCTGCGAGATTTTGTGTTGGGGGATTATTATTTGTGTAGGGTATTTGGCACTGCGACCTAGTGGTCTATTGCGCCTCCTGCTTATACCTTGGTTAGGTTTGTTCCATCGTTAGAGTTCCCCTCGCATTGCAATTCCTTCGGAATTGTGTTTGAAGATCATGCACTCTTACTTTGCTTTGGCGAGAATAGTTCACCTTAGAGCTCTCTCTCCAAAACAGCTTCTTTTAAGAATCTGAGAATGAGAAGTGGGTCCATGGTTGGCATATGCTCTTCTGATATTTGGTATTTGCCCAAGCATTTCAATCTTTTGTGGGTCAGTGTCCCACAAGATTCCAGAAGGTGTTCCGGAGTCTCACTTGACTCATTGCAGAATCTGCAAAGGCATTTATTTCTTTTACCTAGTTTCCGTAAATGCTCCCTGAGTTTGCAGTGCCCCGTTAGGAAGTCTGTTAGGATTCGTAGGTTATTCTTGCTAGTTCAGATACAGGCTTCGAATCTTTTCCGGTTGTTAACATCCCAGTAGTTTCTTAGCTTGCCTAAGGCCAGCGGTGTTGTTCCAGGTTCTTGCCCTATCTTCTTTCTCCATTTTTCTGAATTCCTCGCGTATGGTATGTTCCCCCATTCCGGAGAATTGTTTAGGTCCAATGAAGGGTTTTACAGCCCCTTGTCTTGCCAAGGCGTCTGCTGCTTCGTTAACTTTTATCCCGGCATGACCGCGTACCTAGTAAATTGTAACTATATTGTTTCTGCCCAATTCATTAAGTTTGTATAGGCATTCCCACACAAGTTTTGACTTAATGACATATGAGTCAAGTGCTTTGAAAGCTGCTTGGCTGTCTGACAGTACTGCTATGTCACAGTTGCTGTATCTTCTTTCGAGATTGAGCTGGATGTACGTGTTGGGGGATTGTTTACATTTTATGATCTTTCCATGCGAAAATTTGTGTATGCGAGATTTTTTACAGCGGTAAAACGTCGCGTTCCCCAGAAAAATGAAGACTTTTCCGGCCTACGAACTCAGCAGCTTCTCAAATTTCAACTTCGTTGTTTCGTAGTTTCATGCTTGCATTTTTAAGAGTAGCCTGAATTTGTTAAATAAATGCGAAAGTTCAACTACGAAAGTATTATAAATGGACGTTCATGTCAATCAGACTAATAAAGTACGAAATTACAAAGTTACGAGCAACTGAAAAATTGCATGGATACCCTAATTATGTATTAAATAATCTAAAGATGGGCTTTGAAAACACTAATAGATTGTAGAGCGTATGTCATTGAACACTGTGTTTTTGGACTTACGTACTTTCGACTTATTATAATTTCATGGGGTTTATTTACTTTACCCATATCTTGAACCATTTCCGGGAAAACAGGCACACTGTTTTTCTGAATAAAAGACAACATGTACCCTGTATAAATAGCATTCCATGCATGCATAATATTATTTTACGGGAGAGAACCCTTCCACTGAAACACATTACATTCCACTATCATTATTTTTTGAACTCCAATAATAACGTTACAATTACTGACAACACAAGATATACACGGGTTCTTCTTCATAATGAAATGAAAAATAAAAAAAAAATTAAAACATTTACACATATTACTCTTCATACAAAAAAAAAAAAAGAATCTTTCGAATACCTATATTCAATTACCTTTAATCACATTTGCGCTGTATTTAATTAAACGACTTGGTATGCATGCATTAAGTAGGAACAAAAAAAAAGAGGTGGACATTATAAAAAACAAGGACACGGACTCACAACCAACATTTACACACATCTATACACAGGAAAAAAAAAAGAAGAAAAACATACACCCATATCCACAAATTCAACTTGCAATTATTATAATTTTCTCGTTGGTGCTGTCCTTTTATGTAGATACATTTGTGTTTTCGGGTATTCTCTCTGAATGTTCAAAATAGTTATTAACTGTTAATTAAATTAAAATCCTTGCAGTCGAGGCCAACATATGAAGAAGTATTGAAAAAGGTGTTCGACGATAATCTTCGCCTAGAGGATAACGATGTTTAAGCGGTTACGATGTTCATTATTTGGAATATTTAAAAAAAAATTTTATCTAAAATGTTGGAACTTATATGAGTAAGTTTTGTAATAAAAAAGAAATAAAAGAATAAGTGTATTGTACTTTATTTTAATGGTAATATACAATTTTTGTCACCAGTGAGTGCTGACTCACAGTTGCAAAAGAATGCATTCATTTAAAGTTTTAATTAATTTAACTTCTGGTAAAATGGTGCTTGAGAAGGCTTGGGAGTATGGCAAAACTGTCAACATTTGTACTATGGATTTGAAGAAGGGGTAACCATTAAGCGGCATTTGGTATTTACATGTATGAATAGCATTTGCACATTTATTTATCCTAGCAGCAAATAAATTTAACCCAAACAAAAATACATATATTATTAAGCCCTTTAGCAATTTACTTTAAACTGGATAGCTTTTCATTGAAAAAAGTGGGGTATGACTAAGGTGACCATCATTTTTTCCTCTCAAAGCGGGACACCTGTTATATTTCTTTAGGCAAAACATAAATTTTTTTTTTCTGTTGCCTAAGGGGTAGTGGAAAAACGCTAATGCGCACGAGAAGTGTGAGACTTCTACTCTCTAAAAAACCACCTTTAACGCCTTTTCAACATGACACCATCAACTCCAGAACCGCTTTAGCATTACTTCAGAGTGGTATCGTTTTCTTTCCCGTCTGAGGACCGGTTTTCCACATTTTTCTCCTGGTGCGGATTTATAATATCTTGCCGCTAAGGCTTTCATCGATTTGGTAAACTTACTCAGGGTATATTTACTTCCTCTTCTCTCTTTATCGATCTGAGTACCGTCTCAATGAATAAAGATATTTTATTCGCTCACTTAGTAGGTCGGATGAAGAGAGCTAACACGTGAAATGAATTTGATCGAAATGAAACGGCCTAGCCAATAACGCAAAGCTGGTTCCTCCGGAAATCAAGCCACCGATAAACGTCGTTGGAATTACGGCTATAATAAGTTCCATTGCCTCCTTAGAGGAACACTGACATAGAAGTTTAAGGTGACATCTCTCCGAAACAATACGTGGAAAATCAGTGTCGATGATGCCGACGGTTACAAGTAGTGTCTCAAAAATTGAATGCCGAGGAGATAAGTTAGAAAGACCACTGCGTGTTGTAGCAAGGGGACTCCACCCCTCTTGCACTAAAGGAGATGTTATAGATGTCCTCCAAGATAAAGGCTTTAAATTTCTTGATGCCGTCAATATTATCCAAAAGGAGAAGCAAGAGTCGGAGGGAGATCAGGAAAAATTGGTAAAGCGTAGATTTCCACTATTCATGCTAAGTTTTGATAAAGACGAAAATAAAGATGTAACATATGGTATTAATAATATTCTAAACATCGTGGTCAAAATCGAACCTATGCGTAAGAGCTCCAGATCGATCCCGCAATGTAAGCGCTGTCAAGTTTTTAATCATACGCAGACATACTGCTAAAAAGAACGGCGATGCGTTAAATGTACAGGCAAACATCTCTAGGAAGAGTGTCACCTAAATAAGACAACCGCAGTCACTTATATAAACTGCAAAGGAAAACACCCTGCGAACTATCGAGGTTGCAAAGTGGCAATAGAGCTCTAAAAAAGATGCGATACGCTTAAAAATTCCACGAGTCCGAATCCGATACCAATTAAAAATAGATCCGAAATAGCTACGAAAAAAGCAGCGAAAGATAGAAAATTCGTCAATATTCACTCAAGATCGGATAATGAAGGAAAACCCAATCGTAGTAGAGAAAAGGTGACAGAAGCAAAATCTTCGAATATTGGCGTGCAGTCTTATGCTCAAGCGGCGATGATGGCTAATGGCAAGTATATGACCGACAACCCACGGGAGATCAAAGCAAGAAAGACTCCTGCTCAACTTGCGGCATTGGAAAACGGTGATAGAGGTAGCTCACAAAATTCTGTGTCCTATGTTTTCTCCTTAATTCTTGCGAAACTTAAATCGCAATGCAAAAACAAACAAACTTATTTGCGAGAGAATAGCTGCACTAGAAAACAACATTCATAACATGCGCACTTCAACCAAAGTATGAAAGAAACGCTTAAAATTCTTACATGGAAGGTCAACAGGCTCGATGAGTTCGAAATATTTATACGAGAAAAAGATATTGATATATGCTTGGTCTGTGAAACTCATCTGACAAAACAATCGAATGTTAAGATAAGGGGATATAAGCGTGTATCACGCTTTCCGGATCATCCTTGTTTATAAAAGAATGTATCGAACACACAGCGGAAATACCGATTGAATTAGAAGCAATGCAAGTAAGCGCGGTACGCGTGAGAAATAGACATTTTGCCCTCAACATTTCGTCTATATATTGTCCACTGCGATGTAAACTTGAAGAAAATGATTTCACAAACATCTTCAACTTCCTTAAACCAAATTTTATTTTTGGTGGCGACTTCAACGCGAAACACCCCTTCTGGGGTTCAAGATACGCCTCTCAGAAAGGTAGAAAGTTTTATAATGCGGGTATGCAATACAGTTGTGATTTTCACTCGACGGGTAAACCAATATATTGGCCGACTGATAGAAATAAGATCTGATCGATTTCTTTGTTGTTAAAGGAATATCTGGCAACTGTATAAAAGTTGAAGAAAGCTTTGATCTCTCCTCTGATCATTCTCCAATTTTCATGACGATAAGTTAAGTTTAATTAAAAAAGTAGGACCGGCTAGATTAACCACGGCGCAAAGTAGTTGGGATGGCTTTAAAAAAAATATTGAAGCAAATATTGGGCCAAGCGTACTTAAAACGCCCTATGAATTCCCTCAAACCGAATCCAACCGTTTCAGTTTTAAAACGCTGAAAGTATGCTTCGTTCGTTCGTCATTTTTCTCATTCTCAAACAAACAATACATTATAGATACATAGTAGATACATTCACGGTACACGGAGGACAGAGCACAAAGTACCCAGTTATGTATTTCAAGTCTGTTTTTTGCTGTTTTGTTTTTAGTTTTTCTTTTTTTGTGCTGTCTCTGGAAGTCTATCTGTGAGCAATATTATTTTTAGTATATGAATTTACTGAGAATGAGTTTAATGAATGAAACAAGTTTAATATGGGGTGGCCTTTTTTCAAAGCGGGACATTTTGCGTTCTTTGGGGACAGCAGGACACAAAGCTCGAAAGCGGGACTGTCCCGCCGAAAGCGGGACTGTCCCGCCGAAAGCGGGACGTATAGTCACCATAGCGTATGACCGGCACATACGCAGTCGTGACATCGCTTCGAAACTATACATAAGCCTCACAACAATTTTAAACATATACGGACGGACTAACAAAAATTCGCTTAGTTGGTGTCAATTTAGTAGTTTTTTGAAAAAGAAGATGCATTTCTGTAGCTTATAAACTAGCAATATTTATTTCCAAATTTCAGAATAATAGGTAAAAATGAAGACGAGAAAGAGAAAAATTAGTGACGTAAGCTCGGTTGAAGTTCCACCGCCAACAAGGGAAGAAATTCGTTTTGCCATTCTATTCGGATTTCGACGTCAACTCACATGCCAAAATGCATACGAAATAAATGCACCATCTCTTGCTATTATTTCAAAGTAATTTCGAAGATTCCAGGCCGGCCATTTTTCTGTGGAGGACGAGTCTCGTGGAGGTCTCCCAAATCCTCGACCGACGATACAAATGTGGCCCTTGTGACGGCTAAAATTGACCAAGATGCCAGTATGACACAGGAGATGATAGCGGATGAACTGGGCTTGAATGCCATGGTTGTGTCATGCATTTTAAATTATAACCTGAAATATTTGAAAAAGTCAGCTCGATGGGTTCCAACAATTTTGAATGGAGAGCAAAAAGAGACTCGTGTTCGTTTTGCTCAATATTTCCTGGATAAGTTTGAAAATGGAGAGTCAAGCTTGGTTTTACAAGTACGACCCGGAAACCAAACAGCAGTCCATGGCATGGAGCCCAGAAGGTGCAAATCCTCCAGTAAAGGCCAAACAACAAAAGTCAGCGACAAAAGTTATGATGTCGATGTACTTCACCCGGGCAAAAGTGCTCACCGTCATCCTGCTTAAAACTGGTCAGACAGTCACTGCTAATTGCTATTCTGAAACTTGTTTACCAGAAGTTGTTTAAAATTTACTAGAACACCGACAAAAGAGGAGCTGCGCCGCTACTTTTTGCACCACGACAATGCGCCTACGCACACTGCTGAAAAAACCAACAACTTTCTTGCGCTCTCGGGCATCAATGAAATTCGTCCAGCACCTTATTCTCTGGATCTAGGACCGTGAGACTTTTGGCTGTTTCCGAAAATAGAAAAAGATTTGAGGGGAACATTTTTCACATGTAATGAGGAGATTATTAATGCAATCAATGTCGAAATCGAAAAGCTCCAAAAAGTGGGTTTTGAAAGTTGTTTTGAAAGATGGATCCGTCGGCTGAAGAAATGTATTGAAATAAATAGTAATTATGTGGAGAAATTAAAAAAAATTGTGAAGACTAAATATCTAAAGCTAACATTATGTGGGCGCCGTGGCGTAAGTGGTTAGTGTGTCGGATCACTACGCATGAGGTTCTAAGTTCGAATCCCAGAGAATACCAAAAAGTTTTTTCACGGTACCACCTCTCGCGAGCGTCTGACAAACATCCGAGAGTATTGTTGTCACGAAAAAGCTTCTCAAATCCCCGTTCGGATTCGGCATTAAACTGTAGGTCCCTTCCATTCGTGTGAAAAATATAACGCACACAGCATGAGTGGCTGCGAGAAGCTAGGCCCTGTCGCTTTAAAGAGCTGTTTCGCCAAATATTTGTTTTGTAACATTATGTTTGTGTTTTATTATTCAATCAACTAAGCGAACTTTTGTTAGTCCCTACACAAAAAAAATAATTCAACATTTGGGTACCACACAATCTTACAGAAAAAATTTGCTGGAAAGAATTTAAACTTGTGTATTGCTGGTGAATCGAAACGAAATCAAGCCATTTTTTGAAAGGATTGATTACTGGTGATGAAAAGTGGATCACGCACGACAATGTGGTGTAAAAAAGATCGTTATTGAAGAAGTGTGAGGCTCTCCAAGCTGTTACACACCCGAGAATGACGTCCAGGAAGGTGATGCTGTGAATTTGATGGGACTGGAAGGGACATACGTTATGAGCTGCCGGCTGGCCAAACGATTAATTTGGAATTTGACTTTTAGACTCATAAGATTAAATAAAGCGATTCAGGAAAAAAACCGGCCGGAGTTGATCAGCAGAAAGGGCGTTGTCTCCAATCAGGACAATGCCAGACGACTTTCTTCTTTGATGATCCGCCAAAAACTGAGAGATCTTGGCTGGGAAGTTTTGATGTATTCACTGTATACGTATAGTTCAAACTAGAGATCGGCTAAGTCGTGAATTTGCATTTACAGTTATCACTGTGAATCGCGGCGGCTTAAAAAGTGTAGTACAATGTAGTACATTTCAAAAAATAGATAGAAACATGAATAATTGCTTTGTTTATACAAATTTATTTTTGAATTTAAGGGTTCTTTAAAGACAAAAGTAAATATACATTAATTCATAAAAACAATTTACAAAAAGTAAAATGAGTAAGTATTGCACACATTTTTCATAATGTTTTTCATTATGATAAAAAAAGTTTTGGCACAAGTTATTAACGATATTGGCGGGTCATAAACTTTTTTCTCATACCTTAATAGTTCCTTCGACTGCATTATTGCGCCGACAATAGAAATATTTCAATTATTTCTTAGATCGTCTTTTATTAAATTTAAGTTTGAAAAGCAACTTTTATTAAATTTAAGTTTGAAAAGCAACGTTCTGCACTACTATGAGGCAAATGTAGAAGTAGAAGTGCAGAAGACAGATTTCGAGTAAAACTGGTAGTCAAGCTGGAAATGGGTGGTCAAACGGTTGTGCATGCGATCATATGAAATACAAGCGTTTTCACTCAGCTGAGGCCTACCAAATCCTACTCTCAACCTCCACGCAGTAACAGCTTGGTGCCTAGTACCTTAATCAAAGAAATGGGTAACCAACCCCGTTTGGAGTATTCTTGGCGGCAGCAGGTGAGAGAGAGAGAGAGAGAGAGAGAGAGAGAGCGAGAGAGAGAGAGAGAGAGGAAGAGAGAGAGAGAGAGAGAGAGAGAGAGAGAGAGAGAGAGAGAGAGAGAGAGAGAGAGAGAGAGAGAGGGGGGGGAATAGTGTTTTCTCACTAGAGCGCTTCTTCCTGTTCCAGGCGGTAGCGAACGAATTCCCTAGACGGAGTCAACGGTGACGTCTATAGTTCCAGTTAGGTTGAACTTAGTGAATACCTTGCGCGAGCTGCTTCGACGTATTCGGATCACAGGTCGGTAAGGAATTTCCAATGTTGGTCAGGACCTTGGAATAGAGATGGTAGCAGAGGAGCCCTTAATGGGCCAACGGCAGCGCTCATACTCCCGTAGTGGACTACTGGCACCGGTGTACCCGGCCCCTCGTCCTAGGGGAATAAATAAAGAAACTGGCCCTCCAGGTTGGGGGTTGTGCCGTCCGGGTAACTTCCCTACCACGTAAACACCAATTGTTCCGAAACATCCAAAAGCCTAGGATAAGGATGACTCAACTGATGACGACCACAGCAAACGAAATAAGGACAACGACCTTCGGATCTGTACGTGGAATGTTCTGTCCCCTTATAGACCACGTGCAGACGAACAACTAGCAGAGGCCCTAGACTGCTATAAAGCAGATATTACCGCCATCCAGGAAGTGCGATGGGATGGGCCGGGCAAAAAGAGGATGATAAACTGTGACATCTACTACGGTGATTGCTACAGAGGCAACAGGCAACGCTTATTCGGATGCGGATTTGTCATACGCAGCAGACTAAGGCAAGAAGTCTTAAGCTGCCGACACGTGAGCGAGCGTATTATGACTATCCGGATCAAGGCTAAATTCGCTAACATAAGCCTAATATGTGTTCATGCCCCCACGGAAGAAAAGGACCCTGCCACCAAAGAGTGTAAATACGACGTTAAAATCGTATTGGGTAATTTTAACACCAAAATAGGAAAGGAGGACTTCTTTGGTAGGGCAGTCGGTAAGCATAACCTACACGACACTACGTCTGATAACGGACTAGGGCTAATTGATTTCGCTGTAGAGCAAAATGTCACCATAGCAAGCACATGGTTTCCTCATCTCGATATTTATAAGCAGACATGGCGGTCCAATGATCAACCAAATTGATCACATTGCGATCGACGCAAGGCATGCCTCAAGTTTTCTGGATGTCCGGACCTTCCGAGCGGCCAACATAGACTCGGAACATTACCTTGTTGTAGCCAAGGTACGAATGCGGATATCCCAATCTGAGCAACAAAGAAGAATCACTGTGAGAAAATTTAACGTCAAAAAGCTACAATCGCAAGAGACCGCCAGAGTCTTCGCTGAACGTGTATCACGAAATCTCTCAACCACCCCTATGCCGCCAGCATCAAGTGCCGAAGGCCAGTGGCAACGCTGCCAACATGCCATCAGAAACGCCGCGACTGATGTGCTGGGTCTCGCTCGCCCACCACCGTGAAACCCCTGGTTTGACGAAGAATGCCGGCGAGTGCATGCAGCAAAACAAGAGGCATACAAAGCGGCGCTGCAAAGGAAAACGAGAGCTGCTCGTGAGCTCTTGGAGCAAAAGAGACGGAAAGAACATCGGCTTCTCCAAAAAAAGAAGAAAGAGCATGAGAAGCACGCGAGTTACCGCATCCACATAATGCACCGTCAACAGATAACAGATTGCCAGCCATATAATGCACACACCTAATTGAAATTGTAAACCGCAAAGAATTGTAATTGCACAGGTGATTCACAGAATGACATGCAAAGTCAGCGTCTGGATAATTTCCGGCACATTTGCTCCAATCCAAGTTCATTGTCAATTCTGGGAATCATTTCTGCAAACAATCATATTTCTCATTGTATTAACCCTTCTTCATTTAAAAAATGAAAATGAATAAAACATTCTCTTGTTCAAATTCGAAGTGATAAGTTGTATTTTTTTGAAGCTTAAGGAACTTGTACATATAAGTGGCGCAGTCGGCTTGGCTTGGTCAATGGTTTAAATTAGTAATTGTGAATAAATAAAACTACGGCGGATTCCCGTAAATAAAATAAAATCGCGAGTGACTAGTTAATGAAACCAGCGAGTTTTAACTCCTAGTGACCAAGAACCTACCAACAAAATACCGAAGGAATATCGGACAACAAAATACCGAAGGAATATCGGACAGCAAAATACCGAAGGAACATCGGACAACAAAACACCGAAGGATCATCGGGCAACAAATAACTATTAAGGGATCATCGAAACAATGAAAACCATCCTACTACTGGGGTATATGTAAGTAAAATATTGAAACAAAATCTTAATTAAATAAGTGAGAATTAAATAAGTGAATATACTCAAAGTAAAATTATAATTAATGCCTAAACCCAAACGACCATCTCCCTACGCGAAATTTCAAAGATTATTCAAGAGCTTAAGTTCCATACCTGAAGGCATAGAAAGTGAATGTTTATCTGAATTTAGGAGCGAATTGCATTGTCCTAAACCTGGAAGCTTAAATATGATTCCACTAGCTCAAGCGGCTCAAGCGGCTCCAGCAGCTCAAACAGCTCAAGCGGCTCCATATACAAAAGATATTTTCGATTCTCTCAGAATCCCAGACGCGGTCAAAGATTTACCACGCTTCGATGGAAATCCGAGACTTCTCTACGAATTTATTAACAACGTAGAAGAAATCTTATTATATGTAAAAGGTATCGATGGCTCTCCGTACGCACAAATTCTTTTGCGAGCTATTCGCAATAAAATCGAGGGGCAGGCTAACGAGGTACTAAATATTTATGGAACCCCATTACTTTGGGATGAAATTAAAAATAACCTTATTCTCCACTACTCGGACAAGCGTAATGAGACGTCTTTAATTAAAGATTTACACACATTAAAACAAAACAATAAAACCGTAGAAGAATTCTATAGCGATATAATAGAGATACTAGCATCAATAAATAATAATGTATTAATTCACGAAAAGGACGCAAACGTTATAGTGGCAAAAAAGGAACTCTTTGCCGAAATGTGTCTAAACTCCTTTCTTTCTGGTCTAAGAGAACCTCTTGGATCAAGCATCAGAGCTATGAGACCTGAAACATTAGCAATAGCATTAGCATACTGTATTCAGGAACAAAATATGTTCTATATGCAATACAATCCCTATAAACCAAATCAGGTAAAGAAACCAGATAGATCATACCCCTCTCGTTACACTAATTCAGCTCAACCTAATTATAATTATAACCAGCACAAACAAAACAGATTAACTAATTTCTCTTCAAGGCAACCTTCAGTACAGAACTACTTTGGTAGTCGAATTAACAGACCAAACGTCTTCAATAATCAAAATAACCCACAAGCCCATTATAATCCTCGATACAATCAAATAAATCATAATGGATTTAGGGCTAATGCACCAAATTCTTTCGGCATACAAAACAGCCCATTAAATGCTTATAATTAGATCCCCACTCAAAACTATTCACACCCATTACCCCCTACAGAACCAATGGAAACAAGTTCTGGCTATACTCACTTAAGGCAGAAAAATTTAAACCAGCCTAGACTCTCAAATCAGAGTAATCAAACGAGACGAAGTACTGGTCAGCCCAGATATTTCATCGAAGAAGTTCACAATATAAACACAAGAAACCAACATCAAAACTCTTCTTATATACCACAACTTGACGGATATTATAATAACCAAGTCAAGGTAAACAACGAACATAATTACGAAGAACTAGACGAACTTGACAGGAACTTACTCGAGACAATGCAAGAGCTAGACGATTCAAATTTTCAACAAGCCGCCTCTCAAAACCTACGGGATACGTAGACATAAATAAACATGGTTCAATCCTACCATATATCAATATATCCTCTCCATTCGGACGCCCTTTGAGGTTTCTTATAGATACTGGAATACAGAATTTACGCGTTTCCTAAAACAAGAAGATTGTGAACCGATCACAATTTCAACCATACTAAGCAAATACAGTCTCAATAAACAGGTTACGCTACCCTCGTTTTTAGAATTCAATGAATCCGGACAGCTTACTTTTCTAATTTTCAAGTTCCATAATTACTTCGATGGCTTAATAGGACTCGACATTTTAACACAATTAAGTGCAAAAGTCGATCTAGGCAATAAAACTCTTACAACTAACAACGTTATTGCGTTGTTCCCTTAAAGTTTAAACCAAATTTCAATTCCGGCAAACTTCTTATCCCAGCAAATTCAAAGACAATAATTAAAGTTCCAGTAGACGTTCGCACTGGTGATGTTTTCATTAGACACACCATTTTAAAACCCGAAGTAACAATTTCGGAAGGCATTTATAGCACAAAAGAATGGTACAGCACGGTAGAAGTAAATAATAAATCTAACCAAGAACAAATTATTCTCATAGAACAGCCATTAAAAGCTGAACCATGCACATCCTCGAAATTCATAGAAATAAACAACTTTAATATACAATATGAAAACCCATATATAGAAAAGGATATTATACAACTAATTCGTACATCCCACTTAAACACAGAAGAAAGGAAAAGTCTCCTTAAAATATGTAAAAAATACGAAGACATTTTTTTCAAAGAAGGTCAATCATTAAGCTTTACGAACCAAGTCAAACATAAAATCCCTACTAATGATGAAATACCAATTTACACAAAGGCATATAGGTACCCATACTTCCATAAGGAAGAGGTACGAAAACAAATTAATAGCATGTTAGAACAAGGTATAATACGTAATAGTTATTCACCTTGGAGTTCACCAGTTTGGGTAGTCCCGAAAAAGAAAGACGCCAGTGGGAAACAAAAATGGCGCCTGGTGATTGATTATAGGAAATTAAACGAGAAAACTATATCTGATCGATACCCACTGCCAAATATCAACGAAATACTTGACAAACTGGGCAAATGCATGTATTTCTCAACCCTGGATTTAGCGAGTGGATTCCATCAAATTGAGATGGATCCCAAAGACGTAAGCAAAACAGCCTTTACGGTAGAAGGCGGACATTACGAGTACATCCGCATGCCTTTTGGACTCAAAAACGCCCCGTCCACCTTCCAACGTGTCATGGACAACGTTCTAAACGAACTTATAGGAAATATCTGCCTCGTATATCTAGACGATATAATAATATACTCAACTTCGCTCCAAGAGCACACAGAAAATCTAAGAAAAGTTTTTGATAGGTTACGAAAATTCAACCTAAAAGTTCAATTGGACAAATCTCATTTCATGCAAAAGGAAATTGCATTCTTTGGCCATATCGTCTCAACAGACGGCATCAAGCCGAACCCCGAAAAACTCCACGCAATTAAACAGTTCCCCTTGGTGGGCATAAATCCTCTTCTCTAGTCCTCCCCGTGGGCGCCCGCCGGAAATGGCTAATCCTAGTTCGCTAGGTTAGTGTCAGCTAAGACTAACACGCACGCATCAATCGTGCGCAGTGGTCATCGAGAATGAGGTAACAACAGATACCTAACTCCCTGGTGGTGTGAGCTTTAGAACCGTGCCGAGGGATGGAAGATTGGGGGTTAAACCAGTCCTAACGAGCTCCTGTGGGCACCCTGGCAGGGCCCACAGTAAGTTGCGCCTTATCTTAGCATGCCGGTAAACTAAGATCGACCAGTTGTTCCGTGCCTACTCGTGGAAATCAAAATGAACAATGAAAACCTAAACAAACAAATAACAAATATAAATTTACAAAAAACACAAAAAAATTTAATTTTACCTGGGGAAGTACTCTCTGGACAGACAGGGATGGAACTGGGGGGCGATGTCGTAGTGTCATCCCCACAGTCTTCCGTGTCTGGGCTAGAGAAGGAGTTAGAGGACGTTTTACTGGCTAGCGACAGCGAGGATGCGGACAGCACACTCACTGACGCTAGCGCAGTGGGAGGTGAGAAGGCTAGCACTCTCACTTCTATAATTAAGGGCGATAGTGGGTTGGCTAGTACCCCCATCTTATTAGAACAGGGCACACGTGAGTTGGCTAGTACTCTCACGGTAGTTAGAAAGGGTAGCAGTGAGTTGGCTGGCACTCTCACTAAAGGTGGCAAGGGATCAGTGACCAAAGGGACTAGTAGCGCAGCTGGCGAGAACTCTGCTGCTCCTAGTTTCTCTGAGGTCGTGCGGAAGGGTAGCAGGAAAAACGCACACCAACTGGAGAAGATGCTTGTGCGCAATGCTCGGCGGAAGGTCGAGAGTGCTAAGCGCAAGGTCCAACAGTTCGGAGGGTGTGACGTTAACTCCTTGAGTGCTTGGGATAGGTTGCAGCTTGATCGGGCTAAGGCAGTCTTAGCCGATGAGGCTGCCAGGAAGGTAGCGGTCGCACAGGCAGGTGAGGCTAGAAGTAGGGAGGAGCTGGGGGCCTCTACGAGTGGAGTAGAGCCTCCCAGCAGAACTGAGGGCACAGGCAGGGAGGGGGAGACTTCAGCTGCGGGGGCCAGTAGGGTGGCGTTCCAAAGCAAAAGGAGCAGGTCCGACGATGTCGTGGAACCGAGCGCGGCGAAAAAGGTGAAGGCTGGTATTTCGCCTTCGGCGCGCCCGAACTACGACCCGGAGGATGAGCTCCTTGTTGCTATTGTCAACGAGCAGGAGCCCTGCGGTCGCCTGACCATGGACCAGTGGATTGCCGTCGAGGAGAAGTTTCAGGATGCTCTGTGGAAGAAGATGTCTTCCACTGAGGATAGTGACCTTCAATTCGACGGTGCTGGATGGGAAGGGGGCCGGAAGGTTGTTGCCTGTGGGAACAAAGCCTCTGCTGACTTCCTCAGACAGTTTATTTCGGAGGTTGGGGAAGTGTGGAGCGGGTCTCAGCTCAAGTGCGTGACTATGGCGGAGTTGGCGAGATACACTCCGCCCAAAGCTTGGGTCTGGGTTCCGCTGCCATACACCTACCCAGAAAAACTGCTTGGTCTCCTCCACATGCAGAACAGGGAGTTGAAGGCCAATACATGGAGGGTGCTCAAGACTGAGCCTAGGAAGCAGTTTGGTCAGCACTTCTTGCTGGCCCTAAATAGGGAATCGCTGCCACCCCTTGAAAAGACCAAAGGGATGGTGCGAAATAGCATGGGGAAGGTCATGCTAAAGATCATGACCAAGGGTGTTGAGGAGGAGGAGGAGCCCAAAGATGATGGAGGTGATGCAGATAAACCTGCATCACAGTAAGGCTGCGACGGCATGCTTGATCAACTATATCATCAAGCATGACGTCTCGGCCATACTGGTACAAGAGCCATGGATCAGCGACAACAACCAGATCCAAGGGCTCAAAAACAGGAATTACACGTTGTTCTACAAAGCCAACGAAGGTAAAATCAGGGCTTGTATACTTTTAAAAAACAACATAAGGGCATTTCTTTTGAATAATTTCAGTGACGGCGATCTAGTAGCAGTCTCCTGTGAAAGAGAGGGAAGTAAACCGCTGTGTCTGGTCTCTGCATACCTCCCGTACGAGCAGGCGGAGATTCCATCTGTGAAGTTGAAGCAGTTGGTAAGGAAGGACAACTGGCTCTTCATCGTGGGCTGTGATGCAAATGCGCATCACTCACAATGGGGTAGCAGTAATACTAATACAAGAGGTGAGTGTCTTTTTGATTTCATCCTTTCGACCAAGCTCACCATATGCAATAAGGGTTCTACGCCAACTTTTGTAGTAAGGAACAGACAAGAAGTGATTGATATAACCTTAGCTTCTTGTTCTGTTCACCTAACGGTAGAAAAGTGGAGGGTTTTGGAGGAGGCATCTCTGTCTGATCACAGATGGATACGCTTTCAAATTAATTTCGAGACTAGGGTTAGCAACAGCTACAGAAACCCTAAAAGTACAGAGCTAGTAAGGAAACATCTTAAGGCTGGGCCTATTCGCAACGGCGATCCTCAAGATATAGATAAGGCGGTAGATAACTTAGGCAAAGTAATGAACATGGCATTCGAAAGGGCCTGTCCACTAAGAAAGAAGTCCAAGAGGTCCCAACCTCCTTGGTGGAGCAAGGGAATCAACTCCAAGAAAAAACAGGTTAGGCATTTCTACAACAGGGCCAAAGAAATAGGAGACGGTACCACATGGGATGAATATATGGACCGCAAGCGGGAGTTTAAGTACTTAATCAGGCAATCAAAAAGAAAGTCCTGGAAGGAATTTTGTCAGTCCATTGCGGATACTAGTGAAGCTTCCAGACTTCGCAAGATGCTAGCCAAAGACACTTCTGTCCCAAGCTTCATCAAAAAATCTGACGGCTCGTGGGCAGAAAGTAGCGAAGAAGTTTTAGAAACGTTAATTGAAGCTCACTTCCCAGGAAGTAGATCGCCAATGGATTCTACTACTAATAGCTACTCGTACAATGGTAGGTCAATAGGGGTTGACGTAGAGAATCTCATTACATGGAGGAATCTGCGATGGGCCATTATGTCATTCGCACCATTCAAAGCACCAGGCCCTGATGGAATTTTGCCAGCTATGCTGCAAAAAGCTCCAGCCAAGGTCAGAAGCAAGCTTAGGGAAATTTTTAAACATTGTTTAAGGTCATGTTACGTACCAGTGGCATGGAGGGAAGTGCGGGTTATATTCATACCTAAAGCAGGTAAACCAAGCCACACTTCAGCGAAAGACTACAGACCCATAAGTCTCTCGTCATTCCTCCTCAAGACACTTGAAAGACTTCTTGATATTCACATCAGAAGTAAGTGTTGCAACGGGATTCTATGCAAAGCTCAGCACGCATATCTGAAGGGGAAATCGGTGGAAACAGCTTTACACTACGTAGTAGGGAAGATAGAGACTAGCCTTCACCATAAGGAATATGCACTAGCAGCCTTCCTAGATATAGAAGGGGCGTTCAATAATGTAGAAGGAAGGGCCATCAAACAGGCCCTGGAAACAATGAACGTCGAGCATAGCATTACCATTTGGCTCTGCAATATGCTAGGCACTAGAAACATTAATTCCACTATCGGAAACAGTTCAATAAGAAAATCCGTTACCAGGGGGACTCCCCAGGGAGGCGTTATCTCACCCCTCCTCTGGGTTCTAGTCATCGATGAGATACTTAAAGAACTAAGCAACACAGGCATAAGCGTCACTGCTTACGCAGACGACGTGGTGATTTTAGTTCAAGGCAAGTTCCTTGACACATTAAGTGAAATTATGGAATCAGCTCTTAATAGTCTAGAAAAATGGGCTAGAGGGTGTGGACTATACGTCAACCCGGATAAAACCGAATTGGTACTCTTCAGCAAAAAATACAAGATACCACCTTTCAAACTGCCTAAGCTAGCAGGGGTGGAGCTTTCCCTTTCGGATCGCGCTAGATATCTTGGGATATTGCTAGATAGGAAACTAAATTGGAAACTTAACATACAGGAAAGGGTCCGCAAAGCTTATAATGCTCTTTTCATCTGTAAGCGGACCGCGGGGAAAAAATGGGGCCTGAAGCCCGCAATGATGCACTGGCTATACATCATGGTAGTCAGACCCATATTCACGTATGGGGCTCTTGTGTGGTGGAAGGCAACGAATACGAAAAACACACGGGATATGTTGGCCATGGTACAAAGAACAGCTTGCATTGCCATCACGGGTGCTCTACGCACAACACCTACGGCTGCACTCGAGATCTTTCTGTATCTTTTACCATTAGACCTACAAATTAAATTTCAAGCGGGCAATAGTGCGCTTCGGCTCACTAACGTTGGTCTCTTCAGGACTAATAACATAGGACACAGCTCCATTCTCAAGGAATCTTTCCCCGGTATCCCTGACGAATTAGACGATATACTTGGCACCTTAGACTTCGACACACCATACGAAGTACTGTATCCAGTTAGAGAGGACTGGCGAAGGAAGACAGTCTCTGTCCATAACGAGATTGCAATATACACAGATGGTTCTAAGACCAACGAGGGCACGGGGTCAGGTATTTACTCGAGAGATACGAACCTACAGGTGGCCCTGAGACTTCCGGACACATGCAGTGTGTTCCAAGCAGAGGTTCTAGCTGTACTTAAAGCTGCGGAATTACTTGAGATGGGATCAATATCCGATAAGAATATTGCCATCTACATTGACAGTCAGGCTGCGCTAAAGGCGCTAGAGTCTTACGTCACCAAATCTGATATAATCAGGAATTGCCGCACAATGCTTAGGGCATTATGTACGCAGAACCGAGTCAGATTATGCTGGGTACCTGGACACTGCGATATTGAAGGCAACGAGCAGGCCGACGCGCTGGCTAAAAGAGGAGCGGGGCTCCCACGTAGCGATATAATTGGTAGCATTAAGCCACCAGGGTGCGTGGCCAAGGGAATTATTCGGGATAAAATCATTGACACGGCTAATCTAAGATGGTCAAACATAGATGGTCACAGGGTGTCTAAGACCTTGTGGCCTGTGCTAGATCGCAGAAAATCTGGGGAGATAATCAAGTTAGATAGATCGCGGTTGAGAACAGTGATAGGAATACTCTCTGGCCACTGTCTCCTAAGGAGGCATGCCATGAGACTAGGGTTATCCGATACGGATGTTTGTAGGTACTGCGACGACCTACATGTCTCAGAGGATATAACTCATATACTCTGTGAATGTCAAGGAATTGCCAGGACAAGGCTAAAGCATCTTGGAAGATACTTCTTCGATAACCTTGAAGAGGTGAGGTCCCTAAACCATAATAAGGATCTTTTCAGATTCTGTAGGGAGATTAATTGCTTGGGAGAATGGGTTTAGGTCTTCTGCCGTGAAGGTTCCCTAGGGATCGCGATGGGCCCACTTTGGTGCCTAGTGTTTTATGATAACCTCATAACCCTACCTAACCTAACCTAACCTAACAGTTCCCCTTACCACGCACACAAAAAGAAATTAGAGGATTTCTAGGACTACTTGGTTACTACAGGAAGTTCATTAGAGACTTCGCCAAGCTAACCAAACCCTTAACCGAATGCTTAAAGAAAAATAGATCAATAGAACTCAATGAACACTACATAAAGACATTCGAAACTTGCAAAAATATTTTAGCTAACGACCCTATATTACAATACCCAGATTTTTCAAAGCCATTTAACCTAACAACAGATGCGAGTAACTTCGCACAAGGTCCAATCGGAAGTGACAGACCTGTATGCTACGCAAGTAGAACACTCACAAGTTCGGAAATTAACTATTCCACAATAGAAAAGGAGTTGTTGGCCATTGTTTGGACCACAAAATATTTCAGACCCTACCTTTACGGAAACAGATTCAAAATTATAACTGATCATAAGCCCTTGACATGGATTATGAATTTAAAAGACGCTAACTCCAAATTAGTTCGCTGGCGAATAAAGTTGGAAGAATATGATTATGAAATCATATACAAAAAAGGGAAATCCAACACAAACGCCAATGCTTTAAGTAGAATTAGAATAGAAAATCCTAAAACCCCTACCAATGTCGAAATCAATATAAATGATAAATTCTCAACACAAAGTACAGGTGGCACTACCATACATTCTGCCAATGAAAATTTAAGCGATGGCATAGCAATATCTTACTTATTTACTTAGGTGGTGCTACAGTTCGGGGTGAACCTGGGCCTCAACCAACAAGCCTCTCCATTTAGCTCGGTCTTTAGCTAACTGCCTCCAGTTGCGCACTCCAAGTTGGTCGAGGTCCCCTTGAACTTGTGCGCGCCACCTACGGCGATGATTCCCTCTACTGCGTCGTCCCTCGGGGTTAGATTCGAAGACTCTGCGGGCCGGAGCGTTGGTGTCCATTCGCTCTACATGTCCTAGCCATCTCAGACGTCCAATACGCAGTTTTTTGACTAGGTCGATGTCGCTGTTCAGCTCGTATAGTTCGTGATTGAATCTTCTCCTCCAAAACCCGTCAACGCAAACGGGACCGAAAATCTTACGAAGAATTTTTCTCTCGAAGCGACCAAGGATATCTTCATCCTCTTTTAATAAAGTCCATGTTTCAGCGCCGTAAAGCAGGACTGGGATGATCAAGGTCTTATATAGAGTCTCCTTAGTTGTTCGAGAGAGGGCTTTACTGTTGAATTGCCTTATAAGCCCAAAAAAACAGCGATTGGCAAGAGTTATTCTTCGATTGATTTCTGCGCTGATTTTGTTTGCTGAATTTATAGCAGAGCCAAGGTAGACAAGGTCCCTTACTACCTCGAAGTTATAGCTGCCCACGGTGACGTTTTGTCCAATTCGTCGATGTTGGTTTTCCCTTCTAGTTGACAGCATATACTTGGTTTTGCCCTCGTTTATCGCCAAACCCATTTTGGCCGCTTCCGCCTCAATGTTTGCAAAAGCACCGGTGACAGCCCGCTGAGATCTTCCGATAATGTCTATATCGTCGGCGTATGCAAGCAGTTGTACAGACTTGTAATAGATTGTGCCTCCGGTGTTCGCTTGTGAGTTCCGCACAATCCGTTCAAGTACAATATTGAAGAAGTCTCATGACAGCGCGTCACCTTGTCTAAAGCCTTTTTTGACATCAAAGGTCTCGGTGAGGTCATTACCGACCTTGATGGAGCAGCGAGCGTTCTCCATCGTCAGCCTGCACAGGCGGACAAGTTTGGCAGGGATGTCAAAACTAGACATGGCTCTATAAAGCTCTTCTCTATAGATGCTGTCATAGGCGGCCTTGAAATCGATAAAGAGGTGTTGAGTATCGATTTGGAATTCTTGGGTTTTCTCCAGGATCTACCAAAGTGTGAAGATTTGATCAATGGTGGACTTTCCTGGACTGAAACCGCACTGTTAGGGTCCAATCAGGCTGTTGATAAAAGGTTTTAGGCGTTCACACAATATCGCAGAAAAGATCTTGTAAGCGATGTTGAGGAGACTGATGCCTCTATAATTGGCGCAGTTGAGGGGGGTCTCCTTTCCTGTGGATCGGGCAAACGATGCTGAGATTCCATTCATCAGGCATACACTCCTCTGACCAAATATTAGAAATGAGTTGGTGTATGCACTCTACCAATTCATCCCCAACTGCCTTGAAAAGTTCGGCCGGTGAACCGTCAGGTCCAGCAGCCTTGTTCGATTTTAGCTTGGATATTGCTATCCTCACTTCGTTTTGGTCAGGTGGACGGAAATTTTGACTATCATCGTCCATGTTGAATGGTTCATTCTGCCTGACAGCGGGATGTTGGTCTTCGTCGCCGTTATACAGTCTGCAGAAGTAGTTTTTCCATATTCTCAGCACCGACTGTGATTCTACTACGAGGTTTCCATTCTCATCTCTACAGGTTTCTGTACGGGTATTACTTCTCTGACACGTTCTTTTTACCTTTTGGTAAGACTTCCGTACATTGTTCCTGGAGTATAGACTCTCGATATTCTCAAACGCGCGCTTCTCATGCTCTTTCTTCTTCTTTTGGAGAAGCCGATGTTCTTCTCGTCTCTTTTGCTTGTAGAGCTCACGAGTAGCTCTCGTCTTCCTTTGCAGCGCCGCTTTGTATGCCTCTTGTTTTGCTGCATGCACTCGCCGGCATTCTTCGTCAAACCAGGGGTTTCGCGGTGGTGGGGGAGCGAGACCCAGCACATCAGTCGGTGCGTTTCTGATGGCATGTTGGCAGCGTTGCCACTGGTCTTCGGCACTTGATGCTGGCGGTATAGGGGTGATTGAGAGATTTCGGGATACGCGTTCAGCGAAGAGTCTGGCGGTCTCTTGCGATTGTAGCTTTTCGACGTTAAATTTTCTCACAGTAATTCTTCTTTGTTGCTCAGATTGGGATATCCGCATTCGTATCTTGGCTACAACAAGGTAATGATCCGAGTCTATGTTGGCCGCTCGGAAGGTCCGGACATCCAGAATACTGGAGGCATGCCTTGCGTCGATCGCAATATGATCAATTTGGTTGATCGTGACATGATCATTGGACCGCCATGTCTGCTTATGAATATCGAGATGAGGAAACCATGTGCTTGCTATGGTGACATTTCGCTCCACAGCGAAATCAATTAGCCTTAGTCCGTTATCAGACGTGGTGACGTGTAGGCTATGCTTACCGACTGCTCTACCGAAGACGTCCTCCTTTCCTATTTTGGCGTTAAAATCGCCCAATACGATCTTAAAGTCGTATTTAGGACATTGCTCGTATGTTTTGTCGAGGAGCTCCTAGAAACACTCTTTGGAGGAAGGGTCCTTTTCTTCTGTGGGGGCATGAACACATATTAGGCTTATGTTAGCGAATTTAGCCTTGATCCGGATAGTCATAATACGCTCGCTCACGTGTCGGAAGCTTAAGACTTCTTGCCTAAGTCTGCCGCGTATGACAAATCCGCATCCGAATAAGCGTTGCCTGTTGCCTCTGTAGCAATCACCGTAGTAGATGTCACAGTTTTTCATCCTCTTTTTGCCCGGCCCATCCCATCGCACTTCCTGGATGGCGGTAATATCTGCTTTATAGCAGTCTAGGGCCTCTGCTAGTTGTTCGGCTGCACATGGTCTGTAAAGGGACAGAACATTCCACGTACAGATCCGAAGGTCGTTGTCCTTATTTCGTTTGCTGGGGTCGTCATTAGTTGAGTCATCCTTTTTCGAGGCTTTTGGTTGTTTCGGAACCATGCGCTTTTTACGTGGTAGGGAAGTTACCCCGACGGCACAACCCCCAACCTGGAGGGCCAGTTCCTTAATTATTCCCCTAGGACGAGGGGCCGGGTACACCGGTGCCAGTAGTCCACTACGGGAGTATGAGCGCTGCCGTTGGCCCATTAAGGGCTCCTCCGCCACCATCTCTATTTCAATGTCCTGACCAACATTGGAAATTCCTTACCGACCTGTGATCCGAATACGTCGAAGCAGCTCGCGCAAGGTATTCACTAAGTTCAACCTAACTGGAACTATAGACGCCACCGTTGACTCCGTCTAGGGAATTCGTCCGCTGCCGCCTGGAACAGGAAGAAGTGCTCTCTAGCAATATCGGAAATACCTTTAAATGAATTCAACCTTCAAATTATCTTACAAAAATCTGACAAAGGTTCACCTATGACCCTAGAAACAATCTTTAAAAACAAACAACGACGAACCATTCGTAGACCGAACTTCACAGACGACATTGTAATCGACATTTTTAAAAAATATTTAGCTCCAAACAGACTAAACGCAATATATACAGACAACGAAACATTTCGCACTGTTCAATCAATCTACTCAAAATATTTCGCACAAAACAAAATCTTCCGCTTACTCAGATGCACAGAAATACTTACAGACATTAGACAAAACGACGAACAAGAAAAACTAATCTATGAATATCACTTAAAAAATAACCACCGAGGAATCGACGAAACATTATTACACTTAAAGAGGGACTTTTTTTTTCCTTATATGAAAAGCAAAATTTCACAAACCATTAACAACTGCGATAAATGCCAGACATTAAAATATGACAGACAACCTCCGAAAATAAAATATGAAAAACTAGAAACGCCTCTTAAGCCACTGGACATTATCCATATAGATATCTATTGTATTAATAACCAACAAATCTTAACCATAATAGACAAATTCTTCAAATTTGCTGCTGGGTATACTCTACCTTCCAGAAACAGCATCTCAATTTTAAAATCACTTAAAAACTTTATAAGCCTACACGGTATTCCCCAAAAATTAGTTTGCGACCAAGGTGCAGAATTCACTGCCAACATTATCACTGCCAAACGATATCAAATTGACCTCCACATAACTTCTTTTCAACAAACCAGCAGTAACGCGACTGTGGAAAGACTTCATTCCACACTGACGGAAATTTATAGGATAATACTAGCAACACTTAAAGAAAATAAAATCAAAGTGGATCACGACGAAATCTTTTCGGAAACACTTTTTACATATAACAATGCCATACATTCGGCTACTCAATTTACGCCTTATGAATTATTCTACGCAGAACCTATAAATTTAATAAAAATTTAACGTTTGATAGCGAACACGAATATTTCACAAAACTTAACAAATTTCAAGACGAACTTTTTCCAACGATTAAGGAAAAATTAGAACGATCCATAAGTAAAAGAATTAATAAGTTAAATGAGGATAGGGAAGACCCTGAGGAAAGAGAAAGTAACGAAAGTATATACAGGAAAGAATGCAGGCGGAACAAATGTACGCCTAGGTTTTCAAAACATAAAGTTAAAGAAGATAATAAAATACCCATACTAACCCTAGATGATAGGAAAATACATAAATCTAGAATAAAAAAAAAAAAAAAAACAAAAAAAAAAAAAAAAAAAATAAAATAAATAAATAGAAATAGGCTTTAATAATGCATAAAACATAAACTTATTTTCTTTTAAATAGGGTTCCCCTAATAATCGCCCAAAAATTAGAAATTCATGACTTGACGAAAACACATGGTATACTCCCACTGGAAATAGGTCCAGCGAGATCAATTAAGAACCATAACAATCTCATCCACATAATAGACTTAGAAGCATACCAGACGAACATCGAGAGAATTCAACAAACCCTAACGAACTTTAGCCAAATTTATAACCTCAGACCCTCAATTGAAATGACAAAATTCAAACTTAAAGAACTTCACAACAAACTCGAATTTCTTATGCCAAAAACAAGACAGAGGAGAGGACTTATAAACGGACTAGGCTCAATAATAAAATTTATCACCGGTAATATGGACGCATACGACGCTGAAAAAATAAATAAGGAAATCGAAAAAGTAAATTTAGAGCAAACAAAATTTAACAGTAAAGCAAACTCTCAAACCATATTAAATTTACAAATTATAGAACGATTTGAGAACATAACCAAACATATAAACTATGAACAAGACGTAATTGGAAAGTATTTAAAACGCTTTCAGGAGCAAACAAACAATTCAATCCGTTCCACTACTGATGCTATCTTACATATGCAGTGTCATAATCAAATAAACCTTAATATAGATCTACTCACAAATCACATAACAAATATTGCCGAAGCAATAGTTTTAGCCAAAATCAATATAATACCTAAGATGATCTTAAACCCCAAAGAACTTTCAGAGATCCATAGCATTCTCAATAACCAGTCAGTAGAAATCAAATCAGATGGACATTTATACGAATTACTTGAGCTACAGGCATATTACAATGGTTCTAGAATGATTTTTAATATTCGCATTCCAATTTTATCACACGAAAATTACTCCCTTTTCCACATTATCCCAATCCCAGTCAATAGAACTAAAGAGATAATAACTAAACCATACATAATTAAAAATGAAGAGAGTATTGAATATTTTGATTATATTTGCCCCAGAGTAGAAGAAATGTTCTACTGTAAAGAATCCAATCAGAAAGAATTAATGAATAAATCAACATGTATCGGAAACCTTTTCAGAAATCAGCCAGCGAACTGTCCACTCAATGATGTCGGGGAAATTGAGGAAATAAACCAACCTGAGGAAAACTACATACCTTTACTTAATGTTCCTGCAACATACATAAACACAACATGCAACAATCTCCAACAAACCATAGAAGGCTCCATGTTATTACATTATAGCGATTGCGAAGTAATCATAAACGGAATCACCTACCAAAGCAATAGAAATACATATTGGGACGAAATCCACATATTTCCAGCATCCTACAATGATATTCAGCCAGAATCTACCATCGAAACATTAAACCTAAAAAAATCCAACGAATACCAGTTCAAAAAAAAACAAGCAATAGAAATACTAAACAACGAAACTAAAAAACGAGACAATTATATCTACTTAGCATTAATTGTTATAACATTAGTTTTCATTACAATAATTTACAATTCCAGAAGAAGCCTTAACATTAACTTAACAGGTGACCCCAACGCTCAACCCCAAGCAACTATCAAGCCACTTTGGTCATCGCTCTATGACAAGGGGGGAGGAGTTACCGCATCCACATAATGCACCGTCAACAGATAACAGATTGCCAGCCATATAATACACACACCTAATTGAAATTGTAAACCGCAAGGAATTGTAATTGCACAGGTGATTCACAGAATGACATGCAAAGTCAGCGTCTGGATAATTTCCGGCATATTTGCTCCAATCCAAGTTCATTGTCAATTCTGGGAATCATTTCTGCAAATAATCATATTTCTCATTGTATTAACCCTTCTTCATTTAAAAAATGAAAATGAATAAAACATTCTCTTGTTCAAACTCGAAGTGATAAGTTGTATTTTTTTTAAGCTTAAGGAACTTGTACATATAAGTCGCGCTTGAGAATATGGAGAGTTTATACTCCAGGAACAATGTACGGAAGTTTTACCAAAAGGTAAAAAGAACGTGTCAGAGAAGCAATACCCGTACAGAAACCTGTAGAGATGAAAATGGAAACCTCGTAGTAGAAACACAGTCGGTGCTGAGAATATGGAAAAACTACTTCTGCAGACTGTATAACGGCGACGGAGACCAACATCCCACTGTCAGGCAGAATGAACCATTCAACTTAGACGATGATAGTCAACATTTCCGTCCACCTGACTAAAACGAAGTGAGGATAGCAATATCCAAGCTAAAATCCAACAAGGCTGCTGCACCTGACGGCTTACCAGTCGAACTTTTCAAGGCAGCTGGGGATGAATTGGTAGAGGGCATACACCAACTCATCTCTGAGATTTGGTCAGACGAGTGTATGCCTGATGAATGGAACCTCAGCATCGTTTGCCCGATCCACAAGAAAGGAGAACCCCTCAACTGCGCCAATTATAGAGGCATCAGTCTCCTCAACATCGCATACAAGATCTTTTCTGCGATATTGTGTGAACGCCTGAAACCCTTTATCAACAGCCTGATTGGACCCTATCAATGCGGTTTCAGGCCAGGAAAGTCCACCATCGATCAAATCTTCACACTTCGGCAGATCCTGGAGAAAACCCAAGAATTCCAAATCGATACTCACCACCTCTTTATCGATTTCAAGGCCGCCTATGACAGCATCTATAGAGAAGAGCTTTATAGAGCCATGTCTAGTTTTGACATCCCTGCCAAACTTGTCCGTTTGTGCAGCCTGACGATGGAGAACGCTCGCTGCTCCATCAAGGTCGGTAATGACCTCACCGAGACCTTTGATGTCAAAAAAGGTTTTTGGACAAGGTGACGCGCTGTCATGTGACTTCTTTAACATTGTACTTGAACGGATTGTGCGGAACTCACAAGCCAACACCGGAGGCACAATCTATTACAAGTCTGTACAACTGCTTGCGTACGCCGTCGATATAGACATTATCGGAAGAACTCAGCGGGCTGTCACCAGTGCGTTTGCAAGCATTGAGGCGGAAGCGGCCAAAATAGGTTTAGCAATAAACGAGGGCAAAACCAAGTATATGCTGTCAACAAGAAGCGAAAGCCAACACCGGCGAATTGGACAAAACCTCACAGTGGGCAGCTATAACTTCGAGGTAATAAGGGACTTTGTCTACCTTGGCTCTGCTATAAACTCTGAGAACAACATCAGCGCAGAAATCAAGCGAAGAGTAACTCTTGCCAATCGCTGTTTTTTTGGGCTTATAAGGCAATTCAACAGTAAAGCCCTATCTCGAACTACTAAGGACTCTGTATAAGACCCTGATCATCCCAGTCCTACTTTACGGCGCTGAAACATGGACTTTATTAAAAGAGGATGAAGATATCCTTGGTCGCTTCGAGAGAAAAAATCTTCGTAAGATTTTCAGTCCCGTTTGCGTTGACGGGTTTTCGAGGAGAAGATTCAATCACGAACTATACGAGCTGAACAGCGACATCGACCTAGTCAAAAAACTGCATATTGGTGGTCTGAGATGGCTAGGACATATAGAGCGAATGGACACCAACGCTCCGGCCCGCAGAGTCTTCGAATCTGACCCAGAGGGACGACGCAGTAGAGGGAACCATCGCCGTAGGTGGACCGCACAAGTTCAAGGGGACCTCGACCAACTTGGAGTGCGCAACTGGAGGCAACTAGCTAAAGACCGAGCTAAATGGAGAGGCTTGTTGGTTGAGGCCCCGGTTCACCCCGAACTGTAGCGCCACCTTAGTAAGTAAGTAAGTAAGATGTTTTTCCATCATGATCCTTATACTTTGGATTCCATCTGTAGCTAATTTACCCGTTTTATGGATTATTTGACCACTTCACTAACTTATTCGATAATGTAGGGTATTTCTTCCCAGTTAGCTCTTGGTGAAACGGTCCTTCACAATGTTGTTGCCACTTACGCAAATTTTTTTCGCCATCCACAAGATGCTGACTCTGAGCATTGTTAATGAATTTGCTAAGCATTCGTCCTTCTTTGGGCAGTTATTTTGAAGCACCCTTGTTCATATTTTGTTGCCACAGGTTCTGGTTTATATCAGCACCCGAGGAATTTACTTCCTTCACCTACCCGACGCAGGCCCTCCCTACTCCTGTACGGAGCTAGACCACATCTTTTTTGTTTATCTCTCGCAACGTCTGTATTCCACTTGGAAACTATTTTTTTTTTATCTCTGTTGTTAGAGGGGTACTTTATTTGGTAGTCAATCAGGGCTCAGTTCCACCACTGCTTTAATTGATCAGGTGCCGGCTTTGTTTGATAAACATGGTATTTAACACGATAAGACTGCGACATGCACATGCTCAGGATGCCTTCACAAAGAAGAAACTTTCTACTTACAATAAAATCATACTCAATGGCAACAAATCTGCCCTATCACAAAAATCTACTACAATTTGATGGCCCTATCACCCAAATTAATCTTTAAAAATGAAACGAAGAATCAAGCTCCGGGCAAGAGGTACTAGTGAATAGAAAAATATTGTGAACTCATTTCTTACGCTTCAGTCTTGTTAATCATAATGATGATGGCAAAGTTGTTATTATTGTGAATTCACTTAGGGTATCGATGTTTCGCAGTAACCATAAGTTTTATAAGCCATAACCTCGCGTTTTCATTTCTTTGAAAAGGTCCTCCTTGAATACTCAAAGCAACATCTTTCGAATAATAACAATGAAATTAATATTCAAATAGCCCGATCGTATGCGGACACATCTAACGAAACCCAATCAATTAGTCTAACAAGTTTCAGAGTCATGGTATACTGGAGTATATTGCAACGAGACGACACCGACCGGCAGCATGCTCAAATCGGCATTATCCACTTTATGGGCAGGATAATGAAATTTCACCACACTTATTGGCAGCAATTAAATACCGTTGATGTAGTTAGTGCTGGCTGGCTCTGGTGATGCTTTGCTCTCTTTCGATAGCAGCAAGCAACAGTGCCATGGGGCACTTTACAACAAGGATACCGGGATTCCAGACAACCAAGGAGTATCCCATTAAATCACTGTGGTGTAAGCCAATAAATTGCAAATTTATTTAGCATGTGGCAACGCCTTTGGCATGATATCGTTATTGCCAGCATTTTATCGATGCATTATACACCGCGTCGGGTTACGTCTACACTGTGGCGGACCGAGGCGGAGGTACTTTTGTTTCATTGCGACCACCGATGTTGCGATAATAAAATGCATTTTCCTCGGATAGCACGTAGTGGCTATGGCTATTCGGATGTAGGTTGTATTATTGTACGCAACGAGCAACGTAAATTGTATAACAAGCAGTTAATTTGCGAAAATTTCTAAATAGGCAAAATCATTGGTTATTACACAAGAGTTTTCCATTTACAAATGGCTGCGGCGGCAATTAAGACGGTTTCCTCCTCCGGTATCCTTGCGCCGCAATGAGAAATCGATGCAGGCGAGGGTATTAGAAAGTTTGTAAATTGAATTTGATATGATTTCGTCCTTGGAAAGAATTTGGAAGATACTTGTTCCAAGACAGCTTCTGGAAATGAAGGAAAAAGTTGTAATCCTTGGAATTCATGTCGAAGACCATATGGTGTTCTGCATATCCAAAGAAATTAAGTTGACGATGCGTTTCTATCTATAAACATGTACTGTTTTATCCGGTCAATATGATCATGATTACGAAAATATCAAAGTAGCATTTTACGGAGGCAACTACCAAATTGATAAAGAATATCACACTTGTCTTTGAACATGGGATTATTCCACAACAAATCAAGGAGACGCTGATCTTTCCGATACACCAGAAAGGATGTATGTCTAATCCGACCAACTACGAGAGTATTACGTTTCTAAATGCATTATACATTATGTTCATGACGGTTTTACACAAAAATGGCTTGTTAGGTAGGTCGGGCTATTCCACTGCTGATTATTCGTACTGAGAAGTGTAGCTGAATATTTTCTCAATCAAAAAAAAGAATTTGTATGGGTTTTTTTGTGGACGCCGGCCGTGGCGCAGTTGTTAGTGTTTCGGATCATTGCGCGTGAGGTTCAATGTTCGAATCGCAGAAAACACCAAACGTTTTTTCACGATCCCAGTTCTCGCGAATGTTTGACAAACATCCGAGAGTATTGTGTCATGAAAAGCTTCTCAAAAACAAAAGAACAATTTGCCTTCGGATACGGCACAAAATTGTAGGTCCCTTCCATTCGTACGAAAACTGTAATGCACACAACAGAAGTGGTTGCGAGTAGTTAGGCCAAGGCCCTGATCCTGAAGAAAGTAGACCCTCCGAATTGCGCAAACTACAGACGTATAAGTCTCCTCAAAATCGCTTATACCTACAAGATCTTGTCTGCCGTGTTATATGAACGCCTAAAACCGATCATCAACAACCTAATAGATCCTTATCAGTGCAATTTCAGGCCCGGAAAGTCCGTCATTGACCAAATATTAACACTACGGCAGATCTTGGAAAAGACCCATGAATATAAAATCGATACGCACCACTTCTTCATCGATTTCAAAGTTGCCTATGATAGCGTGTATAGAGACGAGTTATACAGAGCCATGTCTAGTTTTGGCATCCTCTCGCTTGGAGAACTCTCTGGACTCGCTGCTCCATCAAAGTCGGTAAGAACATCACCGAACTGTTCGATGTCAGGAAAGGTCTTGACAAGGCGACGCGCTATCATGCGATCGCTTTAACATAGTACTTGAGAGAATTGTACGAAAACTCACAAGCCAGCACCAGAGGTACAATCTTTTACAAGTCTGTACAACTACTCGTTTATGCCGATGACATTGAAATAATCGGAAGAACTCAACGAGCCGTCAATGGGGCATTTCCGAGTATTGAGATCGAGGCAGCAAAGATGGGTTTAGCGGTCAATGAAAGCAAAACAAATTATTCTCGATGGTAACTTTCCTCGATATAGAAGGGACTTTAAACAATATCAAACCGGAGGACATAATGGAGTCGCTTGGTTAATTATAGACTAATATTACGCTACGTCACTGGATCAACAAAATACTATTAAGCAGGGCTGCAAATCAAAAATATAGAGGAGAGTCATAACGTTTCAGAATCATATCGTTGCAATGGTTCGATATCCAAAGGTCGTCAATATAGTATCCTTCTATATTCGACGGAGTTTGTTGCCTTGGGCGCAGGAGTATTTTTTTTGTTATGGCTCGGTGGGCCATAGACTAACCGCCGCTCCTGTCTTATGGCGCGGGGTACTCGTCATTCGTTCTTTGCCGTTCGCAATTTCTGAAGAAATTCCCAAATGGCACCACGAGGAAGAAGGAAGGAATTGGAAGACGCTGCTTCTACGTGGCCTTTGCTAGCCATTTACCATTCATCCTATTAAGGCAAGATAACGAAAATCGGCAGCAAAAGTGATGATATTGACTAACTTTACCAGGATGTAAACAGTCACTGCTGTTCCATTAGAAACTGGTCAGACAGTAACTGCCAATTACCAAAAGTTTTACAAATGTTTATTTATTTATTTATTTATCTATTCAAGCTTTTAATATAAGCGAAATAGCTAAAAATATGTGTCGCAATATTTGATTTGCGTACCATTCTTGACAATGGTTCATTGTAACTATAGTTAGAGCTATGAGAAGATATGCGGAATAGAGGAATAGACCTAAGGTTGCGGGGCTTCGTATTTAGATGAATAGTTTGAAGCATGGAGGGACAATTAATGTTACCATATAACAACTGATGAATATGTCTGCAACATCACGCCGTTTTCCAATGGTTGGAAATAAATCAGTCTAATACGATCCGCATATGGCGTCAGGGCGAGGTCATCAGCCAAAGACAGACCGCGTAAGGCAAAACGAATGAACCTGCGCTGCACATACTCATTTCTCATGGTATGGGTAGCATAATGCGGTGACCATACTCGAGGAGGAGTAAATTAAGTACTAAAAAATTTGTATAACACCAGATGGAGAAACTTGTTAGATCATCCTGCAGAAGGCGAAAATCAGCGCCAGATGATATAATGTAAAGATTTTCATATCATCAGCGTAGACCAGAAGATCAGAATTTCGGATAAGGCGTTCAGCATCATATATTGCAAGGATAAAGATAAATGGCCCTATGCGACTGCCTTGAGGGACGGCCGATGATGTTATAACAGGGTCCGACATTGTTGATCTAAAATTGACTTTGTATTGACGCCTACGACATCAACTTCAATGTTATCTTCTAAAGCGTTCCGTGTAAAAGGCACAAATTCGGTTAAGTTAGTGATTGTTAACTTACCTTTAAGAAATCCGTGTTATTTAGAGCAATGGAGAACGCGGGCAGGGCGGACCTCATAATCGCATCCGTCTATATGGCACACGACCGACAAGTACCACCGGATGAAGACAAGTACCACCATGACGTTATAACCAGCATCTCCACTACAAAGTCAAACCTGCTAAGGGGCTGCGACTCCAACGGCAGACATACGGTAGGGGGCAGCTCAGAGAACAATGAACGCGGTGAGTTCTTGTTTGATTATATAACAAACTTTCCATCTGCAACAAGGGTAACACCCCGACTTTTATCTTTCCGAGTACGGATAATTTTAACTGTTGGGAGGACGTTGTTGATGTCACACTCTCTAGTAATAACCATAATATCAAAGTTGAAAATTGGAGAGTATCGAATCTGAAATCTTTCTCAGACCATAAATGGATACTCTTCGATGTAAATCTTGAGATGGGGTCTCCTAAACTTTTTAGAAACCCCAAAAGAATCGGCTGGGCCAAGTCTGGTCAAGTCATAAGTTCAAAGCTCCGTAAAACCCCCAAACCAAAAATAACCTCAATTACAGAACTCGAGAACGAAGTAGAGACTTTCGAAAAAGCTTTTAATGCGGCGTATAAAGTCTCGTGTCCAGTCAAATATAGCAAGAAAATATACCCACCTTGGTGGAACGAGGAACTCTCACGTCTTAGAAAGCCGACAAGAAAGACCTTCAATATCTGCCATAGCTGTAAATACTGGCAGCCTTATAAAGACTGCCTTAGAAAATATAAACTATCTGTCAGAGTGGCTAAAAGACAGTCATGGATAGATTACTGCCAATCCATTGTGACCCTTAAGGACTCTGCAAGATTCAGTAAAATTGTATCGAAAGAACACTCCAATACATCTCTTCTTAGAAATATGGATGGGGAATGGACTAAGTCTACAGCAGAATCTCTAGAACACCAATTTTCCCGGTTGCATAGATAATAGTGTAGAGGCTACAAACTCTCAGCGCACACAATCCAATGCCTGGGAAAACCTTATACCCACTATTAAAGAGAAAAAAAATTCCTGGACCTTAAACAGTTTCGCTCCTTATAAATCCCCAGGCCTAGACGGCATTCTAATCCATTATGCTACAGAAGTCGCAAGACCTAGCTATTCTATGGCTCACGTCGATTTTCAGGAGCTGTTTGCTGAACAACCATGTACCCCCTTCATGGAGACGAGTGAGAGTGATTTTCATCACAAAGGCAGGCAGACGCGGTCATGAAAACTCGAAAGATTAAGACCAATCAGTCTAACTTCCTTTGTACTGAAGACTTTGTTTTACATTTGCTGGCAAGGAATTCCAAAGACGAATGCTATTAACATAGAAAAGGAGCGATGAGTTTAGATACTTAAACAAAGGAGCTACTACATTAAGTGTTCTCGTAGACTGACAGAAATTTAATTTATTATACAGATAATATGGTGACTTTGTATGAATTATCTTATGGAGAAAAATACAATTTCTTGCGCAACCTAAGATATTTGTTTGAAATGCTGATATGTGGTCATATCTCCGTAAGCCATGAACATCCCGAGTCACATCGTTGAACGCCACACGTAGTTTATGTTCAGAGGCTGAGTCCAATCTTGGGTGCACAACTTCCGAGTAAGATATTATGGGCAAAAGCAACGTTTTGGCTAAGCGAAGCATAGTTTCAGTTGGAGTAAACCTTCTGGACATATATAGTTTCCTCAGTGCTCCATAAATGCGCCCAACAATCAAACCAACGTGTTCATTACCGGACAGATTTGTGCTCACTTTGAAACCCAAGCTGGTTACGGACGTCATGAATGGTACGTTGAAGCCGTTAATACAAATTGAGGGAAAGTCGTTCGTATTACATTCCCTATTCTAATGGATTTCCATGATATCCTCATTAATCCTAGCAACAAGGTCTTCAATGAGTCCAACAGGCCTCGATAAATAAATCTGCACGTCGTCTGCATAAAGATGAATAGAAACATTTTTACAAACCCTGGGTAAATCGTCTATAAAAATACAGAAGAGGATGGGGCCCAATATTGAACCCTGGGGTACTCCTGAAAGAAGGTTTCTGGGCTCCGAAATTGTCTCTCCGATCACTACTCTCTGACTTCTATTTGATAAATCATTTTTTATACGACGTACAGCCCTGCTACTGAACCCAAAATAATCAGCAAGTTTTTGACATAAAATATCATGATTTACCCTGTCAAAAGCCTTGGAGAAATCAAGGAGGCACAGAATCGTTAATCTGTCTTTATCAAGTTGAGATCTTATATCGTCAAGTACCTTTACCATCGCAGTGGAACAGCTATGATTAGCTCTGAAGCCAGATTGATTTTCAGATAGAAGATCATTTTCATCAAGATAAAGACAATTTTGCTTTGCAAGTATTTTCTCCAAGACTTTAAACAGGCATGGTAGTATACTTATTGGCCGGTAGTCGCTCGGTAGTAAGGGGGACGATTTCTTAGGAACAGGAGTAATTCTGGCTTCTTTCCACAACAGCGGGAGGGTTGAAGACGTAATGCAAAAGTTAATTAGATGCGTAAGTTGACTCAACAGGAAAGGAAGAATAAATTTCATAAATCTAAGGGGTATGCCATCAACACCAATTGCATTTGATTTAAGTGATTGAATAACTTCAACCACATCACTCTCCGTCACCATCTTAAACTCGAATGGCTCTTCAGACTCTCTACGCAAAGCGTTAATTGGCACATAATCGGGTGTACTTAAGGTGTTGGCCAGAAAGTGATCACTAAGTAGTTGGGATCAAGTGCGCAATTTAACTTTTCCTTTTTGCCTATACCGATATCCCGCAGATTGGACCAAAGCTGTTTCGAGGAGAGTTGTCCATTTAACTTCGATGCGAAGTAATTTCTTTTCGCTAATCGGGTAACTGAGGTAGACCGATTTCGCACTTGGCAGTATATTAACCAATTTTCAGAGCTTCGGTTATTTCTCCACTTATGATACTGCTTACGACGTTGCCTTATTGATGCAAGCACTTCAGAAGTAAACCAAGGATACTTCTTGTTGCGTATATGGACTGCCTTAAGGTGGACCTGCTTCTCGAACAGTCCGTTAATGCATGATTGAATACAACATAGTTTTTCGTCAACATTTGCAGCGCATTTGCAGTCGTCCCAGGGCAAGCAACTCGCGTCAAGACAGAGTGAACTGACATTTACAGACCTATAATCTCTGTACTGAAAAGTAAGAGGTACTGTCGAGTGGGAAAAGTCAATATCATATGTGCAGAAAATGAGGTCATGATTTGAGGCCCATCAGCTTTCAGCAAGTTGACGTTAAGATCTCCACAAACAATGATATGCTCCTAAGTAGGCGAGAACTGCGCGAATGCATCAAAAAAAGGAACAAGACAAAAGCTCTTGCGCGGGTTATATACACATGACACAATACACTTTACACTCCCATCGAATACTTTCACAGTTAAATATTCAACGCCAGTGTCTAAAGATTTATCTATGATTTTGCATTTAAGAGTCGATCTACAATAAATGGCAACACCTCCACCCCAGGTACTTGTGAGTCTATCATTGCGATGTAGCGTATAGTTCGGAATGTCATATAGATGATTAGAAATATCAGGCATGAACCAAGTTTCACTAACGCAAATAATATCTAACTCCACTCCAACGAGAACATTTCTGATCAAATCCAACTTTGAGGTATTAAAGCTTCTAGTGTTAAAGTGGCATATTTTTAGGCCAGGATGTAAGTTGGATAGAATTTTCATCATTGTATGCACCGATCCCTTGCCAATAGCATTAGCATGTGCTGAATTCTGTGCAGATAACATAAATTACATAAATAATATAAAATAAACAGATAAATCATAAGTGCAAAGACTAACAAATAAAATAGAACACTCAAAATCAGCACCATATAGTAAAAGGAAACGGAAAAATAGAGTGTTAGAAGAGAGAGAGGAAGAGGGAGGGGATGTACAGGAGACATAATTTTCATTAGAATTTTGAATTTAACTAACATAATTTTAACAATTATAGTTACTGGATAAACTGAGTTTTTAATTAGAAAGAAAAAATAATAAGATAAAAAAATAAAAAACTTTAAATGAATTAAGAATTAATAATAACAAAATTGCGGTTTGAGAAACACCTGGAGTTTGGGGAGCTTAGCAATTCTGCGGCGAATGTTGATCATCTTCTTTTGACAGTTGCACTTGGACGATGTCATTAAGCTGATCCTCACTGTCAATATTCACGGCAACAGACTCTTTTCGGGTTTTAACATAAACGATGCCTTTCACGGTAAACACGGAGTAGAATTGTTTTCGTCGTTTAAGTTGCAGTGCTTTTCTTAGTATACCTCGATTTCGTACAGTAAGGCACTCGTGCATAAATATCGGTTGATTTGAATGAAAGCCGATGACAGATTGGCAAAAATTTCGTGAGTGCGTCTTCCTAAAATCGGCGAGCGCTTTCATTATTGCGAATTTGTCGTGAGTGGGAAAAAATTGCACTATGATGACGGCATCATTTCTCTGCTTAACACGGAATATTCTGCTGATGGTGGGAGGTTGTTTACAATTTAATGTAAGGCAGAGTCTATTAAAGTTGATTTAAGATTTTCATCTGTAGAAAATGGGATACCGACAAGCATTTTTCATGTGAAGTTCCTCAACTTGTGTTCTTAGATGTGAGAGTTCGTCGATCTCATTATGCTCAGGGTGGATCAGCTGTTGTTGTAGGTGTTGTTTTAGATTTGCAACTTCCTTTTGCAAGCAGCTGAAATTTCCTGAGCAGTCTTCCAAAGCAGAGATTCTGTGTTTTAAAACATTTACTTCACTGTCAATTGCATCGAGTTTTTCGTTGATGGTGTTTTCAATGGTGGTGATTCGTGTCGACAAATTTTCTTCCATAGCAATCAGACGGCTCATGATAAGGTGTCCTTGCTTTTCGATTTGCATTGATAGGGAAGTTAGTTTACCTGTTTTGTTGTCTGACGTCACAGATGCAGGAGAAGGCGAATGAACTCTTATCGAAGGCGACCGTTGGTTAGCGGATGATGATGAGGGTGAAGCTGTGTTTTGGACCAATTGTTTCATGAGATTTCTTTGTAGGCGTGTGACCTTGTCGTGTGTTTTAAGATTCGACATTGTGTAGGTCAATGGAAAGTCGCCGAAGTTATAATGGTCCTTAAGCCTGGAAAACCGCCGAATGAAAAAAACGTCTTATAGACCAATTTCGCTTCTTCCAATTATATCCAAAGTGTTTGAGAGAATATTGGTTAGGCGAATACAGCCGATAATAGAAGAAGGGCATCTCACCCCGGATCATCAATTCGGATTCAGAAGTAAGCATTCTACAGTTGAACAATTACATCGAATAACACATGTAATCGAAAAATCACTTGAAGAAAAAAAGATTTGTTCAAGCGTATTCCTTGACGTTTCTCAAGCCTTTGACAAGGTCTGGCACGAAGGCTTAAAGTTTAAATTACGACAAGTTCTGCCAGAGCACCTATATAATATTTTGAAGAACTACCTTACGAATAGACTATTCCGCGTCAAATGTGGAAACGAATATTCTGATTTTAAGGAAATAATGGCTGGGGTGCCGCAAGGAAGCGTTCTTGGTCCAGTCTTATATCTATTATACACTCGTGATATACCGCAAGTAGAAGGCACTGAGCTAGCTACATTTGCCGACGACACTGCTATCTTGACAGTAGGTAAAACGGTCGAAGATACTACAGAAAAACCAAGAAGCTTTGGATAGAGTAAATGAATGGAGAAAGATTTGGCGAATCGCACTCAACGAGACCAAATCTGTTCATGTAAATTTTACTTATAAGAAAATAAATAATTTGCCGATCTTTTCAAACTCGGTTCAAATCCCGTTTGCAAACGAGGCTAAGTATCTTGGAATGACACTTGATACAAAGCTGAAATGGAAAACGCACGTAAAGAAAAAAACGCAAGGAATTAGATAATAAATATAGAGAAATGTATTGGTTACTTGGAAAATATTCCAAGCTTAATATATATAACAAACTGCTTTTATATAAGCAGGTGCTAAAGCCTGTATGGACATATGGTATACAACTCTGGGGTTGTACCAAAATAAGTAACATTAAAATTTTACAAACTTTTGAGAACAAAGTGCTAAGGGGTATTGTTAATGCGCCATGGTATATCCGAAAGAGTGATATCCACAGAGACCTTGGCATTAAAACAATCGAAGACGAAATCAAAAACTACGCGAGAAAACATAAAAGTCGATTAGAAAGTCACGCTAATATAACAGTTCTCCAAGTTTTGGATGAAAGAAATTTACTTCGCCGTCTACAAAGAACAAAACCTTTAGACTTAGCGCGTTAAGTAACCGCGTCTAAACTGCGGAGCTAGCAGGAACTTCTAATGGGAAGGTACCTGCAAAGCGTCATTATTTCGTGAAACGAAAACTACTTGATAAGTCGAATACTTAGTTGTAGTAAAAATAAAAACAAGTCTGTTTTGAAGGGAGGTTTTTTAGTGGGTAAGAATCCCACACTACTATGAGCACGCGCTGTCGATCCTCATAGTGTCTTGTTGAAGATTTTCACCTACCCTCGAAAAAAAAAAAATAAAAAATTGTGTAGGTTGAGTGATTATTAAAAGCTCTTGGTACAAGGCCGTGGGATCAGAAGAAAATAAAAAAATCAAATGTTTTACTTATTGTAGATAAAACTTATTTCGCGCACTTTCTCACAAAAAGAAACGCCAGCAATGCCAACAATTTAACACGAGCGGAACAGTCCACAGTAGCAAGGTGGTTATAAATATTTAGGTAGAAGGTTAACGCATTTAAACTTAAAAATGTATGCCGCTTAACGAAAATACGTCTACTCCATACTATGTACACACTCGAATATTCTTGTTACTTAACTTTGTATTAAAGTTTTTTCCAAAGTTAAATTTCCTGATACTGTCGTCTCTGGGGACAGCCAGAAGGGGAAGTTTTTTGAGAAGTGCATCATATTCTCTCGAACCAACACATTTCTCCCTTCCTATACCTTCTTTTGCCATCCTTAGGATCGTCCGCTGTGCATTTTGCTCCACTACAAGATGGAGCGGTGTTAGCTCCAGGAGTACTTCCATGGCTGCAGTTGGACACGTTCGCATGGCCCCAAAGATGATGCAGAGGCACGCAAGTCTTTGCACTTTAGTGAGTGTCTCCTTCGTAGTGACTAGACTAGTTCGCCTTGTTCATGCTATTGCTCCATAAGTGATCATTGGTCCCACAATGGTAATGTACATCCATCTTAGAATGTTTGGACTAAACCCCCAAGACTTACCCGCTAGGCTCCTGTATATCATTAGAGCACGGGTAGTTTTTTTTGGATATCTCCTCTATGTGTTTTTTCCACAAGAGTTTGCTATCTAGGTGTAGTCCTAGATATTTCACTTCCTTTACCGGTGCCAGTATCGTGCCCGACAGTCGGATTGGCTTCAGTTCAAGTTTTCTCTTCCTCGTGAACGGTACTATTGTGGTTTTGGCCGGGTTTATATTGAGCCCAGCCGTGCTGCACCATTCTTGAGTTACTGTTAGGCCCCTTTGTATAATATCACATAGGGTTTCCTCGAATTTCCCCCTGGCAATCAGTACAATGTCATCAGCGTAGGCTTGACAATTAATTCCAAGGTTTGTTAATTTTTGAAGAAGCTCATCCACAACAAGACTCCACATTAGAGGAGATAACACTCCTCCTTGTGGGCATCCTCTTGTTGTGTTTACCCTGATAATTCTATGTGATGTTTGAGTTTCTGCTGATCTTGTTCTCAGCAACTCATACGTCCACTTAGATACTATTCTGCTAACTCCCTTTTTGTCAAGGGCTCGTTTAATAGCTTCATGTGAAGTGTTATCAAATGCCCCTTCGATATCTAGGATGGCGCAGATCACTATCTCTTTTGTTTCAAGAGCACTTTGGATGGTTTCCGTCAGCTGATAAAGAGCAGTCTCAGTAGATCTGACCGCCCTGTTTGCATGCTGACGATAATGCAGTGGGGATGTATTAAATACATCCTTCATTAAATGGTTGTCCACAGCTTTTTCCATTGTTTTGAGAAGAAACGATGTTAGGCTGATCGGTCTGCATGACTTGGGCTGTGTTGGGTCCTTCTTTCCCATTTTTGGTATAAACACAACTTTCGCCCGTCTCCATTGGTTTGGAATATATTCCAATGCAAGACTGCTTTTGTTATTCTGACCAGGTGTGGTAGTAGTTTTTCTTGCCCTCTTTGAAATAGGGATGGTATAATACAATCCACACCTGGTGACTTGAAGGGCTGAAAGGAGCTAATTGCCCACTCGATTCTCCCTCTGGAACAGATAGCCCCTGCAGTCTCCCAATCTTCCTTCCGAGGTCTGGTCGTGTTGGTCATGCTCCCGTCACAGGTGTTCTGCGAACTTCCGGGGAAGTGAGTTTCTAGAGCAGTGATGCTCTTTGCTCTTCATCTTCAGTAAAGCTGCCCTAACGATACCACAAACAGTTTTAGATGAAATTCCTTCCTCATCTCGTGTAAACTGGGAAGGAAGACCAAGAAAAAGCTTTGATGAATGCTGTGAAAAAAGCAAGAAGAGAAAGGTATAAACCCTTTTAAATACGTTTAGCGCTAAAGAAATTGCAACTGCGAATGAACTTAACCTTAGAAAAGCAGGAAAAAGAAATACTGTTATCGCAATTAAGCAATTGTCAATATGCTCTCCAAAAAGAGATATTTTTTTTAATTTTAGTCAAATTATTTTTTTTCCCATTTTTTGATCGTTAGTAAGGTTCAGATGTAAGAAAAACACTGGAAACTACTACTTCTGGTAAGAGACCAAGATGGCAAAGAAAAGGTCAAAGCCAGAAAAAAAGTAATCCAAGATAGATTCAGAAGTGAAACTGGTTTATTGGTTGATATGCCAACTCAAAAAAAAAAAAAAAATACAAATATTTGGCGCAACAGCTCTTTAAAGTGCCAGGGCCTAGCTTCTCGCAACCACTCATGTTGTGTGCGTTATATTTTTCACACGAATGGAAGGGACCTACAGTTTAATGCCGAATCCGAACGGCGATTTGAGAAGCTTTTTCGTGATAACAATACTCTCGGATGTTTGTCAGACGCTCGCGAGAGGTGGGACCGTGAAAAAATGCCAACTCAACAGTCAGGCAATACTAATGATGGGAACACGGGGATTCTTCAGAGATGGAGCAAAAACTGCCGAAATTACAAGAATTGACGAAGAAATGATCAAAAAGTTTCATGTCATCTTAGAAGCTCTTGAGTCAGGGTTTTCCGAATTGACTTAAATGCCTTCGAGAGTTTTGCAACAGAAACAAGGGCACTGTATTAATTAATAATAACTGGTATTATATGCCAGTTAGTGTACACAGGGTCTTATTTCATGGAAAACAAATAATTACCACTTGTATTCTTCCAATCGGCGAACTTTCGGAGGAAGCTCAAGAAGCCAGAAAAGGAAAATAGAAAATTTAGGGAACTATTTACCAGAAAAACTTCGCGAGTCGACATGAACACAGACCTTCTGAATAGATTGTTAATATCCTCAGTCCTCAGATCCATTTTTGGCAAGTGTTGTAAAGGATGCATTCAAAAAAAAAAAAAAAAGTTTGATTGAACATGAAGTTCTGCAACTGTTAGACATACCAAACGAATAAAAAAAAGCACAAATTGTCGCTACTTATAAGTTATTTTTTGTCAAAACTTTTATAGGTATGTTATTAGTAATTGTGATCTTTTGTGATTTTTATTTAACAAAGGTTTGGTCTGTTACAATAATTCACAGTAAATGACATTGGCAATTGCCGTCAGCCGAAAAAAAAGAGAGAATTATAATTCATATTTATAATTAAAAACAAATTTTCTAATAAAATAAAAATTCAGTTTTGGTTTTGGTTTTATGAATATATCTAAAATGCTTCGTTTAGTATTTGTTGACGGTATTTTGATGCAGATCTAATATAGTTGGCTAACAGATTCCAGTCTTGGCCATTAAATTGCGCGATTACCTCATTTTCTGCTAGTGTATTTTTACCCAAGTAGACTCGTCTAATCTCCTTTAATACGGGACCTATTCCAATAAAGTGGAGAACGTCTTCTTTCGCACCAAGGTTGCACATAGTGCAACTTACGTAGGGCATAAAGTTTAGTCGAAGAAGTTCGCCTCTGGCCTTGAAGAAGTCGATGGCGGGGGAGCTCCATAACTTTTAGAATGTAAAGGAAGTCCAACCTTAAGGCAAAGACATATAAAGGTGGTAAGCCTGTTTCTAGATGCGGCATATAATTCGGAGTATTTTCCGGCAATCTGAAAATGTTTTTTAGAAAGTATCTAAGCAATCCTTCTACTTCCTCATACTGAGAGATACCCCAAACTTGGGCAGCGTAGCACATGATCGATCTCATAGTTGCTTCAAAAATTTTGAATTTGGTGCTTGGCGGTACGTCTTTTTTTCCGAGTATGCCCTTCCAGCTGTAATTCATTGCCCTTTTCACTTCTTTGAGCTTCTCTTTCAGATGTGTTTTGAATGACATTTGGGGGGTAATAATTACCCCAAGGTACTTATATTCCTTCACAACTTCGAGCAATTCATTTTGCCAGGTCCATTTGTCCAGCCTTGAATACCGTCCAGTACCATTTCGAAACACCATTATTTTTTACTTATTGGTATTCACTGAGAGATTCCATAACCTGCAATATTGTTGTAGCTTATTAATCATCATTTGCAGCATTTTCGTGGATTCTGCCAGAATGACAATATCATCCGCGTACAACAAAACCTTTATATGAACTCCACCAAACACTAGTCCTCAAGGAAGAAACGTTGTGAGGTCATCCAAAAATATGGAAAAGAGGAGAGGACTCAAGAGACAACCCTGTTTTACTCCCATGTGCGACTCAAACCAGTTGGACATTTTGTTTCCATCACATACTGCGATCTTTTTATTTTCATAATGTAAACATATAATGGCAACACTTATCACAGCATATAAACTGTTACTTTATATACTCGTATATTCGTATAAATTTATGCTTTAACTGCTATACTATGTACATTCTTGCATTAGCTATTCGATTGCATATCATGTTACAAAAAAGAGTGAGTTCAATGTTAGCAAGTTGCAAGAGATGTCGTTTTCTTTAATAAAGTGTTAAAAAAAGTTAACATTGTGTTTTGTTCTTTTTGTGTTTTATTGTGGCTGTCCTACAAATTCAGAAGTAGGATAAAAAGTAACTGTTCTACATTTCTTTGTACTGTTTTAAAATTGTGAATTCATACGGAATTACAGAAAATATAATCTCATACGGAGTATTAACAGTGAATTAATTCATACGGAACTATAAAATACAAGCTATATACGCAAAATGGATAGTGAAATATTGAATAATGCACGCATTTTTTTGGAAAAATCTACTATTGGTCAACTTAAAGAAAAATTGAGTGCCTTAAATTTGACGACAACTGGTAATAAACCTGCACTCATACTTCGTCTACAAGAAGCTTGGACAAATTTGTCCGTTAGTGAGCTTAATGAACATGTGCCCATGGCTGCTGCAGATGACGAAACATCTTCCTTCTCTTGTTCCGGAGAAAATATTAATCCGGACGATGGCCTTTTGGACATAGAAATCGAACATTTACATCAACAGCTTGAAAATAAACAAGAAATTGCCAGGTTGAAACAACAATTAGCGGATCTTGCATACGCTAATGAATCGCCAAAGCCTAAACCTCCGTTATTTCATTTCAAAGACATTGAAGAGTCTATGCACAGTTTCTCCGGTGACGATAACTTCTCTATCGAGAAATGGATAAGCCAGTTTGAGGAGTCTGCTGAAGTTATGGAGTGGGACCTGCGAATGCGATTTATATATGGAAAACGGCTTCTTAGCGGAACAGCGAAACTTTTCTTACGAACCTTTTGTGTGAAGAATTGGGCAGAGCTTAAATCTGCATTGCTGAAAGAGTTTGCTAAAAAAATAACCAGTGCCGATATTCACAATCAACTGCGAAATCGAAGAAAAAGGCGTGATGAATCCCATCAACAGTACATATTTGCAATGCAAGAAATTGCATCTCTCTCTGAAGTGGAGGAGTCTGATCTATTGCGGTATAAACGGTATTCCGGACTCTCACACAAATAAAATGTTATTATATGGGGCGAATACTGTGACCGAACTCAAGTCTCTTGTAAAGAAGTACGAAAAAATACGATCTACTATATCGTCTGTCAATAACACAGCCCATAGCAACCCGCGTTTGACAGAAGTGAAGTCCGCTCAGCCCGTTGGTGTCAAATGCTACAACTGCAACGAAAGTGGACATTACAGCAGTAATTGCCCCAAGCCACGGCGTACTAGAGGATCGTGCTTTAAATGCGGAAACCTTGGACATCGAGTGTCCGAATGCCCTTGCAGGGACGGGTTAAGAATATCACTGCAGCGCCCCCCAACAACTAGCGCTTGTCGTAAAAGGCGACTAAGGGGACAAATCAGATCTAGGCAATATAACACCCAAGTGAGCCTAGCGACACATATACTACCATAAAAACCCTCCCACAAGTGTGCATGCGAGTCCGTGGGTTGACACGACTGGAGATCACCGGTGTCATAAAAGAAAGATCAAACAATACTAAAACAGGAGCATGCACGTGTCAAACAACAAACACCATCGCAATATGGTGCAAAAATTGTATTGCAAAACTGTATCATTATGATAATACTTGCAAAAAGGAAAGGCACTACCCCGCCAGGCACTACCACTGCTGTGCATGGTACTGATCCTGGACCGAGCAGAAATGTTCGGGTCAGAGCTATACGGATTCCGGGGGCTAGCAACATAATGAAACAGTTTGGACGCAATTTAAGGGTCGCGAGTTGGAACGTTGGAAGCATGACCGGTCGAAGTTACGAGCTGGAAGAGATGATGAATAGAAGGCGGGTGGACATCTTGTGTGTCCAAGAGACGAAATGGAAAAACACCGGGAATCGGGCGCGTTTCTTGGACGTTAGGACAAAAGATAACAAGATGTTCTACTACGGAACGGAAAAGGCTAGGAACGGAATCGGTATCATCCTTGCGGCAGAGCTACTTGGAAACGTCTTGAGCATTTCGAAGTCCAGCGACCGTTTGATGTCTCTCAAACTAGTAATACAAGGAGAGGTGTGGAATATTGTCAGTGCATATGCTCCCCACGATGGGTACAATCAGAGAAATAAAGATGCATTTTGGCTAGATTTCCACAATCTCCTTAAGGACATCCCAAAGGAAGAATTTCTGTTTGTTGGAGGAGATTTGAATGGACATGTCGGGAAATCAAACGAAGACTATGAAGACTGCCATGGAGGACTAGGATATGGCACCAGGAACCTTCCTGGTGAAGACATCCTAAGCATGTGCAAATCACACGGTCTTATCGTGTTAAATACCATGTTCATCAAACAAAGCCGACACCTGATCACTTACAGCAGTGGTCGAGATGAAACTCAGATTGACTACCATTTGGTAGCCAGTTTCATGAAGCCTCGGGTAAAAGATTGCAAAGTGATCCTGGGAGAGGCAATCGCTCGACAACACCGTCTCCTGCTAACAGAAATTTTTATGAAAACACCAAAGAAAAGCAAACAAACAAGGGTCTCTGAGAAAATCAAGTGGTACAATCTGGACAAAGAAAAAGGCGAGGCTTTTGTTTTCGTAATGAAGAATTACCTCTCTCACACCATCAACGGAGTTGAGGATGAAGAGTGCAGAGCACAAAATATGTGGGATTCCCTACAGCGAACTTGCTTAGAGAAGGCCAAATCACTGCTAGGAGCTTCAAAAGGCCACCACCAACACGCCAAAGAAACATGGTGGTGGAGTTATGAAGCTAAGAAAGTGATAAATAAGAAGAAAGCGGCTTTCAAAGCTTGGTCAAAGTGCCCCTCTAATAATAGAGACGAAAAAGCTCGCCTCGAAATGGAATACAGATGCTGCAAGAAAAAAGCGAAGAAGAAGTGCGCTCAGCTTCAAGCAGAGAGTACGGAGGGCCTGTATCGGGAGCTGGAGAAAATATTTTCCCCGGTTGCTGATGCAAACCAGACTATCCAGGAGCTGCGAAGACACAATATGAACAAGAGTGCCACTATCTTCAAAATAGCCGCCCAAAGAAGGAAGAATGCTCAGGAGATTCGTTCGCCAAAGTTCATTAGCAATGCTCATGGCCAGCTTCTTGTGGATGACGACAAAATTCTGCAGAGTTGGCGACAGTATTGTGAAGAGCTTTTGAATGAACAGTTTCTCCGGGTATACTTTCCAAGAGCCACCCCTAACTGTGAAGAAATACCCGACATTACAGTCGAAGAAGTTAGTGAGGCGGTCAAATACTCCAAAAAACGAAAAGCGATTGGGCCAGACGGAATACCCTCTGAGTTCTGGAAAAAGATAGGAGATATGGGTTCAGATGGCTCAGAATTCTCATCTCCAAATTCGTGAGAGGTGATCCAATGCCGAATGAATGGAGGGAAAGTTACCTTCTCCCTGTATACAAAGGGAAGGATGATACGCGAAACTGTGATAACTACCGTTCGATCAAGCTGATGTCACACACCATGAAGATCGTTGAGCGGGTATTAGGTGGCCGACTGCGAAAAATAATACGGCTATCTGATGATCAGTGCGGGTTTGTCTCGGGTAAATCAACCACAGATGCAATCCAAAGTATAAGGATCATAATGGAAAACATCGTGATTCCTTAAGGGATTTGCATATTGTATTGGTTGACTTTGAAAAGGCATTCGACAGACAACCACGAGATCTGATATGGGTGGCGCTAAGACATCGAGGGGTTCCAGAAACCTGTGTACAGATGATTATGGACATGTACGAAGGAGCAAAGACAAAAGTAAGATGCCCCGCTGGAGTAACCGAAGAGTTCCCAATCAAAGTCGGGGTACACCAGGGAAGCGTTTTAAGTCCTTTGCTCTTTATTACAGTCCTTGATTATCTGCTTGAAGGTAAAGTGATGGACCCCAAGGTACATCAGATATTCTTTGCTGACGATGGAGCCATCATAAGTGAGGATCCTACATCCCTGCAACGAGCACTTGATGTGTGGGTGGACGTTTTGGAGGGAAATGGGTATCGCATTAGTTCAAAAAGGACAGAGTACTTGTGCTGCCCGTTCTCTGATCCACTCAGGCCTATTCCAGACATTTATTTGAATGGAACAGTGCTTCCCAAGTGCGAAAAGTTCAAATATCTGGGATCTATGATCAATAGCAAAGCAACTTGTGAAAATTCCGCTATCTTCTGTGACAGAAAAATGCCCCCTAAGTTGAAAGGAAGGCTCTACACCGCAGTTGTACGTCCAGCGCTCACATACGGTTCACAATGTTGGACGATGTACAAAAAGTATGAGAGTAAATTAACGGCAGCTGAGATGCAGATGCTTCGCATGACAGCAGGAGTGACAAAGCTTGATCGAATAAGAAGTTCGAAGATCCGTGGAAGCTTTCACATCAAGGAAACCATCGTACAAAAAATAGAGCGTGACCGGCTCAGTTGGTATTGCCACGTTCAAAGAAGAGATCATTTGAACCCTGTTAAAAAGGCAATATCAATGCACGTTCCAAAGACATCGCGATGTAGGAAAGGCAGGCCTATAAACGCCTGGATCAGACAAATGCGACGACATCGGCATTTCATTGGCCTCAGTAACCGAGTGATCCAAAATCGGCCGGCCTGCCGATATTTTCTGAGGTCAAATAGGCGAACCCCACATGCGGATCAGTAGAAATGCGGTGAAGTGGGAGGGTTGTGATCCCTTGTTTTCGGATCATGGCCTCGCTGATAAAAGGAAGAAGAAGATCGAGTGTCCGAATGCAACGTGAAGACAGGAGTGCTAACGCTGGGAGCATCTATCTCTGATCCTGAAGAGGTACAGCATCAACAACAGGTGGAGAAGGTGCAGAGAAGACATCAATAAGGTCACCAATACTGAAAATAAATTTGAACATCTACTTAGGTATACCTTTAAAGAGAGAGGTGAACCAACATCCAATTATTCAACGACGCTCCGTACACTGATGGATTCTGGAAGTCCAATAAGTTTCGTCCAACAGCAGTATGTACCACAAATCTTAACAAGTTCTGTTGATGTTAACAACTACAACTTTACTGGAATTAATGGTAGTCCATTAGGTGTACTCGGTATCGTATGTATAGAAATATATTTTCAAAATAATTGTGTTTGTCTAAATTTAATAGTTGTAAAAGACTCAAGTATGAAATATCCTGTCGTTCTAGGTCGCGACTTTTTAAATTTGAATAAAATGGAACTAACGAAAACTGAACATGTGAGTGTGGTAAATAAGCAGGTACAAACAGGTAATCATAAAACAAATATTTTAATTGAAAATTTTTAAGAACAGATTATGAATATTGACATTTTAAATGAAACAGATGAAAGAATTTTGAATACTAGTTTAGAACTAAGTATTAATAAAAATCTTTCGCATGCATTAAGAAACACAATTATAGAAATAGTGTCCGAAGCTTGCTTGACAGATAGAATTCAATTCGCCCCAATTTTGCATGATAACGTTAAGATGGAAATCCGTTTAAGCAAAGATGAACCCTTTTGTTGTACACCGCGTAGATTGCCTTATGCTCACAAAATTGAATTAAAAAAACTACTTGACGATCTGATAGAAAGGAACATTATACGCGAGAGTGATTCTCCCTATTCATCGCCTATTGTCTTAGTAAGAAAACGAAATAACGAGCTTCGTCTATGTATTGACTATCGACTTTTAAATAAATTTACACTGAAGGACAATTATCCCCTCCCTTTAATTGAGGATTTGATTGATAGGTTGAGAAATAAAAAATATTTTTCGGTATTAGATCTACGCAGTGGATTTCATCATGTCAAAGTAGCTGATAGTTCTATTAAATTAACATCCTTCGTAACCCCGATAGGACAATATGAATATTTGAAAATGCCAATTGGCTTGAAAAATGCGCCATCGGTTTTTCAAAGATTCATAAATAACATTTAAAAAAAATTAATTAATGAAGATAAGCTGTTGATTTATATGGATGATCTATTGATTGCCAGTGAAAATATTGAACATCATTTGGAGTGTCTTCGAAGTGTAATCGAGTTAATCTCAAAACATAGTTTAGACCTTCGACTAGATAAATGTCGATTTGCTTATGAAGAAATATCCTACTTCGGATATACTGTAAATTCTGATGGTATACGTCCGAATCCAGAAAATTTGCGGGCGGTGAGCGATTTCCCCGTACCTAAGTGCGTAAGGGATGTTCAGAGCTTTATCGGTCTCTGTTCATATTTCAGAAAATTCATTATGAATTTTTCCCTTATAACAAAGCCACTTTACGATCTTTTACGCAAAGATACCACTTACTATTTCGGTTCAGAAGAATTAAATTGCTTCGAGACGCTAAAGACCAAACTATTAGAAGCGCCAATATTAGCAATCTATAGCCCAAGTAATGAGACCGAATTGCTCTGCGATGCAAGTAGTATCGGCTATGGTGCAATTCTTTTGCAACGTCAAATGGATGGGAAATTTCACCCATGTTGCTATTTTTCCAAGAGAGTTTCTGATGCAGAATCGAGATATCATAGTTATGAACTCGAAACGCTCTCGATAATCTATGCGCTTAGAAGATTCCGAATTTACTTGACTGGAATTCAGTTCAAAATTATAACAGATTGTCAATCGTTGACTCTAACTTTAAGCAAACGATTTTTAAATCCACGAATATCTCGCTGGGCATTAGAGCTTCAGAACTATGATTACTCGATTCAACACAGAGCTTCGAACAGAATGTCCCATGTAGACGCACTAAGTAGGTGCATAAATGTATTGGTGGTTGAAGATGATTCATTTGAATTTGCCTTAGCTATTGCTCAAAAACGAGATCCTGATATTGTGGCTATAATATCTAAGTTGGAGCAAAACGAGAGCAGTCTCTACGAGATGATAAATGGTTTAGTTTATAGAAAAGTCCATGCCGCTACTAGATTTTACGTTCCGAAGCAAATGAAACAGCAAGTCATTCAGAAACATCATGACGCTCTTTGTCATCTTGGCGTAGACAAATGTTTTGATTATCTCAACAAGACTTACTGGTTTCCCGAAATTAAAACCAAAATTAAAAACTACATTTCGAATTGTTTGAAATGTATATACTTTTCACCTAAATCTGGAAAAGTAGAAGGAACGTTACATAACATTCCTAAGGGCAAATTACCATTTGAGGTCATCCATATTGACCATTATTTTTAAAACTTTACGCTGTAAATACCACGAAAAGTTCAGAGTCAATTGCATGTTTAAAATTATATTTTTCCACTTATAATAGACCAAATTCAATTGTATCCGATCGAGGATCCTGCTTTACATCTCAAGAATTTGCCGACTTCTTACTAAATTGTAATATTCAACACATTAAAATAGCTACACTTTCTCCACAGTCTAACGGCCAAATGGAAAGAATTAACCGCATTTTGACACCTATGTTCTCAAAAGAGTGTGATGAGAACTCCACTAGTAATTGGTCACATTATTTGGCAAAAGTTGAATTTGGGCTAAACAACACAGTCACCAAAAGTACTGGATTCACCCCAAGCATGCTACTTTTCGGTGTTAATCAAAAGGGGGAATTTTGTGACAAAGTTTTCGAACATCTGGCGTCTGTAAATGATAAAATTCGTGCAGATCTAAATTGTATCAGAGAGCAAGCTTCGAAAAGAATACATAAAAACCAGGATTATAACAAATCATATTACGACCAAAAGCATAAGCCTCCTCATGTGTATAAGGAGGGTGACTTAGTAATGCTCAGAAACGTAGACACTACCCAGGGAATAAACAACAAATTATTGGCTAAATTTCGGGGCCCTTATGAAATTATCAGAACTTTATCAAACGATAGATACATAGACAAAGATATTGATGGTATTCAAATTTCTCGCATTCCGTATACGGGTGTTTGTTCTCCGTGCAATATTAAGCCATATATTTCAGAAATATGATTACAAGTTTACACCTGGAATTATACCACATGACTTCGTTCTTTTTAAAAGTCAATCTATTAATGTATTATAAAATATCAATGTATATATATGTAAAAAAAAAAAAAAAAAAATCGGTGTTCTATTCCTACTTATGTATATTCGTAACAAGTTCACAATTCCTATTAAGCCGATTGTTTTAAGAAAAATTGTATGTATTTTAAGGGAGTCGAAAATATATTTTAAACTTATACGAAACATACATTCGAAAATGTGAAATATAGCTATAAATGACACATATATAAGTATTTTTATAATTAGGAGTATAATCGAGACGATTATGTGTCAGGTATGGCCGAATTGTAAGCATATAATGGCAACACTTATCACAGCATACAAACTGTTACTTTATATACTCCCTCCTCACCCCCTTCGGGTAGGGGTAAGAATATACCCGAGGTAGGCATGCCTGTCGTAAGAGGCGACTAAAATCCACCCTTCGTATACCGGGCTTAAAGTGTATACAAAAAAATGCAATGAGTAAAAGGAAAAGATTTAATACCCCAGGTGGCAGTCCAGGTTCACTGGAAAATCCACCCTCTTCGGATTCTGGGGAGAGCCAATTATTGCAATTGATAAATCCCTTTATAAAAAGTTCAAGGGTACCTCGGTCTCCACCATCAAGACCGAATGTCTCCGGGAAAAAAAGTCCGCCGGAAGTGCAAGCGCACAAGAAACAGGACTCAGAGAAATGTAAAAGCTTTGAGAAGGAAAATAACGAACTTGGCAATAAGCTTAATGAAATGGATCGACTCTACGAAGAGCTCAAAAAAGAGGTAGACATGCTGAGAGAGGAAAACAAGCTTCTAAAGAACTCGCTTTTACAAAAAGAACGCGAAGATTCCCCTCCCCGCGCAGCTAATCCACAATATCACACGGACGAAGAAGAGCTTGCACGCGAAACGAATTGCGTCTTAAAGAAAAGACCTAGCAAAAAACGCAGAGCCGGCTCTTCGCCCGAAATCGAGCCGCGAAAAGAAGACAAGCAAAATGAGTCGAAGCCAAAACAAACTCAAGCTAAAGCACGTCCTCCGCCTGCAATAAACGTCGTTGGCATAACGGACTACAGTAAGCTACATTGCCTTCTTAAAAGTACGACGACATCGAAATTCAAGGTAACGTCACTCAGGAACAATGCGTGGAAAATTAACGTTGATGACTCCGATGGCTACCGAGCAATATCACAAAAATTAAACATGGAAAAGATCCAGTGGTATACTTATGAAAATAAGTCAGAAAGACCACTGCGTGTTATAGCAAGGGGGCTCCACCCCTCGTGCACAAAAGACGACGTAATGAACGACCTCAAAGCTAAAGGTTTAAAAATTCTTAATGCCGTCAATATTCTCAAAAAGGTGAAGCAACAAACGGAACAAGGCCAGGAAATCATGGTCAAGCATGGACTTCCGCTCTTTATGCATACCTTTGACAGGAGCGAAAATGTAGACGATATTTATAACGTTAAAACTATTCTGACTATCGTAGTCAAGATTGAGCCTATGCGTACGAGTACGAGATCGATACCTCAGTGTAAACGCTGTCAAGGCTTTAATCACACACAGTCGTATTGTTAAAAAGAGCCGAGATGCGTAAAATGTGCTGGTAACCATCTCTCGGAAAAGTGTGACCTAAATAAGCAGGCCCCGGCTACCTGCATTAACTGCAAAGGAAAGCACCCAGCGAACTATCGAGGTTGCGAAGTAGCAAAAGAGCTTCAAAAAAGGCGAGACACATTTAAAAATATTCAACGCCAGAACGCAGAACCGGTTAAAAATAGTCGTGAAATTGTTAAGCCAAGGGTAACGACCGTCAATAAACACGTCAAAGTTAAGACGAGAGTCGAACAAAGTAAAGTTCCTTCGGTAAAATCAAAGGAAAAGCCACAACCTCCAGAGACGCTAACATATGCTCAAGCTGCGTCGCTAGAAAACAAGCAAAGCGGTGTTACGGTAGACCCAATCTCCCAAGTCTTCTCTATAATTCTTGCGAAACTTGAGGAGCAAACGAAGGTAAACAAAGTCATATTTGATAAATTGAACAAGTTCGAGTTAAAACCTCGCCAAAAAAGAACTCCCATATAAATATGAATCAGTTACTAAAAATTTTAACATGGAACGCAAACGGCCTTCTACAAAAAAACGCCGAATTAGAAGTATTCTTACGGAATGACAACATTGACATTTGCTTGATCTCTGAAACTCATTTGACAAAGGAATCCGGAGTAAAAATTAGAGGGTATCGTGCTTATCACGCATACCACCCTTCCGGAAGAGCATTGAGCACTCCATAAATACGACGATTGAAATCGATACAATGCAAACAAGTTCAGTTCGAGTTAAGAATAGGCACTCGTATTTCAACATCGCGTCCATTTATTGTCCTCCGCGATGCACGTTTAGAAGTAACGACTTTGTACGTCTCCTTGACTCACTTGGACCGAATTTCATTATAGGTGGCGATTTCAACGCAAAACACACCTTTTGGGGTTCCAGATCCAATTCACGGAAAGGCAGACTTCTGTACGAAGCCGGTATGCAATTCGGGGTTGATTTCTTTTCGACGGGGAAACCGACGTATTGGCCCTCTGAGACAGCAAAAACACCGGACCCAATAGACTTCTTCGTAGCAAAAGGAGTATCTTCAAATTTTGCGAAAGTAGAGGAAAGCTTTGATCTCTCCTCAGATCACTCGCCGGTAATCTTGACAATAAGTGACCGACTAATGACAGTAGAAGGTGTGCCTAGATTGACTAACAAAAAAACTAACTGGCGCGACTTTAGAACTGATTGCGAAGAAAATATTGTCTTAAATGTATCGCTCAAAACACTCTTCGAAATAGAAGATGAACTCGGCAAATTTATTGAATCAATACAGAATGCCGCGTGGAAAAATACACCTTTAAGGAGGAAAGAAGTCCCATGCAATGAAGCTAATTATCCGCCGGAAATAAAAGAACTTATTCGAGAAAAGAGGAGAGCACGCAAAATATGGCAACAAACTCGCGCTCCCCAGCATAAAACCCACTCGAATTTCCTATGCAATAAGCTTAAAAAAGCGATCCAAGACCTAAAAAACCGAGAGACTTCAGCTTATCTTGAAGGTTTAACCGCCGAAAAAACCACTAATTACTCGCTCTGGAAAGCTGTCAAAAGAATTAAAAAACCCCAAATACATTCGCCACCGATAAGAAAAAACAACGACGAATGGGCAAAAGGTGACAAAGAAAAAGCGGATCTATTTGCCGAGCACTTAGAAGAGACTTTTAAGCCATTTGATGGAGAAACATTGGTAGACGATTTTACCGGTACGACTACGACATCTGACAACCGTAGAATAAAAAGTGTGTCACTTATAGAACTTTGCCAGGCAATAAAAAACCTGAAAAATAATAAAGCTCCTGGCTATGATTTAATAACCGGACAAATCCTCAAGGAATTACCAAAAAAGGCACTATTAAAATTGCTTTATTTAATAAATGCTTCCATTAGATTATTATACGATACCGATACCAAATCAATGGAAAGTCGCAGAAGTCATAATGGTTCCGAAACCGGGGAAATCTCCAAATGACAAAAAATCGTACAGACCGATATCGCTACTACCAATAATATCGAAGGTATTTGAAAAACTCCTTCTGAAACGGATTCTTCCGGTCATTGAAGAGAGACGCCTAATACCTGACCACCAATTCGGGTTCAGAATCAAGCATTCCACAATTGACCAGGTTTATAGAATAACCGACGAAATTGAAAAAGCCCTTGAGGAGGAAAAGATTTGTTGTAGCGCTTTTCTTGACGTATCTCAAGCCATCGACAGGGTTTGGCACGATGGATTGAATTATAAGCTAAGACGAATCCTTCCGGAGCAAATTCATACCTTAAAAACAGACTTTTTCGTGTCAAGCACGGAACTGAATATTCTGATTTTAAAGAAATCGCCGCCGGAGTTCCGCAAGGAAGTGTCCTTGGGCCTATCTTATTCTTGCTGTACACTCGGGACATACCACAAACTGAAGGCACTATTGTAGCTACGTTCGCGGACGATACGGCTATTCTGGCAACGGAAAGTTCAATCGAGTCAGCAACCACAAAACTTCAACGAGCCTTGGATAAAATCTGTGAGTGGACAAAAACTTGGCGCATTGTTCTTAACGAGACCAAATCGACGCATGTTAACTTCACTTACAAGAAAATAATCAACCTTCCCGTTTTCATTAACTTGGTACAAATACCGCATGCAATCGAAGCTAAATATCTGGGAATGACTCTAGACGCGAAACTTAAATGGAAACCTCACGTTAGAAAGGAACGTGACGAAGTCGAAAATCGACTTAGAGAAATGTATTGGCTAATTGGAAGATATTCCAAACTAAGCGTATATAACAAACTGCTTCTGTATAAGCAAGTGCTTAAATCCGTGTGGACGTACGGTATACAACTCTGGGGTTGTACCAAACCAAGCAATAGGAATCTCATACAATCACGCCAAAATAAAATTATAAGAATAATCGTGAACGCTCCCTGGTATATCAGAAACAATGATATCCATAGAGACTTAGGGATAGCTACCGTGGAGGACGAAATAAAAAACTTCGCTCGCAAGCTTCGTATTCGTCTTCATGGCCATTGCAACAGTGCCATACTCCAAACTTTGGATGTGACAAATCTTACGCGCCGACTTCAAAGAACGAAACCGCTCGAATTAGCGCAATAAGACAAAAAGCCGCATGTCTTGACGGTTTCAGCAGGTGCTTTTATTGAAAATCTACCTGCCTCACGCGAATATAAATCTGAAGCTTAAACTACTTGATAAGGACTAACTTAGTCGTAGTAAAGCAAACGAAGGGAAGGGTGTTTTTAGTCATTAGAAATCTGACACTACTATGAGTACACGGTCTCATAGTGTCTCATGAAGATTTTCACCTACCCACGAAAAAAAAAAAAAAAAAAAACTTTATATACTCGTATATTCGTATAAATTTATGCTTTAACTGCTATACTATGTACATTCTTGTATTAGCTATTCGATTGCATATCATGTTACAAAAACGAGTGAGTTCAATGTTAGCAAGTTGCAAGAGATGTCGTTTTCTTTAATAAAGTGTTAAAAAAAGTTAACATTGTGTTTTGTTCTTTTTGTGTTTTATTGCGGCTGTCCTACAATAAAGGCTTTGTATCACTCTAAACACTTTCGTTGACATTCCTAGGTTACTCAACTTATAGAAAAGAGCGTTCCTATCAATTGTGTCGAAAGCCGCCCTGATATCGACAAAGAACGCGTATAGTTTTTTGCCCCTATCAAGGTATGTCTGGGCAATGCTTTTTAGTGTAAAGATGTTGTCTACGGTTGAATATCCTTTTCTAAACCCCGCTTGGAATTCACTCAGCAAATTTTTTTCGCGTACCCAATCCGCTCTAGAATGATTACAGCAAATATTTTTGTTACTGAGTTCATAAAGCATATTCCTCTATAATTATTCGGATCGCTTATGTCTCCTTTCTTAAACAGGGGGAAAAATTATACTCCTTCTAAAATTATCTGGCACCTCACCCATATCAAAAATATAATTGAAGGCTACCGCAAGTTTTCTGAGCAATTCGCTTGTCGGAAATTTGAAAAATTCGTAGGGGATACGATCTTCACCAGGGGCTTTCTTTGTGCTGCATCTGTGCAGCACTTTGTAGAGCTCTTGGACAGTAATTGTGCGGTCTAGTGAGTCTACTGTTATGTAAGGTAGGGAGTAATTCAGTTGACTTGTGCTACTCGGAGGATTCGGCAACTGCTCGAATTGATTGGCTCATGCGGATGTTTCAACTTGAATGCCCCGTGCGAACATCGTACCGTTGAGGGATCGGACCAGCTTCCAAAACGAACGAGTATCTGAAATCCCATCCAAAGCTCTCGCCAGCTGCTGCGTGAACCTTCTTTTTTTGTTGATACAGATACTTTTGTATGCCCTTCTCGCTTCCAGGTACATGATTTTTGCAACGCTGTTGTCTGTTCTACGGACTAAACGCAGGTAAGCAAATGACTTTTTCCTCGCTGCCATGCACTCCCAGTCGAACCATGCTTCCTTTTTCTTGAATCTTCCCGACGGTTGAGATATACTCGCAGCATTTAAAATGCAGGAAACTAGAACATCTACACCGCGTCTAGAGTTGAATTCGCTTTCGTTTATAGCGCTGAGATTGCTGTTCAGTTTTTGTTTATAGCTAAGTGCATAGCTTTCCTTCCATTGTAATTTTGGTAGCAGCCGCAACTCCGGGACGGTAGATTCTAATGGAATATCCACAGACATCCAAGCTGTCAACGGCAAGTGATCCGAATAAGTGAGCTCCTTTACATTTAAGTCGACCACCCACTTCAGCCATCTTCCACGTACGAGACAGTAATCTATAGTTGAACAGGCTGTACCTCTGAAAAACGTTAGGTGGCCCTTCTCGTCGCTCTTAGATCGACCGTTTAGTACTGTGAGACCGATCGTTTCACACATTTCGGTGAACTTTCTACCGTTGCCATCAATTGTTTTATCCGTTGCACATCTAAATAAATTTACGTTCTGCGGTAAGAACTCCGGTTCCACTTCCAGCAGCTGCGTATCACCTATTCTCGCATTGCAAAATAGGTATGTTATTATAATTTATTACATTTCTTTTTGTGAACAATTTTCATAAAAATAAGTAAAAAAAATTGAACAAAAATATTTATTTCTGAGCGTTATTAATTTAATCCCGCTAGATGAGCGAAATGTCACAATGTGGGGCGCAGAGAAAATTGTGGTCTAAATTCACAGAATTTGGTGACGAGCGCTCTGCAGGCTGCCCCGGTAAGAATAGCGCGGTTACTCGGAGGTATCCGCAGTTTTGGTGGTACGATAGATGATGGCAAATGGACACAGGACACGGCACGATAACCGTCCGAGAAACTAAACGCTGTTGTTCCAGGAGAGAAAACCAGTGCTTGTGCATAATACAGCATCAACACTCCCACTAATCACCTTACTTTCTTCCATAGGCACGATACCATTAGTAAGTAATTCAAGTGGCGACTGGAACATCAGATAAGTCTACCTCTCCGTTGGTTTAGACTGTTGGCCGAATCGGAACAGATTGCATTGGTTCTGGCTGATGACTTATTGCCATCAAAAGCGATGGCAATGATCGATAAGGATCTCTGGGATTTCAATCCAGAAGCTAATTTTCGATCCCGGGATTCCGGGATTTGGAAAAATGAATCCCGGGATTGGACAGAATCCGATACACCGGTCAAAAAATTTATGTCATGTTTTTACCAAAAAAAATCAACTTCCGATAATTGCTCACAAAAATGTAGAAATTAATTATAAGTGCCTTATCTTTTTAAATAAAAAACAGCGTAACTATTATGCTCTGCATTTTGTTTTATTATTAAGATGAATCAAAGGGAATATAATCATCCATTTTCCGTTTAACCGGTGGTCCTGCCGTTTGCTTCTCTCTTGATTGTCGACTAGTCGAAGCAATACTCAGTTCACCGCCTACTTTGGATTTATGGATGGCTAATAAGTGCGTGTGTAAGCCTTTAGTTGAACCTCCCAAAGTCTTCAGGACAGCCTAACATTTTTTCCACCGTGCACTTTTTCCATCTTTTGATGTGTAAAAATGATACCAAACCTATGGTGATGGGTCAGATTCACAATCTTTTTTATGCTTGGTAAAATGAGTTTCACTTGACATTTTTGAAATCACACAATAATTATAGGGACTAGTACTTTATTTAAAACGCGTGCGAGAACACCACAAACACAATAGAAACTAAACCATAACTACACTTGTTTTTCGTACAGTATTTTTATGACGCACTTGCAACATCGCTCACTCTTGTTCGAAAATACTTGTTTCTCTTCCTCCTTTAAACAGGTAACAAGCACTGAAGAAACCATAATACAAATAAAATAAATGAACGCATACCTTGATTTGCGCTTCAACAGCGCCAGATCTATCAAGCACTACCATAATCTAACCTATTCCAGATATGTTTCTTTTCTGTACATAATTTTTGGAAAACGACAAGGCAAAGGTTATTTCGATCACAAAAAATTAATAATCTAAATTTTAAAAATCAAAAATTACTTAGGTATTTGCTTCAGAGACAAAGAGTATCAAATAAAATCAGCTTTCAATCCCGAAAATCCCGGGATTGGTGACTGGCAATCCCGGGATCGTTAAAGAGCAAAAAACGTCCGGGATTTGCCTAGTGGTAACGTATAGACAAAAGACACGACAAAATGAGGTTAGTACTCGCTCCCTCCTTGTAGTATGCCATCGTTGGACATGTTCGTCCTCGCAAGTAATTTCCGCTAGTTTAGAGGTAGGTACTATTTAGATCAGCTATGTATATCAGCATCTCAGGAACACCGACTTTGGTAGAACCATCATCGGAAACTGATTTGGCAGTGTGGTCTTCGAAAGGAGTCTAGTCACCCTAAATCGCAAGGTGATAGCGGAGCAAGTATCCAACAGTGCTTTAGAGGAGATAGTCTTATTCAAAGGCAGAATGATATGGGTACGGCTTGCGACGCTGACTAGCGAGTGTACTGACTATAGAATCCCGCCGAACCCTAATGGCAGGCTAGATTTAGTTATTCTAAGAAAACACCTACTGCAGCTTCACGGTGAAGTATTAAATTAAAGCCTTTTCTAATCCTTTCCCAATTTATTAACATCGACTTGTAGCATTTGCAGAACATTCTCTGAGGATTTTGTTTTCTTTTGTTGATGAACCTTTGCGGTTATTGATCTTGGCAAAAATATGTATCTAAGGCAAACAACCCATCTATTTGAGACTTATAAGTGTGTCGCTATATAGAAGGAGAAACGGTTGAACAGCATCAGTTTGACAAAGCAGAAGTCAACCCGCACATGTCAACACATCACTATTACGACATGCTTTCGAGTTTCATATTCTTTCATCGCGAACGACCAGGAGCTAATCCCCAAACAAATTCCGGCATCTTTATCCCTCACAAGGGAGAACCTCAGGCATCCCCCTCTTCACAGCATAATCGTACAGCATATTTCACTATTCTGATGTATCCTTACAAGCCATCATCGTTGTAAAACGCTTCACACAGCCCCTTGTGTTCTTATGAGTCATTTGAATATTCCTTCACAGTCAACGACTCACCGTCTAAGACGGGCACAAAAAAAAAGAAAAAAGAACAAGACTCGCATATGGAAAATAAATAAAACAAACTGTGAACAGGCTGAAAAGTGGGAAAGCGACTATAAAAGCATCGACGAGCATTCGCAGTTATCCATAGCGGCCCTCCTTGGGGGTAGCAATAGTGCCACTTTGCCTACCAATACCACACGTCGGGAAGTATGTAACAGAATAGGACAGGCACGTTGGGGTGGTGGAAGTTAAATGCAGTTAAAAGCCCTTAAACTGTGACAATATTTGGTTTTGTGGCATGGGGTCGCTGGGGCGATGGTCTTTTTTTTTCTCCTTATGGGGTTGTTTATGTTGTCGCTATTACCGTTGTCAACACCCTCGTTGTAAAGTGGTCCAAGGACTGTTTTCGTTTTTTACCACTCTCTCGCTCGAAAATTGGCTCATATCTTGGCGCGGGTGTAATGGGGGTGGGGGTGCCAAGTCAAACCGAGAGTGGCAATATTTGCCTACTCATAAATTTACTTTGGTTTCGTTATTATCATCGTCGTGGTGTGGAGGGTAAAATGGTTTTGAAAGTATCCACCATTCAGTATGCTCTGCGTACATGAGGGTCATATGGGTTTACGTAATTTGCCTTTGGTATGGGGATGTGCAATTTTTGCGGTCATAATGATACAGAACATCGTGTCTGAATCAACCGCTAAATGATTGCGTTTTCAGTAATTTTTTGGTGTCGGTAAATTATTTTAGTCGCAACAGATGGCTGGAAACTGCTGGTCTAAGTGTTTTTTATTTCGGAAACGCAATCTAATTACTTGTATTCGATGTAGGCCGAGAAGTCGGAATATGTATTCAGTAAAACAAGTACAAAATCCTATGGGTTTGGTGATACCATAGGGCTGCTGAATTGCAATACAAATTGTGACAGAAGGGCAGCAGCTAAATCAAGTTCATACTGTAGACTAGCATTGAAAATGCGTTTCTGTGGGAAAAGTCGGCACTTAAAACCAACAGTTACACACTTAGACTTTTAGAATCGAGGTATGAATGGATCTGGCTTTGGCAAAGAATAGTTGTCATAAGAATGAAAGGTATCCCCAATATCGTTCAGGATCAGGATTACTTAATGTGTCGTCGAGAATAGACTGCTGTTGATTCCTTTGTAGCTTTTAAAGGGGAACAAACATTTTCTTTTGATTGGTACAAGATATTAATGGATCCTCTCAAACCGCAACCCGGGAGCGTTCAAGAACTATAGAACGCGTGCACACGCTGACGGTACTGGTCAAAAATTTGCCTTCAGGGTCACTTTCTACAAAATTTGCCTTATGTACGAGTATGCATACATCTACCGAAATCGCTGAATAACCAAACAAGCATGAATCTTATGACTTTCTGGATGAAGCCTACGGCAAATTAAATAGTCGGATGCATAGCCTCGACTATTCATTATTCGGTAACGGCTTTTACTTAATCGAGTTCTCAATAGTTTATAGCACTAGGTTTCCTCGCTTAATAATCCACACAGCACATGGTCTTCTTCAAATTGTCGAAGAGCCAAGAAGCTCCAATTTTTCTTGCAGCCAAATTCCAACTCCAACTAGAACGAGCTGTGAATTGCCTCGATATGAATATTTTTTCGTTGATTTAACCCTCACGGAGGTAGCGATTTTTTAAAAAAGATTCCATAATTTTTCTTGAGAATGGTTGCAGATCGCAAAAACAACTTATGAGCGAGGTTAATCAAAATTCAAGAGAAAACTTATATAAATAATTAAACAGTTTCAAGGATATGTATAGACATTGCACTGTTTATAATTAAATTAAATTTAAGAAATTGTCAATGTGCAGGAAAAAAACAGTAGCTGGTTATCTGAATACATTTTCCAAAAACTCATCTCTTTCTGAGATATCGAAGTAAAGTAGCATCCCGATCGCGCTTCAATGGAGGTTTCTGATTTAGAGACATTCTAATAATATGTGGAAATTATTATGATGTTGACATCATGCGTATTGGAAAAAAATCGTATAAAATCGACAAGATAATTAAACATTTCTCTCCAGTTATATGGAGGCAAGCCCAGGAATTTTGTTGAAGCCATGTATCACCAGAGTATCAAGCCACAACAACCATAATTTTTATTCCGTCTGTTCTTTCCAAGAGATTGCTTGATTGCTTGCTTCTTAGGCGTAAGTCAAAATTAAAAAAAAAGGAAACGAGGTAATAGTAAGCTCAAGGGTATAAATATCCGGAAAATATCCACCTTTCTTGGCTGGTTCTTGTTAGAGGCTAAATTTACCGCTGAATTGACCTTTTTGTGATCATTTGTTTCTTAATTGATCGGGGGATATGGGAATGCATATTAGAAAGTCGAATGATGGACAGATACTTTGGCGCGAAGAGCCCATAAAAGGCTTAGACAAATGTAGCTTCCTACAACCACACGTGCTGTGCGCGTTATATTTTTTGAATGAATGGAAGAGATCCACACTTTTACGAGTATGCCGTATCCGAAGGGCGATTTTTTTAATTTTTGACAATTAGACTCTCGGATGTTCGTCAGACGTTCTCGAGAGGTGGGACCGTGAATGGGGTTTTCTGAGATTCGATCTATCATTGCCTGCATAATTTAAATGTCATCAGCTAATATTGCGATATCATCAGCGTACATCAGCAATCGTATATTCAAGCTCTTTCACTTACTTATTTAGGTGGCGCTGAAGTCCGGGGTTTACCTGGGTCACAACCAACGAACCTATTCAGCCAGCACTGTTACAAGCCAGCTGTCTCCAGTTGCGCACGCCAAGTTGGTTGAGGTCCCCCTCCACTTGTTTGTGCCACCAGCCGCGAGGTCACCCTCTACCGAGCCGACCATGCGGGATAGATTCGAAGACTTTCTTTGCTGGAACGTTGGACTAAATCCGCTCTAGATGACCCTGCCATCTTAGTTGCTGTATGTGAACTCTTCTGGTTAAGTCGATGTCCTTGTATAGGCCGTATATAACGGCATTATATCTTCTTCTGCACTCACCGTCTATGTTACTTACTTACTAAGGTGGCGCTACAGTTCGGAGTGAACCTGGGCCTCAACCAACAAGCCTCTTCATTTAGCTCGGTCTTTAGCTAATTGCCTCCAGTTGCACACTCCAAGTTGGTCGAGGTCCCCTTGAACTTGTGCGCGCCACCTACGGCGATGATTCCCTCTACTGCGTCGTTCCTCGGGGTTAGATTCGAAGAGTCTGCGGGCCGGAGCGTTGGTGTCCATTCGATTTGATTTGATTGATTGATTCCATTCCATAGGTCGATGTCGCTGTACAGCTCGTATAGTTCGTGATTGAATCTTCTCCTCCAAAACCCGTCAACGCAAACGGGACCGAAAATCTTACGAAGAATTTTTCTCTCGAAGCGACCAAGGATATCTTCATCCTCTTTTAATAAAGTCCATGTTTCAGCGCCGTAAAGCAGGACTGGGATGATCAAGGTCTTATATAGAGTCTCCTTAGTTGTTCGAGAGAGGGCTTTACTGTTGAATTGCCTTATAAGCCCAAAAAAACAGCGATTGGCAAGAGTCATTCTTCGATTGATTTCTGCGCTGATGTTGTTTGTAGAATTTATAGCAGACCCAAGGTAGGCAAAGTCCCTTACTACCTCGAAGTTATAGCTGCCGACTGTGACGTTTTGTCCAATTCGTCGGTGTTGGTCCTCCCTTCTTGTTGACAGCATATACTTGGTTTTGCCCTCGTTTATCGCTAAACCCATTTTGGCAGCTTCCGCCTCAATGCTTGCAAACGCACCGGTGACAGCCCACTGAGTTCTTCCGATAATGTCTATATCGTCGGCGTATGCAAGCAGTTGTACAGACTTGTAATAGATTGTGCCTCTGGTGTTGGCTTGTGAGTTCCGCGCAATCCGTTCAAGTAGAATATTAAAGAAGTCACATAACAGCGCGTCACCTTGTCTAAAACGTTTTTTGACATCAAAGGTCTCGGTGAGGTCATTACCGACCTTGATGGAGCAGCGAGCGTTCTGCATCGTCAGCCTGCACAGACGGACAAGTTTGGCATTGATGTCAAAACTAGACATGGCTCTATAAAGCTCTTCTCTATAGATGCTGTCATAGGCGGCCTTGAAGTCGATAAAGAATTGGTGAGTATCGATTTGGTATTCTTGGGTTTTCTCCAGGATCTGCCGAAGTGTGAAGATTTGATCGATGGTGGACTTTCCTGGCCTGAAACCGCACTGATAGGGTCCAATCAGCCTGTTAATAAAAGGTTTCAGGCGTTCACATAATATCGCAGAAAAATCTTGTATGCGATGTTGAGGAGACTGATGCCTCTATAACTGGCGTAGTTGGGGGGGACCCTTTCTTGTGGATCGGGCAAACGATGCTGAGGTTCCATTCATCAGGCATACACTCGTCTGACCAAATCTTAGAGATGAGTTGGTGTATGCCCTCTACCAATTCATCCCCAGCTGAAAAGTTCGGCCGGTAAGCCGTCAGGTCCAGCAGCCTTGTTCGATTTGAGCTTGGATATTGCTATCCTCACTTCGTTTTGGTCAAAATACAAATATTTGGCGCAACAGCTCTTTAAAGTGCCAGGGCCTAGCTTCTCGCAACCAATCATGTTGTGTGCGTTATATTTTTCACACGAATGGAAGGGACCTACAGTTTAATGCCGACTCCGAACGGCGATTTGAGAAGCTTTTTCATGACAACAATACTCTCGGATGTTTGTCAAACGCTCGCGAGAGGTGGGACCGTGAAAAAACTTTTTGGTATTTTCTGGGATTCGAACTTGGAACCTCATGCGTAGTGATCCGACACACTAACCACTTACGCCACGGCGCCCACGTTTTGGTCAGGTGGACGGAAATTTTGACTATCTCTCTCTCTCTGTTGAATGGTTCATTCTGCCTGACAGCGGGATGTTGGTCTTCGTCGCCGTTATACAGTCTGCAGAAGTAGTTTTTCCATATTCGCAGCACCGACTGTGATTCTACTACGAGGTTTCCATTTTCATCTCTACAGGTTTCTGTACGTGTATTGCCCCTCTGACACGTTCTTTTAACCTTTTGGTAAAACTTCCATACATTGTTCCTGGAGTATAAAGTCTCGATATTCTCAAACGCGCGCTTCTCATGCTCTTTATTCTTCTTATGGAGAAGTCGATGTTCTCCCGTCTCCTATGCTCGTAGAGCTCACGAGCAGCTCTTGTTTTCCTTTGCAGCGCCGCTTTGTATGCCTATTGTTTTGATGCATGCACTCGCCGGCATTCTTCGTCAAACCAGGGGTTTCGCGGTGGTGGACGAGCGAGACCCAGCACATCAGTCGCGGCGTTTCTGATGGCATGTTGGCAGCGTTGCCACTGGTCTTCGGTACTTGATGCTGGCGGCATAGGGGTGATTGAGAGATTTCGGGATACGCGTTCAGCGAAGAGTCTGGCGGTCTCTTGCGATTGTAGTTTTTCGACGTTAAATTTTCTCACAGTGATTCTTTTTTGTTGCTCAGTTTGGGATATCCGCATTCGTACTTTGGCTACAACAAGGTAATGATCCAAGTCCATGTTGGCCGCTCGGAAGGTCCGGACATTCAGAATACTGCAGGCATGCCTTGCGTTGATCGCAATATGATCAATTTGGTTGATCGTTACATGATCATTGGACCGCCATGTCTGCTTATGAATTTCGAGATGCTATGGTGACATTTCGCTCCATAGCTAAATCAGACGTGGTGTGCACTACCGTTTGACCAGCCACTGTCTATGTTGACGGGACCAAAACACACTCGAAGAACTTTTCTCTAAAAATAACCAAGGGCATCCTCATCCGATTTTGACAAAGTCCATGCCTCTGCACCATACAACAGGACTGGGATAATTAGTATCTTATAAAGAGAAACTTTAGTAATTCGAGATAGGGCTTTGTTACTCAATTGCCTTCTTATCCCATTAAAACACCGATTGGCAAGAGTAGTTATTTCAATAAATTTAAAATTATTTAACAACAATATCTCAATTCGATTGTATTTAATATTTAATACTCGTCAGTGTATTTACCTTCAATGTTCATAAATGCTTTTCTTTTTGCTTTTTATTGGTATTCACTTCAGTTGTATGTAACTAAATTCTAGATACTCAGTTATGAGAAAAAAATTCTTGGAGTGTCATGTTAATCTAAGTTGAAATAAAAAAAAAAAAAATTATTGTACAATTATCTAGTGATCCGAGTCCACGTTGGCTCCTCGGAAAGTCTGGACTCCCACAATACCGAGAGAGTGCCTTGCGTCGATTGCAGTGTGATCGATTTGGTTGACGGTTTTCTGATAAAGAAAAAAGCCAAGCTCCCTTAGGAATATGAAAACGTGGGAACCGCGTTCAAGTTACGACCACGTTTCAACCCTGCACTAAAGTTGAATCCGTTGTTGAATGTGGTGTCGTGCAGGCTGTGCTTTCCGACCACGTTACTGAAGACGTCCTCTCTTCCTAGCTTTGCGTTAAACTAATCCAGGACAATTTGAACGTCGTGGCTAGGGCACTGCTCATATGTGTTGTTCAAGAGCTGGATGCTGATTTAAATATTTAAATTCTAATATTCTGGTCCTCTTTTCAGTTGGCAATCTCTCCATTGTTATTCGTACAATCTGTCCCCGTACAGGGACGGGTTAAAAATATCACTGCAGCGCCCCCCAACAATCAGCGCTTGTCGTAAAAAGCGACTAAGGGGACAAATCAGATCTAGGAAATATAATACCTAAGAGAGCCCAGCGACACATATACTACCTTAAAAAATCTTCTACAAGTGTACATACGAGTCCGTGGGTTGACACGACTGGAGATCACCGGTGTCATAGAAGAAAGATCAAACAAACAATAGTAAAACAGGAGCATGCACGTGTCAAACAACAAACACCATCGCAATATGGTAATATTGCAAAACTGTATTATTATGGTAATATTTGCTAAAAGGAAAGGCACTACCCCGCCAGGCACTACCACTGCTGAGCATGGTACTGATCCTGGTCCGAGCAGAAATGTTCGGTTCAGAGCTATGCGGATTCCGGGGACTAGCAAAATAATGAAACAGTTTGGAAGAAATTTGAGGGTCGCGAGTTGGAACGTTGGAAGCATGACCAGTGGAAGTTACGAACTGGAAGAGATAATGAAAAGAAGGCGGGCGGATATCTTGTGTGTCCATGAGACGGAATGGAAAAACACCGGAAATCGGGCGTGTTTCTTGGACGTTAGGACAAAAGATTACAAGATGTTCTACTACGGAACGGAAAAGGCTAGGAACGGAATCGGTATCATCCTTGCAGCAGAGCTAGTTGGTAACGTCTTGAGCATTTCGAAGTCCAGCGACCGTTTGATGTCTCTCAAACTAGTAATACAAGGAAAGGTGTGGAATATTGTCAGTGCATATGCTCCCAAAATTGGGTGCGATCAGAGAGATAAAGATGGATTTTGGCTAGATTTCCACAATCTCCTTAAGAAGAGTTTCTGTTTGTTGGAGGAGATTTGAATGGACATGTCGGGAAATCAAACGAAGACTATGAAGACTGCCATCGAGGACTGGAATACGGCACCAGGAATCTTCCTGCTGAAGACATCCAAAGCGTGTGCAAGTCACATGGTCTTATCGTGTTAAATACCATGTTCAACAAACAAAGCCGACTTACAGCAGTGGTGGACATGAAACTCAGATTGACTACCATTTGGCAGCCAGTTTCTTGAAGCCTTGGGTAAAAGATTGCAAAGTGATCCTGGGAGAGGCGATCGCTCGGCAACACCGGTCTCCTGCTAACAGAAATTTTTATGAAGACACCAAAGAAAAGCAAACACACATGGGTCTCTGAGAAAATCAAGTGGTACAATCGTGATGAAAAATTACCTCTATCACACCATCAACGGAGCTGAGGATGAAGAGTGTAGAGCACAAGATATGTGGGATTCCCTACAGCGAACTTGCTTAAAGAAGGTCAAATCATTGCTAGAAGCCTCAAAATACCACCATCAACACGCCAAAGAAACATGGTGGTGGAGTGATGAAGCTAGAAAGGTGATAAATGAGAAAAAAGCGACTTTCAAAGCTTGGTCAAAGTGCCCCTCTAATAATAGTGACGAAAAAGCTGGCCTCGAAATGGAATACAGATTTTGGAAGAAAAAAGCGAAGAAAAAGTGCGCAGAGAGTACGGAGGGCCTGTATCGGGAGCTGGAGAAAATATCTTCCCCGGTTCCTGATGCAAACCAGGCTATCCAGGAGCTGCGTAGACACAATATGAACAAGAGCGCAACCATCCTCAAAATAGCCGCCCAAAGAAGGAGGAATGCTCAGGAGATTCATTCGCCAAATTTCATTAACAATGCTCATGGCCAGCTTCTTGTGGGTGACAACAAAATTCTGCAGAGAAGGGGGCAGTATTGTGAAGAACTTTTGAGTGAACAGTTTCCCGTCTATACTTTCCAAGAGCCACCCCTAACTGTAAAGAAATACCCGACATTACAGTCGAAGAAGTTAGTGAGGCGGTCAACGAAAAACGGTTGGGCCAGACGACATGCCCTCTGAGTTCTGGAAAAAGATGGGAGACGTCGGGTTCAGATGGCTCAGAATTCTCATCTCCAAATCTGTGAGAGGTGATCCAATGCCGAATCAATGGAGGGAAAGTTACCTTCTCCCTGTATACAAAGGGAAGGGTGATACGCGAAACTGTGATAACTAGCGTTCTATCAAGCTGATGTCACGCAACATGAAGATCGTTGAGCGGGTATTAGGTGGCCGACTGCGAAAAATAATACGGCTATCTGATGATCAGTGCGGGTTTGTCTCGGGTAAATCAAACACAGATGCAATCTAAAGTACTTGTATAAAGATCATAATGGGAAAACATCGTGATTCCTTAAAGGATTTGCACTTTGTAATAGTTGACTTAAAAAAGGCATTCGACATAAACCTATATACAGATGATCATGGACATGTGCGAAGGAGCAAAGACAAGAGTAAGATGCCCCGTTGTAGTAACCGAAGAGTTCCCAATCAAAGTCGGGGTGCACCAGGGAAGCGTCTTAAGTCCTTTGCTCTTTATTACAGTCCTTGATTATCTGTTTGAAGGTAAAGTGACGGACCCCAAGATACATCAGTTATTCTTTGCTGACGATGGAGCCATTATGAGTGAGGATCCTACATCCCTGCAACGAGCATTTAATGTGTGGGTGGACGTTTTGGAGGGAAATGGGTATCGCATTAGTTCAAAAAAGAGAGAGTACATGTGCTGCCCGTTCTCTGATCCACTCAGGCCTATTCCAGACATTTATTTGAATGGAACAGTGCTTCCCAAGTACGAAAAGTTTAAATATCTGGGATCTATGATCAATAGTACCTTTGATGACAAAAGGTATGAGAGTAAATTAACGGCAACTAAAACGAAAATGCTTTGCTTGACAGCAGGCGTGAGAAAGCTTGATCGAATAAGAAGTTCGAAGATCCATGGAAACCATCGTACAAAAGATAGAGCACGACCGGCGCAGCTGGCATTGCCACGTTCAAGGAAGAGATAATATGAACTCTGTTAAAAAGGCAATATCAATGAACGTTCCAAAGACATTGCGAGGCAGGAGAGGCAGGCGTATAAACGCCTGGATCACATGAATGCGACCACATCGGCATTTCATTAGCCTCAGTAACTGAGTGATCCAAAATCGACAGGCTTGCTGATATTTTCTGAGGTCAGATAGGCGAACCCCACAGGCGGATCAGTAGAAATGGTGTGAAGTGGGAGGGTTATAATCCCTTATTTTCGGATCATAACTTCGCTGAAAATGGAAGAAGAAAAAGTTATTCATATAATCTATTTATTTATTTATTTAAATGGAAATTAAGAAATTAAAGCAAAAAATTAAATATATAAGTAAAAACGTTATAAATTATGGCTCACCCTGTAAAAATAATATAAAATCTATTAAACCGGAAGCAAAAATTGGCTTTGCATTGTGACAGGCATGCTAACGGAGCCACTGCAGACTTAAGGAACATCCCAAGAAACTGCTTATAGAAGAGGGTGGAAATTGCAGACCACATGAGAGCCATTTTTGTACCAGAAATCGATTTTACTTCGCTTGTTCCACTTCATATACTCCTATTCATAACAGCAGTTGGACTAGAACGGTTACTCAATTCGAGTATGACATCCACTAGAACCCTATTCTAGGGGCCCAATTCATCTATTTAGATCGCATTGCACTTGTACATCTACATCTTAGCACTGCTATGCATGCTGGACACGATGGGAAACATTTTGGAATATGTTACAAAGGACAGACACAAAGCAGCAATAGAGGAAGAAGGTGGACTTGCGGAGCACCAATATGGTTGCCGTAAGGCTTGCCCAGCGATCGATGCTATTGAGGAAGTTGTAAGCACTGCGAGGAAAGGTTTATAGGCACCACGGTGGACTAAAAAGTGCTGCGCTATTATTATGCTAGACATCAAGGACGCTTTTAACAAGGCGAACTGGACCTTTATCCTGCGAGCACTCAGGGCCAAAATAGTGCCCGAATATGTCCAGAAAATATTGGTGGACTGCTTCAAAAATAGGGTGTTGCTCTACGATATAGAGGATGGGACAATGTAATACAACATAACAGGTGAAGTCCCTCTATGTTCCGTGTTGGGCCCTTTGTTGTAAAATGAATAATGATGTCCTTAAGCTAAGAATCCTAGGGCTCACCAAAATAGATCGCTTCCCTGATGTCATTGCTATCGCGGTAGTAGCGAAACACATAGAGGAGATGGAGTACGGAAGGAATGAGTATATTGGAACAGTACGCGAATGGCTGACCCATATGCGGCTATAGCTAGCTGAACAGAATGCACTTGTGAGCGGTAGAAGGGCAGTGAAAACCATAACGGTAAGAGTTGGCAACCATGCTACAGTTTCTAAGCCAGATATAAAGCACCTTGGCGTTATTATAGATGCAAGGCTAACTTTCCGACAACATCTACAATGTTTAATCACTAAGGCGGCAAAAGCGACACAGGCACGAATGCGTAAAATATAATGCCAAATATTGGTGGACCAGAATAAGGTGGAAGATTGCTCCTACCAAGACTGGCTACATCAGTAATCTTCTATGGATCCTAAATATGGGCGGTGACCTTGAAAATGAATACTTTAAGACGAAAGATCGAGGCGCTATACAGGACCAATCCGCTGAGAGCAATCAGTGCCTTTCGAACAACGTCATATGATGCGGCTTGTGTTGTAGCTGCCACGGTTTCGATTGACGTTCTGGTAAATGAAGTTCAGGAGAAATATAAATACAAGAAAACAGAAGGAAGAGTATCAAACGCCACAATGAAAGGGGACAATGAAGATGGGACTGCTTTGACAAAGGCAAATGAACATATAAAATCAATCCCAACTTCGAGTTATGGATAAGCCAGCAACATGAAAGCCTGATAACAGACCATGGATGCTTCAGCGTATACACACTGCCTGAGCTGTACGGAAACCCAATGAAAACGTGGAACATGTCATGTCCCATTGCCTGCGCTGCAGAGTCGAAAGATATTAACTGGAGGAGAAATTAGGAAAGGCCATCACCCCGTAGAATATAAGCAGGTAGATGATAAACTCGCAGGAAAACTAGGACACAATTAGCGAGACTATTGCCAAAATAGTGAAGAAGGAGCGTCATGAAGGAGAATACTGAGATCATAGCAACAACAGAATGCAAATGTGATCGAGTTAATGATATAAATCTGCAGCCCCTTGCGATGGATTTTTTGATGACAGTGCCACGAGAGCTAGGAGCAAAGGGGAGGCGGGTTTAGTGGGTGGAAATCCCATACTTTTACTGAGCACGGGCTCAGTTTCGTCCTCAAAAGATTACCACCTTCCAACAAGAAAAAAGAAAAATAAAAAATGTATATAAAAAACCATCCTGAAACAAGTGTCATGAACGATCTGATTGGAAATTTCGATTTGTTACTGTATTGTTAGTTAGTTATTTCTTACTGTATTGCTCCGGTTCCCTAAGTTTAATCGTAACAGACAATTAATCTCATTCGGTAATATCTATCCATTCGAAAGGGTCCAATGTCTGCATCCACACAACATCGTGAATGCGATTCCTAATTGATTGTACAAAATTTCTACACGAAAAGGATCATTTAACTTGCTTCGAAAGCAGAAGTAGAGTGCATTTAACTTGCTTGCAACCCAGAGTTAGGCCGAATGTAAACACAACATAGACACGTTCCCCCAAGGACACTTGAAAGATTTATCCGAATTTCCCAAACCAATAGTCAGTAAATGTGGGAAAACGTCTGAATAAAAGTTATAGAGTCTTACACTAAATTAAAAACATCAGACGGCGGCAGCAAAGGTTAGGAATAAAATAAACTACCAACAAGCAACTATCGTTAGAGATACAAATATAGGGGGGGTACTTGAACAACATTGTAAGGCAAAATAGCAATTGGATTCCTTCAATTTTCCTACGGAGTGATGGTGGTGGAGTGTCTAAGGAGTCCCCTAATGAGTTTTCACCTTCATGAAATATAAGTGATGTGTAGTAGGAGGATGTATGTTTGTGTACTGTACATACTTGGGAAGTATCTATCTGTCTGTATGTGCGCTGTCTGACATTATAACGAATGAATTCCCATTTAAATGGTGTTAATCCCGTGTTGGTTCTTAAATAGAATTGCCGAAGGATTCTAATTTATTTAGGATGCACATCTATTAATTAAGTTCATTTACGAAATTACTTCAGAACGGATGCCAGAGAGAAATTAAGAAGATGAGGGGAAATAGGTGCTTTGGAATGTGCATTATTTATAGACACATACCGTATACATATAAACCCTCTTTTCAAGCTATAAAGCTACCTCTTAAGTTCATAATGTATGCGTGTCTTTCAAGGTGTTGGTCATTTTGAATGCAGATCAGTGTGTCTGGCACTTGATCTTGAATATCTGTCGTGTCGGTTAAAGAGCGAAGAGTTCCAGCGTGTAAGTTGTAAGGCTCCTGTCATATTTGCAAAGTTTCTCTGACCAGAATCTAGCTTTTCAACTAAGTAACTGCATTAAATATGGTTTCCGCCCACAGCATTCAGCATTCTTGAATTCCTGTAGATTGAAGGATTCTGCAAATATTAGTCCAGGCAGTGATTTGCTGGTTCTCTGAAAAGGAAGTCATTTGAAAAGAGAGATGTTCAGTCGATTTTCAACTGAACATTGAGGTGGAAGGCCCTTTTACCCTGCCTGTAGGATGTCCAAATGCCGTTTTTCTAAGGATTATTCCATTGAATTCATCGGAACATCTCCCATGCACACTCGTTGACATCGGATCTCGCATACCATATGTCAACCCAAGGAAAACACCCAAAAAAGTCCAGCATTTCTGCCCTTTAGACCATCATGTATGTAAATCTGTATCTGCCGATAGCGGCCCTGTTATCTTGACATTGTGGTCGGTAGCGGATGTAGTGTCGCTTTGAATGTATGGTCCTAATTCCTTCCACTAGCTGAGTGAGATTGCTGCTGAGGGTGAAAGCTTCCGCTTGTCTTCCGGGGTTACCAGTTCTTTTGGAACATTGGAGACTATTCAAGTTCTAGACGCTGAACTCTATGAGGACAATACATTCGACTGGCAGGCGACGAATCTGTACCCAGTCGACCTTTTCGGATAGATGCTGAAATAGTTCAGCCGGTTACTTACTTTCTTAGGTGGCGCTACAGTCCGGGGTGGACCTGGGCCTCAACCAACAAACCTCTCCAGTCAGCACCGTTATGAACCAGCTGCCTCCAGTTGCGCACGCCAAGTTGGTTGAGGTCCCCCTCCACTTGTTTGCGCCAACTACCAGGAGGTCGTCCTCTACTGCGCAGTCCATCCGGTGTGGATTCGAAGACTTTCTTAGCGAGAACGTTGGGCTCCATCCGCTCTACATGACCCAGCCATCTTAGTCGCTGTATGTGAACTCTTCTGGTTAAGTCGATGTCCTTATATAGGCCGTATAGTTCGGCATTGTACCTTCTCCTCCACTCACCGTCTATGCAGACGGGACCAATAATCGCTCGAAGAACTTTTCTCTCAAAATAACCATCCTCATCCGGGTTTGTCAAAGCCCATGCCTCTGCGCCATACAGCAAAACTGGAATGATTAGTGTCTTATAAAGAGTTAACTTAGTAGTTCGAGATAGGTCTTTGTTACTCAATTGCCGTCTTAGCCCATAGAAACAACGAATGGCAAGACTAATTCTCCGTGTGATCTCCCTACTGATGTCATTTGCGGAGTTCACCATAGAGCCTAGGTAGACAAAATCCTTTACTACCTCAAAATTATATCGGTCTATTGTGGCGTTCTGTCCAAGACGCCGATGTTGTGTGTCCTTTTTTGTAGACAGCATATATTTTGTTTTGCTTTCATTGACCGCTAAACCCATCTTTGCTGCTCGAGCTCAATACTAGCAAATGCCCCATTGACGGCCCGCTGAGTTTTTTTTTTTTTAATATTTTGCGCGCACTCAAAGGGTTATGAATACCTTTAACATGTTTACACACAGTGCGGGCGTTTGGAAAGTATGGATAGAGAGAGAGAGAGAAAGATTTTTGGTGTAGTGGTTTTTGAAGCTCAGTTGTTTATGCTTCAACTATTCTCCGGGGGTGGCGTCCAGATAACTGGGGAGATTTGTTGTTATTATTGTCATTGCTTCTGATTCACAGTACTTTTTTCCCGATAATCGATGTCAAGGGCAAATCATTATCAACAGAGCGAACAATTTCTCCAGCCACATGACTAAGCTACTGCCAGTGTTATGCCTTCGCAGTAGTGTTCACAGAAGCTTTTGCAAATGATCGGACTGACTTTATATATTTCATGAGAAATAAATAAATGCTTGCTGACATCAGGATTTGAACCATGAACCATTAGCATCGCAATTGACGATGTTACCACTACACCATTGCCACCCCCAAGTTCTTCCGATTATGTCAATGTCATCGGCATAAGCGAGTAGTTGTACAGACTTGTAAGAGATTGTACCTCCGGTGTTGGTTTGTGAGTTCTGTACAATTCTCTCAAGTACTATGTTAAAGAGATTGTATGATAGCGCGTCACCTTGTCTAAGACCTTTCCTGACATCGAACGGTTCGGTGATGTTCTTACCGACTTTGATGGAGCAGCGAGAGTTCTCCATCGTCATTCTGCACAAACGGACGAGCTTGGCAGGGATGCCAAGACTAGACATGGCTCCGTATACCTCGTCTCTTTCCACGCTATCATAGGCAACTTTGAAATCGATGAAGAGGTAGTGCGTATCGATTTTATATTCATGGGTGTTTTCCAAGATCTGCCGTAGTGTGAATATTTGGTCAATGGTGGACTTTCCCGGCCTGAAACCGCACTGATAAGGACCTATCAGGTTGTTGACGATCGGTTTTAGGCGTTCACATAATACGACAGACATGATCTTATATGCGATGTTGAGGAGACTTATACCTCTGTAATTGGCGCAGTTCAGAGGGTTTCATTTTTTCAGGATCGGGCAAACGATGCTGAGGTTCCATTCATCGGGCATATTTTCGTCCGACCAGATTTTACAGATGAGCTGGTGCATGCTCCTTACCAACTCATCTCCTCCTGCCTTGAAAAGTTCAGCGGCAAGGCCGTCGGCTCCAGCAGCTTTGTTGGATTTGAGTTTAGATATCGCTATCCTCACTTCATTCTGATTGGGTTGACAGCAATCTTGACTGCCATTGTCACTGTTGAATGGCTCCTTCGGCCTGACAGCGGAATATTGGTCATCATCGCCGTTTAACAGTCTGCAGAAGTGTTCCTTCCATATCCTCAGCACCGACTGCGATTCTACTACTATGTTACCATTTTCGTCCCTGCAGGCTTTGAAACCTTGGCACATTTTTTTTTACCTTTTGGTAAAATTTTCGAACATCATTCCTGCAATAAAGTCTCTCAATCTCCTCGATCGAGCGCTTCTCATGCACCTTTTCTTCCTGAGAAGACGATTTCTTTTTTCCTGCGCACGTTGAGCTCGTAACTAGCTCTGGTCCTTCTATGCAGCGCAGTTTTGTACGCCTCTTGTTTAGCTGCATGTGCTTGCCGGCATTCCTCATCAAACCAGGGGTTTCGTTGTGGTGGCCGAGAAAAACCCAGTGCATCAGAGGCGGCATCTCTGATGGCTTGTTGGCAACGCTGCCACTGGTGTTCCGCATTTACTGCTGGCGGCATAGGACTTAGATTGAGATTAGAAGAAACTCGATCGGCAAAGGTTCTGGCGGTTTCTTGCGATTGTAGCCGCCCGACGTCAAATTTCCTCACAGTATTTCGTTGATTTCGCTCCGTTGTGGATATCCGCATCCATACCTTGGCTACAACTAGGTAGTGATCCGAGTCCACTTTGTCTTCTTGGAAAGTCCGGACACCCAGAATACTGTGTGAGTGCCTTGCGTCGATCGCAATGTGATCGATTTGGTTGACAGTTTTTCGATCAAGGGAGAGCCATGTTCCCTTGTGAATATCGAGACGTAGGAACCGCGTACTAGCTACGACAAAGTTTCGCCCTTCCGCAAAGTCGACTAGCCTGAGTCCATTGTCGGATGTGATGTCGTGCAAGCTGTGATTTCCGACCACGCTACTAAAGACGTCCTCTCTTCCTAGCTTTGCGTTGAAATCACCTAGGATAATTTTAACATCGTGGCTAGGGCATTGCTCATACGTCTTGTCCAAGAGCTGATAGAAGTCATCCTTCGTCGCATCGTCCTTCTTCTCGTGAGGGGCGTGAACGCATATTAGGCTGATGTTGGCAAATTTAGCCTTGATGCGGATAGTCATGAGGCGTTCGCTCACATGCCGGAAACTCAAGACTCTTGCCTAAGTCTGCCTCCAATGACAAATCCGCACCCAAATAGACGCTGACCTTGTTGTCTGCAGCAATCACCGTAGTAGATGTCGCAGTTTTTCATCCTCCTTTTGCCCGGCCCATCCCATCGCGCTTCTTAGATGTCGGTAATGTCTGCATTGGGACACTCTAGGGTCTCCGCTGGATCTGGACCCCAGGTCACATTGGGATTTCGGGAAACGAGATCTCCGATGAGAGTGATAGGCAAGGCTCGGGGGTTTCTCAATAACACAATTGTGTACGGCATCACTCTCCAGGATGTAGGTTGACTAAACGAGTGCTTTCAGACGTCTGTAAAAAAACAGAAAAGACTGCAGACAACTTATTGGTGTCCTGACAGGCCACTTCGCATTCTCCAAGCATCTTAATATACTAAGCGTAAGTGACGCTACAGGTGTAGAAAGGGTGATGACACTGCAGATCATTTTCTCTGCGGATGTCGTGCCATTGCTTGTATCAGGTGGCAGATTTTCGGTGTCGATGTGGTGAGTGCTGGTACTGTAAGCTCCTCATCACTGAAGTATCTGCTTGGCTTTCTTAGAAAGACAAGAACATTCCAATAAAATTGGTAAACCAAGATTTTGCTCTCTGGTAGTACAATAGACCGGTTACGTCTGAGTGCTTCAGTCGAGCGTTTCGTATCCCGACAAAAGAAAGGTTACCTGGGGAAGTGTATTTCAATTCGTTGCTGTTTAGTTTTCGAATTATTTGCGAAAGTTCAGATTGACGCAAAGCAATCTTGAGGATTAACAAAGTCAACTCAGAAGGTGTAGTCATCAAGGGCACTTGAGCAAGTAGGACTTACTTTTTTTTTTACAAAATACTACTTATATAAGGGTCCCGACAAATAAATCATATTTGTTCAGTAAGGTCTAATTAAAGTTTTCAATTTAAACCCCTTGCCATGCACAGTAATTAATTCCTAAACAATCACATCCTTTAAACTAGTTAGCAGAAGGACGTGTACGCATCGAACTGAAACAAGCCCACTTTAATTATAATTTAGTTAAGTGAACTGTCACGCATTCCTGGCTCCGACAACATTCTCTGTAATGCCTTAGCCCAATCAGCAATTACTGTTCCTTCACGTAGGCCTCACGCTCTCATAATTATGCAATTATGCATCCTCGTGAGATTAAAATATGATAAATAATGCCAGTGGCAGTGGTGTTGGCAATAGTGGTGGTAGTGGTTGCGGTGGTTTTGCATAATGCGACCGATGAACACATATACTCACCCACGCCCCTACAAAAACTCACATGCATATGGCTAATAATCTGTTAAGCACCTCAATAACCGCTGTTCGCATGTAAGTCTTCTTGAAATGCCAACGGAACCAGCCCCATACCATAGTGATATCCTCCGGGAATAGTGGTTAACCGCCGTCATTTCGCCTGCAAGAAATTTTCTCAATTAACCTGATCCTTGCAATGAATGTTGTATTTAGCCACCATTACTCGCCCCCAACTATACGCCGATGCAAGGCTTGTAATTTAATAAAGAATAAATCCATCGTGGGCTGTCAACTAGGTAGGGTGTTCAAAGAAAGTAGGAGTGGTGCCTTCCTTTTGCTTACCGCACCTTCAATTGCAATGTACTCCATTGCAGTTGAATATTCATGCACATGCCACTCGTTTTTCAACTGACCGTTTCAATTTCTTTGACTTGGACCTCAGAGACGCCACCACCGCCCGTCATCATCATAGTCACGGTCATTGTATCAAATTTAGTTCGCGTTCCTTTGGGTACACGATGCACCTTGATTGCAATGGGTACAGTGGCACATTGTGACTTATTTCGGTAAACAATATCTGACTTCATTATTATAGGATTATTGTGTGGGCGTTAGGGAAGCAGTCCTTTTAGTTCGGTTTAATACACAGCCACGACGGTAGGGCTTACTTACATATATATTTCCCGTATCCCCTTGTAAGTTTTAGATCCTCTATTAAGTCTACGCGCCATCGTGTACTGTTTCTGGAATTGAGCCTTAGCTCTCTCTAACTCTTTCCCAATAGCTGTGACGCTCTTATTGATTCGTGACCCGTTCTCTGACAAAGATGTTCCTTGGAGATACCGTTGAGCCAGAAAATCATTACGATGTTTCGTAGGTCGTATCTAGGTTAAATAGGTAGCTTTGAAAGGATGCAGCCTTGTCTTACCCCACTTTGGATCTCGAATTCCGCATAAGGCAAGCCAAAAATATTCCCTGTTGACATTATCGAACGCCTTTCCAAAGTCGATGAGCAGCATGTGAACTGACGATCGGTATTCAATGCACTGCCTAATGATGATCCGCAGAGTATTTGTGTGATTTGAGGCGATTTTTAACTCATTCGGGGAATATTTTAGCTTCTTAAGCGACAGCACATAGTTTTTCCTTTCTTATAGAGTTGACGATCATTCCCTTTTTTCACTCATCAGGAAAGCTCTGGGTCTGCCAAGCTTTCGCTGTCCGTGGGGCTAATAGTACAACCCATGTTGTTGGTGCTCCTCATAAGAGCTTCACTGGAAACAATTCGTACTGGCTTGTTGCTCATCAGTGCTTCGATGTCATTTTTATTTGGGGTTGTGGTGCGTACTCGGCCTTTTTTTTTATCTCGGACGATTTCAATCTGACTTCTGTGTATATCGCTAGCGAGTACACGGTTCAAAACCGTAGCAAAATGTTACTTTCTTCTCTTGAGTTGGTCCTCATCTGATCTAAGCAAGGAAACATCTAAGCTTTCACTGGGTGTTTTTTTTTTTTTAATTTTACGAAAAAGGAAACCCAAATCCCAGAGCAGTCAGACTTCTCTAGCCCATTGTACTACCAGGCAGGAACCTTTCTTTGGTGCAGTGGTTGGAAAAACTTCGATGTAATTCTTTTTTCCTTTTATATTCGGGTGGCTGATGATTGCTGTTCCCCGCTGGGCCTTGAACCTGCACACATCGGTTAACGAGCAAATACACTACCCACTGCATCACTGCCACCCTGGGTGTTAGCTGTTACCACCTGTCAGCTCTTTGATGATTCCGTAAATAGTTCTGCTCTCTCGCCTGCTTGCAGCTTCCTCTGCGTCTGTAGTCAGCGATTGTCTCTTCACACTCTACGCTATATTTCTCCTCATCTTCATGCGATACGAGGGCTCTAGTTCGCTCCACCTTGTTGTTGGAGTAGTTGCAATGTGAGTTTTCAGCTGTACCGTCAAAAAGCCACGTATTGTGTCTTCACCAACCAACTTGTCCCTCAGCAGCAGATATAAAAACGGTTTCCACAGCACACCAATGGCATAGATGGTGAAAGAAAGTGAGCTGCTGATTACTTTTACACCTTGCGAAATATGGTCCCTTAACTGTTGGCGCACTGAGATAACCTTCGAACTACAGTAGATATCATCGGATGGCGATCTTCTATCATCCCCATATGCGCTCCTCATCTTCGTTTTGATGTAGAGGAGACTACGTCTAAAACGGCGAATTATAGCAAACTGGTCAATTTGATTGGATATTGACTGCCTGTTAGTTGAAACCTAACTAACTTCGTGGCGTTTATCACAAAGGACCTTCGCTGGTCTAAGTGTGTCTACACTCCCGTGTGGACAGCCAACATAACATAACCTAACCTAACTTCGTGGCAGGTCTTGCGCTGAAACAAGGTGCCACCTTACACAATCATTGTAAGGCATTGCAGAAATCGACAAACCTTTTGCCATTGTCATTGCAGATGCCTAGCCCGCGCTTCGCGATAACATCGCTAAGCTCTTCGTTGTCGTTTTCTACCTTGGCATTAGGTTAGGTAAGGTAAGGTGGCTATCTACACAAGGTCAGGACATACTTAGGCAACTTGAGTCCATTGTGATACCACGTAAAGTTGGGACCGGAGGAATTACCGGTTACCGGGGAACTTTAACCTTTCTCAGGAGGGTATTGGCTGAGAATAGCTGTGCTGATGGAAAATATTTCCATCTATCCGAGTTTGACGAGGTTAGAATAGCGATGTACAAATTTAAATCGAATAAAAGTGTTAAAGCAGACTACCTAGCTGCTCTTCCTTAAAACAGCGAGCGATAACTCGGTAAGGAACACACATCAGATTATATGTTTAAGGATGAGTGGATTCTAAGCATCATTTGCCCGTTTTTCAAAGAGGGCCCTCTTATTAGAGAAATATCAGTCTCCCAAACATCCCCCATTAGACCAAATCTCCTTGTTTTGTATGAGCATCTAAAGTGGCTAGAGAGGGTGACTGACTCAAGTTATATTGGCAAGTCTAAGTGAACAGTGCAGGTGTTTTTTTTTTGGATTGCGCCAGGGATGTGTAATCTTCATAGATACTAATAGCCCGAGTGCTACTAGCATGCACGATTCGCAAACCTGAGTAATCGATGCCAGGAATGCGCCTACGTACTAAACACACACCCTACACACTTCAACCACTCTCCCCGCGGGACTGCCGTTAGGTATTACTTCGCGGGGCTGGTTAGCAATTTATGCTATGCTTCTTGTGTCAGCTTCTTCCGCTGCTTCAGCTGCTCTTCTTAGCTTTTATGTTCTCCGCAGCTCTCTTTGTAGAGTTGTTACGAAGGAACATATTGCCATCCAATTCTCTTCCGACTGTAACATATGGTCGAGGAGTAGTGACGGACTTGGCAAAGTAATTCTCCATGCCGTGAAACGTGTGCAGTAAAACACTGCGTGCTCCGTATCTTCGTCTTCACCTGGGCATTCCGGGCAGGATGGTGAGTTTTCATGTCCAAATCGGTGTAGATATTTGCGGTAGCCACCGTGGCCGGACAGGAACTGCGTTAGATGGTAGTTGCAGTCTCCATGCTTTCGACTTATCCAGTCTTGGATTGTCGGTATAAGTTTATATGTCCATCTGCCTTTTGTTGTACTAGCCCAACGAGCTTGCCACATAGCTGCTGACGCTGCCCTTTCTTCAATTTTTATCACATTGATACCAGTGGCGTCGTGATGACTCAATGCTCTTCTGTTATATATCCTCAGCATTTCATCTGCGAGAATATCGATGGGGAGATGGAGATGGTTCGAAAGCCGCTGATTGTCCGTAGCGCACAGAATCTGTATGATGACGATAGTCTCCTTTTGGTCTCCTTTGTCCTCAGTGCCACCGCCCAGACTGGGGCGGCATATAACAGAACTGAGGTGATAACTCTAGAGAGTAGAACCCTTCTAGGGTATCCAGGTCCACCGATGTTAGGCATGATCCGCGACAGAGCTCCCTGCATTTGCGATGCTTTTTTGGCAACAAAATCAACATGCGTTTTAAACCGTAGCTTGTTGTCCAGCATTACTCCAAGGTATTTAACCGCCTCTTTCGACCTGATGGTTTGGTTACCAACCTGAAAGTTGGCAAATTCGACGTTTTCCGGCTGGTTATAAGAACAGCTTCTGTTTTATGGTCAGCTAGTTCTAGTCCGGCGGATATTAGCCAATCTTTTATCCGGGCAATTGCTTCATTTGTAGCTGATTCTACTGCATGGATCTGTTTAGCTACTGTCACGACTGCAATGTCGTCGGCGAATCCAATTATCGTTACTCCTCCAGGTAGCGTTAATCGTAGGACTCCGTCGTACATGATGTTCCACAATAGTGGCCCTAAAACCGATCCCTGTGGAACTCCCGCAGTTACGTTGTAGTATTTTACCCCTTCATCGGTGTTGTACCTCAGCTTCCTGTTGTTGAAGTAGTTCGTCACTATCCGTAGCAGGTAATATGGCGTATCCATCCTGGTAAGTGACCTTCTAATAAACGACCAGTCCGCAGAGTTAAATGCGTTTTTAACGTCCAGCGTTACTACTGCACAATACTCCTTTGTGCCATAGAGCCATCCTTCGCCTTTGATGGCACCTTTGGCGATATCAACTACCGCGATTATCTTCTCGAGGATCTTTCCCATGGTGTCCAATAGGCATATTGGACGATAGGATGATTGTTCCCCTGGAGGCTTCTTTCCTTTGGCAGTAGGACCAAATGCTGCGTCATCCATTTTTCGGGAAAGATTCCTTCTTCAAGGCATTTCTGCATTGCTGATATGAAGAGGTCTGGTCTTTTTTTTACAGCTGCCTTTACTGCCTTATTCGGGATGCCGCCAGGTCCCGGCGCCTTGTTGTCACCTATCTTGCTGCATGCCCTTGCAGCTCCTTGTGAGTAATTAAAGGAATATCTTCTGGATTGACTTCTCGTATAATATTGCACATAGTAGCAGGCCTTTGAGGGAAGAGGTGCTCTACTATGGATCTCAGCATTATCGGACATGTTATTTGAGGAGTCCTATAGCCCTTCAGTTTCGTCATCACCATTCTGTATGCCGAGCCCCATGGGTTAATGTCGGCTTCTTGACAGAGACGTTTAAAACACGCAGTTTTGCTTTCCTTGATGGCTCTATTTAAGTTACGTCTCGCCAGTCTAAGGGTGTCCAGGCATTGTTGGAAATCCGCCCCCCTTCTTGATCGTTGGACTTTGCGCCGGGCTTGTAGATATTTTGCCCGAAGTTCGCCTATTTCCTCGTTCCACCAGTAACACGGTGATGCCTTCCTGGTGTTTATTCTCCTAGGCATTGATGCGTCGAACGCTGTGGTGATGGTGCCTGTGAGGTGGTGCGCGAGGGTCTCCGCTGTTCCGCTTGGAGTTTGATCACCGTTCAACATCTCTTCGAATGCATCCTTATCGCTTTATACTTTTGGGCCAGTAAGTTTTGAGAGCTGGACTGGTTTTTTCCCTTTTATTTCCAGTATTATCACCTGATGGTCGCTGTGTGAATATTCCTCACTGACCCTCCACTTTATGTTTTTCAGGATGGAGTTGCTCGCAAAGGTGATGTCAATGATGGAGCCTACTCCAGCTTTCCGGTAAGTATTTGCCCGGCCCTTATTAGCAATGCCTATTGCTAGGGGAGCGAATGTTTCCAATAGGGCCTGTCCTCTGGTGTTGGTGAGCCTGCTGCCCCGTTCTGGGGCCCACGCGTTGAAGTCTCCTCGTATAACCACTGGGGCTCTCTGGAGCGCATCCGCGGTTAGATGGTCCAGCATTAGTTGATATTAGCTGGTTTGACGACCAGCCATTGTAGTGACCTCATCGATGTATTTGACCTCGAGAGTAGTGCGGTGCGTAAGTGTTCTTACACTCGCTTGCCCCGCTAAGGCTTCGCTGATCACGCCTTTAAACTCGGTGGTCTTTATTCCCGTCTCCTTGAGTTGTATTAGGAGGTCTCCCTTCTGTGTCCTCCTAATTTTAGAAACCGCTTTTCCAACTGCTTCCAGTTTGGGATCTGCCTTTACTTTGCGTAGTATATCCGCGTAAGAAAGGACTCCCGTAGCTTTGATGACAATAGCGTCAGGTTTTGTTCTTATGGCCCCTTGCTGCTTCTTTATGGTGTCCTTCTTCCTGCTGGCATTTAACCATTCGCCTTCTCCTGTCGCTTGCTTTTTGTTTGTGGTTGCACTTGTTCGCTGGGCTCTTGCTGGGGTCTCAGCGCCAATTGCCACATCTTTCTCCTTGGTGTTTGCCAGAGATGGATGTTTCATCTTCCGCTTTTTTTCAGGCGTTTACTCGCTGTAGCATTATTTGATGGATGTTTCTCCTTCTGCTTTATCTCCGGGGGTTGACTCTCAGCAGCACCATTTGATGGATGATTCTGCTTCCGCTTTGGCTCCGGAGGTTCGGTGTCTGCAACGTGCCTTCTCTTGGGTTCTGCTATTGGCTTTAGCCAGGGTGAAGTTTGCGAGGAGTTGTTCCGACGAATAACCTCCTTCGCTTTCTCATCGTGCAGTTGAATCGCCGAAAGCTCATAGAGAGCCCTGATGCTTTCAATGGCATTTCGCATCGCTTGGTGAATCGAACGCCTTTTGCCGTCTTCCAGCATTTCTACCAGCCCTCTAATCTGTTCTCCTAACTTGAGAAAATCAGATTTCTGGTCGGTTGGTTCGACCGTCGCCCTTCCTACTACAGGTGGCTCACGTCGTTCCGTGCATCTTTGTGGTGCTGCTACTTGGCCAACTGGTGACCTCAGCATCCTTGAGCCCCCCTTGAAGGGGTTCTCCTTGTTCTCCTCAATTTTGCCTCCTGTGTTTTTTTATTTGTTTTGTTTGCAATCATTTCGGTTGGGTCCCCACTCAAAGCCAGCCGGCGTGGTAGAGTGACTGATTCAATCGAACTGTAAATACTGCTATGCATGGGTGTTGACTAGGTAGGGTGACTGTTTCAATCAAACCCGGCATACCTAGGTGGACCGTGCAGGTGTAGAGTGCATAAGCAGTAATAGAGAGACTGATTCAATCGAACTCTAAGTACTGCTGTGCATAAGGTGTTGACTAGGTAGGGTGACTGTTTCAATCAAACCCATACCCCGTGGAAATAGTGGGGAGTGCATAATAGAAAGCGAGGTGACTGATGCAATCAAACCTTGCACTAATATGCAGTCAAACTATGGGAATTGATTTGGTTAGGTAGGATGACTGATTCAATCGAACCCTTAGTACCTAATTGCACCATGTAGGTAGGGCGCATGGGAGTAATAGGGTTGATTGACTCAATCAATCTCTGTTACTCTTATGCAGTATTGTTATTTACAAGTGTTGGTTTAGTGATATTTGAGAGGGTTAACTATAGATCTTAGGGGGTGTCTGTTACAGTACATCTTGAGGATCGATAGTAAACAATACGGCGAGGGGAGGGTTGGTGACTGGTGATGGGGAGGGTGTATTTCAACTAAACCAGTTGGATTTCGATATGAATACCTTGGCATTAAAGCCCCGCCTTTACCATTACAATGTCTCTGTTTTATAGTGTGTTGCAAATGGCGCTTATTTGGTTGTAAAATATCTCCTTTTCATCGATTAAGCGCTCCATTTGTGTGTAACACTAACGCTCTACATCACAAAGACTTAAAATTATATTCGCTAGCAACAAAATAAACTCCTAAGTGAATTTCAGGCAGGTTTTCGTGAGAATTACTCAACAATAGATCAAACCTTTATTCTTACCAGCGTAGCGCAGAACTTCATTAAAGTTAAGAAAAAACTCTATGGAATTTTCGCAGATCTCAAAGCGGCCTTCGATACAGTGGACAGGAGCGCACTTTTCTATAAACTGTATAACGTTGGTCTGTCAAGGAAATTTGGAAAACTAATTGAAAAGTTGTACGAAAAAACGTCGTCAGCTGTTTGGGACGGTAAACAACTATCGAAACAAGGATGCAACTTAAGCCCACAATCATTTGTGATGTTTATCGACGACATTTCAGAATATCTTTGTGGAGGGGTCAGGATCGGCGGGACTCTCATTAAAGTTTTAATGTATGCAGATGATTTGGTGTTACTTGCGGACTCTCCGGAGAGCTTACAAAGATTGATAGATCAGCTACAAAAATACTGCGAAGAGTGGAGGTTAAAAGTTAACATATCTAAATCCAAAACAATGGTTTTTCGAAAAGAAGGCGGAAGGTATGCTAGAAATGAAAAATGGTTTTTTGATGAACAGGAAATAGAAACAGTGAAATCGTATAAATATTTGGGTATAAATATCTGCAATAATTGGAATATGGAACAGCATTTTAATGAGAAGCTTGCGTCAGCTAAGTCAGCCATAAGCGCATCTTATCTGGAGGATAAACATATCGTCGGCTTAGTGCAAAAACTCACAAAGTACGTTTCTGCCATTTTTCAGCTTAAAGTACCTAAGTGCTTGTTTTAATGTTATTCACCCATGCAAAAATTCTTTAAGTGCATCAGATGAGATAATAATCATTTGAAAACAAAAAAAAATCTTTGAAAATGTTTAAATAAATACTTTTTTACTACACTGCCAATTTGAATTGTGAATAACTAAATATTGAGCAAATGTACTTAATGCCCTTTTTGCACTAAGCCGACGATATATCCATAAAAATCAAATATCAGATATTCAAGGCAGTTTCTAAATCAATAATGCTGTGTGGGGCTCAAGTTTGGGGTTGTAAGCCTAACGACACAGTCGAAAAACTACTTCGGTTTTTCTTTAAGCGGGTGTTCAAACTGGCTGGCCAAACGGTAGTGCATGCGATCATATGAAAACACAAGCGTTTTCACTCAGCTGAGGCCTACCAAATCCTACTCTCAACCTCCACGCGGTGACAGCCGGGTGCCTAGTACCTTAATCCTAGAAATGGGTAACCAACCCCGTTTGGCGGATTCTTGGTGGCAGCAGATGAGAGAGGGGGGGAAGAGTGTTTTCTCACTAGAGCACTTCTTCCTGTTCCAGGCGGCAGCGGACGTATTCCCTAGACGGAGTCAACGGTGGCGTCTAAAGTTCCAGTTAGGTTGAACTTAGTGAATACCTTGCGCGAGCTGCTTCGACGTATTCGGATCACAGGTTGGTAAGGAATTTCCAATGGATTTGGATTGGTCAGGACATTGGAATAGAGATGGTGGCGGAGCAGCGCTCATACTCCCGTAGTGGACTACTGGCACCGGTGTACCCGGCCCCTCGTCCTAGGGAAATAATTAAGGAACTCGGCCTCCAGCTTCGGGTTTGTGCCGTCGGGGTAACTTCCCTACCACGTAAAAAACTCATGGTTCCGAAACAAATAAAAGTCTCGGATAATGATGACTCAACTAATGACGACCCCAGCAAACGAAATAAGGACAATGACCTTCGGATCTGTACGTGGAATGTTCTGTCCCTTTACATACCACGTGCAGCCGAACGACTAGCAGAGGCCCTAGACTGCTATAAAGCAGATATTACCGCCATCCAGGAAGTGCGATGGGATGGACCGGGCAAAAAGAGGATGAAAAACTGTAACATCTACTACGGTGATTGCTACAGAGGCAACAGGCAACGCTTATTCGGATGCGGATTTGTCATACGCGGCAGACTTAGGCAAGAAGTCCTAAGCTTCCGACGCGTGAGCGATCGTATTATGACTATCCGGATCAAGGCTTAATTCGCTAACATAAGCATAACATGTGTTCATGCGCTCACGGAAGAAAAGGACCCTGCCACCAAAGAGTGTTTTTACGAGCTCCTCGACAAAACATACGAGCAATGTCCTAAATACGACGTTAAAAGGAGGACGTCTTTGATAGGCAGTCGGTAAGCATAGGCTACACGACACTACGTCTGATAACGGACTAAGGCTAATTGATTTCGCTGTGGAGCAAAATGTCACCATAGCAAGCACATGGTTTCCTCATCTCGATATTCATAAGCAGACATGGCGGTCCAATGATCATGTAACGATCAACCAAATTGATCATATTGCGATCGACGCAAGGCATGCCTCCAGTATTCTGGATGTCCGGACCTTCCGAGCGGCCAACATAGACTCGGATCATTACCTTGCTGTAAGATACGAATGCGGATATCCCAATCTGAGCAACAAAGAAGAATCACTGTGAGAAAATTTAACGTCGAAAAGCTACAATCGCAAGAGACCGACACACTCTTCGCTGAACGCGTATCCCGAAATCTCTCAATCACCCCTATGCCGCCAGCATCAAGTGCCGAAGACCAGTGGCAACGCTGCCAGCATGCCATCAGAAACGCCGCAACTGATGTGCTGGGTCTCGCTCGCCCACCACCGCGAAACCCCTCGTTTGACGAAGAATGCCGGCGAGTGCATGCAGCAAAACAAGAGGCAAACAAAGCGGCGTTGCAAAGGAAAACGAGAGCTGCTGGTGAGGTCTACGAGCAAAAGAGACGGGAAGAACATCGGCTTCTCCAAAAGAAGAAGAAAGAGCATGAGAAGCGCGCGTTTGAGAATATCGAGAGTTTATACTCCAGGGACAATGTACGGAAGTTTTACCAAAAGGTAAAAAGAACGTGTCAGAGGGGCAATATACGTACAGAAACCTGTAGAGATGAAAATGGAAACCTCGTAGTAGAATCACAGTCGGTGCTGAGAATATATAAAAACTACTTCTGCAGACTGTATAACGGCGACGAAGACCAACACCCCGCTGTCAGGCAGAATGAACCATTCAACATAGACGATGATAGTCAAATTTCCGTCCACTTGGCCAAAATGAAGTGAGGATAGCAATATCCAACCTAAAATCCAACAAGGCTGCTGGACCTGATGGCTTACCGGGCGAACTTTTCAAGGCAGCTGGGGATGCTTTGGTAGAGTGCATACACCAACTCATCTCTAAGATTTGGTCAGACGAGTGTATGCCTGATGAATGGAACCTCAGCATCGTTTGCCCTATCCACAAGAAAGGAGAACCCCTCAACTGCGCCAATTATAGAGGCATCAGTCTCCTCAACATCGCATACAAGATCTTTTCTGCGATATTGTGTGAACGCCTGAAACCTTTTATTAACAGGCTGATTGGACCCTATCAGTGCGGTTTCAGGCCAGTAAAGTCCACCATCGATCAAATCTTCACACTTCGGCAGATCCAGGAGAAAACCCAAGAATTCCAAATCGATACTCACCACCACTTTGTCGATTTTAAGGCCGCCTATGACAGCATTTATAGAGAAGAGCTTTATAGAGCCATGTCTAGTTTTGACATCCCTGCCAAACTTGTCCGTCTGTGCAGGCTGACGATGGAGAACGCTCGCTGCTCCATCAAGGTCGGTAATGACCTCACCGAGACCTTTGATGTCAAAAAAGGTTTTAGACAAGGTGACGCGCTGTCATGTGACTTCTTTAACATTGTACTTGAACGGATTGTGCGGAACTCACAAGCCAACACCGGAGGCACAATCTATTACAAGTCTGTACAACTGCTTGCATACGCCGACGATATAGACATTATCGGAAGAACTCAGTGGGCTGTCACCGGTGTGTTTGCAAGCATTGAGGCGGAAGCGGCCAAAATGGGTTTAGCGATAAACGAGGGCAAAACCAAGTATATGCTGTCAACAAGAAGGGAAAGCCTGCACCGACGAATTGGACAAAACGTCACCGTGGGCAGCTATAACTTCGAGGTAGTAAGGGACTTTGTCTACCTTGGCTCTGCTCTAAACTCTGAGAACAACATCAGCGCAGAAATCAAGCGAAGAATAACTCTTGCCAATCGCTGTTTTTTTGTGCTTATAAGGCAATTCAACAGTAAAGCCCTATTTCGAACTACTAAGGAGACTCTGATCATCCCAGTCCTGCTTTGTGGCGCTGAAGCATGGACTTTATTAAAAGTGGATGAAGATATCCTTGGTTGTAAGATTTTCTGTCCCGTTTGCGTTGACGGGTTTTGGAGGAGAAGATTCAATCACGAACTATACGAGCTGCACAGCGACATCGACCTAGTAAAAAAACAGCGTATTGGACGTCTGAGATGGCTAGGACATGTAGAGCGAATGGACACCAACGCTCCGGGCCGCAGAGTCTTCAAATCTAATCCCGAGGGACGACGCAGTAGGGGGAATCATCGCCGTAGGTGGCGCGCACAAGTTCAAGGGGATCTCGACCAACTTGGAGTGCGCAACTGGAGGCAATTAGCTAAAGACCGAGTTAAATAGAGAGGCTTGTTGGTTGAGGCCCAGGTTCACCCCGAACTGTAGCGCCACCTAAGTAAGTAAGTAAGTTCAAACTACCACAATGCACTTCAAACAACATGCTTTTAGTTGAAACAGGTTTCCCACAATTATTTATCGAAACGTTGAAACTTCATTTCAACTACATTTTGAGAATCATGTCCTTGGACGAAGGAAGGATAATTAAACGTATTTTAAATAATGTTATTGAGGCCAAAATATTGTTTTACGAGGAATAGAAGTCACTAGCAGAGTTCTGTGGATACACCCTGAGAATAAGTACTGGTAACATCACTCAATGGAAAGAAGAGTTCTACAATTTACTTTTGGCGATCGATGGGAAAATGCGCACAGACAGCATTCAAAATGTAAAAAGTTGTTTACATCGGGAAATATAAGCCAGTCTAAATCACAATCTTTGCGAAAAGAATTATTTCAACGAAAGGTACACCAACAATACGATATCTACAGTTTTCAAGGCCAGGGGTGAAATTGTGGACTTAAACTTTATCCCGCATAGAGAAGATTTACCAGTCATTTGCTCTCTGTGCAATTTACGAGAGAGGGAGAATATTTATCACTTCTTGGGCAGGTGCCCCTGTACTAAGTATTTTCAGACTCCAGTTTTTTGGGAAACGAGTTTTGGATAAATTGGAGATGAGGACCATTTTGTATGGCACAGACTGGAATAAACTGCACAACTATTGTCAAAATGCGTCAAAATATAAAAGGGCGATAATTGAAGAATCTTTTTAAATACTTTAATAATCTTCGTTAAACTCTGGGAGATGGCTTTAAGTCATGTCTTAAAATTAAATGTATTAAACTTTTTGTAAATGAATTTAAAACTGAAAATAATAAAATATTATCTTCTTCTTCTTCTTCTTCTTCTTCTTCCTTTTATCAGCGAGGCTACGATCCGAAAACAAGGGATCACAACCCTCCCACTTCACCGCATTTCTACTGATCCGCATGTGGGGTTCGCCTAATAAAATATTATCTATCTATCTCTATCTATCTAAATTCGCTAGCCGGTTTCCTAACCAATTCTAATTGGGTGTTTCCAATTGTGAACGTCGTTGGAGATAAGTAAAATTAATTTTTAGGAAAAGTGGCTATAGACATAACTTTGGTTGTGGATGTGGATTGTGGTCAGTAGGGATTGTCCGCAAAGTGGCGTTCTGTTGCCAATGCTATAGTGCATAGTGGTCGACCATGTGTTGTAATTCATAATGGTTTTAATATCTCCGCTCAGGCATACACAAATAAAGTTGCCGTACAAGGTTTTAAAGCCAGAACAGAAGCATGCTGGGGCGAAAGTGGATACGTAGTGGTAAAACCGCAGTCGGTGCTAAGAATGTGCAAGGAACACTTCTTCAGACGGTGGTTATGGCCAAAATCCCGCTTTCAGGCAGAATAAAGTATTCAGTCTGGATGCTGATGGAAAACATTTCCATCTATCCGAGTTTGACGAGGTTAGAATAGCGATGTACATATTTAACACGTTGGCTACCACGTGTGTCACCGGTGATCACAACCAAAATCTTTCCCTAGTTTCCAAGCAGAAATATATATGCTAGGATGAGTTGGGGGTTGAGATCTTTTGCACAAGCAATAATGGGTATGTCTAGACATATTTGAACATATTTTCATATAGTGATCATCGGTGAGACATTTGTGTTTGAAACATAAATTTCCACCTTTTTTGAGCACATTTTCACTGGCAGCCAACGTGTTAAATCAAATAAAAGTGTTAAAGCAGACTACCTAGTTGCTCCTCTTTAAAACAGCGAGCCATAACTTGGTAAGGAACACACATCAGATTATATGTAAAACAGGTCGGATGAAAGGATGAGTGGAGTCTAAACATCATTTGCCCGGTTTTCAAAGAGGGCTCTCTTATTAGAGAGACAACAGTCTCCCAAACATCCCCCATAAGACCAAATCTCCTTTTTTTGTCTGAACATCTAAATCCATTCATCAACAACCTGATTTTTCCATATCAGTGCAGTTTTAGACCAGGACAGCCCACCATCTATGATAGATCAGGATAAAATCGCGGAATACCAAATTGATACTCACCACCTTTTAATCGATTTTAAAGCCGTCTATGGCAGTACCTATGGGGAAAAGCTATGTAGGGCCATGTTTAGTTTTAACATGTCTGCCAAGCTTGTCCGGCTATGCAGGATGACGTTGGAGAATTTACGCTGCAACGTCGGGACCTCAACCAAATTGGTGGCGCAACTGAAAGCAGTTGACTAATGATCGAGCCGGATGGAGGGGCTTGTTGGTTGAGGCTCAGATCCACCCCGGACTATCACACCATCTAAACCAAACCAAACCAGGTTCTGCTGAATGAGGAGGTGGGCACCTGATGCACACTACTATCATATGTAGCAGTACTATCAAAGCAATCTGCCGTCTTAGGCGAGGAGGCTTCTGCTATAATCCTTACTGGAATTTTAATGCAGTTGCGTGGAACTTTTCCTTCGACTCTGGTCTCATAGATATGCCGTCTGACGCCAGAACCTTGGCTCTTGCGCAAATTTAAATTTGACTTTTCTTGTGTTCAGGTACCTCGCTCTGGCAAGAATTTGAGTCAGAAATGAATTGTGGTGGTCGAATTCTAACGGTTCCAGAAACAATTAAGCTTCTGAACTACCTGTATATTCTAAGGAATGGGTAAAAGGATCTGCGCATTTGTGTTTGTAGTGACAGTCAGTCAGCCTTAAACTGTCGTTTGTCTCTTACGGAGATGACAGAGCAGTTCAACATTCACCTATGCTGGGTACCAGGCCACAGAGACATTTCAAGAAACTGCAGAGCGGACGAGCTCACCACACAGGGTAAAGGAGGAGGAGGAAACCATTCTTCACCTCCTATGCATATGCCCTGCTCTATCACGTAGAAGAATGCTCCATCTAGGGCCTCCCTTCCTTGATGACCTCAGTGATTTGGCGGTTTTGTTAGTCCCTGAGCGGTCTAACAGTAGATCCTTGGCATCACAATGGACCTTTACTGGTCTAAGTGTGTTTGCACCGTCGTGCAGACAGTCAATCTAACCTAAGGTAACCTGACAGTCAGGATGCGCTCAAATCCTTTCTCAATATTTCAACCACTTCCAAAATAGTTCCTGCATATAAGAACTCTCCTTTGTCTCTCAGCAGAAATGACTGCAGTAGTGTAATTCTGCCTTTTGAAGCCAAATGGTGGTTAATAAATAGCTCAAAGAAACAAAAAGTCTTACTCGTAGTTCTTTTCATGATTGCCTGTGAATATAGGCTTCGCATTCACCTTGAAATTTATTCCTAATGAAACAATTCCTGAAAACTACGAAATCTACCAAAACAGCATCAAAGCTTGGCACAGATGTCTGAAGGCTGTAATGCAGGAACTGTATGGGTTTGTCATATGAAGTATGTTAGGTGGTATTTCTTCTGCTCTTCTTAAATCTCTGGAAAGATGGGAATGAGTATTAGTTCAGTTAATTATGAACTACTTGGATCCCTGAACACCATCGACTTTGTAAACTTGATGGACCTTGTTAATTTTGTGGATCTCATGGCCCCCGTGAATCTTGCCAACCTCGTGGTACTTACGGACCCTTTGACTGAAAAAGAAAAACATTTTGTCGCAGTGAATATCCTATTTCTGGCTCTGCCTTTAACATTCTATTTACTTCATCTGTTTCTAAACTCAAGACTATTACGCCACTGTAATTCAAGCAACGTCAACACAAAGTCCATCACTAGCCAACAATGCCAACGGCCCCCTAATTAGTGGTCATACTTCAAACGGAGCGGGCTTCATCCACCTCGCATACTGTAGCCATATTTGGTTTGTTAAACATAAATAAAAGGTGCAATGTGAATGCCATAATGCTGTTTGAGCATGCAAGCATGTGCATGGACCTGTGCGAGCGAAAAAGGATATGTGACTGTGACGGCCGGCCGACACGACATCAACTTACACTGGCCCACATATGCGGAACATCACCTCTTACTGTGCTTAAACGGATACATATGACGGAGGTGAACAAACGCCACGAAAATAATAAACAGGACCCAGAATACAAGTAGCACCTCGCTCGCAGTAGCTTAGGTACTCGGTGTGCTCCAACCGTATTGACGATGACGCCACGACCATGATGACGATGTCGGCAATGGTCTACGATAATGCCTGACGACCAGCCACCAACCATGATGGAACTGCTGGGTAAATATGTTAAATGTTCATAAGTTGCGATTTTATTAATGGGTGAGAGGCACGTGATAGCGCATGCTATTCACGTGCATGGCTCCATATATGAGGCTCCAGCGGAAGGATGGGAGGTTGGTGAGTCCCACAAGTGGGCCCGATGCATTTTGTCACACACAAAGAGTCACGTTCCGCCCAGCTGGAATGTAATTTAATTTACAAACAACTCAAATTGCAATTTTAAAAATTAAAACTTGTTCGCCGTTCGTAGATTTGGTATGGTGTGCTTGTTGCTGGGTTGTTGGGTCAAAATGTTGCCTTGCTTGCATGTATTACTGGTTGAGAGTAGGGAATAGTTTGGAAGAAGTTTTACACTTGAAACGAAAGCCCAGTCGTTTGACTTTTGCGGAAGGAGAAGAATGACCAAAAATATTTATTTGTTGTAGGTACGTAATAAGTTTGAATTTGTTAGACTCTGAAGTTGTAGATTTTCAAAGAATTTTCTATATTCTAAGAGGAAAAGTTAAAAGTGTTGGTAGGTAAATTTAAGAGCCCATGCATATTTACTGTAAAACGATAATTAAGAAATCATTAATTTTAAGAACTGGAACGGAACTGAATTTCAAATGAAGGCTTTGAATCTTGACCCAATTAAGGAAGTCACATGCGGCTTTACTTTGATTAATTTGATATGGCATTCGTTGTGGATGTGGAGTTTAACTTGAAAGCATCCATTTTACATGACCTACCGTATTCCGTCAAGAGTTTAGGCGGTAGCCTGCTGATTTCGGATAAGAATAAGCTCAATAGATGAAGAGAATATTTCGCGACAGTGCCATTTGTTTCTTACTTCCCTCCCTTTTAAGTACAATATAAACGCATTGTCGCCTCTATGATGACCACTGTGTCATCATATCGGCTAATTTCTCGTACCTTAACCACACATTTAGTCTTCGAATCTAGTCCCGAGGGACGACGCAGTAGAGGGAATCATCGCCGTAGGTGGCGCGCACAAGTTCAAAGGGACCTCGACCAACTTGGAGTGCGCAACTGGAGGCAATTAGCTAAAGACCGAGCTAAATGGAGAGGCTTGTTGGTTGAGGCCCAGGTTCACCCCGAACTGTAGCGCCACCTGAGTAAGTAAGTTAATCACTCATTTAAAAAAAAAGACTCATAAAAGAATAGTTTGGCTGTACGTGAAGGCCAACTGGAATGACCTGAACGGCGTTATGCTGCCTCGATAGCGAAGTGGATGCCGCCGCCAATATGACAAATACCGTCAACCTTGGCAAGAAAACCTTAATTCCTAGCAGAGTGAAGGGTAGGAGTTCAGTGAAGGGTGTTCAGGTTTCAGTCCTACAAGGCCCACCCTACCGAGGAAAACCAGAAAAATTCAACCGAGCTAGAAATGAATATAATGTCCTCATTCGTCCTGTGAAACTCAAGTATGACCAGAAATTGAGGCAAAAGAAACTACATTGTCCCAAATTACTACATTCTATTTGTCATTCCAAGGCTCGTTCACAATAACATTTTAGCTGTCAGTTCTTTAGGCAAATCTGAAAATTCGAGAAATTCTACAGATGCGACAAATCCGGTAAATCCAACAAATTCAATGAACTAGACAAGTTCAACAAATCCTATAGATCCGACAATATCGACAAATCTGACAAATAAGACAGATTTGACAAATGCGACAAATCCCGCAGATAAGATAGATTTGATAAAAGTGACAAATCCGACAAACCCAACTTATTCCACAAATCCAACAGATCCGACAAATCTGACAGATCTGACAAATTCACAAATCCGACAAAACTGAGAAATCGGACAAAACGGACAAGTCCGACAAAGTGGACAAGTCCTACAAATCGGACAAATACCACAAATCCGACGGATCCGACAAATCCGACAGATCCGACAAATCCGACTAATCTGACAAACCCGAGACGTCACCTGAAGTTCAGTTGTACTCTTCAGTTCTACGTTCTTGCTACCGCTTTTCCCTAGCACAAAAGAGTATTTTTGGATTGCTTCGAATCACTAAAGCTAGCGCTAGTACAGTACCTTTCGAATGATATAAGTTTCATTCCCCTCCTTTTATAATTAATACTAAAAAACGTACGATAAATTTCGTGTTCACGTATTAATATATAAGATGTTCATTTGAGCTTACTCTGTAAGGATTTTTTTGGTTTTTTTTTGTTTTTTTTTCCGAGTTTAGACACGCCAGATGTTAGGCGTTTACCTACCCCGGATAATACCGTTGGTTAGGCTCGGATGGAGCACAGTCCACGTTCTGTGCTCATCGATGATATTGCGATCTAGTCACCTGGACTAATTAGCAATATTCTCTGATCTCTATGGTCATTCTTTTCGATTCCAGAGTTCCGCCCATTGGCTTCTCTCGACAGGTGATAGTGTCCTTTGATGTATATAAGTAAGTGCATAGAACATAAGTGGGATTTAATCCACTCAAAACGTTGGGGGATAGATTCACACCGAGTGCCCCGACGCTCGTTTTTGTCGTTCCATTACACTCGTATATACATATCGTTAGGTAGATATCCGGATACATACTATACCTATTATACATATATTTTTTACATGTGTGTGTTCTGATATACCTAGGGCAATTCAAATGGCTTTGTCCTTTTGAGCCTTCGCACTATGTTTACGTTTTCTAAAAGTTGTACTATCTCAGTGTTAGTGTTTTGTTGAAGCCTTGATTCATGCCTTCGTGCATTTTTCCTAGTTTCATCTTGCGGTGTAAAATATCGTTTGCGTTGCTGGATCTCGTCTGGAACAGTATGTGCATCCAAATTCTTCCTGTGCAACTGTATCCCGTCTAGACCTGTATTCACGCGAGACAGGTAAAGAAACGCATACTTGCATTTATCATGCCGTGCCAACTTTTAAGTTCCCACGACGTGTGTTTGCCTGATCGCTACGACGACACCACATTCGACTTCGTTTTTGAGTAGAGAGTCGAGATGGATTTGGGAATCGAAGAAGAGTAGTTCATTCCTTTTGTGTGTAGTTACTTCCTTACAACAATCTGTGACACATTCCACTCGTAAATCCCTGTGGAGGTCATTATCCCTTATGTACCAGGGTGCATTAACGATATTCCTTAGCACTTTGTTTTGAAATCTTTGGATGATGTCTGCGTTGCTCTTTTTGATACAGCCCCATAGTTGAATACTATATGTCCATATTGGCTTCGACTATTGCTTATATATTGTAATAAAAGCTTATTGTACATTGAAAGTGGCGGATCCTTTCCTATCAGCCAATACATGTTTCTGTATTTTATTTCCAATTCGGATTTTTTTTTCTTTCTTACGTGCTCTTTCCATCTTAGCTTAGCGTCCAGGGTCATTCCAAGATATTTTGCTATATCCGGGTACTGCACTACTTTTTGGTTGATAGTTACTGGGATATGATTTATTCTTCTGTTAGTGAAGTTGATGTGAACTGATTTGCTTTAATTAAGCTTCATTCGCCATTTTATTGTCCAATTACAAATTTTGTTCACAGCTGATTGCAGTTTCTGCGTTGACTCTTCTACAGCTAGGTTGCAGTGTCATCAGCAAATGTGGCGAAAGTGCTATTTTCAAGGTCTGCGAGGTCACCAGTGTATAGGAGGTACAGAATGGGGCCCAGTACGCAACCCTGCGGAACTCCTGTTTTAATTTCCGTTAGTTCTGAGTACGAATCTTCCTGTTTTATTCAAAAAAATTTTCCGCTAAGATATAATTCTAAGATTGCAGTATTTTGTTTTTGTAGGAGGCATCTAAGTTTATGATTTAGTCCTGCATGGCGAGACAAGAAAAAAATCGTATGGGAGTGGGGGGGGGGTCTATCTCCCCCCGTTTAGGCGGGAGGGGCAATTTTGTAAAAAAATTACTTTAAATGAAAAAAAATTTATTAAAAATCAACAGAAACACGTATAATAGTGTGCTTTAACTTTTTCGAAAGCCAATATTTTATTGTTTTATCTGCTTTTTAAATCAAGTTGTTTCAGTGAATATTTTTTGAAAAATTAAATTTCAAAGTCAAAATTTTTAAAAAATATTTTGAATTTTTTTTTCAAGTTGATTTTTTTCAAAATTTTGCGTTATTAACTGCCACTGATATTTTTACTTTTCAATGTTCTTATCAATTCTTAATTAAATACCGAAAATCCGATGTAAAAATCTTTCTTACTTTTTGAGATATTAAAAAAAATGTAAAGGTACTTTTTTCCCAAAAACCCCTTTTTTGGTTTTTCTATGATTGGACTTTATTGAATGAGCAGATTATCCCTTTTTTAATGAAAACGAAATTTACATTTTTTTTAATATCTCAAAAACTGAAAAAGATTTTTACATCGGGTTTTAGGTATTTAATTAAGAATTGATATGAGCATTGAAAAATAAAAATATCAGTGGCAGTTAATAAAGCAAAATTTTGAAAAAAATAAACTTGAAAAAAAAAAAATTCAAAATATTTTTAAAAAATTTTGAGTTTGAAATTTAATTTTTCAAAAAATATTCACTGAAACAACTTCATTTAAAAAGTAAATAAAACAATGGAATATTGGCTTTCGAAAAAGCTATACCACACTATTATACGTGTTTCCGTTGATTTTTAATATATTTTTTTTCATTTAAAGTACATTTTTTACAAAATTGCCCCTCCCGCCTAAACGGGGGGAGATAGACCCCCCCTCCAATACGATTTTTTTTCTTGCCTCGACTCAACCTATCCGTCCTATGCTTTTGTCGCATCTTATGCAAATCACCCTGTATATAACATGCACAGGTTAACAAATCTTTTTACAGCATGGCAAAGGCCGTCTGCCAGAGTGACAATCAAAAGGAATCAATAATAAATATGTTCAAAATAGGGTGACACTATAACCGTTGATAAGTTGGCCACAGAAATTGCATAGCTCCTATATTATAGTCAAGTTTTGTGAAGAAACAAAAGGTGTACAATTCATATTTGCTCTTATAAACGAACTTAAACTTAGATTCACCTCGGCAAATAGAAAAAAGTAAGTTTGTAGCAAATAAGGCTCAGAAAACTGACCTTAAAATTCCACTGGCGACGATACAACGGTACGATTACACCCCTGATGAACAAGCGTAGTATCCACGAAACATCACCAGAATCATACCAGGAAAACAAAGGATCCCAACTTTGGAAATGGATGTATCAAACATGACCATAGAAGACCTGGGTAGGCTTTTGGATGCAAAATTCGAAAACCATCTAGAGCAGTTGGTGACCAAGGCGGATATGGAGAAGCTTTCTTAAAAATAGCGGATATCAGTGACAAGCAAACGGATGTCGAATAGAAAATCCCGCAACGGAGGCGCGTTGCAACCAATTGGAGTACCAAATCGAGCGTCTCATGCAGAAAAACACTGAGAGGAATTTAATTCTTCATATTCCGGAGAACATCGATCCAGCGAAGCAGGCAAAGGATATTTGTACGAACCTCTTGCAAAACGGAGCAGATAATGCGGTCGAATCTGTACGACACATGAATAGCAACAACACGGATATGATAATAACTCTGGCACACATAACAAGAAAATTAACAACTTAGTTGTAACGCTCAGGAATAGCTCAGATGTCTACCACATTTTAAAATCTTCCAATAAGCTAAAGGGCACGAACATAAGTTTACACAAAGATTATCCACCCACAGTAAGTAGTAAGCATGTTAAATTACTCCTCTTAAAAAGGCACTTGCTGACCAGCTTCCGGAGGTTAAAGCGCAACTTACAGGTGAAAAAATGCGGGTTGCTGATTTCACTTGGAATCTTACATCTTCATGCTTGATGTACGGTGAACAAAATGGTTTCGACATTTTAAAAGAAATGTTTACAAATGTGCGGCAAGCTAACTCTATACCGACGATGACGACATCTAAGTATCCAACCTAGCAACTGCAAGGACCAGTAAGAGCGAAAAGGTCATCTCAGACACCTAAGCCAAATATAAGGATGATCTAGATATCGGAATACCTTTGCCACGACCATTCCTTAAGCATCACATCTAACCTCGAATAGAGGTTGCCGATTATTGGAGTTCTGGATAAAAGAGGTTTATCTGTACGTCCTGTAATCATTGGAGATCTGAACGTGGAATGCAGCAAAACCTGATTTAAGCCGACACGTGAGCGAGCGTATTATGACAAACAGGATCAAGGCTGAACTCGCTAAAACAAGTCTGATATTCGGTCATGCCTCCACGGATTGTGTCTACTAAATACGACTTTAAAATCGTATTGGACGATTGTCTTTGTTAGGGCAGTCGGTAAATATAGGCTACTTGACTTCGCTGTGGAGCGAAGCGTCACCATAGCAAGCACATGGTTTCCTCATCTCAATAATTCAGAAGCAGACATGGCAGTCCAATTATCATGTAACGATCAACCAAATTGATCACATTGCAATCGACGCAAGACATGGCTCTATTATTCTGGACGTCTGGACCTTCCGAGCGGTGAACATAGACTCGGATCATTACCTTGTTATAGCCAAGGTACAAATGAAGATATCCCAATCTGAGCAACAAAGAAGAGCACGAGAAGCTCAGAAGAGAAGAAGTTTACATACAGAGACTAAGATGGCTGGGTCATGTAGAGCGGAAGGAGCCCAACGTTTCCACCAAGAAAGTCTTCGAATCCTCCCCGGATGGATGGGGAGGTAGAAGACGACTTCGCGCTAGGTGGCGCAAACAAGTGGAGGAGTCCTTCACCTTGGCGTGGGCAACTGGAGGCAGCTGGCTCGTAACCATGCTGGCTGGAGAGGTTTGTTGGTTAAGGCCCAGGTGCAACCTGGACTGTAACGCCACCTAAGTAAGTAAGTGTATACCTGATGAATGGAATCTCAGTATCACTTGAGTGGTTCACAGGAAAGGAATTCTCTCAACTGCGCCGTAGAAGTGATTGGTCTTCTAAACACTGCGTACAAAATCCTTTCCCCGATATTGTATCAACGCCTGAAACCTTTCATCAACAGCCTGATTGGCCGCTATTAGTGGGGTTTCAGGCCAGGAAAGTTCACTATGTTCACAGTTTAGCATATCCTAGAGAAAACCCAATATCTCCAAAACGATAATCTCTTTATCAATTTCAAGACCGCCTATGACAGAAGAGAAGAGCTATGCCTAGTTTTGACATCCCTGCCAATCTAATCGGTCTGTGCAGGATGACGGTGGAGAGCGCTCGCTGCTACATTAAGGTTTTAGACAAGATGACGCGCTGTCATGGGATTTCTTTAATATCGTACTTGAACAGATTGTGCGGAACTCACAAGGAAATACTAGAGACAGAATCTATCAAAAGTCTGTACAATTGCTTGCATACGCAAATGTCATTCAGCTCTTATAATCTAAGTCCATAAGAATCTTTTGTAGATTCTATTGGATTCCAAAATACAATTTTGAGTCCAGAAATATGAATAGCAAAGCACGAGTAGAAGATCTAAAAATAAATCCTCCAACTTTCGCCGTAGTCGTTGTCTCCTAGTTAATAAAATAAAATAATAAAATTCGATTATCCTTCCGTTGCTGTGAATTTGAACCCCTCCTAACTTCATTAATCTACCAACACCCTGGACCTTACCCAATATCACTTGTTTCCTCCAATGCTTTGGTGCAAATGGCACAAACATTGCATAAGATACTTTTTTTGCGTTTCACAACAAATAAAGCAGAAGCGAATCCTGTTTTTCTCGTTTTATCCTTTGTACCAGGAATCGTGCACAGAACCATAAGCGAATGTTACACAAAAATAAAATTTGAATAGCGGAACGTACTTCGCCCCACCGCCCCGGGCTTCTATAGTATCCATCAGATGCACAGGACTTAAAATCGTTACACCGTGAAACACAAAGGTCGTCGTATCGGTTCGTTTTATTAAAGGACAAAGCAAGCAATTTTTTGTTTGTTTGTTTCGTTTTCCGTTACTTCCCTTTGAATTTATTATTTGCAACGTGCTTCCATTTTTCACTTTCATAAAATTTATTTTTTTAATATTCATTCAATCAATTATCCTCGAGTAGGTGTCATATATGCAGCCTCCCACGCCTGCGGAGTAGCAAAACACAACTTGGCAAAGGACTCGAGAGCTGTCTTTTCAGCGTCACAACAGTCATCGTCCTCTCCTCAATCCTTGTTACAACTTATTTGGATTCGAATAAAATATTGCACGCTAAGGATAAATACGACTCATGTACTCATATACACAAACACTCACAGGACACCGCGGGGGGGAAATGGAATCGAATATCACTACGTCCATGCATGCATAGAGTTCAAGTGCTGCACCATGGTGGGTAAGAGCACTCCCCAGCGAATGCAGTCGCTGTTCAATGCTTTTGGAGCTCTACTAGGAGGTTACTTACCCTCACTTTATATGCAGAATTAAGGAATTATTTTTGTGATATTTTTTTTTATATTTTTATTTTCGCACAGCACGATTTATGCAAAGGAAAGGACTCGATTTGTGTGCTAGTACTGTGTGTTGGGAATATGTATGCTCTCCTTTTGTAACTTGAGCGCAAATATGTGGGCGAGTTTTACCATCAATTAAAGTGAAAATGAAATAAAAAAGAATATTGCACGAGGAAGGAAGGGAATCCTTTTAGTAAAATAACGCGGGAAGGACCGATGAATAATGAATGGGTGCGTAAACGGCTAGTATGTCAACAGAAAGTAAAAGAAGCACCAATCCATGAACGGAAACAACAAATTTCGAATATGATATATTTCTGAGGTTAATACAGTAACGCCCTTAGCTACTTAAGATGAAATACAGCGCTTGATTGCCGTATTTCTTCATTGAAACGGCCGTTTGTCTGATTAATTAGTTAATTGAGATGCCCTTATAGTTCAAACGAAACCACACAGCCAATTGAAGAACGCGACCGAAGATATTAACGGACGAGAACCTTCAATTGAGTGCGGAATCCATCGTTAGTAGCATGCCTTGGTTGCAACTATGCGACTTTAGTAGTTGGAGAGCCAGTGAACATTTTTGCGAGTTATTTCGTCCACAATATTTGTCTTCTTAAATTGTTGATGTAGGTCCATAGGTCACGAATGTTGAAGTTGAAGTTATAACTTCGCGTAGTTGTAAAAGATATATGAAAAATTAGTCATTTCGTCCCGTCTGATTTTTTGTGGGATAGATGTCATTGAAGTATATGATATATGGTATAATTGTTAGAGGCCTAGTGATGTGGCAACCCGAGTTCTTAAACCGGTTCAAACTGAGTTACAGCTAAGCCGAGTTAAACCGATTACATTAACATCAAACCGAGTTTGCAAAACCAATGGAACGAACCGAATAATTAAATGCAAGACAGCATTAAACTGAGTTCAACACACGATTTGGTTTGAGTTGGTTAGGATAAGTAAACACAATGCACTAACACATGAATGTACCCGTACTCGTATATTAAGTCGAGTTGGAAACCAGTCTATTGTTTTCATACAAACAGAGTTGCACGAGTATTTGGAATACGGTTTCGGTTCGGTTTCTCATGAGACGGTGGCTCCTGTTTTCTTTGACTGTTGGTTTTTTTTTCACATAGTTGTGTTGGTTTTTTTTTTGTGTATGCGCTGTTTTGGTGTGTATTCCATCGAACCAAGTATATTAAGAGTATACATACCTAGTTAAACCGAGTTGCAAATTGATTCAATGTCTACTTTGAATTCTTATTCGGTTCGGTTTCTTAGGAGACGGTGGCATAATTTCGTTACACACCGAGTTACCCAACCCGGTTTGCAACTCGGTTTGCTTAAATTCCAACTCGGGTTAACTCGGTTTAAGAAATGTTCGGTTTGGTACATCAGCAGTTAGAGCGATATACTGGTCGCAAAGGGGTGGCAGACTGATAAAAACATGTAACAAAAAATGTATTTTTAAAGTCATTTCGTCCAAGCTGAAAATTTTGCACATTATTAGATTCATTCTGAGTAATCTGAAACTGTAAATGACAGATCAATATCGTGGTTGCAAGAATCCGGCACAGTAAATACACAATGCCTACTACATTGGGGACCTGCATTGCGATTGATCTGGAAACTACTGACTGCCCAAAACTTGGCTTGGGCCAGTAGCGCAACAATCAAGTTCGTGATGAAGTGCTTACTTTACATCCTAGTTGGTCCCCGGGCAACTATACGTATAAACCCTTATACGTGTAGGCTAAAATTGTAAGTGCGGGTTGTCTAGGGCCTTGATTCTAGGCTAGATAACGTGGCCCAGCAACCTGCGTTACCGAAAATTGCTCGCTACAGAAACCGACACTATGCCTCGGATAAGGAATGATCACATGTTGACAACTTTTGGCTATTGTACCCGGACAAAGATAGGTTTCTGGAATGTAAAGACGCTCCTCGACTCGGGAAGCGAAGGTCCTTACAATGCCAGATTCCTCCAACTGGAAAAGGAATTCATGCGATATAAACTGGGCATTTTGGGGGTAAGTGAAATCAGATGGTTAGAAGCGGGCGAGTACCAGTCCCCAACGCGTAACACTGTACTACTCTATTCTGGAAGACCATCCGGAAGTCCGCGGGAATATGGAGTCGGACTACTGCTAACAACAACAGCACGCAAAAGCCTGATTTCTTGGCAGCCTCATGGTGATAGGATTTTGACTGCCAGATTCCGGACTAGAGTACGACGCGTCACCATCATACAGTGTTACTCCCCAACAAATAGTTCGTCTGAGTGCCGTCTTCAACACAACATCAAATGGAGACATTGTCATAGTGATGGGTGATTTGAATGCCAAGGTAGGCAACGACAACGAAGGGCTCAAACATGTAATCGGGAAGCATGGACTAGGCAACCGCAATGACAACGGCGAAAGGTTTGTGGATTTCTGCAATGCCAACCGCCTTGTGATAGGTGGCACCATGTTTGAGCACAAGACCTGCCACAAAGTCAGCTGGGTTTCCAACGACAGGCAAGCAACCTCCAACCAAATTGACCATTTTGCTATCAGCCGCCGCTTTAGAAGTAGTCTTCTGGATGTCCGAAACAGGCGAGGGGCAGATGTGGGGATAGTACGAGATCACCATCTTATTATAGCTACTCTCCATCTACGCACTGCTGCAGTTCGAAGGTCCCACGACAACACAAGAATGTCCAGGTTCAACATCGATAGACTAAGCGATCCCTCAGTGCGTCAACAACTAAAGGAGTATTTTTCGCAAGGTGTGGAAGCAATCAGCAGCTCAATGCCGCAACCATCCAAGATTATTGGTGTGCTGTGAAAAATGTTTTTACATCTGGTGCTGAAAGAATTATCAGTCGATCGCAGGGAAGACATAGGGCGTGGCTTTCCGAGGATACCTGGCGACGGATTGACGAACGACAACAGATGAAAGCTCGCGTTGCAGCTATTCCAGCAACAGGCAGAAGCGAGCTAGAGTCCCTATATCGCATGAAGATGAGAGAAGTTCAGCGTAGCGTGCGACGTGACAAGCGCAACTACATCAACGCGCTGGCCACAGAAGCAGAAGAAGCTGCACGGAGGTGTGACAACAGGACCGTCTTCAGAATCACGAAATAGCTGACAGGTGGTCGCATCTCCAGTCAACACCCAGTGAAGAGCCTAGACGGATGAGGACTAGCTCAAGAGATGGAGAGAGCATTTTGCTATGGTTTCGAACCGCGTATTCGCTAGGGATATGCTCCCAAATCAGACTGAGATGCCCGAAGTGAGAAGTTCCCGAATACGCACCACGACTCTCAGTAATGATAAGATCACTACCGCTTTCAAGGCACTCAAAACCAACAAGGCGGTAGGAATTAACGGTATTCCAGCAGAGCTCTTACGAGCAGCGCCAACAACATCGGCTGAGCTTCTGCTTCCACTTATAGATAGAGCTTGGGAAGCTGAGAGCTTTCCTAACGAGTGGAAAAAGGGAATGATCGTCAAGCTTCCTAAAAAAGGAAATTTAATGGAGTGCGGAAACTGGAGGGGTATCTGCGTGCTGCATGCTGTAGCTAAGATAATAGCTAATAATCCTGGAGCGAATCAAACAACATCTCGAAGACACACTCGATGCCGAACAATCAGGTTTCCGCTCTAGATCCTCCTGTGTCGACCACATCAACAGCCTGCTGATTATCATCGAACAGTGCGTTGAATATCGATCGCCACTCCACATGCTGTTCATCGATTTTGAGAAGGCGTTCGATAGTGCCAACAGGGAGTTTATTCGGCGTGCCTTACGCAGGAGAGATATCCCCGATAAATTAATTGCTATTATCAAAGCTACATATGAAGGCTCCAAATGTCACGTTCTGCACAGAGGAAGGTTGTCTGAGGAATTTGAAATCCAAAGTGCGGTAAGACAAGGCTGTATACTTTCACCAATATTATTCCTATTGGTGATTAGTGATGTGCTTCGTGCAGCTTTGTCGACGGGAAACGGAGGAATTCGATGGACTCTTACATCTCAACTGAAACATCTTGACTACGCAGACGATGTATGCTTACTCTCCCACAGAGTTATGGACCTCCACCAAATGACAGCAGATATGGAGAGGTGGAGGTGGAGGCAGGCGTCGTCGGGTTGAAAATTAATACGGCAAAAATTAAAAATATCAGCCTTGGAACGAACTCATCAACTCAAATATGCATTGCTGGACAACCGGTCGAGAGAGTAGAGGATTTCCAGTATCTTGTGAGTATTGTCTCGGCCGATGGTGGAACCGAACTGGATATAGCCAACAGGATCGCCAAAGCAAAGTCCGCGTTCGAGATGTTGTCCAAAATATGGCGAAGTAATGCAATCAGTTTGAACTCCAAGATAAGACTGTTCCGCTCCAACGTTGAACCTGTGCTGTTATATGGTTGCAGCACGTGGAGAGTGACCACTACTTTCACCAGAAAGCTGCAAACGTTTGTTAATAGGTGTCTGCGCAATATCTTAAGGATTTTCTGGCCCAATTGCATCTCTAACGAACACCTTTACGAGAGAACGGGTCAGGAACCAATAAGCACAACCATCCAACGGTGGAAGTGGCGGTGGGTTGGTCACACGTTCCGAAAGGGTGACAGTTCCATAGTGAACCATGCTATGCAATGGAACTCTCTAACTCAGGATGGCAGAAAACCTGGCGGTCCGAGGAGGACATGGCGCAGAACAGTCGAGAAGAACTCACGGCAGTTAGGGAAATGTTGGGGAGAACTCAGACACATTGTCAGAAACCGTACACGGTGGGGCGTAGGCGTAGTAGAGGCCCTAGGACCCACAAAGGGATACAGGACATAAGTATCGTAAAAATAAAAAGTGTCTAGAGGAACATTTGCAAAATGTACATCAACATTTATTCTTATAAATTAAAGTTTAACAATGCGGATATCATTTTTTAAAGAAAATATCGTCTAAATTCTGTCATTCGTGATCGAACTGTGCGCACGTGTTTCTAAGTGATATCGGAAAACTTAAAAATTTCTCTTAAACGCAATAGAAGTTATCTGGGGGATGAGGAACCTATCCTCCCCTCCAAGAAACCTATAAATTGCAAAGGTGTAGCCCTTCATAGCTTATCCCATTCAAAAATTAATAATAACATCAAAAATAAGAACTACTTTGTATATTAATTTACAAGATGCGAACGACGATGATGATTTCTTCGATCAAAACACGCGTAATATCAGTGACAATGAAAACAGAAACGAATCCAATAATGAAATTGTTCCTCCCATCACAGTGCTGAAATCCAAAAGTGATTATTTACGCAATTTGTTAAAAGACCTAAAAATTGATGAATATTTTTTAAAAAACATTTCACTAGGCCATAAAATTATGTGCTCATCTTTTGACTCGTTTGAGAAAGTCACTAAAGAACTCAAAAACAAATCCTGTGAATTTTTTAGTCACGAAATACCCTTTCTTTAAAGGGCCGTTTAACCCATTTTCGACCGGTGTTCGATTAATCGAACGTGAAATTTGTCCTTTTTTACTATTTTTTTTTGTGAAGGTAAATAATATCAGTAATATAATTAATATCATATATTACTGTGATCACTGGTTTTAAAAAAACAATATTTGCAACCCCCCTCCCCCCACCCGTAATTGCGAGGGGTTGCTTGAAAAATACCTTAACCATAAGCCTTTCTAGTAAATTATATTAAAAATATATAATTACAGAAAAGAAAAAAAGTAATGATGAGGTTTTATAGCCGAAAGGTAAAGCTATTTTTTGCAATCAAAAAATCAACACCAGACACCACCTGAATAGCACAGGTATGAGGCAAAGTTAGTGTTCGATTAATCGAACGTTGGCGCTTATCCCATATACCGAATTCTCATACAAATGAATGAATCGTAATATAAGTGAATAGACAAGATTATTTAAGTAAAAAGAATATTGTTTATTGATTTTTTGTATTTATTGATGATTAAGAGAAAAATAATGATAAGAAAATAAAAAATAAAAAATAAAAAAATCATTTTGCATGGAAAGCTCTGAAACAATGCGCGTGCATATGCTTGGCACATTTCTCGCACATCCAAATCGTAGGTTTGCTACACCCTTTCAACTGGCATCGACGATATTTTCCTTCCGGCTGACGGACAATGAGGTGTTTACCAACCACGTTTGGTAAATTGCGTGGTTTCTGGAAATTAAGGTCATTATCCACTTCCATTCCTTCTAGATCGTCGGTCAATAAAAGAGACTCAGTGACGGACAACTTGAATTGTTTCTGACACATTGGCTTCTCGTTTTTATATTTCGCAGCCATGCAGTGAAGTTTCCAAGCGTTTGCAGATGAAGAATTAAGGGTGTTTACCCAAAGTGGCCAGTACCATTTCTTTCCACGGATGTTGACTCGATAATTTTGAATGGCGTTATCGTGAAGATCAACGCCACCCATCCCATTGTTATAGCTGCGAAGCACAGCATGCTGATCGACGTTGACAAATTTTCCTTCTTCTGCCGGCCCTTTCTTAGAAGCTTTATTTGCTTTTTTCCAACGTCGAACAGGGTGGAGTGGCAGAATCTGATCGTAATTTGTAGCAATGGTGACTTCCTTATTATCTTGCCAGCGACAAAGAGTGATCTGGTTCTTAGAATCATACATAAAATCATGAGCGCCGCGAGGTAAATTTTTTCCGGTCTTCATATTAGCAGCACCACCAGCTACACGATTACAGCGAACAGTTCCAGTGGCACAGAATCCCTTTTCTGATAGCAAGCACAGAAGATGATAGGATGTGAAGAAATTGTCGAAAAATACAACGTGTCGCATGGGGGTTTCGACGTTGCTAAGTAAACGGAGAACGACATCACCTCCAAGACCAACCTCTTTGTTATATTCATCGGATTGTCCACGGTAAGGGCTAAATGAGAATAAATAACCGGTTGAAGAACAGAGGCACCAAAGCTTATATCCGAAACGAATCGGTTTTCCATGAATAAACATTTTGCAACTGTGACGGCCGCAATAGGGCACCATCTGTTCGTCTATGGACAAAAATTCTGCCCAAATGCCAAACTGCCTAAACTTTTTGTTTATAATGTCAAAGAATGGACGAAGCTGAAATCAATAAAATACAAATAAGGAAACTTTAATCACAATAATGAAATAAAAAATGGCGTATGTACCTTGGCCATCTTGTCATTACGATCTAATTCAAAATTATTGGCGAAATGGATGAATTTCTTGATGTTCGTGAACGTGTTTCTCGACATTACCTGCTTTACCATAGGAATTCCCATTGACAGCTTTGAAGACCAATAATCCTCAACAGAAGGCAAAGTGTGGTAGCCCGATAGCAGTAAAATCCCCAAGAATCGCTTCAATAAGACCATATCCAAATGAAAATCGGTATTTTTCTGAGCTGCGAATCGGTTGGTCTCAGTTATAATGTGATCCAACACCTCCCCATCTTAAAACTTTGAAAACAACTGAATTGGCGAAAGATCCTTTAGTTCTTCGCACAACTCTTTTTGCATATCGGTCAATGCATCAGGCGATAAATCGTAATGTAACTGCTTCTTTCCTTTGTTCCTGGACCATTTTGGAGTTCCAAATGAAGTCAATGGTTTGTAGCTGACTCTCGGTTTCTTTCGAGGTGAGGCAGTCGATTTAGCATCTGATTTGGAAGTTGACGGCCCAGCCTCTGGCTCAGTTTCATCAATCATCTTGACTACATCAGCCAATTTACCACCGACATAAGGCACATCGAAGGGAACAAAAACGTCATCGCTGATACGCTTTCACGAATCGCCGAAATTGCATCCCTTGATACGATTGACTATGAGAAATTGGCTGAGGATCACAAGAGAGATGAAGAGCTTTCACAATTGGTGCAGAAAGGTACGTCACATTCGTTAAAATTAAAAAAGTTTCCCGTTCTTTCAGACGCCAATCTTTCTATTTACTGCGACACAACAAAACCTAAGATTCGACCGTTCATCACAAAGCCATTTCGTCGATTGGCTTTTAACAGTGTGCATAATCTGTCACATCCCGGTGTTCGATCAACAGTTAAACTAGCAACGGCCCGCTTTGTATGGCCATCAATTCGCAAGGACTGTCAGGAATGGGCAAGAAACTGCATACCATGTCAGCGAGTAAAAGTCTGGAAGCACACCCGATCTCCTACGTATACATACCCCTCGACCGACTCCCGATTTGAGCACCTTAACATCGATCTTGTTGGCCCTCTACCGCCGTCACGAGAGTGTCGTTACATTCTCACTTGCGTTGATCGCTTTTCCAGATAGAAGCAATACCAATTCGTGATATCACTGCTGAAACCGTAGCAAGGGCCTTGTATGAAGGATGGATTTCGAGATACGGCGTGCCCCTTCGGATAACAAGCGATCAAGGACGACAGTTTGAAAGCGACCTTTTCAAACAATTGATGCGTTTACTGGGCATTAAGCATTTGCGAACGACAGCGTACCACCCCGAATCTAATGGCATCATAGAGAGGTATCATCGTACACTTAAGGCTGCAATCAAGTGCCATACGACCAATCAGTGGACAGATGTACTGCCGACAGTATTGCTTGGTCTACGCACAACGGTGAAAAAGGACCTCAATGCAACAACAGCGGAGCTTCTTTACGGAACGACCTTGAGAATACCTGGCGACTTTTTCAATCCAACTAAAGATGACATCAATGCACATGTATTCGTAAAACAACTCCGTCGAACAATGGGCGTACTAAAATCAACCCCGATCACCCACCACAGTGAAAGAAGTATATACATACCCAGCGATTTAAGTGCATGCACACATGTCTTCGTCCGTAACGATACAGTACGGAAACCATTAACGCCAGCTTATGATGGACCATATCCCGTATCGCGCAGGGAGTCGAAATACTTTCGAATCGACATAAACGGAAAAAAGGTAAATGTATCAATAGACCGATTAAAGCCTGCTTATAATTTCAGTCAAGTGAGGGATTCGATGCCGGAATCAGGAGCTAAACAGACACAGGAGCCCGATGTCATCACACGAGAGAAGAAGCAGTACGTGACACGGTCCGGAAGAAGGGTGACCTTCCGAATTTCATAAGTGGGTGTATCACTGGCGCTTGAGGGGGAGTACTGTGGGTGTTCATCACAACCCGCAACCATTGGCAACGCGACGCCTCATGTTTTTCTCATCGGCTTGCAGCTCAGTTTTGGCATCGACGATTTTCCGGTCAAGATCTTTCCTGGATGGTGACAACGAGGAAATCTCTCTCTTCCTTACTTGCAACTCCCGACGACTGGACGTGGTTTTTGGCAGTGCTGCGACTCTGAGCACTCGACTTACGTAAATCAACCTAACCTAATAATCTAAGTTTGTAATTTAAAATATCTACCTACCGCTTTCTAATTTGTGAATTTTCCTCCTTTTTATTGTTAAATAAATTATATAATTATTTCATCTTGGACGTGATTGGTTTGTTGAGAATCTGGCTTTCATATAACAGAAATCGGACGTTTCCCATATCGGCTATTTTCATCAAACGGAATAAACCAGGCGACAAAATGGTAGAGCAATTGAATTTATTGGCAACAATTAATTACACTAAAGCTTGTCTTACGATTACAAGGTGTGGTGTGAGTGACGGTCGAAATCCAAGTGGACGAGAAAATAAAGATAGACCAAGCTCTAAGTAAAAAAAACTCAAACTCTCGCTCACTGTACTTGCTGTTCTATTCCAGAGAGAATATTACGTATGGTTCGATAGAAGTACCGCACAATTGGTATTATATAAAAAAACCGAATTAGTCTGTTAAAGAATTACACTCAATTTAGGTAAATAGCAAGTACAGTGAGTCAGAGTTAGATTACAAGAATTGGTAATGAAATAATGAATGAATGAATTTAATGAATTTTTAAATGTTGATGAAGTTTCAAAACATTCCGGCCCCGCTGAAACACGTTTCAGGAAGTGGGAAGTACAGCCAGTTTACTGATGGGTCGAACAAATAAGCCACGACTAGTTCTTACGGTCGCAACTCTTACTCGGGTATCTGGACCAGGATGAACGTTTTCGACTCTGCCAATGAACCATTTCGTAGGGGGGAGGTTGGATTCCTTCACAACAACTAGATCGCCGGGTTTCACGTTGTCCGATATCTGCTGCCAATTCGAACGTTCTTGTAGGGTAGTGAGATACTCGTTGGACCATCGCTTCCAAAACCCTTGGACCATGCTCTGCAAATGATTCCAATGGGACAACCTGTTTGGCGACATCTCCAATAAGCTTGGCTCTGGAACTGCTGAGTACGGTTCACCTATAAGGAAATGCGAAGGAGTTAGTGGATTTAAATCGTCATCCGATATGCTACAAAGAGGACGAGAGTTCAAAATAGCTTCGATCTGGGCTAAGACAGTGTAGAGTTCTTCAAATGTTAAGATCGAAGATCCAACGACGCGTCTTAAGTGCAACTTTATGGATCGCACCCCCGCCTCCCACAAGCCACCAAAGTGTGGTGCAGATGGAGGAATGAAATGCCAAGCAACACCATCCATTGCTAAAGCTGCCGCAATACTGTCATTGTACGTTTGTGAAAGAACTAACTTGTGCATCTCGTCGAGGCAACGACGTGCACCTTGGAAGTTAGTTCCATTGTCGCTATAGATATTTGCACATTTTCCCCGACGAGAGACAAATCTTCGGAACGCAGCCAGAAAGGCATCTGTGGTTAGGTCGCTTACCAACTCCAAATGGATTGCTTTTGTGCACATGCATACAAAGAGTGCAAAATAAGCTTTGGACAGCTTCGGCTTGCGCTCTCGAGACAGCTTAATTGTGATGGGACCGGCGTAGTCGCATCCAGTGTTGGAGAATGGGCGGCTGGGATGAATGCGTTGTGATGGTAGATCTCCCATGAGCTGGCTGCTAGTACTCCTTCGTTGCATAAAACAAGACTTGCATGTGTGCACAATCTTTCGTATTAGATTACGACTTCCCATTATCCAGTACTGTTGTCGAGTTAATGCGAACGTTGCCGATACTCCAGTATGTAGATTACTAGTATGGACGTACGTGGCTATAAGAAATGAAAGGCGGTTATTAGGAAGGATTAAAGGGTGTTTTATGGTGTATGAAACATTGGCGTGTTTTATACGTCCGCCGACACGTAAAAGCCCGTCCTTGTCGACAAACGCTGAGTATCTCAATAGTTTAGATTTAGCTGCGAGTGTTCGATGACTGGATAAATGACGAATTTCATCTCCAAACGATTCTTCCTGGGCGTGTTTGATGAGTACATTCCTTGCATGTTGAATTTCACAGAATCTAAGACCGTGAGTGATTCTATCGCGATGACTAGACCGGCAATTTGAAACGAAGCGAAAGCAATACGCGACTATACGTTGCAATCGTGTCCAAGATGATAGTTTATCGATGAGTGTTTGAATAGTATTGGGTTGTGCGGACGATACGAACGCGAATTTCGTGGTCTGCCTTTCTTCTGAAGTAAAGTCTGCATTTTCCGACTGTTGGATAGATAACTTCGATTTTGGCCAAAGTTCTTGCTCCAAGGATAACCAGGGAGGGCCGATCCACCAGAGGGAATGATCGACTAATTTCGAAGGAAGTATGCCACGCGATGCGCAATCAGCCGGGTTTGACTCCGACCTTACATGATACCATGAATGTCGCGGAATTTTTTCAATGATGGCAGCTGTACGGTTCGCAACAAAAGTAGTCCAGCGGCGAGGCGGAGACGAAAGCCAATGAAGAACAACTTCGGAGTCGCACCACGCATACACTCTTAAAAAGTTGGTTGACAAAGAAGACGTTATTGTCGTTATCAGTCGGCACAACAGCAGAGCTCCGCAAAGCTCGAGACGCGTAATTGATAGTGGTTTTAGTGGCGCTACCTTTGTTTTGGCTGCGATTATCGTAGTCCTAAATTCACCGGTAGATAGCTTACAACGAGCATAAACAACAGCTGCATATGCCAAGGAAGATGCATCTGAAAAGCCATGTAGCTCGATTCCTTCTGATGATGAGAATACATTTCTTGGAACCTGAATCCGTTCGAAGAAATGAAGCTCCTGCCGATAGCTACTCCATCTGCTAGCGAATTGAAATGGTAACGGGTCATCCCAATCGAGTTCAAATTCTGCAGACCAAAGCTCTTGAAATAGCAATTTGAATAAGATTACCGATGGGGCCAATAGACCCAAAGGGTCGAAGATACGCGATATCTCGGATAGCAAAGAACGCCTACTTGGAGCTAGTAATGGAAGAGGTTCCGTCATTCTGAAGGAAAGATGATCACTTGGAGGATTCCAAAACATGCCAAGCACTTTAATCAAAGATTTTGATCTCTCGGTATCATACCACGAAAATTCGCACTCTTCCTTCGGAAGGAGAGCAAGTAAGGCCCAACAGTTAGAGTTCCATTTCCGGAGTTTGAGTTTAGCTTCTGACATTAAGGCAACTAACTCTGACTGCAAGCTGATTAACATTTCTTCAGTATCCGCTCCGTCATCACGTCGTCCACGTACACGTCGTTTAGCAGAACACGGGCTGCATTTGGGTATTGATTGTGGTAATCATTCGCTAGTTGCTGTAATACCAGAACGGACAAAAATGGAGCAGAAGCTGTACCATATGTGACGGTACATAATCGAAAATGTTCAATTTCATTAGATGGATGTTCACGCCAAACAATGCGTTGAAAATCGGTATGCTCCTTGTCCACCCAAATTTGGCGAAACATTTTTTCAACATCAGCAGTGAACACATACCGATGTTGACGGAAACGCAAGCAGACGCCAACTAAATTTCGCTGAATTGGAGGACCGTTAAGTAGGCTACTGTTGAGAGAATTCCCAAATGAATCTTTGGCAGAGCCGTCGAACACGACACGGAGTTTGGTGGTTTTACTGTCAGGCTTCAAAACAGGGTGGTGCGGAAGATAAAAATGTTTGCCCTTAGCTGTTTCTATTTCATTTGCAGGTATACGTGACATATGACCAAGGTCGAGATACTCCTTCATAAATTTGGAGTAAAGGTTATGCAGTTCTAAATCAGCACGAAAACGACGTTCCATTCCTAACAAACGAGACACGGCGGATTTAAACGAATTTCCAAATGACGGTGTAGAATATTTGAACGGTAGCTGAACGACATACTTTCCATCAGCAGCTCTAGAAAATGTTTCACGAAAATGACTTTCAGCCTTATCATCGACGATAGATTGGTTGGTGGGTGCCGAGACTTCCTCTATTTCCCAAAAACGTTGCAACAAGGTATCGACATCGAGAGTAGAATGCAAAGACGAGATTGACGAATAAGTTGGTACCTTGTTGTCTAATAACTCCCCCGTTACAACCCCGAGTTGAAAATAATAACCTATATTTTCGATTGGCATACAAAGAAAATCTTAGTAGGAGAGCCCGGAAACAAATATATAGTCTTATCAGACAACCACAAAAGGCATATTTGTTAATCCCAGCATCGTCATCAGCAGCCGACATATTACATACGCAGGAGCATAGCCGTATTCATACACATATGTATCATATACAAGACTAGCAGATCACCTCATGAGACCAGAGGATACCATCCGCTGGGTCACATATTCACCACGACTGCGAGCGCAATAGTCATCGGGAACTTATCGGTATGAATGTATGTGTACACAAGACCACTACTCTTCAATCAACGACATAAGCAAAACCTACGTCATCATCGTCATCGTCATCACGTACCAGGGACCATAGGATACCATCGACTAGTTTTCGACGTCACATTTTCACCACAACCAAAGCGTATGTATTCAACGGGAGCTTTTCGGAACACAGTGCATGTGCGATACCAAGTTAGATTTCACCTCAGACGCATGGACCCACATGAAAAAGCGACATCACAGGTTTTCTCATATATTTTTTAATAAAGATCGAGCTTATTATTTATATTAGATTATTTTCTCACACAAAATCGTTGAGTAATATAAAGCAATAGAAATTGTTTAAGATAATATTAACTTATACAACAAATTTAATTTTTTATTCCCTTTTTCTTTAATCCTACAACAACATTTATGTATATCAAAACGATTGTTAGCCAAACACGATAGCAAGGGCGATTTTATTTTAGTGCATGTGAGAATATTAAGGCAGTGCTTGACTTAGCATATTACGTACATTAAATGGAAAGTTAGTATTTGATTCCAAGGTTTTAAAAAATTGAATGCAATATGGCGGAGGAGAAAGAATCCACATCGGTGGAAAATACTTCGGATCAAAGTTTACCCCCAACACTTTCTGCTACGCAACAACCCACGCCTCCGTCAGCAATTCATTTTGAACAAATGTACGCCAATCCTTATGAAATGTCGTCAGTTAAACTCCCAAATTTTTGGGAAAAAGCCCCGGCGGCGTGGTTTATTGCAGCAGAGGCGCAGTTTGCAACACGAAAAATTACTAAAGATGAAACAAAATACTCGTACGTACTTGCTTCACTTCCAATTGACGCGATTAATAACATTATAGATGTGTTAAATAGCCCTCCGGTGTCAAATAAATACGGGAATTTGAAAGAAATTCTCATTAAGCGACATTCGCTTTCAGAACAACGACGGTTAGAGCAGCTTTTATCTGCAGAAAATTTAGGCGATAGAAAGCCGTCCGATCTTTATCGACATATGATGTCCACAGCCGGAAACATTTCATTGTTATGCGAGGACCTAATTAAGTCCCTTTGGGAGAGAAAACTTCCCACACAGATTAGCATTCCACTAGCTGTAACTACAGGTCAACCCTTCCAGACTAGGTTAGATTTAGCCGATAAGATTTGGGAAACAACGCAAACGCTAAGCGTTAACGCGATTCAACAACCCTCTGGCAGTCGAAATACCTCAAACAATCTTTCCAACGTTGAGGAAAGACTAATGAGAGAAATAAACGAAATCAAATCTTCGCTTAAGAAACTCTCTTTTCGCGAAAGGGGTCGGTCACCACACCGAGGTGTCAGTTTTCAAAACGGGAAAAGGTTCAACCGGAGCAGTAGTAATCAAAGAATGTGTTGGTTTCATCGAGTACATGGAGTAAACGCTAGAAACTGCAAACCTCCATGCAGCTTCAACCATAAGAATGCGAATGAAAAAAACTAGATACTCCGAGTGTATCTACGGCGGACACTCGGCATTCAAATTTTCGCCGTCTCTTTGTACACTGCAAGGTTAACAAATTAGATTTCCTCATAGACACAGGGGCTGATGTATCTGTGGTGCCGTATAATTTATTTCAAACAAATCGATGTCTACCTTCAGAGCAGCATCTAACGGCTGCAAACGGATCTATCATTAAAACATATGGATCTAAACTCTTGAACCTTGATTTGGGTCTCCGGCGAAAGTTTACATTTCCGTTTACCCTTGCCGCAGTCACAAGGCCCATTATTGGAGCCAATTTTCTTGGCTATTTCAACTTATTGGTTGACATTAAACGACGTGCTCTTATCGATTCACTCACGAATTTGTTTTCTATTACAAGCATTGCTTCTAGTAAAATCGATATGATTTCTCCCCGTTTGGCTATCGTCGATGATGAGTACGGAAACTTACTCAAGGAGTACCCGTCATTGACAAGCATACCAAATTTTAACATTCCAGTTAAACACAAGGTTGTACATCACATCGTGACCTCAGGGCATCTACCAGTTTCTCGACCAAGACGTTTAGAAAGTACAAGATTTAAAATGGCTAAGATGGAGTTTGACCATATGCAACAGTTAGGTATCTGCCGACCTTCATCGTCACCTACTTGCTCTCCTTTACACATGGTAGCAAAAAAGGAACCGGATGACTGGCGTCCGTGCGGGGACTACCGCGCAATTAATTTTGTAACTGTTCCGGATAGATACCCTATAGCACACCTTCATAGCTTCTCCGAAAACTTACGAGGTCGCAAGGTATTTTCTAAAATAGATTTGCCACGAGCGTATAATCAAATACCCGTGGCAGAAGAGGACATTTTTAAAACGGCGATAACGACCCCCTTTGGAATGTTTGAGTTCACTCGAATGCCATTCGGTCTTCGAAATGCAGCTCAGACATTCCAAAGTTTCATGAATGAAGTTTTGAAAGGGCTGGATTTTTGTTTCGTGTATATTGATGATATACTTATCGCAAGTACCAATCGTCAGGAACACTTAAAGCACCTAAGAATGTTGTTCGAGCGTTTAGTCGAGTATGGTTTAACTATTAAACCAGCGAAATGTGAGTTTGGGAAAACACAACTCGAATTCTTAGGTCACAGCATCACGGAAGCAGGCATTGCACCATCCGAGGCACGAGTGAATGCGGTTCAGCGTTTCCCTGAGCCTTCTTCTTTAAAGCAGATTCAACGTTTTGTCGGTATGGTAAACTTTTACCATCGATTTGTTCCAAACCTCGCCAATCTCTTAACACCTATTCACGCGCAGGTGAAATTGTTATGTAGAAAAAACAATAAGAGTACAGCATTTTCTTGGCCCCCAGATTGCTCAGAGGCGTTCGCTAAGACTAAAGCAGCTCTTTCACAGGCTACTATGCTTGTTCATCCGAGCGAAGACTCTCCAACGCGTCTTACAGTGGACGCATCCAATATAGCTATCGGTTCCGTGCTCGAGCAGTTTATTGAAAATGGGTGGAAACCTATAGCTTTTTATTCCAAGAAGTTAAGTCCAGCTGAAGTTAAATACTCAGCTTTCGACAGAGAGCTCTTAGCAATATATGTATCTATTCGGCATTTTCAATATTTTCTCGAGAAGCGCGAGTTTATTGTATATACCGACCACAATACTCTGACTACGGCTTTAGCTAGTAAAGCGGTACGAAGCCCAAGACAGACAAGGCACCTGGATTGGATATCGCAGTACACCAACGATATAAGACACATAAAAGGAAGGAATAATTTCGTAGCTGACTTTCTATCCAGACCCGAAGAGAACGCGATTACTAGAAATGATTCATCCAATCCAATCATATTTTCGCCTGAAAATATTGCTAGTAGGCAAACATCAGATGAAGAATTGAAGTCTCTTTTATCGCGCAGGACAAAGCCATCATTCAAGCTAGAAAATATAAGTCTTCCCATGGTAAATCAACCCATATGGTGCGAAACATCCACCAATCGTAACAGGCCGTATGTCCCAAAATGTCTCAGATATGCTGTTTTTCTCAGTTTACACTCACTTTCTCACCCAGGCGTTCGCGCATCAAGGAAGATAGTGACGGAGCGATATTTTTGGCCTGGAATGAACTCCAGTATTAAGAAGTTTGTTCTGTCTTGCATTCAGTGTCAACTTTCGAAAGTTCACCGGCATACCAAATCGCCCATAGGCAGTTTTAATACTCCCAGTGATCGATTCGAGCACGTGCACATGGACTTGGTAGGACCTCTTGATGTGTCTAATGGATACACCTACATCCTAACCATTGTCGATAGATTTACGCGCTGGCCAGAGGCATACCCGCTGAAAGATATGGGTGCGGAGACAATTGCAAAGAAATTCGTTTCAGAGTTTATAAGTCGTTTTGGTGTCCCTTCGAGAATAACAACTGATCAGGGGACGCAATTCCAATCGAAATTATTTTCGGAATTGACTAAGTTGTTGGGTCTCCACAGAATAAGAACCACCGCCTACCATCCGCAGGCGAACGGGCTCGTGGAAAGGTTCCACCGCGTTTTAAAAGCAGCGATTAAGTGCAGAGGAAACATTACCCATTGGAGCGAGGAATTACCTCTGATACTTCTTGGCATACGTTCGGCTTTTAAAACGGACATCAACTGTTCTCCAGCAGAAATGGTGTATGGACAGCCTTTACGCTTGCCAACTGACTTTTTCTCTTCTGATACCACGTCTGGTGATGAAAATCTGCCCTCGTTTGTAGCCAAACTCAGGGATAACATGAATGCACTACGCCCTAAAGAGACACGTCAGAACGAATCCCAGGTTTATATTCCAAAGTCTCTGGAGGACTGCGATCAAGTTTTTGTTCGCTCACCACCTAACAAGTCAGGTCTTAAGACTCCTTATCAAGGACCTTTCAAAGTTTTGAAAAGGTTAAGAAAATATTTCATAGTGGAAGTAAAAGGTAGAAATGTTTCCGTGTCGTTGGACCGCATTAAGCCCGCGTATAGAATAGAGTCGTGTAGTAGAATCGAAGGTATTAAGAAACGTGTCAAATTTCGACAGTAGTAATGAGACCTTTACGTCCGATTATAAAAGTTCGTGGACAAATGAGTAATGCACCCGTGGCATATACTTGCATCGTACTTACCTTTACTTTGTTTCATCATCTGCAATCATTATCGCCTTGGTGATGTAGTGTTCTCCGCCGATGTTGCCCAAATTCCCTCTTGGCGATAAATAGTCCTACGCCACTGGCAGACCCATACAACAGAACGTAATGTACATATAAGAGAAAAGTCAAATGCTTGCCTTAGTGTAACAGTTAACTCTCCAATCTCACAGCACTATGTATTTGCACTTAGCAGGAGTTTAGTTGGTCTTCGTCACTGAGGCTGTCGTGTGCGGTTGCGTATAGGGCTCTGGTTATCGAATTATTTAATTATTTGATATTTGTAATACAGTAATATTTTAAGTTTACCGAATAAAGTTTATAATCTGAATTATTTGGACACAGTGCTTTTCTTTCTTAAATAACTACCCCCGCATCGCACACACGATCCCTAATCCTCTACATCCTCGTCGATCCATTCTTCATCCGATTGTTCGTCTACTTCGGGTGGGAGTATGTTCACAGATTGAACGGGATTTTCGTCATCGCTCCAACTCGCTAAAATTTCTTCAACCTCCGTCATTGTTATTTTCCTTGAACGTGGCATTTTGAAATTCAGGAATCAAAGAATAATGCACTTTTTCAAACACTCGGAATAACACAGCAAATGAATCTGTGTATTTTCTACTAGTTTTTTTACCGCTTGCTTTGTGAAATAAAGTTTTAAAAGCCGTCATAATGTAAAAATATTATAAAACCGCAAAAAGCAAATTCACTACTGTTGAAAACACAATAGAAATGGGAAGCACGTTATTACTTGGTGTGAAAATTTCGCATGGTATGGGATAAGCTCCAACGTTCGATTAATCGAACATTTGATTTTTGGACATAACTCTGTAACGGGGGGAGTAAACATTTTTTTGATAACAGATTTGGAATCAGGGGGCCCCAATTACTACAAAAATATACTTTACACCAAAAAATTTAATAATTTTTGCAGCGCGGTGGAAAATGGGTTAAAGTAATTTTATCTGGTTTAGATTTATATACTAACTCTCAACTTAAATCCGAACTAATTTCTTTAGGAATAAAATGCGTTGATGTCATAATTATTTCCATAAAACCTAAATCAAGTGCTACAAACAACTATTATCTATATGTTGTCAACATCTATTAAGTTGAACGAACTTCGCCGTAATTACAGAAGTGTTTTTAAGACCATTGTTAGATGGGATTACAAGAAACAGCAGCCGAATAAGGTAACCCAATGTAACAACTGCCAACTGCATGGCCATGGGGCTATGCAGTGCCAAAAAAAAAAATCTTGCTCCATCTGTTCAGGCAGTCACAAAACAAGCTATTGCCCCTCTCCAGGAGTCATCAAATGTGCAAATTGCAAGGGGTCACATAAGTCCTCTGATCTGTCATGTGCTAATCGAGCTCAATACATTGAAATTCGGCACAAGATTGCGTCGCGTAATCGAACATCAAAGACCGGCGAAACTCTCTCTCCATCTTCAACAAAACGATACAACCACCTCTCTGTTGAAGAGTTCCCGCTCTTATCGCGATCAAATCCTCGCAATCCATCATCAGCATTCAACAACAACAACTTCCCAACCTCACCAGCGCAGCCTATGCAGCGACCGCAGTCACATAAAACGACTTGTCAAAGCAATTATCACCATGATCCAAAAACTAGGTTTAACCATCCTCCTAAAGAGAGCAGTAATAATGACTTCTTCTTCTTCCTTTTATCAGCGAGGCTATGATCCGAAAACAAGGGATCACAACCCTCCCACTTCACCGCATTTCTACTGATCCGCATGTGGGGTACGCCTATTTGACCTCAGAAAATATCGGCAGGCCTGCCGATTTTGGATCACTCGGTTACTGAGGCCAATGAAATGCCGATGTCGTCGCATTTGTCTGATCCAGGCGTTTATAGGCCTGCCTTTCCTACATCGCGATGCCTTGGAACGTGCATTGATATTGCCTTTTTAACAGGGTTCAAATGATCTCTTCTTTGAACGTGGCAATACCAACTGAGCCGGTCACGCTCTATTTTTTGTACGATGGTTTCCTTGATGTGAAAGCTTCCACGGATCTTCGAACTTCTTATTCGATCAAGCTTTGTCACTCCTGCTGTCATGCGAAGCATCTTCATCTCAGCTGCCGTTAATTTACTCTCATACTTTTTGTACATCGTCCAACATTGTGAACCGTATGTGAGCGCTGGACGTACAACTGCAGTGTAGAGCCTTCCTTTCAACTTAGGGGGCATTTTTCTGTCACAGAAGATAGCGGAATTTTCTCGCCACTTCATCCACCCTACGCTTACACGATGATTGATGTCGTCATCACAAGTTGCTTTGCTATTGATCATAGATCCCAGATATTTGAACTTTTCCCACTTGGGAAGCACTGTTCCATTCAAATAAATGTCTGGAATAAGCCTGAGTGGATCAGAGAACGGGCAGCACAAGTACTCTGTCTTTTTTGAACTAATGCGATACCCATTTCCCTCCAAAACGTCCACCCACACATCAAGTGCTCGTTGCAGGGATGTAGGATCCTCACTTATGATGGCTCCATCGTCAGCAAAGAATAACTGATGTACCTTGGGGTCCATCACTTTACCTTCAAGCAGATAATCAAGGACTGTAATAAAGAGCAAAGGACTTAAAACGCTTCCCTGGTGTACCCCGACTTTTGATTGGGAACTCTTCGGTTACTCCAGCGGGGCATCTTACTTTTGTCTTTGCTCCTTCGTACATGTCCATGATCATCTGTACATAGGTTTCTGGAACCCCTCGATGTCTTAGCGCCACCCATATCAGATCTCGTGGTTGTCTGTCGAATGCCTTTTCAAAGTCAACCAATACAATATGCAAATCCCTTAAGGAATCACGATGTTTTTCCATTATGATCCTTAAACTTTGGATTGCATCTGTGGTTGATTTACCCGAGACAAACCCGCACTGATCATCAGATAGCCGTATTATTTTTCGCAGTCGGCCACCTAATACCCGCTCAACGATCTTCATGGTGTGTGACATCAGCTTGATCGAACGGTAGTTATCACAGTTTCGCGTATCACCCTTCCCTTTGTATACAGGGAGGAGGTAACTTTCCCTCCATTGATTCGGCATTGGATCACCTCTCACGAATTTGGAGATGAGAATTCTGAGCCATCTGAACCCGATATCTCCCATCTTTTTCCAGAACTCAGAGGGTATTTCGTCTGGCCCAACCGCTTTTCGTATTTTGGAGTATTTGACCGCCTCACTAACTTCTTCGACTGTAATGTCGGGTATTTCTTCACAGTTAGGGGTGGCTCTTGGAAAGTATAGCCGAGGAAACTGTTCATTCAAAAGCTCTTCACAATACTGCCGCCACCTCTGCAGAATTTTGTCGTCATCCACAAGAAGCTGGCCATGAGCATTGTTAATGAACTTTGGCGAACGAATCTCCTGAGCATTCTTCCTTCTTTGGGCGGCTATTTTGAAGACGGTTGCGCTCTTGTTCATATTGTGTCTACGCAGCTCCTGGATAGTCTGATTTGCATCAACAACCGGGGAAGATATTTTCTCCATTTTCTTCGGATACAGGCCCTCCGTACTCTCTCCTTGAAGCTGGGCGCACTTTTTCTTCGCTTTTTTCTTGCAACATCTGTATTCCACTTCGAGGCGAGCTTTTTCGTCTCTATTATTAGAGGGGCACTTTGACCAAGCTTTGAAAGCCGCTTTCTTCTCATTTATCACCTTCTTAGCTTCATCACTCCACCACCATGTTTCTTTGGCGTGTTGATGGTGGCCTTTTGAAGCTCCTAGCAGTGATTTGGCCTTCTTTAAGAAAGTTCGCTGTAGGAAATGCCACATGTTTTGTGCTCTACACTCTTCATCCTCAGCTCCGTTGATGGTGTGATAGAGGTAATTTTTCATTACGAAAACAAAAGCCTCGCCTTTTTCCTTGTCCAGATTGTACCACTTGATTTTCTCAGAGACCCTTGTTTGTTTGCTTTTCTTTGGTGTTTTCATAAAAATTTCTGTTAGCAGGAGACGGTGTTGCCGAGCGATTGCCTCTCCCAGGATTACTTTGCAATCGTTTACCCGAGGCTTCATGAAACTGGCTACCAAATGGTAGTCAATCTGAGTTTCATCTCCACCACTGCTGTAAGTGATCAGGTGTCGGCTTTGTTTGATGAACATGGTATTTAACACGATAAGACCGTGTGATTTGCACATGCTTAGGATGTCTTCACCAGGAAGGTTCCTGGTGCCATATCCTAGTCCTCCATGGCAGTCTTCATAGTCTTCGTTTGACTTCGCGACATGTCCATTCAAATCTCCTCCAACAAACAGAAACTCTTCCTTTGGGATGTTCTTAAGGAGATTGTGGAAATCTACCCAAAATGCATCTTTATCTCTCTGATCGCACCCATTTTGGGGAGCATACCACCACACCTCTCCTTGTATTACTAGTTTGAGAGACATCAAACGGTCGCTGGACTTCGAAATGCTTAAGACGTTACCAAGTAGCTCTGCCGCAAGGATGATACCGATTCCGTTCCTAGCCTTTTCCGTTCCGTAGTAGAACATCTTGTAATCTTTTGTCCTAACGTCCAAGAAACGCCCCGATTTCCGGTGTTTTTCCACTTCGTCTCTTGGACACACAAGATATCCACCCGCCTTCTATTCATCATCTCTTCCAGCTCGTAACTTCGACCGGTCATGCTTCCAACGTTCCAACTCGCAACCCTCAAATTTCTTCCAAACTGTTTCATTATTTTGCTAGCCCCCGGAATCCGTATAGCTCTGACCCGAACATTTCTGCTCGGTCCAGGATCAGTACCATGCACAGCAGTGGTAGTGCCTTTCCTTTTTGCAAGTATTACCATAATGATACAATTTGCAATATTACCATATTGCGATGGTGTTTGTTGTTTAACACGTGCATGCTCCTGTTTTAGTACTGTTTGATCTTTCTTCTATGACACCGGTGATCTCCAGTCGTGTCAACCCACGGACTCGCATGCTCACTTGTGGGAGGATTTTGAAGGTAGTATATGTGTCGCTAGGCTCAATTGCGTGTTATATTGCCTAGATCTGATTTGTTCCCTTGGCCGCCTTTTACGACAAGCGCTAGTTGCGGGAAGGCGCAGCAGTGATATTCTTAACCCGTCCCTGCACGGGGACTTCATACCTATGCACTATTGTATATTTTCTTACTCACTTCATTCTCTATTGAAATTTGTGAATCCTTATATTTAATTTTTATATTCAAAATGATTAAACATGTTTTTCCTCTTAACACAATTCTAAGTACTATGAAAGATTTTGCCTTAATATGCGTAGGTACCACTAAACTACAATAAATAAAATTAAATTGAATTGTAAATTGAATTGAATTGAGTTGCTTGGCTTCCTCAAATAGATCTGGCAACTTAATTCGTCCTCGATACTCTTACCTTACCTCGGAGCGTCAGTGTTTTTATTAATGCTATCCGCTTATGTAATTCTTTGCCGCGTTCTATTAGACGTATTGAAAACGCAGCAAGGTTTAAAAACGTATTAATTATTTATCTATCTCAAAATAGATAGTTAAACAATAATGTAATCTATTTTAACTTAACTCATGTATATTGTATTTAATATTGTAGTCTAAGCTTAGTCTAATTAATAAGATATTATATCTTAAAGTGTATAGGCATTACAATGATAATAAATGAAATGAAAATGAAATGAAATGGAGGTAAATTTAAAACTTACTGTCGTTAGAAAAATTGGTGATTCAATTCAAATCCATACCTGTGTAGGTACTCCGAATAATTCAAATTCAAATTCAAATGTTGCTGTGAATTCAATACCAACAGATGTTGCCTAGTTCCGAATTTTTCCGCCAAATGAAATTAAGTCCCCACAATCGGAACATTCACCCCTTCGCTCAATTTCTCTTAAAACTCACTATTCCTCTAATTGTACATGACCAATTCTCTTAGTACAAAACTCAATGTCACGCAGCCAATTGCCCGCCGCAGCCGTTCTCGTAAATCCCATTCACTACAACAACGGGAATCATTTTTAAGAGCTGCATACTATCGCCACAATCCACAAGAGCACCCATCACCACCCTCCCCTGAAGCGCAGATCCACTTTGTGGACTGAATTTTCTCGATTTCCCCTCCTTCGTAGATTTCCACAACCCACCCCCAAGTGTATCAACAAATTGTGTGCGCCCTGCGTAAGACGTGTTAACTTCCACTTTTCCCGTCATCCCAATCGTATGAAAGGAAAACTCTGGTGCTCTGATGCTTTGCTGCCCATCCAGCATTGAATCAACGAGTGGTTTTTCGTACGAAAATCTTCAGTCAACTCGGACGCTTTCCCCCATTCGGTTGTGCGATCTCCAGGCGATTCCCATATAGCGATTCTAGTGGTTGTTTTTCAGTTCAACCCTCAGTTCAGTATCCTCGTACGGTTACGATAACGTCGTCGTTCGGTTAGTCCTGTGCGCGAAGGATAACACAACAAATAATCATTCTCGGTTGAGATTGATATCCTATTGGATGCCATTTGAACGGATTACCTAAGCTACAGTTTGTGGATTACTCTCAGAAACGGTCCAGCGACGTTCACAGCGTACCGGTGTATCTGTATGTTTTCGAAAAAAATTCGGATTTTCTAAACGGTTCGGGATTATTCTTTCGGTTTCGTACCTTCGTGTCTGTAATTTTTTTTTTGGGCCTTCTTTTCACCCCGAGTGCTAGTGGATTTATTGTCGAGGTACAAATCATCTTCGACGAAGTGCTGCATCTACATATTTACGAGTACATATCCACAGTTAGATGGTTTTAATCGGATTAGTGACAAGTGCTGTTCTTAGATATTGGCTTGTGTTCCAGTCATCCGCAATAAGTGCTTGCAATTAATTGAGAAATAAATTTATTTATATACAAGTGAGTTATTAGCGAATTAAAATCAATTAAAAACGAAATTCCATGTGGGTTTTCTAAAGCAGTCGTCTACAAGAAGTGAGTGAGTGTGTCTTCAAGACTTTTGGATATAATCCTTGTAAAACAAAGATAATAAAAAAAAAAAAAAAACACCTAAGGTCTGAAGAAAAAAAAAGTTTCTTCCGTAATTGAAGCCGATAATTGGAATTACCTTGCATTAACCCAGACATCATTAGCTCGTGCTACCTACGAGTCGTTTTACTGTGAAAAGGTGAGTAGTCCCGCTTTCAAGTACTTATCTATATAAATTTAGAGAGTTTCGAAAGTACATGTTGGATGGATGTTTTCTGTGCCCTGTGGGTTGGCGAAAGTTCTTCCGTGTCAACAGTACGTGCCTAATTTAATGTCATCGGTGATTTTGTTAGGAAAACATTTCTTCTTACCTATATGCGGTGGGTTGGGTTGGGGTATGTGATGTGGCGTACGAGGAAGAATAAGTTCTCGGTTGCCTTGGGGAAAAATGCTCATTAAAAAATTCTGAACATGTTTTTTTTTGGTTTTTTTTTTTTTTTTCGTTGACACAGAAGAAGAAACAGCGCGACGACAATGACAAAAGTGAAATAAAGGACAAAAAATAGTCCTTGGCGTTTTTTTTTTTTTTTTGGGGGGGAATTAATTTTATTTATTTTTCATTGGATTGGAAAGAGACGGAAAGTTTTGGTTTTTTTCTATTTACTGAGAATTGGTAAATCCGACGTATTTAGTTGGAGGAGTGTAATTGGGCTTGGGATTGATTAGTTTTATTGGACTGGAAAGTTAGACTTTTTTAAATTAAATATGGGTCTGAGTGATGGGGTCATTAACGAATATAATGTTAATTTTTACAATTCTGGAGAATCAAAATAATAAAAAGATATATGTACATATGTCGAATTTATAAAATTCGAATCCATTAATTAAATATGTATTTCAATTGAAATATGAAGCAGATAGGGAAATATTGCCTTTTTGCCACGCTCTTAGAATAGAGTCAAAGGAATCGACATATAGTTTTAAAAAATCGTTTATTTCGGTCTTCTTGTACTCGTAGAGGCTTCTTATGAGGGACTTTGAACTTACCTTCAAGATACTTTAAGTATTATTTCAAGACCACCAATTTGGAGCAACATTCCACAATCGAGCAAATACATCGCATAACCGATGAAATTGAAAAGACGTTAGAAAAGAAGGAACTTTGTTCCGAAATATTTTGAATGTAGCCCAGACCTTTGATAAGGTTTGATGCACTAGATTCCTTCTGAAGCTAAATCTGGCTTGCCAAAACAATATTGGAATCCTACCTTACTGAACGCTACTTCCGGGTTAAATTCAACAACGAATATTCGAAGCTATTCCCAATCAATGTAGGTGTTCCTCAGGGAAGTACCTTAGGCCCACAATTGTATCTTTTGTAATTCATAATTCGTAATTCATAGCTTATTTTGTAAGAAATCTTTTAAAATAGAATGTAGCAATCTTTATATAATTCTATATTAAAACAAAAAAAAAAAAAAGTGACACAATTTTTAACTAAAAATATTTTTAATTAAAGCAAAAGAAAGACTTAAGTTCAATTTTAAATATTAAATTATGTAATGTAAGTGAGAAGCTAGGCCCAGGCATTTAAAGAGCTGTTGCGCCAAATATTTATTTATTTTAATGCAAGTGAATAAATTAGAGCGATAAATACATTGCGTTGTACTTCAATCTTCAGTCAAATGTCTAAACTGGAGGTCACCAAACGTGTTTCAACTAAAAAATCTTCTAATGCTGAGGGGTAGTGAGTTCCAGGAGCGAAGGACAAAAATGAAAAATTGTCGTTCTGTTGCAAGGCAGGTAAAACGTGGATATATTAACGTGAAAGAACGAGCTGAGCATGTGAGTAGAAGCTTGTCTCGTAGATAAGTGGGTTGTTTGGTAGTCATCGCTTGGTGTAAAAATATTAAAGATTGCTACTTGACATACGTATGTAACGTGCATACTAGTATCTTTTTGACATAAGGAGATTAATAGTCATATCGCTTTAGGCCAAAAACGTAACGGACTGTGTTATTAAAAACAGTGGTTAGCTTTCTTTTACACTTAGCGATATGTCCAATAAAAGAATTGACACCCTTGCGCAATTATAGCCATTGCAAGTGATTTTGGTATTTAAAGGAGGGCAATGTTTTGACATAAATGGTCCTTTCCTATGACTGACTGGATATGGCCGTCTCATTTCAAAGTTTGATTAAGACAAATGAACAGGTTTTTAGGTTTATCAGTGCATTGGAGTCCTAAACTTCCCAGATAGACAGACGGGAAATAGCTAAGATCAAACTTATTTTTATAAATAGCAAGTAAATAGGACCTGCCTAAGAGGCAGGAACCAATTGACTTTACCACAAAAGAAAATAGATGGAGAGTAGTTTTGAGTTTCTGAAGTAGCATTACTTGACTTATTGTATCAAAAGCTTTGGAGATTAAGAAGGATTAAAATGGTTACCTTGTCGTTGTCTATATTCTCGCTAATGTCATAAGTTAACTTCAAAAGAGTTGTTTTTGAGCTATGTTTTTGCCTAAAGCCAGATTGGCCATTACAGGGAAAGTTTGTTCTGTGAAGGTAGCCTGACAGCTGCAGGTGGATTATTTTCTCCAAAACCTTTGATAGGTGTGGAAGAATAGATATTCGTTTATATTCGGGTGGAGAAAGTTTTGTTTCCTGTTTTTTTAGAATTGGAATTACTTGTACACCCATGATCTGCCTGTAACAGACATGAGTATGGTAGGTATGACAAAAGCAATGAAATCGCAGTACAAAACCCTTAAGATGCAATTGATGAAGTTGCTCATTGGAGGGTCACATGGCGTATCAATGTTAACAACCCCAAGTCTGCTTATGTTGATTTTGCCAACAAAAGTATCGAATACTAGTACAGTAGAAGCTCGAAAACGAGAAAAAAAAAAGTTTTGGCCAATTCTAATTTTTAAATGTTTCCAATTTCCAATCGTTTTTATTCTAACAGAAGAGATCACAATATTAATCTGCATTCTTTCGTCCAAAGTGTGAGTTGTTTATTTAAAAAACAAATATAAATGTACAATTCCAAAAAAAAAAAAAAAAAAAAATTACTTAGGTTGGAAGAATTCGCATATAATTGACTTTGCCTTTTGTTTGTCAAAAGCTTAACCGATTTTTCCCGCACATTTTGAATTGAAGTGATTTCCGAAGTTGATTCCTCTGAGCCCAAGTCAACAATCCACTTGCAAATTTAATTGCATCCTTGTGAGAAACGTCGGTTCCAAGCCCATCTTCTTCGGAATTAGGTGCAATGCTGCTGGAATCGTCTTCAATTGATTGAACATCAACAGAAACGTTACCAGAGTTCCAGACTTCAAATTCACGAGCTGATACAGGCTGTCCAAGAAGGTTTAACAGGTCAATTGTATCCTGAACATGAACGTTAGGAATTAACCTAGCAAGGCGTAGATTGTCCTCTTCATCAAAATCTATATCTAACAGTGATTCAGTCAGTTCAGAGTTGCATTCATTTGAACGATGAAATATCTTATGCCAGCACTTCTTTAATTGTTGTGCTGTTACCTTATCCCAAGCTGATTTTAAGAAGATGATTGCCTCCCTTATTGTAACTTTTTTTTTAAATCTCTGTAATTCCTTCGTTTTCCTTAGCAACCACTATCGATAATAAGCTTTGTCTATAGTAAAGCTTAGTCAGCCATATGGCATTTTGGTCCATGGGCTGTAAAATAGGTGTGACATTTGGTGGAAGAAACATCACGACAATGTTTCCGTCATCGCTTTGCATTTCTACATGGCTTGCTGCATTGTCTAGTAGTAGTAATGCTTTCAACGGTAGATTATGTTCTTCCATAAACTCACGAACCTGTTGCAAAATGTTAACAAATTAAAAATCATGCATTTTCACTTCAAATTTTACAAACCTCTCGTACGAATGAATTAAACCACTTTCGGAAAATAAATGCTGTCATCCAGGCGGATTTGGATGAGTCGTACTCAAGTGGGTTTTCAAAATTCTTCAAACATCTCGGTTTTTTAGATTTGCCAATAACAAGTGGCTTTATTTTGTGTGTTCCGGAAGCATTGCAGCACAACATAAAAGTTATTCTTTCTTTTGGAGTTTTAAGCCCAGGAGCATTTTTTTCGTTGCTGGAGACAATAGTTCTGTCCGGTAGTAATCTATAAAATAGACCAGACTTGCGTTGTAAATTTGATCCTGTGTCAAACGCATTTGCCTGATTTTCTCATCAAATTTTCGCTGAAATGGCACAACCGAATTTATATTGTAAGACAACCTTTCGCCACACACTTTAAGATGCCGTAATCCGAAACGACGTTTAAAATTTTGCAGCCATCCATCACTTGCATTGAAAGCAGCGTCACAATCCAAAGATGCTAAAATTGCAATAGCTTTTTGCTTAATAACGGGACCGTTTAACACACAGTTTCTTTCGCGCTGCCGTAGAATCCCAGCGTAAAGTTTACTTTCCATTATTGGAAATTCAGCAACATGAAGCGTTTTCTTTTTCACTGGCAAAAAATGAATTTGTTACTTTGTCCATTATTAAGAGTTCCTTTTTCTTTAAATAAGTAATAAATGACGGCGCAACCCCATACTGCTTAGCCAACGCTTTGTTTGAAGCACCGTTTTTAATCTGCTCAATGATTTTGGACTTCACTTCTATTGAGAGTGTTTGCTTTTTTCTTTTGATTGGAGGCATTTTTACTCACTTGGATACAAAAACTTACACCTATACGCTTTCGGAGGTACTGACAGTGAAAATCCCTTTAATATATTGAAACATCACACAAAGCATACCAAAGAGAAACAAGGAAATGTCCCGTAATAGTCTTTACCAGTCTAGACTCTAGACATATTTTTCGCCTTAAAATTGTAAACAAATCCAAGCAAAAAAATTGACTTGAGCAAAATACATGCGTAAATGCAACTGGAGAAGCTTAAGCTTGAAAATTGGAATAATTTTTTCTAATTTCCAAGCTGTTCATACATATATAGTGAAATTGTTTTCTAATTTCCAAGCAATTCCAATTTCCACGAGTTCTAATTATCGAGCCTTACCTGTATATACCCATTAATAAACAGACCAATCGCACCGATTTTTTCGGTCAAAGACTCGCGTGGCTCTAGCAGTTGTATTGCCTCCGGAAATGATTATGAAGTTGCAAGATTTCAGTTCCAGCAAGATTTCAATGGATAGCGAACGTATCAACTGATAACGATGAATCAGATTCTTGAATATATTTTCATAAGCAATATTTCTAAATGAAAAATATTATTACAGTGAACTCCGATAATTCGAATTTCATCGAACCGATTATCGTTAAAAGTAATTTAGTGCTTTCGAAATCGGCTCTAAGCGTAAATTATAAGTATTGTTAAACCTAAAATGAAATAAATAAAGTTAGTAACTTGTACCAATATATCTGACAATTGTTTTACACGTCCGATTATAAGTCGCGCCACAGTAATCCCACCATTGCCACACAAAGGGATGCAGTTCACTCCCTTTAACATAAAATATGTGGTAAAATTTGTCAAGAAAAACAACGAAGAAAGAAATGTAAATAATTTTATAAAAGAAGACTATCAAGCATATTTTGAAAAAAAAACGGGAAAGATTGGCCGTCGAGAATAGATATGACTGTGGGAAATGCTAACATTTTTCATGAATAAGCTTACCAACCGTACAGATTTTATCTGTGTAGTACAGATTTTCGGCTCGTGGTACAGAATAAAAAATAATTGGTAGGGATTTGGACAGATTTTTAATTTTCCAAACGGTTACTCCGATTACAACAGGCAACAGGCAAAGTTCCAATAGAAAAAAGATGGGTTGAAATTTTTAAGCACATGGATACCGCGCAAGTGTCCTATTTGGATTTTTCACTTATCATCGAATTAATTTTTTGCTTGGCTAGCGAGCGCACCGATCGAATGGGTTTTTCTTCAATCAGAAACATTTGGCAAACCGAGTCGGCCAATGTTAACATCATTAATACTCTGAAATCAATTTCATTCTTGAAATGTAATTTAGATTACAATTACATTGATTTCTACCATTTCCTAAAGAAACAGTCACAACTATTTAGAAATATCGCGAGCCAGGACAAATACGTATTTAAAGAGGCTACTGGCTCCAGTAGTATAGCGTCCGGGAACAATGATGAAGCTGGTGGTATCAGTAAGATGTCAGTTAATGCCTGTGGAGATGGTCTTGATAATATTTAAAAAAAAAAAATATGTCAGTTTATATCGCAGAGGCTGATGACGACGAATTAGTTTCTTGAATATGTTTTCATAAGCAACATTTCATATTATTATTTACCTTTTGATATTTATTCTATTGTCTTCTGAATAAAAAAAATTGGTACAGATTTCGTGCGATCGAGAGTTGCTAAGTTTATTCATGAACCATTGATGCCTCGAGAAAAAATCATTTTTCCGCCACTTCCTATAAAACAGTTTGTGGAAGCTTTAGACAAGAATGGTGATTAAATAAATATTAAACAAAAATAAAAATGAAAATCGCGCCGAGTGTAAAGTATAAAGTCTTTGAAGCAGTCATAAGGTCAATCATGTGCTATGCGGGACAAGTGTGGGGGATCTGGCAGTTTGAGGAGGTTGAAAAACTTTTGAGATCCTTCCTAAAGAAAATACTCAAATTGCCAGAAAATACGCCAAACTACATGTTGTACATGGAAACGGCTGCCACCGCTGCATGTGTTTACGCTTAGACTTCACTTCCTATACATCTTGAAAATTGTATCACAACCAAGTTATCGTCTTCCCCATAAAATTGCTATGCACCTGATAAAGGAACCGTCATTTCTTTGCCGAATGGACAAGGCTGGGCTGTGACCATAATGTACCCCTACATGAAGCACACGTAGACGAAATAAGCATAGGAAAGGCACTGGAGGACCTTTTTGTTAAGATCGAAGAATCCACACGGCAGTCTTTACAAAGGCAAAGTGAACAAAGCCAAGTAAGGAATATTTATAAAGTTTTAAAGCATGACCTTGGGGAGCTGAACTATTTTCATGATTGTAACAGTTTAGATCTGATCTCAACAGTATTCAAAGCCAGGGGCGAACTATTGCGATTAAACTACATGACCCATATAACAGATGGAAGTGATGAATGTACACTGTGCAACCATAGAACAAGAGAAGACGGCATTAATTTCATTGGAACCTGCCCTATTCTGAGCGCAATCAGAAGATCCTTTTATGGAAAAAACACTCTCTCTTCCGATGAAGTCGTTCGCATCTTAAATGGAGAAAACTGGACCATACTGTTTAAATATATTAAATCTGCTCTAAAATACCGGTTACAAATTATAAACCAAGCTTTCTTTTAAAAAAAAAAATGCTTATATATATGAATTAATTCTGTAATTTAAAAACTCTCTTTTCTCGGCTGACGGCAAAAGCCAATGCTTACTATGTTAAACTGTAACAACTGAACTTTTTTTTCCTGCATTAATAAAGTTACACACTACTACTACTACTTAAACATATTTGTCAATTTCCTGGCCTCAGTACGGAAAAATTAAAAGCAGGCATCTTTTATGGACCAAAATCCTTAGCCTTATAAACAACAATGTTTTCACAAATCACAGGACGCAGGTTGAATCGAAAGCATGGACAAGCTTCGTGTCAGTTGTCAACATTTTTTGGGGAAAAACAAAGCCGAAAATTATTCCGAAATAGTTGCCAAATTGCTTGTGAATTTTCAAAAACTGGGAGTCATTATGAGTATCTGTTACATTATTTACATAGCCATTTGGGTAGATTTTTTTTTTTTTTATAATTTTGCGCGCACTCAAAGGGTTATGAAGACCTTTAACATGTTTACACACAGTGCGGCCGTTGGAAAGGATAGATAGAGAGAGAGAGAGAATGAGTTTTTTGGTGTAGTGGTTCTTGTTTCCAGACAACCTGGGTGATTACAGCGAGAATGGTTCCACCAGGTTATAAAGACCATGGAAGAACTATATCAAGTCCGGTGGGATTCCCACATGATGTCAGACTACTGTTAGACCTTACTAAAGTCTGATAAAACATACAGCAGAAAGTCACGTACAAAAAGTTTTTCCTAACTTATTAACCATATATAAATTTAAGTTTATTCTAATCAATATTATAAGATGTATTATTTAAAACATATTTTCATTTGAAAATAAAAGTTTTTGAATATATTCATCATTTTTATTTAATTTTTTACACATACCATATTCAATAGATTGTCAGTATCACAATAAGTGGAGTCAATTCAGCAAATGTGTTATTATTTTCGTAATTAGTAGACCAGAATTACCCAAGATCGATCTCGAAACCCCAGCCGTAAAATCTTTGTTCCTTTGTGTAATCTTTGGACTTTGTGTTCAAATTATTTTTTTTTTTTTTAATTGAGCTTAGGTGAGAAGGAACTACATATATTGATGAAGACAAGATTAAAAGTTCTTCTTTGAGATTTAAAAAGATTAAAGCTAAAACAATTTCTGCACACATTTCGCAAAAGTTACAAAAGTTTAAAAAGGATATTTTAGTTAAACAATTCAAGATTAATTATTCTGACTATTCTTTTGGAATTTTTTTTTTTTCCTAAGGGGTGGTGGAAAACGCTACTGCTCACGCATTTCATGTTTATCTTCTTCTGCGGGTTTATTCTTTCTTGTCGGTTAGATTTTCATCAGGCGTATATATCTTGTGAGGGTATAAGCTGATCTTCCTCTCTCTTTTTTGCTTTAGTACTGCCTTGACAAAGGAGCATATTTTATCCTATTTGTCTTTACTGGATAGCATTTTTTCCACTACGTTTTCTGGGCTTATGTCGCCTATCTTGAGCTGTGGCCTGCTTCTCTCTGCCATCCATTGTGTGCAGCTAAAGATCGTGTGCTCTACGGTGTCATGTAGAGAGTCATCGTACTGGCAAGCTGGACTTTCCGCTTTCCCCATCTTATGCAGGTACGCGTTGAAATATCCATGCCCTGTAAGAAACTGAGTTAGGTAACTTCGCTACGACCATTCAGCAACGTTGTTGATTAATCTTGCTGTCCATCCACCTCTGGTTTCGGAGTTCCAACGTTCTTCCCAGCGTTGGTGAGCTCTTTAGCTTCAGCTTTCGCAACATCTTTTCCAAGTTCAGCTTTCTTTTGGTGGATGTGCATTCTTTCCCCTGCTAGGAAATCGATGGGAGTCACTCCTGCGATTACGAGGACTGCAGGCTCTGACACCGTGCGATATGAGCTTGCTACTCGTAGTGCTGCTTTTCTCTGTATTGCTGCCATTCGCTTCCGATACTTTTCTTGTCTGATCGCATTGGCCCAGATTTCATTGCCATACAGGAATACGGCGTGTGTGATCGACATTAAGAGTTGTCGCTTACTTGCCGTGGGGCCTCCAACGTTCGCCATTAACCTGCTCAACGATGTGGTAACCCTTTCGGCTTTCTCTGCCGCGGCCTTAATGTGCTGCCAGAGGGTGAGTTTTGTGTCCAGTCTCAGTCCCAGGTACTTTACTGCGTCCTTTGCTGTTATTATTTCCGAGTTCACTTGGAATTCAGAAATAGCAGGTATTCGTCTTCGTGTCAGCATGACTATCTCTGTTTTGTCTGTTGCAAGGCTTAGACTGTGATCTTCCATCCAGGAATTGACCCGTCTCATGACTTGGTTTAGCCTCCTCTGTGAAACCTCTGACGAGGCATCTGTCTTTGAATTCTTTTGGAATGGTAAAATTGCAATTGGTGTGTTTATAAATATACCGAACTGCGAATAGTTCGGGTATTCGCAGGTCATTGAGCTGCGAATATACCTTTAGGTGGTCGTCCTCCGGAATCGTTAGGATTCACTTGGATCAAATGAGGTCCATTGCGTTACCATGCGAGTCTGTTATTTCCGTTACTCTTGGAACCATTTTGATTTTTGAATTCATTTTTAGATGCTGTTGATTTCCGAATCCGCAATATCTGTAAGTTCCTTAAAGAAGTATTCTCGAAGAGTTTGTTTCCTAGCTGAGGATAGTGCTGGGTAGCCGCATAACACGCGAAAGGGTGATTCCTCCTCCTCTTTGTCTATACAGCTGTGACAAAAGCCCATTGGCCGGAATTCGAAGCCTCGCGGCGTGCTTTCCTTACGTACAATGACCATTTAACACCCTAACGAGAGTATCTATGTATGCGTGCTCTGCTGAAAAGTAGCATGTTTTTTGTTTTCCTTTTGCTTAATTGGGCCCACGTCTGCCTCGCATGGTTACTATTATATGTATCATTGACTTGATCCAGTGTTAATGTGGAGTTTTCTTTTATCTTGCCGTTTCTATTGATATAAATAGCTCCCGTTCTACAGTCGAGTGCTCCTGCTTCGTGCCATATTTGGGTAATTCGTCTGCTCTACAGTTACCTGAAATGGCCGAATGATCAGGAACCCAACACAGAGTGATATCCTATTTAGGGGTGCGTGACATTGCTTTACCAATTTAGATCTTATTATTGATGATTGGAGTACTTTTATAGTTACCTGACTGACGGTGTAAATATAAATAAATTTAGTGATGATATGTGGTTTCCAAGTCAATTTTCAATCAGTATACCCATATACCTACCTTTATTGTCAAGAAGAATTCGTTTATGGTTTACACCCCTATTATGGTTAGCACTCGACTCAAGTCGAACCTCCCGGCGAATTTCTTCTGTCGCTTTATACATTTCACAGATGACATTTAATTGTTTCTTTCTTTGTCAGCACTTATTCTTTAATCGAATGAAAATGTTTGCTAACAGCGATACCACGACAGAAGCAATTCGCTGACAGTTTGACTTGAGTCGAACGTTCGATTCGCTTACCATAATAGGGGTGTAAAACTGATGTTTTCTGTATTATAATTCCTTTTTGTAGTGTACACAATTCGTACTGTTTTGATCTCGTTTATCTTGATTTCCCATGTGCGAAACCAATCTACTGTCCTGTCCAGTGCGATTCTGACTTGTTTTGTAGCTAATTTTATGCATTTATTTGAAGTTAAAGTTACAGTGTCGCCTGCAAATGTAGCTAGCATGGAATTTTTTGCTTCGGTGTATCCGCTGTATTGAGAACATAGAGCGTTGGCCCTAATACACATCCTTAAAGGACACATGCATTCATTTGCCATTGCTCGGAACACTCATCGTTGTATTGCACATAGAAGTGTCTATCGTCAAGATAACTTTAAATAAGTACAAAATAGTCCGGTAATACATTGCCTAGTTTAAATAAACGTCCTTTATGCCAAACACTTTCGACAGGCCTTGCAACGTTTAGATAAACTGATACACAATATTTTTCATTGACCAAGCCATTAAATTGGTTACTGGATGAACTTGTTTTATAGTCCAGTGTTTTTGTTAAAAACCAAATTGGTGTTCCGGGATATAAGACTTTGTGGTTTTAAAACGTTTACAACGGTCAAGAAGCATTTTTTCGAATATCACTATGTTTTATATTTACGATAAAACCAAGTCCCCCATCGCGTCTGTCTGTCTGTCTGTGCGTGATTTTCTCCGTAGCTATTAAACAGATTTTGTTCGGTTTGCACGATTGGAAAGGCTGATTCACGAGGAAGGTTTACATATACATATATAATTGATGAATGTTTTGAGTAAACTAGCTTACCTATGACGATAAATATCGGTGAGGTCGAAAATAAAGCGTCGTCGACGAAGTAATCTTCGCGTACGCTGCCTGTGAAAACTGTTGGCGATATGTAAAAACGATGCAATTTTAAGAAAAAGTCCGTGACAACATATATCTATCTATAAGGTTAACCCACGTCAGAAAATGCATCAAGTAATAAATGAGTTGTGTGTTTGTGTGTGCTCTGGTGTTGGTTCCCACTGTGGAAGTTATAATTGAGTTTACACATTTTCATTATTGTATTCAGTCGGAAATAATATTTAAAAAGATAAGTAAATGAACGTCAAGCGTAGCAAGGCCAGCATGGGTCAGCTAGTCTTAGATATAATTGGTAATAGATTATTGGCCTACGAGTACTCGTATATGAGGTAGTCGTCGTAGGATCTTTGCCAGGTTTACAAATGGCGATTATTTTTAATACCTTTTGAATTTTTGGATAGTAGCTTAGTCGTACTAAAGCATTAGAGATATATAGGGTGGGCCAACTACAAGTTTCTTTTTAAAAATGCAAAAAAATGAACAAAATTAAATTTTTTCCATCTATTATGAGTTTATTAGTAAGAGCAAACGTTCCCACTAATTATGTAATACAATGTCGTTCAAGTGGCTGCCTAGGCGGGCCTCGCACTAGCGCATTTTATCACTCCAATTTTCCAAGACCTTGCTGATGGATTCGGGCTGCAGCTCACGGATTGCTTGGATGATATTGGCCTTAAGTGCTTGAATCGTTTCCGGATTGTTGGCATAACATCGGTCCTTCACGGTTCCCCACAAAAAAAAGTCCAAAGGGGTCAAATCGCAGCTCCGAGGCGTTCAATTGACATCGCCAAGACGGCTGATAGCACGATTTGGGAATTTGGTGCGCAAAAGACCGATTGTGGCATGGCGCGCCATCCTGCATGAACCAGAGGTCGTCCAAATCCATGTTTTCAATTTCAGTAAAAAAAAAAAGTCGTTAACATGGCTCTGTAACGCCCACCGTTGACCGAAACGTTGTTCCCAGCCTCATTTTCGAAGAAAAATGGTCCAATGATGCCACCACTCCACAATCCGCAACAAACTGTCACTCTCTGTGGATGCACTGGCTTTTCGAAAATAACGTGCGGGTTTTCCGAGCCCCAGATGCGGCAATTTTGTTTGTTAACGTAGCTGCCGAGATGAAAATGTGACTCGTCAGAAAAGATGATTTTTTGCCCAAAATCGTTGTCCAATTCAAGCTGCTCTAAGGCCCAAACTGCGAAGCGATAACGAAGCGGATGGTCGTGCGCTTTCAATTGCTGAATCAATTGGACCTTCTAAGCGAATAATCCCAGATCTTTGTGCAGAATTCTTCTCAGGCTAGTGCGTGAAATGTTGAGCTGTTGAGATCGATGACGAGTTGATGTTCACACTCTCGGCTACAGCAGCCACATTCTCGTCTGTGCGATGACGGGGACCATGAGTGTTGTCCACTAGCATACCAGGCTCACGAACTTTTTGCACAAACTTGCGTACAGCAGGCGCGGTGGGTGCTTCATTTCGGCCAAAACTTCTTTTCAAAAAACGCACTGTTTGGGCTACACAGCACTCACTTTTGAAATAAGTTTTCAATATTTCCCAATGTTGTTCAAGCGTAAAGCGACTCATTTCGTTCCGCGGAGGTATGATACTGACTTTCTGTCAAGATTTCGAGTGGGAAACAGCTGTCAGTGTCAAAATAACCTATGATTTAAAAAGAAATCACTAGATGGCCCACCCGTTACCTTTGGTATATAATGGCACTGTCAATGTTTTAATAGTTTTTCAGCAATCATGTTATATCCGGAAGATTTTTTATGATTTAGTCTATATTTCTCGTGATGTTCTATTTCTTTTGTGATTATTCTCTTAATTTTTATGTTAGTAGTTGTGTTATTTAATGAGAACGGAATATTCTGTGCATTAATTGTATTGGTGAATGTTGTTTTGAAGTAGGCAGCTAGTGTTTTTGCTTTTTAGACCAGGTACCGTCAGTGTTCATGAGAGGTGGTTAATGGGAGTTCTGTTTTTAAGCTTTTTGTTTAGTTTCCACAGTGAAAAGTTAGTTGTTTGCGTTGGTGTGAGCTTTGTCAAGTATTTGTTTATTTATTTATACTATGGTTATTGTGTTCCTTGAGAATAGCCTTTAGTTGTCTCGTCGATTTTTTGTGGGCGCCGTGGCGTAAGTGGTTAGTGTGCCGGATCACTACGCATGAAAACACCAAAAAGTTTTTTCCCTGTCCCACCTCTCGCGAGCGTCTGGCAAACATCCGAGAGTATTGTTGTCACGAAAAAGCTTCTCAAATCGCCGTTCGGATTCGGCACTAAACTGTAGGTCTCTTCCATTCGTGTGAAAAATATAACGCACACAACATGAGTGGTTGCGAGAAGCTAGGCCCTGGCATTCAAAGAGCTGTTGCGCCAAATATTTATTTATTTATTTATCTCGTCGATTTATTAAAGTTTACTTTGTCAAACGGTGATTTGGTGGTATGCCAACTTTTTCTTAGTTTTTGTTTTTGCTTGACTTTTTGTGTAATTATTTTCTACGTAAATATTGGTGAGTTTTCTGATTGTTTTAAGTCAGACGTTGATTTTAATGCTGCGGAGTAAAGACAGTCGCTTAGATGAATAATTGCACCCTCATCGACTTGATAGGTTTTTAGTGGAATCCTGAATTCAATATTTTCTTCAACAAGATGACGGATCGTATTCCAGTCGGTCTTGCAGTTTTGCGTTATTCGGATATTCGATAATAATTGGTGAGTTGTCGGAAGAAAGGTTAAGGCAAGATTTTATTGTTAATTGATTTAAGGTAATGTTCTTGGTTATGCAGAAGTTTAAAAGATCTGGAGTTTTTCATGTGACAGTAGGGCAATATGTAGGCTCTCCCACATTTAGAAATGTACAGTTGTACTTGGTCAGGGCATCCATAAGATTTCTTCCTTTTTTGTTGGTCAGTCTTAAGCCCCGTCCGTTTTCTTTAAATATAAATTTATAACCAGCACATTTCCTTAACTCCATAAAGTTCGTTATCATCTAAAGCTTTTTACCGCGCTCCTTTACCAATCCTGCACACTGTTGACACTTTGAGATAAAATAATTCGTTAGGCCAACACCTAAAATCGGCGGGAAATGCTAATTTCTGTACGACAAACGCTGTAAATCACTTGAATGTCAATGGAAATACTCGGATACTTAGAGGGTATAATAAATTAGAGTACGTCGCGGTCATAAGAACCTGTAGCGAACTTTTAGTTCACACAGAACTTTAAGAATTGAAACAGTTAAATTCTTCAATTCCATTTATTTATTCTTTTATTAATTAATAACATTTGAAAAAAGAAGACTAAAAATAACATTAAGTAACATTGATTAGCTTGTTTTGAATTAATAAAGTATCTGCAATATAGAATTCATAACGAACTAGAGGCGAAAGTAGCAATATAACCACCAAGAAGCAACTGGGTTCATGCAATTTACCATATCAGTACTGCTGTTCCTCAAGGCTATGTTTTGTCTCCGACTCTTTCTCATATAAATTACGTCTTGTCTGTAACTTCTAATCCAATCCACTCCTCCGCTGATGACAGCACCCTCAGTTTTTCATATTCCTTCCCTAACTCACGATCTTGCTCTTTGGCAGTAGAAGAGGAACGACAATGCATGTTAACAGCGTTAAATTCCGACCAGGACAGAATAATCAAATGGGATTCCACCAATAGAGTGAAATTTAATGTATTCAAATCTCAATACTATCTTCTGTTAGCCAAGTGAAACCAAGATTCTCAACCATTATCCATGAACAGTACTTAGATCGCTTGACTTGCCATTCTCGGCATGTGCATCTACAACCATCTTCGGTGGATTCGAGATCGCAAAAATGCTACAAAGTGTCTAGGAATCCTTAAGCGGTGCAACTAATATTTTACCCCGTCTAATCTGGCTTCAATCTATAAGGCATTCATCCGCCTAAAGCTGCAATTTAACTTCCACACCTGGTTAGGTGCACCCAAAATCATTCGGTAAAACTTATAGATAGAGAGATAGTGAACTCCATAGTTTCACTTGAACATCGTTGAAATGTCTCATATCTCTCCTTATTTTACCTCTCCAACGAAATAGCCATTTGCATTCCTTCCCTTCAAAATTTCACTGCAATACTCTTCGCGAGTCGAATAGACATAAGTTCACCATCAAGCCCAACTTCGGGTGTACTGTGAAATATAGGGATTCGTTTATAAGACGAACAACACGTTTGTGGAATGACCTATTAGGCTCTGTATTTCGTAATCATTACAACCTTTAAACATTTAAACCCAATAACGCAAACCGGTATCTCCTCTGTTTCTCTTCCCTCTCTTCCCATCCACTCGTGCCCTGAGATTAAGTATAAGGGTATTAATAAAATAATCCCTTCGGCGCGCAAGTTATAAAAAAAATTGGAATGTGGTGTAATGGGGTCGCAACAAGATACGATTTATGTCTTTATGAAAAAGAATAACATACATTTATTATCCAGCTTAGGTCTTAAAGCCATAGTTTTACTTTTTTGAGAAAGACGAATTCAAGTCGTATACTTTCAATGTTATTAGACAGGCTATTAAAAAGCCTCGGAGCAATTGATGTAAATAAAAATTGCAGATTATGATGTGGAAATAAAGCAACAATTGGATTGTTTATTTTGAGGTCAAAGCTAGAAGAGCACCTGTTTAGTAGATAGTCGGCTCTAGTGAAAAATATATCGAAAACTTTATAGAAATATAAATGCTTCAGTGGTAGAACTTAAAGACTTCTGGAAGGTATTATACTAGTATTTCGACGTCTTTTATTACAAACTATCGGGTACCCGACGTGCATTGCTACGCCTAACAAAAAAAAAAAACAGCTGTCAGGCAGGCGCTAAGTCTATTATAGAACGTTTTGTTGCGGCCAACTGTGGGTAAGTAGTCCAATCATAAATATATATATCAACATATTTTAGTACTAAAGTACTATAATACTAAAGTATCAGCAGTAGCAAATTGCTAGACCGATGGCACCCGGCGTGCTTTCCTGTGACTAACAAAAGCGATTTTTGTTTTGTACAAAGGTACTATAATACTAAAGTAGTAGTCCGATTTTCACCAAACTTGACGGGAACACTCTCGAGCCAATACTGAATAGTGCCTGAAAATATGAGCTCAATCGGTTTTATCGTTTCGGAGTTCATAGCATACAAACATAGGTACACACATTTTTTCCCATGGAAAAAAGCATTTTCAGTTCTTCCCGAATTTTTAAATTTTCCGGGAAAATTTTTCTTTCCACAAAAACCTTATTTGGACTATAGTCAATATTTAAAAAAAGAAATACCCAAATCGGACCAGCCGTTGTAAAGTGATGGGGTTACCAACGAACAGCATTTCATTTTTATTTATATAGTAGAATAAGACGAATAACGTGTTTCTGAGAAATTAGAAACGGGTAGATCTTGTGTACTCACAGCAGGAAACTGTCACATTCAAAAACTAAATCATAATACATATATACAGGGTGCGCCATCTTTTATGTCGGTATGTGAATATTGAATAACTTTAAAAAAAACAACCGATTTCCATATATGAAGTATTTTTATTTAATATGGTCCTTTACAATTTATTTGGACTAGTTTTTGAATGCAACATCAGTGAAGTGGCCGCCTCTATTGACCACAGCAAAATGTGCAATTTTTGGTGCGTTTTACATCACTTTTTCGAGCATCTCGGGCGGTATAGCGATGATTTCGGTAATGTTTGCCTTGAGCTCGTCAATGGTCTGAGGCTTGCTGGCGTACACTTTGTTTTCAAATAACCCCACAAAAAAAAGTCCGGACGGGTCAAATCTGGAGATCTGGTGGCCAGTCAATGTTGCCATTTTTTGACAGCACACGTCCAGGGAATTTTCGTTGCAGAAACTGTATTGTTTGATTTGCAGTGTGGCATGGCGCACCGTCTTGTTGAAACCAGTAACCGTCCAGACCTTTTTCACACATTTGTGGACAGACATAATGAGCCAACATCCACCGATATCGATTTCCATTGACTGTTTCGCCTTCTCTGAAGAAAAATGGCCCAATTATGGTTTTGGCGCAAACGCCGCGCAAGCAGTCATTTTTTGGTCATGCAATGGTGTTTCAGAGATCTCGTGTGGATTCTCCGTTCCCCAAATGCGGCAATTTTGCTTGTTAACGGCGCCAGAGAGTGTGCAATGGGCCTCATCGGCCATCAAAATTTGCTTCCAAAAATCAGGTTCAGTGTCAACCATTCGAGCGACTGTTTGGCCGTATTCCAAGTGACGTGGACGGTCTGTCGGCAATATTCTTTGAGTCACTTTATACGGAAACAAATGCAAATCATCCTTCAAAACGCGCCACAAGGTGGTTCCATTGACGCCAAAATGCTGAGCGCGGTGACGATACGGTACATGTGGGTTCTCGGTAACACTCTCTCTTACCGCTTCAAACAGTTCATTGGAATGTCTTGGGCGTTGATGAACGGCATATCGACGATCTCCCACTGTCCCGTGGTCACCAAAATTCGACAACAAACGACGAATAGTTTTGTCAGGCGGTGCTTGTTGGCCACAATATTTTCGACGATATGCGCGTTGAGTTAACACAACTGAACGACTATTTTCAATGTATACCGTCACTATTTCAGCGTGAAGCGATTCATGGTTAGAATGAATTGACGTTTTAAAAACATTTCTACTCAAGTCAATCGGTTGATAAATGTAAAAGTTATTTAATGTTTACATACCGACATAAAAGATGGCGTGCCCGTTACACTTAACAAGATCCCATGAGCAATAAGATTTTAAAAAGTATATTTCCCTTGTGGCAGCCATAAGATTCTTCCTAAGTGCATCGGTATGGTAAGACCAACTTATCTTCCAGTCAAGAATAGCGCCAAGATACTTAAATGATTTGTCACTCTCAATACTAAACCATTTATCAGAGCATGTACGCGATATATGGTATACGCGAAACTGTACATATGTATTTTGAACTACCTACACACAAACGACGGAATAACTAAAACTGGTACAGTGTGACCTCAATAAAAACAACCCTCGATACGAGCAACTTCATCTAAAATCCTAAGATCCAACCAAAAATTGCACAATTAACCTTAGAATAACTTTCTCTGATAAAGCGAAATATTTGTATTTGGGTCTTATCCTGGATAGGAAACTAAGCTGGAAACCTAACATTCAAGAAAGAGTCAAGAAAGCTACAGTAGCACTTTTCTCTTGCAAAAAAGCTATTGCAAATAAATGAGGTTTACAGGCTCGAATAACTTACTGGCTATACATACTCACATACGGGGTGATTGTTTGGTGGACAGCCTTAGAAAAAGCTATAAATCGCGACTATCTAAGCAAAGTCCAGCGTATAGCATGTCTGTGAATAAGCGGAGTACTGCGTACAACTCCCTCTGCGGCACTGGATATTATGCTTCATGTGTTACCCCTTGATATATTTAGCAAGCAAATGGCAGAGAATGCAGCCGTTCGCCTTGAAGCTACCCAACAGTGGTCAAGGAAAGAATTTGGCCACGCCTCCATTCTGAATAAATTCACAATCTCTCCCGAAAACACGGACTACATCCCTCATCTAAACTTTGACAAGAACTTCCTTGTCACTATCCCTTCCAGATCACTCTGGAATGAAGAGGCTTTCATAGAAGACGACTCGATCCACTTCTATACTGACGGCTCGAAAACGAAAGACGGAGTTGGTGGAGGTGTTTTCTCTGACAGGCTTAATCTTAAGCTCTCCTTCCGTCTACCAGATTATTGTAGCGTGTTCCAGGCGGAACTAATGGCGATTAAGGAGGTCTTATCTTGGCTAAAGAAAAACGTGATATCCGCCAAGGACAGCCGCTTCTTTTCAGATAGCCAAGCTGCAATCAAATCATTGGAATCGATCTATATAGATTCAGTAGTAGCCCTAGACTGCCATTCGTCTCATCGGAGATGTCGGAGCAGTTTAATATTCACCTCTGTTGGGTGCCGGGGCATAGGGATATTCCGGGGAATTGTAAGGCTGACGAACTCGCCAGGTTAGGAACAACTCTACCCATTCTTCCAGATAAGGATAATCTAGGTATACCAATCGCTACTTGTAAACTTAAATTCAAGCTAGATGCAATCGAAAGAACATATCTTACGTGGACAAGTGGTACAACATGTCTAGCGACTAAGCAGATTTGGCACAAGTTGGATCTGAAACTCCCTCAGAAATTGATCTCTCTTAATCGATTGCATATTGGCTCTTTTATAGTTCTAATTACAGGACACTATCTAATAGGCAAGCATGCAACAAGGTTTGGCGTATTTTCAAATTATTTTTGTAGAAGCTGCGTGGACGAAGAGGAGGAAGAAACCATTACTCACCTTCTTTGTGCATGTCCAGCTCTCTCCCATAGAAGGAATCTTCACTTAGGAGCTTTCTACTTTAAAGATTTAGGCGATCTGATAAATTTAGATATCAGGAGCCTCCTTCTTTTCATCAGAAGCTCTAATTGGTTTTAACGAGTAGGCTGGGATTACATGATCCTCGTGGTACCACAATGGACCTTTCTTGGTCTGCGTAAGCTGGCAGCCACTTCAACCTACCTAACATAACCCTAGGATAGGCAGCTGGGCCTTATCAGGCCCATTTCGAGTTTAATTATATGTAATGTTTTTGTTTCCAAATAAATCAGCCCGAAACTCCTTGACTTCTTGCGGCGATATTTGCTGAGCACAACGAAACCAAATTCGGGTCATTTCGGGCACAGTTGGAGGTAAAAAAATGTTTTCATGTGTGAATATCGAAAACTTACCGCTGGGCCTAGGTAGGCCCAGAGTAAACGCATATGTTTTCGTTTGTAGTATGTGGTGTAGTGATTGATTCAATGTTATCATAATTCAGTGCGCTCTATCTATTGGCGTAATTTCTTCACTTCACTGTCTTTGGCCGAACATTTGCATCAAGTCGGACTCGCTATCGTGGGCACTGTTCACTCAAACAAACGTTTCGTTCCGGCTGATTTCAAAAATAAAAAAATCGTTCATTGTATTAGACATTGTTTGGTTATTACAATGAAAAATATGCCTTGTGATCGTACGTACCAAAGCAAAACATCGTTATTGTAGAGGCGAAGGTGAAATGCGCCGAAATTTATGTGTCACACATATGGAAATATCGAAACACAGGCTTTATGCAATGCCTGGGATGCCAATAACTGAATTTCTATTCTTTTTCCACATATATGTACAGTACATACGTTACAGATACGTTATGTATGGTAGATGGACCTACAAGCTGACCCCACCATTGAGGTCTGGACCAAGCGAGTGTATGGGGACTGCAGCTACCACCTTACGCAGTTCCTATCAGGTCACGGTGACTATCGCAAATATTAACACAGAGTTGGTCATGATAACTCACCTTTCTGTCCACATTGTCCAGACCAAGAGGAAGACACAGAACACGCAATATTCCATTGCAATCACTTCACATAATGGACTAATATCCTGCCAAGTCCACCATTCCTTATACACCAAATGCTACGGCCAGAGGAGAATTGGCTGGAAATTTGTACACTCATAATGAATGTGCAAAAAGAGCTCAGAATACTTGAGAGAGCAAGAAGAGCAGAAGCAGCAATACAAGAAGCATGTCATTAATTGCTAACCAGTCCCGCGAAGCAGTGCTGCCAGACTTTTTTCAAGAAAAATACCACATGATGGATGCAAATTTACCATTTCCACCAAAAATTTCCCACACAAGTACAAAATGACTTTCAAGGTCATAAGATCACCACAAAAGCACGAAACGGAATTAAAGTAAAACCACAAAATTAAAAAAAAAAAAATATTTTGCCATTTGCCAAATTAATACAACTGTAAAAAATGAGCGATAAGGCGCCAAGCGATCTTCTGCAAACCAAAATTAAATTTTTTTTTGAAACCTGCATCTAAATTTTGGATAAATGATTTTATTTATAAAAATAAAATTCTTAAATGTAATGTCCAAGAAATCAACACAAGAAATATTTTTTGCATGAAAGGAAGATCTTATTTTACAATTACTGTTAAGCAAACCATCATTCAAACTATTCTTTTTTTCATTTTTTAAATCTGCTACAGTTGAAAGAATCCTTGTATTGCTAGAAGAATGACTTTCAAAATAAAATCTATGCTGTTGTGTACCGTGTGTACATGCAACTTATAATTCCATATTCCCTTACATGTATTAATAATTGCTACACAACAATAGTAGATCGCTACGCATACAATCACCAAATACGTAGGATCGGAGAAACAACCCCTTTCAAGTCATGGGCTGAATTCATTACTGACTATTGCAGTCAGAATGAGTGAGAAGACGAATATGTCAGTAGAATTTCCCTTTTTTGTATGGAAAATGGAAAATATTACCTTTTTACCATATGTTGAAAATTGTGCTTGAAATTTACCACGAATAGGTAAATTTACCACGATCTGGCAGCACTGCCGCGAAGTACTACCTTACGGCAGTACCGCGGGGAGAAGTGGTAGAAGTGTGTAGGGTGTTGATTAGTAGGTAGGCGCATTCCTGGCATTGATTATTCGGGCTTGCGAATCGTGCATGCTAGTAGCCCGGGCTACTAGTATCTTTGGAAGATTACCACATCCTTTGGTGCAACCAAAAAAAAAAACAAAAGATACGTTATGTATTTGACCTTGCACAATAAACAGTAAATTTATACCTGAACTAAAAAAATTAATGTGTGTATTATGTAGGTATGTACTATGTAGTATGTTTAAATATTTGTCCTTGTAAAATGAAATAAATTATCTGTTTTGTTTTGTTCAATAGTGTAAGAAATGTTTTTCTTTAATATTCTAACGTATTTAACTTGTTGGTCCACTTTTAACACCTACTATTTTTCGACTCGGTTATTGCAACAACTTCAATTAACACAACTGCCCCAATTTCTATTAGTTGTTTTTACTGAGGTCACACTGTATTACCAATATTATTAGCACCCATTAAAAACATACCATGTAACATCTTAACATAGAATTTTTAAAAAAATTATGGAGGTTGCTAACATATTTTGTTTAGTTTTTTTGAAAACAATTTAATAGTGCCCGTAGAACTGAGAAATTTTATAGTCTATCACCAAACTCCTTACCTGTTAGCATTTACGAGTACATGTGTTACCACTAGTATCGATGCTGGTTGTAAGCAAACCAAACTGTGTCTATTCACAGGAGAAAAAAAAAATTGTAAGCAACACTCTGTTGACTTTCAGCTCTGAAACCTTTAAATCCGGCTCTGTAGGGTTCTACCTTGTGATACGTCCTGTAACTTTGCGTAATTTCAGATGAGTGCTTTACCCGTTGGCCAGTTTTCGTTTCTCGAAAATAAAAATCCAGATGTGCAGGTCCCCTTTTCCACTATCCAACTAATATAAATGTTCAAACACGTCACAGTTCCAAAGTGGATCTAAATTGAGAAGTAACATCGGCTTGCAGCAACCTGTATGGCGAAACTCAAGACATTGGGCCGAGCGTGTGAAGCAAAAAAATGCGTCTATATTAGAAAATTGTGTACGAGTATTATGAGGAGTCTTGGCATAGTAATGCGCCATGGACTAAAAGCGCCCTTCCGTTTTGGTTCAAATTATCTCCGCGAGATGATTTTTTTGCCTACTTCCTTACCGAACTACGGGACACATCGACAATTTGATCAACCTTATACTGAGAAAAATTTTCTGTCTTCAATAGACGTCAACTTGGCCAACTGCTTTTGGCAACATATTACATTGCTTTCTCATGTGAAACCCTAGCGATGTGTTTCAGCTCCAACCAGCTCTTTCTCAGTTGTCGACATTCCTTTTCGACTGTTCTACGCCTTCCTGAATTCGTTTTTGTTCTGTTAGCGTGTGTTAGCCATTGCATGGCTTGTCGGGCAATACCTTTTTGGTCCTTACGATCTATAGAAAGACTTTGACTACATCACAGGGAATAAGAATAAATTATAAAACGCAAAAATTAGTTATTATTATTAGCAAATGCTTAGGATTTGCGTCAAGTTTGAATTTTTTTTTTGGTCTCATAATATGGCAAGCTACTGTATTACTCCCACTCAATCCAATTTTAATGATTTTCAAAGTGAGCAGCAAACATTAGCACGACCATAAATTCAATTTCATCAAAAATCCTTGAGACGTTTATAAGTCGCACTTGACTTAAGGATTTTTTAAAAATACGCATCGCTTTATTGTACCCAGAGCAAATTTGATTTTAAAAAGTTTAACTTCTAATTAAGTGCGTACTCGTACCAGACTTAATTGACTAATTTGTTTTTTTTTTTAGCATTAAGAAACCTTCGGAAATGTCTTGAATGTAATGTATCCATTACGATGAGACACTACACTAGTTGTTTCAAATTCATCGCGCTGGTTTCATTCCATACTTATCGAAAATATAATTCGACTAACTGATTGTACGTACCCGCTTCGTTGGGTCTCTTATTATGCAATTTAATATATGTGCATACACTTCTTTAGAGCACTTTCAGTTTTCTGAACGATAAAAGCATTTGCCTCTGATTTGACCCACTCACGTTCGTGAGCACCTTAAACTCTAAGCCGTTATGCTGTGGTTGGTTAAGGATTATTATTTGCAACTTTTTAATTTTTCTTATTCTTACGCTTAATTTGATGGCTGTTCCATAAGGAGTTATGAATTTTTCCGGGATTATTTATTTTTCGGGATGAAAAGCCTATATTCTAACCCAGGCCATGGAGGATCTATCTACCAAGTTTGATCCAAGTCCATTCAGCTGTTAAGGCGTGATTGAGCAACAAACTTCTAAACATTCAAACTTTCGAATTTAGTAGTAGGATTAAGACAACTTCTGCAAGAAATTTACTATGCTCTATGATATCAGTACAAACAAAACAAAAATTTTATTGAAATGAAGCAAAATACGAATGCCCATATTAACATATGTACGTACAAAGGTGCAAACTCTTTCTTCGGCAATTCAGTCACAATTCACTGGACAGAGTTGTGCGGCATGCTTCAGAAATAGAAATATTTTACTTTTAGATTTAAAAACATTTTAAATGAATGCATTCAACAATTTTGAAGAAAGGTAATTCTGTGATCGCCTGTTGATGTGTATGGTGTTATGTTCTTGAGTCGCAGTTGTAGAATGAGTTTGGTTTTCAATCGATCTGGTGACCTGGCTTCAAGTGATTGCATTCAATACGCAATGGCAAGGAGGTACACAAAACTCCTTGAGATAGTAATCTATCGAAGTAGCTTTATTATTCCAACACCGCTGCACGTTTTTGTTATATACGAGTATGTTAACATCACACTCATCATATTTATTGTAATGTGATTCGGATGAATTTCAAAAGAAATTCTTGAGCATCGGGCCAATCATACAAAAAAAAAGTGTAACAACAACAATTTGATGATTTCAAGGCCCAGCGCCCTGAAACGCCTTCAGAAATGGTCACACACAAAGCAATTCCACGCGAGCAGCCTTAAGTATACATGTCTATATCGATCGACATAATAGTCATTTTAGATATTCAAGAAAAAAAAAAAAAAAACAAGCAGTGTACTCTTCGAGGCGTGTAGAAGGTGAAAGAACCTAACTAAGTTTATGATATTTAAATTCAAGGAATTAACAAAACACTCGGTGATACGAGTACACCATTTAATTCTATGAAATTTGTAGGCTTGGCTACTACAGATTCTACTGCGTGCCATTTTCTACAGTGGAAGGATATACCTCTGTACCGAGGGCCTTCTATTGACTTGCAGTCAGTCTTAATAGCAAAACAGAGTTCAATGTTTTACACAGTGTGGGCATTGGAAAGAATAGACCAAGAGAGATGGGTTTCAGAAAAACTTAAGGAGTTGTGTCCGGACAACTGAGATTTGCTTTTTTATTTGGTCTTTGCTTTTGATTCAGTGTATTTTTTTTCACGACCACCTGATGTCATACGCATATCAATCATCCAACAGAGCGAACAATTTTTCTAGTTATATGACCAACCTACAGCCAGTGTTATGCCTTCCCAATAGTCTTGACATAAGCTTTCGCGATTGATCGAACTGACTGTTTACATAGTTCCGGAGAAATAAATATGTGCTTGCTGAAATCAGGATTTTAGCCATGAACCATTAACCTGGCAGTTGATAAAGCTACCACTACACCATCGCTTGCCCCCTTAGCAATAAGACGGGATGAGAATAACTATATATTTTGGGGAACTCTATTGCTTGTATGAACTATTTTTGAATATTCTTTCTTTTTTGCCCAAACAACTACACCCTCTCGTGAATATGTTTGCATATTTGCCTTTCATTCTTATCTTGCACATAAACTATTAGTACACAAGGTATATATGTAAGACTAATAACCTTATTCTAGAAGTGGCTTGACTCCAAGCAATACTACTGGAAACTGGAAAGCACATTGAACATACAATGCGCAAAATAATTATAAAAACAAATTTGCAATTTGTTATTGTTAGTTGAAGAGCTGTATTTCATTTGAATTAATTAAATACTAAAGCAAAGACATAATTTATTTTAACACAGTGGTTAACACACAGCGTGTTAATTGAAAAACGATTCTGGGCAGAATGTACCCAACTGTTGACAGCATCAAATGGCCTAATTCAAAAAGAAATTATAACGCTAAATGAAATAAGTACATATACTAGTAATGTACAAAAGCTTAAAAAATAAATTCCAGTCCAGTACTTTGAATAATATTTTTTTGTTCAATTTTCGAAATGAAACTTCTTTAGCCAAATGTCGGAATGACGATACAAAAATCAAACATGAAACGATCAACCACGCTGCGAGGTTCCCGTCCGATCAATGAATTCAAGTAGCGTAGGGCACCTTTAGTACTTAGATGGATGACCGCTTGAGAACACCGCGTGTTGATGGCATTTTAGTCGTTTTATAAGCTGATGTACTCTACACAGATTCTACGTAAGCTTTTTATAGAGTACATCACATTTTACTTTTAGCTAAGCTTAAATCATTGAGCTTTCACACTTCAATGCTAAGGTGGTTTTCCAATTATTTAAGTTATAGAAGGCAATTAGTAAAGGCAGAAAGTTAAATGCAGATTCAATTCGGTTCCAGTGCCATATTAACGCAGATCGGATTGAAATAGGATTGACTCGATCCGATTACATTATTTTCCGAGATTGAGTTGAGATTTTGCATATAACCGTGGATCGAAAGATCGAGTTTGACAGATAGAGAAAAAAGAAATAGAAAAAGGATCTCATGCTGAGCCAAAAAAGTGCAAAATTCAACTCTCTTTTGTTTAGGTTTAAACTTGTTCCCTTGTAGTGGACGCATCAACTATTGTGTGCTCCGTGTGTGTACGGCTTTTGCATTAAAATAATACGTTTTATTGAAGTGAAGCTTTACTTCAACCATGCGATTATATTGATAAGGCACACACCAATTATTTTTTATCAATCTGTGCATTGCAAAACAGGCTTATAGTTTGAAGGTCTTCATTAATGCTTGCAATACACTCAAAAGATGAATTCCCAGTGAATATAAAAGCTATGTCATCTGCGCAGGCTGTAGGGCTACCATTACATTTTTGTTGGAAAGAGAGTTAATCTTATATCTTATACATAAAATTTAATGTATGTTTGTATGTTTGTATGCTATGGACTCGGAAACCACTGAACCGATTGAGCTCAAATTTTCAGGAAACCTTCGGTATTGTCCCGAGAGTCTTCCTGTAAAAGAGAGTTTGGGCAAAATCGGACCACTACTTAAGTACTACAATTTTTTTTTTTGTTAGGTGCAGCAACGGACTCCGCCGGGTACCCTCGGTCTAGCAGTCTACCCACTACTTTAGTATTATAGTACCTAAATACTAAAAAAAAGTGGTATATATATTTAAGGTTGGACCATTTACCCACTGTTGCCCCGTACAAAACTGTTCTCTAATAGACTTACCCCCCCCAGGCGCCTGCCTGACAGTTGTTTTTTTTTTCTGTTAGGCGCAGCAACGCACGTATGATATAATGCCCGCTAGTATGATATAAATAAGAAGCAGAATTGGACCCAGCAAAGAGCCTTGCGGAACCCCATTTAGTGCAAGTGAATTTCTAAATTTCCCATTTACATTGACTCATTGCTCCCTGTTCATCAAGTATGATTAAAACCAATCATGAATTATTCCTCTTCCACACTATGCCGTGTAGATTTTCTATGGCGCTTAGGTCAGGATTTATGGCAACCTAGGGATGCTATTTTACTCCTAGAAGTGCTGAATGTGTGCTGAGATATGCATGGTTGCATTACCCTGCTGGACAATCCAGCTTTTTGCGCATGGATTGTCACAAAATCAATACATACACTGTGGGTCAACTGTACTCGTACATATTTATTCGAATTGTTTTTATACAAAACAAAAAGTGGTTGGGAATCTTTCCACCCAAAGTAGTCGATTTATTTCGTACGACGCATATCGTCAGCGGAAACCCAAATTGTTCTATATCCACTGTTTTCCGAAAACGAGTTAATAATGCAGTTTTATCTACTAATTTCAAAATGATTTTTCCGAATCTGAAATCCGTCATTCTGTGTATCAGATATTCTATACCCCATTTGTTCTAATAGCCACATTTTTAAGGGGCATCATTCCAAATTGTTCGAAGAGACATGATTCTGATTATGTGGAATAGTACAATGTTTCAAAGTGGTCTAAGTTCAATTTACAGTGTCACTTAGACCAATTGGGAATTAAGTACTGTACATACGATTCGTAAGGATATTTTGTTCTAAGCAACAAAGAATTCTATTTTGGTCTATCTCGAATGAGTGCTGAAATTTCAAACGGTATTTAATTGATAATAATGTATTGTCAGACACATTGATTGAAAAATTCAGTGCGTGAAAGATATGAACAGCAATATCAAGTTAGCCATACTTTTTTTGTGGCTACTTTGGACATAACAAAGTCGAAAATACAATAGAAAGCATATCGACGGATTTCCTTGTATTGACTCAGACTACGTCCGAGCATCTACTCAAAAACAATACTTAAATGCTGAACTTAACTTGTAAAATGTACAAATTATATAAAGAAACAACTGAAGATCCGCTAAAATGTTGCTTGTACAGAACAGTTTTAACCACCGAATAGAATATACGCATATCATATCATTCTAAAACCCAAAAAAAATACCAATGTGATGCATGCACACAATTTCAAAGCTTTCGTAGTCCCATTACGAGTACTTTTGAAAACGCTGAATATCTGGAGCATAAGATGCTAAACGAAAATGCAAAAATACACCGGCAAGCTGATCGAGAACTTGAAGATAGGAAAGTTGCAATAATATCTTATGATTTACAAAGTGTATTTTCTATGCCGTATGGTAATATTGCATACCTTTACTATAAAAGAAGGTTCGGTATGTATAATCTTACTGGCCTGTGCAATTCAAATAAAATAACGTATTGTTCCTTGTGGTTGTATAGTAGAAATGATATTGCGACCGCCCTGATCAAAATTCTAAATGCAGTGCTGCAAGACTGGGCCTCGACCAACAAACCTCTCCAGTCAGCACCGTTATCAGACAGCTGCCTCCAATTGCGCACGCCAAGTTGGTTGAGGTCCCCCCCACTTGTTTACGTCACCCTACCGTGAGATCGTCCTCTACTGCGCCGTCCATCCGGTGTGGATTCGAAGATTTTCTTGGCGGGAACGTTGGGCTCCATCCGCTCTACATGACCCAGCCATCTTAGTCGCTGTATGTGAACTCTTCTGGTTATGTCGATGTCCTTATATAGGCCGTATAGTTCGGCCTTGTACCTTCTCTTCTTCTTGTCGTCTATGCAAACGGGACCAAAGATCGCTCGAAGCACCTTTCTCTTAAAATAACCAAGGGCATCCTCATCCGATTTTGACAAAGCCCATGCCTCTGCGCCATACATTAGGACTGGAATGAATAGTGTCTTATAAAGAGTTTACTTAGTAGTTCGAGATAGGTCTTTGTTACTCAATTGCCGTCTTAGCCCATAGAAACAACGAATGGCAAGAGTAATTCTTCGTGTAATCTCCCTACTGATGTCATTTGCGGAGTTCACCATAGAGCCTAGGTAGACAAAATCATTTACTACCTCAAAATTATATCTGTCTATTGTGGCGGTCTGTCCAAGACGCCGATGTTAGATGTCCTTTTTTGTAGACAGCATATATTTTGTTTTGCTTTCATTGACCGCTAGACCCATCGTTGCTGGCTCGATCTCAATACTAGTAAATGCCCCATTGACTGCCCGCTGAGTTCTTCCGATTATGTCAATGTTATCGGCGTGAGCGAGTAGTTGTACAGACTTGTAAAAGATTGTACCTCCGGTGTTGGCTTGTGAGTTTCGTACAATTCTCTCAAGTACTATGTTAAAGAGATCGCATGATAGCGCGTCACCTTGTCTAAGACCTTTCCTGACATCGAATGGTTCGGTGATGTTTTTACCGGCTTCATCAACAGCGAGAGTTCTCCATCGTCATTCTGCATAAACGAACGATTTTAGCAAGGATGTCAAGACTAGACATGGCTCGGTATAACTTGTCTCTATACACGCTATCATAAGCAACTTCGAAATCGGTGGTGCGCATCGATTTTATATTCATGGGTTTTTTCCAAGATCTGCCGTAGTGTGAATATTTGGTCAATGGTAGACTTTCCAGGCCTGAAACCGCACTGATAAGGACGTCAGGTTGTTGACGATTGGTTTTAGGCGTTCACATAATACGGCAGACAGGATCCTTAAATTCTTGGAAACTCATCCACAAATCCAAATGATTACCAAGCGCTTTTCTTTGGGACAATCAAGAATACAAGAGCTTAATGCAGTTTACAGTGCTATTGATCGGCATTTGAAAAACATTTCTTATATCAGTCCAATTTCGCTCATGCGTTATCTTAAAAGCATGGATTATACAAATGTAAAATTAAAATAAATACAATTTAACCAAAAAGGCTTTTATAACTATAGCATTCCTGCAGTACGATTAAAGTTCGTACTATTCTCAAAATGTTAAGAGATAGTTTACGAGCATAGTGATCTACTTCGTATAAGATACCATGAAAATTATGGGAAAGCATAAATTAAAAATCTGTTTCGTTATTTAACAACAAAAAATTAAGAAAACCAGAACAAAAACACCAAGACGAGATTCGATTTCTAAAGAAAAGAAAAGGGCATCGTATCAATGTTCAATTGGATACTTTCTGAAAACGTCCAATTTTATAAAACAGTACTTAAATAAGAAGTACTTTCATGAAATGTTGTTAATTTTTTTTTCTTAAGTGTAGAGTAGGGTGAAAAGAGGTTCCCAGAGAACCTAAGCAAAGTACAATACTTCGACCTAGTCTTTTGTACTAACCCCTAAGGGAAAGCATGTTGCGATGGTGTCCTAGCTGAATCAAGTCCTCGAAGGAAGCTTAAGATGGTTTGGGCTGAGGAAGAAATTATATCAGATGGGGTGATAAACCCTTTATGAAAAAATGTTTGTCTGTTGCTAGCGATGGGGTGACAATCACACCTGATGTGCTCAGCAGTTTCAATGTCCTCAAGGCATAGTCTGTGCAAGTGTCAGATTGACTAATGCAAATTTTCCAGAGGTGGTATTTGAGAGAGTCTGTTAAAAGCTTTGTACAGTGAACTCTCGATAATTCGAATCTCATCGGACCAGGGAGAAACTTCGAATTAAAGAAGTTTTCAAATTATGGAGGTTTCAGAGAAAAAGAAGATTTTTGCAAAACGAAATTCTTATTTCACGTAGATGAGTATGAACCGTACAAGTTTACATATACGTAATACTCCACAAGGTAAAGAAATTACAAACGAACTTGGTCCAGGGTGTTTTTAGCGGTTAAGTTGAAAGCACGATATCGTCGTCATATGTACGTCCTCTTAAAAATAGTCCAATTTGATTGCATCACATAAAATGGAAAAATCTGAATTCTATTGTCAACCATTTGCACACCATTTCGCTCATGAATACACAGGGAACAGCCTTTCATCACATACGCATTGCGATGATCATTTGAGTATAAAAAAATAACTTCGAATTTAATTTAACTTCGAATTATAGAGATAAACACAACGCCATCAAGCTCGAATTAAGAAGATTTTAGGTTATGCTTGGACAAGAGTAGATTCGAATTAACGAAGGGAATAAATTGCAATAGGCCGCAAAAGGGTTCCGGACCAATAAATTTGAGTTTGGAACCAGATCTGGCTAGTTTATCAGCAGTCTCATTGCCGGCGATGCCTTTGTGACCAGGGATCCAAGTGAGTGCGAGGATGTTGTGTGCAGCAAGCTGTTTGAGAGCGGTGAGACAGTTTTAAACTAATTTAGACTCAAAGGTGAAAGATTTGAGAGCTTTTAGAGCTGCTTGGCTGTCTGATAGAAAGTTTATGTATGATCTTCGGAGGCCTCTTCTGATGCATTCTCTGGCGCATAGCTCTATAGCATAGACCTCTGCTTGGAAGATAGAGGTGTTTTAAACTTGTTTATCTTAATCAGAAATAAAATTTTACTAACAAAAATTGTATTTAAAATTGGACATAGAACACTGCATAAAGAGGAGAGTCGTATACTTTAATTGCAACAACATTGTGCCCAATTGTTCTAACTACCATATTTTGTTCCATGTCCATGTTATTTTTTAGGAGGACGAGTATCTCCATTCTTATGTTTTTAATTAAAAAAATAAAAATTGGCAAGAAAACTAAAAAAAAAAGAAAACTACGTGAGGCGAGTAATGTGGCTATAATTCAATTTAAAACCAAAAAAATCTTTCCCTATAATATTTTATTTTTGTGACTTAGACCAATTATGCTTTCCGCTGACAATATGTAGGGAAGAAGAGTACTTCTGAATAGTTTTTTTTATTTGAAAAAATGTAGATGAAAGTGCTTGTCCTAAAAAATTGTGAAAAAATTAAAAGAAGTTGCAATTCACCTCCCTTTCTATTTATAAAACTCCTTTTTCGAAACTATGCACAAAAATATTGACCGATTGTAGGTGGTGGGACTGACAGAGCTATTACTTACTTGTCAATTGCTTAGTTAATATCATTAGACATGTGTGTCAAGAAATGATATTTCGACAATGATTGATTTCCATTCAATCTTCTATCCAAATGTTTGGTGTGACCAAACTCACATACATTGTACATATGTAAGCTATTCTGATGGTGATCCATCAAGCAACTTAAGCACTTCCAATTCGTTTTGAAGTCCAGAGTGGAAAGTTAATTTTAGTTTGCGAACAACGGTCTTAATCCTTTTTTTAACCAATGCAATTGGGCTTTAGAAATTTCAGCATATACATTTTTGCAATTCATTGCGTTGGTGTGACAAGGTTTTATTTTTATTTGTATCTACTCCGAATAATCACTGAATATTTAAGTATGTATTACCAAGACCATCTCCGCAGGATGACCTACCGCTGGTCTTGGCAAGTGTCCAATTTTGCGAGAAACAAGGAGATCTGTGTTTGGAAATGATGTCTTGTCGGAAAACCAAGTCCTGCAAATCCTTAATAAGATTAACGTCGCAACTCTAAAATTGTTTTACAATATAGAGAGAGAGAGTCTTGGATGAAAACTTCTGCAAAAAAATTGGAAATGCAATAAGGAAAATAACGAATTAATTCATCACTGTGCTATTAGGCAATAGCTAATTAATAATGCTTTGCTTTTTGTCAACCAGGCTGACGGCAATGCCATGCTAATGGATTTTTGTTTGATTCTGTAAATATTTTAGTATAAAAAAATCTCTTCTAATCTAACTTAAATTAATCGCTGAGTAACATTGATGAAAGAAATCATTTCTGATGATAAATATGAAAATTGGTCTACAACACATTTGCTGGTAAAATGAAAGGAAATATTAGGTTGGCCGGTGGGTAGGGGAGGATAGTGTACCTTGGACCAATTTTTATAAAAGTATTTTTGTTTTTTCATTTGATTGCTGCATGAACTTAAAAAGGCTCAGAACCAACACTTGAAATATTTTCAGACCAAAAGCACATTTCGGATTTTAAGAAAAGTGCCCATGTCACGGTTAAATGGAATTTAAGAAAAGTGCATCTCCTTGATCCACATACTAAGTGTACCATGAACCAAACCAGTGTGTACCTTGGACCGTTAACATTAAAAACACAATTTAAAGTAAAAATAAACAAAAATTTAATCAAACTAAACTAGTAAACACTTCACAGACTGTAGTAAAATAAACTTATTGAATGATTTCAATATTTAGTTCTGGCCACCCGAAGAATTTCATCAATGGTCATTTCATCTTCTCCGCTGAAGTCTTCATTGCAGTCATCATTTTGTTCTACGGGTTTTTTTATGTGATTTACTTTCCGCGGTTTTGGTGTTCGAGGATTACGTGGCAGTTCAATAGTCTCATCGCTTTCAGATGATTCATCTAAGACTTTCTTCTTAACGCCTTGCGACCCCTGGCGTTGCATTTTTTAGATATCTAGGCCTCAACTTCATCTTTTTCCGGGGTGTCGGTGAGGATCCTTGTTTCCCCTTTTTTCTTCCACCTTTAGTGGTGTATTTTCGTGGAGAGGCCTTTGGGAATGGTTTAATTACCTGCGGTGACTTGAAGGTGGAATTCGATTTGCGTAGGGAGATTCGGGCAAATGGGATTCGACATTAAACTATAGGTCCCTTCCATTCGTGTGTAAAATATAACGCACACAACATGAGTGGTTGCGAGAAGCTAGGCCCTGGCACTTTAAAGAGCTGTTGCGCCAAATATTTATTTATTTTATTGTAACCTCACTTCGTTTTGGTCAGGTGGACGGAAATTTTGACTATCATCGTCTATGTTGAATGGTTCATTCTGCCTGACAGCGGGATGTTGGTCTTCGTCGCCGTTATACAGTCTGCAGAAGTAGTTTTTCCATATTCTCAGCACCGACTATGATTCTACTACGAGATTTCCATTTTCATCTCTACAGGTTTCTGTACGGGTATTGCTTCTCTGACACGTTCTTTTTATCTTTTATAAACTCTCGATATTCTCAAACGCGCGCTTCTCATGCTCTTTCTTCTTCTTTAGGAGAAGCCGAAGTTCTTCCCGTCTCTTTTGCTCGTAGAGCGGCCTTTGCAGCACCGCTTTGTATGCCTCTTGTTTTGCTGCATACACTCGCCGGCATTCTTCGTCAAACCAGGGGTTTCGCGGTGGTGGGCGAGCGAGACCCAGCACATCAGTCGCGGCGTTTCTGATGGCATGTTGGCAGCGTTGCCACTGGTCTTCGGTACTTGGCGCTGGCGGCAAAGGGGTGCTTGAGAGATTTCGGTATACGCGTTCAACGAAGAGTTTGGCGGTCTCTTGTGATTGTATCTTTTCGACGTTAAATTTTCTCACAATGACTCTTTTTTGTTGCTCTGATTGGGATATCCGCATGCGTACCTTGGCTACAGCAAGGTAATGATCCGAGTCTATGTTGTCCGTTTGGAAGGTCCGGACATCGATCGCAATATGATCAATTTGGTTGATCGTTACATGATCATTGGACCGCCATGTCTGCTTATGAATATCGAGATGAGGAAACCATATGCTTACTATGGTGACATTTCGCTCCACAGCGAAATCAATTAGCCTTAGTCCGTTATCAGACGTAGTGTCGTGTAGGCTATGCTTACCGACTGCCCTGCCAAAGACGTCCTCCTTTCCTACTTTGGCGTTAAAATTGCCCGATACAACGTTGTCAGGTTGAAAATTGTCAATTCACGCGGTTGGCAGATGTTTGTTTACAAAAAAATTGGCGAATCCGTTGACAGGCATTGTTAGACAAATTAAAAATTGTTTTTTTTTCATTCTGCACTAGGTGAAGTGAAGTATTTGTTGAGAAGTGTGAAATAATAAAAAAAAATAAATGGAAATGGAACAAAAAGATGCACTTACGATTATTTTGGCCGCGTACGTATTGAAGAGCAGCGAAAAGGATGAATTGCCACACAAACGTCGACGTACTTGGACGAAGGATTGGGTTGCCACCGTCAGCAGGAGACACTTCACGCAAAATTGCTCGTCGAATTGAGAGCTGAGGAGCCAGAATTGTATCGCAATTTTTTGCGTATGAATTCTAGACAATACGATGATCTTCTAGCTTTGGTGACTCCATATATACAAAAGCAAGTTTTTCAAGTTTGCTATTGAATGTGACGCGGAGATTCGACCATTTGCCCTTACAGTCGTTGGTGGTCATATGGATGGGGCCGGACTTCCTGCCATAAGGCTTCCTTCGGCAGTTTATATTCTGGGCAAGCAGCATCCCACAAACTGCGTGGCGTCTCGATTTCCTGAATCAGTTTTGAAATTTGTTCCTGGGATCATTCACTTTCAACTTTTTTTCGAAAGGATTTTTGAATGTTTGGTTTTTTGCAGGTTTAGACTTCGTCGGCGACTGTGGAAACTCCGACCGCCCGAAATATCGGATCGTTTTCTACCTCTACGCATTGACAATTTAGTTGACTCATCTTCACAATGAAATCCAACTCGAAAATGTAAAAAATAGCACCGAAACTTCGTTTTGCTCGTTCAAATATGAAAAATAATTACCTGACAAAGAAATTGTCAGACGTCATAAGCACAGCACATCTGACAATAGCAAATGAGTCTGCGAATGTCCTAAACGTCTGACAATGGTCTGACAATGACAAATTTGATCTTCAGATGGCGGTCTGACAATGATCTGACGATTTGTTTTCTGCAAATATTTTCAGACAAAATTGTAAGTTCACAAGGTTTTAAGACATTTGGGACAATTTTTCCACTGACAGATCTGACAATATTGTCAGATCTGGCAATCGTCTGAACATAGCTTAACTCCTATAAAGTGATACCTTTGCTTGGGTCACAAACTCTTCTCTTATTCTGTAGTTGATGTTTTTCAGGAAACTATAGGGGCGCCGTGGTGCAAGTTGTTAGTATTACGGACCACTGCGCATGGGTTCAATGTTCGAATCCCCGAAAATACTAAAAAGTTTTTTCACAGTCCTACCTCTCCCGAATTAAGTCTGTCAGTGCTGTAGTTGAATCAGCAAAAAGAACTACATATGTCGTCGGCATACATCAAGATATTTATCTCTCTAGAGTTCCATGAGATACCTCAATTTAAAACACTTGGCAGATTACTTATGTACAAAATGAACTCAAGTGCACTTAGAGTGCAGCCTTGTTTTACACCTGTTCTTGTTTCAAACTACTCTGAAAGTAGCTGACGATTCCAAACAGCTGAAGTTGTATTCTTGTAAAGGTTTTGCAACACAGTGTACATTTTTGACGACAGACCAAATGTGGTAGGTCTATAGAATAAGGCTTGAGATCTACAAAGACCACAAAAAGGTTAGATCCATTGTTAAGATAAATTCGAGCGATGTTATCGATTGTCGAGTAGTTCGACCTAAACCCCGCTTGATGTTCACTCAACTATGCATTCAAGAAACTATAGTGCCACGATAATTATTGATGTGGTTGCGACAAGAAGATTATTCCTTTTCAGAAGCTTGAAGGTGCCTTGCCACTTTGAAAAATTTGGTTAAACGCGTTTGTAAGTTGGTTAATAAATTCTGTGGGGCATACTTATAGAGTTCATATGGCATTCGGTTAAATCCGAGTGCTTTGTTATTTTTCGATTCACGGATGATTGCCATAACCTCACTGTTCGCAATTAAGCAATTTAAACCATTGGTGACGATAAGAGAACTTGAATAGTGAATTTAAAGATGGAGCAATTTTAGCTCTCTTACTCTCGGAGACTGTGGGGAGCTAATGATCAGAGAAATTTCTAAGGCCATGTGACCCGACAACGATTAAGCCGCAATATTTAAGTCCGCAATTTGTAGTAATAAAGATTAGTGTATTATATGATAGAAGACCCTTGGCCACTTAGAAAACTTAGTTCGCCATATTCGTCTCCTCTGGTACGATTCAATACAGTAAGCCTAAAGTTTTCATACAGTTAGGTACACCAATTGCTTTCCCTTATCGCCTCGAGTTTTATTTATTTATTAGCGGTGGATATGGGACGTTAGCATCCTGTACCAAGCAGCTCCTATCCTCACCAATTCTTGCATTGAAGTTACCTGCAATTATAAAGTTCTCTTGCCCAAAATCGCCTGAATCCGAACTGCCGGTGGTGAGGAGGAATGTTTACGTCCGCTGTTATACAGTTTGGATCTTCTCTGCCGCACAGAAAAAGGGTAGTCCTCGCGGAAAGTGAATCCTGTGCCACGAATTTGTTTGGCTTCTTGAAGAATACCAATCGCTGAGTCTTTGGATTTGAATTGGACGATAAAAGTGTTTTTTATTCGTCGGCAGCCTGAACTTTTCGAATGTAAGCTATATCGCCAGATAAGGATCTAAGGAATTCACCACAGATTATTTTGATATCGTCTTCTTTCCCTTGCCCGCCGCTTTCCGTGTGAAAGAAGAGGTTGTTTTAGCATGATCTGCGCAGGGGACCTTCAACTTGGAATTCCAGTCAATAGCATCGCTACTCCATTACAGAAAGTTTTGCTGATAACTCGGCTTTCTCGGACTGTAGATAAGAGACTTCTTGCGAAAGATTTCGGATATTATTCCTTGTAGCTAGATCTTTTAGCCTACGATTCAGTGATTCTCCTAGAAACTGTCGCAATTAACCCACGGTCAAGCTTACTACCATCTGTGACATGTTTTTAGTGAAATTTCCTTTGGAAGGTGTATTTGAAAACTGAATCAAAATTGAATTTAAGAAGTGCAACGAGAGATGGGGTGAACGTTTCTAGACTGAGTTGCACCAATTTAGGATATATACGTATTCGTTAAATTTTAAAGTGTTTGACTACATAAAGAAACTCAAAATCGAGGATTGTTAATTCTTCTCGTTTAAACGTATATATTTTCTTAAACAATATATCCTTTAAATAGGACAGAAGCTTATTTAACATTTTCGTAATAGTCAACACTCACTTTGGATATAAACAAAGTGCCTATTATACGGTTCAGCCATCCATTCTTAATACAAGGCCCAACAATTGCCTGTTCAACGCCGAATACTGATGCTGGTAATAGGAACATAAAAATAAAAATAGGATCCTCATCTTCTATATCCGATTTGACGAATGCCACACGCTTGTAATGGGGCTCTTTCAAATGAATAAAAAATATATAAATAAATTGTGCACCAGCAGACAAAATAAATTGTAGGACATTCTTATGCTCGAGTGAGAATATCTCCCGAGAAAAAAGGAATCACAAAGGCATCGATAATTTCCTTTCTCCACTTTTTCATCTCAATTGACTTATTAACAACACAACGGAAGGACCGGCTAATAGAAAAGAAAAAAATTCAAGAATGAAAGAAGAAGGAAAACGAACGACTCCTTAATGACCCAATAAAATTGGATGCCTGATCCTCATCGAAATAAATTAACAAAAAAAAAAAAAAAAGCTTCACAACAATATTATGGTCCCGTCCTTCAAAACAGATTCCTATTTCTTCCGCGCCAGCCCCCACGCCCACCACCGCACTCAACATCTCTCTAAAATATTTAATTTAAATACGCTTATGACCAGAACAATACGTTGTTTGCCTCCCTGTGATGCGAGGTACGGGGATGAAACCGTACCAAACTAAGCGAAAACATTCCCAAGTAAATGTCGACAGTTGACGCAATCTGCTCTGGTCATGTCAAAAAGCCTTCACAAACTTTAAAGAGAAAATTTGATTTCCATTCTCCATGCTGGAGCCGAGTGTACACAGAACAGAATCAGACCAAAAACCTTTTCCGGAACATGCCAAATCAACACTCACACCCTAACCTATGTATGTCTTTACCATTGTCGCCCCCCACCACCGCGCCGCCACCGAGCCGCCCATCATCATAATTGTTGTAGAATCCATCTATTTCCCGTGGAGTTTTCGTTGTTCGTCTGAGGACCCGCCTGTCGAAGGACCACCCGACCGACAGGCATTTTGCCTTTTCATAATAATAAATAATTTCCATCAAAGGATTTCCAAACGATCCTTTTGTTGTCCTTTATATTAGATACATTTCTCGCATGCTATTATTACCTCAAAAGATTTCTTCTCTCCATCTCCATCTTCATTTTCGTTTTCATTTTCTTCTCCTTGTTCGGAGAAAATCATTATTTTTTATTAAAAAGAAAAGAATAGCTAGAAGGACGCATCAAAACTGACACAAAAATGTTAACACAAACCTATAAGACACCCTACCCTGTACAGGGTAGATTGAGAGGCAGTATTTCCAGCACTACCATTTGGGTGTACTTGTGTTGAAATGAAAATTTCTCACAAAATGATACAAAAGTATATATCCTCTACTCATAAGGTGCAGGATATTGTGAATTTCCTTTAGATATAACATGTACGTACTCATCTTTGTGAAAACACAAGAATTAAGGATGGAACAACACTATTTATGTGGGGTGGAGGACATGCGGCTGAGTGCTGTTCGAGTATTCGTTCTATATCAAGGTCGCATATGCACAGACGAAGTTTACTCTAGAGGGGGTGGCGATATGGTGGCGGCAGCATGTGCGGGGCTACCGGAGCTCGAGTGAATGGTTTGGCAAAGTACAACAGAGTGTAATTTTGTGTGAGTTTGATCCTTAATATGAAAACTTTAACAATTACGGGCCTTAAGTTATGACAGTATTTGGGTAAGCTGTAACTACTAGAACACTCGTTATAGTTTAGAGCACACCAGGCATTGGTTTTTTAGAGGTAACCCCTATCGACAGGGAATGGCCATGTATAGGTGGTTTTTCTGTCAATTGATATCTTTTCACTTAAAATTAAGAATGTTGGAGTGGTTTGCAAAAATGAGTTGGGGCTATAAAAGGATGTGACTGTAGATTAAGATGTGGAAATGTTGATAGCATTTATTAGGCACTCAAGGTCTTAGGTGTACGTAGACTATATATTTTCCGTGATCTTGTCCTTTACTCGTTAAGTCTTGCGAAATTATTTGGCTGGAAATGAATTATGCTAAGCACATCCCTGAAGTACCTAGGATCAGATGGATCAGATACCTAGGATCAGATCTTATATTTTGATCCCTCTTCGAGGTGTTTTTATTTGGTACGCCACTAGAAACTCGATCCAAAGGTGAGAAGTAGCACCATTTGAATCGCTCTATGGAAACCGTCGTGTTTCAAAAAGGCAGTTAAGGTATACCATATACAGAAACGGAAAGCATCGAAAACCGCAAAAGAAAAGAGACAAGATGTACGACGGTTAAGGAGGATGGACTAATTTGCAAGTGGAGTAAGACGATTTTTTTTTATTTTGACAAGCAAGGACATGCACTTTGCTGTATTCTCTCAATTGAGAGCAGAAATTATACCGAATACCATAAGGAATCCTGCCTTAAATGCAGGCTTGAGGAGGTTCATTGAAAAAAAAAAGAGAAAACGTTTCGAAAAAGCATAAAGTAGTGTAACTAAAATTTGCAACCCCTGTCCCTTGGAAGACGGTATTTTGGAGCAATGAATCAAAGTTTTATATGTTCAGTTCTGAACTGGATCCCAAGTACGCTATAAAGAAAATTAAACATGGAAGTGTAGCTTTTATGGTTTATGGAGTATATTTCTGAGGCAGCGTTTGTCTTATTGTGCGACTTAATTGACGTTTGGATCAGTACATACATGAAGTGGAACCTAATGCTTTGGAATAGTCACCAGTTTTCACTTTGCTGCTTGTTTTTGCATTTGAGTGATGCAATTATTTTCTTCTTCCGCTTCATATTCGAACTTCGGCTGGAACTTCAGTTGCTATTGCCTTTCGGACGGGATTTTCCATTCAACATTCAGACTGGAGTTTTCCCACAATCGGCTTCTTTACATGGAGGGTTCGACGAATACTAGTATTTCCAATTAGATCTACTTTCGATACTGACATCCGTAACATTTTCATCTTCGCCGATGGCATTTTTCCTTTCTATTTTCCATACATCGTCCAAAGTTGTGTTGCATATGTTAAGGCTGCACCTTCGACTTTCGTATAGAGGAAGCATTATTCGGTAAGAAAAGACTGTGGATTTTGTTCGCCATTTTTACCTATCGTCCTAACTCTATATTCAATATCCTCCTCACACTCTCCCTGGTTATACACATATGACTGAGCTGACTGCATTTCGGAACGATAACTTCATCAAACAACATATCCAGGGTCGGATTTATGGGTTCAGAAAAACGATAATGGCAATGTTTTGTCTTCATACGGCTGTTCCTAAACAGTTATCTTCCAATGCCTTAGTCGAATTATTAAATGCATTCTGAAGGGCTTTCGGCTATAGTGCTATCTTCGGCGAAAAGAAGAGAAGTCCGTCCCGTTTCAACGACAAAAAAGCAGAGGGCCTAGGTAACTGCCTTATAAATAAAAATAAATATTTGGCGCAACAGCTCTTTAAGTGCCTGGGCCTACCTTCTCACAACTCCTTGTGTTGTGTGCGTTATATTTTTCAGACGAATGGAAGTGACCTACAGTTTAGTGGCGTATCCGAAGGGCAATTTGTTTTAAGAAGCTTTGTCGAGACAACAATACTCTTGGATGCTTGTCAGACGTTCGCGAGAGTCAGGACCGTGAAAAAACTGTTTGGTGTTTTCTGGGATTCGAACTTGGAACCTCATGCGTAGTGATCCGACACACTAACCACTTACGCCACGGCGACCACACATAGCATGCTGGAAATATGCTACCTGGAAGCATGTTCCAAAGGTGACTAGTTATAGTCCTGTAACAAAAATAATTTTGTAAGGAAGATGCTTTTGTGCGGTTGCCAGATGAATATGGAGATTATACGCACTAGTGACCCGTCTGGTATAACTTCCAAATGTGGTGCTTCTAGAAATTATTCCGTTGAGTTCTTCCGAGCATCTGCCATGGTAGTATCTATAATACAGACATAGATCTGCTACCAGCCTTCGATGAGCCAGTGATTGGAGATTGGATGTTAGTTCTGAGTTTTCTATCGAATTGCTTGCCGTTGGACAGTGTCTAGTAGGTGCAGGTAGTGTTTCGGAGCCGAATTCCAAATCTGAAAGCAATGTTCTAGTCCTGGTCTAACCTGTGCTTTATATAGAACGAGCTGAGCTGGAGTGAAGTACCTTTCTGCTCTGAATACCCGGCCTAACTTCCTGGACGCTGATTTTGCGATGTTGGATACATATCGCTCATTTACTTGAAGAATGTCATAACTCAAAAAACGCTGTTTTTGAGTAAATGATGCAAATTTTTCGTTTTATCATGGTTCATATTGTGTAAAAATTTCATATTAATATCTTGTATACCCTCCGCGTTAGAATTAAAAGATATCTTCTTTTTTCCTGCAGGTGGTAGTCAATTGAAAACTTTAAACGCATTTTCTGCAAAATCGCTTTTTTTGAGTTATGTCAGTCTTCAAGTAAATGAGCGATAAATGTTTGTACCATATTACGTCAGTATTGACTGTGACACCAAGTACTCGTACGTGCATACTCTTCCTGGGTTGGGTTGTTTAATTGTCCATTTAAAGCTGCGGCATCGTAGACATGCATAAACAGTGAATTGTGTTTTATTTGGGTTGAAATCCACTAAATTTAGTATTTTCCACTCTACGATCTTCTGTAGGTCTTACTTTAATGACCAGATTTATTCGCATCTCTGGATGTATGAAATATGTACATTTATGGGAATATTGTTCGAGCAACAGGCTATGTATTATTGTTATAGTATTGTTATCAGCAAAACTAAAATGCTTGCTTTTTCGTCATAAGTAGATACTTAATTTGGAGTAAGAATAAAGTTCGCGAAAGAGTGGAAAACTTGGAACTTGGGCCCTCCATCGCTTACAGAAAAGTAATCAGAAGTCATACCATCACCACAACCTGTATTGATATGTCATGAAGAACATTTTTCATCCTTCCGTAGACCTGTCGTGGGAGCCCTTGAAAATAGTTTGCTTAGTAGGGCTCTGTGAAATGTCCAGAAATGTCCAGGGAAATAGTTTTTTTTTTTTTATTTATTCTCCGTGTTGCTCGACGGCTGACGTCTATAAATTGGTAACAAGGCTCAATAGGTCTCCATACTGCCTGCCACTCAGTATTTCATGTGCTTCTAGACTATTTCAGCGTTTATAACATTTACCATTACTTTGGATAGCATGGATAGCAGTGCTATAGGACAGTAGTTTTGTGGCATGCATTTTTTTTGATTGGTTGGATGGATTTGAAATCTTTTATACTTTTGCCGTTTGACAAGGTATGTTGACACTTATTTCAATAGCTTGACTGGGCCCCGTTTAAAACCAGGAATGGTCAAACAATTGACCCTTTAACAATCGACGTAATCTTAGATTTCCAATCCCCGAAATCAGTTTTTGTATCCTCGATTTTCTTTTGTCTTCAATAAGTCCAACATTTAAAATTTCGATTCGGAAACGCCATTTGTTTCATAAAATGAAACGTTTTTCTTACAAATCTCACAAATCAAAGAATTCACTCAAATCTTGTTTTACAGCTTGTGTGGCTTGTTGCACTGTACCGCTGGAATTGACATTAAATTCCTTAAGTTTAATTCAGGACAACTTTTTCAATTCGAAGCTTAGAAGAACCCTGTTATTGGTTATAGCTGCATACTCATCCTTAAAAAGTGGACAATCGCACCGCTGCTCTATTCGCTTGGTGCAGATGGATAGGCTTTTCCACAATGATTCTACGTCTTCAGAGCGCCTCAAGACTTGTCTTGTGAGGAGCATGTAAATCTTGCGATTGGGCGTATTTATAGCGTGCTAAGAAGACTCTGGATGAACCAAAATTTTAGTCCCTCAAAAGTTCGTTTAGTACAAAGCTTATTTATTCCAATTATAACAAACTGTATTATGGTCTACCGTCAGTTAGACTTCCTTTCCGAGTACAAACTTTTTGTCGCTTTAAATGACATGACCAGATACATCCACAGGCTATGAAGATATGAACCCAAATCTCAGCCTTCTTCCTTTTTTTGACAGGCTTATGATCTGAATTCAAGGGATCATAACCCTCTCACTTCATTGCATTTCTACTGATCTGCCTGTTTGGCCTCAGGAAATACCTCAGGCTTCCCGATTTTGGATCACTTCGTTACTGAGATAAACCAAATGCTACTATCGTTGCATTTGTGTTATCCAGGAATTTAGGCCTGTCTTTCTTTCGTGATATTTTTGAAACGTTCATTGATATTACCTTTTTAACGGGGTTCAAATGATCCTTCCTTTGAACATGACAATACTAGCTCAGCCGATCGCACTCTATTTTTCGTAAGAAGGTTTCTTTGACGTGAAGGCTTCTTCGGATCTTCAAACTTCTCATTCGATCAAGCTTTGTAACTCCTGCTGTCATGCGAAACATGAACTCTTCGCCCTTGGGAACCACTTTTCCATTCAAATAAATGTCTGCAATAGGCCTGAGTAGATCAGAGAACGGACTGCAATAAGAAGCAAATAAGGAGCAACTTTGATTAGAAACTCTTCGGTCACTCCAGAGTGGCATCTTACTCTTGTCTTTGCTCCTTCGTGCAGGTCCATGATCTTATGTACATTGGTTTCTAAAACTCCTCGATGTCTCAATAACAAACATCTAGTCAAAAAACTAAAAAAAGTGACGGATTTAATCAAAGTCTGCCTGGAGTTTATATAATGGACTGTGTATCAAGTCTGTGTGCTTCGGTGTATATGCGTTTTAGATCAGGTTAGCAGGATTGCCGTCCGATTGCCTAGTGGCTCGCCTAGGTCTACGTGGGCCCTTAACGATACTCATACACCTTTTGAAGTGAGGAAAAGAAACAGAAAGTTTTATTTACTCATGTGATACTTAGGATACTTAGACTTGTTTGTTTGATGTGGGTGAGCCCCAATCCGGATTTCTTGTAGAAATTCACTACCATCAAAGCCGATATACGTATGTCTGCCATTTTCTTTAATTCTTCAAAGAAAGGTTTATCTAGCGTATTTCGATGGAGTCTGCTGCCTGGAGAGTGGCATAGAAAGTGTTCGGTGCCCTCCTCAACGCCCGTGTCATCAAAACATCACAACTTGCAAATTAATTATCTTCATTTTCTCTGAGTGTTTGCTTAACGTATTGTGTCTTGTTATAACACTCTGTCTATTACTATAGAAGACCTGTTTAGGGCTAACTGTTTTTTTTTTTAGATTTTCTGATGACTAGCCTTAGCCAGAGAACCTTTGTGTTCTTACAGGTTTGGGTATTTTCCCATCTGCTTTCAGCTATGTTTAGTATTATATTTGTTATTTTAGATTTTACGTACGGAATGGGAACCGGGACTCTTATGTCCTTTAATGATATACAGGGTTCCGATCCTATTCGGGCCAGCTGAACCGTGTTTTCATTCCCGCTAATGCCATTGTGGACTGGTATTCAAATAATTTGAACGTTATTTTCTTTTTTTTATTTATTTAATTTTTCATTCGACTTAAAGCTAAGTACAATTTACTTCAGAATATAGCGGAAAATAATAGTAATCACTCCGTAACTTGGAAAGTTAGTGTGGAATGACACAACGATTTAATTAGCAAATAATATAGATATGATGTGGGGAAACATCGGTTTTTCCAAAATTATTGTTCTTGGACTTCATAAATAAAAATCATATAAAAATTCTTTGATAAGCAAATAGAGCAATTAAAAATGATAAGAATACAAATCGAAAATACTTTAACAATTGGAAAAAAAATAAAAATAACTGACATTAAATAAGACATTGACTTGTGCCGATGATTAGGATAGCATTTCACTTGTAAGTAATGATTCAAGGACCTCATAATTGATAGTGAATAACCAGTCTTTAACCTTTTTTAAAAACGAATTAAAATGTATGGTTGTCCGTACAGAAAATGGTAGCTTATTGAACATTAAAGGGGCTATAAAACTGAAGGAGTGACAAAAATGGTTTTTGTACGCGAGTGGAACGGTGACAAGATGCATTGTATTTATACGAAGATTATAAAGCTGTGTAGTTCTACTAGGAATATTACCGCTTCGCTTGAAAAATTCTTTTAGTACTTTAAAAACGTAAAGGTGTCTCATTGGTAAAATAAGCAGTTCTTTAAATAAGGGCCAGCTCTAAGTAAAGCGATTTTTGTTACAAATAATCCTAATTAAGTGTTTCTGGGCTATTAACAATGGCCTGAAAGAGTTATTATAAGAACCACCCCAATTAGAGATACCATACTGCAACTTAGAGTGAGCAAGGCCATAATAAATTGATTTTAATATCTTTTTGGAACAAAACTGCTTGATGAGATACATTTTGCGCGTTACTAGGAGCATATGCGATTTAAAACTTTGAATATGATCTTTCCAATTCAAGTTATGGTCAATTAATACCCCAAGGTATTTGTAGTGATGCACCGATTCAATGTTAAAACAATTATTAGAACAAGATAAACTATTAACAAAATTACATGTTCCACAACTATGCACAGGTAACAGAATTTTTTACAATCATAAGCATGGAAGCATAAATTAAAATCATTTAAGACGTTATTTGATGTTTTAAAAAACATAAGCTTTGTCTTTTCGCTAATGATTAGTTTATGGTCTGTAAACCAAATTCTCAGAGTTTCTAGATCTTCCGAGATCTTTGCAATACTTTCGTATCTTGTATCAAATTGGTACGTAAAGGCTATGTCGTCTGCAAACGCAGTTGGCACACCATAAAGGTTTAGATCGAAGAGTTAATGTAAATTAAAAACAACACAGGACCAAGAACTGAACCCTGTGGTACACCATTTTTTAAAGTACGAGAGTCACTGAAGATCCCATTTACATCAACCTTTTGATTCCTACCTTTTAGATAAGCCTGTTTATAGCTTGATGTTCTAAGTGACAGAGTCCTACTAATTTGGATGATATTTTATTGGTTCCCTGGGCCTTAATGGCTGCTTGGCTATCAACGTAAATGAAGATACCCTCCTGTGATGTTTCCAATTTGTTTGCCCTTTGGGCTGCATTGTGTATGGCTAGAATCTCAGCTTCAAAAACACTGCATGAATTCGGGAGTCTTATGGACGTGGATTTGGCAATTTTATTTTTCTCAAAAATACCTGCTCCAGCATCATCGTCTTTCTTTGGCCCGTCCGTATAAATTGCTATTTCAGAATCACATATATCAGATTATATTAGCTGCAGATTCATCCCTATTGGATATGCGTTTTAGTTTTTATTATAATTATATTTTACCGAAAGCGTTCTCTTCAGTGAAAAAAATAAGTGGTGCCTTTAGGCTTTACGGAACTTCTTTCAACCAATATTTATAAAATAATCCATATTCCTTAATATGTATAGTATTTTTTTAAGATCCGTCACACCCGTAGTCCTTGATTGATCATTTTTTTCCAAAAAATAATTATATGTTACTTTGTTTTCTTAATGCCTTATATCAGAAATTAGGGTACGATAAGCAACGCGTATTATAATTGCGTAGGTAGGTTGATTGTGTTGAAATAGTCCTATCGATTTGTAAACCTAAATAAAAAAATAATAAATAAAAAAACTTGTCTTGTATCTATCTATTATCTGTTTATTACTGTGCCGGCAGTAGTAGTACCTATTTTTGTCGCTAATAAGGTTAGTAGGCGTAAATAATTAATGTCAGAAGGATACATTTATTTCTAATGTACTCATTACAGTTTGTAAATATAGATGTGTGTATGTACATGTAGTACCAACTGCCATGAAAATAGGGAGCTCTAGAGCAGTGCTAGGCGATTGTGAGAGAAATCCCTTTTTTGGGGAATTTGGACCTTAAAAGGGATAAAGGGAAAACCTTATGATTTTGTGGGAATTATTTCATTTAATGGTAATTTGTTTTATTTTTAAAATTTAAACCAAATAAATGGATTAGAAAGAAAATTCCAAATGATTAATGGTTTTTCTTTACCTATTCCAACTCGTTAAGACAAAAATAATGAAACTCGCTTTAAAGTAACGAATAGCTCATTGCGTTTGAGGCCTAACGCTGCGTCCAGCGTACACACTAGTTTTGCGTGCGATGCGGTCCTCGCACGCATCGCATTTATTTGCAGGGAATGCGGAAGTGTCCAATTACAACACGATGAATTCGTTCACGCGGGTTGCGTTAATAACTTTTTTAGTTCAGTGTGAGATGGCTTCAGTTTCGGCACGTAAGATTCTATTGGTGGAAAATAGTTCGTTAAAAATAAAAATTCTAAGCGGTCCTAAAAAGAAACGTGATAAATTAAAATGTCATAACATATATAAACACAGATTAATTTACGGCGAGTTTCATCACCTGTACCCGGAATTGCGAGCGGATGAAAGTGCATTTCGCTAGTATACGAAAATGCGGATAAAAACATTCGACTATGTTTTAAAAATCATATCATCACCTCTATCCTTTAATCTCCGCACGATACTGCGGGCAAAATCAAACCAGTTTGATTTTCAAACAATGCGTGCGATGCGCATAGGCGAACCCCACAGGCGGATCAGTAGAAATGCGGTGAAGTGGGAGGGTTGTGATCCCTTGTTTTCGGATCATGGCCTCGCTGATAAAAGGAAGAAGAAGCGTGCGATGCGCGGACCTCGCAACGCACGTATTGCCCGCAATATCGTGTTTACGTTGCACATCTATATATCCCAACATCAGTTTGATTTTGAAGTCTGCCCGCATTAAACGCACCGCAATGCACGCACCTCATTGCCCATGCTTACGCTGGACAGAGCGTAAGTTTTTCTTCTTTTTATTTTCCCCACAAATTCAACAAAAAACATTTTTCTTTTTTCGTTTAGAGCAGAGCCTGAGATGTAAAAAAAAATGCGTGTTTTTCTTTTAGCGCAGATACATCAGAGCTGTGAATTTCCATTTATTTTTTCGTTCAGAGTAAGCTCAGAGAGTAAGCTTTAGATACTTGTGGCACTACGAGGAAGCTGTGGCCTGCATTTGACAGAGTAAGAACCAATAGACTCATACTGAGGCATAGAAAATCCCTCTCTACTCTAATAGGAGTCATTACGGGGCATAATACCATGCGGTACTACATGAAAAAACTACGTGTGACTAACGAAGACCTTTGTAGAGGCTGCGGCGACGAGGAGGCTCAGGAGGACACCGCCCATTTTCTCTGTCATTGCCCAGGCCTCTATCATTTGAGAAATAAGCTCCTTGGACAACACTTCTTTGAGGATCTAGAAGAGTTGTCCAACAGACCAATAAATGACATCGCAAACTTCATCAAATCCTCTGGATGGTTTGTAATGCACAGTAAGTACTAAATGCTTTCTTTAGGATATGTACAAAGACGATATTTTTCCACGAGGAAGGGGTTCTCTATTCTATCCCCTTTCTCCCCGTGGGTATCACAATGGGTCTATATTGACCTGAGTGTGGTGTGGAGGTTTTCTATCCCCTACACCAGCCCACGTACCTAACGTAACGTAAGCTCAGAGCGCACTCTATGAGCTCAGAATAAATTGACCGAGCGTCAAGAGCTAAATCCTAAGCACAGCAATTTTTCATATTTGACAGGAGGGGGACAAGAAAAAAAAATTAAAAAATTGAAATGGCGGACGAAATTTGTTGTTCTGGTGCAGAAGGTAAATATAACCTAAAAAATAACTATCAATAGATATTCTATTCATTCATAAACTTGTTTTAGGGTTTAGATGGACATCAGAGTGCTCAAGTGTGTTTCATAAACAAGTCGGAGCGCTCTGAGTACGCTCGGTTTAGAGCACGCTGTATGTGCTCGAGCTCTGAACGAAAAAAGAAAAGCCCCTATAGTTTTTTTTTTTTGTATATGCGCTGTTTCGGTGTGTGTTCCATCGAACCAAGTCAATTGAGTGTATACACACCGAGTTAAACCGAGTTGCGAACTGATTCAATGTCTCTTTTGACTTCGCATTCTGTTCGCTTTTAGTTTCTTATGTGACGGTGACATAATTTTGTTACAAACCGAGTTAGCCAACCCGGTTTACAACTCGGTTTGCTTAAAAACCAACTCGGGTTAATTCGGTTTGGTACATCACCAGTCTTGATGGTTTCAAACACATGTGATATCAGGCTTCATGGATTGTCTTCAAACTACAGTGGACTCTCCCTAAGTCGAACTCTCCCTAAGTTGAATTTCTCTCTAACCATATTTTAGCATTCCCCTCTATTTTCCATACAAAAGCATCATCTAAGCCAAACTCCCTCTAAGTCGAAACTCCCTCTAACTCGAACAAATTATGGTATCCCGTGAAAATTCGACTTAGGGGGAGTCCACTGTATTTGGAAAGAATTTGCTGTGATTTTTCACTTCCTTTTTATTTCTTGCAAGCTTTAATTTGTGCATCGATTTCGTATAAGGCTTTTTCTTATATATCCTCTGTCAATCAGTTTTAGTAGAATTAGATAACAATTTTTGTATAGGACCATTATCTTATCCATCCTACACAATAGTTTTGGTCGATAAGAAGCACCTGTACATGTACAGCGTCATATTTTCAGCTCAGCAAGTAGTTATACATGTTAAATGAAAGACATCTGCTCAGGTTGACTTCAAAGGATAGAAGAGAAGGAATATAAGATTTATTCCAACATTATAGCTTGCTAGTGTATTTGTTACATTCATATACGGTAAACTACAGTTCAGTGTATTTAATGAGTGTATTCGAAATAAAGTACGAGTAAAAGATAACGATTAATAGTGTTCACTCAACAATATACTGTAAATAGATGGAGTAAGTTTAAGTGGTGGATAAGGAGGCATCTTATCAGGAACTAGATATCTTTTTATCCCTATGACTACCAGACTTATGTGTGTATTTTGGAAACAGATCAATCTCAGCTTAGAGCTCCCTAGAGCTCCCTGTTAATGCTAAGGCAAGCGAACAAATTCATAAACCGCAACCATAATAGATTGTCCACTCAGGTGCAATCTATTGGGTTGGCCAATAAATTCCATCTGTTTATCGTTAGTGTTCCCGTTGACTTTGAATGACGCCGTTTGTAAATGTTGCTTCGAGCTTGCAGTTGTTTTCCTCTTTGAATGCACATCGCAGTATGGTATGCCATATGTGAAAGAAAGTTCATAGCGATCGGTTGTGTTTTACGCATTTGGTAAACTTTTGAAAATGGGGGCAAATAAGGAGTATTTTCAGCATATTATGCTCTTTTACTTTCAGAAAGGAAAAAACGCTGCACAAACACATAAGAAGATTTGCGCTGTGCACGGGGATAACTCTGTAAGCGCTTGGACTGTTCGCGAGTGGTTCCGGCGTTTTCGTGATGGTGATTTCACATCTTCTGACTTGCCCCGTTCTGGACGACTGGTTGAGATTGATGGGGACCAAATTAAAGCTCTAGATGAAAATAATGCACGCTACACAACCTGGCACATAGCTGATATATTGGATATATCGAAATCAAGCATAGAAAATCACTTGCGTAAACTGCAATACGATATTTGGCTGCCGCACAATTTGAGTGAAAAAAATTTATTGAATCGTGTCTCCATCAGCGATTAGAAGGGAATTGTGTATTATGAGCTTCTTCTGCATAACCAAACCGTTGATTCCGATAAATAGTGCTCTCAATTGAATAAACTGAAGGACGCAATCACCGAAAAACGACTGGAATTGACTAACCGGAAGGGCGTCGTGTTCCATCAAGACAACGCTAGACCGCATGTCTCTTTGCAGAGTCGATAGAAGTTGGTGCAGTTTGGATGGGATGTTTTACCTCACCAGCTGTATTCACCTGATCTTGCAACTTCCGATTATCATTTATTCCGGTCCCTGCAGAATTCACTTAATGGCAAAAATTTCGTCTCTTTGAAAGCTTGTAAAATCCACTTGGAGCAATTCTTCGCCAAAATCAAATATTCTACGAAAGGGCCATTATGAAATTGCCCGAAAGATGGCAGAAAGTGGTAGAAAATAATGATGCATATATAAATGATGAACGTTTTTCCTAACAAAAATATTTAATCTTTGATTCCGCCTAAAAAAAACAGAGGGAACTTCTTGGCCAACCCAATAAATAAAATAAAACTATTAGATACAGCCATGCGGGGAATGTCCAGGGGCCGCAAAGAAACGCTTATTCCACATAACGCGAGTCTCGATGGGCCCAGCGGAAACTTGGAACCTGAAATCCAAGACATTATTGAGGTTCATGAGGTTTGTCAATTTTGCTTTCCGTAAACTATTGGGCCAGCACAATAGATCTTACAGGTCGCAGTGGACTTTGGCCCCAAACATTGCATCAAAGCCACAACCAAAAGCTGATTATCCAATTAAATTTGCTAGCGTACTAGTTTTCATTTATGTCGATACAAACGGAATTTATTTAGGTCCAAACGTACTCAGAATGAGCGCAAACAAACCTTAACAAATACGTGCTACCATTTATTATATTTTTTTTTATAAAGAAATTGTGAATTGTGACCATGATTGCCATAAACAAATGAACAATTTCTTTAGAATTTTGAAATGTAATTTATTTATTTCTTTATCTAATTAACTTTTATTTCATGCAACCGTATTTCAATCATCCCCTAAACACATCAAAACATATTTTGTTCTCTGTCTACGGCTATTTTGATCTGATTAACATCTCAAATTTCACAACGTATATGTATATGGTATTTGCTTTTAAGAAAAAGTGTATCAACAGATTGATTGATAAAATGGGTAAATATATGGGCGGATGAATACATTATGTCCTTCATGAATGTATTATGGTAATAAATTGTTTGAATTTAAATATTTTAATTTTTTTTCCGCAAATATCATTTTATTAACGGAAATCCTCCAAACGCCTCTACAATTAAATTAAATGTTAACATATTTATGTACTCAGAGGGAGAAACGAAAGAAAAAACTCATTATGTAACCTTATATGCAAATAATTATTTTAACAATATCAACAAAAGTTTTGCTCAAATCCATAAATAACAATTAATTCAAAATGCCCATCATTTCAAATATAAAAATACGTTTTACTCCTTTTTATTATCCTTTTATCTGTATCTGTTGCATTTCGCATTCCTTGTTTTTTTTTTTTTTTTGTTGTGGATTCCTATCATTCAGCGAATCTAAAAAAAATCGACTTTTTAAAGGTTCTTTTTTTATTGCGTTTAATTTTGAAATTTAATCACCCATCATTGTGCAGAGAGTAACAAAAGTGATTTCGAGATTTATGCGCTTCCATTAGGGGATCATATTAGCTTTGGTCGAGCAATTTATTAACATTATTTTGGCTGGGTCAGATCTGCGTGTACGTGTGTGTCAATTATATTACAATTTATTTTTGAGTCTGTGTGCATATTAGCCGTTGAATTCAATTCTATTAACAAAATTATTATATGAGGCGCACAGGGGGTGGGCGGGATGTGCGGATGCGGGTGTAATTATTATTTTGGCTCATTTGTGTGCAACAACGTTCAAAATTAATGCAAATAGATTTAGCGGTGGCCGAGAGTAAAAAGGGCTGAACTAGCCGATGTGCTTCCAGTTGAAACGATTTAATTACACATGCAAATACCATAAATGATCTATAAAAATACAGTTGTGAGTGGAATTATTCACGCGCTTTAACTTCGGTTTAAGTTTTTGAAGAGAAACTTTTTTAGCAACGGAAAAGTAAATTTACTAGAGTGTAACAAAAATACAAACGGCAGTGTGTAGCATAGACACACACTCGGCTGTAACGAAAATAGAAACGGAAGTGTCAGCCATAGATACAAAAATTCTAAATAGATACATGCTTGAGTGTCACAAAAATGTTTAACAGAAACGTATACAGAAACATAGATACATACGCTGATAGTTTAATTAGCGTGGACACACGCATTCTGGTAAGTGAACTTACTCTGATGATAGTTTGGAATATCTAACTCTGGTTGTTAGCTTGGTGATGGCAGTAAAATTCAATAACGTTATGTTCATTTATTTAAAGTGCTTATTGTGGTAGTTAGATATTAGGTTAGGCTAAGTAGATGAGTGCCTTCTGAAAGAAGTCACTGCTCACTTAGACCAACAAGGGTCCATTGTGCCCAGTTTATTCCCACAGCAAGTGTCGGGCAGATTCAATTTCTTCTTCATCCTTGCAGCTCCTGTAGAAGTCGTTGTGAATCCCAATGGCACAGTGCCCCGTGATTATGACAGAGATGACCCGCGTACTGTTACGACTTGGCCTAACCAGAACGTGTTCTCCTCAAATCATGGACCAGCGACAGGGTTCTGGCAGTGACACACGTATCCATATGGGCCCATCTGTTAGCTTCGCTAGTGGCTTCATCTCCGACGGGTTTATTAATAGATCTAATAGGAACCTTTCAGCAGGTGAGTGCCTGCGAGTTGTGCAACGCCGACCCCAGTCTAGCGAATTCGCCTGCTCTTTTATTGCCCGGTGTGTCCATTTGCTTTGGTACCCAGTATAGCGCCACCATATTAGCCTGTAGAATCATTCGTATCCGAGGCTTTTGGTTGCTTGGTAATCGAAGGTTTTTTACGTGGTAGGGAAGTTAACCCGACGGCACAACCCCCAACCTGGAGGACTAGATCCTTTTTTTTACAACCCCTAGGACGAGGGGGCGGATACACAGATGCCAGTAACCCGCTTCGGGGATATGTGCGCTGCCGTTGGTCCATTAAGGGTTCATCCGCCGCCATCTCTGTTTCAATACCCTGACGTAGTAGTGAAAATCCTTACAGACCTCAGTTCCAAATATGTTGAAGTAGCTCCGGTAAGATATCCGCTGGTCTGTAGACGTCACTGTTGATTCCACCGAGAGAATTCATCCGCCGTACGTCCTCCTTCTGAGGAGCTCTTGCTAGACTTCTGAGACGCATTTTTCAGCCAATTAGGTCAACAAGAGATGCCTCGTCCGATTAAACATATGCGCGCTGAAGTTCACCCAGATGTGCTTGCGTAGGTCTGAGTGTTCAACTCATAATGTTACCTTTGGTTATGACTTTCACAGCCTAGATGACGGTTGTGATTTTATCTTGAAAGGCGCTGCATTCGTTGTCGATTCTGAGGGCTGAAAACTGGTATTGCTTCTCTAGTCCCTTCCACCAGACTAACAAACCGTAAGTTAGGATAAGTCGCCCAACTGCCGTGTATAACCAATATAGTACAGCGGACATAACCCCATACATTGCTGAATGCTTTTTTACAAGCGTCAAAAGGCTGTACATGCTTTTCTTAATGCGATCCTCGATATTTACATTCCAATTTAATTCAGAATATAGAGTTACGCCCAGGTATCATGCTGACTCTGAAAGATTTTTGTCCGATCCTAGGGGTTTTGAACTCAGGATTGATTAAGTATCGTACCTATCCAATGCTCTATAGTGTAATGGAAATGCGTACGGAAATGAGTCATGCATGCAGTGTTTACGGCCATATCTCATCGATTTTGCCTAAAATTTCTATATAAGCTAGAAAGGGGACCACCTTTTTTTTTCTTTAAATAATTATGCACATAACGATACTTTAGCAAATCAGTTATTTCTCTGGGATGCCTCAGCCAATTAGGACCAAACTTGGACTATTATTGAACTTGGATGTGTGATTAAAATAAATTTGCCATTTGTTCTGGCGAGTATGTAATATTTTTAGTACTTCAGGTGGGTAATGTGTGTTCTTCTTCTTTTACTTCTTCTTCTTCCTTTTATCAGCGAGGTTATGATCCGAAAACAAGGGATCATAACCCTCCTACTTCACCGCATTTCTACTGATCCGCCTGTGGGGTTCCCCTTCAGGTGGGTAATGTGTCTATTACATGAAAAAGGGATCGATCCGTAAAACTACTAAATGCATCTTACTTCCTTGCAACAAGTCTCGTTAGCTTGGCTGTGTAGATTGAGGAGACTAGTTATTTTCCTCTAGGAAGTTTGAAATCTCCAAAGACAATGCTCGGCCCATCCTTAATGGCCTTGAGATTTTTATCCACCAAAACTGCATATTATAAGTTATGCTTGTGTGCGGCTGCGCCGCTGTTTAAACCTTTAATCCAAGATTTTTTGCTGCTCACTGTTGATTTCCTGAGTTGTCTTTACCCCCTTTCCCTTTCTCTTTTCAGGCGTCTAACCCATCTCTTTGGTAGTGTATTTTGCTCTATTATTTACGGCTTTTTATATGTACATACTACAAACATTTGCATGTATCACTATGGTCTTGGTCGTTAGTATTTCTTCCAGCTCAATTGGTAGTATTTCGCCGTGATCTTTGAAAGAATACGTCTTTTACATCCACCCGAGTCTTTCGCAAGAGGTACAGTACGGAGATTTCCCTGTTTTTGTAACTCTGATTCGTATTGGAAATAGAAATAAAATGCACTTATTTAAGTATAGTGGTTTGAAACTCAGATTGAATTAGGTTTCAGTGAATACTTATCCCATGGGTGGCGTCTGAACTAGTCGGGAAGAATTTGCTGTAATTTTTGTATTCGATTTTGATTTGATAACGTTATTTAGCTTGATTGCTATGTAGAAAAATTTAACAATAGAAGTAAAAAAATCTCAATAACCGTTTGTTTTACCATTACCACTTCATATAAGCGTTGATCAAAACGATCTCCCTTCAGCTGTTAGGGCCGAGAAAACAATATCCAAGAATCACAGCAATGGTATTGGTCTCCTAAAAAAACATGACGGCAGTTTTACACGCCGAAACATTAGGTTTGCCCTTGCAGACCCACTTCCCTGACTCACTAATCACTGACCCTCACACATCTCTGCTGCATGAAGTCATGCCACTCCCACCTAACCGACGCCCTAGGATTCTGGCCAAGAAAATCTTCTCCCTCGATTCCATAAGATGGGCCATCTCCACGCAAAAACCTTACAAAGCTCCCGGTGGAGATGGAATTTTCCCTGCCCTCGTACATAAGCTATGAACTCAGTTACATCCAATCAATATGGAGAAAAGTAAATGCAGTGTTCATTCCTAAACCCGACGCCAGATCACATTCAGACCGTAAGGCCTTTAGGCCAATCAGTCTCACCTCTGTGTTTTTTAAGGTAACGGAAAAAAATCATTGTTCTTCACATAAGAAATTCCGCCCTTATAGAACACCCCCTAAATAATCTTCAATTTGCAAATCAATCTGGTAAATCTATGGTCACAGCCCTTCACCATCTAGTCAGCATTATTGAAGAAACCTTGTGAAAGAAGGAAATTGCCTTATGCTCCTTCCTGGACATATCTGGCGCCTTCGAACACATCGTTTCAATCAATTAAGTCTGCTGCTGACGTTAAAGTCATTGACCCGCAAACTACCAAATGAATATGCTCTATGCTCAGTAGCAGATTAATTACTGCCAAGCTTGGACAAATCTCAATCTCCGTTAGAACTACTTAGGGTTGTCCCCAAGGGATATCCTCTTTTATGGTCCATTGTAGTGGACAGTATCATAAATGACTTCAATAGTTCTGGATTTCTCACTCGGGGCTACGCTGACGACGTGGTCATAATAGCTAAGGGCAAGGATGAATCCAGCATTTCTGAACAAATGCAACATGCCCTAGATAAAGTAAAAAATTGGTGCCAGTCAGAAGGTCTAACGGTTAACCCAGCAAAAACCGTAATCATACCTTCACCAGGAGGAGAAATTTAAGCCTTCAAGCACCATCACTAAACAATATACAAATTGAGTTCTCAAAAGAAAGAAAAATATCTTGGGACTCTAGACCACAAATTAAATTGAAAACCTCATATAGACAGAACCACTGAGAAGGCCACTAGAGCCTTCTGGGCCTGTTCTAGGTTTTTCTGCAAAATATGGGGATTAAATCCAAAAATGATCCACTGGACATATACCATAATCATTGTTCCGATAATAACTTATGCTTCGCTAGTATGGTGGGATAAAGTTAATCAAACCGTTACCCGCTCCGCCCTCCTACGGGCGCAATGCGCACCTACGCACCTGCCCAATAGCTGCGCTGGAAGTTATCTTAAACCTTCCTCCCCTACACACAAAAATTATGAAGCCTGCGGCTGCCAGTGCTCTAAAGCTTCACCTTTTATGCAACAGTACAAATTCCGAATTAGTTGGCAACATGAAGATCCTTGAGAAAATTCCGCTACTTACTTCTCCAGCAGTATGCATCTCAGACTTCATGCCTAAAAGAATCCACCCCAATCACCCCTTCACAGTTATCATACCTGACCGCAGCTACTGTAAATATCCTCGAATCCCTCAACCAACATCTCAAATCAATTGGTACACTGACGGTTCAAAAATGTCAAATGGGGCTAGAGCTGGTATCTTTGGCCCCAACTGAAAACTCTTTACACCATTAGGTCAATCCACTACTATCTTCCAAACAGAGGTCTATGCTATCGAGCTATCAAGCTGTACACAATAAAATCACACTAATGTGGGTCTCCGGACACAAAGGCATCCCTGGTAATGAAGCGGCTGATAAGCTTGTCAGACTAGGTGCCCAATCTCCTTACTTTGGGCCTGAACCCTTCTGTGGTTTACCCACTAGCCAGATTAAAATAGAGTTACTTCGCTGGGAAAGCGAACAAATGCTCTCACACTGGAATGCAGAACCCGGCCTACGGCATTCTAAAGAATTTATTAATTTCTGAAAAAATAGAACTAGAGGCATTCTATCAATGAGCAAACAGAATGCTAAGATCCTTACTGACTTCTCAACTACCATCTCAAGAAAATGGGCCGTGTTAAATCGGAAACGTGCCGTCTCTATCTTTAAGACACCGAAACAGCCCATCACATACTCTGTGATTGCGCGACCATAACCAGACTGATGCTAAATCACTTTAATAAAGGCGTCACATCACCTTCTGATGTCACCTCTTCCTCAGCTCGAACTACTCTTAGCTTGTTGTACCTCCCTTACTTCCATGAATGCGGTTCGCATATACAGAATAAGACCGATTAGCATCTACTCTCCTTAATGGTATCCATTTCTGACCTCACCATCTCCTGCGTCTTGAACCGCTGCTTCCAACCAGATGAGGGAAGCATATGTTCAGTTCTATCGATAATGTAATGTCCCGTCAGGACTATTATAAGAGTGCTCATGTTCGTTCTGCTTAGATTTTCTATGGCCTCACATGGCCGAAATTTTTGATCGCTTGATTCGCTTTTGATCGAGTTAGAGAGTTCAGTAAATGTAGGAACGAGTACTTACGTATCTACTTATACCGTATCTATTGCAATGCGTTCAGATTTTAAACTTAAATTTAATTTTGAATATATGGTATCCCTATTCCACAAACGATTGCGATTGACTTCATATATAATAGTATATCCTGTCGCTGGATGCTCTTTCAATAATTTGTTTCTAATAATCATCTATAAGGGCCTTCATATAAAACATTTAAATTAATATTTAATTAACTCTAAAGCTAATTACCAAACTAGTCCAACCACCAATTTGAGAGCTCATCCATAGCCCTTACATAAATAAAATTAATTAAATTAAAAAACAAAAGCGAAAAACAAATCAAGTGTAATTGAATCAAATGATATCCTTCTGGCAGTATTGTAATGGAAACATTGACTTAGTGCCATCGAAGTACACCGTGAAGCATCGATGTGTGTACCATGTACTAACATGCCTAATGGAATATACACACATTGCACGGTGTGTATTTGTGTTTATTTAATCAAATAGTCTCACACACCTAACGCACGATGTCCTTTTAATTTACCCAACTAATATAATTGACACAGCCTAATTATCATGCCACATGCAGAGGGCTGCACTTGCATCTCTGCAATCATCCCGCAATTGAACAGCAGTGGGCATAATTATTCGTGCACCTTTGTAATATGTGTTGTTTGCTATTCATTGGTTGAGGTTCGATTTAATCGGTCTTCAAATTGCTGATTAATAAAATAAATATGATTGTAGGCATTTCTGTGATCAGTATGGAGAGGAAGTTAATTATTAGTTATTTTGGGGAAAACGAGGAATCTATAGGGCATGCTGCAGTGCTCGGTGTGCCTGGAGCGGCTGGACACGTCCTCGAAGGTGCTGCCCTGTCAGCACACCTTCTGCCGCAAATGCCTTGAGGTGATTGTCGCGAGTCGACAGGAGCTCCGGTGTCCGGAGTGCCGTGTGCTGGTCGATACGAAAATAGATCAGTTGCCAACGACTGTTCTGCTGATGAGAATCTTGGAAGGTATGAAAAATACAGCCGAAACCAACACAACATCAATAAATCACCGAAGATCATGAACCCTCCAATGCTACCGCCCGAGGGGCAAGTTATAAGCGCCGTAGCCGGAGTTGGAGGAGGAGGAGGAGGAGGTGGTGGCGGTGTTGGAGGTATATCCATCATGAACGTCATCGAACAACGTGCACCCAATGTGAATGCAAATCAAAAAGATAAATTTATCAAATGTCACAATCAGCGCCCATCCAACAACAATCAAAGAATCTCTCTATCAATGACTTACAGCAACAGCAGCAGTTGCATCAATCATTTCCTCCAAACGTTCAGCAACAACACGCACAACTACAACCACAACAGCAGCAGTAACAGCACTTAAACACATCTGCCAGTGCTGAAAGAGGATACTCGTATGTACCACGAGTGTTCGCTCTATACGACTTTCTGTCGAAGGAACCCAACGACTTGTCTTTTAAGAAGGGCGGCGGGATCCTCCTAAAGCGAAAGGTCGACGCTAATTGGTTTGTTGGCGAATTCAATGGCCGTGAAGGTACATTTCCAATAAACTATGTCCAAGTTATCGTCCCCCTTTCTGTGCCACAGTGCATAGCACTGTATGACTTTAAAATGGGACCAAACGAGGAGGAAAGGTGCCTCACTATCAAGCGGAGAACAATGATCCATGTGTTGCGTCGTGTCGATCATAATTGGGCTGACGGCCGGATTGGCTCGTGCATTGGTATCTTCCCCATCGCGTTTGTCGAAATGAATGCCTTGGCTGAGCAATTACTCGATGGCAGCCTGGGTCAGATATCAAGCCATCAGCATATGGTCAATGGAACGCCAAGGAATCTCCCTCCGATACCATTCGAATCGAGCGCCAACGATTCGACCAGTAGTTCATCCACAGCCACTACGACCAGCCCCAATTCGACTTGTAGTAGCAATTCGAGTTCGAATTCGATTCTCAGTAGTCCTGGTTCGAATCCCACATCGCCGCAAAACAATTCAGCTGTTAAATACCGGGACTATAAGGAGAAGAGGCATTCATTGAATGCACTGACCTCGGAATCGAATCTCAGTATAATCCAACCGAATCGACACTCGGCTGAGATACTTAGTATTCCCGTGCCTGCGGGACAGGAGAACAATTCAAATCAGATTCAAAGTACTACGGCTGGACAGAGCTCAGGCTCATTGAGGGCATGAACTGACGTAGCGTAAGCACAGCTCTGCTCCTCCACAAACTCGAGTAAATGTCCTCAAAACTGGAGGCCAACTTAATGTTCCACCCTCGTTGCCGTGGGGTTATCTAGCTCTTTATCCCTATGAACCTCGCAAGAGTGATAAACTCAAGCTGAAGAAAGGCTGTGTGTACATAGTAACGGAGAGATGTCTAGACGGATGGTTTAAGGGGAAAAACTGGCAGGACGTGTCTGGGGTGCTTCCAGGCAATTATGTACATAACTCCCCTGCGGAGTTGTGACCAGCAACAGCTGATGCATCAATGGAAGTTCGTTCAGAGTAGCCAACCGGCATCGCCGCAAATTGAAAGTCCTAACACCAATCAAATAGCAAACATCGCTCTCACTCCGAATGGTTTAAATATTTTAGAAAACATCAGCTTACGATTGAGTCAAATGCCTATTCTGCCACGTCAACCGCCCGAGTTACCGCCGCGCAGCGCCGTTGGTGCCCCTTCATCGTCCTCGTCCGTATGGACGAAACTAGTAGGCCATCATATGGAAACATTTTTCGGCCGCAAGCTGATAAATGGACAACAGCAGGCTCAACAGCAACAACACCACCAACGTCCAAGAGACTAGCCAACAAAGACTCTAAGGACAAACACAATGGCGGTGGAGCACCAGATAAAGACAAGCAGAAAGACCAACATGCATCGTCCTCCTCATCGCCCGTTAGTCTGATGAAACGACTTACAAACATCAAACGCTCCAAGTCACCCAATACGAATCACGGTAGCAACAATCATACAGTGAACACGTACTCGATGGACAACCCGTCGTTTGAGGATAGTGCAGCCCCTGCCAATTAAACTACAGCCACACAACCAGCAACAGCTCAACATCCGCCTAGCGCGTCGAATGATCGTCTAGCGAACAGTATCACATCACTGCATCCTGTCCATGTTAGGTCTGGATCATGTCCAAGCCAATTACTTCAGAGTCTCCCGGTGGACTTGAACAGCGTCTGCATTTCAAACGAAACGAATCAATCATCCTTTGGTTCGCAGCGACTTAAAGGCAACAAAGAGCGACCACAACTCCAAGGCTTACGCCAACAAGTTGATGGTACCTTTCGCCTAGCCGCACCCGGTGGAGGCACATCCCTTCTCATTACCACTTCATCATCGTCCACACCATCGAGTAATATTCTTCTAAACAAATGTCAGCAATCAGTGTCCACGTCCACAGCTCTGCAACAGCAGCAGCAACCTGTCTGTCCTGATTCATCATAGAAAATCCCAAAGTCTGGATGCAAATACAATCTCAACCCAATTAACTAATAACGCACCAGGCGCCGCCAAGGGTCCACATCGTCGTCGCACATTCGAGAGAGCAGGTTCCGATGTATAGTGTCATACCCACCAGATAGTGAACTCGAATTGGAACTGAACGTTGGTGACATTGTCTATGTGCATAGAAAACAAAAGAACGGTTGGTATAAAGGAACGCATTCCCGAACGAATAAATCGGGATTATTTCCGGCTTTCTTTGTGGAGCCCGATATGTAAACAAAATGTTCAATTTTCCATTTTATTTAATTTTTTTAAATTTTTTTTTAATTTCTTAAGAAAGAGTTACCAATGCTATCTATAATAGTACTGGAGCCATAATAAAATTAAAAGTTTTTGCTTGGCTATGCTTCTAAATACATAAATATCCTACGCCATAGGTCAGGTCAAGTAAGTGGGTTGACACAGAGAAGAGAAGATCTTGATGAAGCGCCTGAAAGAACTTGAGATTTTCCCAATTGGAATATGCAAAAATGCAAAAAAAAAAAACAATAAGTTCCTCTAACTAGTTCGGACATCATATATGGTTAGGTTAGGTTGAAGTGGCTGCCAGCAGAGAATCGCCAATACACTTAGACCAAAAATAGGTCCATTGTGATACCACATGGATCATGGGAGAAAGTTTCTCCTAGCTACTCGCTAAACCATTTTGAGCTTCTTATGAAGCGTAGGACGCTCTTAATGTCGATGTTTTTCAGGTCGCCTATGCCGTTGTAATAGGGGGCTCCTAGGTGAAGCTTTCTTCTACGGGAGAGAGCTGGGCAGAAACAAAGAAGGTGCGGAATAGTTTCTTCCTGTTCTTCGTCCATGGAGCTTCTACAAAAGTCGTTCGCGAAAACGCCTAGCCTTGCACATCATCTATGGAGTAAACATGTTTTGAAACCTAATTCCACCTGAAATTCAAACAAATATACAAAAAATTACTCTGCCCCATATCTGCTCGTCATTCCCAACTTACAAGAGTTAAACTTTTATACTAAGATAATATTTAAAAAAAAAAAGCCGACCGTAGCCTTAACTGGGTATCGCCGATCAAGGTAATGGGTGGTCCCAGCAACCCCTGCTTAATTAACAGGCAAATCAATTAAATCATGTCTCTCCGTGTTGTTGTCCGTCATTGTAAAACACGTAATTTGCATTTGGAGCCTTTCAATGTAAAAGTGAAAAAATTTAAATCCATCCAGACACGCCCACTTTTTGAAAAATGAATTTTTTTTTTTCAATATTTGTAAGAATTCAAAGCTGTATCATTGACAATATGGTTGCTATTTCTGTTTAAAAATCGCCTTCCAAAATCCGGGCTCTGTAGCGGATTGCAGCTGTAGCATAGTTGAATAAAATATCCCAACCATGACTTCCGTTCAGTACGTTGATCACCTCATCCAAATCTAGCGAAATTACTCCGAAGTATCTCGCGCGAAATTCTCCTAAAATGAGACATCTTCCGATGAAATGGTATACATCCTCCCTCTCTTTAAGGTTGCACAGGTCACATAAAATTGGAAGATCAGGTCGATGTGGAAGAAAATAAAGACTTGTTAGTTCACCTCTAAGTTTGAATATTATGCTTATCATATGCAGAGATTAACGATTGAGGAAGTACGTTGAGTCGCTTTCAATGTGGTTAAAGTTCAGCCTACTGTAGATCAGCCTATGTTGCGATGAATGTGCTTCAGCTACAAATCTCTCATACATGGAATTACCTGCATTTTTCAAAACATTTGTAAGCATAGGTTTTATTATTGGAAGTTGCATATCGGACGCAATATTTAAGCTCGCGCCATAATTTGCTGCCAACTCCTCCCACTTTTGAACCAAGTGCCCTCTTGTCGAAAGTACATATATCCTAGGCAGTCTTCCATCATCCATCTCCACTACTTTTACAGTATAATCTATATGCAGCTTTAGGGTTTCTAAAAAGAGAGGAGGGACTCCAGTTTCTAGATGCAGCATATAGTTCGGTGTACATATTGGAAGTCGAAAGATTCGTTTTAAAAAGTATCTTATCCTATCCTATCCGCCATTTCTAAAAATCATCATCTTTGATTTTGATAAATTCACCGTCAAATTCCATTGCTTACAGTAGTTTTCAAAACGGTTCATAGTAAGCTGCATCCCTTCAACTATCTCCGATAAAAACACTATATCGTCCGCAAACTTTAGCGCCGGTATCCGCACACCACCAAGCTCGATCCTTCCTCTTACTTCTCCTACTATGTCGTTGATAAATAAGATGAAGAGTAGCGTGCTTAAGATGTATCCTTGCTTAACTCCCATTTGTGTTCCAAATTCTTCCGATACATTCTCTCCATTCCATACGTACGCCACGTTGCTCTCATACATCACTTTTAGCACATTTATCACTTTACTTGATAAACCAATTTTGTACAGCTTATAGAAAAGACCTTCACGTGCTATGGAGTCAAAAGCTGCACGAAAGTCAACAAAGAAGACATATAGCTTTTTGCTACTTTGTTTAAAAAACTCTGCAATGTTGGTGAGAGTAAAAATGTGATCCAGTGATGAATAATGCTTTCTGAACCCCGCCTGGTATTCATTTAAAATCCTATTGTTTGCCATCCATTGTGTAAGCCTATTAAATATCAAAGCACTAAATAGTTTTGCCGAAGTATTCAAAAAAGAAATGCCTCTGTACATAGTTAGCTGGATTATCTAGCTCGCCTTTTTTGTGCAACGGGAAAATGATGGCTTTTCTAAAGCTTTCTGGGACATTGGCTGTTTCAAAAATTTTATTAAATTCATTTGTAAGTGCAGTGAGAAATTCTGTGGAACTGTTCTTGTAGAATTCGAAAGGGATCCGATCGTCACTTGGGGCTTTCCTCATTTTAGAGCAATCAACTGCGCGTTTCACTTCCAAAATAGTAAATGGTGAGTCTAAGAGCTGGTCTGTTAAAAAAGGGGCCGCATATTGCGGTAACGGAGAAAACTGCGGAGTGTTAAGTAAATTTTTAAAATACTCACTCAGCTCAGAAGCTCGTAAAGTCGACGAAATCAAGTTAATTCTTCCAGTTACAATTTTAACCGCCTTCCAAAGGTCTGCTGAACATCTTGAAGTATTAAGAACTGCAATAATGACTTCCTGGCTAAATTTTTTTCTTTTTTCTATATAAAGACGTTTAAAATATTAATTTGCTTCTGCATAGCGTTTTTTGACACAGTCATTATTTTGCTTCCTTAGGCGCCTTAGCAATGCAAATGATCGTTTTCTCGTCTTTAGACACTCGATATCGAACCACTTCTGTCTACTGGCTACAATACGTCTTGCATTGAAGTTAGACGGTACAGATCTTTTTATAATTTGCGTTAGGACGTCAATGTGTGGAGCTGAATTATGTTCCATCAGACTCAAAAGTTCCGTATTCAAATTACATTACATAAGAGGCACGAAAACTGTTATTCGAAAGCAACTTCGGAAGGAGAGCCAGCTGCTTTGAGTTTGACGTATCCCCTGCCTTCCAAATAGTACACGAAATTTGCAATGGCATATGGTCGGAAAATGTTTGAACAGCTATTGAAAAATCGTTGACAATTGAGTTCCAATTACCGGACATAAAACAATAATCTATTACGGCAATAATCTAATCTGGCACGATGTTCCATGGATGAAGGTAAATTCACCACCTGTGTTACCCCCGCAGCTGCTATTTAAGATCTTACAATCGTACGCATCAGCAATTTCCATAATCTTGGAGCCCTTTCCATCGCAAAATTCATCTTTGGAACTCCGAGTTACGTTTATAATTGTTGACGCAGGTCCACTTGTAAAATTATTTTGCGATAATCCTATTCTCACGTTGAAATCACCAGCAAGAAGAAGGTCCATCGAACCTAAGATCTGCAGCATATCGGAGAGTTTATCGTAATCTCGCATCCAGTGACTGCAGTTAAAATAAACAGGTACTATGCAAAAAGTTCCGCCATTGATCCTTACATCAAACAAAGTATGTGTGTTCTTTTTGTTTGTGTTCTCATTAACTAAATGCCACGCCCACCATTTTCGGACGTTGTCATAATGTGACAGATTTTAATAAAACCGACCAATACACTTGAACGTTATTTTCGTATTTCAATGACAAAATTAAAAATTTGGAACGAAACAAGTTTTACACCAAGAAGCGAGAAGGCAGTTAGTGAAAAGTACACGGAATCCTCTAGATTTGATTTCCAGCTCGTAATTTTAATAAAAATTGATATTACGATTATAGATAAACTTGAAAATGTGGGGCAATTCTATCCGTTTTCCATCTGTCTGTTCGTCTGCCTATGTGAACGTGCATATCTATCTAGCCATTTGTACGATTCACTTCGAACTTCTTACTTTGGACAGAGTGTGGAACGGGCTTTTGGGTTATAATGTAGTACTATTAACAGTGGAAGTCACTTAGAACAACGGTGAAAGGACCGACAAATGCGGTCGTTATAAGTGGACGTCGTAATAAGCGAAGTCGTGCTAAGCGACTTTCACTGTACATGTATGATTTCAATGCAGTTGGTAATGAATTGGTAGACAGCATACACCTACTCATCTCTAAGATTTGGTCAGATGAGTGTATGCCTGATGAATGGAATCTCAGCATCGTTTGCGCGATCCACAAGAAAGGAGCCCTCCCCACATCCCTTGTACGATATTGTCTGAATATCTGAAGCCTTTCATCAACAGCCTGATTGGCCCCTATAAGTGCGGCTTCAGGCCAGGAAAGTCCACCATCGATCAAATCTTCACACTTTGGCAGATCCTGGAGAAAACCCAAGAAGTCCAAATCGATACTCACCATCTCTTTATCGATTTTACAGCCGCCTATGACAGCATCTATAGAGCCATGTCTAGTTTTGATATCGCTGGCAACTTAGCCGTCTATGTAGAATGACGATGGAGAATGCTCGCCGCTCTATCGAGGTCGAGAATGATCTCACCGTAGCCTTAAATGCCAAAAAACGTTTTGGAGAAGGTGATGCACTTTCATGTGACTTCTTTAATATTGTACTTGAGCGGATTGTGCGAAACTCACAATCTATCAAAAGTCTCTACAGCTGCTTGCATACGCCGACGATATTCATATTATTGGAAGAACTTAGTGGGCTGTCACCGGTGCGTTTGCAAGCATTGAGGTGGAAGTGGTCAAAATGGGTTTGACCAAGTGTATGGCGCAAGACCAAGTATATGCTGTCAAAAAGGGTCAATCAATACCGACGAATTGGACAAAGCGTCACAGTGGGTAGTTACAACTTCGAGGTAGTAATGATAATGATATCAGCGCAAAAGAATTAAGCGAATCGCTGTTTTTTGTGGCAAATAAGGCAATTTAGTAGTAGCCCTATCTCGTACAACTAAGGAGACTCTATATAAGACCCTGATCATCTCAGTTGTGCTTTACGGCGCTAAAACAAGCCGAGTACAGCGCGTACAGCGCAAAAAAAACTGATCTTCTAACTTTAAACACATATATTTCAGTCGTCATAGTATGTATTGAGATTATTTTTTTTTTTTATTTAATTGCCTATATATTTGTCCTTGTTTTTAATAACGTTCGATCGTCTTGGCATTGAGAATTATATTAGCCGTATTTTATTATCACTCATGATCCATATGGATCATTGGTTTCTATGCAATACAACAACAATACGAGATCTTGCTTTCTATCAGGATCAATTTCGTGATCTAGAAATTTTTCTTTTTATTCCTTGGTAGGGTTCACAACCACACTACAAGATACAAGGCAAATCATTTCGTTGATCCAGATCCGGATCGTTTTATTTTCGTCGTGTGATCTATATGGATCTTGGGTGATAATAAAATACGGCTATTATTAAACAATTTTTTTTGAAAACATGTTGCAAAAACGCACCCGCAAAAGTCTGCGTACACGAATTTTACATCTGCGTACAAAAAACTTACAGCTGTGTGGAATGAGAGAATTCCACGAATTCACCGGCGATTACTGTTTTGGAAGTTTGTGTTATTCTTTTCTGAACATTTGGTGCGGTAAGTTGATAAATATAAAGCCATGGAAAAAAAAAGAAAAGAAATTTGCGTTGATGAAAGAAAAATTATTATAAAGCTTTACGTAGGTAAAGTTGACGTGAGTAGATTTGCTTTCGTTAAGCACAATACGCCAAGAATTCGTCCAAGCGTGGACTTTATGAATAGCATGTTGAAGCTTTCCAGTTGCTGCTTCAATAGTATCGCCCGTCGTCAATATCGCCGTATCGTCCACAAACGTGGCGACGATGCAATTTCTTTCCTGTGGGATGTCATGCGTGTAGAGTACATATAGAAGTGGACCAAGGACACTTCCTTGCGGGACTCCGGCCACAATCTCCTTGAAGTCAGAGTAATCATTTCTGTGCTCAACACGAAAGAGTCTCTCGGTGAGGTACGGTCGTAAGATTAGAAAGAGTTGCCGTGGCAGTAGTCGTTGCAATTTATACTCCAAGCCTTCGTGCCAAACCTTATCTAGAGAATTCATATGGTTTTACATCGTCTGCTGTACTACTAATTGGATCCTACCTATCTGGTAGAAAACAAGCAGTGGTGGTGAATGAAAAGATATCCGGTCTACTTGAAGTATCTTCAGGTGTACCACAGGGATCTATCTTGGGCCCGCTTTTATTCACCATGTTCATAAATGAGCTGCCAAAATTAATAGTACATTGCTCTACACATATGTACGCTGACGATGTACAACTGTATAAGAGTTGTAAACTGGGTCTTATTGAAGACTCGGTCACAAGACTTAACGAGGATCTCGATAAAATTTTGAAGTGGTCGGATGAGAACTTCCTACGTCTGAATCCAAAAAAATCCAAATGCTTAGTGATTTCCAAAAATGGAGTGGACTTGAGTAGTTTTCCATCTGTTTGTCTTGGCAACGAGCCTGTCGACTATATAATTAAGGGTAAAAATTTGGGTGTGTGGTTCAATGATAGGCTAACCTGGGATGATCACGTACGTGTAGTTACGGGTAAGATATACGGCTGTCTTAGGAAACTCCACATGGCGCAGCACTATACTCCTCTTAAGACCCGACTAAAGTTGGCAAAGTCACTTTTGGTTCCGACTATAACTTATGGATGCGAAATTTTCTGCAAAACCAATGCTGAAACTACAAGAAAACTGAATGTGGCATTCAACAATATAATTCGGTATGTGTACGACCTAAGGCGTTATGATCATGTTTCGTCATATGTTCATAATATTCTCGGTTGTACTTTAAATTCTTATTTAGAATTCTGCGCCTTGAAGTACTTGCATAAGATAATAACTACCAGGCACCCTCAATACTTATATGAAAAACTTAGATTTTCTAGTTCATCGCGATCTCTCACTTTCATTCCTCCTCGTACTACTTCCATGAATACTGATCGTCAGTTCTTCACTCATGTCATTCGTCTATGGAACGCCCTTCCGATTAATAAGTATGAAATATGAAATATGAAATCTTGTGAGACGTCAAGAAATACACCACAACAAATCTTTTTTTCTTCCAGAGCTTTCTCAATCACGTCAGTTATTTTGTGGACTTGGTCAATTGTAGAATGTTTCATACTAAATCCAAACTGATGGTCAGGAATGAGTCGTCTTTCGTCGATTACGGGTTGTAGACGTTTGGAAAGAAATTTTTCAATTATTTTTGAGATAACCGGCAATAGGGAAATGGGCCGATATGATTTCTTCTCATTTAGCGGTTTGCCTGGCTTCGAGACCGTTATAATATCGGCGACTTTCCATTGTTTCGGAACATAGAGCAATCTGAACGAAACGTTGATCAAATAGAGCAGTTTGATAAGAGCTTTATTCGGCAATTCCTTGACTACCTGCGCCGTTATCAAGTCGTAACCCGGAGCTTTTTCGTCTTTAAATTTGTAATCACTTCCCTCAGTTCAATCAATGCAACTTTTTTTACTTTAAAGTTGTCAGATGTCGTGGCTGGGGAGTCGGACGTTAACGAAGAGCTGTCGCACGGCTTAAACGTTTCTTCTAAGTGCAAAGCAAAAAGTTCTGCCTTTTCTTTGTCGCTCTTGGCCCAGTTTCCATCGTTTTTCGGAATTGGTGGTGCTTGCATTTGAGGTTTCCGGATGCGTTTTAGCGCTTTTCAAAGCGAATAATTTGATTCTCTTCACCGGAAAGATTTTCAAGATAGGTCGCTATCTTTATGCTTTAAAATTCGCAAATACTACCTCTAAGGCTATTGCATAGTCGGTTAAGGACCGTTTTATGCTGCGGTGCACGAGTGATTTACCATTTCCTTCGTGCTTTTCGTTTCTCTCTCACCAGTTCAATGACTTCTCTGGGATACTTTTCGATGCGGTTGATCTTATAGCTTCTAGAAGTAGTGTTTCTCCACCCCGCTCTTTGAATTGTTTCCACGAAACGATCAAATTCGTCCTCTAGTTCACAAGGTGTTTTGAGTGATACATTTAAGACGATATTTGTTTCGCAATCATTTCTAAAGCCCTCCCAGTTTGTTATATTGCTAGTAAGTCTTGGAGGTCCTTTTTTCTTGATCAGCGCTTCTCCAAGTAATAAAATTACCGGCGAGTGATCAGAAGAGAGATCAAAACATTCTTTGACTGTAATAAAATTCTCGTAAATGCCTTTTGTAACAAAAAAATCGATAAGATCGGGAATTTTTCCTGGATCGGTTGGCCAATAGGTCGGTTTTCCAGACGAATAAAAACAACAACCGAATTCATTTGCCACTTCATAGAGAATTCTTCCTTTAGAAGATGTGCATCTTGAATCTAAGAAGGTGTGCTTCGCATTGAAATCTCCACCAATAAGGAAATTTAGACCAAGGGCATTAAAGGCACGAAAGTAGTCGTCTTTTTCTAGCGAGCATCGCGGGGGACAATAAACAGATGTTTTATTGTAGCTCAGGTGTTTATTTTTAACCCTTACCGCGCACAACTGAAGTTTTTCCAGCTTTATGCTTATATCGAATGAATGTTCGCTCTATCAGAAGGATGATAGGCGTGATAACCAGCGTAGCCGCTTATCTTTATTTGCGTTTTCCTTGTTAGATGGGTTTCGGAAATCAAACATATGTCGATATTTTCTCTTACTAGAAACATTTCTAATTCGTTAGATTTTTGTAAGAGTCCATTTGCATTCCAAAACATGGATTTTATTGAGGGCGGATGGAGATATCTTTTTTCGCATCGAGAGAAAAGATATCCTTGTTCGCTTCGAGGGAAGATTTTTTCTAAGATATTCTGTACCATTTGCGTTGACTGGTTTTGGAGGATAAGATTCAATGACGAACTATACTAGCCGTACTGCGACAACGACCTAGGACATGTAGAGCGAATGGATACCAAAGTTCCGACCCGCAGAATCTTCAAGCCTAACCCAGAGGGATGACGTAGTAGATGGGGACGTCAACCAACTTGGAGTGCGCAACTGGAAGCTACAGACCGAGCTAAATGAGGAAGCTTGTTGGTTTAGGCCGAGGTTCAACCCGAACTGTAGCACGACTGAAATAAGTATCGAAGTGAACGAGATTTTCATTATGCTAACGCTCACAAGAAAACTCAGTCAACGTTGGCGGATTAGTTTAGTTAACTGCATAATCACTTTGCCCTTTTAGCGATGCAATTCATCAGTGCTTGGGACAACTGAACAGACCCATCGGCACATATATTTCCTATTCTTTGTGAGCATATGCGGCTCTTTATTATTAATTGCTATGTATGTATTTCACGCGGTTCTGCTATAAAACTGTCAAATCTTTGATGACGTGGGTTGCCATTCGCAATAAAGGCAGCCTCTTTTTGCTACCCGTTTCCTATTCATTTTACTGTCAGTTTATCCAGACGATTTGATTCTCGGAACTCTCACACTGAAGATATTTTTAGTAACATTAATAATTATGTATGTATGTATTTAAAAAAAATCGTTTCTGAGATTATGCTCATTTTAATTTTCTTGCAAAAGTTTGTCCTTCAGTTTGAGAAGCAAAAACTTTTGCTTATACAAATTCATTGGAATTTTGTTATTCAATTTTTCTCAGAACATACGTAGTTTACATGTTGTATCCTAACAATAAGCTGCTGGCATCTTAAGCATTCTGAGAATATGACCAAGACTTAGGGCCGTCATTCTCAGAAATATATGTAGATAGGGCTTTGCTTAATTGTTCTTTTTTGTAGTTGATTGAAAGTAACTTTTCAAGCACCTTAATTGTGGACCTTATTTGAAGTTGTTTCTTGTCTTACGGGTTATTTAGGAACTTTCTTCAGATATTTTTCTGGAATATTCAGAATCAAAATAATTATTCGGTTCTTTTAAGAGGATTAAGGGAATTCAAATGTAAACTATACAGCAATGAATAATTCAAGTTTTGATAATTGTATATACATAAGTGCTGCTTTGATTATAGCACAACGACAGCCCCACACTCATCCCAATGAAGACCCATTGTGGGACCCATTGGAGGAAGATATCATCGGATAGCGGAGCATTCGGGATTCGAGACGGAATTTTTTACTGAGTGATTGGTCCACACTGACTTTAGTTTTTACCTCTTTCATGTCAATTCGCCCTTCTCATTCCATCGTATTTCCTCACATCAAGGGACCCAGTGCGGCTTACCTTGTGTCCTGTATTCCAAGAAATCTTCGGAAGAACACTTTAAAATCTTCGCTTCCTATCTATGGCAAATACAGTGAAGTCTCACTTATTTGAACTAATGATTGTTGGGCCCGTTCATATAACTGAAAAGTTCATATATTACAACCATGTACAATATAAAAAAAATTTTTTTGAAACAGTTAAAAATGAAAATGAAAAATAATTTATTGCAAATTGTTTAAATTAATATTGGTTGAAAAGTTGGATATCTTTGTTTCGGCGTTTTCTTTAATCCGAATTGGATTTCTCTTTCACACATTTTTCTCAGCATCAGCAGTTCTTCGTAAGGAAATTCATTTTCTGAAGCCCAATCCATCTGCGTATTTAGAGCTGTCATTGCATCTGACAGCTAACTTTCTTTGGTGGTCGACCTTCTGGATGACCACGGTTTGATGAAACATCATCAATATCGGTATCGTCTATGATAGAAGTGGGGTTCTCCGCTAACTCTCGCCAAGCTTGATTTCCGACATTTTCATCAGGGGCATCTTCTCTCATCATCGCTAAGGTCATATGAGCAGCATCAGCTAGTTCGGGATGAATTGCTTGCAAGTATCGAGACAAAGGCGCATCATCTTCTTCTGTGAAGTCCGGATCAACAGGATCTGTATCTGCTTTGATTTTGTCCAACGCATTTGCTAAATATGAAACAGCATCTTTCATAGTTACTGATTTTAGAAGGTCGTATACACTCTCCTCCTGGTGTGCTATAATGTTATGTAGCAAATAATTGCGATAATACAGCTTTGCTTTATTAGCTTTATTATGTTCTGATCCATACAATTTTCAACAGAAATTTACTTATATGTGCCCAAAGTGTATTTTTTAGAGTATCAGCTCATATAGCTAAATTCCAGTGCAAAAATTTGGCGGTTCATACATATATTGGACTAATTCATATAACTGAGGGGTCATATAAGTGAGACTTCCCTGTATTGCTTTTGCTCGTATTGCTGACTGGCTGCCCATAAAACGGTGATATTGCCCTCATCATAGTCTCATAGATGAATATTATTACTGATAGCGTGTCTGTATTGGGTTGGCCGAAATGCGTCGAAAAATATATCTGCAACCATGCAAATATCCATCAGGAAAAATGACTGTGGACTTTGTGGTTGGTATTATGATATTTTTTCTACTTCTTTCTGCTCGGATATAGGCTAGAAAACAGTCGTACGAAGACGAAGTAAAGTGCTCCGTAGTTAGTAATCGCTACATTGCCTAGATATTTATTTTGAATCTGAATAAGGCTCTAGTATTCGACATTCACAGACATATCAGATATCTGATTGGCTGATACTCAGAGCACTTAAAGCCGCAGGTTCCTGCATGGAAAAGTCTTGAGCTCTGTCGTTGGTATGGTTCTCATTGCATTGGTAGCCCAAATTTACACTGGCTTTGTATTTCAGTGACGCCTATTAGGCTCGTAGTTTTGCAGGCGGATTGGTTCTATACTTACATTATGCCTGTATTCTCAACTTTTGTGTATGCATCCTATGCTAGAGAGATGAAAAAGTAGCCTCTCCTGGATCACAGAACAAGAGGGATAAGATTTATCGGTTTTCAATTTGCAGGGGTCCCTCAAGAGAGTTATCTTGGACCACTGATCTTTACTCTAACAATAAACGAAGCCGAATGTGTCATCAGGCACTCCGACACATCCGCCTATGCCGATGACATGAAAATCAGTAGAGCCATATCACCTCCTGCTGACTCTCGTATATTGCAGGATGGCTTGAATAGGTTGGTGTCGAAAACATTTCCTGAAGTCGAATGTCAACATACTCTTATGTGACTCTATTACTTATTTTCGTAAGCACTTTCCATCACCTCCCGGAGTCTTTTTCACTCGCGACTAGGTTGTTTTTGCGGTCACTTCGGTACGTGATAAGGGTGTTATCTGTGATGGTGAACACATTTGCTCTCATATCGAACACTAGTTGACCAGTGCTCGCCTTGCTTCGCCCGCATTTTATTTGACGGTTATTTAATTATTGAAACATAATTGCCAACTGAATACAATACCAAAAATGTATAAACTTAATTATAACTTCCCCCGTGGGAATCGCCACCACTAAAACCCGCTCACAACAAACAATTTATTTTAAACCCATTAAAACATTCTAAAATGTGGACCAATCCAACGATCGACAACATCTCATCTAACAAAATGGAAAAATATTGCAATGTTTCTATGTCTGTACATGCATATGTATGTACATTCGTACGCGTATATTGCCAAATCTCTTAATTCCACTAAGTTTTGATAGCAGCGGCGAATTTAGTAAAATCACATATTTTTTATTTTTTTTAATCCGGAGAGCCAGTACTGAGCTACGGCTGTGGAATCAATATTTACAGATGGAAAATACGACCTCAAACTCCTTTATGCTACTTAGACCTTGAATTTCGGAAAATTCCTTCATATCTCGCATCTAGGCAAAATAAGGAATAACTGTGCAAAATTTCAACTACCTACGAGGGCAAGGTGAAAAGTTCTCGGCCTGACGCAGAGATAGCATTCCAATCAGCAAAAATTTATGTTTCCTGCCTGGGTGCACTTCTCATTAGTTCGTATGACAAGTTTCTCAAGTTGTTTGATTACACGAATTTTTGCAGTAAACGTCTTGCGTGTTTTTCCTTAAAATAGATAAACTTGAATATCGTGCGGTCATAAAATTCTTCGTTTTGGATGAGTTAACCCCTAAGGAAATTCATCCAAAGTTGACAAATGTTTACGGGGACTCTGCTCCTTCCATGTCAATCGTTAAAAAGTGGGCAGCTGAATTTAAACGTGGTCGCACGTCCCTCGAAGATGACCCACGTGAAGGACGGCCAAAAACCGCAACCACACCCGAAACCATCGAAAAAGTGCATGATCGTGTTGGACGATAGGCGAGTGAAGGTGAGTGAGATAGCTGAGGCTGTGTGTATATGGGAATAGAGGGTGCGAAACATCTTGCACGAAAACTTAGGGATGCGAAAGATCTGCGTAAGATGGGTGCCGCATTTGTAGGATGCCGATCAAAAGCAAATGCGCAAACGATTTTTGCGGCAATCTTTGGACCGATTCAATAGAGATCTGACCGATTTTGTGCGGCGATTTGTCACCATTGATGAGACATGGGTCAACCACTACACGCCAGAAACGAAACACCAGTCGAAGCAGAGGGTGTAAGCCGGTGGTTCAGCGCCAAAGAAAGCGAAGTCGATCGCATCTGCCGGAAAGGTCATGGCCAGTGTGTTTTGGGATGGGCGTTGGCGATGGGAAAACTGCGGGATTTGGGGTACGATTTGCTCGGCCATCCCCCGTATTCACCTGATTTGGTACCCTCAGACTTCCACCTGTTCCCAAACTTGAAGAAATTTGTTTCTGGGAAGCGCTTCGCATCCAATGCAGAAGTTGAGAGGGCCGTGGATGAATATTTTCACAGCCTTCCAGACTCTCACTTCCGAGAAGGAATACTGATGTTGGAGAAACGCTGGACTACGTGTGTTGAAGCCAAGGGAGATTATGTAGAAAAATAAAATCATGTTTTAACTGAAAATCGCAGTCTTTCATTGGCAGGCCGATAACTTTTCACCTTGCCCTCGTACGTCTAGTAGTTTTCGAGAAACGGTGTTCACAAGGAAAATCGATTTTGCTTTTATAGTATTTAAGATAAACAAATTTAATTCGGCACTTGGTTTTGTGAAATGCTGGTCAAGGGTATTCTCGAATCCTTGTGTTACAAAGTCCTACAATTATTACATTTGTTAAAACCCTCCAGGGGCCTATTTCACCAACTACAAACTACAATCACAAACTTGTACTTGTTAATCCCAATTACAAATTTGTAATTTGTGTTTTTGTTTCACAGTACAAATGTGTACTCCACAAATTTGTAATAGGAATGGCAATGAATTGTAAAAAAAAACTTGATAATCACAAGTCGTAAAAATTAGTGTTGCAGTGGATTTTTGTACGACTTTTTGTAATCTACATTCGTTTTTTCACAAATGTCTTGAATATCGGTTTCGAAAACACGTTTGCTATGAATAAACAAAATATTATAAGATTTTAGTTGCGTGCCTAATTAGAGAAAAAAGCGTGAAAGTACGTATACTAGAAATACCTTGGAGATATTATGTGGCAACATTTAAAATGGGGAGCCATGGTAAAGACATATGTTCTTATGTTGGTACGTATCGTAATATCAAACAGTTTGCCCAGGTGCTACAGATAGTCCTTTATTGTTTTAATGTTTTTATTTTTTAACTATTATATTATTTCTATTTTTTACCAAAAACTTAATATTGCTAAAAAGATTGGTTTTGTACGATATATTTAAACATTAAGTTTACAATAACGGCAAATACATCTGCATAAGCTCGACTTAGATATTCCATGCATGGCTGCAGTTCCGTATTACTGTCCACTATTACCAATCCCGTGTAAAACAGAAACTGCTGCTTTGGGGATAAAAAAAAATTTTTGGCGTAACAGCTCTTTAAGTGCATGGGTCTAGCTTCTCGCAACCTTGGGGATTCCTTGTGGATAATCCAATTTTTTTTCAGTTGTGTGAAATTTGTTTCCCACAAACAAAAATTATTTCTTCCGCTTTCCAGTGGCTGAAAGAAAAACGCTCATTAAAATCAAAACATTGGGAAACGCTTTAGTTTATACGCGGATGGTACTCGTATACTTTTCTTCTGTCATTTAGAACAATTTTATCGCTATTACTACTATACTGTGCCTACATCGTAAAAAAATTTCGATCACATTCTGATGTAAAACAAAACTTGTAGGTAGTTAAAATTACAGACGTCTTTACTCGTGTGAATAATTTTCACAAATCACAGAAGACTTGTGAATTCAATTCCTTTGGTGAAACAAAAACGTACAAAAAAAATTGAAATTTCACAAACTTGTGACTTGTAAACTACATCAATAAATTGTTTTTGATGAAATAAAACGCGAAAAATTCCCACAAATTTTCTCTTGTAAAATACAATTAAAAATGTGTGAAGCATAAATTTAGTGAAACCCAATTTGCCACTTTTTTTTTTACAAATTTTGTGGAAAAACGCTTGTAAATCACAATTTGTAAGTCGGAGAAATAGGCCCCAGGGGTATGCTAGCCGACTATGGTCGCATTTTTAGGAAGTTGGTATCAAAAGAATGGAATTTGTTCAGTGCAGATTTATACCTTTGCATTACGTGGACTTTCTTGGTTTGACTTACCGCCTTATGAGGATTGTCTGAGATCAACTTTAAGTCCCTAGAAAACGTGTGATATTTCCGATATACTCTTTATTCGTCATCTGTTAGCTGAAAACATTGATTGCCCTGCCATGCTGTAAGCGCAATCCCATGCAGCCTAAGGTCTCTACCTCTCTCAACGGACCAATTATGGTAACTGTTAGGTCCCAAGTTAAGTTTACTAGTTTAATACAATTTAGACCAGAGCACATCTCTAGTCTATTTGACAGTTGTGCATTTGCCATTGTACTAGGTATCATTTTTTTTTATCTAATAAAAATTTACTTGTTGTTCAACCACGAATGAGAGTAGAAGTTTCTTTTTTCATACATACTTCTTCTTCGAAGAAATTAAATTCTTAAATTGATTAATATCGAATTTAACAGATAAATAGTGGTATGACTTAGAGACTTGTAGATACAAATATATCTGACTGCTCACTGAATTCTCGGCTTTGTATTCATTTTTATCGGTGGTACAGATTATGTAGGCACAACTGTACTGCGTCGTAAAGGGTGATGAGATAGCAATGATCATTTTTCCAATTGTTATGTTTTAACAGTTGTCAAAGTTACAAATGACATCCAACTGCCAAAATATTCAGTAAGGTTTACCATTTCATCATGCATCGTTTCACGCTTGCCGAACGTGCGGAAATTATTAAAACAGTTTTTTTTTCAAAATTCCGGCTCAGTTGTAAATAAATAAAATAAATTAAAATAAATATTTGGCGCAACAGCTCTTTAAGTGCCAGGGCATAGCTTCTCGCAAACATTCATGTTGTGTGCGTTATATTTTTCACACGAATGGAAGGGACCTACAGTTTAGTGCCGTATCCGAACGGCGATTTGAGAAACTTTTTCGTGACAACAATACTCTCGTATGTTTGTCAGACGCTCGCGAGAGGTGGGACCGTGAAAAAACTTTTTGGTGTTTTCTGCGATTCGAACTTTGAACCTTATGCGTAGTGATCAGACACACTAACCACTTACGCCACGACGCCCACAAATAAATACGCAACGTGAATTTCGTCGTGTGGGGTCGGTCGTCATCATGGCTTCAGTGTGCAAGCAATTCGTCACGCTGCGGAGAAGTTTGAGTGTGAGTACATTCTCTTGGACCTTGAGTCTCCAATCGGATAGAGATTGGCGCGAAATGAAGAAAACATAGGCGCCGTAGCAGCCAGTATCGAAGAAGACACAGAAATGGGCATCGCCAGAGAGTCAACCCGACTGATTTTGCGGTTGGATTTGGGCCTGCATCCATCTAAGATTATGCTGACGCAAGAATTGATGCCGAACGATCATAGACCACGCCGTGAGTTCGCTAATTGGGCGGTGAAAAAGTTGGCCGGAGATCCGGTTTTTGGCCAAAAAATTATCTTCTCAGACGAGGCCCATTTTTGCCTCAGCGGCTATGTCAACAAGCAAAATTGTCATTATTGGAGCGAACACAATCCAAAAGTGTGATGACCAAGCATCACTGCATCTACAAATATTGACTGTCTGTAGCGGTTTATGGCATGGCGGCATCATCGGACGTTATTTCTTTCGAAATGAGGAAGGAGACACCGTTACCGTCAATGGTCATAGGTACAGAGCGATGTTAACCGACTTTCTGTGGCCAGAGCTCAAGAACATCAATATATCCATGCTGTGGTTCCAACAAGATGGCGCCGAAACTCTCAAAGTTGTGAAGGAGAAATTTGGCGATTGGGTCATCTCACGGCGAGCGTTCATCAATTGGCCGCCGTGATTTTGTAACTTGAGACCACTCGATTATTTTCTCTAGGGTTACGTCAAGTCCTTAATCTACGCTAACAAGCCAATCATTTTGGACGAGCTCGAGGCCAACATTCGAGATGCTATTGCCAGAATAACGCCGTACATATTCGATCGTGTAATCAAAAATCGGACCGACCGCTTGAAGCACTGCCAGGGAAGCCGAGGCGGCCATTTAAATGATGTGATATTTCACACATAATGGCATGAATGTTGCTTCAAAATAAAGCCAGAATTTTATATCTCACACCGTTGTTGTTCTATTTGAATTTATTTTCCTATCGTCCTTATGTGGTCACTTCGCCCGGGAAGTGAGTATCCACAAATATTTTTAATGATACTGAGCAATGCTCAGACCCAGTTTCCTGCAGTGTCCTAGATTCTAGTTCCCTAAAGAGGATTTTCCCCAGTTTGTCTGAGCCTAAGGCTCCTGATTGTATCATACAAGATTTGCCACAAATAGCATTTGACACTTTGCGTTTCGTTTTTAAGTTTTTTTTTGCTGGCTAGCGCTTCCAGTTTCCATCGGAGTCTATTCTTCTGGCTGTGTTGAGAAGTTCTGTTCCATATGGTGATAGGTAAGACGTTACTTAAAAATGGTTCAAGGGAAGAGTTCTGGAAAAGAAGTTTAACCAAATGGCGACTTTGTGTTAAAAGAACCAACTAGGGAGATATATTTAGTCCATACTGTAAGTCAAAGTTCTTATCAAATATGTACGTATTAGCGAAATTTTAACTACATAAAGTAAAGGCAACAAAGATGGGATGGTGCTGCCATCAAAATTCATCAGTGCGAGGATGGGTAAGGAACTAGTAAGATGTCTTTATAAGCAATGAGTGCTTTAATAATCTTAGTTACCCTCACCTGTCTTTGGAATCAGTAGACTGTGGTACTTAGTCTTTCTCGTGTGAATTGAAAAACGGTTGGTTGAAGACAAAATCTAATAGATGGACATGCATACTATATGTTGCCGGGACTTTTCTTATGTGAGCAAATATATGTACATTACGAAGGGCAATAGATAGATGCAATTAATGTGAGACGTTGTAATGTCTCTTATCAGAATAACTGAAAAATATTTTTTTGCCGAAGCTCAAGTTTATCTTAACCAATAAGCTAACATCTAGCATTGTCGGATGGCATTTGAATATTCCAATGTAAACAGTATGTATACGTACAACTAATCTTGTGAAACGCTTTTGAATTTTCTCAATCCTGGGCGAATGTACGTTATAGCATGGGTTCGAAACTGTACAACAATATTCAAGGACTGATCGTACAAACGATGAAAACAGAGATTTAAAGGTGTATGTATACTTTAAGTTAGTGTGCGCCGTGGCGTAAGTGGTTAGTGTGTCGGATCACTACGCATGAGGTTCAAAGTTCGAATCCCAGAAAACACCAACAATTTTTATCACGGTCCCACCTCTCGCGAGCGTCTGACAAACATCCGAGAGTATTGTTGTGTCGAAAAAGCTTCTCAAATCGCCGTTCGGATACGGCAATAAACTGTAGGTCCTTTCCATTCGTGTGAAAAATATAACGCACGCAACATGAGTGTTTGTGAGAAGCTAGGCCCTGGCACTTAAAAGAGCTGTTGCGCCAATATCTATTTTTATTATATCCTTTAAGTCTTAGAGTCCCGAGCAACAAAACCGAGCATTTAATTCGCCTTAGAAACATTTCAGTTTATGTGTCAAGTGACACTTAAGCTTGGGATGAAATACAACACCAAGATCTTTCTTCTTAAATACTTTTACCAGACGGCTGTCACCTTTTTTATATATGTAAAACATAGGTGAACGAGTACGATAAAATCACATATTTTTTCTTGACAGTTGAAGAGTGATATTTTTCAAGTATTTGGGGATTCACACAAATTTAAATTTGACATTGTATGTGGTTGAAAGTGGATTCCCTTTCTTGTCTTACTTACGAAAAGGTTCCGTGGTCGCGCGAAGTGATTTTCAAAGATTTTATTTGTTTTTTTGGTTGAGACATTTATCTTTAATTTTGTTAGGTAAATTAACCCTCACTATAGACATTATTTTTGATATCTAATCAACCTTTTATTTAGTGAAAAATGAGAGGAAAACGGAAGAATAACAATGCTGAAAGTGCTAGTATAAAAAAGAGGAATGCCATATCATTAGAAGTGAAAATGAATGTTATTCGACGCTTTGATAAAGGAGATAAGGGATTTAATATAGCCAGCTCAATGGGACTACCGCCAACAACAGTGAGAACAATCCTTAAAAACGCTGGTGGCATTCGCGCAAGTGCTTCCGCGGGAACGACTGGATCCATCAAAGTGGTAACGAAGTCCAGGCCACTTAAATATATTAAAAAAAATGGAAACGGCGTTAAGTACTTACTTGGATAAGTGACTTAAATGAAAAAAGCATACATGTTACTACACTAACTATCCAGAAAAAGGCAATGAGTTTATTTAAAGACCTAAAGTCAATGTCAGTTGAAGAGGATAAGGATGCCAGTTTTAACGCTAGTTCCGGATGGCTAGAAAATTTCAAAAAGAGAGCACAGCTGTGTGCCTATTTTGAAGCAGACAAAAAATGTCCTGGGAAACTAAAACAAATTATTACGGATGGAGGATACACTTCTCAGCAAGTCTTTAACGTTGACGAAACCGGGCTGTTCTGGAAACGTATGCTGTCAAGAACTTTTATATCTATTGAGGAGAAAACGGCACCTGGATGAAAAGTTCCGAAAGATAGGATGACGCTGCTTCTTGGGGGCAATGCTTCGGAAGATTTTAAGCTATAGCCATTGTTAGCGCAGGTACAATTCGGAAAGTCCAAGATCTATGAAAAATATTTGCAAACAAACGCTCCCAGTCATATGGGAAGCCAATAAAAAGGCTTGAGTAACTGGTAGTATTTTTTCTGAATGGTTTAAAACAAATTTTTGTCCCGAAGTTAAAACATATTGCGAAGAAAATAATTTGTCATACAAAGCTTTGCTCGTTGTCGACAATGCTCCTGGTCACCCAGTTAATTTAGACGAAACAAATGATAACATCAAAGTAATTTTTCTACCGCCAAACACAACTTCTCTTCTACAACCTATGGACCAAGGTGCTATTGCTGCGTTTAAAAGATGTTATTTACGCCAGGTTTTTAATGATCTAATTGCAGCAATGGATGGAAAGTCAGAGTTAACAAATGGTCGTGAAATGATTCGGACGTTCTGGAAAGATTTTAACATCCTGAAAGCAGTTCAAAAAATCATTCAATCCTGTAATCTGGTCTCGGCTATAACAATGAACAAGGTATGGAAAAAAGTGTGGGCCGAATGTACCTCAGAAGATACAAATGGGGATAATCCTGAACAACTTCAAAGAGAAATCCTTAATTTAGCGTATCGCATAGGGTTTTCGGATATTGATGAAATAGACATAACTGAGATATTCAACGAACATGAGGAACCGCTGTCTAATGAGGATCTACTACTCGCACTTAAGGGAAATTGTTCCACCCAAAATAAGGAAGTTGAGGATAGTACTTCAGAGGCTGTTAATGAAAGAGAAGAATCCCGATTTCCGCTGGGAAAACTATCAGAGGCTCTTAATCATATTAATGAAGCCATCAATATTTTTGAGAAACACGACACGGACAAAGAAAGATTTGAAACAATAAGGCGCTCAATCACTTCCAGCGTTGGATACTACAAAGACCTGTATGCAGAAAAAAAGGATTGTTCTGCGTTACAGAAGCAGATAGAAACATTTGTTAAGCCACTTTCAGTGAAAGAAACTTCTGGCTCTCCTTTGAATCGGGAACAAACTACTCAAGACCATCAATCATCTGCAGCTGGCCGCTGTCAGTTAGAAATGATTTCTTCGGATGAAGAAAGCCTTGAAGATAAATAAACCATCAGAACACTGTTTATTATTTTTATTATTACTATTTTATAAATAAAAACCTGCAGTATGTATAAGTACTAGTATACCAATATGCATGCACATGTTTGCTTTATTTCGACTTTTCGACTTTATTAACACCCAATTTTTGTACTTCTCGGTTTACGTCGTCTCGATTTGCGTCCCCATTTCTTGGAACACCTCTCGACGTAATTCGAGGGGTTACAGTACATTTAGATCGTAAAAATGCTGACAAAATCAAAAGTTAAGCAAAATTTATTAACATTTAAACAACTCCGCCAAAGTTTTTTCTCCGAAGAGTTCATTAAAATCTTTAACTTTCAGTTGTAACTTCTACCATCCGACGAAAAAAAAAAAATTATAAATTCAATTTAATTTTTTTTTATGGATCTCGATCAAATGACCACTAAAACGGCTCCAGCTCTCGGGTATAGAATTTCACTCAGCCAATCACTCGATCTCTCTTTGGGAATACATAAATCACATAAAAACCCCTAAGGAGTTGCCAAAACGTGTAACGTCTATCACTCATAAATTTATCCACAGCCCGGAAACTGAAATTATAAACAAAAAAAATATATAAAGTATATAACGACTTTTATTCCATAAAAGTGTTCGAGATATTATCGACCATTCGCCTGAGCTTATTCGTGTAATAAAAAGGGAACTCTGCTTGAGTAGCCGCAAGTGGTAGAAATAATATCCACGTGTTGCATTAACAAAAGAAAGAATGTGCCGCTTATGGTTTATTTAGAAAAAGAAAAACAGAAAACCGCCATGGTGCGGTTCGTCCCGAAGGATATGATTTAATTAATTTATTTATGTCCATCACAATACTGTGGCAGCATGTGTTCGAAACACACGAAGCAATTTCTCGATAAGAGCAGGTCATAGTGTCGTTGTAATTTCGAATGATTTAAAGTTTACTGATTAAATGTTCTTCCTTTCGAGTCAATTGGAGCTTTATCTTTCGTAAATCAAAGGACTTAGTATTATTATCCTTTTATAGTGAAACAAAACAATTCATGCAATGCAAATTACGTAAATGATTAAATTATCATAACTTATTAATATTTACTTAATCTCCATACTATACAGGTCAAATAAAAAACGAAAAGCGGTTAGGCCAGACGAGATGCCCTCTGAGTTCTGGAAAAAGATGGGAGACGTCGGGTTTAGATGGCTCAGAATTCTCATCTCCAAATTTGTGATGAGAATCAGTGGAGGGAAAGTTACCTTCTCCCTGTATACAAAGGGAAGGGTGATACGCAAAACTGTGATAACTACCGTTCGATAATAGGTGGCCGACCGCGAAAAATAATACGGCTATCTGATGATCAGTGCGGGTTTGTCGCGGGTAAGTCAACCACAGATGCAATCCAAAGTATAAGGATCATAATGGAAAAACTTCGTGATTCCTTAAGGAATTTGCATATTGTAATAGTTGACTTTGAAAAGGCATTTGACAGACAACCACGAGATCTGAAATGGATGGCGCTAAGACATCGAGGGGTTCCAGAAACCTATGTACAGATGATCATGGACATGCACGAAAGAGCAAAGAGAAGAGTAAGTGTCCCGCTCAAGTAACCGAAGAGTTCCTAATCAAAGTGCACCAGGGAAGCGTCTTAAGTCCTTTGCTCTTTATTAGAGTTCTGATTATCTGCTTGAAGGTAATGTGATGGACCCCAAGGTATATCGATTATTCTTTGCTGACGATGGAGCCATCATAAGTGAGGATCCTACATCCCTGCAACGAGCACTTGATGTGTGGGTGGACATTTTGGAGGGAAATGTGTATCGCATTAGTTCAAGAAAGACAAAGTACTTGTGCTGCTCGTTCTCTGATCCACTCAGGCCTATTCCAGACATTTATTTGAATGGAACATGCTTCCCAAGTGCGGAAAGTTCAAATATCTGAGATCTATGTTTAATAGCAAAGCAACCTGTGATGATGACATCAATAATCGCGTAAGCGTAGGGTGGATGAAGTTGCAAGAAAATTCCGCTATCTTCTGTGACAGAAAAATGCCCTCTAAGTTGAAAGGAAGGCTCTACACCGCAGTTGTGCATCCAGCGCTCACATACGGTTCACAATGTTGGACGATGTACAAAAAGTATGAGTGTAAATTAATGGCAGCTGAGATGAAGATGCTTCGCATGACAGCAGGAGTGAGACAGCTTGATCGAATAAGAAGTTCGAAGATCCGTGGAAGCCTTCACGTCAAGGAAACCATCGTACAAAAGATAGAGCGCGACCGGCTCAGCTGGTATTGCCACGTTCAAAGAAGAGATCATTCGAACTCTGTTAAAAAGGCAATATCAATGCACGTTCCAAAGACATCGCGATGTAGGAAAGGCAGGCCTATAAACGCCTGGATCAGACAAATGCGACGACTTCGGCATTTCATTGGCCTCAGTAATCGAGTGATTCAAAATCGGCAGGCCTGCCGATATTTTCTGAGGTCAAATAGGCGAACCCCACAGGCGGATCAGTAGAAATGCGGTGAAGTGGGAGGGTTATGATCCCTTATTTTCGGATCATAACTTCGCGGAAAAAAAGGAAAAAGAAGATACAGGTCAAAATCTACGTTTGTATTTATGTGAGTATAATAAATCGTATGAGTTGTAATGCGGCCACTCGATCATAGATGAGCTCCAAAATCGTTAATTTTACTTTTCAAAATTGACAGCTTAGTTTTGAATAGCGCTCTTAAAATTGCTCAAAACTAGCGCTCAGCTACAGACCTCTACCGCTTTGGTCTAACTTCCAGCACTTTTTCCTACTTCGAAAATTCGACCACTTTTAGTTTTTCCACTCGCACTCAAGCGGTTATGAATACCCTTAACCTGTTTTTACACAGTGCGGGCGTTGGAAAGGATAAAAAGAGAGAGAAAAAGATTTGGTATAGTGGTTTGAAGCTCAGTTGTTTATGCTTCAGAGCCATTTAGTTGTTCGACGTTTTATTGAAAAAAGTTTTGAAGAATGGAAATGTGATTTGTCAAAATTTCCTTATACTGTTAACAATGCAGGAAGTGAATCATGTCGTCCGCGAACGTATCGGTAATCGCTTGAATGGGACTTACATAATATGTGATACTTTCTATGCGACGATAGCTCACGGAATGAAGATTGTACTCGTAGTATAATCGATTTTTCAATTGTAGTCATTATCTTTACTTTACAATACACGGCGCTTAATTTATTGATTATTTAATTTTAATTTATGCAATACTTAATAGGTTAGGTTAAGTTGAAGTGGGTGTTTGGGTATGGTGTAGTCTATGTTTCCGGGCGTGGCCACATTTTTTACTGGACCACTGTGAGGGGCGCCGTGGCGCAAGTGGTAAGTATGTCGGATTACTGCGCGTGAGATTCAATGTTTGATTCCCAGAAAACTCCAATAAGTTTTTCACGGTCCCACCTCTCGCGAACGTTTGACAAACATCTGAGAGAATTGGTGTCACGAGAAAGATTTTCAAAAACAAATTGCATTTCGGATAGGGCACTAAACTGTAGGTCCCTTCCATTCGTGTGAAAGAATATAACGCAAACAACACGAGTGGTTATGAGAAGCTGGGCCCAGGCACTTGAAGAGATGTTGCGCCAAATATTTATTTTATTTATTTACTGTGAGGTTAATTAAAGTCGATTAGAGTCTACAGCACTAGCTTCTATTTGCCAGCCAAAGATGTTGATAGCGTCCAGTGGAGGGTGTCGTTCGAATTACCCCCCGCTTATGCACAAACAAGTTATTTATATCCTGTATTACCTTGTGGGCCCAAGGTTGATCAATCAATTGCTTACATGCAGGATTATTAACACACAGCTGGGCGGAGCTTCGGCCAGTAGAATTGCTCGCTGCGGTACACCCCAAGGTGGACTCTTGTCACCTCTTGTAGGGAACCTGGTAGTAAATGAGCTACTGGTGGACCTGGATACGTCAGGTTGCAGAGTGATCGGCTATGCTGATGACATTGCTATCGCTGCCTCTGCTAAAAGCCCAGACACTCTCAAGGAAATCCTTCAATATGCTCTTCTTCGGTTCAACAGATGGGCCTCCAAAGGTGGACTGGGGGTTAATCCCCATAAAATCGAACTCGTTCTCTTCACGACGAAATATAAAGTTCCCCTCATAGACCCTCATATGATAAATGGCACCAGTCTTACCTTCTTTGAAAACGCAAAATATCTGGGTCTTATTTTGGATAGGAAATTGAACTGGGAGGCCAATCTACTAGAACGCGTCAGGAAAGCAAATGTAGCTCTCTATTCCTGTAAAAAGGCTACAGGTAGGAGCTGGGATATGAAACTCCGAATCACTCATTGGCTGTACGTGTCCGTTATCGGGCCTATACTACTCAATGACGTGATCGTATCGTGGCCTGCTCTTGGCAGGGCTGTCCACCTCGCTTAACTACCTAAGGTGCAAAGATCTGCATGCATTTCCGGCATTCCGTGGCACTGGACATTTTGTCCAACCTGCTACCTTTAGATATTTTCGGCAAACAGATGGCTGCCTGTGCGGCCATCCGCCTAAAAGCCTTCTCTCTGTGGTCAGTGGCCTCTCTGATCATTATAGCGTTTTTCAGGCTGAAATCATGGCGATTAAGAAAGTTCTGTCCTGACTGAAAAGTAATGTACTATCTGTCAGGGATATTGCCATTTTCAATGACTGCCAAGCGGCAATCAAGTCCTGGAATCGTTCTCCTTGACTTCAAAGGCCGCCTTAAACTGTCGTTTATGTCTTATGGAGATGACAGAGCAGTTCAACATTCACCTATGCTGGGTGCCGGGCCACAGGGACATTCCAGGTACCACTCTAAGGATTCTGCATGACAGGCAAGCCCTGGGTATGCCCCTCGCTACATGTAAGTATCTACTTAAGCTGAACGCTATTAGCACGACCAACCTCAGATGGGAAAACGGCTCAACGTGTCACATTTCGAGACAGATCTGGCCTAAGCTGGATCAAAAACGTAGTGCCGAGTTGGTCAAGCTAAAGCGAACACAAATCAACTGCGTCGTCGGTGCTCTTACTGGACACTATCTTATAGGCCAACACTTCAAAAGACTTGGCCTCTTCTCCAACGACTTCTGCAGGAGCTGTAGGGACGAGGAGGAGAAGGAAACCATCCTTCACCTCCTATGTACTTGTCCAGCCCTGTCGTATAAAAGAATGCTCCATCGAGGGTCCCCCTTCGTTGACGACCTCGGCGGTCTGGCGTCCTTAGACGACATGAGCATCCATCGCATTGTCAAAAGCAACGGTTGGTTTTGTAAGTCCCTGAATGGCCTAATGGTTTTGATCCATGGTATCACAAAGGACCTTCACTGGCATAAGTGTGTCTGCACTCTCGTGCGGACAGCCAACCTCACCTAACCTAAGGTCCTCTACTATGGCATCGTGTATGGTTTCTGGCAATATGTCTCAGCTCTCTCGAACTTTTCCTTAACTTCCGTGCTTTCTTTTCGACTGGTCTGCGCCATGTCCTTCTCGGACCACCAGGTATTCTTGCTAAAATTATCGCAGTCTATGGTTTTACCTGGGGCAGTATACCACACAACCTCCCCATACGTCAGTGCCGGTTCTATAACTGAGATGTAGAGCCAGTGAGTTTTTTTACTTCCGATAGTTTTTATTTTGCAAGAGAGCAGTGTTACTGGGTTTTCAACTTAATTTCCTATTAATATAAGACCCAAATATTTTATTCCAATAGTCAATGTATGGAATTTGGTATTGCCTAGAAGGAGTAGGGCGCCTTGGCGCAGTGGTTAGCGTTTCGACCCACTACGCTTGAGGTTCCATGTTCGAATCCCAGAAAACACCAACAAGTTTTTTCACGGTCCCACCTCTCGCGAACGTCTGACAAACATCCGAGAGTATTTGTTGTCATGTGACAACAACGTTCGAAAAATAAGACGCACACAGTACGAGTGGTTGCGAGAAGCTAGACCTAGGCACTTAAAGAGCTGTTGAGCCAATATGTTTATATATATGTAGAAGGAGTATCAGTTCAGTTTTGCGTGGGTTCCCACTTAAACCATCTAGTTAACTTACTTAAACCACTTTGAATGAGAGTACTAGCGGGTACCCGGCGAGCGTTGCTTCGCCTTAAAACTGTCAGACAGGCGCCTGGGGCTAAGTCTATTAGAAAACAGTTTTGTGCTGGCCAACAGTGGGTAAGTTGTCCAACCGTAAATATATATATAACAAAAATTAGTAGTAAAGTACTATGATACTAAAGTAGTCGGCAGCTGCTGGACCGATGGTACCCGATGTGCTTACCTGCGTCTTAGATCATTCTTTAGTACTAAAACACCAAACTTCACAGAAATCTCTAGAGTCAATACCAAAGATTGTCTGAAAATTTGAGCTCAATCGGTTTCGTGGTTTCGGAGTCCACAGCATACAAACATAGGTGCACACATTTTTTCCTATGAAAACTGAAAGTGCAGTTTTTGCCTAATTTTCTAATTTTTCGGGCAAAACCTTATTCGAACTGTTACGAACATTTTAAAGAAAAAATGGGCTAAATCGGACCAGCCGTTCTCAAGTGATGCGATGACCAACGAACAGCATTTCATTTTTATTTAAATAGATTAGGTGTTTTTCCGAGACAGCTACAGCGACGTCATCTGTATAAACCATCAACGTGCATTCTCCAGTCAAACTGAGTTGTCTGACTGCTTTTTATGGCATTAATGGCCAGTATAGTTTGGCAATCATTGTGTATAGACTCACCGTTGAACAACGGTAGCAAATTATCCAAATTTACTTTGAAAATCGGTTCTCGATTCGCGAAACTTATAGACGACTTCGTGCTTTTATGCGGCACATAATCGTCCATCTAAGCAAGCCATTCGGCGTGGATAGATTTTGTGCCACATACTCTGTGAATGATGCATTAACACTAACACATCAAAGAAATTTCTCGTGGAACATTTTCGACAAAGATTTTAGTCTACACCCGTATAAGACCTAGCTAGTGCAAGAATTAAAGCCAAGTTTCTTAATTTACTTAAGAAACGACTATTTTTCGCCTTCTATAGTCGATTTTGGACATGGTTGTGGTCGTAAATTCTTGGGTCTTCTTCGAAACCGGCAGACGTGCGAATATATAGTGTAAAGTTCTCCTGGCCTAAAAGCGCATTGATATGAACCAAACAGGTAGCAAACGAATGGCTTTAAGCGCTCATACAAAACTGCTGGAAATAATATCGTATGCGCTTTTTTTAGGTTACTGATTCCCATGTGCTTCGTTAGGGAGCCTCCTATTTCGAAGATCAGACAAACGTTGTTAAAGTTCAATTCATCGGACATACTTTCATCCCATCATATTGTATAGATGACTTGGTGTATGCTTCTTACAATGTTATCTCCCACTGTGATGATGGCCGCCTGCTCCAGCAGCTTTGCTTGACTTAACTTCCGATATCGCTATCCTTACTTAATTGTGTTCTAGTCCTTCTAAATAGCACCGCTTTATATGCTACATTCTTTTGTCGGGTTATTAAATGAAAAGTACAAATTTCAAGGATAATTGATGGTACAGTGGTAGATAACCAAATGCTTTGTATTGTTTTATGAAAGGAGTAAAGAACTGAGTACCCCCTTCCCATTTTAAATTGAAAGAAAACCCAAAACATTATCCTCAACTCAACAATGTGGTATTAATCGCACCCGGAGAGTACATATCCCAAAGCATACAATTAATTTTAATATTTTTTACCATTATCCTTGCCGTCTGTCATGCCATAAGCACGGTCTGTGTCAATCATCCCGCCATTCGTTTGTAAAAAAAAAGGTACTTAATTTTTCGATTTCCGTCAGAGCGGTAGAGCGAGGGAAAAACTTTATGTCTCCCAACCTTTTCATATCACAAAGGATTCTCAATTTACCTTGATATCCTTTAACTTCGACGCCATTATTAAAGCATCAAGTTGTCAAAACAAAAATCCACTTTGCATGCAGCACCCCACGGTATGCAGTAAGCAATTGACTTCGCCAGAATCACTGGCATAAAATGTCGCTTCATGATATATCTTCCTCGTTTCGCAGGAAAGTTAACACAGCGTGATATCATACACAGGACTTACGTAGAGTAGCACAGGACATATTGTGACATATGCATGTGTACGGCGGCGGCCCTCCAATGTGTTTGCTGGGTGCGTTTGTGTGAATTGGAACACTGATTGCGTTCAACGTGCCTTTCGTAAACAGAACCTTACACTTTAATAGGACACCGATGCTGATGCAAGCGCTGACGAAATCCACTCATATTTCAATATCGGCATACCAATAAAAAGGGCATCACGGATCAAGTCAATTAGTTTGCCACAAATTCAATACGTGGTGTGTCAATCACGCACGGGCTTTTGTACATGTCCTTTTTTGGGGCACTCCGTTCAGCTTTTGAGGTTTCCATTCATATGCAACCGTCTCGTGCATAAATATGCAATTTTTGTTGCGCACACGGTAATAAAGGAGCATCAGCATCGAACGCGTCGTCGTCGTCGACAATACCGCACATTCAACTTTGAATGCAACGTGGCTAAGAAGGATTCACTGTGATCCGTTGGACAGGCAATAAATCCCCTTTTCGAATGCAAGTGCAGAGGGCTGCCGTGCACCAACGGCTACTGCCACAACGACGACGATTTATTGCTTTTTAAGTCGACTTTTGACCAAAGTTTTCAGGTCGTTTCACCGAGTCGCGGCAGGAGGCAGGAAGGACACGTTTTAAACTACGGGCTAGATGCGTACGTTTCTGGTCCGATCAGTGAGTGGCCAATTTATTCCCATTCAAAATGTTGCAACATGGGCTGAGGCTGAGGCCGGCTTTTTATTATTTTTTTCTCCCCTTCTCGCCGGAAAAAGGATGCATATATACATCCGATGTTTGCCCACCACCGCCATCTGATATGAGCACACGGGAGGCCATAATTTTGCTCCTTTATTTCGAAGGACGTTCGTATGTTCGTTTTTTCGTCTTCGATTTTTCCTGTTTAATGACGAAGCAATAAAAGTCAAGTGCTGGGTCATTTGAATCATTCACTCGAAAAGTCACATGGGGGGCGGCCGGCCGGCCGTTGGGCTCGTGTGAGTGGTTTCTGAAGCAAACCCAAATGACCATAAATAATCTGGAGCGATAGTAAGGAACAAGTTGGAGAACACAATTTGGCAATTTACGAGTACTTTCCTGGATTAGTGAGCGAGTGTGTGTGTGTGTTTTTTTTTTCTCTGGCCACCGGTGGTAAATTTATTATTTTTTAATCACCCCCATGGGTCGAATACTTTTTTTGGTTGGCGTCGTGTTGTTCTTTCTCAGCTCGAGATACATTATTGACTAGCACACTAGTCCTGAGGGTTTAATTTTCCAACATTGTTCGATGGTGGTAAAGATGAATTATGTGCCGATGATGATGATGATGATGACGATAGTATCTGACTATCGATTGCTGATGGGGGATGGCTGGCAGTGGGTGGGAATAAAAAAATTAACTAAACTAACCGTAGATGATTCGATTTGAAATTGATTCCCTGGCGAGTTGGTAAATGGGATTGAAAACGTCTGCAAGGATAAGTTGTTTTTGATGTAGTCGAGGTAGTGTGCGAGAAGGGAATAAGTCGAAACCATGCGGATAGGACATGAATCAACTATCCTTCGAGGTAAATTAAAATTGATCCAGTATGTTCATAGAGAAATAACGAATATGATCCCACAGGATCAACGGTGAGAGTCATGTCGATCGATATGTATCCAGCAGTCCATTATTTTGTTCTTTATCATAGGTTTAAGGTGTATAAAATTGTTATTAGAAATGGAGACGAAATATTCATCTCAAGTCCAGATCGGACACAGAAGACGGACACGTTTGCTCATCTGAAATAGTACACAGTGACCGTTGAACGAGTTTGAATATCCGGGGTTGCGACGATTCGTTCTAAAAAATCTAAATAATTGGCTGGGTGATTGGAATCTCTGACAAGACTTCGAATGCATAACACAGATATTGCTCAATGATCTCACAATGATTGATGCAGAGAATGCAACACCTTTCGTTCTTTCGAATTACTCTCTGAAGTACACAAGAATCAAGTAAGTACTCCACGTAAGGGCTGGTGTATTTCCTAAAGTCGTGTCTACAAACCAGGTTTGACGATGACGAGAAAATGCTCCTAAATACTTGAGGATTTCTGATCATAGTGTGACTAGAAAGAACTACCTCCAATGTTCGAAAATGTAACATAGGGAAATTTGAGGGTAAGGGTCGATACGAAGTTTTTGTGGTTAACATAGAATCTTTATTTATTAGGCTGAAAGCAATAGGCAGATCAACTAAAAAAGAAGTCAAAGAGGAATGAATATCGCATATGGTTTCAGTATCCCTTTCGGGTGCGCCATCGTGTGTGGTTCAGGCGATGTGCTTCAACTCCGACTAACACTTCTTTGATTGCCATCGTTCCACAATTCCACATTTCCACATTGTCATGGTTCCACATTTCCCTCGCGCACCACCTCACAGGCACCATCACCACAGCGTGCGACGCATCAATGCCTAGGAGAGCAAGCACCAGGAAGGGATCACCGTGTTACTGGTGGAACGAGGAAATAGGCGAACTTCGGGCAAAATATCTACAAGCCCGGCGCAAAGTCCAACGATCAAGAAGGAGGGTGGATTTCCAACAATGCCTGGACACCCTTAGACTGGCGAGACGGATCTTAAATAGAGCCATCAAGGAAAGCAAAACTGCATGTTTTAAACGTCTCTGTCAAGAAGCCGACATTAACCCATGGGGCTCGGCCTACAGAATGGTGACGACAAAATTGAAGGCCTATAGGAGTCCTCAAATAACATGTCCGATCCATAGTAGAGCACCTCTTCCCTCAAAGGCCTGCTACTATGTGCAATATTATACGAGAAGTCAATCCAGAAGATATTCCTTTAATTACTCACAAGGAGCTGCAAAGGGCATGCAGCAAGATAGGTGACAACAAGGCGCCGGCACCCGACGGCATCCCGAATAAGGCAGTAAAGGCAGCTGTAAAAAAAAAGACCAGACCTCACCATATCAACAATGCAGAAGTGCCTTGAAGAAGGAACCTTTCCCGAAAAATGGAAGACGCAGCATTTGGTCCTACTGCCAAAAGGAAAGAAGCCTCCAGGAGAACAATCATCCTATCGTCCAATATGCTTATTGGAGACCATGGGAAAGATCCTCGAGAAGATAATCTATAATAGATTACTCGCAGTAGCAGAAGAGAAAGGAGCCCTCTCAGATCACCAATTTGGCTTCAGAAGAGCACGATCTACTGTTGATGCCATAAGAGCGGTAGTTGATATCGCCAAAGGTGCCATCGATGGCGAAAGATGACTCTATGGCACAAAGGAGTATTGTGCAGTAGTAACACTAGACGTTAAAAACGCATTTAACTCTGCGGACTGGTCGTTTATTAGAAGGTCACTTGCCAGGATGGATACGCCATATTACCTGCTACGGATAGTGACGAACTACTTCAACAACAGGAAGCTGAGGTACAACACCAAATACAAATATTTGGCGCAACAGCTCTTTAAAGTGCCAGGGCCTAGCTTCTCGCAACCACTCATGTTGTGTGGGTTATATTTTTCACACGAATGGAAGGGACCTACAGTTTTTAATGCCGAATCCGAACGGCGATTTGAGAAGCTTTTTGTGACAACAATACTCTCGGATGTTTGTCAGACGCTCGCGAGAGGTGGGACCGTAAAAAAACTTTTTCGGATTTTCTGGGATTCGAATTTGGAACCTCATGCGTAGTGATCCGACACACTAACCACTTACGCCACGGAGCCCACAACACCGATGAAGGGATAAAATATTACAACGTAACTGCGGGAGTTCCACAGAGATCGGTTTTAGGGCCACTATTGTGGAACATCATGTACGAGAGAGTTCTACGATTAACGCTACCTAGGGAAGTAACGATAATTGGATTCGCCGACGACATTGCAGTCGTGACAGTTGCTAAACAGATCCATGCAGTAAAATCAGCTACAAATGAAGCAATTGCCCGGATAAAAGATTGGCTAATATCCGCCGGACTAGAACTAGCTGACCATAAGACAGAAGCTTTTCTTATAACCAGCCGGAAAACCGTCGAATTTGCCAACTTTCAGGTTGGTAACCAAACCATCAGGTCGAAAGAGGCGGTTAAATACCTTGGAGTAATGCTGGACAACAAGTTACGGTTTAAAACGCATGTTGATTTTGTTACCAAAAAAGCATCGCAAATGCAGGGAGCTCTGTCGCGTATCATGCTTAACATCGGTGGGCCTGGATACCCTAGAAGGATTCTACTCTCTAGAGTTATCACCTCAGTTCTGTTATATGCCGCCCCAGTCTGGGCGGAGGCACTGAGGACGGAGGAGACCAAAAGGAGACTATCGTCATCATACAGACTCTGTGTGCTACGGACAATCAGCGGCTTTCGAACAATCTCTGACGAAGCTGCATTTGTGATAGCTGGAATGTCCCCATCGATATTCTCGCAGATGAAATGCTGAGGATATATAACAGAGGAGCATTGAATCATCACGACGCCACTGGTATCAAGGTGATAAAAATTGAAGAAAGGGCTGCGTCAGCAGCTATGTGGCAAGCTCGTTGGGCTAATACAACAAAAGGCAGATGGACATATAAATTAATACCGACAATCCAAGACTGGATAACTCAAAAGCATGGAGACTGCAACTACCATCTAACGCAGTCCCTGCCTGGCCACGGTGGCTACCGCAAATATCTACACCGATTTGGACACGACAACTCACCATCCTGCCCGGAATGCCCAAGTGAAGATGAAGATACGGAGCACGCAGTCTTTAACTGCACACGTTTCACGGCATGGAGAATTACTCTGCCAAGTCCGTCATTACTTCTCGACTATATGTTACGGTCGGAAGAGAATTAGATGGCAATATGTTCCTTCGTAATAACTCTACAAAAAGAGCTGCGGAGAATGGAAAAGCTAAGAAGTAAAGCAGTCCCGCGAAGTAATACCTAACGGCAGTCCCGCGGGGAGAGTGGTTGAAGTGTGTTTAGTACGTAGGCGTATTCCTGGCATCTATTACTCAGGTTTGCGAATTTTGCATGCTAGTAGCACTCGGGCTATTAGTATCTATGAAGATTACACATCCCTGGCGCAATCCAAAAAAAAACATTTCCATATTGGAACATTGGCGGACATTTTTTGGGTACTGCAGCCCTATAATCACACCGATTCCACGTTTGAGTGCAGCATTTCCGCCTTAGTGTTACTTCAATTTCGAATTCGGTGCTACTGTCAATCGGCACAATATTAAGGTAGCAGAAATTCTGTACTCCGTAGACCTGTTGTCCGGCAATTTTTCTTTGCTTTTAGAACACACTCATCTTTCATAACTAGAACAGGAGATGAGGTACATGGAAGGACATCTTGTAACTCCTCTAGTGAGCACACGAACAGCACGCTCTGAACGAAAAAAGAAAAACGAATTCCGAGCTCTGATGTGTCTGAGCTAAAAAAGAAACACAATTTTTTTTTGACAGTTCAGGCTCTGCTCTGAACTAAAAAAGAAAAACGCCTAATGCTGAAAGCGTTCATCGTTTGAACGACAATTTCCGCACAAAGTCCGGCCGACAATCAATGCACATGTCTGTCGTTCCCTAAAGCAAACGGGAAGGACTGTAGGGTCATAGTTGCGACAATATCCCATAGACAGAGCCGCATTCAGAACTTTAAAATCATCAGGTGTACGTCCATACACAGTTGGTGCCTTCTACGAGTATTACAGAAAGGAAAGTAGAGTATTGTACTGCACCTTAGGAGCAGCCTAGCCCTTAGCAGAGGTAAGGTTTATGTGATATCTAACTTGCGGCCATCCCGCTTGCACCTGCAAACTAGACGGACCCAATACTCCCTCAATTTTCTTGTCTGCGGAGCATTTTCTTTGCAATGATTGCCAACAGCTTGAGGCTACGTGTTCCGAATTCGTGAGGATATGTGTTCGATTTCATATCAACGTATACGTAGGGACGAACAAAAGTTCGCTTAGTTGATAAAATAATAAAACACAAAAATAAATTTAACTTTAGATATTTAATCTTCATCTTTTTTTTAATTTCTCCACATAATTCCCATTTATTTCAATACATTTCTTCAGCCGATAGATCCATCTTTCAAAATCCTCTTTTTGGAGCTTTTCGATTTCGACATTGACTGCACTAATAATCTCCTCATAAGACGTGAAGATTTTTCCCCTCAAATCTTTTTTTATTTTCGGAAACAGCCAAAAGCCTCACGGCGCTAGATCAGGAGAATAAGGTGCTGGGGGAATTTCATTGATGCTCGAGAGCGCAAGAAAGTTGTTGTTTTCTCAGCAGTGTGCGCATTCGCATTGTCGTGGTGCAAAAAGTAGCGGCACAGCTCCTCTTTTTGTCGGTGTCCTAGTAAATTTTAGAAAACTTGTGGTAAGCAAGTTTCGGTATATTAATTAGCAGTGACTGTCTGATCAGTTTTAAGCGGGATGACGGCGACCATTTTCGCCCTGGTGAAGTACATCGACATCATAACTTTTGTCGCTGACTTTTGTTGTTTGGCTTTTATTGGAGGATTTGCACCTTTTGGGCTCCATACCATGGACTGCTGTTTGGTTTCCGGTTCGTACTTGTAAAACCAAGATTAATCACTTCTAACAATTGTACTGAAGCAGCTTGACTCTCCATTTTAAAACTTATCCAGAAAATATTGAGCAAAATGAACACGACCCTCTTTTTGCTCTCCATTCAAAATTTTTGGAACCCATCGAGCTGACTTCTTCGAATATTTCAGGTGATAATTTTAAATTCGTACACAGCCATGGCATTCAAGCCGAGGTCATCCGCTATCATCTCCTGTGTCATCCTGGCATTTTCGTCAATTTGAGCCTTTGCCAGGGCCACATTTGTATCTTCGGTCGAGGATTTCGGCCGACCTTCACGAAATTCGTCCTTCACAGAAAAATAGCCAGTCTGGAATCTTCGAAACCACTTTGAAATAGTAATAAGAGATGGTGCATTTATCCCGTATGCATTTTGGCATTCGTGCAGAATTTTGACTGGCGTGAGTTGACGTCGAAATTCGAAGAGAATGGCAAAACGAATTTCTTCCTGCGTTGGCGGTGGAAATTTCTGAAATTTGGAAATAAATATTGTTAGATTATGAGCTACAGAAATGCATCTTTATTTTTTTCAAAACTACTAAATTGACACCAACTAAACGAACTTTTGTTAGTCCCTCTGAAGTTGACTCCCGCGAATAACATACCGACGCGACATTATGGGTATTCTGTATGGTTATCTTCATTTTTGACAATGAATCGTCCGCAAAGGCGATGCCATGACCATCTTTATACTTTATCTTCGCCTTTAGCTAAATATTTACATATATATATATATTACATGCCTTTGTGGGCGTCGTGGCGCAGTGGTTAGTGTGTCGTACCACTCTGCGTGAGGTTCAATGTTCGAATCCCAGAAAACACCAAACGTTTTTTAACGGTCCCACCTCTCGTGAACGTTTGACAAACATTCGAGCCCCAGTAGTGTCCCGGATTACCATGTTAACACCAATACCTATTTTTTTCAATGAAATGATGTCTTTTAATTATTTCGAGTCCCTGTAACTACACCTTTCATTTAATATGCCACAGGTTGAGCGTTCACGTCAAGGAAACCATCTTACGAAAGATAGAGCGCGACCGGCTCAGCTGGTATTGCCACATTCAAAGAAGAGATCATTGTTTAAAAGGCAATGTCAATGAACGCTCCAAAGAGATCGCGAGGCAGGAGAGGCAGGCCTATAAACGCCTGGATCACACAAATGCGACAACATCGGCATTTTATTGGCTTCAGTAGCCGAGTGATCCAAAATCGAGAGGCCAGCCGATATTTTCTGAGGTCAAATAGGCGAACCCCACAGGCGGATCAGTAGAAATGCGGTAAAGTGGAAGGGTTATGATCCCTTGTTTTCGGATCATAACCTCGCCGAATCAGGAAGAAGAAGAAGGTTGAGCAACAATAATATTTGTTTGTTCTTAGTACACAGTGCCCATAAAAAAAGACCCCCACACTATATTTTTCTATTGCCATCTTATGCAGCCACAATTAAAATGGATACACATAAAAAATATCAGCTCTCTAGATCAAATGGTTTAGAAGTTACAAGCGCGTGGACGAATGACATACAGACGGGCAGACATATAGATGCCGTGTTCACTTCCTAAGTATTCCATTTTAACCTTTCAGGTCCAGAACACTTAAGTAGGAGACAAAATGAGGGATTCGATCTAACTGCAGGTGAAGAGAACGCAATAAACATTTGTTTTTTTAGCTGCAGTGGCTTAAGAACACTTTTCCTTCGCCTTAGTCTAAACACATGTCGGAAATGGTCGATTGACTTGCGTCCCTAGAAACAACAGAAAGACCAGTTGGTTAATAGAATTGGTCGGAGTTTCAAAGATTTGTCTCCACTATACCTTTTCAGTTTAAGAACCCATTTACCATACTTTCTCAACCTTCGTTTTCTGGGATTTGCACCATTTTGATATTTTACTATTACTGTTTTCACTTCTTATCTCAATAATGCTTAAAGATGTCCTTTGTAACTTATATATAACATACCGGTCAAATTTCATCGAACTCAGGTATTTACCCCGTAATAATTGTTTACAGTGACTGAATTTATGTCACCACAATGTTTATCCTAGCTGCAGGAATCAAGATTAAATGTGGTCTATCAATAGATCAATCGTTCAGTACCTGTCACTCGAACCACTGAAATGTAAGTCAAAACATATAACTCGGCCTTATCGAAGGTGAGAACACGTCAAAGCCCTCGAATAGGGGGTTGCGGTATAAACGAAATACCACAAATCAAATGGGGTAAAAATGCCTACCAGCATTATATGTATGCCAACCGTTTTAATATGCCTACCAGTTGACCCGGACTCCTTTTTCATTCCATTAGGTTAATTTTATTCACGCAGCGTTTGTTACCTTGGTTAACATGACGGCATTTACATTCGGTCCTACTTTGCCCTCCATCACCACCACCACCCGCTCATCGCCTTGGCAAAGAACAAAAGCGAAAGAGCGGGTCACATTTACCAGAGAAACACAACCGCTCTACCACGCGTCGTCCTCAACCTTTGTCCTCCTGCTGAACGGACCAAATCCACAGTCGAATGCTCTATTAAGCACATTAACTGCGTTGCTGTTCTTTGCGAATGTACATCCACTCGTACATGTATGTACGCAAGCCTCCCCTCCTTCCCAGGGTTAGAGGTGTGGGTGTAGGCTGTATTGTAGTGCGGCTAAAGGATAATCGATTAACACGTAGGTGAGTGTCCATACCCTTTTTCTGTGGGGTTGTGAGTGGTGTGCTAACACTGGACACTTTGGCCCGCCACCGTTGCCGCCGTCAACATGTCCGAAAGACACCGAAAGTAAAACAAAAATAAAATACCATTGTCCTTAGGGACAACAATGGGCATCGAGTGTGTAAGTTTGTATATATAAATATCAGTCACACACCATCCATTTTGTCCCTTCGCCTGTAGCTGCTCCCCCCTTAGCATTGATACTCGATAATAAATGAGAACGGAAGTGAAACTTTGAATCTAGAGGGACATTGGCAAAAAGAGCCAAATAGAATAGAAGAAATGTATCTCGAACTATTCCCCCATCACATTGTATATTCTGACAAGAAAAAAAAGATACCCAAACCAAAACCAAGCTGTGAACAATCATTCTCGATTCTGCAAGGACTTTGGGGAGAGAGATAGCCCGTGAAACTGATGCTCGATATGGTCACTTGCCACCTACTGGCATTCACCCTACCGACTTCTCGGCAAAGCTAAGGATTTGTTCTCAGTGTCAAGTAATATACTCTTCGAGCAACAATAGAACACTGCCTGTTTGTTTGTGCACGGATGTGTGTAAGCACAATTGCTGGAAGCAATTTCTTACAAAAGAACTAAAAGCACAGGGCGAACAAATTTTGTTCGACGAAAAAATAACATTTAATGTCCTTTGCAGGACAGCAATCTTCTCTATTCTTTCTTTGCTTGTTTTTGGTATTGCTTTGCTGCTGACCGCTCTTTTACTTGACTTTTTCTTCTCTTTTTTCTATTTTTGGCTTAATGAATGAATAAGGGACCTGCTCAGTTGGAGGTACTCTGTGCGAACTTTACACTTGTCCACACCGATTTCCTTTTGAAAGAGAGAGTGACACTTTGGGTTTTGTCGTATGCTTAACTATAGGGTAATTATTGGCTTGGGATATTGATCACTTTTGGCATAATTATAATAGAGAAGCTTCAATAAGTTGATAAGGGGAGTCGAAATATTCTAGCCCCAAATTAACGGTTCTTTATTTAAAAACTGTTGAAAATAAAAAAAATAAATACTCAGCATCTCGGGGATATATAAAGGATATTTTTATTTTTCTTATTGATAGAACTTTAAGTAGGCATAACTGTTAAATTTGGCAGATGTATGTGACATTTTTGTTCAGTATATGTACTTTGGCAAATCATCATGGAAGGAGTCACGCCTCAACAATGCTTACGCGTCGTCGAAATTTACTTCCAAAATTCGTGTTCTGTTCGTCAAACTTATTGAACTCTTCGACCGTTTTTTGGTGAACGTGATCGTCCGTCTGAGCAACCTATTCATCGAATCATCGATAGATTAACCTCTATAGTGGACAAAATCCTGAAGATGTTATTGAAACTCCATTGCATCCAGAAAAATGCACACTTTGGTACTGCGACCGCCACCATCGATTAATTGAAATCACAATTTGGCGAGACCATTGTCCTTGGGGCCACCTGAAAGCATTGTTTTATGTAGTTAAACTAGCAGCTATTGACTACATGAAATTCAATATTGTGATTGCTGTTCACTAAAGAAAATGGGCCTCCAGGTTGGGGGTTGTGCCGTCGGGGTAACTTCCCTAACACGTAAAAAACCTATGGTTCCGAAACAACCAAAAGCCTCGGATAAGGATGACTCAACTGTTGACGACCCTAGCAAACGAAATAAGGACAACGACCTTCGGATCTGTGGAATGTTCTGCCCCTTTACAGACCACGTGCAGCCGAACAACTAACAGAGGCCCTAGACTGCTATAAAGCAGATCTGAGCAACAAAGAAGAATCACTGTGAGAAAGTTTAACGTCGAAAAGCTACAATCGCAAGAGACCGCCAGACTCTTCGTTGAACGCATATCCCGAAATCTCTCAATCACCCCTATGCCGCCAGCATCAAGTGCCGAAGATCAGTGGCAACGAAGCCAGCATGCCATCAGTAACGCACCGACTGATTTGCTGGGTCTCGCTCGCCCACCACCGCGAAACCCCTGGTTTGACGAAGAATGCCGGCCAGTGCATGCAGCAAAACAAGAAGCATACAAAGCGGCGCTGCAAAGGAAGACGAGAGCTGCTCGTGAGCTCTACAAGCAAAGGAGACGGGAAGAACATCGGCTTCTCCATAAGAAGAAGAAAGAGCATGAGAAGCGCGCATTTGAGAATATCGAGAGTTTATACTCCAGGAACAATGTACGGAAGTTTTACCTTCTTCTTCCTTTTATCAGCGAGGTTATGATCCGAAAACAAGGGATCATAATCCTCCCACTTCACCGCATTTCTACTGATCCGTCTGCGGGGTTCCCCAAAGTTTTACCAAAAGGTAAAAAGAACGTGTCAGAGAAGCAATACACGTACAGAAACCTGTAGAGATGTACGTACATGGAAACCTCGCAGTAGAATCACAGTCGATGCTGAGAATATGAAAAACCTACTTCTGCAGACTGTATAACGGCGACGGATACCCGAAGATCCCGCTGTCAGCAGAATGACCTATTCAACATAGACGATGATAGTCAAAACTTCCGCTCACCTGATCAAAACGAAGTGAGGATAGCGGTCTAACTTTTCAAGGTAGCTGGGGATAAATTGGTAGAGTGCATATGTACATCAACTCATCTCTAAGATTTGGTCAGACGAGTGTATGCCTGATGAATGGAATCTCAGCATCGTTTGCGCAATCCACAAGAAAGGAGACCCCCTCAACTGCCCCAACTATAGAGACACCAGTCTCCTCAACATCGCATATAAGATCTTTTCCGCGATATTGTGTGAACGCCTGAAACCTTTTATCAATTCAAGGCTGCCTATGACAGCATCTATAGAAAAGAGGTAGTTTTGACATCCTTGCTATACTTGTTCGTCTGTGCAGGATGACGATGGAGAACGCTCGCTGCTCCATAAGGTCGGTAATGACCTCACCGAGAACTTTGATGTCAAAAAAGGTTTTAGACAAGGTGGCGCGCTGTCTTGTGACTGCTTCAATATTGTACTTGAATGGATTGTGCGGAACTCACAACCCAACACCGGGGGCACAGTCTATTACAAATCTGTACAACTGATTGCATACGCCGACGAAATTGACATTATTGGAATAACGCAGCGGGCTGTCACCGGTGCGTTTGCAAGCATTGAGGCGAAAGCGGTCAAAATGGGTTTAGCCATAAACGAGGGCAAAACCAAGTATATGCTGTCAACAAGAAGGGACAGCCAACACCAACGAATTGGACAGAACGTCACAGTGGGCAGCTATAACTTCGAGGTAGTAAGGGACTTTGTCTACCTTGGCTCTATAGCAGAGCCAAGCGTCTGAGAACAACATCAGCGCAGAAATCAAGCAAAGAATAACCCTTGCCAATCGCTGTTTTTTTGTGCTTATAAGGCAATTCAACAGTAAAGCCCTATCTCGAACAACTAAGGAGACTCTGTCCTGCTTTACGGCGCTGAAATATGGACTTTATTGAAAGCGGATGAAGATATCCTTGGTCGCTTTGAAGGGAAAAATTCTTCGTAAGATATTCGGTCCCGTTTGCGTTGACGGGTTTTGGAGGAGAAAATTCAATCACGAACTATACGAGCTGTACAGCGACATCGACCTAGTCAAAAAACTGCGTATTGGACGTCTGAGACGGCTAGGACATGTAGAGCGAATGGACACCAATGCTCCGGCCCGCAGAGTCTTCGAATGTAATGCGAAGGGACGACGCAGTAGAGGGAATCCTCGCCGTAGGTGGCGCGCATAGTTCAAGGGGATCTCTACCAACTTGGAGTGCGTAACTGGAGGCAGTTAGCTAAAGACCGAGCTAAATGGAGAGGCCCAGGTTCACCCCGAACTGTAGCGCCACCTAAGTAAGTAAGTAAGTAAGCATTAAATCGCAAGATCTCGGGGTCGGGAGTTTCGTTCGCTATATGGCTATTGTTTAATGCGCTTTGTGACAAGCGGCAACATCTTTTTGAAGTCACACGTTGTGTAAGTCCATGCCATCCATTTGTGGTTCAAAACAAAGAGTCTTAAGCCGGACAACGGACATCTGACAAATGTTCAGTGTCTTGTGTAACATACGTGCTATGATTAAGGGCTGTTTCGATGGAGATGTAATCTGTGACATGTGGGAAGTATCGGGAAATTCTTGAAAATAAAATGCTGCCACCTGTACAGCGAATTTTTGAATCAAGACTTATATTTCAGTATGACAATGATCATAAACACTTTTTTAAAGTCTATATGGAATATTTAGACAAGCTCTCAGCTGAAGAAATGCTCAAAAAATGGATTCGCCACCACAGGAACAGGAACAGAAATGAACAGAAGTGTAGGAACATTTTCCCACTGCTTCCGCAGGACACTTATGAAATGTTTTGCATACAGAATTGTACCAAATTTTCTTCAAAATCTCTTTTGAAGTTGTAGAACAAAATGCGTAAATTTTGTGAAACGCACATATGTATTGTACTTACATGTAAATAGCAAAATAAATTGAAATTTATATCTCCAATTTTCTAAGAAAAAAACCAAAACCAAAGTCAAGACATTGGAAATTTCGAGAACCGTTCAACAAGTTCATACGAATTTTAGGCCAAAAATCTGGTATGATATCGGATAGCAATTGGCCAAACTAGTCTAACTATGGAATTTTAATGGAATCGGAGTTAGGCAAGGTGTCGTCAATTTTGAAAAGACGAATAGGCAGACAGGAAGACGGACAGAATAAAGAGACTCACTTTTTCGAGTTCCTCTATAATCTTTGCATCAATAAAAAATGACTTAAAATCCAATTAAGAGATTTTAATCGGAATTATTGCATATAGTAGTAGTAGTAGTAGTAAAGTAAATTTTATTTTTTAAACTTCATATTCAATTTTTTACAATAATTTACATTAAAAGACTTTGGCCATTGCCGTCAGCCGAAGAAAAGAGAGAATTAGACTAAAGTTTTATGCAAATGTAGTCATTTAAAATGCTTCGTTCATTATTTGCTGCCGGTATTTTAATGCAGCTTTAAGATAGCTAGCCAGCACGTTCCAGTCCTCACCATCTAGAGTCCTGATGAATTCAGCCATTGATAGCGCCTCTTTACCCCAGTACGCTCGTCTGATTTCTTTCAATATTGGGCAAGTTCCAATAAAATGAAAAACGTCTTCCTTTGTTCGAAGGTTGCATAGGCTGCATTCCTCATTCCCGTCGCTTATATGAGGCCTGAAGTTCAGTCGAAGTAGTTCGCCTCTCGCCTCTCGCCTTAAAGATGATAGAGATTACATCAACGCTGAACCGATCGTGGAAATAATTTTTCGCAGCCAGATCACGGTTGAGTAAGAGATACGTACACCTGGTCTCACTTTGTTGCGCTTTTAATCTAAACTTCGCACGAGTAGACTCTTCAATAATGGATAGCAGCTGGTTAAGAGAACGTCGCCAATATTCTGCATTATAGTGCGTTAGCTGCATACTATGTTCGCTGCTAAGCCTCGACAACTCGTTAAAGAATTGCAGCTTCCGCTGTACAAAATATTTTGCGACGATGTGTGGAAGGCGGTAGTTTGGGAGTTCCATTACTTTCAGAATGTAGAGAAAGTGCAATCTTAATGTAAAGATGTAGAGAGGAGATAAATGATTGACCTCAGCTTCGAAAACCTTAAATTTGCTGCTCGATGGAACGTTTTTCCTACCAAGGAATCGCCATCAACTGCAATTTATTGCCTTTTTCGCCTCCTTTAGTTTTTCTCCCAGGTGGGCCTTGAAGGATACTTGAGATGTAATTAAAACTCCGAGATATTTTGGAGCTTATTTATCATCATCTGCAGCATCATTGGAGTTTCTGATAGAATAACGATATCATCTGCGTATAAAAGCAGCTTTATTTGGAGTCCGTCGAACACAATTCCACCTGTTAAAAAGGTCACAAGATCATCAAGAAATATTGAAAATAGAAGTGGACTCATGAGACAACCTTGCTTCACTCCCATTTGAGACTTAAACCAGCTGGACAGGTTGTGTTCATCCCAAACAGCTGCTTTATTATCTTCATAAAGGCTTTGTATGACCCTTAGGACCTTTGAAGATACCCCTAAGTTACTCAGCTTGTAGAACAGCGCGTTTCTGTCAATAGTGTCGAAGGCTGCCTTAAAATCAACAAAGAACGCATACATTTTTTTACCTTTATCAAGGTATGACCGGGCGATGCTTGTCAATGTGTAAATGTTGTCTACTGTGGAGTAACCTTTTCTGAAACCCACTTGGAATTCGCTTAGAAGATCATTTTCTCGCACCCAATCCGTCAAACGGTCTAGGATAACCCTAGCAAATATTTTCATTATTGAATTCATAAAAGAAATTCCTCTGTAATTCGCTGGGTCAGTCACATCTCCTTTTTTGAATAACGGAAGTATTATACACTTTCTAAAGCATGCGGGCACTTCTCCTGAGACGAATATGTAGTTATACTTGTGTGAGCTTGTGTGAGCTTTTCTAAGAATTCTACTGACGCAGACTTAAAGAATTCATACGGGATACGGTCTTCACCAGCTTTATTTGCATTGCATCTGTGTAGTACTTTGGTAAGGTCTTGGACCGTAATTGGTCGGTCTAAAGAACTATTTGTTACGAGAGGAAGGGCATAATTTAGCTGAAGCGCATTGCATGGCGGGTTTAGCAACTGTTTAAAATGATCCGCTAATGTAGACAGTTCCACTTGGATGCCTCGCGTGAACGACATACCATTAAGTGCTCTGACAATCTTCCAAAATGCGCGACTATCTTTGGCGCCATCCAATGTTCTCGTCATCTGTTGAAAAAATATTGTTTGTTTATCCTTGCAGATGTCTTTGTATGCCTTGTTAGCCTGCCGATACATACAAAAGACAACGTTACTGTTTGTTTGCATATAAAATCGAAAACATCTGGAAATTATGTTCGTATGTTCATCTGGTAGTACCTAGCCATGCAACGTAAACGCCTGAATGTTGTTGCTTTAAACCTCTTATCAAGGATGTTCGGCTTACGCCTTAAGGTGGAATCGAAATATTCGTTCAAGCTACGTAGAGAGGTAGAAAAGTATTAAGCCTAATAGCGAAGAAAAACTTAATACCAGAACTTAAATACATTTTTCATATCGTTTTCATATGGTTTAATTCTTTGCCGGCAAAGTACTCAGAAACAGCTGCATGGGCCTCTCCATTGGAAATAAATCGCATGTCTTTGAGCTCTCTTCTTATGTTTGGAAATAAAAAGCAGTCACTGGGGGTCCGATCTGAAGAATATGGTAGGCGGGTGAGCACTTGTACGCCGCAGTCTTTCATTGTACTCAATGCAACTTGTAAACCGATGCGCTGTTGTTTAAGGTAAGGCTAGGCAGATAAGTGCCTTATGACGTCAGTCACTGATCATTTAGACTAACATGGAACCATTGTGCACTTTTTATTTTTACCCTGGGAACCTGCAAAGAAATCTACTGAATTTACAAGCACCTTGAGCACTGAAAGAGAGAACGCGCTGGTTAAGATCCACCTGAATAGGCAGTTGAATCGTAGGGGGTCTTTCAGCTCAATGTGACTTTCAACTCAGTTAAGAAGTAACTGCTGAGAGTCCTCATTCTTCAATCGTCAAGAGTAAGGCATTCGCACAGCCGGTATCGAACAGATTCAAATTCTTCCTCGTCTCTGCAGCTCCTGTAAAATTCATTGTGAGCTACACCGATACGCTCTGCATGAACGCATGAACCCCAATGGCACATTGCCACACGATTATGACAGAGATGACCCGCGTACTACTACGAGTAAGCCTAACCGGTGCACGTGATCCTCTCAAATCATAAGCCGGTCACAGAGTTCTGGCAATGGACCACATATCCAGATGGATCTATCGCCTGTTGGCTTTGGTAAAGGCTTCAACTCCAATGAACTTATTTATGGAGCTTACAGGAACCTTCACGAAGAGGATGGCCTGGGAGATGTGCAACGCCGACCCCATTCCTGTAAGCTCACCTACTCTTCCATTATCCGGTCCTGCAACTATCTCAGAAACTTGAATTGGCGTACCCAGAGTTGCATTGTAGGAAACAAAAGAGCACTAGTTCCAAAACAGCCTCCGCTTACTTCAATACTCAGCACAGTATTCAAAGCTATCCATTAAAAAAGTTCGCTTGTTTCAATGAATTGTAACTTGACACATAAAAATGTTGATTTTGGTTACATCTCATTCAAAATATTGGCCTATTTGAACAACAGAACAACTTGTGTTGGGTTGAATACCTCATTGCGTCCCTGCGTACTTTACTTAGGCCAGTTTTGAAAATTTTCCAAAACGCATTTCAAACCGTGATCATTGAGGTAAGATTGATTAACAAACGCCTTAGCTATCTCTGTAATGGAAGTGTTCTGGTATGCGATACCAAAGTCATGCCAGCCTTCTGCAGGAATGCAATAATGAAGTTCAGCTTTCTTGTTCTATAACAACATGAATTTTTATAGAGTCATGTTCGCTCGGTTCCCAAGTGAACGTAGATATGGTGTGCCGCGCCGTAGTGGATTGCCTGGTAGGACCTCCAACAAAATCGTCGAACGAGAAAAATCTCAGGATGGTGTTTCGAAGCGTTTTTCTACTACCGTTCGATCCAAGTCCCCTCACCTTTCGTGGGGGAAATGGCATCAATAATACCTGCTCGCCTTCTTGTTCCGGGTCTCTCCAACTCTTAATTACTCCTAGGTCTTCACCGTACTACATCTCTTTTGCTTCCGACCATTCACTCTTCAAGTAGATTGGTAAAGCAGATTCCATTTTATCTATTAAGGAGTTAGATATATCCCAGACCTCTTAGACGATAGCTGTAACCCGAAACGTACACGAGCTTTGCACTGAGTTTGAGGTCACTGTTTCATCTAGTGTGTAGAGCAGAGGCCGAAGCACCAGTGATGATTGTCGGGAGCTAAAGGCTACTTTCAAAATTTAACAGAAACGCAAACTAAATGGAGAGGTCAAATAAATATCCAAATAGTACTTTAAAAGCTTCGCTGACTGTCACAGTCCTCTTTCACGCCACCTTCAAGGCAAACACTTAGCAATCGCAAGCTAAAAGCAAAAAAAAAAAATAAAAATAAAAAATACAAGAAACTTGGAAAATAAAAGTCCTACGAACATATGAAGGACAAACCTTCATCTTCGGTCTACTGACCCGCTGCTGCTGCTACAACTACTACAACTACTGCCGCTTATCTGCTCGGCTGTCTTTCTCTCAATTTAATACAAAGATAAAGTGCTGTGTGTGCACTACATATGCTTTGTCTTCGGATGGATTCCATCCACATGAGCATAGTTAAGGCGTTAAGTTGTGATGTTTATTAGAATCAGGCTTAGAATTAATGCTGGCGGAAAAGCCTTAACATGAACCACACCCACACCATGCATGTACATACCACAGCGCACGGACAAATCCTTCGTTTGCTGATGGGCTAAATGCCAACACATGCATATATTCCTGGTATTAGTGACGACGATTGACTGTATTTTGGAGAATTCCTTTGGTTTTTTTTGTTCCCCCTTCCCTTCTCTTTATTGCTGCCCCGGGATGATGAAAGTATGTAGAGCGAACAATTGTCTTCACACACCAAATCTAGTTTAATGCTATGCAATTTCGTCCTTATTATCCTTCTTTGCCACTGCCATTCTCGTGTGTTTGTGTGTGTGAGAGAGTGTATGAGCTGGCGATTTTCCTTCACTTTGATGTTTTATCCAATTGCGTTTGTTTGTGCCTGCGTGGTATGCATTCGGAATATGGTAAATGGAATTAAGGACGAAAATTGATTCAAAGCAAGAATGCTGCTGCGAAGAAGATGAGCTATCAAATTGGTCACCAATTTGCTTGTATGTGTTCGAATGAGGAAAAGTTTGATCTGTTAATAATAAAAGGAATTACGGTAATTGAGGATTCATTTGTAATTTTGTTTGTATTGGTTTTCCGATTGAATGAATGAAAGAATGATCTAGTTAATATTGTACCGAGGGTAGTTTCACTTCTATTTAGGGGCCGATTGGAGGTTAGTAAGACGTCGTAAATTGCGAGCTTATTTTCACACAACGTTAATGGTGTTTTATTCATGAGAATAATAAAATTTTGTTGTGTTACTTAAATTATATGGAAATGCTCGTTTCTAGAAACAACCCTGACATTGTTTCGATTGCGTGCTTGGTGTCCAATTGTTAGTATGCCTTGGGCTTGTCTTTATTGCAAAGGAGAGGAATGCTAAAGATAAGCTTAAGGTTGTGCTTATGGAATTTTGCCAGACCAACAACTTGTAAAACAAATTCGTACACTCACACAATGTGAATGATCAAAAATCAATGTGACACTGTCAAAGTTAAATATGTGACAGTCACCTCACAAATCTGTAGGTTTAAATGGTGGCTATGGTTAGTCTAAGAAAATCTGCAGAAACAAGGAATCGGATCGAAGACCATAACCAGTATCGCAGGAATAGGATACAAGTGCTACGTAGCGTGGAGGTCGGGAAGCGTAGCCGACTTCATAAACTGGGGAAGCAGAAAATAGATGTGATAGTGATTGTTTACAAAGCAATCGGTAATGGATCATAATTAAGCTTACCAACCGTACAGATTTTATCTGTACAGTACAGATTTTCGGCTCGTGGTACAGATTAAAAAAAATGGTACGGACTTGGTGCAGATTTTTAATTTTTCAAACGCTCACTCCATTTACAACAGGCAACAGGCAACACGCAATACAAAACGTCAAAGCCTTTACATACACTCCACTGGTTAAGTCCGAGAAAAGTGAATTCATGAGCGACGATGATTCTGGTTTCAATGATATAACATTTCAGGGGACCATGAATGAATTTTTCGCTAAACTCAACATTGCTGCCATTCGCATTTTCCAAATATTCCAATTTTTTTCTATTCTCTTACGTATCGTATTGAGATGCGGCCAGCAATTATCTTAGTGAGTGGAGTGAACAGTACGATCAGATCCAAAAGTATTCGTGGGTTTTATTGCGAATCATGCCTGCTTGGCACCAAATTGAGCAAACGATGGAAGAAATTCCTCAATTCGATTTGAGTGAATATTTAAACAAAGTTCACGCTCAATTCGGCGATGTAAAGTCGTACTGCACACCGGATAAATTTGTAGAGCGGAATGCGGAGAAAGTCCCAATGGAAAAAAGATGGGTTGACATTTTTAAGCACCTGGATACCGCGCAAGTACCCTATTTGGATTTTTAACTTATCATCAAATTCAATCTTTGCTTGCCTGGAACGATCGCACCAGTCGAACGCATTTCCTAATCCTAACATCGACACACTGAAATCAATTTTATTCGTGAAATGTAATTTAGATTGATGATTTAGATTAGAAATTGCATTGTAATCTATAATAATAAAAAAAAAACTGTCAGGCAGGCGCCTCACAGTGGTCCAAAATACCATTCTACCTGGACAAAATTATTTTAGTATGCCAAACTGTTCCTTTGCATTTGTACCTTAAAATAAATAATTTTTTTTTTTATTATACATATACGAAATTTTTCAATAAATAAGTTAATACTAGAAAAACCACTTTGTTTGGAAATTGTTGGTTATTATATTTCTTTTAATTTATTAATTCAATAATTCTTATCAATAATAATAAATTCACTAGTTAAAAAATTAATAAAAATAAATTTCAAAGCAAAAAAAATAATAAATTAATATTTAATTCGAACTAGATACAGATGTATTTGACTCAAAACTGCATTCTTCTTCTTTCTCAGAGTCTAATTCAACACTTTCCTGAAGATTTTGAGGAATTTCAAGTAAATCGACCACATCCGGTGTTAAAGTAGACATGTTTTTGCTTGGTGTTTGGCGGTTAAAGCTCACTAGAGGATCTGATGAAACGAGGAGCATGTGAAACAAATTTTGCATTGTGCTTCTTCTGTTTATTTTTCTTGTATGGTGTTCACGAAAATATTTGCAGTCCTTGTTTCTTGCTTCCTGTGCTTCTTCTGTTAATTGTCCAATAGGGACAATCGAATTCGGCACCACGTCTGACCCATGAATTAGTATCTTGTGCACAGTCACAGGCATTAAGTACCATGGGTAAATACTAACATACAATTCTGCGGTTTTCTTACAGTGGCTAGTAAACTTTTCAATGTTGATCTCAAAACTGCTAGATATTGTATGCAGTATTGTAAGCTCAATTCTCTTTTCGAATCAACTGATACGCATGTTTGGATAATTTAGCATCCAAAATAAATGCTACCGCTTCTTCGGTTGAATAAGGCTTCAATTCTATGGACCGTGATTGTAATACCCGTTTTCTTTTCGTCGCTTTCCCAGGAGAACCTGAAACTGCTTGCTCCGTCTTTCATTCCAACCGCACGTAAATTTGTTTCTGGTGCATAAACTAATTCAGATGAATCAGTTCAATTTAACAAATATTGCACTCTGCGCGTCTCAGTTCTTTCACTTGCAGCACTAAATTCCTTACGAGGTCTGCCTGTAGATGAGATATTTGATGAGCCAGGCTCTGTTTCAGCGGCATGCACACAAACCTTAAGGACTGGTAACACTATATTTTCACTCGGCCACGATTTATTACTTTTTTCAAAAACAGCGGAGTTCCTGCTACATTCCTTTAATTTTTTGCCTACATATCCATTAAATGTCTTTAAAATTGAATAAATTTTATCCTAACTGTCAGCTGAGACTTTTTCAGTATCGAGTTTTTCTAGGATAAAATTATACAACGCACTTTGTTTGTTACCCTGAGTACATTTTTTCCATTCATCAAATAATTCTCCTCTGGAAATTCGGCTACCCTCTGAAACAAAATGTCATAACTTTGTAATACGCAAGAAAATGCAAGAAATGTTTGGCATGTGACTAGTTTATTAGTCAGGCTTTCTAAAAATATACAATTTGACTGGACGATGTTGGACGATAACACTGTAGGCTTAAATAAATTTAGGTTTTTATTCGCGATTATCAAATGTTAGAGTGTTATATAAAATGTTTCACAATAAATTTTTAACAACTAATTTATTCCATTCATTTACGTTTTTAGATAGCACTTACTTTCAGTAACAAATTCCATAATTAAATTCCACTCAAATCACTCTGGAAAACTTAGCACATGTACTTACTTCTGACTGTTTAATTTTGCTTACATTACCATATTCTTTGCAGCCATGTCATTCAAAGTGCGCACTTTGGGCTCTCCTAGTACCATTATTTTTACAGAGTGGCCCGAAATACTTTGTCGCATTATGAATTGACCATTTTTGAACATATTAATAATTTTTCTTTTTTATTTGGATGAACAAAAAATTTGAATTTTGTCCAGCTGGATTGCCATTTTTGACCACCGTGCGCCTGGGGCTAAATCTATTAGAGAACAGTTTTATGCCGGCCAACAGTTGGCAAGTGGTCCAACCTTAAATACATATATCAGCATATTTTTAGTACTAAAGTACTGTAATACTGAAGTACTGGGCAAACTACTGAACCGATGGTAACCGGCGTGCTTTGCTGCGACCAACAAAATAGATATTTTTTTAGTACTAAAGTACAATAATACTAAAGTAGTGGACCGATTTTGACCAAACTTCACAAAAACATTTTCGGGCCAATATCAAAGATTGCCTGAAAATTTGAGCTCAATCGACAATGTGGTTTTGGAGTCAATAGCACACAAACATAGGTACACACATTTTTTCCCATGGAAAAGAGCACTTTCAGTTTTTTCCAAATTTTCCAAATTTTCCAATTTTCCGGGTAACTTTTTCAATTTTTCTTTCCGTAAAAAACCTTATTCGGACTATTAAGAACATTTAAAAAAAAATTACTCAAATCGGTCCAGCCGTTCTCAAGCAATGTGATGACCAACGAACAGCATTTCATTTTTATTTGTATAGAAGATTATCTTCTGAAGAAAAAAATTCTTACAGATTTGGTTCAGATTTTTGAGTATGATTTTGGGTACAGATTTCGTGAGATCGAGAGTTGGTAAGTTTAATCATAACCCTCCCACTTCCCCGCATTTCTACTGATTTCTATTTGAAAATATTGGCTGGCCTCCCGATTTTGGATCACTCAATTACTGAGGCCAATGAAATGCTAATGTCGTCGCATTTGTGTGATCCTGCCTCGCGATGTCTTTGGAACGTTCACAGATATTGCCTTTTTAGCAGGGTTTAAGTGATTTATTCTCTGAACGTGAACGTAAGACGTACCATGACACATTTTGGAAGCCGCACTACGTTTTCAATATATCGAAGCAAAAATCGTTTCGTTCGGAGAAGTAGTTGCTCAACATTGAGTTTTTAACTCGAATATCACGAAAGAGCATCATAACACCACACATATTTCATAGCCATAGGTGAGAGTTAAAGATCGACAACTTAGCTTTGACACTTAGTTCGGCTTTCACTCAAAATTGATCCAACCTGACCAATCCTACAGGATAACGCAGCATTGCTTTTTCCACCACTCGTGAATGAGACCCCAAGGTACTTAAACTTCCAGCTTCAATGGGACTCCATGGTCAAGAAGACTGCACTGAGCGGGCATTCTGGAAACGAGAATCACTTTCGATTTGTCCATTGCCTCGCCTCGGTAGCTGATATCCTTGTGGTGGTGGGCGGCCTTGGAAGATACGGATGTAACTTAAATTGTTGTTCCTATCCGTACCGTCCAGATATGACTTACTTACTTACTTAGATGGCGCTACAGTCCGGGGTGGACCTGGGTCTCAACCAACAAACCTCTCCAGCCAGCACGGTTACGAGCCAGCTGCCTCCAGTTGCGCACGCCAAGTTGGTTGAGGTCCCCCTCCACTTGTTTGCGCCACCTACCGCGAGGTCGTCCTCTACTGCGCTGTCCGTCCGGGTTGGATTCGAAGACTTTCTTAGCGGGAACGTTGGGCTCCATCCGCTCTAAATGACCCACCCATCTTAGTCGCTGTATGTGAACTCTTCTGGCTAAGTCGATGTCCTTGTACAGGCCGTATAGTTCGGCATTGTACCTTCTCCTCCACTCACCGTCTATGCAGACGGGACCAAAGATCGCTCGAAGAACTTTTCTCTCGAAATAACCAAGGGCATCCTCATCCGGTTTTTTCAAAGCCCATGCCTCTGCGCCATACAGCAGGACTGGGATGATTAATGTCTTATAAAGAGTTACCTTAGTAGTTCGAGATAGGGCTTTGCTACTCAATTGCCGTTTTAGCCCATAGAAACAACGATTGGCAAGAGTAATTCTCCGTGTGATCTCTCCACTCATGTCATTTGCGGAGCTGACCATAGAGCCTAGGTAGACAAAATCCTTTACTACCTCAAAATTGTATCTGTCTATTGTGGCGTTCTGCCCAAGACGCCGATGTTGGGTGTCCTTTTTTGTAGACAGCATATATTTTGTTTTACTTTCATTGACCGCTAAACCCATCTTTGCTGCCTCGATCTCAATACTCGTAAATGCCCCATTGACGGCCCGCTGAGTTCTTCCGATTATGTCAATGACATCGGCATAAGCGAGTAGTTGTACAGACTTGAAGAAGATTGTACCTCCGGGGTTGGCTTGTGAGTTTCGTACAATTCTCTCAAGTATTATGTTAAAGAGATCGCATGATAGCGCGTCGCCTTGTCTAAGACCTTTCCTGACATCGAACGGTTCGGTGATGTTCTTACCGACTTTGGTGGAGCAGCGAGAGTTATCCAACGTCATTCTGCACAAACGGACGAGCTTGGCAGGGATGCCAAGACTAGACATGGCTCTGTATAACTCGTCTCTATACACGCTATCATAGGCAACTTTGAAATCAATGAAAAGGTGGTGCGTATCGATTTTATATTCATGGGTTTTTTCCAAGATCTGCCGTAGTGTGAATATTTGGTCAATGGTGGACTTTCCAGGCCTGGAACCGCACTGATAAGGACCTATCAGGTTGTTGACGATCGGTTTTAGGCGTTCACATAGTACGGCAGACAGGATCTTATATGCGATATTTAGGAGACTTATACCTCTGTAGTTGGCGCAGTTCAGAGGGTCTCCTTTCTTCAGGATCGGGCAAACGATGCTGAGGTTCCATTCATCGGGCATACTTTCGTCCGACCAGATTTTACAGATGAGCTGGTGCATGCTCCTTACCAACTCATCTCCTCCTGCCTTGAAGAGTTCAGCGGCAAGGCCGTCGGCTCCAGCAGCTTTGTTGGATTTGAGTTTAGATATCGCTATCCTCACTTCATTATGATCGGGTTGACGGGAATTTTGACTGCCATCGTCACTGTTGAATGGCTCATTCTGCCTGACAGCGGAATATTGGTCATCATCGCCGTTTAACAGTCTGCAGAAGTGTTCCTTCCATATCCTCAGCACCGACTGCGATTCTACTACTATGTTGCCAGATATGACTAACGAAGCGCTAATTCAAATGACAAGATGAAAATACGCGGTCGATATTGAGAAGCCATGTAAATCAGGACACCATTTGGAATAAGCCCATAGGATTGTCAGTATGCAAGCGTCTGGTGGTCGGCTTGACCATCTTGCCATTACAACCTGAAATTGTTACGAGCCTTGGTTCTGGGTGGACTTTCTTACTTAATTCTGTTACTAGAAATATTAAATGTACTTAGTTGGTGCCTAAACCAATAACCATTCAATGACACAGTACTACTACACATGCTACCCGCTTGTTTTTCGGGTAGCAATTTAAGATGCCTTGTAATGTAATGTAACTCATGTGCATTTTAATATGCTTTCCTTTATTCCGCCCAATGACATCCTATGTCTTGCTGTATGGTTCCGTTTTCTTTTCACAACCGTCCAGCAGGGCTTCAATATCCTTTGTATTCATAGAGATACATATCACAGTTATCGTTCCACAATAAAATAAAAATATTAGTTTCGTCTACAAGTTAGTTCATCAACAAAACATTTTTAGCTGCATAATATCGCATCACAATAGATCCAAATGGTGGTCCATGTGCATTCTGCCATCCGACAAAGAGGCCAACGGGTATCGGCTTTGAATTTATATCAGGTTACTCCACCTTTTGTGTACTTCTCATTCATTGAGATACACATGTCAGCCTTAAGATCGGATTTTGTTTTGAATACAATGTTTCCTAATAATTTAAACCAGACGTACCGACGTAATCCATCTCAATCTCAATTGCATGTAGAATATTCATACATCCTGTAACATCCTAAATTCAAACCCCATTCGTACTTATGCCCTTTCATCTACGATTACATCGTAAGGATACCCCGTAAGCGTATTTATGGACACGAAAAGCCTTTGAAAGTCAAACCTGCAAACACACACATTCCGATCTGTGAAATACCTTGTCAGAGGCCTGATTTCGGTTGTATGGTGTGCTGTACCTTCGACAGAGAAAAACAAAACAAAGCACCCTTAAGTTTCTCTCTCGTTAATTACGTTGGGGGAAACATCCACTATCTTATTCTCTTTTGCGGGATTAACGCCCGGTACGCTTGCTTATCTTATAATTCAGCTGGCATCGTGGCAGGTTATTGCTAATAAACTCACCTTGACTGTGTGCGTATTACGGTATTGGGGACACATAAAGGACTAAATGTAATACGTGTTACTCGCAATGCATAATTAATTTATTCCACTAGCTAGCATCCTGGGCAAAAGGTTAAGCATGCGTCTCTGTGCCTGTGACCTTAATTTAATTTTAAATAAAATGCATCAAACACTGCATTGCACTGTACTGCAACCCCGTTTTCCGCTTCTCAGTACTGGTATGTCCCGGGAACTGCTCCCACTGCTGATGAAGCTCTTTCTCTGTGTGTGTATTGGTTTGCATGTAAAAAGCGCCTTCAGTCTTCAGCGGAATTCCAAGCTCGTGCAGTTTTGGCGGCGACTACCCAAACAGAGTAATTTGTCACACGCCAGGCTAATTGAGGTAGTGTCGCTCTTTGACAGCTCCTGTAGGTCTTAATGCCACTATTTAGCAGCAATTAAAATTTGTCACGAAATATGCTTAATTTGTCAGCGGTTGGTCGGATCTATGTATCCATCCATCACTTAGTTCGCTGATAAACTAATGCACGCTGCCAATATATCCCGTGCTGTCATCTAATTTGCACAGTGTCTATGTGTGTGCGTAAAGCAAGAGTCAGAATTACAATAATATTGAGCATTTAGCGGTCACTGGTATCCTGTGATCCTTTTCTGCAAAAACAGGGTCAATTGTCGGTTGTGGTAGGCATGTTCGGTTAGACCGCATTTAAATGCGGTCACACACATACAGAGAACTGCCATCAGCGAGCACGCAGAGCGAACAAGGATTGTAATTACAAAAGGAGGTGTCGATGTCGAAAATTGCCATAATATTTCAGTTTCAACTATCGACAGTGTCAATCAGTAAAAACCGACTAACGGCCACTTTAAATTTCTTCCGTTGGGCGGAATTTTTTTTTTTTTTGCTCGTTCGTCCTCTTTGTTATATCAGTGAGTGGGACTGGCAGGTGGTATGTAGGTGGAAACCACTCTAGCACACCTGCGGTTGTGCGAAAAGGTAAAACGCGAATGACAAATGGGCTAGTGGAAATAACTTAGTCGTCTATTGTTTCAGCGATGGTAGTAATGAGTGGTTTACGCTGTTAGTTGGTGCTGCCATTCCCGATAGGTGGTGGAGGCGTAAGCAACCCTATTTTGAATGGAGTTTATTGCCTGACATTTGTTATTTATGTACACACAATGTACATAGTTTGAATAAGCATTTTAGTGCGTTGTAGTCAGACTAAGAGTTAAGGCTTTTGGTAAAGCAATGCAAAGCGTTGTAGGATTTCTACAAAGGCAAACAGCAACTAGCTTAAAAGTTCCACATGAAATTGCTCTTACTGAATATTTCGTGTTTTAATTCGAGACGCCGCGCTGTGTAGAAAGAACTGATTCAGCTGTGGGTGAAAGTAAGGAGTCGCCATCAAACTATGTATGAAGGCTAACCTTGTTAGTATCTAGAATTCGAACCTACACGTGAAGGATGTTCCATAGGTTGAAGAACAAGCTAATTGAATGAGTACGCTTAACCAAAGAAACTCATTACTCAGGTCTATGGCACCATAGACAGTCGTAGTGCCAATTGTTAATTACCACTGGTCTAGTGACTTGTCAAATTTATAAAATCAACAAAAGCAAAACAGTTCAAGAAGCGTCTAGTAAACATAAGCACCAAAAATGCATTGCTCTCTTGGTTTGGTGCATGTATATTCCAACGCTGCTTCCCACAGTGTCAGAATCGCAGGGAGAAGTGTGTGCCAACTTTGAATGAATTAGTGTAAGCAGGCATCTCGCATGTCGCACTTGTAGTCCAACATCCGTGATGAAACTAGTATATTCATCTTCTTTGATGGTCAAGTGCTATATTTAGCCTATTGAAGTCAAAGCTAGCATTGAAGGCAGTCGAAATGATTTCACAGTTAGCTATGAATAACTTGGACAATCTGCTCGAAAATGAAGCGGCTGACTTGTTCGTCATTCAGAATCCAACTGGCCCTGAAGCTTTCTGTGGCGTGAGCATAGTCTTTTTAAATAGCATTTTCGAATACAGACCCGATACAACTTCAACTCTGGTTTCACTGACACCCAAGGTCAGAAATGCTCGCTGTTCTACAACTCAATAAATTACAGATTCTTCTGAGTCTGGGTAGGTTAGGCTGGGTTATGTTAGGTTAGAGGGAAGTGCACTTAGGTGCTTCTCACGGGGGCCAAACGGTCCATTGTGTTTCCCTTTATGTTGTGGAACCTGTACAAACTTACTCTTTTTTTGTCTCTATCTTTCGGCCGGTCCATTGGCGAACCACCCTGAGCTCTTTATAAATCGTATCATTTTCTTTAGTGGAGCTTGCCCAAGATAACTTAGATCTTCAAAGAACCTGTTGCCCAAGTGGTATAGGCGGCGGTTTTGTAGATTTGGGCAGTCATACAGCAAGTGTTTGATATTTTCTATGTCTTTCGCGTCTTAACAGCTCCTGCAGTGGTCGAATGAGTTAATGCCTAGTCGTATGGCCATTTCCCCTGTCGCGCAGTGTTCTGTAAGTGCATCTATCAAGATACGGACTTCTTTTTTCTTCATTGCTAGCGGGCTTTTGGCTCTTTCTTCATTCAGTATGGGCCATAAACTGCGAGATATGATACAGTCGCCTCTGGTAATCCATGCGGAGTTAATCAGTTCTCTTGTTTTGAGGTCAATTTGTTTTTTTAGTACACCAATAGGAATTTATACTGATGTCTGAATATGTTCTATCTCCAATGCTGATCCCCTTCTGGCTAGTTCATCTGCTATCTCATCCCCTTCTATATTACTATGTCCAGGAACTTTCACGCTGTCTAGTGCCTCGATTGCCACTTGACTATCTACGAAGATGGTAATCTTGGAACGATTAAGTTTCTTTCTGTGAATGGTCTGTGCCGCACTTTCAATAGCGAATACTTCGGCTTCGATACTGCAGTCGTCTGGGAGTTTGTATGAGTCGTTAATATTGAGCGACTCACAGATGACTCCAGAACCAGTTCCTGTATCCATTTTTGATCCGTCTGTATAGAGCCGAATGGCTCTAATGAGTTAGAGTCCCACTCCTGTCTTTCGGGAATAAACGTGGAATAATTCTTATTGAAGTCTGTGTAGGGTATGACATAGTCAGTTGTTCTATCGAGATCTGTTCTATATCTTTGTAGTATAGAACCATGTCCATAGGGGCTATGCTTCCACGCGCCCTATTGCTTGAAACGAATCGCGCTTTTGGCAGCTGTGCTTCGAATGTACTCATCCAGGGGGAGGAGGTTTAACATCACCTCCAAACTTGCTTGCGATGTTGATCTTTGTGCTCCTGTTACATTTATGCATGCCAGTCGTTGTACCTTAGTTAGGTTTGCTAGATAGCTGGTCTTGTTCGTTGCATTCCACCATACAATGCTACCATAGGTAAGTATAGGTCTGACAATTGCTGTATACATCCAATTGATTATGGACGGATACAGGCCCCATCGTTTACCAAAGGTTTTCTTACATGCGTAGAATGCGCATAGTGCTTTCTTTGTTCTTTCTTCTGTGTTCTTCTTCCAGGTAAGCTTCGAATCTAGGATTGTTCCGAAACATTTTCCTGTTGGATAGAGATTTAGAGATTTAGGAGTTCCATTCAGTTTTCGGAGGACAAATTCATCTATTTTCCTTCGTTTGGTAAACAGAACCAGCACGGTCTTTGTCAGATTAATACCTAGACCTTTTTGTTCTGCACAGGAAGATAATTTTTTTAGGGAAGATTCCATGAGATTATTGATGGTAGGAAAGTATTTCCCACTGGTAATGATTACTATGGCGTCTGTATATGCCACTGTTTTTATTCCTTTGGTTTTGAGAATCTTAAGAATTTTGTTAACGACGAGAACCAGAGCAAAGGAGAAACTACTCCTCCTTGCGGGGTTCCCCTTGTAACTGTTTTCTTTACGATACTCTCACCTAATTCGGAGTTGATTATTTTGGTCTTAAGCATTTCGTCTATCCGGCTGATAATTTCTGTTTTTACTCCTAGTTTAACTAGTGCTGCATTTATCGATGTCGTATTTACGAGTCTGGATAGAAGCAACTCCAGAAAACTAGGCGGTACCATCAGTGATCACTACCTCCTAAAGAAGCGTCTTGACAAACACAAGCTATCATCGAACTTTACTTATGGACTAAGGCTGGGGAATGGCGATGCTTATCTGCACGTAATAAGCAGGCCGCGGTCTTATCCAAATGTGAAGGCGTCCGTCTCACCGACCTGATGAGCTGTGATAAATCTAATGAAGCTAATAAACTTCCTGTCAATCTCTGCAGTGAATAATATGCTGTAGATTCCAACCGATCAGCACGATAGACCTCTCTGCGAAATTGCAGTATCAGAGGGGATTATTCTGCAATTATAGATGAAAAATAATAGACAGCAAAGATGCTATCAAGGGCATTGATTCAGCTCACAACCTCTAAGGTGATAAGACACTGAGAGAATGCTATGAACCTAACTGGCTCAGGTCAGTGTCAGTTTCCTCTGGGTCCTAGACTGCAGAGATATAGAAAAGAACGAGCAATTCAGGCAAGGATCAGCTATTAACAACTCATTTTGTCCACATTTTGACAGGGTCTGACAGACCAATACCAATACCAACTAAGGATATACTGAAAACATATATGTATAGGCAAATCGCAAAAGAAAACCTCTGATTAAAAGGAAAGTTTCAATGTTTTGCTATTAGTCCTAAAAACACCTAAATAATACGTTCTTGTTAACCAAATCTAATCGAATCTATTAAATCGGGATAAATATCCGTAAGTGTACATAAATAACAGTACCATGAAATATCATCCGATACATAAAGGAAATCTGACATATGAATAATGGCCCTTGTCCTAAATGTCACACCTCCTCCAGATTAACATCCAGTCACTTTGCAATGGAATTTCGATAGAAAAACACAATAATATGAAAATAAATTCCAATAAAAATCGCCAACATAATTCGTATCGATAAACTTCCACACTTGGTGACAGAGTGGCCATAGATAATCATTACGACACAAATACCCACCCACCGACTTCAAAGGACGAGCATAAGAAAAAAAAAAAAAAAAACAAATTTCAACATTCAAATTTCGATAACGTACCATAACAAGATAACGATGATGATGATGATGGTGATAATAAGTTCTCGTATGCATTAAATCTTTTGTAAATCCCGATAGAAAGGATTTTCTATTTCCCATTATTTAACGACAGAAGGAGACAAAAAAAAAAGACGAAGGAAAGTGTGATACAAAGGATTACAACATAATCCATTAAAATGGCTCAAATACCCCATGCCTATCCCCATCAGCATACAGCACATCCTTCTAGCAAAGGAAACAATGAAACGATAACAGCATATCATGTGACATATTATCACATTTCGTTGTGTGTCGTTTTGTGTTGTACACCTATCTCTGCTGCTACTGCTCCTGTTCTTATCCTAGAACAGCGCAAAGGCAAAAACAAACTTGTCATAACAGCTCATGCAGAAATGGTTGGTGGTAGTTACTAACTGGTAGCAGGGGTTGTTGTGGAACTCCTGATGACGGCAACAGGTCGAAGAACCTATTAGGAACAATATCCCATTGCCATGGCATATGGAAAGGTATACGATTGGGGGGCATGTGACATCTTTGGGTATTGATTTTGTGAAGGAATCGTATCCCCCCGATACATGTGTCGCCAAGGGGCTTTTGTTCATCTTCTCTATATTGGGGTGGTGACTATGGCTCCCTTTCACCGGATTATCACATCAATGCTTAATTATATCAAATGCTATTATCGGAATGTTGTTTGCTTGCAGATAGTTTAACAGGCCAAGTTGCTAGCTCTCTGTTACGTTAACTGGGGCGATATATTTAACCACTGCGATATCTTAATACGCCACAAGTGCAATTAATGCTGACAAAGTTATAAATTATAGCATAACACCTTTAAGCATTCAATATGCGTTTCTGGATTGAAATTTTGTATTTATAGGGCTTATGCAATGAAGACGTTTTTGTACTGTTTAACTTGGAAGCAGTTCGTTTAGCTATTCGCCGCCTACGGTTCACTTCGACAAGCGGATGTAGTGTGACATTATTTCTTTAAGATCTTCGAAATAATATTTCATTTCAAAACACATGGGTAGTCTTAAATAGGGAGATCTGAGGTACCCTGGTCTTGCTTAAATCACTTATATTTATATGTATAATCGAAATGTGCTCGAATTTCTGTCTCGCACAAATTTATCTGTTTATTGCACTGAGCAGATGCAAACTGGATCACAGAGCATGGTTGTGATTGTGGTTGCTCTATGATAGAACTACTCTGCTGCTAGGTAACGAAGACAGAAAGCCATATCACATAGCACAGTTGTTTCATCGTCTGTTTTAAGTCGTGCACAAAGAGAATAAGGCAGCAAATGCTACTAGTGATTAAATAATTGTTAGTCTTAACTGCTCTTTTTCTTAATTGGTCGCTGTGATCACTGCTCACTCAAAAGCACTCTTTTGCCCAACTCAGGATTTTAAAGGGTATCTAAAGTAGTGGCTGGATTTTGATTTCCGCGTTATTTTCTTTTTATTGAGCATACAACGCTCATTTTCAGCAGCATGACACATTACGATCTAGTTGAGAAGATGTACACAGTCGAACAACTCTTATTTGCTAGGCAACACATAAAAACTATGAGGAAAGCTTTGCGAAAATGGATGGAAAACTTTATGGATTTAAAACTTTATGGAGGTAAAAACAATGCACGATCCAAATCCATGTTTAAATCCCAGATAGCGTGGAAGAGTTTTTTTTTATTTTTTGTTTATGGTCCCACATCTCTCAAATGTCAGAAAAACATCCGATAGCATAGTTGTCATCAAATAGTTTCTCATCTAAAAAATGCCTTCGGATATGGCATCAAACTGTACTCGTAGATCACTTCCATTCTTCCAAAAAATATTACGAATGGTTGCGAGAATTTAAACCCTAGGCCCATCATGGATTGTTTGCGGCTAATATTACCAATAAATTTAAAGCTACTGGATTGTTAGAAAACGTAATAATATCCAATAAGCGGTAATGACGATTTTTCAAAGAAAATCCCCATTCAGCATGGATTTGCCAATAAGCAAAACTGTCGAATATATGGTAGACTGATGAAATGTCGTACAAAAATAGCCGAGAAACAACTGATTTTCGAAAATTGGTTTGTAAATAAAATACCTGGTACGTCACTTGATGTCGTATCCTCCGAATTGTGACTTTACAGACCCTAGATATAAAGTTTGAAGCAGAACATACATACAGACTGATAGAGAGAGAGATTCACTTATCCCATATTTATAGGTGCAAGCACAAAGTCATTGCGTATCAACGCAAACCCATTACCACATTCAATCATGCTCCCGTGTCTACTAAAGCAACACACCATAGAAAGTGCAGCACGAATACGACAGCCATACATAACGCTTTCCGATTGATCACAGTGTCGGAGAGCAATGGCAGTGGTTTATTGATAATTCTTAAATGTTAGAATTTATTAAACGTCTATTTCTAAGCTTCAAGATGACGTACGAAAATGATCGACAGCTGAAAATCATTCGCGATAAATGAAGTAAATATGTACGTATTATAAAAGTAAAGTTGTTGGAATCGGTAAAGCAGTTCTGAAGATAGGGGCTTAAGCTGGGCATGTTTTTTTGAGAATTATGTATCACTTTGATTACTGATTAATCCTAAGACTATAGTGGGAGAGGTTGGTCATACGGTAGTGCATGCGATCATATGAAAACACAAGCGTTTTCACTCAGCTGAGGCCTACCAACTCCTACTCTCAGTCTCCACGCGGTGACAGCCGGGTGCCTAGTACCTTAATCCAAGAAATGGGTAACCAACCCCGTTTGGACGATTCCTGGCGGCAGCAGATGAGAGAGGGGGGGGAAGAGTTCTTTCTCACTAGAGCACTTATTCCTGTTCCAGGCGGCAGTGGACGAATTCCCTAAACGGAGTCAACGGTGGCGTCTATAGTTCCAGTTAGGTTGAACTTAGTGAATACCTTGCGCGAGCTGCTTCGACGTATTCGGATCACAGGTCGGTAAGGAATTTCCAATGTTGGTTAGGACATTGGAATAGAGATGGTGGCGGAGGAGCCCTTAATGGGCCAACGGCAGCGCTCATACTCCCGTAGTGGACTACTGGCACCGGTGTACCCGGCCACTCGTCCTAGGGGAATAATTAAGGAACTGGCCCTCCAGGTTGGGGGTTATGCCGTCGGGGTAACTTCCCTATCACATAAAACGCCAATGGTTCCGAAATAACCTAAAGCCTCGGATAAGGATGACTTAACTGATGACGACCCCAGCAAACGAAATAAGGACAACCACCTTCGGATCTGTATGTGGAATGTTGTGTCCCTTTACAGACCACGTGCAGCCGAACAACTAGCAGAGGCCCTAGACTGCTGGAAAGCAGATATTACCGCCATCCAGAAAGTGCGATGGGATGGGCCGGGCAAAAAGAGGATGAAAAACTGTGACATTTACTACGGTGATTGCTACAGAGGCAACAGGCAACGCTTATTCGGATGCGGATTTGTTATACGCGGCAGACTTAGGCAAGAAGTATTATGACTATCCGGATCAAGGCTAAATTCGCTGACATAAGCCTAATATGCGTTCATGTTCCCACGGAAGAAAGGGACCCTGCCACCAAAGAGTGTTTCTACGAGCTCCTCGACAAAACATACCAGCAATGTCCTAAATGCGACATTAAAATCGTATTGGGCGATTTTAACGCCAAAATAGGAAAGGAGGACGTCTTTGGTAGGGCAGTCGGTAAGTATAGCCTACACGACACTACGTCTGATAACGGACTAAGGCTAATTGATTTCGCTGCGGAGCGAAATGTCACCATAGCAAGCACATGGTTTCCTTATCTCGATATTCATGAGCAGACAGGCCGGTCCAATGATCATGTAACGATCAACCAAGTTGATCATACTGCGATCAACGCAAGGCATGCCTCCAGTATTCTGGATGTCTGGACCTTCCGACCGGCCAACATAGACTCGGATCATTACCTTGTTGTAGCTAAGGTACGAATGCGGATATCCCAATCTCAGCAACAAAGAAGAATCACTGTGAGAAAATTTAACGTCGAAAAGCTTCAATCGCAAGAGACCGCCAGACTCTTCGCTGAACGCACATCCCGAAATCTCTCAACCACCCCTATGCCGCCAGCATCAAGTGCCGAAGACCAGTGGCAACGCTGCCAACATGCCATCAGAAACGCCGCGACTGATGTGCTGGGTCTCGCTTGCCCACCACCGCGAAACCCCTGTTTTGACGAAGAATACCGGCGAGTGCATGCAGCAAAACAAGAGGCATACAAAGCGGACCTGCAAAGGCAGACGAGAGCTGCTCGTGAGTTCTACGAGCAAAAGAGACGGGACGAACATCGGCTTCTTCAAAAGACGAAGAAAGAGCATGAGAAGCGCGCGTTTGAGAATATCGAGAGTTTATAATCCAGGAACAATGTACGGAAGTTTTTTCAAAAGGTAAAAAGAACGTGTCAGAAAAGCAATACCCATACAGGAACCTGCAGAGATGAAAATGGAAACCTTGTAGTAGAATCACAGTCGGTGCTGAGAATATGGAAAAACTACTTCTGCAGACTGTATAACGGCGACGAAGACCAACATCCTGCTGTTAGGCAGAATGAACCATTCAACATAGACGATGATAGTCAAAATTTCCGTCCACCTGATCAAAACGAAGTGAGGATAGTAATATCCAAGCTAAAATCCAACAAGGCTGCTGGACCTAACGGCGTACGGGCCGAACTTTTCAAGGCAGCTGGTGATGAATTGGTAGAGTTCATATTTACATCAACTCATCTCTAAGATTTGGTCAGAGGAGTGTATGCCTGGTGAATGGAATCTCAGCATCGTTTGCCCGATCCACAAGAATGGAGAACCGCTCAACTGCGCCAATTATAGAGGCATCAGTCTCCTCAACATCACATACAAGATCTTTTCTGCGATATTGTGTGAACGCCTGAAACCTTTTATCAACTATCTGATTGGACCCTATCAGTGCGGTTTCAGGCCAGGAAAGTCCACAATAGATCAAATCTTCACACTTCGGCAGATCCTGGAGAAAACCCAAGAATTCCAAATCGATACTCACCATCTCTTTATCGATTTCAAGGCCGCCTATGACAGCATCTATAGAGAAGAGCTTTATAGAGCCATGCCTAGTTTTGACATCCCTGCCAAACTTGTCCGTCTGTGCAAGCTGACGATGGAGAACGCTTGCTGCTCCATCAAGGTCGGTAATGCCCTCACCGAGACCTTTGATGTTCAAAAAAGGTTTTAGACAAGGTGACACGCTGTCATGTGACTTCTTTAACATTGTACTTGAACGGATTGTGCGGAACTCACAAGCCAACACCGGAGGCACAATCTATTACAAGTCTGTATAACTGCTTGCATACGCCGACGATATCGACATTATCGGAAGAACTCAGCGGGCTGTAACCGGTGCGTTTGCAAGCATTGAGGCGGGAGCGGCCAAAATGGGTTTGGCGATAAACGAGGGTAAAACCAAGTATATGCTGTCAATAAGAAGGGAAAGCCAACACCGACGAATTGGACAAAACGTCACAGTCGGCAGCTATAACTTCGAGGTAGTAAGGGACTTTGTCTACCTTGGCTCTTCTATAAACTCGAAGAATAAGATAAGCACAGAAATCAAGCGAAGAATAGCTCCTGCCAATCGCTGTTTTTTTGGGCTTGTAAGGCAATTCAACAGTAAAGTTATATCTCGAACAACTAAAGGGACTCTGTATAAGACTTTGATCATCCCAGTCCTGCTTTACGGCGCTGCAAAATGGACTCTATTACAAGAGGATGAAGATATCCTTGGTCGCTTCGAGAGAAAAATTCTTCGTAAGATTTTCGGTCCCGTTTGCGTTGACGGGTTTTGGAGGAGAAGATTCAATCACGAACTATACGAGCTGTACAGCGACATCGACCTAGTCAAAAAACTGCGTATTGGACGCCTGAGATGGCTAGAACATGTAGAGCGAATGGACACCAACGCTCCGGCCCGCAGAGTCTTCGAATGTAATCCGGAGGGACGACGCTGTGGAGGGAATCATCGCACAAGTTCAAGGGGACCTCGACCAACTTGGAGTGCGCTACTGGAGGCAATTAGCTAAAGACCGAGCTAAATGGAGAGGCTTGTTGGTTGAGGCCCAGGTTCACCCCGAACTGTAGCGCCACCTAATTAAGTAAATTTCTGACATGGGTGGCGCTAAGACATCGAGGGGTTCCAGAAACCTATATACCGATGATCACGGACGTAGGAGTAAGGACAAGAGTAAGGGATAAGAGTCTTTGCTGACGATGGAACGATCATAAATGAGGATCCTAGAACCCTGCAACGAGCACTTGATATGTGGGTGGTCGTTTTGAAGGGAAATGGGTATCGCATTAATTCAAAAAAGACAAAGCATTTGTGTTGCCCGTTCTCTGATCCACTCAGGTTTACTTCAGACATTTATTTGAATGGAACAGTGCTTCCCAAGTGCGAAAAGTTCAAATATCAGGGATCTATGACCAATAGCAAAGCAACCTGTGATGACGACATCAATCATCGCGTAAGCGTAGGGTGGATGAAGTGGCGAGAAAAATTTAGAAATTAGAATGAATAAGGCATAGATTTCTTAAAAAAATGGGTGTATTCTATCGAGATGGTACTCGTATCTCCAGTCTAAGGGAAAACTCGATTAAAATCTGTTCAGCAATTTTTAAGTGATACAAAAACACTCATACACCCAACTTAAAAATCTTCAGTTTTATTGTGCGCATTGATTTTTGCTTCTCTTATATAATACAATACCCTCAGAGGCTCTTAAGTTAAGTTAAAAGTCCTGACTTACCTCTATGTCTAAACAAATTCATATAAGTCCCTCATATTCATAAAACAATATTTTATTTTTCTTTTCAGGTGAGCGATTAGAAGAAACTTTTAGGTTTATAAGTATTAAGTGGTAAGCCATTTAAAAATTTCTTTTCAATTTGATATAGTCTACTTATCAACTTGTTTCTATGCTTAGACATTAAGGAATCTAGCGCGGCGCTTAGACATAGTAGAGATACGGAAGTTTTTTTTTAACTTTCCTATACCACCTTGATCAAAAAGTTCCCGGAATTCGGAATCGTCCCACTGTGCGACAAGATAGTGAGGACAGCTATGATATTCTAGTTGTAGCTATCCAGACTAATTCCCACCAATGGGTGTGTAATATGGTGGCCTATGACCAGAGTTACCAGTTTGGGGGTTCTCCCCCCGATTTATGTTTTTTTTATCGACGGGGTAAAGTCTAGGATTTGGTTGTTTTTCAGTATTCTATTCTATTTGTATTTTACAATTATCTCGTTCTTGGTTGTCTGAAATGACACTATTCTTGCACACTTGAGAGCACTATTTCAACTCAATTTCAATAGGACTCATATGTGAACATTGAAAGTTAGAAAGTGATAACTCCATGTATAAACTAGTCGGATTGAAAAGGGGTTGCCTCGACTTGACTACGCCTTCGGTGCCGAGTCAAGTCGGATAATGAATATACTCATATGGTATATTGCGGGTAACAGTAGGTATAACACCTATAGTATAAGTCTTACGCATCTACGCTTTATTGAGCAAGGAAATCCCTCTGGTCTAAGTCTGCACAATGCAGTCCGTCAACTGAGATAGACGTATTGAGTTAAGCTCTTATTCCGAATCTAATAGTTGAGGGTGATTGACGGGTTCGCGCAGTGTATCAATATACACAGGTATATTCAGGGTTATCGTGAATAAATTTTCCCTCGGAGTTTTTTCCCCGAACAAAAATTAGGTATCTTCAAAAATAGGGAAAGAATTCAACAGGAAAATATTAAATATCGCGATTGCATTGTTAATTCTCCTGAATAGTTATTCATGGTACCTATTTCTTTTCCGCAGGATTATTTCCTCTTTTTTGAAAATACCTAATTTTTGTTCCGGGGAAAAATTCTGAGGGAAAAATGATTCACGATAACCCTGATTGTGTACGTTGTGCGCTTGCAATTTATGTACCTATGTAACTTATAAACTCCACCAAAATGCTTACATTTTCACAAATAAAGTCTCCGACAAAACATCAGGCACTGGCTTGAGTTTTCAGCATCCCATACAACCTTTTCCTTCGTGTACAAATCACACCTCAACTGGGGTTTCTGTAAATTGTCAGACAGCCAACTTAATCAAGCACTTGCAAATTGATACGAGGCAAGGCTATGTATACATTTTGAGCCTATCCAACGAGAAGAAGCTGGGAATCACGCGGAAGAAAAAAAATTTACATTGGGCGCATTAGTCAAAGGCCTGAAGTAGCCAGAGGCAGTGAGCAATAAAATAAGGATTCAGATGAATGAGTTTTGAGCCCGAAGAAAGGAAAACAAGAAAATCCTGCCTAGGAATAAGAGGATAAACCAAATTTTCCCACAAATATAAACCTTGGAAAAGTCCAAAGAATTTCAAGAAGAAATTCACAATCATTTCATCGACCTTAGAACTGCTCTACATGGTGATGGATTATTCTGGGATCCCAATAAAGCTGATCCAGTTGTGTCGCGTAATGCTGAAAATGATGCGGTACTCTCTGTTGTTTGGAAACAACTCATTCATCTTTTAGAACTTTGTTCAGCTACTCAGATACATTGACGATATTGATATCATCGAATGCTCCAAGGCGCTTCGCTATAGAAGATTTAACGACGATTAAGGATAAAGCGAGAAGTTTACGATGGCAAAACAAAGTATATGATGTCAACAAGCAAAGCAAAAAAAAAATAAAAAATCTGTGTATGCTCTTAGACAGAACGTCAATGTTTACAACTGTAACCTTAAATTGGATAAGGAGTTCATCTACCTCGAAGTAAACAAAAATTCTACGAATGACACCATCCTGTAGATTGAATGAGGAGTAACTTTGGGTAATCGCTGCTACTTGTAGCGCGCTTTGGCAAAACAACTGGATTGTAAACTCCTAACTCGACGGAGAAAATCTATACTCTGCAGAACGTTGATATTATATTATTGTAGGAGCACTACGAGTTTTGTAAAGATTTGAATATAGTTTGAAAATCCAAGACAAGTAGTTTACATTTGCCTGGCCACATTAAGTAAATCGACAACAGTACTGGAGCTTGAACCTAAACCCTAGTTTGGAAATGATAAGAAAGATCAAACCTATGGTAAAAGGCCAAATAATGGCAAATTCCAGTGCATGCAAGCAGAGACTCTTTCGGGGTTGATTATCGAATGATTTTTTGCAAAACAGCATACTTCTTAACCAGCTTATTCCTAGAAAAGTATTGGAATTTGCCTCGCCGTTAATCCAAGTTTAATCCTTCTATTACCTTAAAAAAAGAAAATTACACTTATTGCCTTCCGGGTCATAAAATGACGCCTTTTATTTGAATACCATAGAAAACGAAATAGATTACATACGTTTTTAATCAATCAACTTCTAGCTTGTACTGGTTACAATAACTCGCAGTTACCTTAATAGTATGATGTTGTGGACATACTGACGTATTACAGACAGAACAGGAGTTAACTGTCTTCCGGTCATCTTTCTGCAGCGCTTTCGCTTGAAATGTTTTCTTTTCCTTGTAGTGTTAAACGATTAGGTAGATTAGGTATGCAGTTTTTTCAGTCCTTACATTTTTTACAGTCGAAGCAAAAGATGGGGCTTTAGATAGAGAACTCCGTTGATTAATATATTGTCGAGCAAGGCTAGGTTGAGCAGAAACAAGCAATTTTGTGTTATTTTGTAATGCTCCATCCCGGATAAACCTCAGTCCGTGTTTTTTCCTTTGTTTAGGAATTTACGTTCTACACAGATCGTAATAAAAAGAAACTACTGTGTCGGCTGAGTGTTAACAAAAGAATGTGGTTTTATTCAGCTCTGTTAATGACATTTACATGACAGACTGCTAGGTAAATTTTCCAAAAGGGGAATTTATGCGTTTACATTGTGACGTCTTTTGTGCGGGTAATTGACCAAGTTTAGACGTGGCCACAACAGTCCGTAAGACATATGCGTTCAACGCAGAGATGTCAATGAAATAACTTATCAAAGCCAATGGCCAATGGTATGTTTGACGTTTACAAGTGTATGTTCCCCACCTTTTGTAAAGTTCCAGAATTTAATAATTCCTCGAAGCTAATTCGTATGTTCCTCTAAAACATTATAATCATGGTCCAAAGTGCTTAGAAGTGTTACCAGCTTATGCTGTTTTGGAACACATTGCACAATTGTCGCATTTTCACAAAAAAAAAAAATGTGCTGGATAGCACTGGAAGCTTGTGGAGCCCTATAACTGTAGCCGAAACTGGCAAGAATCTTTTATTCTTTGGCACTCTGTCAACAAGAGTAGTTTTCATTTTCAGTTGCCCCATTGCCATCTTATAGGTTGTAGAAAGATTATCTGTCGGTACACAGCGTCTCCGCGAGCCATGATTTATGCTCGGATATCTGTCAGGCAATGCCCAAGCAGCTGCCATATTTTAATGAGAGGGCAGTTCATGTCTGAACATTTCATTGAAGATGGAGCCGTATAACAGGCAACTACGGCTCATTCTTGCACTCAAACCTTTAGAGCAACTACAAAACAACGAAAAACAAGCACAAAAATAAAGAAAACATGGAGTCTGTGTAAATCCTTGCGTTTTCCACCTGGCCATGACTGAATTTTGTTCAAAGTGACGGCTTATGTCCAACTCCATGGCTGACATGGATGGCAAGCGATAAATTCAAACATATATGTCAGGGCATGCAAATATGGGGACATAATGCGGTCTACATAAGACATTTTAAGGACTTGTCATATGCCAAAGCATGAATCATGTCTCGTGGAGACACCGTGTTACGTTTCTTCTACGATAAGTTGACACTAGATCTAAAACCATCCATTTCGCTTGATTTCTTTCGGGAAGTGGATTTCGTGAATCTTTCCTAAGGTAAACTTGGAAGTTCAAACAAAGCTTATTCGATCCATTAGCTCCAACCCATGCTTTGATCCCGTATTTTCTGGGCTTACTTCGCATATAAACTTTGAATGAGAACCTACCTCGAAAAGGAATCTACAGTAATATAACATAACATATATTTTATTTTCGTAGATACTAAATTTACATTAAAGTTGTTGCCACACAATTTACACACAGAGATTCGATACCTAATTTTGTATCTTTCAACTGAAACATTATCTTTTAGGACTTTAAGATAAAGATAACAAGAAATAAATTGCTCTGAAGGAAACTACGAAAAAACCTTCACTATAAACAAAACAAAAAAAAATAATAATAATGAATAGGAATAATTATAGATAAGTAAATAAATAAATAAATAAAAAATAATAATGAAGATAAATAAATAAATAAAATATTATTCTAATAACGTGTAACTAAATAAATAAACAATATAAACAAATAAATAGTGACAAATAAATGTATAAATATAAATAATAAGATAAAAGCACAATTAAACAGAAAAATAAATAAATAAATGAATAAATAAAAAAACAAGTGAGTTAATAAATAAATAATAAATAATAAATATGTAAATAAATTAACAAATAAGTAAATATATAAATAAATAACAAATAATAAATATATAAATATATAAATAAGCAAATACATAAAAAAAAAAAATAAATAAATGAACGAATACGTAAATATATAAACAAATGAATTCATAAATAAATAAATTAAACAAATAGTTATGTGGATTGAGACAAGAGAAAAAATATGTTCAAACATTTAATTGGTTTATAAGAGGATTGTCTGAAAAAATACAATTTTGTAAAAATTTGTCTGTCAGCTTAATGATTCTGTCGGAGATCAACTCAACATTCGCTCGGAGATGAAGATCCGAGGTAGAATGGTCTCTAGATAGGTTAAGCATCATTTCCAGCAGTTTGTTTTGCGACACTTGTAACTTCCTTTTATGACATATTGCGCAGTTTACCCATACTTGGCATCCATAGAGTAGTGTTGCTTGAAATACTACTTTATAGATTACGATTTTGTTTAAGCTGCTTAGCATTGACTTCCTGTTAATAAATGGATAGAGCATCTTGGTAGCAATATTCACTTTATTAATGGTGTTGGAAATGTGTTCTCTGAAAGTCAGTTTTTCATCTAAGTGTATTTCCAGATACTTAACACTAGGCTTCCAATCGACTCTTACACCACACATGTTAAGCGGATTGTTGGGCAGATAGCAACTCTTTCTTTTTCGGCTGAAAAAGATTGATTGCACTTTTCCGGCATTAAGCTTGATTTTCCACTTGTTAAAATAATCAGCTAATATTCTAATCGCATTTTGCAGGTTAGTCTCAATATTGATACTAAACTCATGCGATGAAAATATACCTGCGTCATCAGCGTAAATAGCTGTTTCACCTGATGGGAGCCTTGGAAAGTCAGAGGTGTAAACATTGTAAAGCACTGGCCCGAGAACTGAACTCTGGGGCACGACTGCGTAAACATACTGTAAAAATGATGCTTTGCCATTGACGTAAACTCTAAAGCATCTGTTAGAAAAGAAACTTTGTATAGTTTTGACTAGATATTGGGGAAAACCGAAGTCAATCATTATGTACACAATCCCATTGTGCCAGACGGAATCAAAAGCTTTCTCGATATCGAGCAAAACTAAGCCCGTAGATTTGCCTAGCGCATGGTTCCTTTTGATATGCTGGCATATTCTGAGCACTTGATGAGACGTGCTGTGGTGACCCCTGAACCCAAATTGCTCATTAGGAAAGATACGCCTGTCAATAATAAATGTCATAAGTTTATTTTTAATTACTTTTTCGTAAACTTTGCTGAGGCAACTAAGTAGACTTATTGGCCTATAGCTATCTGGATTTTGAATTTGCTTACCAGACTTCGAAATCGGTACCACTTTTGCAATTTTCCAGTCATTCGGAAAGTATTGAAGCTTAAAACATGCATTCACCAGAAAAGTTAAGAATCGTGTCCTTGATTTTGGTAATTGCTTGAGGTATAGATTTTTAATGCCATCAAGACCGTCTGATTTCCTCAGTCGCAAACTTTTTAGCACATCCACGATTTCCATTCGAGATACGTACTCATCTGGGGATAAGTCACAGCGTTGGAAATAAAGCCTATCATAGGCTTCATTTACTAGATCGTTGGTGTCTGCATCACTAAGGTGCTTGGATACAGCGTGGTTCTTAATACATTTTAAACCAAAAATATTGGCCTTGTTGGTATCCGTGTGAAAAACGTTACCAGAACTTTGTAGACTAGGAATTCTCCTATTCTTATTCTTAACAATCCTAACTACATTCCAGAATGGCTTCGCATTTCTGTCTAATAAGCTTAATTTCCTATTCCACTCTTCGTTCCTGTGTCTTTCAATTTCTGTAGAAATGAGTTTATTTAGGTACCTCATCTGGCTGCGAAGGAATGGCAGACGATACCTTTGCCATTGTCTCTTTAGAGAATTTCTGATACGTATGTATTCAAGAACACGATCTGGAATCGTGTCGAATTTTTTTTTTTTTTTTTTTTTAATCTCGAAAGACACAGTGGGGTTAGAAACCCAAACTAGTGTGGGACTTTAACCGCACTAAAAGCACCTCCTTGATCATGACCAATCAACTAGTGATCGACAAAGATTTTATTTTCAACGTTAAGTCGGGTTTGAGAAGGTATTATAATTTAAATATAGGCTCTCGTAATTGTCAAAAAAGTTCATGGGGCTTGGTTCTTCTTAACCTACGAATATTATTTCGTACATTTAAGACATCGTCTATCTCAGGATTGATATGCATCGGCAAACGCTCGTTGTGACGCATTGCGTACTTTTTAATTGTATCTGCTACGAGGTCGAAATGTTTGCAACATTTGAACATTTGTTTTCTTTGTACAACCCCATAATTGGATACCACATGTCCAAAGGGGTTTTAATATCTGATTGTATAATAGGATTTTATTCTCAATGGACAGTTCTGAGTTATATCCTAACAACCAGTAAAGTTTTCTATATCTAATATGCATAAAAACACATGGAATGACAAATTTTTCATACCAGTCCAGAATCGGCGCAAGTTTATCTCCAAGAGCTTCTGACCTTCGAAGTTATCTGTCATCGAATGCAAGGAAATGAGATATTTCGATGGATCGGTTCAGAGGAATATAGCACAAAATATAACAGCAATAAATAAATTCACTACAACGGTGTCAAATTACATTTCATATCCAAATCTTCTTCCGCCATATCTTTCTTTTATTTTTTTTATGCAATAAACTTGTATGCCTAGTTACACTCAACACAAAGAAAGGTGCTGTACAAACATTACAAAGGCGCCTAGTGACCAAGTAAAATAGCAGTCGACTGATTTTATGTCACATTTTAAATTTGCATGGGTCATGTAATGACCCATTATGTAACGCATGTATACAACTACCGGTAGGGTCCCACCAAAACAATTTCAGGATAAACAATTATTTTTTTCTTAAAATATACACGAATTCATACACTGAGTAAAGAGGAAAAAAATTCAAAAAAATTATAAACACATATATTTCTACTTAAAAGTAATTTTGGGTCACAAAAAGACCCTAAGGTAATAGAAGGGTTAAATGTCTTGAGATCTTGTTACGAAAAAGTAGCAAAATTTATCGAATTCATATGTGTCTCAAAACCACTATTCGGATTAAAAGCTCAATAGATCGTATGTATTTTCTTTTCTTTTTGTGTCTAAGATCATTAATCAGGACCCGTTTCTGTTACGGGAATTCTGTGAAAATTTTAGAGTCGATAATTGTCATAATCGTATTCGACAAATACTTCCAAACATTGACTGATGATCATAACTGGAAGCAGAAGCTATGATAATGTGCAGCTTTACCGGACATCGTTTCGCATTTTATAATCCGCTGACAACTCACTTACATTTTATATCTCGCGCTTCCTAGTTTGTTATAAATGGTCATCTTGAATTAACAAGATCGGACACCTCTCCAAGTCAATAGCAATAGAAGTAAATGTCGCAGCAAATTTTCGATGTGCAAAGTGCTGATGAGTTTAACAATCTGATGGAAGACAATCTGGCTTTATCTTGAATGCGATCTTTTCGATCTCAGCCCAAAACATGCAGGAGTCAAAACAATTTTTTTTAAGACTGAAGCCCACTGGCCGAGCTGAAATATTAATTATGCCAAGGGTACTTAGAAGTTCAGGATACTTACGACTTCCAGTCAGGATACTTAGGACTGACGTCCATGCCAGAGAAGTGCCCAAGTTCTCTATTGAAGATATGGTGTCTCAACCAGCATGGTTGGATAAGGTTAGGAATCCCACACACCTCCTGACCCAACACTTATCAATTGTAATTATTTCCTTGAAGGAATAAGGCTTAGTAGCCTTGTAGATTGTTTAAGCCCTGGAACAGTATTCCAATGGATTAGACTAGGTTTGTGTTTCCATTTTTAATCGCAAAGACGGTTTACTAAGTTGTTGAGTAAAATTGGTGGCTTGTCCTATGTATCAAGAATTTTATTCAGCGTATGGTTTAGCTACGTTTCAATAAATATCAAGTTATGTTGGCAAAATTTACTGATACAACACATGTATATAATAAGTACGATAAGCACATAATAAAGTTAATATGTTTACATATTTATATATTTATATTACACTTTAAAACTGGATGACTAGGTTGAGAAGCCATTAGACAGCGACAGGGTGGGCATCGTTAATGTCGTGTAGTTCGCCATGATTCTTCCTGAGTACACATTTGGATGTGACGTGCCTAATGGATCATGTCCAGCAGGCATACATGTTGGTCCTTCTGTACGAAATATCTTATATCGTTTATGGAAGAAAAAATCCTTCGCTTTTACATAGTTCAGTCAGTTGCATTGAAGTTGTTGCCTGCAAGATTTTGCGCAAATTATAGTAAAGGATGGCGTGATTTGAGCCGATTCAGTACACTATTATGAATGTCATTATGGATTGGCACTTGACAGATACTGGTTCGAACTAGTTTTGGTGTATTCACGTTGTAATGCATTTTGGCGTCGGAGTTTGGGAGGGTGAATGTTACTCAGCAGCGGAAGAAATTTCTTTGGTGTGGAGCTGATAGTTCCTGAGATAATGCGCATCGATGTGTTGAACTGGCAGTCCACTTTATTTGTGTGGGTGCTGTTTAACCAAACGGGAGCGCAAAACTCGGCAGTAGAGAACACTAGTCTCAGTGTTGCGAAGTGTTTTGGCAGGGGCTCCCCATGATGTTGAAACGAGCTTCTGGAAAATGTGCTAGTAAATTGTTGTTTGAGTGTTAAAGTTCTGTCCAGTGTTACGCCGATATATTTTTGTGAAGGGTTGTGCTTAGGTTAGGTTAGGTTAGGTTGTGGTTAAGCTGCATATTAATGAAATGGTCAAAGTGCTTTGTTTGGGCGAGTTTATTGTTTAAGTGGAACCACGTTACTCACTTTTGCTCATGCTTGGGCATAGTCTTCTTCTTCTTCCTCCTATTTCGGTGAGATTAGGATCCGAAAACAAGGAATCATAGCCCTCCCACTTCACCACATTTCTACTGATCTGCCTGTGAGGTTTGCCTGTTTGACCTCAGAAAATATCGCAGGCCTCCCGATTTTGGATCACTCGGTTACTGAGGCCAATGAAATGCCGATGTCGCCGCATTTGTGTGATCCAGCCGTTTATAGACCTGCCTCTCCTGCCTCGCGATGTCCTTGGAACGTTTATTGATATTACTTTTTAAACAGGGTTCAAATGATCTCTTCTTTGAACGTGGGAATACCAGCTGAGACAGTCGCGCTCTATTTTTCCTAAGATGGTTTCATTGACGTGAAAGCTTCCACCGATCTTCGAACTTCTTATTCGATGAAACTTTATCACTTCTGCTGTCATGCGACGCATCTTCATCTCAGCTACCGTGAATTTACTCTCATACTTTTTGTACATTGCCCAACATTGTAAACCGTAAGTGGGCGCTGGATGCACAACTGCGGTGTAGAGCCTTCCTTTCAAATTAGGGGACATTTTTCGGTCACAGAAGATAGCGGAGTTTCCTCGCAAATTCATCCACCCTACGCTTACGCGATGATTTATGTCATCATCACAGGTTGCTTTGCTATTGATCATAGATCCCAGATATTTGAACTGTTCCTCCTTTTTCTTCTTCTTCCTTTTTTTCAGCGAGGTTATGATCCGAAAATAAGAGATCACAACGCTCCCAATTCACCGCATTTCTACTGATCCGCCTGTAGGGTTCGCCTATTTGAACTCAGGAAATATCGGCAGGCCTGCCGATTTAGGATCACTCGGTTACTGAGACCAATGAAATGTCGATGTCGTCGCATTTGCCCTAGCATACCTGCCTTTCCTACATCGCGATGTGGGGAAGCACTGCTCCGTTTAAATAAATGTCTGGAATAGGCCTGAGTGGATCAGAGAACGGGCAGCACAAGTACTCTGTCTTTCTTGAACTAATGCGATACCCATTTCCCTCCAAAACGTCCACCCACACATCAAGTGCTCGTTAAAGGGATGTAGGATCATCACTTATGATGGCTCCATCGTCAGCAAAGAATAAATGATATACCTTGGGGTCCGTCACTTTACCTTCAAGCAGATAGTCAATGACTGTAATAAAGAGCAGGAATTAAGACGCTTCCCTGGTACACCCCGACTTTAATTGGGAACTCTTCGGTTACTCCTGCGGGGCATCTTACTCCTGTCTTTATTCTTTCGGACATGTCCATGATCATCTGTACATAGGTTTCTGGAACCCTGCGATGTCTTAGCGCCACCCATATCAGATCTCGTGGTTGTCTGTCGAATGCCTTTTCAAAGTCAACCAATACAATATGCAAATCCTTTAAGGAATCAGGATGTTTTTCCATTATGATCCTTATACTTTGGATTGCATCTGTGGTTGATTTACGCGCGACAAACCCGCACTGATCATCTGATAGCTGCATTATTTCTTGTAGTCGGCCACCTAATACGAGCTCAACGTTCTTCATGGTCTTGGTCATAGTCTCGGCTTTTTAAAATATGAACTTATCAAGAATTGTATTCTCTGACGATAGTATGGATTTGCTTATAGGTATGTGTCGCTTTTACATTTTTTAACTATTCTCTCATTTTACAACATCTGTCGAGATTGTACTTCGCAATGAGCTTGACAAAGATTTTGTAGGAAGTGGATGCAAAGCTTTTTGCAGTCGACCAACATCACGACATATTTGAACACAGCAACTTGGATACTGTGTGGAGGAGTAGGAACATAGGAATTATAAAACACTCTCCTGATCCTAATGACAACGGTAAAGGGACATCGTCTTACACTTATTTCTCGACAATTGCCTAAACTGTAGATTCACGAATTGCTTAGTATTAACGCTAAAAAACTAATTTATATACCTATTAAAAAAAAAAAATCTGCCTATAAAGGTTTTTCAATATTGAACGCGAAAACAAAACTTTACTACCATTCCACATCGGATCCTAATTTATCCTTTACTGCACTAACCACGCACACTAGCCATTACCACAGTTTCTTCATCGTCCTCGACTACCCGTTTGAGAGCGTTTGCTATTTCCGCTGTGATCAAAGCTCTTCAAATAGGTGCTGATATGTGGTACATTTGCTGAACTTGTTCAACCGTTCCTCAAAGAACTGAGTTCAAAAGGCCTCCGCCTTCCTTTTAATTTACATATGTAGGTATCTCACCAAACGCAAAGGCAAAAGCCATTACAAGTAGGCCGTGAGCTTGCAGCATAACCAAAGCCTTTCCGTCCACAACCACTACTTCCCAGAATTCACTCGCTCTTTATTTACCGCTAGCTTCCCATCAATTCCATTCTAAAAGTAAATAATTGCTTAAAAAAAAAATCATTCGATAAGGGTTCTTGACATTCACCAACAGACAAAAAAATAAAACGAACGGTAAGCAAAACTTCAACTGAATATTGTAAACGGAATGTCAGAGCAAAACTCAACGAAGCGCGCACCAAATATCCTTTTAGCTTCCCATAAACTTTTCCATGCTGCTTCGTGTAATACAAAAAAAAAAAAAAAAACCCCAACACGAGACCAAAAGGGACGCGAAGGGAGAAACCTTATATCCCAGTCAACCGAATTTCATTTCGGTTTGTTTCTTATTGAATGGTTTATCCTTAAACTTTTCCCTCATTGATCAAAGGATAATTAAATTATATAATCTAAACGACATTTGCCTTCCCTCAATCATGGGTCGAAGCGAAAAATAAATACACTCCCCGCGCTGTCGTCGTTGTCTGTGTCTGCCTGTACATCCCCAGCGATGATGATCCTTCGTTCATCCTTCAATTGACGATTATTTAATTTCCTACACACAGATAAAACGAAATTAAAATATCCCAGCGGTAACGACAACCAAAACTGGAGAGAAAAACAGACGACAAACAACGTCTAGCTAGATAGGGAATAAAACGGGGTAATTCAATTACCAAACATTAAAAGGACATTCATATTAAATACAAAAATTTATTAGAAACTCAGAACAGATTTTGGTCGGCTTGGCAGGCGGCGACGACGGCCCGGTTGGCCAGCGCCTTGGGGAGGAGATAATAAATTAAGTGCCACTGTTGCGCACCAAAATAAGAATTTTTTTGATGGTGGTCAATACAGGCTCGATTGTGAGGATTGCTTGAATTGTTGATTCACTACTTGAGGGGGAGAGCCACAGGACATTCAACTTAGTGGACGAAATTAATATTTTTCCTTCCCCCTCGCTGAAAAGCCCAAAAAGTAATTTTGGTACGTAATAACGGATGTATTAATACATTTATTAGAAGTGTCTACTTTGTGTTGGAAGTTGTCAATCTGGGGTAGGAAACGCACTCAATACCGGATGTAAAATATTCATGTGCACTTCGTAACTTAAGCGCTTTAGAGGGACAACAGATATTTAAGGGAGAGAGGTGTGTGCTTTTTTACGACCGCACTTTATAACATTTTCTTCTTATCGATTGCTGGTAACTAGGTCGTTGTGCAGTGCGAAATAATCGGATTTAAGAGCGGTGTAATGGGTCGCGCGGAGTTATTTACCTTTTATTACGTCTTGACGGGTGGTAGTAAAATGTTAGTTTAAGATGAGAGCTTAAGTAGAGCGTGATGAAGTTTGCGGTGGCTTACAATGGGCGAGCCTTATAAAAGAATATATTTATGACGTACAATTTTCTACGTCACCGTATACGAGTATGTATACATATTTCGAAAGATATCGAAGCAGATCACCTTGCTGCATTTTTACCTTCTGCATTTTTTTAGAGTTCATTCCTAGCCTCGCTCTCCATGTTAACGCAAGCGTTTACCTGAGGGTTATTTGGGGAATTTCCTCCTCCTACTAGCTAGTGCCGGCCATTGGAATAGTATATGTGCCTCTGTCTCAACGTTTCATAGGCACAGTCTGCGGATATGATCTTCCGCAATGCCAATTTTTAAATTATATCTGAAGTTACCATGAAGAAACACCCTAAAATGTTAGGAAACAAGTACTTTATTGATATATGTTAATGCTCAGGTGTTGTACTTGTTTGACAGTTCTTACCTTCTCTGGGTCTGGACGTATCCACTCTGATGACAAAATATTCCTTAGAACTTTAAGTTTTGAGCCATTCAGACGCCGTTGTCATCTTTAAAACTTATAATACTGACTTTAAATTTTGATCATGTTCCATCTCAGTTTGTCTAAATACAATTACTTCGTAAGGGTATTCCTGGACGTTTTTGCATGAGGCTAAAAGGTTCTCGATTGTTCTTTGGAATATCTCTGTATCGATGAACTCCCTTGTGTCAAACAACATCGCAATCAAAAATTGCAACTCATTATCATTATGGAAATACTTGCTAAAAGGAAAGGCACTACCACTGCTCCGCATGGTACTGATCCTGGACCGAGCAAAAATGTTCGGGTCGGAGCTATGCGGATTCCGGAGGATAGCAAAGTAATAAAACAGTTTAGACGAACGATAAGGGTCGCGAGTTGGAACGTTGGAAGTATGATCGGTCGAATTTTGTAGCTGGAAGAGATGGTGTATAGAAGGCGGGTGGACATCTGGTGTGTCCAAGAAACGAAGTAGCAAAACACCGGAAATCGGGCGGGTTTGTTGGACGTTAGGACAAAAGATTACAGGATGTTCTATTACGGAACGGAAAAGGCTAGGAACGGAATCGGTATCATCCGACTTGGTAACGTCATGAGCATTTCGAAGTGCAGCGACCGTTTGATGTGTCTCAAACTAGTAATACAAGGAGAGTTGCGGAACATTGTCAGTGGATATGCTCCCAAAATTGGGTGCGATCAGAGGGATAAAGATGGATTTTGGCTAGATTTCCACAATCTCCTTAAGAACATTCCAAAGGAAGAGTTTCTGTTTGTTGGAGGAGATGCGAATGGACATGTAGGGAAGTCAATCGAAGACTATGAAGACTGCATGGAGGACTGGGATACGGTAGCAGGAACCCTTCTGGTGAAGACATATTTAGCATGTGCAAATCACATGGTCTTATCGTGTTAAATGCCATGTTCATCAAACAAAACCGACACCTGATCACTTACAGCAGTGGTGGAGATGAATTGACTACCATTTGGTAGCCAGTTTCATGAAGCTTCGAGTAAAGGATTGCAAAGTTATCCTGGGAGAAGCCATCGCTCAGCAACACCATCTCCTGCTGACAGAAATTTTTACAAAGACACCAAAAAAAGCAAACAAACAAGGATCCCTGAGAAAATCAAGTGGTACAATCTGGACAAAGAACAAGGCCAGACTTTTGTTTTCGTGATGAAAAATTACCTCTCTCACACCATCAACGGAGCTGAGGATGAAGAGTGCAGAACATAAAATATGTGGGATTCCTTACAGCGAACTTGCTTAAAGAAGGCCAAAGTACTACTAGGAGCTTCAAAATCCCATCACCAACACGCCGAGGAAACATAGTGGTGGAGTGATGAAGCTAAAAAGGTGATAAATGAGAAGAAAGTGGCTTTCAAAGCTTGGTCAAAGTGCCCCTCTAATAAAAGTGACGAAAAACTCGTCGAAATGGAATACAGATGTTTCAAGAAAAAAGCGAAGAAGAAGTGCGCCCAGCTTCAAGCAGAGAGTACGGAGGGCCTGTATCGGGAGCTGGAGAAAATATCTTCCCCGGATGCTGATACAAACCAGGCTATCTAGGAGCTGCGAAAACACAATATGAACAAGAGCGCAAACATCTTCAAAATAGCCGCCCAAAGAAGGAGGAATGCTCAGGAGATTCGTTCGCCAAAGTTTATTAACAATGCTATGGTCAGCTTCTTGTGGATGACGTAAAAATTCTGCAGAGGTGGCGGCAGTATTGTAAAGAACTTTTAAATGAACAGTTTCCCCGGCTATACTTTCCAAGAGCCACCCCTAACTGTGAAGAAATACCCGACATTACAGTCGAAGAAGTTAGTGCGGCGATCAAATACTCAAAAAAAACCAAAAGCGGTTGGGCCAGACGACATGCCCTCAATGCCGAATCAGTGGAGGGAAAGTTACCTTCTCCCTGTATACAAAGGGAAGGGTGATACATGAAAATCGTTGAGCGGGTATTAGGTGGCCGACTGCGAAAAATAAAATGGCTTTCTGATGATCAGTGCGGATTTGTCGCGGTTCCCAAGTGCGAAAAGTTTAAATATCTGAGATCTGTGATCAAAAGCAGGGCAACCTGTGGTGATGACAGCAACCATCGTGTAAGCGTAGGGTGAATGAAGTGGCGAGAAAACTCCGGTATCTTCTGTGACCAATAAATGCCACCTTCTTCTTCTTCTTCCTTTTATCAGCGAGGTTATGATCCGAAAACAAGGGATCATAACCCTCCCACTTCACCACATTTCTACTGATCCGCCTGTGGGGTTCGATTATTTGACCTCAGAAAATATCGGCAGGCCTGCCTGTATGGTGAGCGTTAGCATCACATCCTACGATGAGACCAGTTTTTTGCCTCCACGCATCCGCGATCAGTCTTTCCAGGTCAGAGAGAGAGAGTCCATATTGTCACGCCGACACCAGAAAGTAAGAGCCACTGGGTGTTTCTAATCTTGCTGCGGTTGTATCTCGATCGCTGTGATTATGGAGTAAAGTTACATTTAGGTTACTTTTCACCAGTATACACGCTCTGGGTTTACCATCGTCACGCACATACAGGGTGTAGCAGTTAGGAGTCTTGAGTCCACGTATCAAATTGTCCACGACCCAAGGTTCCTGGACCAAGACTATATCTTCCATGTCCTTTGAGACACGGAGAAGAAGTCCGGCAGAAGCTGTAAGGGAGTGTAAAGGTTAATCTGAACTAACTGCAGCATTAGCGCTACAATCAGGCAGAGGAACCTCCACCACAGTGGTATTCAGGGCTTCCAAGTCTGAGGGCGAATCCAACAATTCGTCCTCACTCAAAAGTAATGAATGTAGTTTTTCAAAATTTTCATCCGTCTCCATGTCAGACAATTTGTCCTCATCGACAAAAGACGGATTAATAGGGAGCGACGCTTGAGAGTCATCACTATCCAGGGAAGGGAAAGTGATAGACTTGGGTTCGTCAATTGCAGGAGTGGGGTCCGAGGGATGAGGGGGCAATTTGCCCAAATAAGACTCTTCGTCCTTCTTATAGACCTTGATGGTAATAGGGTCAAAGCCGTAGTAGACAACACCTCCAGTCTTCGCCAAAGGAGCAAGAGATTCCTTATTGATGACAATAAGTGCACATCTGTACAGACCTCTTGGCTCGTCCAGCTTAGCAACTTTCCAATTATGCGTCGGAAGTTCAGGGTTGCTGACTTGCAGGATTAGAAGGATCGTATCCGGGTTGGAGAGTTCGGCTGGGATCGAGGTGCGAGTTTTCGGTCTGCTCGGGATATCTTCCCTCGCAACAACCTCGAGCTTAGCACGTATCCATACCTCCCCTAATTTGGCTATAGCTAGTTTATATAGGTCGTATGACCTCTAGTCTTCGCATGCGATTAGCTTTATGTGACCCTGGTGCCATCCCCCATCGCAGCATCTAGGAGGAGGACCTGGATTCTCCTTCATTATGTCCAGGAACACAGAAATTATCCGTGAAGGAACCAACTTCCATTTATCAGCGGCGATTGATCCGTCCGCATCGCTTTTGTCCATGACCGCCAGCACTAATTTGTCCTTAAGGACATCACTGTAGGACTTCGATATGACGTTGGATGGCCTGAAAGAGGTACTGGTGTTGTGTACCTTGGCGCTTTTCGGCTCCGACACGGATTCCTCCAACGATCGCTGCCGCTTTGACGTGAAGTCGCTGCTAGTCCCAGCTTTGTTTTCACTGGCGATCTTCTTAGCCCATTCTACACGGGCGTTTATCTTATCGGTTCTTCTGCACTCCGGTATACTACCAAAGTGCTCCAGAATTCGGCAGGCTGTGCGGCGGTCGTTATATGCCTGTTGGCGGGAGCAAGAGTGCGCCTTGCTCCCGAAGAGTCCCTAGTGGAACGTGGGGGGTACTAGTACCTTGAGGCTCCATGCGGCTATTGGAAGTAGTTGGACCATGTATAGCCACAGTCGTTTTACTAGCCAATTCTGCAGGGGCTTTACCGGTAGACAGCTTGAGCGCCGTGCTACCGTCCGGTTTAAAAGGGGGACCGGTCTTGTTTGTTGTTTTTTTGTTCGGTGATTGAAATTCGCCGGACATAAGTAGGACCATGTCGATTGGATAAGTAACAACTTTTACTTCGCTGCATCCTAATTTTAAAAGGATCTCATTTCCGACTAGAGTCCATAGTAGAGGAGATAGGACCCCTCCTTGCGGGGTTCTTCTAGAGGCCAGTGCATTTACTTGGCTGTCACCCAGCTCCGAGTTGATGTGTCTTGTCTTGAGCATACATTCAATTCAGTCGGAGAGTGTGGAATCTACTCTGAGTCGGTCCAGTGATAATCTTATTGATTCGGTTTTCACATTGTTAAAGGCTCCCTCCATGTCTAAAAGGGTCGCTAAACTGAATTCTTTGTGGTAGAGTGATTGCTCGATTTTTGCTGCCACTTCGTGCAGAGCTGTTTCGACTGATCGGCTCTTTGTGTAGGCATGTTGTGCTGGGGACATGTCCCTAGGGCTTAATTTGGAGCGAATGTGTAGATCAATTAGTCTTTCAAAAGTCTTCAACACGAATGAGGACAGGCTGATCGGCGCGGATTTTGGGTTCATGTGGGTCGGTTAACCAGCTTTAGGTATGAAGATGACTTTTACTTTCCTCCAGGCTCCAGGTTCACAATTACTGTTTTGGCACTCACGAAAAATGGTCGCTAGCCGCAGAATGACGTATTCCTTACTACTTTGTAGCATCATGAGGAAGATACCATCCGGGCCGAGCGTCTTGTAAGGAGAAAAGGAGTCAATTGTCCATTTCAGTTTAAATGCATCCACATTTTCGGCGAATAGAGAGCAATTGCGCTAACACCTGAATCATGTGACGTTGTTGTCTCCGTATCAGGATTTTCTTTATTTCGATGATAAGATTATTTATTTTAGATTGCTCCTCAAGTTTGGCCAAAATAATGAAAAACACTTAAGATACAGGATCTTGTGAACTGTCGCTTTTACACTTCCCTGATTTCGCGGCTTGAGCGTATTTAACGTAACGTGTGAACCATCGCTTTTAGCATTTTTGGATATCGCAACTTGAGCGTAGGGCTGCACATCGAAGTCCGATGATTTCTTGTTTGGCACGTTTTCTTTGATAACTTCGGCTGTTCCTTGCTTGTCGGTTTGGAGCTTGATTTTTTGGATTAGTGAATCTGTCTCGCCGTTTTTGCAGCTTCTTGGCCACTAAACAGCTTCGAAAATTAGCCAGATGATTTCCCTTGCAGTTACTATACGCTGCAGTCTCTTTGCTTACACCACAGTCTTTATATAGGTGTCTTCCGGCACATCACGGATGTTTCTGGCAATATGTTTGCGTGTGTTAAATCCTTGGCACCGTTTACATTCAGAGATTTCGTATTCTTTTGCAAAGGTTCGGTTTTAACTACGATATTAAGGATCACTTTTATTTCATAGATTTTATCTAAGCCTTCTGCCTTGCCGAGGGAGCCCGCGGTTTACTGTACTTTACTTAACTCGCTTTCAGATTGTTGCTTTTCCCGTTAAACAATGTTTACAGCAAGTTCATTATGACTTCTTCCTTTGAGCATGAAGCATGTAGTCATTTTGCTACGAATCGTATTGGTCTTTCGGATTTATTTTCAAATGTGCACCATTGGACTTTCTCAGTATTTAGTTTGTGAGATAGGAAACGGTAGCTTACGGAGTGTTTGGCATTGATTTTCTACTTATTATTGTTGAGCGATGTTACTCTAAAATCAGAAGCCGGCAATGACTTTAATATAGCCTGCAGCTTGTTATATTCTGCGATCTCAATCACGTTTATTGGTGGCGGTGTCCGTTCTTTAGCCTGTTGATTTTCTTCTCTGACACGTGTAGGCCTAAGCCTAGCTTCTCGCAACCACTCGTGTTGTATGCGTTATATTTTTCGGACGAATGGAAGGGACCTACAGTTTTGTGCCGTATCCGGATATTTGTCAAACGTTTGCGAGAGGATGAAAAAACCTTTTTTTTGTGTTTTCTGGGATTCGAACATGGAACCTTAAGCGCAGTGGTCCGACACACTAATCACTGCGCCACGGCGCCCACCGACGCTTTGATCATGTGGACGGAAACTTTGACTATCATCGTCAGTTACCGCCACTAGTGCCTTAATGGCTACTTGGATGTTGACGTAAGTGACGACATCGTACCAAGATACGCCCAATACCCTTGGCCTTTTGACAGCTTGTGGATTACAAAATATATGTTGAACAAAAAAAAAAAAAACTCATTTCAATTGAAATCAAATTGGAATACACTCGCAATGATTATAATCCACATAAGATACGTATCATATGTGTGTCTCCCTTCTAAATGTTGAACGCGTTATGCATATTTTATCACGTTCCTCGGTTTTGAGATGTCGTACTAAAATATACATATGTATTCCAGCCAAAGCATTACATTTCATTTTAGATCAACATGCACCAATATTATGCTTTTGCAATTCTAATCACATCATCGAATGGCAAAACTAATTCCAAGGAACTCATATCACATCTCTTTCTGCTGCTGTAGTCAATTCCATTCCAATCTAAGCAACCACTAGTAGCGTATTCACGTTCCCACTACACCCGGCTCTTGATTAAAGAACTTATTATGCTAATGAATTGTGCAAATATTTTCATAATTTACACACTGAAATTGTGTACACATGAATGTAAACAGTCAATGTTCTGCATTTCATGAATATTCACATTGCCCCGTGTCCGTATATACGTATACAAGCTCTAGATACACAAGCAAACAAACAACAAACAAAAATAAGAGATACAAAAATAAAACAGCAAATACAAAACACAAAAACAAGGATACAATCAACTCCCCGAGACGGGATTACAAGCAGAATGCGTTCAACAATCCGGTCCAGTGTTTTACCCCCATAAATCAATATGTATCGTGAGATTGTTTTTCGAAGGTACAGATATACCGTACCAATTCATTGCCTCATCAGAATGAGGGAAGTGGATGCCGAGGTACCTTTGCTTTTTGTGTACCTAGCAATTGCTTTTGAGCATTAGCGTCCTGTACAAGAACATTGAACTCAGTCAGTAACAGGCGCCCAGTCATTAAAAATCGCTTTTTAGTCGTCGTCGGTATTAATAACTTTATACACCGACTTATCGGGGCATTTGCCTTTTCAGTTAAATTCCCATTGCATTTGATTTCATTGTTTGAATATTGCCTTTCAAGTTTCGAGAAAGCTCCATTAAGAGGCTCATTGTATGGTAATCTGTCGCTTTGAGTTCTGCTCCGATAAAGCGTAATTGAAATAAAACTTACTGAATGTTTTTTTGGCAGAACAAATTAAAACAATCGTTTAGTTCTATTTTTCAGATGAATTGATTTTCTGAACAACAACGGTGGAATTTTTGGCAGAAATTAATACGGCGCGGCGCAAATTTATGCGGGTTTCGTAGGTCTTATGAAATGAAATTTGTTTAGTAATTGTAGATAATCAGCTGGTCAAACGGTAGTGCATGCTATCATATGAAGACACAAGCGTTTTCACTCAGCTGTGGCCTACCAACTCCTACTCTCAACCTCCACGCGGTGACAGCCGGGTGCCTAGTACCTTAATCCAAGAAATGGGTAACCACGGTGGCGTCTATAGTTCCAGTTAGGTTGAACTTAGTGAATACCTTGCGCGAGCTGCTTCGACGTATTCGGATCACAGGTCGGCAATGAATTTCCAATGTTGGTCAAGACATTGGAATAGAGATGATGGCGAAGGAGCCCTTAATGGTGTACCCGGCCCCTCGTCCTAGGGGAATAATTAAGGAACTGGCCCTACAGGTTTGGGGTTGTGCCGTCAGGGTAACTTCCCTACCACGTAAAAAACTTATGGTTCCGAAACAGCCAAAAGCCTCGGATAACGATGACTCAACTAATGACGACCCCAGCAAACGAAATAAGGACAACGACCTTCGGATCTGTACGTGGAATGTTCTGTCCCTTTAGAGACCACGTGTAGCCGAACAACTAGCAGAGGCCCTAGACTGCTATAAAGCAGATATTACCGCCGTCCCGGAATTGCGATGGGATGGGCCGGGCAAAAAGAGGATGAAAAACTGTGACATCTACTACAGTGATTGCTACAGAGGCAACAGGCAACGCTTATTCGGATGCGGATTTATCATACGCGGCAGACTTAGGCTAGAAGTCTTAAGCTTCCGGCACGTAAGCGAGCATATTATGACTATCCGGATCAAGGCTAAATTCGCTAACATGAGCCTAATATGTGTTCATGCCCCCACGGAAGAAAAGGACCCTGCCACCAAAGAGTGTTTCTACGAGCTCCTCGACAAAACATATGAGCAATGTCCTAAATACGACGTTAAAAATGTATTGGCCGATTTTAACGCCAGTATAGGAACGGAGGACGTTTTTGAGAGTGCAGTCGGTAAGCATAGCCTACACGACACCACGTTTGATAACGGACTAAGTCTAATTGATTTCGCTGTTAAGCGAAATGTCACCATAACAAGCACATGGGTTCCTCATCTCAATATTCATAAGCAGACATGCCGGTCCAATGGTCATGTAACGATCAACCAAATTGATCACATTGCGATCGACGCAAGGTATGCCTCCAGTATTCTGGATGTCCGGACCTTCCGAGCGGCCAACATAGACTCGGATCATTACCTTGTCGTAGCCAAGGTACGAATGCGTATATGCCAATTGGAGCAACAAAGAAGAATCACTGCGGGAAAATTTAACGTCGAAAAGCTATAATCACAAGAGACCGCCAGACTCTTCGCTGAACGCGTATCCCGAAATCTCTCAACCACCCCTATGCCGCCAGCATCAAGTGCCGAAGACCAGTGGCAACGCTGCCAACATGCCATCAGAAACGCCGCGACTGATGTGCTGGGTCTCGCTCGCCCACCACCGCGAAACCCCTGGTTTGACGAAGAATGCCGGCGAGTGCATGCAGCAAAACAAGAGGCATACAAAGCGGCGCTGCAAAGGAAAACGAGAGCTGCTCGTGAGCTCTACGAGCAAAAGAGACGGGACGAACATCGGCTTCTCCAAAAGAAGAAGAAAGAGCATGAGAAGCGCGCGTTTGAGAATATCGAGAGTTTATACTCCAGGAACAATGTACGGAAGTTTTACCAAAAGGAAAAAAGAACGTGTCAGAGAAGCAATACCCGTACAGAAACCTGTAGAGATGAAAATGGAAACCTCGTAGTAGAATCTTAGTCGGTGCTGAGAATATGGAAAAACTGCTTCTGCAGACTGTATAACGGCAACGAAGACCAACATCCCGCTGTCAGGCAGAATGAACCATTCAACATAGACGATAATTGCCAAAATTTCCGTCCACCTGATCAAAACGAAGTGAGGATTGCAATATCCAAGCTAAAATCCAACAAGGCTGCTGGACCTGATGGCTTACCGGCGGAAATCTTCACACTTCGGCAGATCCTGGAGAAAAGCCAAGAATTCCAAATCGATACTCACCACCTCTTTATCGATTTCAAGGCCGTCTATGACAGCATCTATAGAGAAGAGCTTTACACGTGTCTAGTTTTGACATCCCTGCCAAAGTAGTCCGTGTGTGCAGGCTGTCGATGGAGAACGCTCGCTGCTTTATCAAGGTCGGTAATGACCTCACCGAGACCTTTGATGTCAAAAAAGGTTTTAGTAGACAAGGTGACGCGCTGTCACGCGACTTCTTTAATATTGTACTTGAACGGACTGTGCGGAACTCACAAGCCAACACCGGAGGCACAATCTATCACAAGTCTGTACAACTGCTTGCATACGCCGACGATATAGACATTATCGGAAGAGCTCAGCGGGCTGTCACCGGTGCGTTTGCAAGCATTGAGGCGGAAGCGGCCGAAATGGGTTTAGCGATAAACGAGGGCAAAACCAAGTATATGCTGTGAACAAGAAAGGAAAACCAACACCGACGAATTGGACAAAACGTCACAGTCGGCAGTTTTTACTTCGAGGAAGTAAGGGACTTTGTCTACCTTGGCTCTGCTATAAATTCTACAAACAAGATCAGCGCAGAAATCAATCGAAGAATAACTCTTGCCAATCGCTGTTTTTTGGGCTTATAAGGCAATTCAACAGTAAAGCCCTATCTCGAACAACTAAGGAGACTCTATATAAGACTTTGATCATCCCAGTCCTGCTGTACGGTGCTGAAACATGCACTTTATTTAAAGAGGATGAAGATATCCTTGGTCGCTTTGAGAGAAAAATTCTTCGTAAGATTTTCGGTCCCGTTTGCGTTGAGGGGTTTTGGAGAAGAAGATTCAATCATGAACTATGCGAGCTGTACAGCGACATCGACCTAGTCAAAAAACTGCATATTGGACGTCTGAGATGGCTAGGACATGTAGAGCGAATGGACACCAACGCTCCGGCCCGCAGAGTCTTCGAATCTAATCCCGAGGGTCGACGTAGTAGAGGGAATCATCGCCGTAGGTGGCGCGCACAAGTTCAAGAGGATCTCGACCAACTTGGAGTGCGCAACTGGAGGCAATTAGCTAAAGACCGAGCTAAATGGAGAGGCTTGTTGGTTGAGGCTTGTTGGTTGAGGCCCAGGTTCACCCCGAACTGTAGCGCCACCTAAGTAAGTAAGTATAGATATGAGAGATAAGCTCATCGGTCCCTCTGAGTGACCACCCAAACTAAGACTCTAGTCGATGACATGCTCGATTTAGAGCTCTTCCTCTAGTTCAACCGCTTTGACGAACTGGAGTATCTATCAATCATGCCTTTCAATGTGCGAAATCAACTCTTGCTGACTCTTAGGCAGGTTCTCCTTCTTTTCTGGTTGTAGGTTCCCAGATGTTCATTCGCCTGTTTCAGTTGTGTGATCCATCCCAATGCTTGACCTATTTACTTTCTTCATCTTTTCTCAGTTCTTCCCGTATCCTGTGTGGTCATATCCCACAAAAAGGTTCCGGTCCAACATCCAATGAATGTCTGAGCCGTTTCTTGCTAGTGCATCAGCTGCTGTATGGCGATCATAACCGTCCATCTAAGCAGGTCATCCGTTGAACTGTAGATAGTTTTCGTACCACATACTCTACAAATGATGCGGTAACATCAACATGTGAGAATGTGCGTACTGAAGACAATATCACCGCTGTTAACGAAAGTGTGCAAGAAAATCCAAATTTATCGACTCATTGTCGGTTGCTGCAATTGGGGCTCGGCCCGTCACTTCCGTGCAAAATTCTGAACAAAGATCTTGGCCTACACGCATTTAAGACCCAGTTGGTGCAGGAATTAAAGCCACGAGACCACCATTTGCGTCGTTCCTTCACTTGTTGCGATCTAGCACAGTTGCAATCTTACCCGTTGTTTTATCGCAAAATTGTGCTCAGCGTTGAAGCTCAACGAGTTTGTCAATAAGACCCTACAGACCCCATAACATCCAAAAAGAACACAGTCAATGGAAATCGTTACCGGACCATAATCAATGAATATTCTTTTAAAGTGGTTTGAACAGGACGGCTCTAAGAGAGTGATGGCGATGGCGTCAAAAGACTTCGCTGCCCTAAACCTAACAAAATCCCTCTACCTTCGTTAGACACTTTCTCGAGTATGCCAGCCAAGTGAGGTCTCCCCATTATGCTGCCCATATCATGCGAACCGCGGCAGTACAGGGCAGGTTCAGTCGCTGCGCCTTACGTGGTTTGTTATGGGTTGATAACCTCAATCTGCCACCCTATGCGGATCGTATTAGACTGATTAAACTTTAATCATTGGAAAAACGTCGTGATGTTGCCGAGATACTTTTTATTCATCATGTCTGGTAACACTGATTGTCCTGTCCTGCTTCCAGCGATTTCTCTTAATACCAAACTTCGCAGCCTAAGGTGTCTTCCTATATTTCGTATATCTCTTCATCGCACTAACTATGGTTACAATAAAACAATGGCAAGAATGCTGTACAAATCAGATGATGCGACACACTTTTTTGACTTAACTAACAGCAAGAGCATACCACTTAATGCACTACTCCATAATTATAATGCCTAACATTCAATCATATCTTATTATTCCTCAGCAGCTCCCTCCGTCGAAGCGTCGCACAGTGGTCGAAAAAGGCCTAAAAACGGAAAAAAAAACCTCAGGCACACTTCATTTCTTCGAACATTTTCAGAATAAAGGTCATTCCTATAAGTTTTTGACTCGCTGAATCGATCTAGTCTATTCCCAAGCACTTTAAATATGCATTAACCGCATTTAACTACAGAACACGTACTATAGAAGGAGACTTTTAAATAACAATGTGTATTAAAATATAAATGCGAAACATAAATTGTCAATCTGGTAGACGGTCTTCGGCCAAACCATATTAAACCTAAGATTATGAAACTGTACTAAAGTATTATTGAAGTTTAAATATAGTTTTCAAAACTAACTAACTCTGAGTTATCAATCAGTTTCAAAAGTCCTATGATTTTCGGTGGCACCGAATGCTAAACGACGTTACTTAGCTTAGAATTGAGTCACCCATTGAGTCCACAATTTTAATTTTAGCTTACAATATATGTGCAATATATGGACTTATTCACGTAGTTGCCGGAGACCATCAGGAGTAGGTAAAGCTATAACCAAACGTCAGATTTTTCCCACCAACATTCTATCAGAGATAGCTCAGTCGGTAGCGCGTTAATGGCTTAAAACGTAATTATCGCTGGTCCATGCCTCGTCCTTAGATAATTTTTTTTTTTTGTGAATTTTTATGCACAGAAATTTATTGCGTTCATTAAGTAAATCCATAAATCGACATTTCAACAAAGTCGATAAAAATAAATCACCTTAATGCTATTAATTATTTTATTATAGTCTCGTAGCAAAATATATGTTCTCTTACATTTCGCGTGTACATCTTCCATTCAGTTAGCAGTCTTCGTGACAAAATATTTAAAGGTCAAGACATTAAATAAGTCGTTTTATTCGATGACTTATTAGCGTCAATGACCTGAAGACTTGTACATGGATTTAATAGCCAGTCCGTACAACAGCCAGTCCGCACAACCGTACAATATTTCCTCATGGGCGGTTGTCGCCTTTTGTCTAGCAATATGACACTCTGAATGATTTCTAACTCTAACGTCTATTAGGTTCTTCGGGATATGTAATAATTATATATTTGATACAAAAAGAATAATTGTCGGGATTTTTCCTCCATCGCTGATTTTTAGTGACTCCTACATTTACGAGTTGTGTATTTAAATAGCACTCAAAACCCTGTAAGTTTCTCCTGAAACATTTATTTTATGCCTCCATTTAGACAAAAGACTTGTTCCATAAACTTACTATATGTCGTTATTACTTTGCAAAAGGCGAAAAAAAAAGGAAAACTTTTCATTACTGTATCACCCTTATGTGGGGAAAAAAATGGAAATGCAAATTAACCCAGCGAATATTTAAAGAACATTCCAAAGCGAAACTTAAGGGCTAAATGGCTTTTATTTGCATTAAGTACCCATTAAGTCCTAATGTGTGCTAATTTCCGTACGTGCTAATATGCCATCAAGATTACGTGTATGGATATTGAAATAGTTTTCCGTTAAACCGCTATACTTAATAAGTTTTGTTTGTTTTTTTGCTTTGTATGAATTAATGGGTAATTTTTCCCTTTTTATTGTATTTTCAGATCATGCGATACACGAACAATAAATTTTGGTAAGTTGATTAATAATTTCAATTAAGTTACTCATAGAACAATGAACTTTGTTCTAGTATTGGTGAAGTTTGCTTATCAAGGGTTGGTTGAGAAGGCAAAGAATTTAATTTTCTTGTCTTGTTTATCGTTAAATCTAATTGAACTACTTCACCTTCTGTTGGGGGCTAATATTATCCTCGACAGATTGGGGCCAGTACTTGCATATACGGTGCTATGGCAATTTTCTTGCATCTAGAGCAAACTAAAGAGGATTACTTTAACAAATTTGTTCACGGTCTATCAAGTCCGATACCAAAAGTAGGCTATGACTTAGTTAGTTGGTTTGTCCTTGCAGAACATGCGTCTCTATGCACTGCACAGAGCTGCGCACTCACATAGCATATACCTCCTGTGGGTCTGTGCAGTATAAGGACGTTAATCGTCTGTAAGGGAATCCACGCTTCCTTATAAACTAGCCACAGTGTATTTTGTTGGAGCGTTTTCTTAAACAGGAATGACCAAAAAGCCACAATCTTCTGATATCTTCTGTATTACCGGTTATATTTTGAAGGAGCTAATGGCCCTCTTATCAACAGGATACTTTTCCAGAAGGACAAGCACATGTTGACGTCCCACCTTTGTACATTTCCGCAAAATTGAATTGACGAACGAAAACAGCTGAAAGCTCCCGTTGCAGCTACTCCAGCAGCGCAGAGAGCGGCTAGAGTTCGTATATCGCATGAAGATGGCAGAAGTTCAGCGTAGCGTGCGACGTAACAAGCACAACTACATCAACGCACTGGCCACAGAAGCAGAAGAAGTTGCACGGAGGTGTGACAGCAGGACCGTCTACAGAATCACCAAAGAGCTGACAGGTGGTCGCAGCTCCAGCCAACACCTAGTGAAAAGCTTAGACGGCTCCTTGCTCATTTCGGATGAGGACCAGCTGAAAAGATGGAAAGAGCACTTTGCCACGTGATGAGATCACTACCGCGATCAAGGCACTCAAAACCAACAAGGCGGTATGACTTGACGGTAATCCAGCAGAGCTCTTACGAGCAGCGCCAGCAACATTTGAGCTGAGAGCTTGGGAAGTTGACAGCTTTCCTAACGAGTGGAAAAAGGGAATGATCGTAAAACTTCCTAAAAAAGGAAATTTAATGGTGTGCGGAAACTGGAGGGGTATCTGCGTGCTGCCTGCTGTAGCTGGAGATCGTCGACATGCCGTTTATCAACGCCCAAGACGTTCCAATGAACTGGTTGAAGCGGTAAAAGAGAGTGTTGCCGAGAACCCACCTGTGTCGTATCGTCACCGCGCTCAGTATTTTGCCGCCAGTGGAACCACTTCACTGCACATTTTCCAGGATGATTTGCATTTGTTTCCGTATAAAGTGCAATTGACCCAGAGATTATTGCCAACAGACACCGTCCAAGTCGCTTGGAATACGGCCAAACAGTCGTTTGAATGCTTGAAATGGAAAAAATGGCGACATTGACTGGAGATCTGCGTTCTCCAGATTTGAACCCGCCGGACTCCTTTTTGTGGGGTTATTTGAAAAGCAAAGTGTACGCCTCAGACCATTGACGAGCTCAAGGCAAACATTCGTACCGAAATCATCGCTATACCGCCCGAGATGCTCGAAAAAGTGATGGAAAATGCAGCAAAAAGGGTACATTTTGCTTTGGTCAATAAAGGCGGCAACTTGATTGGTGTTGTATTCAACACTAGTCACAATAAATTGCAAAAGATCAGGTTAAATAAAAGAACCTCATATATGGAAATCGGTTCTTTCTTTTTAAAGTTATTCAATATTCACATACCGACATGAAAGATGGCGCACCCTGTAGATAGCCAGTAGTAGTACGCTGCCTCCTTTCATGCCAGATTTCATTCTAAAAATATATATACTGTCTGGGGTAAAACGCTGGGCCATCCTCTCTACATATCCCATCAATCTAAGTAGTTGCATGTGAACTATTCTAGTTAAAACGATGTCGTTGTACAGGCCGAACTGTTCGGCTACATCTTCTCTTTCTCACGCGCGCCGTTTAAACAGACAAGACCAAAGATCACTCGAATTATTTTCCTCTCAAAGTAACCAAGGGCATATCCATCCGATTTTGACAAAGCCCATGCCTCTGCGCCATACAACAGGACTGGGATGATTAGTGTCTTGGCCTTGTTACTCTATTGCATTGTTAGTCCATAAAAACAGCGATTAGCAACAGTTATTCTTATCTGTCTATTGTTGTGTTCTGTCCAAGACGCCGATGATGGGTATTCTTTTTTGGAAACAGCATATATTTTGTTTTGCTTTCATTGACAGCTAAACCCATACTTGCTGCCTCTGCCTCAAACACTCCATTGACGGCCGCTGTACAGACTTGTAAAATATTTTGCCTCCGATGTTGGCTTCTGAGTTTCGTACAATTCTTTCACGTATAATATTATGTTAAAGAGATCGCTTGATAGCGCGACATCTTGTCTAAGACCTTTGCTGACATCGAACGGTTCGGCGGTATTATTACCGACTTTAATCGAGCAGCGAGATTTCTCTCCATCGTCATCGTGCACAGATGGACGAGCTTGGCAGGATACCGAGACTAGGTATGGCTCTGCATAACTTCTCTCTGTAGTATATACAAGCTATCATAGGCAACCTTGAAATCGATGAAGAGGTGATGGGTATCGATTTTATATTCGTGCATTTTTTCCACAATCTGCCATAGTGTGAATATTTGGTCAGTAGGGGATTTAAGCGGCCTGAAACCACATTGATAAGGGCCTATCACGTTGTTGACAAGCGGCTTCAGGCGTTCACATAATACGGCAGACAGGATCTTATATGCGATGTTGAGAAGACTAATTAGTACCTCTGCAGTTGGCGCAGTTCAGAGGGTTTCCTTTCCTCAGGGTCGGACAAATGATGCAAAGTTCTTTTCATCGTGCATGCTTTCGTTCCACCAAATTTTACAGATGAACTGGTGCGAGCTTCCCACCAAGGCATCTCCTGCTAAGGATTCTGCATCAACTATAGAATTCATTTGCAAACCACACGTGTATCACATGATTCCTTTAGGAACAATCAAAGGATCGCCAGTAGCCCACGTAACGTTTCGGTGTGTGAATAGTCTTTCGTCTAGGACAACTCCCAGCTGTTTGAACTCGTTGGAAAATAAAATAACTTTATCACTGCGAGTAACATGCTCTAGGTTCAGCTTTCTTCTTCTCTTCAATCGCTGTAGTCTGATTGTCATTGGCTGTTGTCACAAAATTATAGGCTTAATCAATTGACCTTTGACCTTAGTTCTTTTACGTTACTACTAAGAGGTTTATAAGGAGTGATCACAAGAGAATCAGTTGATACTGTCACGGAACCGCCGGTGTTCCTTAAGGAAGAATTAATTGCATGCAATTTCTGTAAAATTGATGCTATTACGTTTAAGTATTGAGTTTTCATATACAAAGTTACGTTCACTTGTATCAGGCTGGGTTTCCATATGGATTGTAAAACTTCTGTATGTTTCGTAAGAAAGCTTCTGTTTTCGATTGCCCATGGCATTGGTGGCCACCGTAGGTCACAACATTAAATACTTGCTCGTATATCTCGGTTAGGTGTCGCCCAAGATCTGACCATTAAAAATGAGTTGTTGGAATATACTTTTATGCATTTATTGGGATCTAGAGTAACCCAGCATTTAGGAGTGTTATTCCAATGAACTTATTTCAGAGGGTTTCTGAAGGGTCAACACTTTCTTTCACCCTATTATTTAGGAGTGCTGTTCCAATAAATTTTTTCTAAGGTTTTCTAAGGGTAGATACATTTATTTAAGCATGCGATTCCATACCGCCAAATTTGGATGAATCTTTCACTTACTCTGAAGGAAACAACAACTAACGAAAGTGATGCTTGAATGGATATCTGGGAAAATTTGTGAGAAGCTTAAGACCCTTTGTTAACTCTTGTACTGCTTAACAAGAATGGGGGTTGTTAGCCATTTGGCGTTAGTTACCCGCTAAGGCAGAGATGGGCTAAAGAGTAATTTTTAGTTAGAAGAGATCACTGTAAATAATTAGGGAAAAGAACAGTTTAGTGTGATATGATCACTGTTATTTGTTGAATTTTCCTCTTTCGAGTGACAAAATAAGCAAATAATAATCAAATAGTCACAGATAAACGAAAACAAGGACAACATGAACGTAAACCCCATGAACGCTAAAGAATGTAATTCTGGAAAGTGTCCATCGGTAGATTCTTTACATTGTCACGAGAAAGTTTCTCAAAACCAAATTTGCGCTTCGGATACGAGTGGTTGCAAGAAACTATGTCTAGGCAGTTGAAGAGCTGTTGCGCGAAATATTTATTTATTTATTTATAGAATCATACATAGCTATGGAAGAATATACAAACCGTGATTTGGTAAGAACGCACCATGAGAAATAGAAGAATAGCAATCTGATCACATCTACGCATATGGCAGAAGACCTGGCGGTCCGAAGAGAACATGACGCAGAACAGTCGAGAAGGAGGCATGGCAGTTGGGGAGAACTTAGACATTGCCGTACACGATCTGAGCATACTACAGAGAAATCACAACTACTCCCTGCCAAGTAAAAAGAACAGAGTGATGACTAACAGTAATCGTAGTCGCGGTCTGACTTCTATTTGATGCCGGTTGAGCTTTTAAGCAAGGTAGTGTTATTGTTGTCCAAGGATCGCGATGGGCTCACTTTGGTGCTTAATCTTACATTTAGTCCAGGTCCAGTTTGCAATTACTTTTATTAAATTTAGTAGAACATTTTTAATCCTCATTAAACCAAATGACCAAATCCCGTACACCAGTAAAAGTATCTATTTAATCGGCTACTCGCTCAAGCTGAATCACTACGACTTTCTTTAATTTCTATGAGTGGATAAACAACTGTCAATATGTCATCTATAGCCAAGTCCCATTTCATGTCACGTATCCCGTTTAATTCTTATTCCCCTGACGTTCCAAAAAAAATAAAAAATAAAAAAAAAAATTACGTCAAGGTCAAGCCAACTCCACAAACTTTGAATGACAGGGTATGTTTGTCCATACTAAACGACCAGTTTTGACATTCAAAATCGTCTACTGAACTTATAATTAGATCATGCCTACGATCCCAGAGTAAAATTGGGTTCGACCTAGTCGTATACCTTCTACTCGCGATGAATCTATAATTTTATGGATTGACTGCCGGTGCCGCGCTCCGCCACACTGGCCACACTTACGTGTGACTTATTTAGTGGACGCGTATAATTATACAGGAGGATAATGTTTGCGGGGCGTAGAATTATCCTGATTTTCGTCGCATGATTTTCAACTTAGTTGCGTTGCTTTCGAGGCTTTTTGGGTGAGTGGCGCACTCAATAATTTACGACACCCGGCCTGGCGATGGTGAAAACTAATTTGATTAATGGAATGTAACTTAATTACCGAAAAACGGAAATACATTGTTCTTTGTATTTAGCAAAAAAGGTCCGTTTGGGGAGGGTCAGAGCGGGTGGGTATCAAGTTTGGTTTTCCGATTAGAAAAGGAAAGGGAGCTCTCCTTGGTTCTCTGTTCAAATTTATCCGGTGACAGGTCAGAATTTTGATAAATGTGAACTGTCGCTTAGAGTACAGTTTAAGGAATCAACAATTAGGTCCTTAAGGAGAAAACAGCAAATAGCTAATAGGAAACATGAATTGGAACGTAGGTAGTGGCTTGCAATTATGTTTGATTGATTAAACTCTTAACCACAAATGTCGCGGGGTAGTACTGCGACCTTTATTCAAATTTGTGGGATTTGTTTTCGTAGGTGTCAGATAGATTTCTAATTTGAATGACCTTTGAAAACTTATGCTAATTGTCGATGTAACAGGGTAAAAAACCATCGTCTGGTTAAAGGGTTTCTAATGAGACTATGATACGTTTCAGCGGGAGAAATGGCACTTCAATCTGCGACAGCTTTCTGTTAATGTGGAACAGAAGTGGACAAAAGTCTTAGTCCTCGCTAAGAGTCCCTCTGTGAACTACTCAACTTCGATCGTTAAAACAGAGATGCACACATATGTGACCTTGAGTTACAAAATTTTTTTTTTTTTTGCAGCTAAAGATATTTTGAAACAGTGCCAGATGGCGCCTAAATATTTGCTGTATTCGAAAGGAAATATTGAGAAAGATTCCTGTCAGATGGTTGAAAAGTTAGTCTCAATTGATTCAGCAAAAGGATTCGACGACATACTGCAATTGTAGGTAATCATCAGATTGATGGACTATAGTACACATTCTATGCTATCAATGCAACAAAGGTCATACTGAGTCAGTCGCTACATGCAATATGTATGCATTTCCTATCTATTTTCAAAGGTGCTACATTACATTGGTTATAAATTAGGATGACAAAACCGATTTAATAAATGCATTTAGGGGATTTAAATAACTCACTCTCTAAATCAAGCTAGCATCAGTGCTTAGTGAAGCAAGTCTCCAACAAATGAAAAACTTCAGGCCACGCAATCCAAAGCATCGTACGGCCATCATTTAATGAATTGCAATGCTCACTCCTTCCTGTATGCATTATACTTCATGCTCAAGTTTTTCTATTTTGACAGAAATGGCGCACAGATATATTTCTTACATAAGGAGGTAAAGAAGTAAACCTAACTTTGGTGGGTACCAAGGAACAAAGGCAGTGAAGGAAATGAAATTGAAAAGAGGATCATAGCGACACAACATTCTGCTGCATTCTAGAATCCGAACGCTTATAGATCGAAAGCATCAACTGCGTATTAGGAAAACACCAAAAGACTCACATGACCTAAGACAGACATCCAACAACATCTTAGTCAAACCAAATACGAACTACTTAAGGAACAGATGTAACGATATCAGAATCATAGTTCTGCATCATCTCTATGCCGTTAAACAAAGAGAAGCATATTCTGTAGGAATGCTACATTGGCACCGACTTAAACATTTAGCAGATTTTCAAGCTCTCTAGCGAACTTGAGTTCTTACAATGATTCTCATGTTATTTTATGACCTAGATCGTATGCAATGTTGAAAGTTGATGCCGATGATATGATTTGCATAGGAAAACACATGTACCACCTACTTCTAGGTAACTTTTTTTTTTTACAGAGCTTGAACCTGCACACATCGGATAACGACCACATTCTATCCACTGCACCAATGGAAATATGGTCCTTGCTGGTTTGGCATTTCCTAAAATCCGTCCTTCTAGATCCCTACTGCAATGTTTTATTGACCAATAAGGACTTAAAAGTGTTAACTCCAAGTGCTGAGATTTTAAATAAAACTTAAATTGAAAATTGCAAATGCACCCGCATTTGCATTTCTTATAAGTCTATATGTACATATGTATAGGGTAGGTTAGGTTAGGTAAGGTGGCTGTCCTGACAGGGTCAAGACACACTTGGGTCCATTGTGATACCACGTAGAGCTGGGACCGGAGAATCACCGGGGGAACCTTAACCTTTCTTAGGAGGGTGTTGTGTGAGAATAACTATGCCTGAGGTGGCTAGAGAGGCTGACTGACTCAATCAAACCTGAGTCGGTGTGTACCGGGAAGGTATAGTGTACAAACAAGTATTGGGGGTGACTGATTCAATCGAACCCCCAGTACTGTTTTGTAAGTTGTATTGGGAACCGTGTAGGTGTAGAGATGCATACGCGTAAAAGAGTGACTGATTCAATCGAACTCTAAGTACTGCTATGCAGGGTGTTGACTATGTGGGGTGACTGTTTCAATCAAGCCCTTCATACCTAGGTGGACCGTACAGGTGTAGAGATGCATAAGCGCCATAGAGTGACTGATTAAATCAAACTCTAGGAGCTGCTGTGCATAAGGTGTTGACTAGGTAGTGTGACTGTATCAATCAAACTTGTAAAAAGGTGGACCGCGGAATTAGTGGAGTGCATAATAAAAGGCGAGGTGACTGATACAATCAACCTAGCACTGTTATGCCGTCAAACTATGGGGATTGGAGGATTAGTTAGGTAGGGTGACTGATACAATCGAACCCTTATCCTAGTTGCACGGTGTAGGTGGGGTGCATGGGAGTAATAAGGTTGATTGACTCAATCAATCTCTGTTACTCTTATGCAGTGGTTGGTCTAGTGATATTTAGGGTTGACTATCGATCTTGGGTGTGTCTGTTACAGTACCTCGTGACGATCGATAGTAACCAATAGGGGAGAGGAGGGTTGATGACTGGTGGGGTGGGGTATTTCAACTAAACCAATTGGATTTCCCAATGAATCTATATAAGTTTATAATGTCTATGTTAGACAGGTCACTTAAGTCTTCAAAGAAGTATTCCCCTAATATTTTCTTTCTCAGGGTAGCTAGCGCTGGGCATGTGCCGAGAAGGTGGAGATTGTCTACCTCTTTATCTCTGGAGCTTCTACAGTAATCATTTGCTGAGACTCCCATTCTAGTGGCGTGTCTACCTAACAAGCAGCGTCCTGTGATTATTCCTACTGTGAGGCTTATGTTCCTTCTATTTAATGAAAGGAGTTCTTTGGTTTTCTTAGCATCTAGGAGAGGCCAGATCTTTCTGGTCGATACGCACATAGACAGATTACTCCATCTGTCGTTTACAGTAGCTTGCGCTTCGTTAAACATATGCAGTTTCATCGATTGTATAGGGGATGCCGGTACCTCTCTGTTGACAGCTAGAGGTAGTACGGTGCATTGCTTAGCTAGTTCATCTGCTTTACAATTGCCTAGAATGTGTCTCTGTGTCTCTGTGTCCCGGGACCCAGCACAGAGTGATATTGCATCTGTCCGTAATCTTGTTAAGAGATTCGCGGCAATGTTTGACCAACTTAGATCTTATTGTTGGCGTTTCCAGAGCTTTAATCGCTGACTGACTATCTATGTAAAGGACGATAGACCTACCATCTATCGGGTACAAAGAGAGTCTGCGCGCTGCTTCACGAATAGCCAATATTTCCGCTTGAAAAATGCTGCAGTGGTCCGGAAGTCGGAGAGCTCCGTTTATCAGAGGTACTTCCGAAAAAATACCCAAGCCTGTGCCCTCCGATGTTTTGGAACCATCTGTATAGATTTCGATTGCGGCGTCATTTAGAACGGTACCGTCATCCCATGCGGATCTGTCAGGGATCGTGGTGTTATATTTGATGTTGAAATCAATAAATGGGGATATATAATCTGTTTCTCTGAGATTGGAGTTTTGTAGAATTTTCATGTGGCCGATTCGTGAACTTGACCACTGGAGAGATTCTCTCAGTCTTAGGGCTGCTTTAGATGCTACCAATTTCCCGAAGATATCAATGGGAAAGATATTGAGTAGGATTTCTAAGGCGGATGTGGTGGTGGACCTGAGAGCCCCTGTGATGCATCTACATGCTAATCGCTGTACTCTTTCTATAGAGTTTGTGTTGCACCTTGTTTCGAGTGCAGGCCACCAGACAAGAACACCATAAAGCAATGGAATGTAACTTAATTGTAACATTATTGATAATGGAATGTAACTTAATTACCGAAAAACGGAAATACATTGTTCTTTGTATTTAGCAAAAAAGGTCCGTTTGGGGAGGGTCAGAGCGGGTGGGTATCAAGTTTGGTTTTCCGATTAGAAAAGGAAAGGGAGCTCTCCTTGGTTCTCTGTTCAAATTTATCCGGTGACAGGTCAGAATTTTGATAAATGTGAACTGTCGCTTAGAGTACAGTTTAAGGAATCAACAATTAGGTCCTTAAGGAGAAAACAGCAAATAGCTAATAGGAAACATGAATTGGAACGTAGGTAGTGGCTTGCAATTATGTTTGATTGATTAAACTCTTAACCACAAATGTCGCGGGGTGGAGTACTGCGACCTTTATTCAAATTTGTGGGATTTGTTTTCGTAGGTGTCAGATAGATTTCTAATTTGAATGACCTTTGAAAACTTATGCTAATTGTCGATGTAACAGGGTAAAAAACCATCGTCTGGTTAAAGGGTTTCTAATGAGACTATGATACGTTTCAGCGGGAGAAATGGCACTTCAATCTGCGACAGCTTTCTGTTAATGTGGAACAGAAGTGGACAAAAGTCTTAGTCCTCGCTAAGAGTCCCTCTGTGAACTACTCAACTTCGATCGTTAAAACAGAGATGCACACATATGTGACCTTGAGTTACAAAATTTTTTTTTTTTTTGCAGCTAAAGATATTTTGAAACAGTGCCAGATGGCGCCTAAATATTTGCTGTATTCGAAAGGAAATATTGAGAAAGATTCCTGTCAGATGGTTGAAAAGTTAGTCTCAATTGATTCAGCAAAAGGATTCGACGACATACTGCAATTGTAGGTAATCATCAGATTGATGGACTATAGTACACATTCTATGCTATCAATGCAACAAAGGTCATACTGAGTCAGTCGCTACATGCAATATGTATGCATTTCCTATCTATTTTCAAAGGTGCTACATTACATTGGTTATAAATTAGGATGACAAAACCGATTTAATAAATGCATTTAGGGGATTTAAATAACTCACTCTCTAAATCAAGCTAGCATCAGTGCTTAGTGAAGCAAGTCTCCAACAAATGAAAAACTTCAGGCCACGCAATCCAAAGCATCGTACGGCCATCATTTAATGAATTGCAATGCTCACTCCTTCCTGTATGCATTATACTTCATGCTCAAGTTTTTCTATTTTGACAGAAATGGCGCACAGATATATTTCTTACATAAGGAGGTAAAGAAGTAAACCTAACTTTGGTGGGTACCAAGGAACAAAGGCAGTGAAGGAAATGAAATTGAAAAGAGGATCATAGCGACACAACATTCTGCTGCATTCTAGAATCCGAACGCTTATAGATCGAAAGCATCAACTGCGTATTAGGAAAACACCAAAAGACTCACATGACCTAAGACAGACATCCAACAACATCTTAGTCAAACCAAATACGAACTACTTAAGGAACAGATGTAACGATATCAGAATCATAGTTCTGCATCATCTCTATGCCGTTAAACAAAGAGAAGCATATTCTGTAGGAATGCTACATTGGCACCGACTTAAACATTTAGCAGATTTTCAAGCTCTCTAGCGAACTTGAGTTCTTACAATGATTCTCATGTTATTTTATGACCTAGATCGTATGCAATGTTGAAAGTTGATGCCGATGATATGATTTGCATAGGAAAACACATGTACCACCTACTTCTAGGTAACTTTTTTTTTTTACAGAGCTTGAACCTGCACACATCGGATAACGACCACATTCTATCCACTGCACCAATGGAAATATGGTCCTTGCTGGTTTGGCATTTCCTAAAATCCGTCCTTCTAGATCCCTACTGCAATGTTTTATTGACCAATAAGGACTTAAAAGTGTTAACTCCAAGTGCTGAGATTTTAAATAAAACTTAAATTGAAAATTGCAAATGCACCCGCATTTGCATTTCTTATAAGTCTATATGTACATATGTATAGGGTAGGTTAGGTTAGGTAAGGTGGCTGTCCTGACAGGGTCAAGACACACTTGGGTCCATTGTGATACCACGTAGAGCTGGGACCGGAGAATCACCGGGGGAACCTTAACCTTTCTTAGGAGGGTGTTGTGTGAGAATAACTATGCCTGAGGTGGCTAGAGAGGCTGACTGACTCAATCAAACCTGAGTCGGTGTGTACCGGGAAGGTATAGTGTACAAACAAGTATTGGGGGTGACTGATTCAATCGAACCCCCAGTACTGTTTTGTAAGTTGTATTGGGAACCGTGTAGGTGTAGAGATGCATACGCGTAAAAGAGTGACTGATTCAATCGAACTCTAAGTACTGCTATGCAGGGTGTTGACTATGTGGGGTGACTGTTTCAATCAAGCCCTTCATACCTAGGTGGACCGTACAGGTGTAGAGATGCATAAGCGCCATAGAGTGACTGATTAAATCAAACTCTAGGAGCTGCTGTGCATAAGGTGTTGACTAGGTAGTGTGACTGTATCAATCAAACTTGTAAAAAGGTGGACCGCGGAATTAGTGGAGTGCATAATAAAAGGCGAGGTGACTGATACAATCAACCTAGCACTGTTATGCCGTCAAACTATGGGGATTGGAGGATTAGTTAGGTAGGGTGACTGATACAATCGAACCCTTATCCTAGTTGCACGGTGTAGGTGGGGTGCATGGGAGTAATAAGGTTGATTGACTCAATCAATCTCTGTTACTCTTATGCAGTGGTTGGTCTAGTGATATTTAGGGTTGACTATCGATCTTGGGTGTGTCTGTTACAGTACCTCGTGACGATCGATAGTAACCAATAGGGGAGAGGAGGGTTGATGACTGGTGGGGTGGGGTATTTCAACTAAACCAATTGGATTTCCCAATGAATCTATATAAGTTTATAATGTCTATGTTAGACAGGTCACTTAAGTCTTCAAAGAAGTATTCCCCTAATATTTTCTTTCTCAGGGTAGCTAGCGCTGGGCATGTGCCGAGAAGGTGGAGATTGTCTACCTCTTTATCTCTGGAGCTTCTACAGTAATCATTTGCTGGGACTCCCATTCTAGTGGCGTGTCTACCTAACAAGCAGCGTCCTGTGATTATTCCTACTGTGAGGCTTATGTTCCTTCTATTTAATGAAAGGAGTTCTTTGGTTTTCTTAGCATCTAGGAGAGGCCAGATCTTTCTGGTCGATACGCACATAGACAGATTACTCCATCTGTCGTTTACAGTAGCTTGCGCTTCGTTAAACATATGCAGTTTCATCGATTGTATAGGGGATGCCGGTACCTCTCTGTTGACAGCTAGAGGTAGTACGGTGCATTGCTTAGCTAGTTCATCTGCTTTACAATTGCCTAGAATGTGTCTCTGTGTCTCTGTGTCCCGGGACCCAGCACAGAGTGATATTGCATCTGTCCGTAATCTTGTTAAGAGATTCGCGGCAATGTTTGACCAACTTAGATCTTATTGTTGGCGTTTCCAGAGCTTTAATCGCTGACTGACTATCTATGTAAAGGACGATAGACCTACCATCTATCGGGTACAAAGAGAGTCTGCGCGCTGCTTCACGAATAGCCAATATTTCCGCTTGAAAAATGCTGCAGTGGTCCGGAAGTCGGAGAGCTCCGTTTATCAGAGGTACTTCCGAAAAAATACCCAAGCCTGTGCCCTCCGATGTTTTGGAACCATCTGTATAGATTTCGATTGCGGCGTCATTTAGAACGGTACCGTCATCCCATGCGGATCTGTCAGGGATCGTGGTGTTATATTTGATGTTGAAATCAATAAATGGGGATATATAATCTGTTTCTCTGAGATTGGAGTTTTGTAGAATTTTCATGTGGCCGATTCGTGAACTTGACCACTGGAGAGATTCTCTCAGTCTTAGGGCTGCTTTAGATGCTACCAATTTCCCGAAGATATCAATGGGAAAGATATTGAGTAGGATTTCTAAGGCGGATGTGGTGGTGGACCTGAGAGCCCCTGTGATGCATCTACATGCTAATCGATGTACTCTTTCTATAGAGTTTGTGTTGCACCTTGTTTCGAGTGCAGGCCACCAGACAAGAACACCATAAAGCAGAATTGGTCTGACCACCGTCAGGTACAACCAGTGGACTATATTAGGTCGAAGACCCTATTTAGGACCAATAGCCTTTTTACAAGTGTAGATGGCGATTTCTGCTTTCTTGGTGCGGTCTAGAATATTCTGCTTCCAGTTAAGTTTACTATCAAGGGTTAACCCTAAGTATTTTGCTGTGTTTGTAAAGCTGAGTTTCGTGTTTCTAAGCTTAAGGGGAGCTATGATCGGGATTTTATATTTCCTAGTAAAAAGTACTAGTTCAGTTTTGGACGGATTTACGTTAAGCCCAACACTGTCCATCCATTTCGCTACTAAATTTAGCGCCGAATTCATTAGATCTCTTAGGGTTTGGGGGAATTTACCTGAGATGGCTATAGCGATATCGTCTGCATATGCTACGATCTTATAGCCTTTATTTTCTAGTGAAGTGAGTAGCTTATTCACTACCAAAGTAGCGGAGAGAATACACCACCCTGGGGAGTGCCTCTGTGCGCTAACCTTTTGGTTGAGCAGTAGCCAAGCTCGGATAGAATTTGTCTGCTGTTCAGCATTCGCTCTATCCAGATGCGTGAGCAGCAATCAACCTCTAGGTTAGCGAGCGCTCCTATAATGGATTCTGTATTGACGTTAAAGGCGTCTTCTATGTCAAGGAAAGACACCATAGTATATTCTTTAACGGCAAGAGATTTTTCAATGGTGCCTACTAACGAGTGTAGAGCTGTTTCCACTGAAAAGCCTTTCCGGTAAGCATGCTGGGAGTTAGATAAGGTTTGTTCCTTGAATTTAGAATGAATATAGTTATCAACTAGCCTTTCTAACGTTTTTAGAAAGAAAGAGGAGAGGCTAATTGGTCTGAAATCTTTCCGAGTGTAGTGTGAGGTCTTACCGCATTTCGGGATGAAGACCACCTTAACTCTTTTCCATGAGGATGGGGTATAGCCGAATTTAGGCAGCTATTGAAAATTACATAGAGCCAACTGGCTAATGGTTTTATGCCCTCTTGCAGTTCTACTGGTGCAATACCATCTAATCCTGGAGATTTGTATGGAAGGAAACTATTAACAGCCCAATGAATTGTATGAGTGTTTATTATTCCCGCCGGAACGTCCATGATTGAGTGGTGTTGGGGTAAAGATATGTGTGTATCTATAGAGTTTCCTGGGAAATGCGTGTCCATGAGGAGATTTAAAGTTTCTTCTGTGGACATGGTCCAGTCCCCGTTAGGTTTCTGGATAAAACTAGAGATATAAGGAGATTTGGAAAGTATTTTCCTCAACGAATCGTTTGTCCTTTCTATATTGCTACAGAATAGTCTCCACCATTCTCGCTGAGCTTTTCTTATCTCTTTTTTGAAAACCCTGAGGCTGTTCTTATAGTTGTCCCAGTCTTCTGGAGATCATGAAGACTTAGCTATATTGAACTGTTTCTTACTGTCAAAAAAAAAAATAGAGAAGAGGTTCGATCCGGTGAGGTTATGATCTGAACTCAAGGGATCATAACCCTTCCACTTCACTGCATTTCCACTGATCGGCCTGTGGGATTGGGTCTCTCCCAAGATCACTTTACAATCTTTTATCCGAGGCTTCATGAAATTGTCTATCAATTGGCAGTTAATCTGGGCTTTACTTTCATCACTGCTGTAAGTGAGGTGCCGGCTTTGTTCAATGAACATGGTATTTAACATGATGAGACCGGGTGATTTGCACGTGCTAAGGATGTCTTTTGTAGGAAGGTTCCTTGTGCATGTCCATTCAAATCTAATCCAACAAGCAGAAACTCTTTCTTTGGAATGTTCTTTAGGAGATTGTGAAAATATAGCCAAAATGCATTTTTCTGCTATGCTCGCACCCACTATCGGGAGCACTGACAAAATTCCACACTTCTCCTTGCATCACCAGTTTGAGAGATAGCAAACGATCGCTGGATTTCGAAATGGTCAAGATGTTACCAAGTAGGTCTGCGGCAAGGATGATACTAATTCCGTTTTTACCCTATTCCGTTCCGGAATAAAACACTTTATAAGCTTGTGTTTAATATCCAAGAAACACGCCAGATTTACGGTGTTTTGTCATTTCGTTTCGTGTAAACGACGTTCCAACTCGCGACCCTTAAGTTTCATCCAATCGTTGTATTACTTGGCTAGACCCGCAATTTGTAGAGCTCTGATCCGAAAATGCCTGTTCCGTCCACTTAAAAGTTGAGCTCTGTACGTCAGATGGCTTAAAAGCTGCAAGTACTTGGCAGATACTCGTAGACGGACTGTGTTGAATTCAAGTATTTCGTTTTTTTTTTTCAGGTCCTAAAAATGTTTTATGTATGTTTCAATAAGTGGATGACTGATACTTTATGGATCTTTATGATATGGCTTTGCAAAGCAAGGCCACGTAAAGGAAAACAAACCACATTCCGGATTTTAGGCCGGACATATATACAATGAAGAGGAGGGGTAATAAATTGCACTCCTGGTGAAGTATTAAAAGATTTGCTCAATCCCAAACTGATCAAGTGCATACACGAGGGCGTTTCAATCAAAAGTTTCGTCTTCACATACAGGTGGCTCAACAAATTCTATTTTCTAAAATTCGGAAGTAATGGTCTAGATTTCATGTCACACCTAGTTTAGCAAGGTAGGAGATTAAACAATTAAGCTATAAATTGCTTAATTGGTTAGTTGCTAGTTGTGCAGCTTGAGAAATGTTGAAATTATGTGCTTGTTGGACGTAATTATCAACACTACTCATGCCTATATGCGTGTGTGTTGATTGCCACTCCTGTGTCTTAGTTTAGTTGATTGAAATTAGAGTGCTAACCGGTTGACACTGTTATTCCCACTCTGTGCTTAGGTTCAATGTGCGTCTACAGGGTCAGTGCATTAAGTATAAGTAACTCAGATTAGAACATAGATATTAGAATACCTTTTTCTATTCTCTACAGATTATTATATATTTATTACTTGGATAACTTTTCACATAAAGCTTCTGCTCGTATCTCGGTCAACTTGTAAGAAAATACAACATAAAGTGCATAAAATGAATTGAACATGCTGTCCTACCCACCGCAGGAGCACATAGGATAGACTCTAAACTAACCAAACACGTAACACACGCAAACATTTCACAAGGGATTAAATAATTTTCCTTACTTTACCCCTTTTGACCAGAAGTCCATTACTCATCGAAACTTAAATCGCAACGACCAACACACACCCACACACGTAGGATAATTCATTCTTCATCTAGAGATGAAGGCATTTCACCACCATAACTTCCTTCGTGCTCAGAATTTCCCTATGAACTCCCATCCCTTCCGGATGGATATTCTTCAATAAATATCTTCAAATCAAAGTTTGGTGCCGAAAAGTTTTTTGCTCACAATTCATTAATCTTGGCGTTGTGTCCTATGCACAAAATTCTCCCATCGTCATTGGTGAATGTTTGAATTACTATTTACTATGTTGGTACTGTGTGTGGATGACGTTGTTTGACTATGTAACCCAGGGCCAGCATCATTGTTCAAACTCTTGACGTAGTTTTAAGTGATTTAAGTTTGCAAAGCAATTATAATAATCCTAAATATTATTACATCACTTTAGCAATTATTATTATATTACTTCGTCCTTTAACACTGGGGTGGTAGTAGAAGTGTATAGAAGTGCGGGGCAGTAAAGTTGTGCATTAGAGTGAGGATGGACATTCTGTGGACTAGCGCACCTTTGAGCCTTGTGGGAAGGATTAAGTTAGAGATCGGTAGAGTAATTGCAATTTAACTAAGATTAACCTGTGGGGATGGATGTAGACTGAAAAGCTTTTGCTGAGTATATTTTGTCGGCACTTTATGCAAGGTAAGTCGTAAAAGTTATTCATCCAGGAAAGACATATGCACAAAATAACTTTTATATGGTAAAGGACACCACCCAATGGTTTGATTTCAAGGCCTCATACGAAAGCATTAATCAAATATGTCTTGTATGTCAAGTTTGCAAACACTATAGAGACCGGCGCGGCAGTACTGTCTAGCTAAAGTGTGGACGGTCAGTGGCTTAAATAATAAGAGATTTTCGTCTGAGGTTGTTCAGCAGTCGGCATAAAATAAAAAAACAGTCAGCATTATATAGTTAACGCCTTCTATACTTTCACTAACTCTTTTCCTATTCCATAGTTATGACCTGCTGGAGGCGACAAATAACAAGATATTCAGCTTTGTCCATGATAGTACCCTAATAGCACCTTTTTCAAACAATACCGCCGTGAACGCAAGCATTTCACACCTCCAGAGATGCGACTGAATCCAGTCATTAAATGAAGATTTGCAGACAATTTTGCAGCGGGGAAAGCCACTCTTTTTTTTTCTGTAAACCTCTCTCGGGAAAGGCGAATCTATGACACTGAGCCAGTATCCTGAGATATCTGCAGATGTCTGTTAATTATGCATTTAAATTGTTGCAGATTGTAGCTTTCATAAAATAGTTCGCCGCTGAGTGAGTTCCAAAGATAGCTTGTCATGTAGCAAAATGAATTTTGAGAGAATGCTGTTTTGGCGATTGCCACGTGAACATGAAAGTTTTGTTTTCTAGTGGCTCGCCCGGCAGGACGTTGAAAGCTTGAGTTTCTATGTATTATTGAAGAAAGGATGGATCCTCGATGTACACCATCATTAATGGCAAATGTGTCGACCTGAATCTGTCCCGAAGAAAATGTTCCATCCATCCGCAGAGGTTTTGTGGTAGTCCATAGGAAGGTAGCTTGCTTAGTAAAGCCCTATGCCAGAATCGATCAAACGCTTTTGAGATGTCTAGTGCAACCGGTCTTCATTCTTCATGTTATTTAATACCTAGGGTCCATAGATGGGTAACGTGGCTCAGCAAGTCTCTTTTTGAACGGCATCTACGAAAACCCTACTGCATGCCGGTGATTAGTCCATCACCCTCCACATATTTGATAACATCGGCTTTTATTGTCTTTTCCATAAATTTAAAAAGCATAGACAAAGGGCTATGGGGCGGTCCTTTTGTGGCAAGCACTTTTTTTTTTATTGGGAATCGGTTGGATGCGGGCGGTTTTCCACCGCCATGGGAAAGTTTTCTGTAAATAAGATGAAGAGAAAAGTTTGCAAAGAATAGGTGCTGGTTCCGGTGCACAGTTTTTAAGGACTATGGCTGGTATTCCGTTTGGGCCGGTGGCTTTTTCGTAGTCCATGTTTTTAAGAATGCGCCGAACCACAAGAGGTCTCAACATCACCTCAAACACGGATGTCTGCACAACCGTTATAATTGGCGGATCTACTTGCGGCGGATCTAGTGTCGAATTACCTGAAAGCACTTGCTTGAATTCAGTGCAAAGAAGGCTTAATTCACTGTTTTTATTGACAGAACAACAGCTTCGAATGGACGACCAAATAATCCAACATAAGGATGCCATGCATATTCATGGCGTCACAGTCAGATCTGGCAGTCCCACTTTGCTTGCCCCAGCTTCTAGATTTTGAGCCATCAAATGAAGCTCCATTATCTGATGTGAAAATAGGCAAACATCGTCACCGTAATCTATGTGTTTAAGGTACGAAGTAATACTCCAACAAATTCCATAGTTGAAATGAGCTTATTTTTTTTTTTTTTTGTTGCGCCTGGAGGTGTAGGAATCTTCAAAAGATACCAATGGCCCGTACCATTGGTTATGCCCGATTCATATATCTGACAATTGCGGTGTTTTTTTGGAACCTAGCCAGCCAGTCGTTCATTTAAACGATTCGCCAGCCAGCCAAAGCCAGCCGATTTTATACGAACATATCTCTAGGAACCAAGGAACCTCGCAGTGACAGCAACAACAAATAACTAAAAAACAGTCGTTTTTGCGCCGCCTGAAATTAGGCATCACAAAATTCCCAGGCAGTAACTTTTTGCTGGGGATAAAATCAAGAGTAGTAGCTAGCCGGGTAGGGGTTAGGGGTTAGAATATACCCGAGGTAGGCATGCCTGTCGTAAGAGGCGACTAAAATCCACCCTCCGTATACCGAGTATAGCGTATACAAAAAAACATGCAATGAACAAAACAAAAGATTTAAATACCCCAGGTGGCAGTCCAGGTAAACTGGAAAATCCACCCTCTTCGGAGGTCGGCTCTACGGATTCTGGGGAGAGCCATTTATTGCACCTTATAAATCCCTTCTCAAAAAGTACAAGGGTATCTCGATCTCCACCAACAAGATCGAACGTCTCCGGAAAAAGAAGTCCGCCGGAAGCGCAAACGCGTGAAAAACGGGACTCAGCGAAATCTAAAAGCATTGAGGAGGAAAACGACGTACTCCGTACAAAGCTTAGCGAAATGGAGCTACTCTATCGTGAGCTCAAGAAAGAGGTAGATTTACTCAGGCAAGAAAATAATGCCCTAAAAAACACGTACCTACAAAAAGAAAATACAGTTAGCTCACATCGCTCACCTAGTCGCGAATACCAGACGGATGAAGAAGAGCTAACACGCGAAACGAATTGGGTCGAAAAGAAACGACCTAGCAAAAAACGCAAAGCTGGTTCCTCACCGGAAGTCGAGCCACAAAAAGATGAAAAGCGCAAGGAGATGCAAGAAAAGCAACAACAACCAAAATTACGTCCTCCGCCACCGATAAACGTCGTTGGAATTACGGACTATAATAAGTTGCATTGCCTCCTTAAAGGAACTCTGGCTTCGAAGTTTAAGGTGACATCTCTGCGAAACAATACGTGGAAAATCAATGTCGATGATGCCGACGGTTACCGATCAGTATCTAAAAAATTAAATGCCGAAAAGATTCAGTGGTATACTTATGAAAATAAGTTAGAAAGACCACTGCGTGTTGTAGCAAGGGGACTCCACCCCTCGTGCACTAAAGAAGATGTAATGCACGACCTTCAAGACAAAGGCTTTAAAATTCTTGATGCCGTCAATATTATCAAGAAGGAGAAGCAACAGTCAGAGGGAGATCATGAAAAATTGGTAAAGCGCGGTCTTCCACTATTCATGCTTAGTTTTGATAAAGACGAAAATAAAGACATTATATATGGTATCAAGACTATTCTAAACATCGTGGTCAAAATCGAACCCATGCGTAAGACTTCCAGATCGATCCCGCAGTGTAAGCGCTGTCAAGGCTTCAATCACACGCAGACTTACTGCCAGAAAGAGCCGCGATGCGTCAAATGCGCAGGTAAACATCTCTCGGAAGACTGTCACCTAAACAAGCAAACCCCAGCCACTTGTATAAATTGCAAAGGAAAACATCCTGCGAACTATCGAGGTTGCGAAGTGGCGAAAGAGCTTCAAAAACGCCGCGATACGCTAAAAAATTCGATGCGTCCGAATATGAAACCAATCAAGAACAGACCCAAAATAGCTACGAAAAAAGCAGCGAAAGATAGAAAGTCCGTCAATATTAACTTAAGATCGGTTAATGATAAAAAATCCGAAAGTAATAGAGATAAGGTAACAGAAGCAAAATCTCCGAATATTGGCGTGCAGTCTTATGCTCAAGCGGCGAAGACAGTTAAGGGTACGTACACGACCGACAACTCACGGGAGATCAAAGCAAGAAACCGTCCAAACTTTAATGTAAAGACTCCTTCTCAAGTTGCGACATTGAAAAATAGTGATAGAGGTAGTTCAGAAGATCATGTATCCAATGTTTTTTCCCTAATTCTTGCGAAACTTGAAGAGCAATGCAAAACAAATAAACTAATTTTCGAGAGGCTAGTTGCACTAGAAAACAACATTCATAACACGCGCACTTCAACCAGAATATGAAAGAAACGCTTAAAATTCTTACTTGGAACGCTAACGGGCTCATACAAAGACTCGACGAGTTAGAAATATTTATGCGAGAGAAAGATATTGATATATGCTTGGTCTGTGAAACTCATCTGAAAAAGCAATCGAATATTAAGATAAGGGGATATAGCGGATATCACGCCTTTCACCCATCGGAAAGAGCCAGAGGCGGATCATCTTTGTTTATAAAAGAAAATATCGAACACTCAGCGGAAATAAAAATTGAATTAGAAGCAATGCAAGTAAGCACGGTACGCGTTAGAAATAGACATTTTGCTTTCAACATTTCTTCTATATATTGTCCACTGCGATGTAAACTTGAAGAAAGTGATTTCACAAACATCTTCAACTTCCTTAAACCAAATTTTATTATTGGCGGTGACTTCAACGCGAAACACCCCTTCTGGGGCTCAAGGTACGCCTCTCAGAAAGGTAGAAAGCTTTATAATGCGGGTATGCAATTCAGTTGTGATTTTTACTCGACGGGTAAACCAACATATTGGCCAACTGATAGAAATAAGATACCAGATCTGATTGATTTCTTTGTTGTTAAAGGAATATCTAGCAACTGTATAAAAGTTGAAGAGGGCTTTGATCTCTCCTCTGATCATTCTCCAATCATTATGACGATAAGCGAAGCTTTGATTAAAAAAGTAGGACCGGCCAGATTAACTGGCGCGAAAACTAATTGGGACGGCTTTAAAAAAGATATTGAAGCAAATATTGAGCTGAGCGTATCACTTAAAACGCCCTATGAACTTGAAGTTGAAGTAGATCGCTTCGTCGAAATCTTACAGGATGCCGCGTGGAAGAATACTCCCAACCTAAAGAGAACCCCGGCCAGTTACATTAAAATTTATCCGCAGGAAATAAAAGAGATGATTAAGGAGAAGAGAAAAGCGCGTAAAAGATGGCAACAAACTCGGGCTCCGCAACATAAAGCACATCTTAACCGTTTGTGCAACTCACTAAAACGATCTATTAAAGACCTTAAGAATATTGAAATACAAACTTACCTAGAAAGCTTAACGGCAGAAAAAGATTCTAACTATTCGCTTTGGAAGGCTATAAAAGGTATTAAAAAACCTCAAATTCAAGCCGCGCCAATTAGGAAAAATCAAGACGAATGGGCCAGGCATGATAAAGAGAAAGCGCAAGTTTTTGCCACCCACCTGGAAGAAACTTTCAAACCGTTTGATGGACAAGCTCTTATTGAAAATATAAATACGTCGTATATAGACAATAGCGCAATAAGAAATGCAACGCTTACCGAACTTAAGGAAGAAATAAAGAAACTTAAACCTAAGAAAGCTCCTGGATACGACCTAATTACGGGAGAGGTTCTTAAAGCACTACCAAGAAAAGCTCTAATTAAGCTTCTGTTCATTATAAACGCCGCGATTAGACTAGAATATGTTCCCAGTCAATGGAAAGTCGCCGAAGTTATAATGGTCCTTAAGCCTGGAAAACCGCCGAATGAAAAAACCTCTTATAGACCGATTTCGCTTCTTCCAATTATATCCAAAGTGTTCGAGCGAATATTGGTTAGGCGAATACAGCCGGTTATAGAAGAAGGGCATCTCATCCCTGATCATCAATTCGGATTTAGAAGTAAGCATTCTACAGTTGAACAAGTACATCGAATAACACATGTAATCGAAAAATCACTTGAAGAAAAAAAGATTTGTTCAAGCGTATTCCTTGACGTTTCTCAAGCCTTTGACAAGGTCTGGCACGAAGGCTTAAAGTTTAAATTACGACAAGTTCTGCCAGAGCACCTATATAATATTTTGAAGAACTACCTTACGAATAGGCTATTCCGCGTCAAATGTAGAAACGAATATTCAGATTTTAAGGAAATAATGGCTGGGGTGCCGCAAGGAAGCGTTCTTGGTCCAGTCTTATATCTATTATACACTCGTGATATACCGCAAGTAGAAGGCACTGAGCTAGCTACATTTGCCGACGACACTGCTATCTTGACAGTAGGTAAAACGGTCGAAGATACTACAGAAAAACTGCAAGAAGCTTTGAATAGAGTAAATGAATGGACAAAGATTTGGCGAATCGCACTCAACGAGACCAAATCTGTTCATGTAAATTTTACTTATAAAAAAATAAATAATTTGCCGATCTTTTCAAACTCGGTTCAAATCCCGTTTGCAAACGAGGCTAAGTATCTTGGAATGACACTTGATACAAAGCTGAAATGGAAAACGCACGTTAAGAAAAAACGCAAAGAACTAGATAACAAATATCGAGAAATGTATTGGTTACTTGGAAAATATTCCAAGCTTAATATATATAACAAACTGCTTTTATATAAGCAAGTGCTAAAGCCTGTATGGACATATGGTATACAACTCTGGGGTTGTACCAAAATAAGTAATATTAAAATTTTACAAACTTTTGAAAACAAAGTGCTAAGAGGTATTGTAAATGCGCCATGGTATATCAGAAATAGCGATATCCACAGAGACCTTGGCATTAAAACAATCGAAGATGAAATTCAAACCTACGCGAGAAAGCATAGAAGTCGACTAGAAAGTCACGTAAATATTACAGTCCTCCAACTTTTGGAAGAAAGAAATTTACTGCGCCGTCTACAAAGAACCAAACCTTTAGACCTAGCGCGATAAGTAACCGCGTCTAAACTGCGGAGCTGGCAGGAACTTCCAATGGGAAGGTACCTGCAAAACGTCATTATTTCGTGAAACGAAAACTACTTGATAAGTCGAATACTTAGTTGTAGTAAACATAAAAACAAGTCTGTTTTGAAGGGAGGTTTTTTAGTGGGTAAGAATCCCACACTACTATGAGCACGCGCTGTCGATCCTCATAGTGTCTTGTTGAAGATTTTCACCTACCCTCGGAAAAAAAAAAAAAAAAAAAAAAAAAAAACTGGCTGGCTAGGTTTCAAAAAAACACGGCTAATGCCATCAGTGCTAGTCAGTATATGCCTACGGGCTAAACCTCACCCCCTCAGAGAGGCACTATTAGAACCGGCTGCGCGTACTCATAGTAGTAGGAAATTTGTCCCTCTCATTCTTTCATTTTTGTGATGACTACGACCAAGTTGCCTTTACAAGTTTACGCTTCTGTAGTGTTAATCGCATTAGGTAGGTAGCTTTCAAGTGAAGGCACCTACTAATACCGTCATTACATGCGGTTTTTCCTTACGGCGCTAGGTCGAAAGGTCTTATTCTTTGTAGTCGGCGCTCAAGGTTTGTCACGTCCATAGTACGGATTATTTCATTATTGCAGTGAACATGAAGACGAGTGCGAAGTTTGCGAGCAAAGTTTGTTACTTCGTCCCTCACGGTAGCAATTCCTAAATCTCTGTGAATATTACTATTCCTTATATATCAAGGAGCATTCACGATTGCTCTTAGCATTTTGTTTTGAAATGCTTGCAGTAGAGCCATATTGCTTGGTTTGGTACAACCCCAAAGTTGTATACCATATGTCCAAGACGGTTTTAGGACTTGCTTATACAGAAGCAGTTTGTTGTATACGCTTAACTTCGACTATCTTCCGAGTAGCCAATACATTTCTCTAAATCTGATTTCGAGCTCTTCGCGCTTCTTTTTAACGTGTGTTTTCCACTTAAGATTTGCGTCCAGGGTCATTTATAGATATTTTGCCTCGTTTGCGTACGGTATTTGGACCGAGTTAATGGATATAGGTAAGTTGTTTATCTTTCTTAACGTAAAATTGACATGCGTTGATTTTGTCTCATTGAGGACTATTCGCCAGGTTTTTGTCCATTCGCATACTTTGTTCAAAGCTCGTTGGAGTTTTCCCGTTGATGATTCGACTGACTCATCCGTTACGAGGATAGCCGTGCCGTCTGAGAACGTTGCTACAACAGTCCCTTCAACTTTTGGTATATCTCTTGTGTAGAGCAGGAACAGGATTGGACCGAGAAGACTTCCTTGCGGAACACTGGCGTAGATTACTTTGAAATCCGAATATTCACTCCCGTGTCTAACACGGAAAAGTCTGTTTTCAAGATAAGATTTCAATATTCTGTACAACTTTTCGGTAAGATTACCGTTAGCTTATACCTTAGGCCTTCGTGCCATACCTTGTCGAAGGCTTGCGATACGTCGAGAAAAGCGTTAGAGCATATTTTTTCCCCTTCTAAAGCTTTTTCAATTTCGTTCGTTATTCGATACACCTGATCGATTGTGGAATGTTTGACCCGAAAGCCGAATTGATAATCCGGGATCAAGTGTCTTTCTTCAATTACTGGTTGCAATCGTTTTAGCAGAAGTTTCTCGAAGACCTTAGATATTATTGGCAGAAGTGAAATGGGTCTATATGATTTCTTGTCATTTGCACATTTTCCCGGTTTCGGAACCATAATAACATATAATAGTCTTAAGGAAGCATTTATAATGTAGATCAACTTAACCAGCATTTTTTTCGGTAGCTCTTTCAGAATTTCGCCAGTGATTAAATCATATCCCGGAGCCTTGTTATTTTTCAATTTTATTATTGTCATTCGAAGTTCGGACAGGGATACGGTTTTTACTTTAAAGTTGTCGGGTGCCATATTATCATTCGGATCTTGGATGAACGGTTGTCCATCGAACGGCTTGAACGTTTCCTCTAAGTGATCGGCAAATAATTGTGCTTTCTCTTTGTCTTCTTTTCCCCATTCCCCGTTAGCTTTCCTAATTGGCGGCGAGTGCATTACAGGTTTCCTTATGGACTTCAAGGCTTTCCATAGAGAGTAGTTAGAATACTTATCAGCGGTCAGACCCTCGAGGTAGGTAGAAGTCTCGTGATTTTTTAGGTCCTGCAGCACATTGTTTAACTTGTTACAAAGGTGGTTCGGATAAGTTTTATCCGGTGGCGCGTGGGATTGTTGCCATCTATTGCGCGCTCTCCTCTTTTCTCGAATGAGGTCTTCGATTTCAGGCTGGTATTTGACTTTACTGTTCCGTGCTTCTGTCTTCCGCAAAGGAGTGTTTTTCCACGCTGAGCTCTGAATGGCTTCGATGAGTTTGTCGAATTCTTCTTCTATTTCGAACGGTGTCTTTAGCGGTACATTTAAAGCAACATTTTCCTTGCAGTCTCTTCTGAAAGCGTCTCTGCTATGCTATGCGTTGATAGCTTGTACAGGAGCGAATTTCTGCTTATAGTATCAAAGGCGGCCTTAAAATCGACAAAATGCAGTAAATTCCTTTTCCCCTTTCCTTTAATCTTTCAGCAATTGTGGTAAATGCAAAAAATTGTGCCAACCGTCGAAAATTCAGTTTCAACTTTCCTAAGGCGGTTGTTTACTTATACTTTGGTGTATACACCAAACTATTAAATTTGGGTAAAGCAGCTGGGTGAACATTTTTCTTAAGGCGTAGAGAAGGAAAATGCCTCTGTAGTTTTTTGGAAGATTCATTTCACCTTTTTGAATCTAATTTTAGATCTACACATAATAAACAGCACAGCACACAGTGCAGTCAGACTAAGGGAGTCTGGGTGCTGTGGGCATAGTAACACTAGACTCTCTGCCAGGAGAACTCGTTTTGAGTGTAACAAATTACATTATATCCAAATTGAATTCAACGAAGCGTTTCAACGTTCAATTCCTCGCAAGATTAGAACGGCAAGATGGACAGGTGATTAAGGATTTCTACCTAACAATCTACACAGATGGCTTAAAGATAGACTGCGGAGTCGTTGCGGGTATGTTTTCCGAATCCTTAAACATCTCTAATCATATAGGCTTCCGGATTTTGCCAGTGTGCTTCAGGCAGAATTAATCGCTGTCCGGGAAGCCTGTCACCAGATCAAATTACACACGAATATAACACCAAGGCAAAAGATTGCTATATTTATTGACAGTCAAGTTGCCATTAAAGCCATTGCATCGGTTACCAAATCCTCCAAGCTGGTGCTTGAATGCCAGAATGAGCTATCCTCGCTAGATGGCCAATTTATTGTAACCTTGATATGGGTTCCAGGGGATAGTAACGTTTATGGAAACGAACTTGCTGACGAACCGGCTCGGTAGAGCTGAGCCCTACACCGCTCACCTGTTGAATCAGTTCAGATTCCGCTTGGAGCAGTCAAAACAAAAATCTCCTCAAAATTCCTTGCTAAAGCCAATCTCAAATGGACTAGGCTAACAAACTATGTCATATCTAAGAGATGTGACTTCCTAAATAGAACGCGTAAAGACATCGTCAGAATAACAGCAATCACCACAGATCACTGGCTTATAGGAGACCATGCAGTCAAACTAGGCATCCCACACAACATACACTGTCGCTGTTGCAATGTCGCAACTGAGAAAAAAACCCTTCTCCACTTTTTATGCGACTGTTCGGCACTAGCTAGGACCAGACAACGAGCTTTAGGAAAACCCCTTTTCAACTCCATTGAAAAAGTCTCAGAAAAAAAATAAAATAATTTTCTTGGATTTAGAGACTCCCCACCAACACACCTTTACATCCAGGTTACATGAGTTTTTAGGTCAATGATGGTGCCATGGTTCTTAATTAAAATAATACTGAGGTACTTCGAGAAACGGTTTCTGCTCTTCGATACCGACGATGGAGTAAAGCAGTACCACATATCTGGCGGAGTTCCACAAGGATCGGTATTAGGCCCTATCCTTTGGAACATTATGTATGATGGGGTTCTAAGGCTTGGAATCCCAAATGAGGGAAAAATCATAGGCTTCGCCGATGATATTGCAATTGTCGTGGTTGCAAAACATCTAGAGGAAATAGAGGATATTACAAATGAATGTATCCGAAAAGTCAAACTGTGGATGGCAGCAGTCGGGTTAGAGCTCGCCGAACATAAAACAGAGGCAGTATAGTAGTATAGTAAGCAGCCGCAAGAAAAGAGAGGAAATCACCATCAGAGTAGGAGATCATAATACGACATCAAAATCGGTTATCAAATACCCAGGTGTGATGATCGACGCGAGGCTCACTTACAAGGAGCACCTTGAAAGAACGTGTGACAAAGCGGCTCGGGTGAACGGTGCCTTATCAAGAATAATGATAAATATAGGAGGACCTAGGCAACAAAGGAGACTTATTCTATCCAGGGTGATGCAGTCCATCCTTATGTATGCGGCACCCATATGGGCCAAAGCTATGGCGAAAAAGACTTACGCAAGAAGGATAAACTCTGTCAACAGACTATGTGCGCTGAGAGTATGTTGTGCCTTCCGTACGGTGTCAGACGAGGCAGTATGTGTCATCGCGGGAATGCTACCAGCAGATATCTTGGCTATCGAGCTACAAAGGACCTACGACGCCAAAATTCAGGAACCTCAAGCGTCGGTCAAAAATATCAAGCTGGAAGGAACACAGCGAAGCATTAGAGCATGGCAGGAGCGATGGAACCAGTCCTCAAAGGGAAGATGGACCCATCGACTTATACCGGATATCCAAAAATGAATGGACCGGAAACACGGAGAGGTAGATTTCTATCTTAGCCAGTTCCTAACCGGACATGGCTGCTTTCGAGCGTATCTCAACAGGTTTGGGCTCGATGAATCTCCCAACTGCCCAAATTGCGGAGAGGCCTCAGAAGACGCTCAGCACGTATTTTTTCAGTGCCCACGTTTTCATATAGAGCACAGAGAACTGGAGGAAAAAATTGGAGAAATACCAACCCCCGAAAACATTGTGCACCATATGATAGCATCGAATGCAATATGGGACGCGGTGAAACAAGTTGCAGCGATAATCGTGCAGGAACTTAGGCGGCTAGAAAGAGTCAGAAAGAGCAACCAAGTCCAACCGGCAACACTTTTGGAACAAGGAGCGAAAGACAGCGAAAGAAGAGCATAAATAGCTAACCAGCCCTGCGAAGTAATACCTAACGGTAGTCCCGTGGGGAGAGTGGTTGAAGTGTGCAGGGTGTGGTTTAGTACGTAGGCGTATTCCTGGCATCGAGTATTCAGGTTTGCGAATCGTGCATGCCAGTAGCTCGGGCTACTGGTATCCTTAGAAAATTACACACCCTTTGGCGCAACCATAAAAAAAAAAAAAAAACAAAAAAAGGTTACATGAGTTTGTGGTATCAAAACGGAACATAGTGCTAATAGTAATAGAAAAAAATATTAATTTCCTGAAAACCTCAAGTACTAACTCGGTATTAAATACTGCATTGTAGAAGATAAGTAGAAATTGCAAAAAAAACTGGTGGAAGATTTTTGTAAAACTCAACTGAGACGTCATCCACCCCTAGAGCTTTTTGGTTTCTCATCTTATTCAGCGCTGCTATAAGCGCAATTATAGTAATAGGTGTATCCAATTCGGCATCGATAGAATTAGGCAACACGTACTGAAAATTGAACTGATTGGAAAGCGCACTGAGAAACTGTCTAAAATGAGCCGTCAATGTGTTACGCCGTGGCGTAAGTGGTTAGTGTGTCAGATCACTACGCATGAGGTTCCAAGTTCGAATCCCAGAAAATACCAAGAAAGTTTTTTGACGGTCCCACCTCTCGCGAGCGTCTGACAAACGTCCGAGAGTATTGTTGTCACGAAAAAGCTTCTCAAATCGCAGTTCGGATTCGGCATTAAACTGTAGGTCCCTTCCATTCGTGTAAAAAATAAAACGCACACTACATGAGTGGTTGCGAGAAGCTAGGCCCTGACACTTTAAAGAGCTGTTGCGCCAAATATTTTTATTTGTAATATTATATATATATTATAATATAATACCCCACCTAACGTACGTACCAGAGAACTGCAGCAAGTAGCTTGTTTTCTAAGCCACTGGAAACATTCACTGCCTTCACACACATTCACATTCATTCCAAGAAGTCATTAGCTACCCTTACACTTTGTTGCTTCCATAATATGTATCCTGAAAATTCTACACTTATTCAATACGAGCTACTTGAAACCATTCTCAGGGTCGTGAATCACTTATACATTTATGAATACTCTGAGTGAGTACTTTGAGTGCGTGCCTACTACGCATTCAAATAGTCATGAGTGTCGATTTATACTTGCTTTGTACATGAGACTGTGGACGGCTCGTGTTTAAGAGAATGATTTACAACAGCAAATGAGTGGATTCATGCAGTTCTCTGGCACGTACCATTTCACTGAAATGCTTCGAATCCCTGCTTCTATGCACTATTTGCATTAAAAAATATTTTTACCAACTATAAAAAAATCTTACATATATTTCAATATTTAAAGTTAAATAAAATATTTTTTATCCAATCCAAAAAAAAGTGCTTTTTCTGGAGTGTAGCTCAAAGGCGAAGAGACTAATGTCGTGGGATTTCGTTAAATATGCTACAAATTTGAGGAAAGCTATAAATTTGAGAACTACTAACTCCAACGGTGTTAAGCGAGTGTGTTTATTCAAATTTATACTATCGCTTAAATTTTATATGAACTCTTCTTTACGAGGAGCGCATAACAATACGCTACAGATTTTATGGTTATTCCCTCAGCGATGAACTATGCACGAAAGTTCTTCATTGCTTGGTTGTGGTAGCACTGAGCTTGTTTTTGACATCAGTGTAGAAAGGTTATTATGGACAGCACTAAAAAAAAGCAATGAAATTATAAAAGAGAGAAAAATAGAATAAAAATATGGATTGAATGTTGCCATTTCTAAAATTGTAACATTAAGGCGTACTCTATTAAGAAATATTTTCTTAGGAAAGACTCCGGCACTAGGTTAGGTTAGATTAAGTTAGGTAGGGTTATGAGGTTATCATAAAACACTAGGCATCAAAGTGGGCCCATCGCGATCCCTAGAAAACCTTCACGGCAAAAGACCTAAACCCATTCCCTCAAGCAATTAATCTTCCTACAAAATTTAAAGAGATCCTTGTTATGGTTCAAGGAACTCACCTCCTCCAAGTTATCGAAGAAGTATCTACCCAGGTACTTTAGCCTTGCCCTGGCAATTCCTTGACATTTACAGAGTATATGAGTTATATCCTCTGAGACATGTAGGTCATCGCAGTACCTACAAACATCCGTATCGGATAACCCTAGTCTCATGGCATGCCTCCTTAGGAGACAGTGGGCAGAGAGTATTCCTATCGCTGTTCTTAGCCTCGATCTATCTAACTTAATTCTCTCCCCAGATTTTCTGCGATCTAACACATGCCACAAGGCCTTAGACACCCTGTGACCATCTAAGTTTGACCATCTTAGATTAGCGGTGTCAATGATTTTATCCCAGATAATTCCCTTAGCCACGCACCTTGGTGGTTTAATACTACCGATTATATCGCTACGTGGGAGCACCGCTCCTCTTTTAGCCAGCGCGTCGGCTTGCTCGTTGCCTTCGATATCGCAGTGTCCAGGTACCCAACATAATCTGACTCGGTTCTGCGTACATAATGCCCTAAGCACTGTGCGGCAATTCCTGATTATCTCAGTTTTGGTGACGTAAGACTCTAGCGCCTTTAGCGCAGCTTGACTGTCAATGTAGATGGCGATATTCTTATCGGATATTGATCCCATCTCAAGTAATTCCGCAGCTTTAAGTACAGCTAGAACTTCTGCTTGGAACACACTGCATGTGTCCGGAAGTCTCAGGGCCACCTGTAGGTTCGTATCTCTCGAGTAAATACCTGACCCCGTGCCCTCACTGGTCTTAGAACCATCTGTGTATATTTCAATCTCGTTATGGACAGAGACTATCTTCCTTTGCCAGTCCTCTCTAATAGGATACAGTACTTCGTATGGTGTGTCGAAGTCTAAGGTGCCAAGCATATCGTCCGATTCGTCAGGGATTCCGGGAAAAGATTCCTTGAGAATGGAGCTGTGTCCTATGTTATTAGTCCTGAAGAGACCAACGTTAGTGAGCCGAAGCGCACTGTTTCCCGCTTGAAATTTCATTTGTAGGTCTGTGGTAAAAGATACAGAAAGATCTCGAGTGCAGCCGTAGGTGTTGTGCGTAGAGCACCAGTGATGGCAATGCAAGCTGTTCTTTGTACCATGGTCAACATATCCCGTGTGTTTTTCGTATTCGTTGCCTTCCACCACACAAGAGCCCCATACGTAAGGATGGGTCTGTCTATCATGATGTATAGCCAGTGCATCATTGCGGGCTTCAGGCCCCATTTTTTCCCCGCGGTCCGCTTACAGATGAAGAGAGCATTATATGCTTTGCGGACTCGTTCCTGTATGTTAAGTTTCCAATTTAGTTTCATATCCAGCATTATACCAATATATCTAGCGCGATCCGAAAGGGAAAGCTCCACCCCTGCTAGCTTAGAAAGTTTGAAGGATGGTATCTTGTATTCTCTGCTGAAGAGTACCAATTCTGTTTTATCCGGGTTGACGTGTAGTCCACACCCTCTAGCCCATTTTTCGAGACTATTAAGAGCTGATTCCATCATTTCACTTAATGTATCAAGGAACTTACGCTGAACTAAAATCACCACGCCATCCGCGTAAGCAGTGACGATTATGCTTGTATTGCTTAGTTCTTTAAGTATCCCATCGATGACTAGACTCCGGCACTAACTTTAGCTTTGGTTCTAAGCCGGTTGCGGCCTATGCGCTCACTTTTTGTTTGTACAATATTTGGCCTTTGTTCAGCAAATTAAAATCATTGAAAGAATTCTGAAACGCCAACGATATTCTTATGTTTCTTAAAGGCCCATACACAGAACACACTTGTGCCGGTGTCGGCAAATGTGTGTGGCCAAGTGTATGCACCGATTTCTCGGCGTCCATGTCAAAAATCAAAATGTTTTAATTTTATTGTATCGGTGTTTGCTTTATGTGCCGTGTGTGTGGGGCTTGTGTGCACATTGTTCATTTTCGTTCTTATATCTGTGGCGCGCTTTTTTGAATGAAAATGGCTATTCGGAATTGCGATTTCTTAAGATCTATGAACGATAAGCCCCTACCAGGATCACCCAGAAATCTGAAAAGTATGTTAAAATCTGCCTTGCCACCGCAGTGAATAGCCAGTATATCATTTCTTTGTTTTGCCGAAGGCTCTTCTACATGCTTATAATACCACGTAGTCCTTTTTATCCTGTCGTCGATGTGTTCTTTCCAGTAAAGCTTGGTATCTAGTATTACGGCGAGATATTTTGCTATTTTGCTTGGGTATCAGATCAACTCCATTCACCTTCTCTTTGTGAAAAGAACTAATCCATTTATTCACTAACAGCAGTGCATAATTAAGTCGTTCCATTATAATCATTCGTTTCTAATGCCCGGTTTCATAGTGAGAGCTTAAGCCTCAATCGGAGCTTAAGCTTCGGTTTAACTCATCTTTGGGTTTCACAGTGCCAGCTTAAGAGCTAAACTCCACTTAAGTGTTGATATAACTTAAGCCGCCGATTTTGGTGGCTTAAGTTTTGGTTTAACTACTATCAGACATCATTCGACGTTACCAGCATTAGCACATTACCTTTGTTTAATGTAACTACTTTATTTATGCACATGAACCTAACCCTGCAAACAAATTTTTTTTGGTTCTATTTGTGGGAATATTGCTTTACTCAATAAATATCTGCTCTCTTACAATGGAGGCAAATTAGCAAGGCATACCTGAGTGGAATTCACTTATTAGTCTCGTTAAAGACCTGCGCCTCTTGTGTTTTATGGTTATACGTACATATGTATTGTATATAGACACAGAAATGTTCTCTGGCAATACCCATTGCTTGAGACCAGCTTAATGCAGCGATATTTTCTTATTTTATTCATTTTTGTTTCAGCTGAAATTCGCATTTCTTTTTTTGTCGCCACACATGTTCCACTCTTCTTTTATTGAAAGAAAAAAACAAATTATTTACATCACTAACAAGACATTTGTCTATTTGACATCTCCGATCCATTCACAGTAGTTAATTACCCACAAACTGTTCACAATCACTTCTTATGTTTGGCTTAGCTAAGTCACACTTTTTAAATGACTGTGAAACCGGAAAAACTTAAGCCAAAACTAAAGCTCTGCGTTTTACTTACCTAAGCTGCGACTTAAGCTCCACTGTGAAACCGGGCATAAATGTTGTAAAATGGCGTAGACTACTAGAACCCATATGACTGGCGATAGGACACCACCTTGGAGGCTACCCCGGTTAACTTTCACTCTTCCATTTACATCTCGTAAAGTGGAGTTGATTGCGCGAGTAAGCGCTTAATTCACCTGCATATTCCCGAATTTATTTGGGCCAACGCCTGAACTTGGTGTGTCTTGAAGGAAGAATTCTATCCATCCCGAGTCCAGTATGCTGTCCGAAAGAATTCCCAGGTACTTGACTTTCCGCCTTTGCTCAGTGCCATCTCATGCCAGGGAGTTTGATCTTAGACGAACCGCCAACTATACAGTTCTACAGTTTTCGGTAATATCCGAAGGGCAATCCTTTTGAAAAGTCTTTTCATGATAGTAATGATCTCGGGAAAATAAAAAAAACCTTTTAGGAATTTCGTAACCTAGAATCTCAGGCTTAGTAGTCGAATAAACTGATCACTGAGCCACAGCGCGATACAAACTATTATACACAGTTTATTCGGCAGGTTGATAGCCAATTAACCAGTTGGTCTATCACTATGCTCCACATTTTATAACCATGGTGTGACCATCGCTACTCTTCGCAATGTACTTTCTTCTTTGTGGAATACATTTTTGGTGTAAACAATTTCGGTGTCAAAACTTGTGTCGGCCCCTTTAGTCTTGGCTGCTTGTCGATGTTATTGATTGGGGGGAACTGCTACATTGTTATGCATGCTACTAGTTGAGTCTCACTGATTGATGTCAGTGCGGTCTTTACTTTATTTACAAGTTTATGAGTATATATCAGAAACGGCTTAGCCGATGTTGACCAAACTTTGTGTTTTAGTTATCCCAGGATAGACCAAGCAACGTGAGTGAACGGTTTCGATTATAATGATGTCGATAGCATAATGGAATGATCGTTCCTGACTTGCATACTTGAGGAGGGGCCTAACTCTAGGCAATGAAGACGGATTTTGTAATGTGTATGTCCGAGAACTCTTTGGATCAGCGTTTCACAAAGCCGAGTGCTGATAGGATCAGCTTATGGTACTGTGGACGTGTGAAGGAAGGTTAAGTTCACTACCGCAGATGATCATGATACGCAAATTACGTGCTGACGCGACTGGGGGTACATGCTCGTCGTGAATGGAGTAGGCCCTGTGAGTTGGCGAGATACTCTTGCGGCAGTACGTAATAGAGTGACATTTACGAGCATTTATATTAAGCTTTAGGACGTTCTTGTGACGTCAGGTGTTCATGATGATAGATACAGGGTGCTAGATGCGAATTTGGTTATGTTAGTGGCAGTTGACCTGTCTTTAAGGAATCCATGTTGCTTTTCGATAAACATTGGCTTGCAGTGAAAGAGCTTTTCATCTTACACGATGCTCTCCAAGAGCTTGGGTATGCAAGAGAGCTTAGCGACGGATGGACAGAGTTAGGTACTTTATTCTTGCACCTTTTTTTTTATGGATAGGAGTAATATGAACTTCCCTGCGTATTTGGGGAAAAACTCACAGGGAGTTGAAGTAGGAGAGTTTGTCAGATGGTGCGCAACTAAGTTATCGCTGTTTTTTTTATGAAAATGCAACTTTATTGTGAAAAAATGGTTATAAATGAATCATTCAAAGTATTGTCCATCACTAGGTACAACTTTTTCCCATCTTTCTGGCAGAGCTCGAATACCGTTACGGTAAAAGTGTTCATCTTTTGAGGCGAAACAAGCCATTTTTTGATGTCTTCATATGAGCAGAACTGCTGATCAGCCAGACCATGTGCCATCGAACGGAACAAGTAATATCGAACGGCGCAATATCTGGGGAATATGGCGAGTGGGGTAGGACTTGCCATTTGAGCGTTTACAGGTAGGTTTAAACGGGTTTGGCAACGTAAGGCCGAGCGTTGTCATGCTGTAGATTCACTTTTTCGTTCCTCTGCTTGTATTGGGGCCGTTTTTCGCGCAGTGCTCGGCTCAATCACATCAATTGAAGTCGATACCGTTCTCCAGTGATGGTTTCGTCATCGTCATCGAGCAATGTCTCCAATTCAGCCCCTTCGAAGGATTTTGGCCTTCCTTCACGCGGACGGTCGTCAACATCGAAATCACCGTCTTTGAAGCGACGGAACCAATCACGGCACATTGTTGCACTTAGAGCAGCATTTCCGTAAACTTTTTGGAGCTCTCGAAGCGCTTCAGCCGCTGTTTTCTTCGAATGAAAGAAGAAAATCAACACTTCCCGCGAATGACGTTTATTTGGCACAAAATCAGACATTTTCACAAATTTTCACAAACAAAATCACTAATGTGTCAAAACTGTTTGCTTACCATATGTCTAAGCTCGGTTCATGACGTTTTGGATATATCAAAATCGACTACCGCTTGCTGCTGGAGCCATCTATTAAACAGCGAGAACTTAGTTGCGCACCTAATAAAACTATCGTGCAATATTAAGGTATACTCTATTAAGAAATATTTTCTTAGGGAAGACTCCGGCACTAAGTTTGGCTTTGGTTCCAAGCCGATCGCGGCCTATGCGTTCACTTTTTGTTTGAACAATATTTGGCCTTTGTAGAGCAAATTAAAATCATCGAAAGAATTCTGAAACGCCAACGATATTCTCATATTTCTTAAAGGCCCATACACAGAACACACTTGTGCCGGTGTCGACAAATGTGTGTGGCCAAGTGTATGAATCGATTTCTCGGTGACAACACGATGTCGCGATGAAGTCAAGACCGATGGAGCGGTCGTCCTTGAATTCAGTAATCTTATAAACAACCGCTAATGGGATATATCCAAGGAAGGGTGGAGATTTATTCAAATAGGAAAAATGATCAAGATCAGGTTTAAGAACGTGGTCAGCGAAATACTAGTTCAAGAAGTAACAAAATAGGTCGCAGATTTGGTCTCGCTATGAATGCGCTAAGCCATTGCCCGGTCGCAAATTTTACCTGAAGCTCATTGGAGCTTTTCAGTTGCTGGCTCGACTGAATTATCCATTGCCAGTGTAGCCATATCGTCTGTGAACGTGGCTATAGTGGTTCCTTCTTTTTAAGGTATATCTCGAGTGTAGAGTAAGAACAAAATCGGGCTAAGAATACTTCCTTGTGGAACCCCGTCGACGATTAACTTGAATTCTGAGTATTTAGTTCCGTGTTAAGGACAAAATTTCTAAAACCTTGTATATGTATCTGTTCCGGAAGAACCTGTCTTAGCTTTGAATTCAAGCGTTCTTTTCACATCTTGTCGAAAGCTTAAGGGGCGTCAAGAGAAGTGCTGGAATAAATCTTGTTCCCCTCTATGGATTTCCCAATTTCATTGTTTATTTTATAAACCTGGTCGATTGTGGGCGATAGACGTATTTCTTCAATGACTGGATGTAGTTGCTTCAACAGAAGTTTTTTTTTTTTTTTTTTGAATACATTTGATATTACCGGCATGAGCTGCATCGGTCTGTACAATTTTTGTCGTTTGAACTTCGGCGATTTGCCACTTTCTTGGAACGCATTGTATAATAGCCTAAGCACCGCATTTATAAGATGAAGCAGTTTGATTAAACCTTATTTGGAAATTCCATTAGGATCTGCCCCTTTTTTAAATCATATCCAGGGCCCTTGTTTTTTATCAGGTTTTTTGCTACCTGAAGAAATTTGACTAACATACGTTTCTATTTTAAAGTTTTCAGGTGTCGTAATCGACTATTAGAATCCTCTATCAATAGCTGCTCGTCAAAATACTAAAATGTTTCTTTTAGTTAATCGGCAAATATATCCGCTTTCTTCTTGTCTCTTGTTGCCCATTCGTCACTGCTTCTCCTTACTGGTGGCGATTGCCTTTGGGGCTGTTCGATACCTCTCATTGCTTTACAAATGGTGCAATTTGATCTTTTTATGGCAGCCAAGCCATTGATTTCCTTATGCTCTTACTGGTATTCTTTCTGTAGTTCAGATATCTGCCTGGCTTGCATCATAAATTGCTGAATTTTTCAGCAAGATTGAGGATACTGTCTTGAAATGAAACAATCGATTTCATCTTTTCTCATGCCCAAAACTATTCCAGACTAGTATTTTGAAAGGATACTACACTGAGGAGACTACAACCCTGCACTAGGTGACCTTAGGATGTCTTTACAACTGAACCAAAACTTTCAAGTCGGGCTAACTGCCACTTATCTGAATTAGTTTAGTCTAATCATAACGGAAACATTGACAAGCGGATATTTACTTCTATCATATTTCTAAGCCAACGGTCTGAATACCGTCTTATTGCAATGGAAAAATCCAGTACACCATAGAAAGTGCTTCCATCCCCACTAAAATCTGCTGATAGAGAACATAACAAGTCAAATGTACCAAAACGAAAGAAAACTGAAGAGAAGACGATAAAATGAACAACCTCAGGACATTTGCAGCTCCTTGCACCAAAGTTTTCAACTTAAATAGCTAATGCACCGAACATGAATGCCCAAAACATACATCCGCTCCAAATGCCAACACAAATCACTTCTTCACTGAGAAAATACTTCTCAAAACTATTTTCGCTGCGAAAAATTCTATTTCATCATGGCAAAGGAAAATGGGCAAAAATGTTTCCACACAATCCACGAAGAAAGAACTCCAAGCAAAAGTAATACTCCTACTCTGAGACGGCAGTAGCAAAAAAAAAAAATGCATACCCAACCACGCGTAGTTTAACAAAAAAAAAAACTTTTGAGTTGAGACCCAAGGCGATGGAATTCTTTGGGAACACATCTGCTGAGTGGGACTTTCATTTATTTCTCTTATTTCGCAGACTATGACAGCGAATTTGTTGCCTCTCCGTTCCAAACTCGCAAACATATCCCTGCATCCTAGCCGAGAGTAGTATTCCCATTGCATGATTCCAGCTACAGCTCTGTCTCTGATTATGCTACTCTACTTGGTACACACTTTCCTCTACCCATGCGGCTATATATCAAAATTTTAAATAAGTGTTAAGGATTGCCAGCACAATAGTTTTTGTATGTGCATGTGTATGCATTCGAAATGCATGTTCCGTTGCATACTTTGGAGACGTTTGCTATTGCGGGACTACAAATCCGGCTTCAAGTACCCGCAACTTTTCTACTTCTGCGTTTAGTCGTGCAATGTTTTTTTTTGTTTTTGTTCCCATTTGCTTATAAGGGTTTGTTTACCGCGTAACAAGTTAAAATGTAAAAACAAATGCCATTGTTTCCTATTTGTGTTCCATCCATATAATGTACGTTGTGCTGATAGGTACAACCAGCATAAATCCCTACTCCGTCCATAGTAGTTGGCTGCTTGTGAGGAATCCTTGTTTCGCCTGTTGCCAACTTCTCTTTCCCTCGCTTTGTAGTTTTATGGGTGTAGACGGGGTAAATTTAAATAAATTTTCGCACATACACAGCAGCAGTTTTGGTTTGGGGGGTTGGGGGGGAAAATAAATCAAATAAAATTGCAACGTTCTTGTATTATGCAGAACGAGTTTCGCAGTCTTGTGGGGTGTGTGCTTGTCACAATTCCTCTTCCTCTCCTGTGTGTCCTTCTTGTGAGGTAATGCGTAATTTCGGGACTGGAATGGTGTGAATGGTTAATGCCTCCTCCGACGGAAGTTTGTTTGTTTTCCAATTGTTTTTTTCTCCACTTCGCTTTACTCCTTGTCCCATTTTAGTTTTCCCACCCGCTTGGGGTGGGTGGGTGATATTAATGAAAGTCTAACGATGTGTTGGATGCGTGGCACTGCTTTATGCAATCCCATATCGCCAGCCATCTCTATTCAGTTAATTGAGAAAGAAATTACTTTTTGAAAGTTGGAAGTTTCCACATGGAGATTAGGTGAAGAAATTTATTACCCTTGCAGTCATAAATCAAAGGAGCTTTGAAAGTAAAAAAATAAAATAGCTATGTACACGTCTAGAATGGGGTGTCCCAAGTAAGATCGGCAATAATTTAGCAATACGCTTTGTGGGTAATTATCAAGGGGTGGGACAGAGTAACATACATACATATATCATATATAATGGGCCGCGGTCTACAAACCAAACTGGGTGCGTTGACTTGTGATGTTAGACGGTTTACAAAGTTTTGATTATGTTGAGCTGTTGTACTGAGTTTTAATGAAATTGAAGAAATTTCTCATTTCTAATGGGTTATTGAGCCAGATGACTATGAGAGTATTTCATCAATATGAATCAATTGAACACGTGTTGATACGGAGCCCAGTGCCTACCAACTCTTCTTACCAGCCTAGCCAGTCACCACTAATTAGTGAACTTTTGACTCAAGATTTGAACCTCTTCATGTATCTAGAAATAATTCCTGATGAGCTGAATTACTTAATGTAGAATACAAGACCGAAATTACTACATGCAATTGGTAGGATCACGTAGGTTAGGTTAGGTTAAAGTGGCTGCCAGCTGAGAATCGCCAACACACTTAGACCAATAATAGGTCCATTTTTATATCACGCGGATTATGGGAGAAAATCTTTCTACCTACTTGCTAAAACTGTTTTGAGCTTCTTATGAAGCGTAGGAGGCTCTTAATATCGATATCTATTAAGTTGTAATAGGGGGCTCCTAAGTGAAGCTTCCTTCTACGGGAGAGAGCTGGGCAGGGATAAAGAAGGTGAGGAATAGTTTCCTCCTCTTCTCCAACCATGTATCTTCTACCAAAGTTGTTCGCAAAAATACCTAGCCTTGTAGCTTGCCTGTCCAACCGAAGCCTGGAACGTTATTATGCACCACACTATCTTCACATATGCATCTATCATCATGTAGCGCGGTCAGGCTAAGGGAAACATGATGCTGGTGCACCAATCCGTATGGTCACAACAGTATGCTGAATCTGCTACCGCAGGATCTGCCAGCTAATCTGACCGACTATATAACTCCTACAGTGAACTTTAGAAATGACGTCACGGATTCCCAACCAGGGCGGAATGGGAAACTGGCGAACTGACAAATGAGTTCGAAACAACAATCTTCACCGACGATTCAAAAATGGACTGCGGGGTAGGGGTGGGGATATTCTCTGATTCCCTCAATATTTCCAGGTCTTACCGGCTTCCTGATTCGTGCAGTGTCTTTCAGGTGGAAGTTTTTGCTGTACGTGAGGCCTGCCGCCTACTTAAGCAAACCTCTACACCGCTAAATACCAATGCCATCTTCATTGACAGCCAGGCCGGTATCAAGGCTATAGTATCTGCCACTACATCCTTGAGGCTAGTAGAACAGCGCAAGAAGGAACTCGCCTCCTATCTCTGTTTCCTTTGGGTTCCTGGTCACAGCAACATTGAGGGAAATGAGCGAGCTGATGAACTCGCGAGGCAGGGATCTGCCCTTGATGCTTCCCTAGCAAAGGAGGTGAACGTCCCGTTGGGGTCCTTAAGGGAGGCATCTTCGCGCACTATCTGCTAAAGGCTGATAGCAGATGGCAGGGGGTGCGGAACTGTGTCATCTCCAGGCAGATGTGGCCCAAATACTTCTGGAAAAGAACGTAAGATCTACTAAACAGAAACCGTGCAGATATCGCAAGAGTTCTGGCAGTTAGTAATGGCCACTGGCCCATGGGGGTTCATGCGGCCAGAATAGGCATTGCATTTAATGCACACTGTCGCAGCTGCAATATTGATGATTACACGCATACGATAGGAGATGTTACAGAACAGTAAGATACGAGAGACATTTGCGCGGCAAATATCTAAAGGGTTTGAACGAATTTCAACTATTCCATCAAATGTAGGGGAAGAATTGCTACTGTTCTCAACAGCGATTATAACCTCTGTGGGTGATGTTCCTGGAGTGGTGGTGTGGCGGCTCGTGCTGAGAAAAGAACTGCTTGGTTTAAAACGTCCGATCTTCAAGAAGCCATTAGTGAGAAGAAGAGGGCCTTGGCTTGGATTGGGAAATGGGGGTGATTGTCCGTCATTTTAAAGAAGGGTGCAAAAGAGATTGCGCCAACTACAGGTACCTGTACCTCCTATACACTGGTGACCTCCCAGAGCTTGAAAATAGCACTTTGGCCACATTTTCTGATGACACTGCAATCTTAGCGGTAGGAAATAATTATATAGAATCAACGCAGCTGTGAACAACATTTGTAATTGGACAATTAAATGGCGAATAAAGCTTAATGAAAGCAAATCAGTGCACATCAATTTCACTAACAGAAGAATAAATCATACGCCGTTAACTATCAACCAAAAAGTAGTGCTGTGCACGAATATGGTATAGCAAAATATCTTGGAATGACCCTGGACGCTAAGCTAAGATGGAAAGAACACGTAAAAAAGAGAAAAACCGAATAGGACATAAAATACAGAAACATGTATTGGCTGATAGGAAAGGATTCGCCACTATCAATCTACAAAAACCTTTTATTATATAAGCAATCTTTGAAGCCAATAGGTGGGCACCGTGGCGTAAGTGGTTAGTGTGTCGGATCACTACGCATGAGGTTCCAAGTTCGAATCCCAGAAAACACCAAAAAAGATTTTTCACGGTCCCACCTCTCGCGAGCATCTGGCAAACATCCGAGAGTACTGTTGTCACGAAAAAGCTTCTCAAATCGCCGTTCGGATTCGGCATTTAACTGTAGGTCCCTTCCATTCGTGTGAAAAATATAACGCGCACAACATGAGTGGTTGCGAAAAGCTAGGCCCTGGCACTTTAAAGAGCTGTTGCGCCAAATATTTGTATTTTTGAAGCCAATATGGACATATGGTATTCAACTATGTACCAAAAAGAGCAACGCAGACATTATCCAAAGATTTCAAAACAAAATGCTAAGGAATATCGTTAATGCACCCTGGTATATAAGGAATAATGACGACCACAGGGATTTAGGAGTGGAATGTGTCACAGATGAAACTAGGAAAAATGCACGAAGGCATGAATCAAGGCTTTAACAAAGCTCTAACACTGAGGTAGTACAACTTTTAGACAACGCAAACATAGTGCGAAGGCTCAAAAGGACAAAGCCATTTGAATTGACCTAGGTGTATCAGAACACACACATGTAGATATACATATATATAGTAGGTATATTATGTATCTGGATATCTACCTAACATTCGAAAATATGTACATATATACGAGTGTAATGGGTGTGAATCTATCCCCCAACGTTTTGAGTGGATTAAATCCCACTTATGTTCTATGCACTTACTTATATACATAAGAAGACACTATCATCTGTCGCAATATCATCGATGAGCACAGAACGTGGACTGTGCTCTATCCGAGCCTAACCAACGGTATTAACCAGGGTAGGTAAAACAAACAAAAAAAAAAAACTACACGGGTATATCTCTTTTAAGTCTCCATGGAAAAGTCTTTGCTAAGGTGTTAGAAACGCGTTCCGTAGCTGTGGTTGAGAATGGTTCGGGCTATGAGCAATACGGATTTCGTCCTGGTAGAAGCACAATTAACCAGTTATTCAGTCTGAGAATGGTTCTTGATAAGCCCAGAGAATATACAAAACCTGTCTACATTCGGTTTGTGGATTTAAGGAAAGCATAAGATAGGCTGCAGGAGTATGGGATTGACGGTTCTCTGTTAAGGACTATTCAGTCTTTATATATAAACTGTAGAAGCTGTGTTTGGGTAAATGACGTTAAATCAATACCATTCACTATGGGCGTTGGACTCCGCCAAGTGTGCGCTTTGTCGCTTCTTCTCTCCATTGTAGATATGGACTGGATGTTGCAGCGTAACCGTGGCGGAGAATGTTTCAATGTGGGAGATTTAGGGATTAGTTACCTGCTCTTTGGGAATGATTTGGTCATCCTTGGATCCGCTCAAACCGAACTTCAGCGCGCACTCGAAAGGTTTGTAGCCGTTTCTGATGATGCTGGAAGGAAGATAAACGTGAACAAATCAGAAGTAATGGTCGGTTCCAGAACGCTCATTCAGCGCACTCTGCATGTTGGTGGAGTCCCACTGAAGCAGGTGGACAAGTTTAAGTACCTCGAGGTTTTATTCACGAGTGGTGGAAAGAGCAATGCCGAGTTATCCTGCAGAATGGGTCAGATTAGATCAATTTTGGGAGAGCTTGGTCTATAAGTTATAAGGAAGGCCGCACTAGTGTTCAAGCTAAATTATCGGTTTTAAGCACGGTATATGTTCCAACTCTCACCTATGGTTATGAAATCTGGGTAATGAGTGAAAGCATAAGATCGTGGATATAAGCTGCGGAAATGAGATCTCTTCGCAGTGTTGCTGAAATAACTCGTAGGGATCGAGTGCTTAACACCAGAGTACGCGAGGGGCTCAGTGTTGAGAAGCTAAGTACTTCTCCGAACGGATCGATCTATGCTTCGATGGTTTGGTCACGTAGTAGACCGGCTTCCAAGACGTGCCATGATTGTCGTGCCATCAGGAAGGCGACCCCTCGGTAGGCCTAGAAATAGATGGTTGGATCAAGTCCGAAATCTCTCCTGGAGCCGTCTAGAGATTCCCCCTGATCAGTTGGAGTCAATGGCGGAGGATCGAGAAGAATGGGGAGTCCAACTGAGCATCCTACCCCCGCGACGCTCATGAAGGATTAGGGGCATTGTAAATGTATGTATATATGTATGGAAGAATATTCAACCCAGTAAAATTTAAACTAATTTAACCGCCTGCTAGATGTTAGAAACAACGAATTAGTTCTGCGAGTACACATTTTTCATTAAAATTTAAATTTGAGTAGTTTAGTTTAGTTTAAATTACTTTTTTTTCAATATAATATAAAATTCCATTACATAATTTAAGTACAAAGTAGTTTGACCTATGGCCCTCTACCAGATAGACGGAAGTGTTTAAAATAATATAACTAGACAAAACAGAAAGAAAAAAAAAAAGATATGAAAAGCAAGAAATCAAAAATGTAAAGCAACTTTACAAATATTACAATATGATTGAACAAGTAGTTGCTTTAAAAGTCACCCTCAACAATTTGCTTCCGTTATCTGAGCGCATTCGTTGCATTGTTGTGCATGTACTACATCACATTCTGGGTCACCGTTCAGGATACAAATAGCTTCTGAAACTTCTAGTATATGCGATTCAAAAAACCTATTGCGAAGTTCTTCTAAAACTGGACATATCGCAATCTTCTCTCTCTTTCAAGTTACATAGATCACAAAAAATTGGAAAGTCTGACCGATGCGGTATTTACTTTAAGTTAATTCCTCGTAATTTGAAGATAGTGCTTATCATGCCCACTGAGTAACAGTTTAAAAAATATGTCCTCTCATTAAGCATGTGGTTCATTCTGCTATAGTGCATTCTATGTTAAGATTCTTGGGCTTCACATCTATAATTTTGAAACATGGTACTCCCTATTTTCTACAGTAGCACGTTGAACTTTCTTCTTAGTGATATTGGATCTTCATTGGACGCAATAGATATGTTAGGCCGCAGTTAGAAGATAATTTCTCCCACTCGTCGACTAAGTTGTCTCTTGTTGATAGAATATGCGAAAGCACTAATTTAGGCAGTCTTTCACTTTTTAGTGACATAACTTTAACTATATAGTCAAGGTGCAGTTTTAAGGTACAATAGAATAGAGGTGAACATCGCGTCTCTAAATGCAGCATATAGGTTGAATTCCCACTCGGCATATGAAATATTCGTTTTAGAAAATATCGTAGAAATCTTTCTATAACTTCAAACGAGGAGTATCCCCATACTTGGGCACCGTAGAAAAGTATGGAGGTTAATGTGTACGAAATATAATATCTTCAGCTTAGAGATATGGTTTAGATGTTTGATTTTTTATGTAGAGGCCCCAAACTGACAAAATTGCACGTTTAGATTCACATAATTTGGCTTGAAGGTGTTTAGACATATTTAGATTCTTCGAAATCAAGTCCCAAGATATTTATACTCTCGCACTACTTCTATTCGATCTACTTGGTACGCCCACTACGACAATATCTTCCGCCGCGCCGCCACTGCGAAATATCATTATATTTGATTTTTGGAAATTGACGAACAAGTTTCAGGTTTTAGAGTACTCTTCAAGTTTATTAATCATCAACTGCATTCCATCTATTGTGTCGACTAAGAAGACGATGTCATCCGCATACATGAGTGCAGGGATCTTCGTACGGCTAAACTCAATTTCGCTCCCTACGGATTCTACCACGCCGTTAATGAATAACATGAAGAGAAGGGCACTTAAAATGCACCATTGCTTAGCTCCCATTGACGTTGTAAATTCCTCAGATACAAACTCACCATCCCAAATATATGCCACGTTTTTTTTTTTTTATAATTTGCGCGCATTCAAGGGGTTATGAATACCTTTAACATGTTTACACACAGTGCAGGCGTTGGAAAGGATAGATAGAGAGAGCGAGAGAAAGATTTTGGTGTAGTGGTTCTTGAAGCTCAGTTGTTTATGCTTCAGAAATTCTCCGGGGGTGGCGTCCAGATAACTGGGGAGATTTTTGTTCTTTTTTGTCTTTGCTTCTGATTCACAGTACTTTTTTTCCGATAACTGATGTCAAGGGCAAATCACTATCAACAGAGCGAACAATTTTTCCAGCCACATGAGCAAGCTACTGCCAGTGTTATGCCTTCGCATTAGTGTTCACACAAGCTTTCGCAAATGATCGGACTGACTTTCTATATTTCATGAGAACTAAATAAATGCTTGCTAACATCAGGATTTGAATCATGAACCATTAGCGTGGCAATTGAAGACGTTACCACTACACCATTGCCACCCCTAAGTCCGGCTTGACATTCGTGCATTCGTGCATTACTTCATTATTTTTAACCCATTGGGATAGCCTATTGTAAATCAATGCAGCAACGATTTTAGCGGAGGTATTTAAAAATAATATACCTCTGTAATTGGATAGATTGCTGGATGATGGTTCAGTATAAATACTAAACTGTTGTTTCTTAAAACTTCATAGGTGCGAGTCCAAAACTATTTTAATTTTAAAAATGGTTGAGAGAAGATTATGATTCCAGCAATAAAGAAAAATAATTGGGCGGCATCTCTCCAAGTGCCTGGGCGTAGCTTCTCGCAACCACTAGTGTTGTGTGCGTTATATTCTTTCACACAAATGGAAGGGGGCTAGAGTTTGTTTTGACGTTCATGAGAGGTGGGACCGTGAAAAAACTTGCTGTTGTTTTCTGGGATTCGAACATAGAACCTCACGTGCAGTGGTCCGACACACTAACCACTTGCACCATGGATTTCAGCAATAAAGTAAAAAAAAAAAAAACAAAAACAAAAAAAAAAATGTGTTAGTAATTAAATATTGTAAAAAAATGACATAACGCTAATATTGCGAAGTATATCATTAATTTACGTGTAGTTGTGATTCAGCATATGCATCAAAATTTATTCATTTCCTCACTGTTCGAGCCTATTTTATTCATTTGCTTTATCATTACATTAAAGTAAATCAATTAATTAATAAATCCACTATAGCTAGCTATACTCCGCAATTGTCATTCTTTCGCAATTAATGACCAGACCGCGGTGCCGATCAGCTGCACGCACGCAATCATTTTGAGAACCAAATTGAATCACAGAACACGGAAAAAAATGTAATTCAGCCCCGGATGCCAAATATCAATTAATTAGTTATACGAAATAAACCAAAATTAATGAAGTCACACATTGTGTGGCTCCGATGCCCACAAATACCACAAAGGTGATGTGAGGTGAATCATACCAGGAAATGCCCGAATAAGCACTAATTAACCAGAAGGCATGTTCTCTGATATAGTATATCTGATTAGATTCATCAAACCAAGTCTGACGGTGTGGTGTAACGGCTTAGGCTAATTAAAATTCTCCCCCCACCTATACCGTCTATGGTCTATTTGAGAAAGAGACCCCTTAATTGAAATGTTCATCGCCTAAAACTAGATAGTGTTGCGCTTTAAATAAAAATGGTAGGATATTCTGGGAATTCAGAATTAAATGTTTAAAGAAATAGCGACAACTAAATTGGAGCACAGTGGAGTCGGCAGGTGTCATTATCGAGCCAAGAGATACTAATGCATTGGAGAACTCATAAATTAGATTAACTTGTACTGTTTCCCACGTTAATTTCAATAGATCATACCCAACTGGGGTTTAACAACCTGCTAGCAGATAAACATAGTAGTCCTTGAGCTTTAGTGGGTGGATTTAAATTTACTTGTCTGAGTAACGCATTCTGCCTACCGGCTATGCGTATATAGTTATACGCCATTTAATTGCCATTTGGTGTTTTGATGAATCAATCACAAAGTAATTTCGCGGAGAAATAATTAGAGTGATATGTTAGATATATCTGTAGGCAATATTCATTTTTGAATGCAGTTGGATCCTTGGCACTCCACTCTGTTTTGTATCAGGAGGTACAACATGCAACTAACATTCTACACCAACCTTAAGGATATACATACTCCCCCATCTACCGTGGAAGTTTGCAACATTGAAAGCCAAAAATTCAACAAGACCAACTTTGTCTGATTACATCCGGATTTAGAAGGCAACAGATTACTCTTGCTAGTTTTACAGAAAACTTACGCTAAACTTAAGTTAGTGACTCCGTATATCGTTTTTGCCCAAGCAGGATGTTTACGCTGAAATCATGTCCGAAAGGGGTGATAGAATCCCCACTCCACTAAAAATGTAGCATTTACCAAGACTTTGCTTGAAAACGCCTGTTAACAGCAGCACAACAATCATAAATATAACCAAATAGTCATATCCGTGAAGAACACATACAATGGGAGTCGTTAACAATCTTCTTGGTTGCCCAAGTGGTGAGGAACAATTTCTTCGTTTTTCTACCTTCCTCTGGCGCCAGTAGTTAAGAAACCATAAACTAGCAGTCTTACTGCCAACAGGCCCTAATCAGGTAGTCAGAAGTGTCAGAGTATTATGCAGATGGTGTCACAGCTTCTCAGAACGGGACAGATAGCAAACGTACAAGATGCAGAAATCGATGTATCTGTCCAGTTGACTGATGTAGCCGTAAATTTTTAGTTCCTCGACTCAAACTTAAAGATAAAATGGCTCATTCATGCCTTCCAAAAGCACTGCCGTTGAGTGAATGGGGAACGATTTCGTGAAGGTGCAGCTCCCAAATATGGACACCGCATCCTTTTTTTAAGAAACGTTAGAGTAAAGAAAATCTTGAAATCCTAGAGAGCAACAGTACGAGTGTGCTCTTGCTCAAAAGTCACTTCTAGAGCCAGATCACCTAGGGGAGGCAGGTCAGAAGACCACTTATTAGAGAACCATTTTTTATTCGGCTTTCTAAATTTGCCATTACACGCTCTTTACATTTGTTTTTCAAAGGCTTCAAGTTCGTTCGCTACCATTGGCGATATTGTAAATGTTTTGTGCAATTTTTTAGTATTTTGTGAGAGATGTTTGGAAGAAAGCAACTGCTTCAACATAGCACTGTGCTTTATTTAAAACTTTTCTTGTTAAATGAAAATCTATTGTGCAAATGTACGCTCAAGTATTTCATCTCTGTTTTTAAGGGTCTCCGGCTATATGTAAGGAGAGTGCTTTGTTTTTTTTCACAGCTTGATGATGTCCTTTTCAATAAGCATTTTTAAAACAAGTCAATCCACATTTTTCTATGTTTATATTTATGCCCCAACATGGTATAGAACTTTTATTTTTATTTAGGGCAACTTGAGGTCATGTACTAGTCAGGACGATGGTGTCATCAGGCTGCAAAATAGATTCGGGCTCATTTTAAGGTAAGATGTCATAGTCCAGCGAATTCCATAGCTGCCTTCCGTCAATACTGCACGAAGTACATCACTGATAACCACTACGAACAATAGTGGCGACAGTATGCACGCTTGACGTACTCCACTTTGGATTTCAAAATCCTCCGACACCTTACCATTGTGTAAGACGTGACATTTACCGCCCTCGTATGTACGAGTAGCCTTGATAATAGCTATAAGTTTTTCTGGGAAGCCTCTCCTGCGCAAGGCCAACCAGATAGCGTCTCGAATCAAGCTGTCGAAAGCCTTCTCGAAGTCGATAAACAGCAAATGTAGCGGAGACCTGTACTCAACGCATTGTTCGATTATAGTCCGTAAGGTGTTTATGTGGTCGATGCAGGAGGATCCAGCACGAAAGCCTGCCTGTTCGACGTCGAGGGTTGAATCTAAATGCTATTTGATTCGCCAAAATAACAGTTTGAATTATTCTAACTGTTATTTTGGCTTCGGCTGGAAGAACGCAAATACCTCTCTAGTTTCCGCATCCCGTCAAGTTTCCTTTTTTCGGAAGTTTAATGATCATCCCCCTTTTCCACTCCTGCGGAAATTGTTCGCTATCTCAAGCTCTCCGTATTAGAGAGTGTAGCAGATCTGCCAATGTATTTGGCGCCACTTGAAATAGTTCGGCAGGGATGCCATCAATACCCACCGCCTTGTTCTTCTTGAGGGACTTGATTACTGTTATTATTTTGGTTTTACTGGGAGGTACGGTGCTAATTCGAGAATTTGTTACGTCGAACTGCTCATTCGAATTCAAGATCATACTGCCATCGTCTAAGTGATTTAGCACTATAGCAAAATGTTCTCTCCATCTAGTGATCTGGTCCTCATCCGAGATCAGAAGGTTATCGTCTAGGGGCTTCACTGGGTGTTGTTTGAAGTTCCAACTACCAGTAAGCTACTTATTGATGCCATAAACAGTCCTACTGTCGCACCTGCTCGCTGCTTATTCAGTCCTTGAAGCCAGTGAGTTGATGTGCTGGCGTTTGTCACGTCGCACACTACGCTGCACTTCTTTCTTCTTCGCACGGTATTGGGCTTCTGGGTCGGTTCTCTCTACTGCTGAGACTGCTACAATCCGAGCCTTGATTGCTGTTCGCTCATCGATCCATCTCCATGTATCTGCAGATAGCCATGTGCGATGGTTTTTCTGCCTCTTACCAACATATGGTAGGTGCGTGCTCCAGCTGTAAAAGCATTTTTCACAGCATTCCAGTGGTCATCCATGCTCTCCTGCATTGTGCTGCTGATTGCTTCTGCTTCTAAGACAAGATGGTCCCTAAACTGTTGGCGCACTTGCGGAACCTTGAGCCTGTCGATATTAAACCTAGTGATGTTAAGTAAGTTTGAGTGGATGCTGAAGTACGGAGGCGTGTATGAGCTACCATAAGATGGTGATCTCGTTCATGTCCAATGTCAGCTCCACGTCTGTTTCGGACGTTCAGGAGAAAATTTCTAAAGCGACGGCTGATCGCAATGTGGTCGATCTGGTTAGTTGTTCGTTGCCTGTTAGTAGAAACCCAACTGATCGTGTGGCAGGTGTCATTGGAGGTAAACAGCGTACCTCTAATGACTAAGCGGTTGGTATTGCAGAAGTTCACAAACCGCTCACCGTTATCATTACGGTCTCCAAGGCCGCGAACTCTCATCACGTGTTTTCGCTACCTATCTCGGCATTCAGATCCCCCATCACCATTACGATGTCCTCATTAGACGTTTGGTTGTAGGTGGCGCCAAATTGCCAAAGAAAATAATCCTTTTCATCCTCAGTCGCGTCTTGAGTCGGCGCATAGCACTGTATGATGGTCATTGTTCTTACTCGACTGTGGAACCTAGCCGTCAATATCCGGTCACTGTGAGGTATCCAAGATATGAGGCTTCCTCGTGCTGCTGGAGTTAGCACCAGTCCTACTCCAGACGGCCGTGCACTTCCAGCTGGCTTACCAGAGTAGAGCATGACAGTGATTTTTGTTGGGGAGATGTATTCTCCAGCATCTAACCATCTTATCTCGCTCAGTTCTAAGATATTTTATAGTGTGCGAATTCTCGTTTCATTTGGAGGAATCTGGCGTTATATGGCCCTTCCTGGAGTGAGTCCAGAAGGGTTTTAACCTTCCAGAATCCAATCGTTTTCCATCTTCAATAGCTAAAGGTCATCATCAAATTATCCGTCCGTTTCCGAGGCGATGATTTTCGTTTCAGAGCAATGATTATTTCTACGGTTGTGGCTCGCTGGGTACATTGTCCTTGTACTACTCGTATCTTGTAAGTAGGCATGTTCTGTCGAATGTCCCTTTCTAAAGCCCAATTGGTTATTTGGAATCATATTCATGTCATCGAAAAACTGATCTGGGGTTTCTACTAGGTTAGGTTAGGTAGATGGGTGCCTTGTGACAAAGATTCACTGCTCACTCAGATCAACAGTACGGGTCCTTCTTCTTGTTCCTTTGATCAGCGAGGTTATGATCCGAAAATAAGGGATAATAACAAAATACAAATACAAATATTTGGCGCAACAGCTCTTTAAAGTGCCAGGGCCTAGCTTCTCGCAACCACTCATGTTGTGCGCGTTATATTTTTCACACGAATGGAAGGGACCTACAGTTTAATGCCGAATCCGAACGGCGATTTGAGAAGCTTTTTCGTGACAACAATACTCTCGGATGTTTGTCAGACGCTCGCGAGAGGTGGGACGTTGAAAAAACTTTTTGGTATTTTCTGGGATTCAAACTTGGAACCTCATGCGTAGTGATCCGACACACTAACCACATACGCCACGGTGCCCACAAACCAAGGATCATATCCCTCTCACCGCATTTCTACTGATTCGCCTGTGGGGTGCGCCTATCAACAGTAGTACGGGTCCATTGTGCCCAATCATTTAACCCTGGAAACGCTGTAAAGAAAGTCCGCTGTTAGAACCACTCAGAAAGTGATACGAATCTCAGGACGTCCGTCAGCTCAACATTACCCAAGTCCTCCAGCTCCGAGAAGGAGTAACTGCCGACAGTCCTCATTCTTCTGACGGATAGGGCAGGACAGTCACACAACAGGTGACGAACAGATTCACTTTCTCCTTCGTCTCTGCAACTTCTGAAATAGTCGTTATGCAGCACACCGAGTCGCTCCGCGTGAACGCCAATGGCACAATGTCCAGTAATTGTACCAGAAATGACCCGTGCGTTATAACGACTAAGTTTTACCAGAGAGGTTGATCTCTTCCTGCTGTAGGCCGGCTATAGCGCCTGGCCATAGCGCATATTTCCAGATAAACCCAGCATCTGTTTGTTCGACCAGCGGCTTCATCCTCTATTTTCTTCTGTAAGAGACTGATTGGGGTTGCTACAGATGAGAGGGCCCGCGATAAGTGCAGCGCCGACCCTTTCCTAGCAAGCTCATCAGCCCTTTCGTTACCTTCGATATCCAAATGCCCGGGTACCCAGCATTGGCTCTAGATATCTCGTTTAAAAGTGATCTGCAGCTTCTCACAAGCCTCGACCTAATTACAGCAGAGTCCAGAGCCTTAACGCCTGCCTGGCTATCTATGTAGACAGTGATCGTTTTACCAACGATGCTACTCTCGCATAACTTCAGCAGCCTGTATAATGGCCGTGAACTCGGCCTAAAAGACGCTGCAGTCGTCGTTTATTCTAAAGGAGTGGTTTAATACTAGGGCTTTACAATAAACTCCGGCTCCCGTGCAAACGTCGATCTTAGAACCGTCTGCAAAATAGCAGTGCAACGCGGTTATGCCACTGCTATTGCATAGCTTTTTTTTTTTTTTTGTCGGGAAACGAAACGCTCGACTGGAGCACTCATACGCAACTGGTCCATTGTACTTCCTGAGAGCAAACCCTGATTTACACATTTTATTGGGATTTCCTTGTCTTTCTAACAAACTCAAGCAAGCACTTCAGTGATGAGGAGCTTACAGTAACAGCACTGACCATATCAACACCGAGGATCTGCCACCTGATACGAGCAAAGGCCGGACGCTCACAGAGATAATGTTCCGCGGTGTCGTCGCTCTCTCCACAAGCGTCGCAGATTGTAGTGTCACTCAAGTCCAGCACGTTAAGGTGCTTGGCGAAAGCAAAGTGGCCTGTCAAGACGTCAGTAAATTGTCTACAGTCTTTTCTGCTGAGAGACAGCAAGAATGCCGCTGATTTTTTACAAACGTCCGGGAGCATACGTTTAGTCAACCTGCATCCGCCAGAGTCATATCACACACAGTTGTGCTCGTGAGAGACCCAATCGTCAATGGAAGCCCTAACCGAGGACGCAGGGAGACCCAACGCGGGTTCGGGACCTGAGAAAGTCTCCTCTGAGCCTTGTTTAGCAATCTCATCGGAGATCTCGTTCGCCAAGATCCCAGTGTGACCTGGGACTCAGATAAGAGACGGAGAATTCAGCCTTGCGACCGAGTTCAAAGCGTTTTTTGGTTTCACGAACTATTTTGGAAGTGATTAAAGGGTTAAGCAAGGCCTTAAGCGCAGCCTGACTGTCACTAGAGACGCAAATACTACGGTCCTTCCACCTGTTCTTGACACATAGTTCATGGCCATTAAAATTGCATAAGTTTCCGCTTGAAAAATAGACGCATATTTGCCTAACGAGAAACGAAGTCTAATGTCGTCGACTTCCACGAAGACACCATCACCAGACACTTGACTGGTTTTGGAACCGTCTGTGAAAATACAACTGCATTTCATTTCTGGCTCAGACTCTGGCCGAAGCCCGTCCTGAACACAAGGAAAGTCGACTCTGAATTTGCGCATCAGCTGAAGTTCTGGTGTCATTGCGTCAGACGGCATATCGATGAGACCGGAGTCTTAAGATAAGTGTCGCCCAAGTTCATCAAAATTCCTGTGTGGAGTATACCAAAAACCGCCCCGCCTAAAACGATGGATGGCTTTGATAGTGCAACCTATGATATAAGTATCAAGGGGAGGTAAGTTCAGAAAAGCGTCTAGAGCAGAGCCAGGCGTACTCGGAAAAGCTCCCGTGCAGCTAAGACAAGCCGTTCTTTGGAGTTTCGGCCAAAAGGCAACCACATATTTATGCGAGAGCTCCTTCCATCAAACGACCGAGGCATATGCGAGGAATGGTCTCATCATAGCCGTGTAGATCCAGAGAACCTTATTCGGTGACAAGCCCCAAGTCTTGCCAAAAGCACCCTCGCACTGCCAGAAGACTGAGAGTGCCTTGGATGTTTTCGACTGGACGTGTTTAAACCGATGAAGTTTCTTATCTAAAATCACGCCCAGATATTTGGCTTCATTGTAAATGCGAATGGTGACGCCTTTTACCACTGGCAGAGTCAGACCGGTCAAAATCCTCCTTCTCGTAAAAAGAACAACCTCAGTTTTAAGAGGATTCACCGAAAGGCCACTCCTAGTACACCATTCATCGATCATGTCCAGCGCCGCCTGCGCGTTAGCACAGACCGTCGCCAGGCATGGCCCGAGAGAAAGTACGGCGACATCATCTGCATATGCCTGAGCGTAGACGTTAGAACTATTTAGAGCGTTCAACAGAGAGTCGACCACCATGCACCATAGCAATGGAGACAGAACTCCACCTTGCGGACAGCCCTGTTTACCCCTGTCATAACATATCGGCCACAATCCGCATCCACTACCAAAGTTCTATTCATTAGCATTGCTTTATTCCGTGTTGTCTGGCAGAGTCGCACATGCAGTCAAAAGTCGCATTGTCAAAAGCACCCTCAATGTCGATGAAAATATCCATCGCGTATTCTTTCCTATCAAGCGCGCATTCAATTCTGGCCACTAGATTTTGAAGTGCGGTCTCGCAGGATTTCCCACGCTTATAGGCATGCTGCATTTTCGATAGTGGATGCAGCTTCAAAGCAACTTTGCGCACGTCAAATTCTATCAGTCTCTGTATACTTTTCAGTAAGAAGGATGTCAAACTTATAGGTCTGAAACTTTTGGGGAGTGAATAGTCCTCCTTACCAATTTTCGGTATGAAAGGAGTCCATCAAGGAGTAGGAATGTATGCCAGCGCCAAACCAGCTGTGAAAGTTCTTTTCAGAGTTGGCAATCGCTTATCTATACCCTGTTGCAGCATAGCTGGATATATTCAATCAGTGCCAGGGGATTTGAAATCATCAAAAGATGCCACAGCATATTTGATGGCATCAACTGTTACCACGGCTGATGCGACGAGTTTTCTGACTTAGATCAAGCTCGGCCTGGGTAAGCGGGCCAATGCAGTGCAGCATTGCAGTATTGACAAATAGCAAAGCAAAAATAGCTGTGCAATTCCGCAGCAGAAAGTCACAGTGCAAGATATCTGCATAGCAAATCAGCATTGAAATTAAGTAATGCAAAAGAGCACTGCGAAGAAGGGTAAAAAGCCAGTTAAACTACTCATTACCTTTAACCCAAAAGCTTGTAAGCCTCCTTCAGTTTTCTTTATAAAATGCTGAAACTCCTTACATATTTCCTTAAAGGGAAATATAGAAAAATCGTATGAACTGGAAAAAAGTAGAACTGTGTGATACTGAGGTCAAAAATGCCAGATAAATGAAATAAACTTATTCTCTAAAGACTCAGTCTTGACACTGAAATATCTAAGGATGAGAAAACAACTTCGTCTAGCGCTCTTGGGAGTAAAATTATGTTAGTCCTAGATAGGTGGATGGAAAGAAACACTCATTTTAAATTATTTGTAAATGTATGTAAATATGAACCTATTTTGATTTAGATTTACGTATGTTCACGGAGCAATCTCCATGTGTACCTCAGGTAATATGCAGTGGCAAAGAAAGACGGACGTATCCTCATCACCACTGCTCTTACATATGGTATGTCATCTTCACTCAGTTTAAGCCTCTTCGTGCCGGAAATCTTATTGATTTCGATCGGAACAAAAACATGTTCATCTTGATGTATTTAGATGCCTGTGTTCTGTGGGTATGACCATGACCATATTTATTCATTCCTCTCTGCTCGAATATCAACTAGAAAATGATTTTTTAAAGTCCAGATAAACCATTGTGTCGTCAGTTAGTCAGTGGCATAGTATATCCCCGTCGAGCTCAGACATAACAAAATGGATCCTTGTAAGTACACCAAATTCTCAATGTTCTGACCCATGGTCTTAGGACATTTCAATGACTATAGTGAGTAGAAATTTTCCATCAGAAAAGGTAACAATTATCTGACTGACGTCAAGAAATGTATTTGTAAGGCAGACAACAAGAGTTTTCGTGCTAAGTACCGTACATAATCCAAACTTTATCCTTTGCTTTCTCAGCCGAAAGGTTAAACCACTTCACGCACCTCAATTTGGACGCACTGTGCTGTAATCTGATTACAATTAATCAGTGAGCATTGTAATCGATTAGTGGATGATTAAATTCGTTAACTTCTGGGATTAAGTACGCAACAGGAAAAAAAAAACAAATTTAATTATCTCGAAACCTTGTTTCTGAAGGCAGGGCTAACGCGCAAGGATTTAAATTATACCCTTTCCTCTACAGAGGACACTAAAAAATACGACCAGAAAGGAAAATAAAATACAGAAAAAGAAAGCAAAGAATAGAGAACTAAGCAGATGAAATTAAATTGAAACAACTGAAGCGAACCGAAAAAAAAAACAGAATGTGCACAAAGCATTGACCCACAAGGGACGGGTGTTGATGATTTAGACCATTTTTATCCAACACAGGGAAAAAGATAGCTACCACCATTAATACCAACCAAACAACACCAGCCGCGGCCCGCAAGATACCCCCTTCCTTGCCAGTATTTTAATCCGCATTATTGTCATTATCATCTCTGGTGAGTTTCTTCTTTTTTTCTGTTTGTACTCTTTTTTTGTGCTGGCCGGGTATACCCTAACGATAGCATCTCCAAGTGAAATCCTGGTGTCACTTCAGGGTATGGCACAAATCCATGTTTGGGGGTCCAAAAGGGTTGCACAGCACTCCACCCACCTACAGGGCCCTCTCATTCTCCTGAAAATCCTTTTGATTGTGGTAATTTCATTATTTCAAGGATTAAAAGGAAATTTGATGAAGTGGCCTGCTCTAGCGATAATAATAGTAATAAAAAAGGAAACAGAAACAGTGATAGAACGAAACGGAGAGAGAGAGAGAGAGAGAGACAGAGAGTGCAAGGCAGGAAAAACAATGAAACCTTTTAGGATAATTACCTGCTGACATGAGAGCTTACAGTTAAATTAAAAAATCATCACGAACCTGATGAGGAAAGAGTACATAAAAAAAAAACGAAAGAAAAGAAAACTAGAATTTCATTGGGTTTATCAAACAAAAATAAATAAAAAAACTAGTGGGTGGATAGATAGACGAGTGAAAAGACGAACGAGCTCAGGATACAAGTCTGAGGTATATACACTCAATTAGACCTTTGGAGGCATGCCCTGCAAAGTGGAATTAAATACTCACACTCACGCCTTCATTTGGGGAATAGTTTGGTGAATTATCCTCTGGTGAAATGGTGAATTAATTGACCTCACTCGGGAGTATGTCATAAATTAATGAATTTTATTATTTTGGGTAACCATAAAATGGTGTGTATAAAAATAAAAATAACTACCCCTACACATACATATGAAGGTAATGGTTTTATGTCGTTTTTTCCTAGGCTTCTTCCCAGGAAACGTTTGTTGATACAGCCGTGTTGAGCGGTAAGATTTTTTATGGCCACATTTGATGATCACTATGTGACGTTAAAATTCTTGTCAGTATTTGAATATTTATTAGCATACACTAAGCTTTGGTTGTGTTTTACTCATGCTTTTGGGTCAAGGATAATCAAGACGTATTCAGTGGTACGTGCTGAAAGTAACTGATAAAACAGCAAAAAAAAGAAACAAAGATTAGTGAACGACAGTGCGAAGGATGATTAGTTGCGAGTAATAAGAAATGGGGATAAAAACCGCACTAGGTTCAGTTAGTATGTTTAATGGGAGATACACTTTTATGTCATATAAGGAGTCTAGTATTGGCTGCCGGGAATACGCCGACGACATAGTTACTATTGTCAGAGGGGAATGAGCTTTGCGAAATTATTCAAATGGGTTTAAGATGATGTGAAATGGTAGGGCTGAGAGTGAACCCGACCAAAACCACAACCCTTTACATATAAAAAATGGCTAAAGCGTATGCAACTCATCCTATCGGAAGGTATTGGAGTTTACCCCCAAAAACAGTATACGAATAGATAGCAAACTTCTTTGGAAGGAACATGTAGAAGCTGTAGTAATCCAAGCCACCAGAACACTTGTGGTGTGCAGAAACACTTTAGGTAAAACTTGGGGGTACAGCTTCACTGGGGTGGTTGTATACGATGATAGTTAGGCCCATGATTACATTTGGTGCACTGCCATGGATTAACATAACAAGGCCAAGCACGATGAGGACATCCCTAAGCAAAGTGCAGAGACTAGCCTGTATCAATATAACAAGTGCCATGAGAACCTGCCACACAGCGCTGGAGGTGATCGTAGGACTGCCTCCGCTACACATAGTGCTAGAAAGAACCGCAAAGGAGACCATATTAAGAATAATCAAAAAGGGCGTCGGGAAAGGAAAATCGCATCGTAAACAAAGAGCGAGAAACTCTATCCAAATCGGAGCCGCTTCTGGACTGGCCCAGAGACGATATGGTCAAGAGACAAAATTCGAGAGAAAATTTTACTTAAAGCTCAGCAATAAAAAGGATTGGAGTAGTGAGTCCGATAAGTACCAATTCAAATAACATACTATTAAATTCTACTGCTTGGATCGAAAACATGTGCAGGCATTGGGACAAGCTTGTACGGGTCGATGACTCAGACTCTCTAGGAATTCTCCCCAGCATATTCCAACCAGAAGTTCAGCGATCGAAAGATGCACGCAATTCAATCTCGACAGAAAATATCGAGGGTAGGACATCGCCAGATAGCCAAACCGCAATCATGGCACTAAGTTCACACGAGATCAGATCCAGACTGTTCTGGGAGTATCTTACTAAGATCAAGATCAACAGACTGGGACAGTGTAATAAAGTAACGCACCAGGTGGGTACCAGGACATGTAGGAGTGGACGAGAACGAAGCAGCTGATGCACTATCAAGAAACGGTTCAGACAACCTGTTGTAAAGGTACGAGGTATAAAAGAGAATCCTATTTAAGGCAAGGCGTAAACGTCATTAGCTTGCCAGGGTCTACTCGGGGAGTAGAGCTAGAGACCCAGAGCGAAAATTAAACTCAGACAGACGTCAAGACTCGTTCCTTGGACCGGAATCTTTCTGTGTGATAGAAAGTACGAGAAAACTGAGAAAAAATAAGGAGAGAGAAAATGCGAGCGAAAGAACTTCTGGGAAGGACCAACTAGAAAAGAAGCAGAACCAGCTCAAGACTTAGCAGGAATCAACTTCTCGTCTGACAGGCGTGCTAACGGGTCGCTTTAGACTCAAAGAGCACCTTAGGAAACCGGGATCAGAAGGGAGCGGATACTGCAGATTCTGCAGTGACATCGCAGAAACAACAGCACTCCTTCTTTTGAAATGCGATCCACTGATTCGCAAAACAAGACCACCTAGGTGCCTATTTCCTACCTAAGACGAATCTGCCTTCGCTGGATCCGCTTCAGATACTCCGCTTCATCAAAGCAGCTGGACTAGAGGAAGTGTTCTAAGTCGAGCATATCATCGACTCGAGCCCTAGCTTGGGGGGCACAATAGATCTACTGAACATGCACTCGACAAACCATACATCTGCATATACATTGGTTGAAAGGACTTCTTAAGAAGAAGAACAGATACGAGGGCATGGTGAAAAGTTATCGGCCTGACGCAGAGATAGAGTTCCAATCAGCAAAAATGTATATTTCCTGCCTGGGTGCACTTCTCATTAGTTCGTATAACAAGTTTCAACTTGTTCTCTGAAGTAGTTTGTTTATACGAATTTTTGCAGTAGACGCCTTGCGTGTTTTTCGTTAAAATGGATAAACTTGAATATCATCGGTCATAAAATTCTTCATTTTGGATGAGTTAACCCCTAAGGAAATTCATCCAAAGTTGAAAAAAGTTTACGGGGACTCTGCTCCTTCCATGTCAACCGTTAAAAAGTGGGCAGCAGAATTTAAACGTGGTCGCACGTCCCTCGAAGATGACCCACGTGAAGGACGGCCAAAAACCGCAACCACACCCGAAACCATCGAAAAAGTGCGTGATATCGTATTGGACGATAGGCGAGTGAAGGTGAGTGAGATAGCTGAGGCTGTGTGTATATGGGTAGAGAGGGTGCGAAACATCTTACACAAAAATTTAAGGATGCGAAAGCTCTGTGCAAGATGGGTGCCGCATTTGCTGAATGCCGATCAAAAGCAAATGCGCAAACGATTTTCGCGGCAATCTTTGGACCGATTCAATAGGGATCTGACCGATTTTGTGCGGCGATTTGTCAACATGGATGAGACATGGGTCCACCACTACACGCCAGAAAAGAAACAGCAGTCGAAGCAGTGGGTGGAAGCCGGTGGTTCAGCGCCAAAGAAAGCGAAGTCGATCGCATCTGCCGGAAAGGTCATGGCCAGTGTGTTTTGGGATGCGAAAGGGATCCTGTTAAATGATTACCTTGAGAAAGGCGAATATTACTCCAACCTTCTTGACCAGCTGGATGCCAAAATTCGCGAGAAGAAGCCTGAGTTGAAGAAGAAAAAAATCATCTTTCACCAGGACAATGCACCTGTACACAAGTCTGCGTTTGCGATGAGAAAACTGCGGGATTTGGGGTACGATTTGCTCGGCTATCCTCCCTATTCAAGTGATTTGGCACCCTCAGACTTTCATCTGTTCCTAAACTTGAAGAAATTTGTTTCTGAGAAGCGCTTCGCATCCAATGCAGAAGTTGAGAGGGCCGTAGATAAATATTTTCACATCCTTCCAGACTCTCACTTCCGAGAAGGAATACTGATGTTGGAGAAACGCTGGACTAAGTATGTTGAAGTCAAGGGAGATTATGTAGTAAAATAAAATCATTTTTTAACTGAAAATCGCAGTCTTTCATTGTCAGGCCGAAAACTTTTCATCTTGCCCTCGTAACAGAGAACTGACATAGCTGCAAGTCACCTCTCTATTTAGAGACCCTAACCAGGAATTTATAATTCAGCAGTTCTTCCAAGGAAGCTCTTGTCTCCGATTTAAAACCATCGTGCTGCATCAAGCAAAATTTGTACAGGGTGTTCCTCGCAAGTTATTTTATTGTTACAAAAAAGTAGACGGATGACGCTGGATCGGACCTGAGAAGAAGAAAGAAAAAGTTAAGACCATAACTTTTCTTTTGCTGTTCTCGGGAGGGTTTTCGAACTTATATTTTCTGTAAAGGAATTTAGTGATACAATGCAATTAATTTAATTGCTCGATGCTCCGAGCTCCAAATTCAACTCCGGTTGGACGGCCTTAAAGCGGCTTTTTACGTCCTATCGCTGACTTACAGTTCACTATACTCTGCCAATATCCTTGAGATTCCCATGAATCCGTTGGTAAAATTTGCCACTCCTACTTCTCCGTCAACTCACATTTTTTACTACTTTGACAGTTTTCCTGTGTTTTCCGTCATTTGAGAGGTCACATGCCCATAGAATTGACAAACAAATTTTACCTTAGCCGTAGTCGCACTTGTATTGGATATTATAATCAATCTAATCGAAACGGTAGAATTATTCGTGGAGAATGCAGCCATCAGACTGTCAAACTCCGGCAATTTCGACAATATCTTGAAGTTTTTCGGGTGTATTGTCTTCAGGGCGTGTGACTCCAATTCCGGGTGTTAGTCTAGAGATTAGCTGTTGCAGATTCCATAGCACGATGGCGGCAGCATCGGGTCGTTAGTGGTCATTTTTGTTGGCAACGCTTTCTTGTCTTCGACAACCGAGCTTATGAGCTGTCATTGAATCAACTACGGAAAATCTACGCAGGTATGTATACCTGTACACGCTGCGGTTTCTTCGGTGTTTTCCGTTTGTTGCAGGTGATACGTCAGGTATCGGGGAAATCCAGAAGTCAACGGAGATGGTAGTGGAATGAGGACCACTTGATGATGACGACGAGACTGTGCGGATGCGGATGGTATGAGCGTAGTCGAGTAGCACTAGGCTTTGTTTGTAACAATATTATAAATACTACTTTGGTTTTCTTTATACTTGTCGGTGAATTTGTCGGAACGAAGTGAATGTATTTCCTTATGAGATCCAATGCCGAATTTACAACTAAAAGTGGAGACAATTTGAGCAATCAAAAAATGGTAAGTAAAATGTCAGGAAGTTAGGTTTACTTAACTTAGGTACCCTGCAGCTCGAGTGTGGTCAGTTGCCTCTAATTCTGTGCACTAGATTATCTAGAGTCCTTTTCTATACTAAACTTGGGTCGAAATAAGGTTAGGGTAGAAGCATATAGTGACGACAGCGTTACAAGTTCGAATTCAAATGAGACTGTCGAATACTTACTAGATCTCCCAGCGTTACAGAGGAAGTAGTCACAATCAGATACCTCAAGAAAAATAAAGCAATGAACATTCATGGCACCGTTGCTGAAATCTTTCAAGCAGCGCCCAATACATCGGCAAAATTACTTCATACGTTCTTATGTGAAAAGAAGAGTTTTTCGCGGAAAGGGAAAAGAGGCATGACCATCAAGATTCCAAAAAAGGCTAATCTGATGGAATGTGTGGACTGGAGAAGTATACGTTTTCTACCGGCCGGTGCCAAGATAATACTTTTGTGCTGGATCCCACTTCATAGATCAAATAAGTACCTTGCGAACCATAAACGATGCGTAGAGTATAGGTCACCATTACGTCTATTGTCCACCAACTTTGAGAAGTCTTTGGACAGCTTTAACCGAGATACTATATGGTTAGGGTTTGAGAAGGAGAGACATCCCTGAAAAACTCAGCTATTATAAAGTCTACATATGAGGGGGTAAGTGTCATATTTTGGACAATGGTAAGCTATCAGAAGATTTTGAAGTTCATGGCAGGTTGCGTCAGGGGTGCATCCTCTCACCACTGTTGGTTTTAGTGATCATAGCCTATGTATTGTACTTCCATCAGAAGTAATTGAGGGAAATTGTAAAATTAAATGGACTATAGTGCTTGCACTAAGTTGAAGCCGTGTCCACAATTTGGAAAACTAGTCAAACAAAGTGGAGCCGTCGGTAAGTACGGAGGAAACAAAGCCCTGACCATGTTAAGCTGACGCAATCACTATTACAAGGCAGGGCTTACTATAATCCATTTAGGAAGCCTGGTCTCGCGCGTTGATGGTGGCACTGCAGTGAATGTATACAGCAGAATCGAGAAGGCTTAGGAAGAGTCGCGATCCTAAGAAACAGTTTTAACACATAGCAAAATTCCAAACAAGTTGCTGTGCAGACGTTGCTGATACCCTATGACTCTTGTGGGGGAAAGGACTTAAATAAGGAAGTCAGTGAATATAATATCCGAACGCTACTAATTAAAATTTTTAATTTTCAATACGCACTTTGCGATATTTTAAAGTGCATGGATGTGGTTTTCAACCAGAAAGTACACCAGCCAAGCAGATGCATACATCAAGGTGGATTGTGTTGCTATTCATTTGTGAGCGTCTGCTAAGGTGAGGCTTTTCTGCTTCTTGCCATTCCACTGCTTTAAAGATCTCGGTGTGTAAACCATCAGCTACAGCAGCTTTATTAGACTAAAGTCTAGATTTTGCTCTCCTTATACTCGTATAGTTCAGTCAACAGAAATGTTGTCCACCTTCGTTCAGATTCAATGATTTCTGTTTAACAGTTTGCATAAGTATTCTTCCGATTTCCGAAGTAGGTTCCTTCGATATTACTACTAGGTTCGCATGGTCTTTTAAGTTTTTGGTAAGATTTTTAAGCTTTGATTTTGAAATAGCATCTCCATTCCTCTTCGACTTATTGATTCCTAGGGTCTGTCTTAATCTCTTTGAGAAGTTTATTCCCCACTTTTTCTGCTCGTGGAGCTCACATGCAATTCTAGTCTTCATGAAACTTTGATTCGCAAACGATTTACTGCTATTTTTTGGGATATGACATGCTCAACTGGAGCAGTCAATTCCTTCAATGTTATTCCTCAAGATCCCAGTGTGACGTAGGGCCCAGATAGAATCAGAGAACTCAGCCTTACGACGAAAATACTCCCACCCCACCACATTCTTCTTTGGATGAGGTAAATGGCTTGGAAACAAACGCATATTTGCATAACGAGAAGTAAAGCCTAATGCTGTCGTCTTCTTTGAAAACACCACAGTACCAGACCCTTGACTGATTTGGGATACATCGGTGAAAGTTCGGCTACATTCAATTCTTGTCTCATACTCTGGACAGAGCTATATGGTACTTAGAGTTGATTGTTGGATGTTGCCCGTCTCGAATGAGAATCTTGTCCAACCGAGTTTCTTACAGAAATTCATGATAATCAATGTGAACGCGTCTTCCAGTTTCTTTAATTCTTCAATGGAAAGTTTGCCTAGTAGGTTTCGACGGAGTCTGATGATTCCTGGACAATGACATAGAAAGTGTCCAGTGTCCTCAACGTCCGAGTAGTCACAACCCCTACAAACGTGCTGCAAATTCATTATGTACATCTTCTCTGAGTGCTTGCTTAACATCTTGTTATATCTCTTGTGACTATTGCTATAGAAGACCTGTTTGGATCTGAGAGTATTTTAGATTAAGTGACGTGAAACTTCGGTCAGAGGGCCTTTGTGTTCTTACAAGCTTGGATATTTTATCGGTGGGCGCCGTAGCACAGTCGTTAGTATGTCGGACCACTGTGCGTGGGGTTGCATGTTCGAATCCCAGAAAAAACTAAACGTTTCTTAACGGTTCAACTTTTGGCGAACGCGAACGCGAACAAACATTCGAGAGTATTGTTGTCTTGAGAAAGCTTCTCAAAAATAAAAATTTCCCTTCGGAAACGTCACAAAACTATAGATCCCTTCCATTCGTGAGAAAAATATAACGCACGAACACGGGTGGTTGCGAGAATCTAGGCCCTATGCCCTCCACAGGCTATTTGCGCCAAATATCTATGAACGTGTGTGCTTTTTACTATGCTTATTTTATATTTCACGTATGATACAGTAATCTGAACTCTTTTGTCCGTTAATGATGTACAAAGAACCGATTCTGTTCGGGGCAGCTTACACGCTTTATTATTCCCACTTATGTTAATATCGCCTGGTACCGAAATAATTTAGACGTTATTCTGCCTGCTTACAGCCTTAAGTTCTGAGCGACAGAGTCCGACTATTTGGGATGATATTTAAGTGGTTGTCAGGGCCTTAATGGCTGTTTGGCTATCAGCATAAATGGAGATATCCTTTTTTTATTTGTCCAATACTCTTGCTCTAGGGCTGCATCATATATGTCTAGAGTGTCTGCTTGAAAAACAGACAGGACGTGGATGTTACGATTTTTCGTGAAAAAATGCCTGCTCTGGCACCATTGTCCATCTTTGATCGGTTCGTATAAACTGCCACTTCAGAATTACATATGACAGTATTGGATGTCCATTAATCCCTATTGGGGGTATCCTTACTGAGTAATTCCGATTGAAATCCATATAAGTTAGTTGCCTCAAAATTTGTTTTGACAGTTTTTGTCTGGTATTCGTGAAGTAACGACAAATTATCGTGTTTTAGTAGTTAAAACATTATATTCATATCAGTCATCGATCAATGCGAAAATGAGGAGAAATTTTGGGTCAACAAAATCGACTATCTAACTACTGCATTAAAGTCGAAGCCTGTTCCACGTCGCACAGCGGGACGAGTGTATGGAAAAACCGGCGAAATTAATATTTCGTGTTTTTATGAATGGAACCTAATTATTTTGCAAATAACCATTTATTATATACATATATCTGTGTTATAAATTTGAAACTACATGAATAGACGAATACTAGCTGTCCCGCCTGGCTTCGTTCGGCCAAAAAGAGTTGGACAACGAATTGTTTATGGAATATGGGTGTGGAAATTTTCAAGTTGTTCAATAATCTCCTCCAGATGGCTTTGCTCAGACATAATAGCTTCACCCACACGCACGTCCTTTACCGCGCGAAAACGTGGAATGCGTGATTTCGCGCGCGAAAGAGTACGTATAATGGCACGAGTTGTGCAATGGAATACACGTGTGCTCAGGACTAAGCGATGGCGCGCGCTTCCCGTTAGTAGTAAAACTCTTTCCCACGTGATTGAGCGCGCTACTGGCGCATCACTGGCTCTGGTAAATTCTACCGCACGTTCCGAAAACTGTTGAACTGTTGTACACTATAGCACGTTCCAGTTTCTCGTATTATTTCGCGCGCGATTGTCCATTAGACACAAACTCCTGGAGTGTACGCTCCAAGAACGCGTAATTTCGCGAGTGAAAGACTTTGTAACCAAATTTTGGTACCGCGTTCTTGGCGCGCGGTATTTCACTCGTTCTTTACCACACTCCGGGGCGTACACTCCAATCATGTGGTAAAGCGCTTGTGTGTAAAGGCCGCTAATAAGGCACTATTTTCGTTCAAGAAAATTTATTTCACGGGGCAACAGAAATAAGTAGAACCTGGTCGAGAATTTACCCAAACTTCTCTGCTGCTGATGGTATCTACTAATTTTAATGGCACAAAAGCAGTAACAAATAAGAAACTATCCGCATTGTCACTATTTACATACATACATATGTTTGTTTATATTTGCTCTGCCCGGAACTGCCATCAAAGCCCCACTTGCATATTAGATCGAATGTAGTGCTCGTATTCCCTACAGATGACAGACTTTCCTTGATAATTTCAATAATGCTTTTAGCAGTTTTATTTAACAGTTAGTAGTTTCCAATACACCAGCAATTTCTGGTAAGAGTTCTGCTTTATATACTTGTTATATAAATAATATAACCATTGACAACAGAACGTAAAAGAGCGTATTTTCTCTTGTACAAACCCAAGTCTAAGTGGAATGCAAAGCTTTGCTGTATAGTTATACGTAAAGTCTTATCCGATTTGAGGAGACCCGGAAGAACGACCAGTCATTTCAGCGGCATAACTTAGCTCCTCTATGCTATGTTGCAAGATGAGTTCTTGTACGCTACGTTTTTTTCGTACGTTCACTACACTCTTTAACATTTTCTTAAGGTCTTCCTATGCTCGTCCCTGATACATTTGGGTTATCAGTCTCACTTAAAGAATTTAGTAAATCATCTGGTAACACCAAACTAAGGTTTAGCCATCGTTCATTAACTTGCATGAACCTCTTCCCTTTTTTTGGCACTAGTTCCATTTTTGCTTTACTTTTAGATAATAGAACTTGGAAACGTTTTGAACTTTAATTTCAATATCTTCAGTGGACTCTTCCAAGCATAGTAATTCAAGAATTTATGCAGCAGCGGTATTTAATTTCATTGAGTTCTCACTTTAAATCCATTCTTGCAAGAGGTCACCATTTTTGATTGATACAGTTGAACCTGCTGAAATGTCAATTATTAAAAAAGGCGTGAACTTGCGCAAAGTTTCTTTCATGATTTAGTCAATAGATTAATAGCTTTTGACAAAACAAGAAAGAACTCGAGAGTGATTTTCGGTGTATTTTAGAAAAGTTGACTTAAATCTAAAGTTCACAATTTTTTTTTAATTGCAGTTAGCCACGCATTCAAGACCCCATATTAAAAAAAACAACATCATATTAAAAAAAAAAAACGAAATAGACACAATTTTCTTAAACGCCATATGATTTCTTATGCCTTGGTTGTTATTATTATCTATAGTAAAATAATTATTTATGCGCACAATTTAATATGTAACCAATTTAAGTTATGTTAGAAAAAAACACTGTCTATCATCACGGTATCACTGTCTGCAAAAAAACTTCAACTAATCAATGCTTACAGCTCCGTAACTGTTACACGAGTTGACAAATCCAAAAAAATCTAGCATTTGTGAAGCTAATAGAGGTGGACAGTTGACCGTCTTATATTTCATCCATAACTGCTCACTCTCAATAAAACATGTCTGTGGACAAAACTAATGTTTTTCTTTTTTTACTGAATTAAAAAAAGTAGTATATCTTCCTGTAGAACATCCTGTAATTTTTAAATTTTGGCTGAGGATCCAAAAGGTTAAAGGAAGCACAAAAAGCTTAAAAACTACTACAGAATCTGGAATTTCATTATAAATCTTGACAAGTCAAAAGGAATGATTTTTAGTGGCAGAAGAGCTAAGGATGAAAAGTGGTTTTATATTGGCCTGAAAATAAAAGTAGTTAACAAATATAAGTACTTGGGCGTAATCATGACTCCACGACTCTCTCTAGTGGATCAATTTAAAGAAAGAGAAGCGAAAAGCAAAAGTAGTTTAAACAGTAGCTTGAAAGTGTTTATGGAGAAAAACCTTGCCGGACTTTACAGTGAATTATATGATCAATCTAGAAACTGGAGTGCCGGCCATGCATCTTTATAAATACTTTAAAGCTACATATGGAGTATGTCCACAAAACTGTTTAAATATGGGGTTAATCGTTTGCCGCTCATACTATAGAAACAAGTTATGGAGAAGAAAATCTTTTGGTATGATGTCTGGTGCAGGATAGATAGAAAAAACACCGAACCTCAGAAAGTGTAACAAAATTTGCAAGAAGCACAACTAAGCTCACACGGAATCTAAAGAAAATGTAATCACCCCGCAGGCTACTCGTATTTCGATGATGCAAACAACAAAAGTTTGATTACATGGACATTAAAAGCATTTGTTCGATTGATAGGACTCAATGCTAACCGTTTTCGGATAGGTGAACAAAGAATCTGCACTCTGTGTAATATGAATGAAGAAGAAAATGCATACCATATTGCACATTTCATAGGAAAATGCGCAATTTTGAAACGCATTAGTCAAATATTTTTTGGAAGTAATGACTTAACTCAACTGACAAGCTAAAAGCAAATAGAAATGCATGACACACACACACACACACTGCATGAATTCCTTTCAGAAGCATTTTGGTACCGTAGAACTTTGATAGATAGTATAACTCATAAATGATAGGCATTGTTTAGTAATAGCCTCTCTTTCCAACAGACAACAATATGTCATAGTTGCAATGTTATGTAAACTTTTTTTTGTTTAAATAGACAAAACAATTTATTATTATTATTATTAAGACTTTTATTCATAATTTTTTTTTCTATTTGCAGGTAAGTGGCCAATCTAAAGAAAAACGTAATTGGAGAGCTAATTAAAAATGAAAATTACTTAATAATTCGGTCAAGGAAAAAAAAAAACAAATTCTGTCATGAGGGGTATTTTTGGGGGTATGTTACACGCAAAGAAAAATAATTGATTAAATAATACAATCCATTCATGTGGTACATACATCGAATGAAAGGTAAAAGCACAAGAAACTGGGGCAGGTATACAATAGCTCATATAAAGTTTTTCAGTAAGAGCGCACCGTTTTGTATTTTAAATAAGACAGCTGGTGTTTAAGACAAACCCAAGAATTCCAAATCGATACTCACCACCTCTTTATCGACTTCAAGGCCGCTTATGACAGCATCTATAGAGAAGAGCTTTATAGAGCCATGTCTAGTTTTGACATCCAAACTTGTCCGTCTGTGCAGGCCGACGATGGAGAATGCTCGCTGCTCCATCAAGGTCGGTAATGACATCACCGAGACCTTTGATGTAAAAAAAGGTTTTAGACAAGGTGACGCGCTGACTCCGGAGGCACAATCTATTACAAGTCTGTACAACTGCTTGCATACGCCGACGATATAGACATTATCGGAATAACTCAGCGGGCTGTAACCGGTGCGTTTACAAGCATTGAGGCGGAAGCGGCCAAAATGGGTTAAGCGATAAACGAGGGCAAAACCAAGTATATGCTGTCAACAAGAAGGGAAAGCCAACACCGACGAATTGGACAAAACGTCACAGTGGGCAGCTATAACTTCGAGGTAGTAAGGGACTTTGTCTACCTTGGCTCTGCTATAAATTCTACAAACAAGATCAGCGCAGAAATCAATCGAAGAATAACTCTTCCCAATCGCTGTTTTTTGGGCTTATAAGGCAATTCAACAGTAAAGCCCTATCTCGAACAACTAAGGAGACTCTATATAAGACCTTGATCATCCCAGTCCTGTTTTACGGCGCTGAAACATGGACTTTATTAAAAGAGGATGAAGATATCCTTGCTCGCTTCGAGAGAAAAATTCTTCGTAAGATTTTCGGTCCCGTTTGCGTTGACGGGTTTTTGAGGAGAAGATTCAATCACGAACTATACGAGCTGTACAGCAACATCGACCTAGTCAAAAACTGCGTATTGGACGTCTGAGATGGCTAGAATATGTAGAGCGAATGGACACCAACGCTCCGGCCCGCATAGTCTTCGAATCCAACCCCGGAGAGACGACGCAGTAGAGGGAATCATCGCCGTAGGTGGCGCGCACAAGTTCAAGGGGACCTCGACCGAATTGGAGTGCGCAACTGGAGGCAATTAGCTAAAGACCGAGCTAAATGAAGAGGCTTGTTGGTTGAGGCCCAGGTTCACCCCGAACTGTAGCGCCACCTAAGTAAGTAAGTGTTTGAGATATCGCCGTAGGTGACACGTACAAGTTCAAGGGGACCTCGACCAACTTGGAGTGCGCAACTGGAGGCAATTAGCTAAAGACCGAGCTAAATGGAGAGGCTTGTTGGTTGAGGCCCAGGTTCACCCCGAACTGTACCACCTAAGTAAGGAAGTAAGTAAGTGTTTGAGATATCAAAAAAACAAATATATTTTGGCTTTAAGTACAATCGATGCCATTAATATGTACATGGAAACGCCTGCACAAGTGAATGCGCTGAACCCAATTTTCCACAACTTTTTCCCACAAATCGGAGGATATGCCAACAATGTCGCATTCGATGTTCATCTGCAGTGCATCCCAATTAGCACTTAAGTGCCATTTTGGATACCAGAACACATGTGACCTTGTTTGCTAGATAGTGCTGATAGGACGTTGAAATAAATCGGGTTCAAATCCATCCTGTGGCATTTAAGGAACTGATCGACTCTGTGAAATTTTCTTAAGGTTTTCGAAAAAGAGTTGGAGTTTTATTTCAAAATGTGCTTACAGCCGGACATCAGCAGAAGAAGTCGGAGAGAGTTTCTTTATCATTTAAAATACATTTTTACAAGTACAACCGTGTATGTTAAATGGAAGGCCCAGTCTAGACGCATGCGTCCCCAGTGAAGAGTGCTTATCGCTACAATTCTTGCGGCGTCTGTCCGAGTTCTTTATTCAAGTTCTTATGCCTTAGCCCAGTTGTAGTTTGTTCAGATCTGTCTAGAAACAATGCAACTCTGCAGACTGTTCCACTAATAGAAAGTGTGAAGGGATTTCGCTCTTGATAGTTCCCATCGGGACAAGGATTACCTTTGCAATGAATTTGTCAAGGGTGGACCCCCTCCGCTACAGCTCGTCGGCCCGTTCATTCACCTCTATGTTGCTTGCACTTACAGGAGACTGTTCCGCCTGCTGGGCAGACGATGGTGTTAAAATCAGGGTCTTGATAGCAACTTGACTATCAACGAAAATGGCGATATTATCAATAGGTGTAGAATTGTGTCCTATTATCCGACACGCTTCACGTATTCCCAGAACTTCCACCAGGAAGGCACTAGATAAATCGGGAAGGCGAAAGGATACCCATATTTTCAGTGTTTTCGAAAAGATTACTGCGAAGACTCCAAAGTCTATCTTCATTGAAATTTTTTACGAATTCACCTCTTTCCCAGTCTACTCGGTATGGAAAATCGACTATGAAGTTGTGTTAAAAATTCCGTTCGAATGAAGTGTAGTCAGTCAGAGTTTTCCCCAGTCATCCAGATAACGAAAACAGAATCTAACTTTATCTGTACGATCTAGCAGACCACCACCCTGATTCTCTGATTCTGACCACACTACATGCTGAAATATATTAAATATGGAGGTCAAGTGGCAGCAGATGCAGAAGCACATTAAGAGCTCCGTCGGGCATGCCCGCATGGCACCCGTGGTACCTACGGCGGTCGTTCTTTGCACTTAGCTTCTTAGTTTAGTGTTGTAGTCTTAATGCAGAACAGGCCACCAAACGAGTGACCTATACGTAAGTATTAGACATATTACCACTGTATACATCCATAAGACCATCTTCGGTGGAAGTCTAAAATTCTTAACAAAGATTTTACTGAAAGCGTAGAAAGATATGCATGCTTTTTTCACTCGTTATTCAATGTTTTACTTCCAGTTGAGTCTTGAGTTTAGTATAATCCCTAAAAACCTAGCACTGTATGATAGAGCAAGTAAATGATTGTTTAGCTGCGGAAGCGCAAATGTCGGTATTTTGCTTTTGGTGGTAGAAAGCATCAGTTCATCACTAAGTGTTTATCTTATCCAACGCTTCTTCCATGATTTAACTTAAGGACACATTTCCTATAATAACATTGCCAAGTCATCCGCATGTCCCATAACCTTGATACCGTCTCTGTCAAGTCCTTACAGTATTTCTTTCATTTCCATAAGCCGTAAAAGAGATGATAGAACCCTACCTTGAGGTGTTCTTCTGTCTACAAATTTGGTAAGAATGAAATTATATCGGTTTGACTGAATGATTCTGTTTTTTTTAACATGGATACTAATTGAAGACTATTAAGATCTTAGTTCTAAAATTCCATACCTACTAGCCAAGGGACTACTCGGTCTTGAGTTTTCTGCAGTATAAGCGGCAAAGTGCCGTCAAGTTTGGCTTATTATTATAATTTAAAGTGGAGAAGCTAGTAATAGCCCATAACATTGTTTTCTTTATTATTAGTGGGTGTATTTTAGGGCTGCGGACCATGAGATTTAGGTGCACTCACGCAGTCGTCGTTACACCTTTACATAGCCCAGAAGTTCAAATCACACAAACCGTTCCATTTCTCACTAGATGTTCAATTGTTCGTTTATCTGGACGATTACGACGGTCGAAAATTGGAGTTAGAGCACATAAAGTTGTGGCAACTGAACGCGAAGCTTGTAACTAGCAAACGTAGTGGAAGCGTGTACATTTCCATGATTGAATGACATGTATAGACGAGTTGGAACGTCAAAGGAATCTGTAGCTTACTTCACGTATATCCGAGAAGCCTTATTGGAAAAACGAGGTGTTCCACAAACCCCACACATTTTACATTTTTCTTCACCACGACGTGCTTACATACGAAAGCTAAGGACTGTCTGCACAAAACTCGACATCGCATCATACCGATAATCAAAAATTTGAAAAGTTACATAAGAATCCCATTAAGTTACATGCGACGATCTTATAGTTGATTCTCATGATTCACAAATTGGTATTTTTTCACTCAAACATAATCCGGATATAACGAATTCGCCCAGGAAACGAGTCCTCTTTTCAGTTCGTATTTCATCTTTTTTCACAGCCTTGGGAAATAAATTCACAGTAGCTTGTGTGTGTACATAAGCTCATCACATATACATACGTATTTACACATGTATGCGATATCTTGATGAACTTAATTTATGCAAAAAGTAAAACCCAGTGATTGCGATTTCCTTCCATGATAAAATTCCAGAGATGCATCCCTCTCCTCCGCATTTACACAACATCTTTGATTATTTCATTGCATACGCAAGGATACAATCAGAGGTACTTAATTAAAAAAAGGACACGAATCGAAATACCATCCCACTTGTCATTGAGGAACAAATATATGGATACATATGGTGCCTTTTCATTTGACTTATTTCGTCCTCAGATGTGTCCATCGTATCAGATGCAGCTATGTACGTTATGGCATGCATATGTATGCCTGCCAGCATCGATTTATAAACTCGTACCAGCATCAGGAGTAGAATTCTTAATTAACCATAAAACTGATAAAAATCAAATGAATATGCGCCTTGTATAAATACCAGGATCATTTGTTGGGGTTTTATCCTGCCGAATGGAAAGGATTAGCAAACACTATTGTAACCAATTCCATTAGCTTCTTGGTATGTGAAAAAAATGGAAACAAATCGGGTGGTGCCGCAGCGAGGTGATCAGGGTCAGTTGTCCTCGCTCCGATGTGGCTGAAAAATGTGTTACCGCTGGTTGTATCCTGTGTCCAATTTTGTTGTATAATGTAATGAGAACCGTATATCTTACACCTAAAAGCGCGACCGACCCTATCTAGTGATTTCGTAAATAAATTTGTGCTTTGCCACTGCTGGTTCTCTTTTCCCTACAGACATGTGCACTTGCATGTGTGTGTGGATTCGCTTCATTATGCTCACTGAAGTGAAATACGGTTCCTTAGTGCATTATGCAAATGATATGCTTCGAATGTACATGGTGTCTATCCTCTCTTTCCTCCAATCTCATCCTTGAAATGAACTGAATTCCCAGCCAATTTTATCCTTTGACTGCATCCCGCTGATATTCGTGTTAACCCGATACGCGTAGAGCACCAAAATATCGGTTGCCAGTAATGTGTCCTCGACTGTGTAGTATGAGTACAATAAACTCAATGGCAGTGACAGACAGCGTTCCTATTCCTTCGTCTGTATAAATTCCAGGCTCCATGGTGTGCGATATAAATACTGGAACACTGCAATCCTTACTACGGTGCTCTGGTGCATCCGACGTCACCTCCTGAACATAATCTGTATGATAGAGTGGCGACGAAGTACTTGTTGTTGTGTACAAGGATTACGAAAGGATTTCAGATCATTTTGAGCAGTTAGGGTGTCGTCATTTGGATTTTCTTTAGCGCACGGTCGCGCGCGAATTTGAGAGGCGCTCTGTTGGTAGCTGATACACACAACAGTCAGTTTGTATGAAAGCATCTCGGGCACACACTATTCCAGCCATCAGCACCATCGTGAGGGGTGGGTTCAATTGCAATCCAAAACCCCTTAGAGGGCGATGCATTGAGTGAGCTCTCATTTCAAGGATCATAACAAGTCCTCTAAGTGCCGGCGTATAACTTCAATTGCCTGTGTGCCTGCACAGATGTGTAATGATAATATGCCGGGGGCAAGGGAGTGCGTTTGCTTACAGTTTGGGGTGTACACTTGCAAATTTTAAGTTAATTATGTGGGGATACGTTGGAAATGGTAGATGAGAACGATGGCAGCGGGAGAGTTCGCTGTATGTATCCTGTAACAGAATGACGAGAAAGGATATTTGCCATTGATGTCTTTCGATTGTTGAAAGTTTGTTTGGTTGTGAATAGAGGCAATGGCTACATGGCGCAGGGAAATGAATTAAGTTTTCTTTGCTGAAGTTTAGGGAATGGAAATTGAGTAAGTGGCATAACTAGGATAATTTAAGGACATTGATTTGGAAGCAATAGAGCGGATGCTCTGCTTTGTCAGCTTATTGGTTTTTTTTTACTATCAACTTCCATGTGGCGTAGCAAAGATAAAATCAGAGATATTTACTAACTTAATCGGTTTGGAATGCATATTGGTTGGGTGGATTGGATACATAGCATCCATAGGAATGCAAAGTATTACTCACTTGCATGGGTAAATGTCTTCTAAAGACATGTAGCTTAAACAAATAATGCGTTTGAACTCTGAATAATTGGGAGCGAAACTTCTGCCATCATTCATTTTAATCATACATCCAGACTTAGCAAAATAAAAATAAATAATTTGGTGATAATCAGATAAGCCATTTCCAGTACATTACATTACTCCGCTACATTCGTGTCTCTGATAAAAACTTCCGTTTGCATTGCCGTTTCACCTAAGAATGAGTTCTTGTCATTCCTGTTCGCTTTTCTATTACATTTGAGCAAATTAATAATATCGTCGCTGATGAAAATCTCCGTTAAAATTCCTGAGTGGATTAGTACGTTGGCGCTTAAGATCTTTCGTCGAATACTTTAAAATCGACAATTTTTCAATAATATTCGCATTCTACTAAATCCTGAATACAGTAAGAACAAGCGAGAGCATCAAAATGATAAGCACAAAGGTGGAGCGTGGCATTGTGAATAAAGAAGTTATATCGTACATCGCTCGTATCCAGGAGCATTCATGCTAAACTGATTTGTCGACAAACTTACTTACTTACTTAGATTGCGCTACAGTTCGGGGTGAACCTGGACCTCAACCAACAAGCCTCTCCATTTAGCTCGGTCTTTAGATAATTGCCTCCAGTTGCGCACTCCAAGTTGGTCGAGATCCCCTTGAACTTGTGCGCGCCACCTACGGCGATGATTCCCTCTACTGCGTCGTCTCTCCGGGGTTGGATTCGAAGACTATGCGGGCCGGAGCGTTGGTGTCCATTCGCTCTACATGTCCTAGCCATCTCAGACGTCCAATACGCAGTTTTTTGACTAGGTCGATGTCGCTGTACAGCTCGTATAGTTCGTGATTGAATCTTCTCCTCCAAAACCCGTCAACGCAAACGGGACCGAAAATCTTACGAAGAATTTTTCTCTCGAAGCGACCAAGGATACCTTCATCCTCTTTTAATAAAGTCCATGTTTCAGCGCCGTAAAGCAGGACTGGGATCATCGTATACAGCATATACTTGGTTTTGCCCTCGCCGCTTTGGCCGCTTCCGCCTCACTGCCCACTGAGTTCTTCCGATAATGTCTATATCGTCGGCGTGTGCAAGCAGTTGTACAGACTTATAATAGATTGTGCCTCCGGTGTTGGCTTGTGAATTCCGCACAATCCGTTCAAGTACAATATTAAAGAAGTCACATGGCAGCGCGTAACTTTGTCTAAAGCCTTTTTTGACATCAAAGGTCTCGGTGAGGTCATTACCGAAATTGATGGAGCAGCGAGCGTTCTCCACACTAACCACTTACGCCACGGCGCCCAGGAGACTGATGCGTCTATAATTGGCGCAGTTTAGGGAGTCTCCTTTCTTGTGGATCGGGCAAACGATGCTGAGATTCCATTCATCAGGCATACACTCGTCTGACCAAATCTTAGAGAGGAGTTGGCGTATGCACTCTATCAATTCATCCCCAGCTGCCTTGAAAAGTTCGGCCGGTGAGCCGTCAAGTTCAGCAGCCTTGTTGGATTTTAGCTTGGATATTGCTATCCTCACTTCGTTTTGGTCAGGTGGATGGACATTTTAACTATCATCGTCTCTGTTGAATGGTTCATTCTGCCTGACAGCGGTTGGTCTTCATCGCCGTTATACAGTCTGCAGAAGTAGTTTTTCCATATTCTCAGCACCAACTGTGGTTCTACTACGAGGTTTACATTTTCATCTCTACAGGTTTCTGTACGGGCATTGCTTCTCTGACACGTTCTTTTTACCTTTTGGTAAAACTTCCGTACACTGTTCCTGGAGTATAAACTCTCGATATTCTCGAACGCGCGCTTCTCATGCTCTTTCTTCTTTTTTCGGAGAAGCCAATGTTCTTCCCCTCTCTTTTGCTCGTAGAGCTCACGAGCAGCTCTCGCCTTCCTTTGCAGCGCCGCTCTGTATGCCTATTGTTTTGCTGCATACACTTGCCGGCATTGTTCGTCAAACCAGGGGTTTCGCGGTGGTGGGCGAGCGAGACCCAGCACATCAGTCGGTGACGGTTCAGCGTTCAGCGAAGAGTCTGGCGGTCTCTTGCGATTGTAGCTTTTCGACGTTAAATTTTCTCGCAGTGATTCTTCTTTGTTGCACAGTTTGGCTACAACAAGGTAATGATCCGAGTCTATGTTGGCCGCTCGGAAGGTTCGTACATCCAGAATACTGGAGGCATTCCTTGCGTCGATCGCAATATGATCAATTTGGTTGATCGTTACATGATCATTGGACCGCCATGTCTGCTTATGAATATCGAGATTAGGAAACCATGTTTGTCGACAAACGAAGAATATATAAGCTTAGCTTATACCAAGAAAGTACCTATATACGCTTGTGATTTCAGGAGACAAATCACACGCGTATAGGGTGCGCTCAAATGAAGTTCTCAATGATATTTGTTAATAATTGGATTCATTGTTTCACGAGCTGTGTGCTCTATTGATGTCTTTTTGAAACTAAATGTTCTTTAGGCCTCGTTCTTTCAACTTGGTCTCCAAGAAGTTCTCTAACTCTGTACATGCCCTCGCAGTAGTACGGCTAATCACAATTCTTGCAGTAATTCCACACCAAACAGCCACCCTTGGGAGATATATCACGTATGCCTATTACTTTTAGGTGCCTCATATTACTGCCAAGAGTTACTTTCGAGTAAAAATCCTTCTGTGACTTTATTGTCCGAGTCGTCAGCTTGCTAATCCATCATAATTGTATTTTCTCTTTGCCCTTTTTATCCGGCAACTGAAACATCATTAATTTTTCATCTATGAGAAGCAGTCTTCTTCTCTATGAGTAGCCAACAAAAGGAATCTTTATATAATATACCCCAAGCAGAATTGCAAAAGAAAATTCCAACAATAGTAGACAGTATTGGCCCAGTCGTAATATATTTTTGGTCTTGTTGTTCGCAACCGCAGTAGTTTCGAAACCCCCGACCACTTTGAGCAAATCAGCTCATATCAATGGGATTGTACCTCCTCCCCTAGTTTACAACATTAGACAGGCCTATTACCACGCGTGCTAACGACCTCATATTCATAGCGAATTTTTTAAGACCTCGTTGTCGACATGATAGCTGGGGAGAATTGTTTTGTTGTATTTGTCATTGCCTTATAATTCACACTATTTTTTTTTTTTTTTTGGTTTATCTAATCTCATCGCATCAATCGTTGCTCGTTACGATATATTTTTCCAGCCATATGGTCACCTTACTGCATATGTTGTGCATTTGTAGTAGAGTTGACGTACATTTTTGAATGGACTGACTTAATTTATTTCATGAGGAATTTCATAGCAAATACATAAGTAAATGTTTCTTGACAGCTACGAATCACTAACACGCCAATCGATGACACTACCGCTACTCCATCACCATTGCTGCCCGTGGCGAAACAGTCATAGTAGCTATTTTTTATTTCATAGAGATGGTATTTAACATCTCCAATATTGCACTTGGGCTGGGTTACGAATTTAGTTGCAAGTTGACTCTATTTTGACGCCAAAAGACTAAGACCCGAGTTTTCAAAATCTGACTGTAAAAGAACTATTTTATTTATAAACTTCTTAACCGTTTGTGGGTGTAACAAATATTTTCATAAAAATTTAAATAATTCGTTTATTAGATAATGTCCAGAATAAATATAAAAAAAGGCGAACCCCACAGGCGGATGAGTAGAAATGCGGTGAAGTGGGAGGGTTGTGATCCCTTATTTTCGGGTCATAACCCCGCTGATAAAAGGAAGAAGAAGAATCACTGATTCGCAAGCGATCACAACCAAAAATTAATTAATATGTCTCCGTGGCGTAAGTGATGTGTCGGACCACTGCGGGTGAGGTTCCATGTTGGAATCCCAGAAAACACCAACAAGTTTTTTCAAGGTCCCACCTCTCGCGAACCTCTGATAAACACCCGAAAGTATTGCTGTCTGGGAAAAGCTTCTCAAAACAAATTGCCCTTCGGATACGGCACTAAACTGTAGGTCCCTTGTATTCCTGCGAAAAATATAACGCACACAACATGAGTGGTTGCGAGAAGCTAAGCCCTGGCACTTAAAGAGCTGTTGCACCAAATATAATATTTATTTATTTTATTTAAAATAGTTCGCAGATTATAGCCAGGGGCGCCGTAATAAGCGGATTTACGTGGACAGATTTTGAGTGATCCGTACTTTAGTACCAATACTACAGATTTCAGTCGTAAGCAAAGTTTACCCAAATTGCGTCACAGTGGGCAGGTGCCGTAGCATATCCCTATGGTGTTGGCTTAAGGATGGCTGCGTTTTCATGGTTTCAACTTCCTCTTCGTCCTTACAGCTTCTGCAGAAATCATTATAGGGGGTGCTTAATCTCTTGGCGTGTCTTCCTATAGCATAGTTTCTCGTGAGGACGTTTGTCATTTTGGAGAAGGTTCCTCTCATGTGTCTGGATTCCAATGGACCTGGTTTTTCTCAGTGTTGGATAAAGTAGGCTAGTGATTGGCTTCACTCACCGCGTCGGCGTAGATAGGGTACTTAACATAAAATGTTGGCGCGTCGATATCGGTGATGCTTATGCTATTCGTACCAGAGGAACCTTGTCGAGTCAGCTCATCAGCTGCGCGATTCCCCGGTACGTCACAGTGAACTGGTACCGAAGCAAAGGGTGAAGTTGCACTGTACAGCTATCTACGAATTGTGATCACATAATTCAGTTTCATGTGTCTTGGCATATTTCCTTTCTGAAAGATATCTTACCGAAGGTTGCATCTACCACTATGATTGACGATCTACTCTGCACTCGTTACTACTTCTCATTATCCTGTCTACAGCCATTTCACTTTAACCTTTAACTGCTCGTTCGTTAAATTTACTTAGGTAATGAGTTCAGCGTTCATGTTTAGATTTGTATTGACAACGTCGAAATAATTTACCGATAAATGCTTCAATTTGCCCTCATTGAAGCTTGTACAGCAAGGCAGAGAGATTCCCCCCCCCCCCCCACCCAATCCGTATCTGTAAATGTTAATCTTCTACAACTGCCATATGACTCGTCAGGAACAAAATTTTACAATTTACTAAAACAATACATCAAACCCACAAAATAGTGGGTGGGCAACCCGAAAACACTCGGTAATCTTATAGAGTCCTACTCCTGCCTAGCATACATCCCAAAACGGATTTGGTTGAAATTTAAATTGAAATACATATATTTTAAATCACTTTCAGTGACACCAAACAATGCCACTGCCAACCCACCATACGGCCCCCATTTAGTCCGACGACGACGACAGCGAACAGAAAAAGGTCCTCTACGTGAGGGGTTAAGTGGTGGAACTCTGGCGATTTTCATCATTTCTAGGAGTGTGTTGTGCTGTTTTTATCTTTTATTTCTCGTTTTACCCAGGATAACATCATTTGTATTCATCCTTTGTCGTTTGTTGTACACATCCTTAATTAGGTTTTCATTCGGAAGCTGTGAACACAAAACAATGGCTAAAGCTAACTTCACTCTCGGCTGGCAAAGGTAGTATGGGTATAACAAACTTCCTCGTTTTTCGTCCTTTTTCAAATGGGTGGAGGCAGAAAACTTATTCGAAAATGAGTAAGATTGAAGGTGGAATAACGTTGAGACATTGTCATTTGTGTTGACAGGAAATTGCCACCACTTAAGCGGAACCTTTAACGACTTAGTGAAGTTCAAGCTGTGTGAGTGTTCTTATATACACACATACTTCCGTTGTAAGTTTTTCTTAGCTTCACCATCAGCCTCAGCCTACCAACACCATCATCATCGTTGTCAAGTTGATATTTATTTGTCTTTACTCCGTTTCAAGTGATTTTATTGTTATTCTTGTCGCGACTTTTACAAGTTGATTCAGTGTTTTGTTGTTCTCTGTATTTTCCATATAAACAAACAAATTAAACTCACAAACAGTTTTAATCAATGTTTATGTAACGCGCGCGCGACAATGTACTCGTAATCCTGCCATTAATTGCGAATGGAAAACTCGCAGAAAAGAAAAACCAACGTACGAATATCTGTCTTCAAATGAAGAAATTTACATTTAAACTCAGTTTGGAGAATTTAACAAGGACCTCGAATCGAATCCACGATGTGGGCGGACTATTAAACACGTAATGTAATCCGTAAGTTAGCAGATGCTGATTGTTCGTTCACTCGGCTCGTCTGTATCGTTGATTAGGAGCGAAGAAGTCTTCCACACTATTCGCTGGGCATTATAGTTTAATTTATGCATTTTCCCAAAGGATTTTCGGTCGGTAGTTGTACTCTAACTTGGCCTGGTATGGATAAGGCCTGATGGCGTTAATATTGCAAATGTAAATGAATCTGTTAATGGCAACATTTTTTATATCTCAGTTTACTTTTTCAAGGACTATTGCGACGGGAACTAAGGATTTTCATGAATGTGTTCGTTTCTGATATTCTTCTATTCTGTATAGAGTTTGATTTTATGTGTAGAATTTCCCATTGGGGGCTAATTTTGTGTCAAACTGAATGTACTTAATTCTCTAGAGATTGTTTAGAGCTGTCTTACGTGCTCGAAATATATCTCTTACGTTTTATCCTTTTGCAAGCATTGTAGCAGAAGGAGCCAAAATGGGTTAAGCGATAAACGAGGGCAAACCTAAGTATATGCTGTCAACAAGAAGGGACAATCAATACTGACGAATTGGACAGAACGTCACAGTGGGGAGTTACAACTTTGATGTGGTAATGGACTTTGTCTACCTTGGCTCTGCTATTAACTCTGAAAATGGTATCAGCGAAGAATTGTTCGTACCAATCGCTGTTTTTTGGGCTAATAAGGCAATTTAACAGCAAATCCCTATCTCGAATAACTAAGGAAAAATTGACTCTTTTGAAAGTGGATGCAAATGTCTTTAGTCGCTTCGAGAGCAAAATTCATAGCAAGATATTCGGTCCCGTTTGTATTGACGTGGTTTGGAAAATATTTAATGACAGTAGAGGGACCTCGACCAACTTGGAGTCCGCAACTGGAGACAATGACCAAGCTAAATAGAGAGGCTTGTTGGTTGAGGCCCAGGTTCACCCCGAACTGTAACGCCGCTTATGTAAATAAGTAAGGTGTCTACCCCCACGTCCTTGTCACTCTTTTAACTCTTAATAAAAGTTTTGAAGAACGCACCGATGCATGATGCGCGGGATATTTTGCTTAAGTTGAGAATAAATAGATAAATAATATGATGGACGGTTTATTTATACTCTACTCTTTAGATATCCCCATAAACAAATATGGGCGAGAGTAAGATCTGGGCTCCTCGTAGACCATGGAATGTCACTACTACGAGAAAGCAGTTTATTAGAGACACTGGTATAGATATGTTTGAGGTATAGTTGGTGGCTTCATCCTGCTGCACCCAGGTCCTTTCATTATACCCATCAAATTCGTGTAATTCTAGCGCGAGAAATTTCTGCAACTTCCTTAGGTACATATTCAGCCGAATCTTACTTACTTAATGGGCTCTCGATCCAGATAAAGTCTATGCCTGAGATGCAACATCCTTCCATCCTCGTCAATCGTAGGTCGTCTCAAACCTGGGAGCTGTGTTTCGAAGATTCTCTTGGCGGATGTGGCCCAGCCATTGTAGTCTACGTATTTTACCATTTTGACCGCATCCACATCTTGGTATAGTTCATAGAGACCGCAGTTAAATCCTCCCCTCTACTCGCCCTCCTCGCACACCGTAACTAATATCCGACCAAGTATTTTTCTCTCGAAATAGTTCTGTGTTAACTAATGTTTCTTACTTATCGCCCAGCACTCGGCGCCAGGACTGATAAGATTAACGTTATGTAGAGCATTAATTAGTCCGTCGATTTGGGATTTTCCGCCCAATTGTTTTGCTAAACCGAAGTAGTAGCGGTTTCCTAGGGATATTCTTCGTTGAATCTCTACTAACGTGTCGCTTGTGGGATTAATATTTACTCCAAGGTAGATGAACGTCTTCACCACCTTGAAGTTAATGTCATCAACAGTGACATTCTGTCCTACGTTTCGGACAGATCGATTTTTATTTTGTTGATAAAAATCATCAATTATATATTCTTTTCTATAATAAATTACTAATGATCCTCATTTATTTCAAGACTAAGTCGTCTGGCATGATCTGCAATTGTCGTAAAAACCTCTATGATGGCACACTGAGATCTATCAATGATGTCAATATCATCTGCGTACCCAGCAACTGGATGAACTTCCGTGCTAACACACGTCCTGCGTACTATCTGTTCTAGTACGAGATTGAAGAAACCACAGAACAGCGCATCTCCTTGACGTAATGCTGTCAAGTTCCGATGAGTTCGACACAGCTGGATCAGTTTCGACCGGGTCCCGAGTTCGGCCATCATATTGTTGAGTTTAAGATGATAAATGCTACCATATGCGCTCTTAAAATCGTCTTGAAATTCGTTGGTCTTTTCCAGGATTTGCCTCAGTGTGAAAATTTAGTCTATCGTCGATCTGGCAGGCCGGAAGCTACACTAGTACGTGTTGATTATTGTGTTGCAGACGGGCTTAAGACGTTCATACAGTACGTTGGTTACGATCTTGTGTGCGACATTTAGCAGGGATATGTCTCGGTAATTCTTCCCAGACATGTTATCGCTTTTTTGAAGATTGGGTGTATAGAACTGACACTCCAGTGCTTTCAGTAGAATCTGCAGCCATATTATATTTCCGAAAATATCGTTGATGTTTACAGAACGCAAGCTGCTCTTCCGTGAAGCGCTCCATGGTGACTAAACTATCCAGAGCAGACACCCCCTCCCTCCCTCGCTTTTCGAGAAAAATAGTGTTGCCATTTGCAAAGCTTCATGGCCCACCATTTACTATGCTTTTGTCTGCTGTCTACGATTCTGAAGAGACTGTGGCGTTTATATATCACATAGAATATACATTTATGTACATTATTGTCAATATTATTATTTCCCTACTATTGTATTAAGTTAGAAGTAAAACTTTATTATATATTACTTGACACATTGTAAACACTAAGTATTAAATTAGTATTAAGCTAATATTAAGTATGTATGGAAATACCTTATGAATAAAGAAACAGTAACAGATTAACTCTTCTTCGGCGAACACGCCACATATTGGTGAACCCGGTGTAAGTAAAAAAAAAAAAAAAAAAAAAAAAAATGGGGAATCAAAAGGAATCCGAGGAAACAAAAGGCTCTGATACTACAACACCTGAAAATCGTCATAGACCGACGGAAATCGCTAAAGTGTCCATAAGAATTCCACCTTTCTGGCATGCAAAACCAGAATTATGGATGGCGCAGGTGGAGTCGCAGTACATCGCAGCAGGCATCACAAACGAAAAGACGAAATACCATACGGTAGTAGCTGCAATGGAAAGCAACGTGTTGGCACAAGTCAGTGACATAATCATCAACCCACCAACGACTGACATGTACAAAACACCTAAAAGCCGACTAATCGGCCAATTCGCGGATTCAGAGCAAAAACGCATAAAGAAATTACTGCAGGAGCTAGAACTGGGTGACATGCGCCCATCACATTTGTTACGGGAGATGCAGGACCTTGCCGACAAACAAATGAACGAGGGAATGCTGAAATCCATTTGGATGAACAGACTACCACCAAATGTACGTTCCATTATTTCGATCAGCAATGATCCACTCGACAAGGTAGCCCTCCTCGCTGATAAAATCATCGAAGTCAACGACGATACGCCAACATTAAATGCCATGGCAGCCAACAAAAATTTCCCCACCTTCAACGAAGTGGAACGACAGATAGCGGAATTATAAATGGAGGTCGCAAGTCTAAAGGCACGGCGTGGCCAACGCTCTAGGAATAGAGAAAGAAGCACATCTCATTCACGTGTACGTTCACAGTCCGCAGGTAAACAATATGACATATGCTGGTATCACTTCAAGTTTGGCGATGACGCAAAGAAGTGCAGAAAGCCATGCAAAAAAGCTTTAAACTAACACGTCTGTCAACACTGGCGGCAAATGACAGACGAAAATATACCAACCGCCGTTTACTCGTGGCCGATGCCAACTCTAACCTAAAATTTCTTATCGACACCGGAGCAGACGTCAGTGTCATTCCTCCTACCCGTACGCAACGCGAATATCCAAATAACAATTTCTTTTTATACGCCGCAAATAAATCGCCAATTAAAACATTCGGTGACAAAACTCTAAATCTGAATTTGGGACTACGAAGACAATTCAGGTGGACGTTCGTAGTAGCCGATGTGTCACACCCTATATTGGGGGCAGATTTTTTGTCGAATTTCAACATCCTTGTCAGCCTGAGACATCGAAAACTGGAAGACGGTCTAACGGAGGCGAGTAGAGAATGCTCACTCAAACGAATAAAGAAGGTATTTAATAACTTGTCAAGCATTAACCATTCACTCCCGTTCCAGGACATACTAACCGAGTTTAAGGACGTCGCTCAAGGCAATCTGGATCTGAATCAAAGGCCCACCTGTTTTTGCGAAACCGAGGCGGCTGTCCCCCGAAAAACTTCAAGCAGCAAAACAAGAAATCAAGCTACTTCTGGATGCAGGTATATGTCGCCCCTCGCGCAGTCCATGGCAAGTCCGCTGCATATGGTCAGGAAAAAGAATGGCGAGTGGAGGAACTGCGGGGATTACAGACGTCTAAACAGTGTCACCGAACTTGATCGATATCCGATACCCCACCTCCACGACTTTACTCACTCGCTTTCAATCCAATTTTTGGGCTATTTCATCAGTGCCGAAGGAATCAAACCACCACCAGAAAGAATACAAGCATTAAATGACTTCAAACTGCCCGAACGAGTGTGCCAGTTAAGACGCTTTCTGGGGATGATGAATTTTTTCCGACGATTCTCACCTCATGCCGCCGATGACCAACTGATACTTTCCAAGGAAATCAAAGGTAACAAAAAAATGATAATACCATAATTCATTGGACCGAGATCTCCAAGCAAGCATTTCAACGTTGTAAGGACGGTTTGTGCAAAGCAACCTTACTTGTACACCCAAAACCAAATTCCCCGCTTTCACTCATGGTCGACGCAAACAGCACTGCGGTCGGTGCTGTTCTACAGCAGCACAATGGCAAGATTTGGCAACCTCTTGGCTTTTACTCCGAACGACTGAACGCAGCACAACAAAGGTATAGTACCTACGACCGTGAGCTGCTCGCCGCTTACAAAGCCGTGAAATATTTTCATCACATGCTCGAAGGACGGGAATTCACGATCCTCACGGACCACAAGCCGTTGCAATTCGCTTTTCAACAAAAGCTCGAGAAGGCTTCACCGAGACAGATTCGCAACTTGGATTACTTAGCACAATTCACGACAGATGTTCGCTACCTTCCAGGAAAGAAGAATGTGATAGCAGACACAATGTCACGAATTGAGGCGATCCATGCTCCGGTGATGATCAATTTTGAACAATTGGCCGAAAGTCAGTCCAGGGACACTGAGCTAAAACACTTTTCAATTCAATTCGAATTTACTTTTAAAATCTTTTACCTTTCCAGGTACAAAAGCTGAAGTAGTATGCGACGTGTCTACTGGGAGGGTTCGTCCATACTTGACGGAACAGTTCCGAAAAATCGCCTTCGATTCCATCCATAACCTTTGTCACTCCGGCGCGGCGAAGACAACAAACTTATTAACTGACAAATTCATCTGGGCGAACATTAAAAAAGACTGTAGACAATGGACTAGGGAGTGTCTTGCCTGTCAAAGAGCTAAAATTCACAGACACAACAAGTCAACACCATCGACCTATAGGCTACCAGAGCTCAGATTTCAACACGTCAATATAGACATCGTTGGACCACTTCCACCCTGCAGAGGCTACCGCTACTGTTTAACCTGCATCGACCGCTTCACTCGATGGACAGAGGCATACCCAATAGAAAACATCACAGCAGAGACAGTAGCGTTTACTTTTTACTCGAATTGGATATCCAGATTTGGTGTGCCTTTGAGAGTTACCTCCGATCAAGGCCGGCAATTCCAGTCTAACTTTTTTCGAGACCTGACCAGACTCCTAGGCGTGAAGCATTTGAGGACCACGGCATATCATCCAGCTTCAAACGGCATCATCGAACGCTGGCATAGATTTTTGAAGACGGCGATCAAATGTTACGAGACGGAGAGATGGGTAGAAGTTCTACCTCTTATCCTTCTCGGATACCGATCATCATACAAAGACGACCTCAAAGCAACACCTGCCGAAATGGTATACGGGGAGACTCTACGTTTACCTGGCGAATTTCTTCACTCAGACGCCGAGAATCCTGTAATAGAGACCGACTTCGTACGCGATCTACGAACACAGATGCAGAAACTGAGACCACCGCCTACTTCAAACCATTCCCAGACTTTTCCGTCACTTTTCATCGAAAATGATTTATATACATCACCAGCTGTATTTATACGCAACGATGCAGTTCGGAAACCACTTCAACCTCCTTATGAAGGACCGTATCAGGTGCTCGAGCGGGGCGACAAATTTTCCAAGCTCGAGAGAAAGGGTAATGCAGTCAACGTTAGCATCGATCGCTTGAAAGCAGCTTACATATCCAACAAAGATCTGGCACAACCTACAATACAATCGAAGGAGCCAGAGACGTATCGAACTCGTTATGGACGTAAGGTGCGCTTCCGTTTTTCAAAGGAGGGGGAGTAATGTGGCGTTTATATATCACATAGAATATACATTTATGTACATTATTGTCAATATTATTATTTCCCTACTATTGTATTAAGTTAGAAGTAAAACCTTATTATATATTACTTGACACATTTTAAACACTAAGTATTAAATTAGTATTAGGCTAATATTAAGTATGTATGGAAATACCTTATGAATAAAGAAACAGTAACAGATTAACTCTTCTTCGGCGAACTTGCCACAAGACCTTAAAAAATTCGAGTAAACGTTCGTATATCATCACAGACCATTTGCACCAATCTGTGCTGTTAAATCCCATCAGGGATGCCGAGCTAAATACTTCCAGTCTGGCACGTACTTAACAACATTTGATGCATTGCCATAGTAAAAGATTCAATCTTTTGTCACCTTTGAACATTCTATGTGTTAAGTCAACGGTACATACCGAGCTTCCAAACGTATTTAAAGAGCCACTGCAGCTGAATTCGGGGTCAATCACCGACAGTCCCGATAGTGGTAATTGTTTGTCACAGTGGAGACAATAAAGAGTGCGTCTGCACAATTCAATCGCTATGTTGCTGTTTTTATTTCGCCGTCCATTTCGCTATGGTTTCTCTCTCTCTTATCATATGTCAATTTAGTTAAGAGAATATATTTATTATTCTTACATATAACATTCTAATTTCTCTATAAATACCAGATGATAATCGCTCTTTACCTTAATGAAACAAAATACTTGAGGGGAATGAATACATGTTCAGAATAACATCTCCCCCTCTTAGCCAGTTAATTCACTAAACACAATTAAAAAGTTAAATCGCCTTTTCCTCGAGCTCAAAAATCACATTATTAACTTCTTGAAAGCTCGGCATTCGTAAGTAAAATTCAATTAGACTGACATTAAGAACTTCATTCTTGGTAGGTGGGGGGACTGGGCACCCTCACAAGCAAAAGAATTGACGAAATAATTGAGTACAAAATAAAACACAGAAATAATGCGCAGTAGTGCATAACGGTGTAACATTTCAAATTATGAGTTTCTTCTTAGGAAAAAAATAGGAAACACCCGGCAAAAAATGTACAAGCTTTCATAATTTCCTTTTTTTTTGTCTAAAATAAAACTTCAAAAAGTATTACAAGAACACAGAAAAGGAATACAAGAAGCAGGAAGAAAAAAACACATTTTATGAAATTCCAAAGCCCCTAAACTGATGAAGATGAAGCCGCCAAAGACGGGATAGGATGGGATAAATATTTCGAAGAAGAACTTCGCAAAAGTGTGGCAAAATGCGTGGGTGGGGTTGAACCCAAGAAAAACTTCCACTTGATTTAAAATGAAATTAAATTCCGAATATCTTTTGAGAATAAGGATTTTCATCATCATCAAACGAGAGAGAACCCTACGCCTTCTCCATCCTTTCATCCATCCATCTATCCATGCATCCATCCAAGCATTCATTCATTCATTTATCCTTTCATTCCTCAAATCGCTTCGAATTATAATTTATTTTCATTTTGTATCCCTTTTATGGACCCGGGTTTTCCTTTTTTTATTTTTGTTGTTGGCCCTGTTCCTCCTGTGGTCTTGCTTTTGTTTTTATCCAGAATGTTACAGTGTTAGACAATTCCACAGAAAAGTAGGAAACTTTTTACTTATCCTAATATTCTACTAAAAATATAATAAATTCGGATGCTCCTCTATTTCATATCTCTTGTAGTGGAGATGAAGCAGTTTATTTCGGTTCAGTTTAAGTGTGGCTTTGTGTGGTATCTAAAAATACTTCACTAACATTGTGGGAAACACATATTCGCCACTCATGAGATGAATCTTTTTGTAGGAGAACGACACTTCCTGTCCTCTGGGGGCACTCTTGTCTGTGGATATACGTATAATTAAATATGTTGTGTCTCCACCTGAATACATTTAATTCAGTCTGGGGCGAATTCCAGTATCCCTTTTTTGTTTGCTTCAGAAATTTCATTGCCCTGGCACAGAGAGAGAGAGAGAAAAAAAGAGAGAGGGTGAGAAAAACAGGGATAATCTACTAAAACACATGAGTGAAAGCCTGATAGGGGTCGGCATATTTAAACCACAAAAAGCGATAAAATTTGTATGCGGGTGTACCAAAATGAGTTGAAGTCTCACGGAAAAGGAACACCAGCAAATGATAACAGTGCGGAAGCAAAGGGACGGATTTTGCAGGACATCGCAGATGAAGAAGGGCGTCTAAAAAACCGTGTGTTTTATAAACGTCGTAGCATAAGAAGTTATAATCATTAAAAATGTATAAGTGCCCCTTGAACTTCTAGCGCCCGAGGAGAAGCACTGAAAATATCTAAGCTTATTCTAGGAAGAGCTTCCTGTGTAAACTGAGCCTAGTCAAGACAGTTTCAAGAAATGTAGCAGGCACTTTTTTCTATAACAGCAAGAGCAGACTTGGAAAGAAAAGGATGCATAGTGATTCTAATGCAAATGGCATTGCGATTGAAACCTTAGGCAAATACCCAGATACTCTCAGAGAAATCCTTTCAATATGCTCTCCTCCAGCTTACCAGATGGGCCTCAAAATGTGGACTGGGAGTTTTTTTTTTTTGTTTTTATTTTTTTTTTTTTGAGGTAGAGGGGGGGAAGGCAGAGACTGACCCCTGGAGGACTGCGACCTAAAAAGATCTTTTGTGCCATCCCCTGGTTAATTGATTTTAAATTTGTCAACTAGCTGAACTCAAGTTCATTAATGAAGCTAAGAATAGTTCGAGCTGAAGAAGAGGTGACGTCAGAAGGTGATGTAACGCCTTTATTAAACTGCTTTAGCCTAAGTCTGGCTATGGCCGGGCAATCACAGAGTATGCGATGGGCTGTTTGGGTGTCTTCAAGACAGAGACGGCACGTATCCGACTGAGCACGGCCCATTTTCTTGAGATGGTAGTTGAGAGAGCAATGTCCAGTTAGGAAGTCAGTAAGGATCTTAGCATTCTGTTTGCTCATTGATAGAATGTCTCTAGTTCTATTTTTTGAGAAGTTAACAAATTTCTTGGAATGCCTTAGGCCGGGTTGAGCGTTCCAGTGAGAGAGCATTTGTTCGCGTTCCCAGCGGAGTAGCTCTATTTTAATCTGGCTGGTGGATAAACCGCAGAAGGGTTCAGGTCCAATATAAGGTGATTGGGCACCGAGTCTGACAAGCTTATCAGGCGCTTCATTACCAGGGATACCTTTGTGACCGGGGACCGGCATTAGTGTGATATTATTGTGTGCAGCAAGCTGCAAAAGCGTCTGGAGACAATTCCAAACCAGCTTAGACTTATAGTCAAGGGACATGAGAGCCTCGAGTGCTGCTTGGCTATCTGACATTATATTAATATGTGATCTTCGGAGGTTTCGTCTAATGCATTCTCTGGCGCAGAGCTCGATGGCATAAACCTCTGCTTGGAAGATAGTAGTGGATTGACCTAGTGGTGTAAAGAGTTTGTAGTTGGGGCCAAAGATACCAGCTCCAACCCCATTTGACATTTGTGAACCATCAGTGTACCAACTGGGACTGGGAGTTAACCTTCCCACAAAACAGAACTCGTTCTCTTCACGAGGAAATAAAAAGTTCCGCTCATTGAACGTACTACGATGCATGGCACCCGTCTCTCCTTCACTGCAAATACAAAATACTTGGGTCCTATTTTGGACAGGAAACTAAACTGGAAAGCCAATCTACTAAAGCAAACGTAGTTCTCTATTCCAGTAAAAAGCTTTTAAATACTCCAAACACACGCTGTCTGTAAGGGTCCGTTATCAGGCCTATACTATTGTATGGCGTGATCGTTTGGTGGCTGGCTCTTGATAGGGCTTTCCACCTCACTCATTTAGCTAAGGTGCGGGGATCTACATGTGTGTATATCAGCGGTGCACAGAGAACTACTCCCTCTGCGGCACTGGACATTATATTCCATTTGCTGCCTTAGATATTTTCGGCAAACAGATGTCCGGCCATATGACTAAAAGCCTCCCCGCAGGGGTCCAGTTATCGTATTGGCCATTCCTCGATTCTTTATCTTCTTAACTTTATCCATGAAAATAGCGACTATATCGCGCCAAACTGAGATTTGACCGTAACTTCCGGACGAGCACCCCTGACTGCAATAAATGAGGATAATGCTTCCCCTGTGGATGGTAGTTCAATTTACTTCTAAGCAGACGGCTCCAAGGCCGAAAATGGGGTGGGCTGTGGCGCTTTATCTGAAAAGCTCAACATGAGCATATTATTTTTTCAGTTCAATTGTTATTCACTTGCATTGTTCAAACCTTTCGAAATACTCTTCAAAATAGTATTTTTGGAATTTTCTCATTGACTGCGTTTATTATCTTCTCATTTGAAGTGAAGGGCATTTTTTTCCTTATGGAAACGAACATAAAGAAATCACAAGATGCTATGACAATGGCTATGTTTTTCGACTCTATTATTAGAGGAGCACTCTTTGGCGTGTTGGTGATAGCCTTTTGAAGCTTCTAGCAGTGATTTGGCCTTCTTTAAGCAAGTTCGCTGTAAAGAATCCCACATATTTGGTGCTCTGCACTCTTCATCCTCAGCTCCGCTGATGGTGTGAGAAAGGTAGTTTTTCATCACGAAAGCAAAAGCCTCGCCTTTTTCTTTGTCCAGATTGTACTACTTGATTTTCTCAGAGACCCTTGTTTGTTTGCTTTTCTTTGGTGTCTTTATAGAAAAAAATCTGTTGGCAGGAGACGGTGTTGCTGATCTTCGTCTTATCAATTCTAACAATAAGAAGACTTGAGGATCTTAACCCACTATCTGGCATGACATTGTCCGCTTTGGTACCATCTGAACAGGATGATACTGTCTGAACCAGACATATGTCTTGCGGAAAGCAAACAAAAAATAAATAGATCAGCTGAACACATTCCTTGTAACAGTCATGCGACAGCCAAGAATAAATAACTTCACTTGTCCTAGGCTACAATGAGTACGAACGATATTTCGAACATAAAACCGAGAGACATACTGAAGTAAATCAGTGCTTCGAGTCCTCGGTTAGGTTCAAGGCCCCCATAAGACATTTTTCCGTGACGTAACGTTGGGTCTTCATTAATTTTTACCTTCACGAAGGCCATATTGTCGTCGGTTGAAATTTGCGTCGACCCCCACGAGCTTCGTCCTCCACAGAAAAAAATTCAGTCTGGTATCCTTGCAACCACTTGGCACCAGCTGCAGTTATTAACTAACTATGCATTTTGCCATTCGTTTAGAAGCTTTTTTTTTAAATAATAAATCGGCAAAAACTTAGCTAACTTTTGTTATGTCCTCCGTATATTTAAGGTACCTCACCAATTAATAGAAAATTGTGAAATATTTACTATTTTCTACTTCTGGTTTTGATTATATTCATATAGACATATATTGGTTCAACTTCTTGATTATTAGAAAGTATATCTCTATAAATTGTTATATTATGCCTAGTATACATATATGTACATATTATTCTAAATGATGACTGTGTCAAGCTTGTCAATTACTTCGTAACTGATTTGCGATTTTTTCTCTCGGTGCAACTTTCGTTGCGTTTAAGCAGGACAGCTGGCGTTTATAAACATTTAAAAATTTGGAATATATAGAAAATTTTGACTACTTTGTTACTTACATATGTAGATACAGCTTCCCCGACTTTCAGAAATTCTATGAAAATGATGTTTTCACGCCCTTTCCTATAGGGGTACATAAAGTTTGATACATAGTTTGTAATATAGAGTAATAAAGGAGATATACCTCATAAAACATACTAGCCCAGCGGCTCCGCTCGCGTGGACTCTAATTTGATCAACCCACGATCATCCGCACCCAAAACTTCAAGTCTTTATGCTCCTATTAGGATTATTGCCTGCAACTTCTTCAAATTACTTACTCTTAAACTAAAAAAAAATGCCGGCCGCAGTTTCCATTGTACGCCAGTAATATACATACATCTTACATATTAATATGCAAACACGTAATTTATCGTACGTTTTTTAAGCATTTATTATAAGACTAGTAGGATGAAACTCACATCATTCGAAAGGGTCTGTCCCATAGATGTGCAAAAAGAAAAATACATGTGCATATCTCGTCGTTAGGACAGGTAAAATAAAGTGAGCATAAACACATGATTTCTCCATACAAAACGCTTTAACCAAATTAATGAAAGCATTTTGATCACGTTCGCGGCTGTATGAACTTAGATCCTGCCTTCCCTGCGCGGAAGAATATTACAATAAAAAAGTTATGCAAACAAATACATAGTGTTGTGTTCTTGCTGTTTGTTTATTACCCCTCGGTCGAATTTCGACCATACGCGATACTAGTACTCGTAAATAGACATCTCATTTTGTTCGAGTCAAACATAATCACATAAACACATTGTTTTTCCAATTAGACGAAACCGTAGCTAAGCCAAAGGGAAAAAAGAAAAAAAACAAAGAGTAAAATATTCCTTAAATTAACATAAACGCACTGCTGACTGCCCTGATGATTGCAGCGACTCACCATTGTATATGATTTTCCGTTTACTACGGTTCTAGGAAGCAATGATTAATAATTGATATCTCAATCTCTTTATTCACTATTGTACTAATAAGACAATTTAATTATATTCAAATCGGTTTACCCATTTTTAAGTTAGTAGCGTAGAAGTTCAATTCAATTTTTTATTCATGATTTTCATTGACAAATTTTTTAATAACTTAAATATAACAACAAATAATTTAATGAAAAAAAGTTAATGGCATATTATTCTTTGGAGAAAAAATTGGGTTAATGCCACATTTTATATACAAAATTTCATAGTGGGGTGAACAATTAAAAATTCATATTTAAATACATCTTTGAAAAGAATTATAATAAAAAAAAATTATAAAATAGAAAGTAAAGTAAGAAGAAGAAAAAATACAAAGTAAGTTGCAATTCACAATCTTCGAATAATAATAAATATTTAAGTATATGTACATCAAAAAAAAAGAAAGAATCAAACAACGTAGCGCAACAGAACTTCAATTTCATTAATATTAAATTCAAAAAGCCATGATTTCACACTTTTCAAAAACGCAAATAAGGTTCTAATGTCTAGGGTGAAACAATTGGCAAGGTACGATGGAAGAGGAATTTCTAAAATGTGTAGTCCGAAAAGCAGGTAGGATAACAGCAGAGCGAGAAGTACTTCTTAAGTTATATGCATCATATATAGGGCTTTGCAAATAACCAGCTCTCAAGAAAAATATCTTTAGGACCTTATAATAAAATAACTGACGAACTGGTAGAATTTGAGTCAGACGAAATAGTTCCATAGTGTGAGCTAAGCGGGCGGTATTACAAATTTTTCTTAAGTCGCATTTTTGAAGTACAATCAATTGCTGTAATTTATTAAGATAAGCACCGCCCCGGCAACAGATTCCATATTCTAATTTCGAATGGAAAATTGCATAGTATACTATTTTTAAGGTGTTATTAGTACAAAATTTCCTAAGGCGGCAAAAACAGCGGATTGAAGAAAGTAGATACTGCTTTAAGTTTGCAAAGTGCTCTGTCCAGCTTAGATGTTGATCTATTGTAACACTAAGATATTTCAAATGTTCTTCTTGTACTTCCTCAACTTTAAAGCAGTTAGCACTGCAGGAGACATTAGGATTAAAGAATACAGAACCACATCTTACGCAACTATTTTTGTTACATAAAATGTGCCTAGTACAATCGGGAGCATGGAACATAACATTCACATCCGTAAGCGTCTTTGTTCCAAGACTGAAAAACATTAGTTTTGTTTTCTGGCTAACAATAAGCTTATGATCTGAAAACCAAGTCCTTAACCAATTACCATCATGGTTATCACAGCATAAATTTAAGGGAGTTTACATAAATTAAGAACAGAATGGGACCAAGTACTGACCCTTGGGGTGCCCCAAGATTCTACTTTTAATGACTTTTTCAAATATTTTTGAAATGGAGGACAACAACGATATTGGCCGATAGTTCGATTTACCTTTTTTATTTCCCTTTTCTAATAGAGGTATAACATTTGCGCATTTTAGTTCTTCAGGGAAGATGCCTAAATTAACACTCAAATTAAAAATATCTGTAAGAACATCGATGATGTTATACGAAATATTTTTTAAAATAAATTTCGAAATCCCATCATTTCCAGAGGAATGTGAATTTTTCAAAGATCGTATTTTTTTAAAAGTTCAACACCAGAGATAAGTTCAAAATAGAAGCTATTTGGACTAAAGGTGTTATTTGAGAGTCCGTAGCTAGTACCGCAGTTACAGGACGAAGATTATACTGGTGGAAAAGAATTACGACCAACAGTAGCAAAGTAATTATTGAACTCATTTGCTATTACCCCAGGATCTGAGATATCTACATTCTCACCATGTATAGAAATCACATTAGAATGATCTCTGGCGTTTCTATTTACCATACAATTTATAATTTTCCACTCTTCCTTCAAATTCCCTTGCGAGCTTCTTAAGTTGTTCTGATAGTAATAATCACGACTTCACCGAACTTCTTTCTTAACATGCTGGCAGATTCTCTTGAAACGGTTTCTTAAGTTTGAATTATGTGGATGACGCCATCATTTTTTACGTAATTTATGTTTTAGTCTAATTATTTTCAGTAAAGAGCGAGTTACCTGGGGTTTTAATCTTGTTTCAGATTTTTTGATCAAAACAGAATATGACGAATTATAGATCTTCTTTTTCCTTTTATCAGCGAGGCTATGATCCGAAAACAAGGGATCACAGCCCTCCCACTTCACTGCATTTCTACTGATCCGCCTGTGGGGTTCGCCTATTTGACCTCAGAAAATATCGGCAGGCCTGCCAATTTTGGATCACTCGGTTACTGAGGTCAATGAAATGCCGATGTCGTCGCATTTGTCTGATCCAGGCGTTTATAGGCCTGCCTTTCCTACATCGCGATGTCTTTGGAACGTGCATAGATATTGCCTTTTTAACAGGGTTCAAATGATCTCTTCTTTGAACGTGGCAATACCAGCTGAGCCGGTCGCGCTCTAATTTGTGTACGATGGTTTCCTTGATGTGAAAGCTTCCACGGATCTTCGAACTTCTTATTCGATCAAGCTTGGTCACTCCTGCTGTCATGCGAAGCATCTTCATCTCAGCTGCCGTTAATTTACTCTCATACTTTTTGTACATCGTCCAACATTGTGAACCGTATGTGAGCGCTGGACGCACAACTGTGGTGTATAGCCTTCCTTTCAACTTAAGGGGCATTTTTCTGTCACAGAAGATAGCGGAGTTTTCTCGCCACTTCATCCACCCTACGCTTACACGATGATTGATGTCGTCATCACAAGTTGCTTTGCTATTGATCATAGATCCCAGATATTTGAACTTTTCGCACTTGGGAAGCACTGTTCCATTCAAATAAATGTCTGGAATAGGCCTGAGTGGATCAGAGAACGGGCAGCACAAGTACTCTGTCTTTTTTGAACTAATGCGATACCCATTTCCCTCCAAAACGTCCACCCACACATCAAGTGCTCGTTGCAGGGATGTACAATCCTATCTTATGATCGCTCCATTTTCAGCAAAGAATAATTGATGTACCTTCGGGTCCATCACTTTACCTTCAAGCAGATAATCAAGGACTGTAATAAAGAGCAAAGGACTTAAAACGCTTCCCTGGTGCACCCCGACTTTGATTGGGAACTCTTCGGTTACTCCAGCGGGACATCTTACTCTTGTCTTTGCTCTTTCGTACATGTCCATGATCATCTGTACATAGGTTTCTGGAACCCCTCGATGTCTTAGCGCCACCCATATCAGATCTCGTGGTTGTCTGTCGAATGCCTTTTCAAAGTCAACCAATACAATATGCAAATCCCTTAAGGAATCACGATGTTTTTCCATTATGATCCTTATACTTTGGATTGCATCTGTGGTTGATTTACCCGAGACAAACCCGCACTGATCATCAGATAGCCGTATTATTTTTCGCAGTCGGCCACCTAATACCCGCTCAACGATCTTCATGGTGTGTGACATCAGCTTGATCGAACGGTAGTTATCACAGTTTCGCGTATCACCCTTCCCTTTGTATACAGGGAGAAGGTAACTTTCCCTCCATTGATTCGGCATTGGATCACCTCTCACGAATTTGGAGATGAGAATTCTGAGCCATCTGAACCCGATGTCTCCCATCTTTTTCCAGAAATCAGAGGGTATTTCGTCTGGCCCAACCGCTTTTCGTTTTTTGGAGTATTTGACCGCCTCACTAACTTCTTCGACTGTAATGTCGACTATTTCTTCACAGTTAGGGGTGGCTCTTGGAAAGCATAGCCCGGGAAACTGTTCATTTAAAAGCTCTTCACAATACTGTCACCACCTCTGCAGAATTTTGTCGTCATCCACAAGAAGCTGGCCATAAGCATTGCTAATGAACTTTGGCGAACGAATCTCCTGAGCATTGTTTCTTCTTTGGGCGGCTATTTTGAAGATAGTGGCACTCTTGTTCATATTGTGTCTTCGCAGCTCCTGGATAGCCTGGTTTGCATCAGCAACCGGGGAAAATATTTTCTCCAGCTCCCGATACAGGCCCTCCGTACTCTCTGCTTGAAGCTGGGCGCACTTCTTCTTCGCTTTTTTCTTGCAGCATCTGTATTCCATTTCGAGGCGAGCTTTTTCGTCATTATTATTAGAGGGGCACTTTGACCAAGCTTTGAAAGCCGCTTTCTTCTCATTTATCAGCATCTTAGCTTCATCACTCCACCACCATGTTTCTTTGGCGTGTTGATGGTGGCCTTTTGAAGCTCCTAGCAGTGATTTGGCCTTATTTAAGCAAGTTCGCTGTAGGGAGTCCCACATATTTTGTGCTCTGCACTCTTCATCCTCAGCTCCGTTGATGGTGTGAGAGAGGTAATTTTTCATTACGAAAACAAGAGCTTCGCCTTTTTCTTTGTCCAGATTGTATCACTTGATTTTCTCAGAGACCCTTGTTTGTTTGCTTTTCTTTGGTGTCTTCATAAAAATTTCTGTTAGCAGGAGACGGTGTTGCCGAGCGATTGCCTCTCCCAGGATCACTTTGCAATCTTTTACCCGGGGCTTCATGAAACTGTCTACCAAATGGTAGTCAATCTGAGTTTCATCTCCACCACTGCTGTAAGTGATCAGGTGTCGGCTTTGTTTGATGAACATGGTATTTAACACGATAAGACCGTGTGATTTGCACATGCTTAGGATGTCTTCACCAGGAAGGTTCCTGGTGCCATATCCTAGTCCTCCATGGCAGTCTTCATAGTCTTCGTCTGATTTCCCGACATGTCCATTCAAATCTCCTCCAACAAATAGAAATAGCGCTGCAGCGATATTCTTAACCCGTCCCTGCACGAATTGTAGATAAAATTATTTAAACTTTTTAAGAACAATTCATATGCCCTCGAAGGATTTTCTTCGTCATAAACCTCTTCCCAATCAGCAAAAAGTAAGTAATTGTTCAACTTGTTGAAGTCAATTTTAGCAGTTCTACGTTCTGGAATGTGTCTATTTTGATCTATACTTTTTTAAGCTACTACACACAATGCCAGTCATACAATGATCAGAAAGAAAGAATTGTCGGTCGATCGCAGGGAAGACATAGGGCGTGGCTTTCCGAGGATACCTGGAGACTGATTGACGAACGAAAACAGCTGAAAGCTCGCGTTGCAGCTACCCCAGCAGCAGGGAGAAGCGAGCTAGAGTCCCTATATCGCATGAAGATGAGGGAAGTTTAGCGTAGCGTACGACGTGACAAGCGCATCTACATCAACGCGCTGGCTACAGAAGCAGAAGAAGCTGCACGGAGGTGCGACAGCAGGACCGTCTAGAGAATCACGAAAGAGCTGACAGGTGGTCGCAGCTCCAGCCAACACCCAGTGAAAAGCATAGACGGCTCCTTGCTCATTTCGGATGAGGACCAGCTCAAGAGATGGAAAGAGCATTTTACTACGGTTTTGAAGCGTGTATTCGCTAGCGATATGCTCCCAAATCAGACTGAGATGCCCGAGGTGAGAAGTTCCCGAATACGCACCACGACTCCCAGTAAAGATGAGATCATTACCGCGATCAAGGCACTCAAAACCAACAAGGCGGTAGGACTTGACTGTATTCCAGCAGAGCTCTTACGAGCAGCGCCCACAACATCGGCTGAGTTTCTGCTTCCACTTATAGAGAGAGCTTGGGAAGCTGAGAGCTTTCCTAACGGGTGGAAAAAGGGAATGATCGTCAAGCTTCCTAAGAAAGGAAATTTAATGGAGTGCGGAAACTGGTGGGGTATCTGCGTGCTGCCTGCTGTAGCTAAGATAATAGCTAAAATCATCCTTGAGCGAATCAAACAACATCTCGAAGACACACTCGATGCCGAACAAGCAGGTTTCCGCTCTGGACCCTCCTGTGCCGACCACAACAATACCCTGCGGATTATCATCGAACAGTGTGTTGAATATCGATCGCCACTGCACCTGCTGTTCATCGATTTTGAGAAGGCGTTCGATAGTGTCAACAGGGAGTTTATTTGGAGTGCCTTACGCAGGAGAGGCATTCCCGATAAACTAATTGCTATTATCAAAGCTACATATGAAGGCTCAAAATGTCACGTTCTGCACAGGGGAAGGTTGTCTGAGGAATTTGAGATCCAAAGTGGGGTAAGACAAGGCTGTATCCTTTCACCAATATTATTCCTATTGGTGATTAGCGATGTGCTTCATGCAGCTTTGTCGACGGAAAACGGAGGAATTCGATGGACTCTTACATCTCAACTGAAGCATCTTGACTACGCTGACGATGTATGCTTACTCTTCCACAGAATTATGGACCTCCACCAAATGACAGCAGATGTGGAGAGGGAGGCAGGTGTCGTCGGGCTGAAAGTTAATACGGCAAAAACTAAAATTATCAGCCTTGGAACAAACTCATCGGCTCAAATATGCATTGCTGGACAACCGGATGAGAGAGTAGAGGATTTCCAGTATCTTGGGAGTATTGTCTCGACCGATGGTGGAACCGAACTGGATATAGCCAACAGGATCGCTAAGGCAAAGTCCGCGTTCGGGATGTTGTCCAAAATATGGCGACGCAATGCAATCAGTTTGAACACCAAGATAAGACTGTTCCGCTCCAACGTTGAATCCGTGCTGCTATATGGTTGCAGCACGTGGAGAGTGACCACTACTATCATCAGAAAGCTGCAAACGTTCGTTAAAAGGTGCCTACGCAATATCTTAAGGATTGTCTGGCCAAATCGTATCTTTAACAAACACCTTTACGAGAGAACGGGTCAGGAACCAATAGGCCCATCCATCCAACGACGGAAGTGGCAGTGGATTGGTCACACGCTCCGAAAAGGTAACAGTTCCATAGCGAACCACGCTATGCAATGGAACCCTTTAACTCAGAATGGCAGAAGACCTGGCGGTCCGAGGAAAACATGGCGCAGAACAGTCGAGAAGGAGGCACGGCAGTTAGGGAAAAGTTGGGGAGAACTCAGGCACATTGCCAGAAACTGTACACGATGGCGCGTAGGCGTAGTAGAGGCCCTAGGACCCATAAGGGGATACAGGAAATAAATAAAAAAAAAATAAAATAATGATCAGTAATTTGGAGATCAAAGACAATTCCAGCAGAAGCGTTATAAGACATATTTAAGAAGCGGCCAAATACGTGGTCCAGACAGGTTCCTGCTATTGGTCTTGTAGGCTCGTTGACGGAAGATGCAAACCCATGTTCTGAAAGAAGATCATTTTAGGAATCTACAACAGAACTAAAATCTAATAGATCTATATTAAGATCACCCGAGAGAATAATATTCCCTGCACGTACATTTCTTGAAAACGTTGAAAATCCTCAATAAATACTTGAGTTGACTGTGAGTGGAGTCTATAAATACAAATAAAATCAAACCTTTCATTGTAAATTCTGCATGAAATTTGTATAATATCCGCACTAGACAGACTACAACGTTTAACCTCACAATCATACAGATCTCGCACAAAACTCCCACTCCACTTGCACAATATGAATCATTAGGATTGGCATAAAAATTATAATTTGGCAGTTAAAAAAAAGTTTTTTAATAAATGCATAAATGTGTTTATAAGGTGTTTTCTTCCAGTTGATTCAATATTATCGTTACTCCTTATTCCTTATGTTACCTAACGTTACCAAATATATACTATAATCTGGCCAGAGAACATATCTATAAAATACAAACAAAAAAAAAATCATCTCGTACATCTGACTTGTGGTTCCCGAGTTATTAAGCCACTAACAGAAAAACCTTTTCCCTTTTATATAGAGGGTGATTTGCATAAGATGCGACAAAAGCCTTGGACGGATAGGTTGGGTCGAGACAAGAAAAAAATAGTATGGGGGGTCTATCTCCCCCCGGTTAGGCGGGAGGGGCAATTTTGTAAAAGAATTTACTTTAAATGAAAAAAAAATTATTAAAAATCAACGGAAACACGTAAAATAATGTGCTACAGCTTTTTTGAAAGCTAATATTCCATTCTTTTATCTGTTTTTTCAGTGAATAGTTTTTGAAAAATTAAATTTCAAAGTCAAAATTTTTTAAAATATTTTGAATTTTTTTTTTCAAGTTGATTTTTTTCAAAGTTTTCCGTTAGTTACTTCCACTGATATTTTTATTTTTCGATGCTGTTATCAATTCTTAATTAAATACCGAAAATCCGATGTAAAAATCTTTCTTAGTTTCTGAGATATTAAAAAAAATGTAAAGGTACTTTTTTCCCAGAAAACCCCTTTTTGGGTTTTTCTATGATTGGACTTTATTGAATGAGCAGATTATCCCTTTTAAAATGAAAACGAAATTTAAATTTTTTTTAATATCTTTTAATATCTATCTAAGAAAGATTTTTACATCGGGTTTTCGGTATTTAATTAAGAATTGATAAGAGCATCGAAAAATGAAAACTTCAGTGGAAGTTAATAACGGAAAATTTTGAAAAAAATCAACTTGAAAAAAAAAATTCAAAATATTTTTAAAAAATTTTGACTTTGAAATTTTATTTTTCAAAAACTATTCACTGAAACAACTTGATTTAAAAAGCAGATAAAAGAATGGAATATTAGCTTTCAAAAAAGCTATAGCACATTATTTTGCGTGTTTCCGTTGATTTTTAATAATTTTTTTTTCATTTAAAGTCAATTTTTTTTACAAAATTGCCCCTCCCGCCTAACCGGGGGGACATAGATCCCCCCATACGACTTTTTTCTTGTCTCGACCCAACCTATCCGTCCTAAGCTTTTGTCGCATCTTATGCAAATCACCCTGTATATTAGGCTAAACACACACCGGATCAGACAAAACGTTTTCTTTTGCCTTATGAAACAACAACACATTGCTTTTTAAGAGCCAACGCACACCAAAGCAAGCGAAACAAAAATCATGTTTTTGATTCGAAGCGCATCGTGAGTGGTTCTCGAAAATACACGGCTTTGAATACGGCCAACACACACCGAATGAAGCAAAAACATTTCAAGTGGTCGAATAATTTGAAGAATGGAGACATAAGTATTCGAATGATTTGAAGAATCGAATGATTATTCGAGATACGAGTGTTAATATCGGTATGCAGAAATCCAAAAGTCATACGCTACGAAATACAAGAAATCATTCGAATGATTTTGAGTAACACACGGTTTTCCACATATGAAAATTATAACAGAAAAACCAACTCAACATACTTAAATTTGTAACTCAAACTCTAAAAACCAAACGAATTAAGCCATTGTGAAAGAAAATAAATATGTTTACATATGGCATGCAATTAAAATTAATAGACTTCTGACTATAATGCTTTTGTCCACAGTAATTGTTTTCTCGTTATCTTGTTTCGCAACACAAAAAATAAATCGAGAAGTTCTCGAGAACTCGTCTTCTCAAATCATTCGAGACATTTGCTTTCGTTCTTGGTTCTCGCTGTAGGTACATAGGTATAGTAAATCATTCGAATGATTTCAGACGATGTCACGAGATATCTCGAGATATTTAAAGAATCGACTATAATCGATTATATCATTCGAATGCGCCCATCACTCGTTTCAAGGGAGCGTCGTTGTCGATTATTGCATACTTGCGTATGGCGCAACACACACCACATGCGTTGTCGATAGCTGGATCGTTGTTTTTCAGAAACAAAATTTCGTTGTTGATTTTTTGCACTAAAGTTTTATTTATTTGAGAGTATGGTATTTCAGGTTTTTAAAGGTATCCTTTGCATCTCGTTTATGATTGTAAGGATTAACCCACCACTCTCTAGTTTGTGCTTAAATAAAATAATAATAATGTTAACCCTTTGTTGACCGATGGTACCAGCATGTTTCACTTCAAATAAAATCTTTATTAACAAATTTAGACGCTAAGATCCAGCGAAACGTTTAAGTACCATTTTAGCACAAAGCCTTTTTGTTTTTTATGTATGTTTGTCGTAGCGTAGCCCCAAATATAACGGTTTTTGACAGCCATATTCGAAATACAATACACATGTTTATCATTGTTTTTTAATAGCTTGGCACAACTTCATCGCAAACTGAGTTTTGTTTTTTCTCAACACACACCAATCAGAAAAGGGAAATGATTTTTTTGTTACATTGTGTTTCGGTTGGTGTTTCATTTTGACTGATCCGGTGTGTTTTCAGCCTTATAGAACAGAAGATTAGAAAAGATGATCAGGACAAACAGCATAGTCGGTTAAGCCACGTTCGTCCATTCGTTAATTTGTCCTACTTATTAGCCTTAAATCTCGAGCTAGGACGGTGAAATTTCACGTACGGACTTCCAAGATATTGGAGCAGTGCATATATTTTATATTTGTACTAGAAACGTAATTTTTTTTAAATAAATGTAAAGAAATTCCCTTTACCTACATTTTGTCTACACTACCTGCGTGACTATTTTCAGGTTTATTTTCTTTTTAAACTTAAATGTCAGGCTGGGATAATGAAGTACATAGGTGTGCTTCTGAGAACCCGTATCAGCATAATTGCAAATAATTTGGATATCCCCACTGACACGCCTACTTTTGAAGAATGACTCTTTTTTCAACATTCTTATCATAAAAAGAGATGTTAACAAAATATGTAGATATTGACCTTTTCTATAATCCGTTCATACTTTACATGGGTCCATGCCCTGTTTTTGTTGGCGTTTTTCTCAAAAAAAATTAATTTAACATCTGAAAAGTCAACGAAAGTAGGAAAGTAGGTACATGTCATTTCACAACCCCACGCCTACTTTAATTAGGCGTGGTGAAATCATAAACGATTGGGTATAATACCATCTATTTTGATAATATTTTTGAAAGCACGAAGAGTCCAGCTAAAAGTAATAAACATAGTAATTATGTATCTACAAGTTTGGTTATAAAAAATTCTTTGATTTCTCAAGCCCTCGAAGTATTATACATAAGTAATTCATTTATAAAAATGGGCTTTTAGTGCTCTGACGGGTCTAGTCACATATCATCAACCCATATCAACTGACTAGTTTTGCCAATTTCTTCCTTCAAAACTGACGGCTGTGACTCTAAATTTCAGTCAACATTTCCATAACTGCTTCAAAATAACACATTTCTTACTATGTGCCTAATTAAAAATCGGTGTTCATTTTATTCTCCAACATACATACATACATACCATATATTTAAAGACAAGCAAATTCATTTCGGTTCTGGGTCGTCTTATTCAGATCCCGCACTGCATAGACATAGACTCTCTTCATACTACCCTACGAACGTTTAACTATTTTACGTCGACTCCCGTTTTTAACTCGTATGTTAATCTCAATCTATTCAACCATATGTGCGTACACACGTCCCACCATTGATCGCCCTCGGGGCTCCACAACGGTTATAAAACCCAACCCTGTACAGTACGCATTACGATCCTTTTATGGGTATGTATCTGTCTTATATCATGGATATCACAGAAAAAGGGTTCCCTAAGTTCTCACCGAAACAAGAAAACAAAAAGAAATGTATTCCAAAAAAAAAAAAAAACAACATATCCTTGAAGCACATAAAAGAGGATTCAAAACTAAAGAACGATGGTATATCACTCAAGAGTCGTCCATAAAAAAAGGAGTAAAGAAGAAGCTTCTTGCGGTTAACCCAAGAACATACACACTTGAGAGCAACAATTCTGAAAGTCAACACAACATAAAACCGAAGAAGAAACTCACACAAACACACGTACAATAGCATACAGAGAATAGAAAAAGGACGACACCGAAAAAAAAAAAAAACTAAAGTAGAATGTAGGAACACATTTTTGAGGGTTCATTTATTTCAATTGGTGGAAAGCGTGACAACGGTCCTGCATGTCAATTGAGGCTGCTCGGTCAACCTTAAGCACAATATATTACGATTACACTAGTCCCTTCCCACCCACACTTAGTGAAATGTGATGAAACGAATCCTTTTAATTAATTTTTTAAGGATCATCATGAGAAGGGAAATATTGAAGAATTGGTGTTTTATGCGATTTTGGAATGGACTAAGCTGGTGAAATTATTATTACCTTGCAGCCGAGTCAGCAAAAGAGGAGGCGGTTTGAAAGGTTTGTAATCAAGAATCGTTTAAAAAAAAGACCCCTCACCCCTGTTCTTATAAAAAAAAAATACAAATATTTGGCGCAACAGATCTTTAAAGTGCCAGGGCGTAGCTTCTCGCAGCCACTCATGTTGTGTGCGTTATATTTTTCACACGAATGGAAGGGACCTACAGTTTAATGCCGAATCCGAACGGCGATTTGAGAAGCTTTTTCGTGACAACAATACTCTCGGATGTTTGTCAGACGCTCGCGAGAGGTGGGACCGTGAAAAAACTCCTGTTCTTCCCGAACTGCGAACTGCCGACTGAAAAGCAGCAGGCGGTAAGACCTCGCCGTAAGACCTGTCACGAGCAGCGCCAATGGCATCGGCTGACCTTATGCACCCACTGGTAGCAAGAGTGTGGAAGGCTGAGAGCTTTCTGTAAGCTGCCTGCAGTAGCAAGGGTCGTAGCTGAAATAATTCTAGAGGGATACAAAAAGCACTCCAAGACACACTCGATGGCGAACAAGCCATTATCAGCCTCGGAATAAATCGATCAGATCAAGTGTTCATTACTGGACAACCAGTAGAGAGAGCAGAACCACCGACCGAGAGTGGAAGTGAATAGGATATAGATAGCTGAATCGGCTGTTCTTATTTGTCTCTGTGCTGATTTTGGTGACCTTAGACAATCAACTATCATCGTAGGCAATCATGGTTTTGTAGGCTCTGCAAATAGCACAGTCGATACCCTTTTCTATGGAACGTATAATCGTCTGACACATCCTCGTGTCGTATAGGTGTGTTGATTCAAATATTCTTCCAAGTTATCTTCGGTGGCCTTGAACAGCTTTTCCGTTGCATTGTCAAAAAATTTGTTGTTATGACACGATTGCGTGCTATCCGCATTTTGACGTTCGTCGTTCTGCAACTTCTTCTTCCTCTTCCTATTTCGGAGAGGTTATGGTCCGAAAACAAGGGATCATAACCCTTCCATTTCAGCACCTTTCTACTGATCCGCCTATGGGGTTCCCCTATTTGACCTCAAAAAATATCGGCAGCCCTCCCGATTTTCAATCACTCGGTTACTGAGGCCAATTAAATGCCGATATAGTCGCATTTGTGTGATCCAGGCGTTTATAGGCTTCCCTTTTTAACATGGTACAAATGGTCTCTTCAGTGAACGTGGCAATACCAGCTGAGCCGGTCGCGCTCTATTTTTTGTACGATGGTTTCCTTGACATTTTTTTTTTTTTTTTTTTTTTTTTTTTTTCCGAGGGTAGGTGAAAATCTTCAACAAGACACTATGAGGATCGACAGCGCGTGCTCATAGTAGTGTGGGATTCTTACCCACTAAAAAACCTCCCTTCAAAACAGACTTGTTTTTATTTTTACTACAACTAAGTATTCGACTTATCAAGTAGTTTTCGTTTCGCGAAATAATGACGTTTTGCAGGTAGCTTCCCATTAGAAGTTCCTGCTAGCTCCGCAGTTTAGACGCGGTTACTTAACGCGCTAAGTCTAAAGGTTTGGTTCTTTGTAGACGGCGAAGTAAATTTCTTTCATCCAAAACTTGGAGGACTGTTATATTAGCGTGACTTTCTAGTCGACTTTTATGCTTTCTCGCGTAGTTTTTGATTTCGTCTTCGATTGTTTTAATGCCAAGATCTCTGTGGATATCGCTATTTCTGATATACCATGGCGCATTAACAATACCCCTTAGCACTTTGTTCTCAAAGGTTTGTAAAATTTGGATGTTACTTATTTTGGTACAACCCCAGAGTTGTATACCATATGTCCATACGGGCTTTAGCACCTGCTTATATAAAAGCAGTTTGTTATATATATTAAGCTTGGAATATTTTCCAAGTAACCAATACATTTCTCTATATTTATTATCTAATTCTTTGCGTTTTTTCTTTACATGCGTTTTCCATTTCAGCTTTGTATCAAGTGTCATTCCAAGATACTTAGCCTCGTTTGCAAACGGGATTTGAACCGAGTTTGAAAAGATCGGCAAATTATTTATTTTCTTATAAGTAAAATTTACATGAACGGATTTGGTCTCGTTGAGTGCGATTCGCCAAATCTTTGTCCATTCATTTACTCTGTCCAAAGCTTCTTGTAGTTTTTCTGTAGTATCTTCGACCGTTGTACCTACTGTCAAGATAGCAGTGTCGTCGGCAAATGTAGCTAGCTCAGTGCCTTCTACTTGCGGTATATCACGAGTGTATAATAGATATAAGACTGGACCAAGAACGCTTCCTTGCGGCACCCCAGCCATTATTTCCTTAAAATCAGAATATTCCTTTCCACATTTGACGCGGAATAGCCTATTCGTAAGGTAGTTCTTCAAAATATTGTATAGGTGCTCTGGCAGAACTTGTCGTAATTTAAACTTTAAGCCTTCATGCCAGACCTTGTCAAAGGCTTGAGAGACGTCAAGGAATACGCTTGAACAAATCCTTTTTTCTTCAAGAGATTTTTCGATTACATGTGTTATTCTATGCACTTGTTCAACTGTAGAATGCTTACTTCTGAATCCGAATTGATGATCCGGAATGAGATGCCTCTCTTATATAACCGGCTGTATTCGCCTAATCAAAATTCTCTCGAACACTTTGGATATGATTGAAAGAAGCGAAATCGGTCTATAAGACGTTTTTTCATTCGGTGGTTTTCCGGGCTTAAGGACCATTATGACTTCGGCCACTTTCCATTGACTGGGAACATATTCTAGTCTAAGCGCGGCGTTTATAATGAACAGAAGCTTCATTAGACCCTTTCTCGGAAGTGCTTTAAGAACCTCTCCCGTGATTAGGTCGTATCCAGGAGCCTTCTTAGGTTTAAGTTTCTTTATTTCTTCCTTAAGTTCGGTTAGTGTTGCATTTCTTATTATACGATTGTCAATATACGACGTATTTATATTTTGAATAAGAGCCTGTCCATCAAGCGGTTTGAAAGTTTCTTCCAGGTGGGCGGCAAAAACTTGCGCTTTCTCTTTATCATGCCTGGCCCATTCGTCTTGATTTTTCCTAATTGGGGCGGCTTGAATTTGAGGTTTTTTAATACCTTTTATAGCTTTCCAAAGCGAATAATTAGAATCTTTTTCCGCCGTTAAGCTTTCTAGGTGAGTTTGCATTTCATTATTCTTAAGGTCTTTAATAGATCTTTTTAATAAGTTACACAAACGGTTAAGATGTGCTTTATGTTGCGGAGCCCGAGTTTGTTGCCATTTTTTGCGCGCTTTCCTCTTCTCCTTAATCATCTCTTTTATTTCCTGCGGATAATTTTGAATATAGCTGGCCGGCGTTTTGTTAGGTTTCGGAGTATTTTTCCACGCGGCATTCTGTAGGATTTCGACGAAGCGATCTACTTCAACTTCAAGTTCATATGGCGTTTTAAGTGATACCCTCAGCTCAGTATTTGATACAATATCTTTTTTGAAGCCATCCCAATTCGTTTTCGCGCTGGTTAATCTGGCCGGACCTACTTTTTTAATCAGAGCATCGTTTATCGTCATAATGATTGGAGAATGATCAGAGGAGAGATCAAAGCTTTCTTCAACTTTTATACAGTTCCCAGATATACCTTTAACAATAAAGAAATCGATCAGATCTGGTATCTTATTTCTATCAGTCGGCCAATATGTTGGTTTACCCTTCGAATGAAAATCACAACTATATTGCATACCCGCATTATAAAGCTTTCTACCTTTCTGAGAGGCGTACCTTGAACCCCAGAAGGGGTGTTTTGCGTTGAAATCGCCACCAATAATAAAATTTGGTTTAAGGAAGTTGAATATGTTTGTGAAATCACTTTCTTCAAGTTTACATCGCAGTGGACAATATATAGACGAAATGTTGAAAGCAAAATGTCTATTTCTAACGCGTACCGTGCTTACTTGCATTGCTTCTAATTCAATCTTTATTTCTGCTGAGTGTTCGATAGATTCTTTTATAAGCAAAGATGATCCGCCTCTGGCTCTTTCCGATGGGTGAAAGGCGTGATACACGCTATATCCCCTTATCTTAATATTCGATTGCTTTGTCAGATGAGTTTCACAGACTAAGCATATATCAATATCTTTTTCTCGTATAAATATTTCTAACTCGTCGAGTCTTTGTATGAGCCCGTTAGCGTTCCAAGTAAGAATTTTAAGCGTTTCTTTCATATTCTGGTTGAAGTGCGCGTGTTATGAATGTTGTTTTCTAGCGCAACTAGTCTCTCGAAAATTAGTTTATTTGTTTTGCATTGCTCTTCAAGTTTCGCAAGTATTAGGGAAAAAACATTGGATACATGATCTTCTGAACTACCTCTATCACCATTTTTCAATGTCGCAACTTGAGAAGGAGTCTTTACATTAAAGTTTGGACGGTTTCTTGCTTTGATCTCCCGTGAGTTGTCGGTTGTGTACGTACCCTTAACTGTCTTCGCCGCTTGAGCATAAGACTGCACACCAATATTCGGAGATTTTGCTTCTGTCACCTTATCTCTATTACTTTCGGATTTTTTATCATTCACCGATCTTAAGTTAATATTGGCGGACTTTCTACCTTTCGCAGCTTTTTTCGTAGCTATTTTGGGTCTGTTCTTGATTGGTTTCATATTCGGACGCATCGAATTTTTTAGCGTATCGCGGCGTTTTTGAAGCTCTTTCGCCACTTCGCAACCTCGATAGTTCGCAGGATGTTTTCCTTTGCAATTTATACAAGTGGCTGGGGTTTGCTTGTTTAGGTGACACTCTTCCGAGAGATGCTTACCCGCGCATTTGACGCATCGCGGCTCTTTCTGGCAGTAAGTCTGCGTATGATTGAAGCCTTGACAGCGCTTACACTGCGGGATCGATCTGGAGGTCTTACGCATGGGTTCGATTTTGACCACGATGTTTAGAATAGTCTTGATACCATATATAATATCTTTATTTTCGTCTTTATCAAAACTAAGCATGAAGAGTGGAAGTCCGCGCTTTACCAATTTTTCATGATCTCCCTCCGACTGTTGCTTCTCCTTCTTGATAATATTGACGGCATCAAGAATTTTAAAGCCTTTGCCTTGAAGGTCGTGCATTACATCTTCTTTAGTGCACGAGGGGTGGAGTCCCCTTGCTACAACACGCAGTGGTCTTTCTAACTTATTTTCATAAGTATACCACTGAATCTTTTCGGCATTCAATTTTTTAGATACTGATCGGTAACCGTCGGCATCATCGACATTGATTTTCCACGTATTGTTTCGCAGAGATGTCACCTTAAACTTCGATGCCAGAGTTCCTTTAAGGAGGCAATGCAACTTATTATAGTCCGTAATTCCGACGACGTTTATCGGTGGCGGAGGACGTAATTTTGGTTGTCGTTGCTTTTCTTGCATCTCCTTGCGCTTTTCATCTTTTTGTGGCTCGACTTCCGGTGAGGAACCAGCTTTCCGTTTTTTGCTGGGTCGTTTCTTTTCGACCCAATTCGTTTCGCGTGTTAGCTCTTCTTCATCCGTCTGGTATTCGTGACTAGTTGAGCGATGTGGGCTAACTGTATTTTCTTTTTGTAGGTACGTGTTTTTTTAAGGCATTATTTTCTTGCCTGAGTAAATCTACCTCTTTCTTAAGCTCACGATAGAGTAGCTCCATTTCGCTAAGCTTGGTACGGAGTACGTCGTTTTCCTCCTCAATGCTTTTAGATTTCGCTGAGTCCCGTTTTTCACGCGTTTGCGCTTCCGGCGGACTTCTTTTTCCGGAGACGTTCGATCTTGTTGGTGGAGATCGAGATACCCTTGTACTTTTTGAGAAGGGATTTATAAGGTGCAATAAGTGGCTCTCCCCAGAATCCGTAGAGCCGACCTCCGAAGAGGGTGGATTTTCCAGTTTACCTGGACTGCCACCTGGGGTATTAAAATCTTTTGTTTTGTTCATTGCATTTTTTTTGTATACGCCATACTCGGTATACGGAGGGTGGATTTTAGTCGCCTCTTACGACAGGCATGCCTACCTCGGGTATATTCTAACCCCTACCCGAAGGGGGGAAGGCTTTCATGGATCTTCGAACTTCTTATTCGATCAAGCTTTGTCACTCCTGCTATCATGCAAAGCATCCTAAACTCAGCTGCCGCTAATGTACTCTCATATTTTTTGTACATTGTCCAACATTGTGAACCGTATATGAGCGGTGTAGACAGAGCCATCCTTTCAACTTAGGGGGCATTTTTCGGTCACAGAAGACAGCCGAGATTTCTCGCCACTTCATTCACCCTACAAGTATGAAACGTTTAGCTCTTGGGAAGCACTATTCCATTAAAATAAGTGTCTGGAACAGGCCTGAGTATATGAAAGAACGGGCAGCAAAAATACGGTGTCTTTTTTTAACTAATGCGACATCAATTAATTTCTAAAATGTCCACCCGCACATCAAGTGTTTGTTGGGAAGTAGGATCGTCACTTATGATGGCTCCATCGTCAGCAAAGACGCTTGTCTCTTATTCTTGTCTTTGCTTCTTCGTACATGTCTATGTACATCTGTACATAGGTTTCTGGAACCCCTCGATGTCTTAGTGCCACCCATATCAGATCTCGTGGTTATCTGTCGAATGCCTTTTTAAAGTCAACTATTACAATATGTGGGCGCCATGGCGTAAGTGGTTAGTGTGTCGGATCACTGCGCGTGAGGTTTCAAGTTCGAATCCCAGAAAACACCAAAAAGTTTATTCACGGTCGCACCTCCCGCGAGCGTCTGACAAACATCCGAGAGTATTGTTGTCTCGAAAAAGCTTCTCAAAACAAATTGCCTTTCGGATACGGCACTAAACTGTAGGTCCCTTCCATTAGTGCGAAAAATACAACGCACACAACATGAGCGGTTGCGAGAAGCCAGGCCTTGGCAGTTTTAATCAGAAAGTTGCAAACGTTTGTTAGTAGGTGCCTACGCAATATCTTAAGGATTGTCTGGCCAAATCGTATCTTTAACGAACACCTTTACGAGAGAACGGGTCAGGAACCAATAGGCCCAACCATCCAACGACGGAAGTGGCAGTGGATTGGTCATACGCTCCGAAAGGGTAACAGTTCCATAGCGAACCACGCTATGCAATGGAACCCTTTAACTCAGGATGGCAGCAGACCTGGCGGTCCGAGGAGAACATGGTGCAGAATAGTCGAGAAGGAGGCACGGCAGTTAGGGAAAAGTTGGAGAGAACTCAGACACATTGCCAGAAACTGTACACGATGGCGCGTAGACGTAGTAGAGGCCCTAGCACCCACAAGGGGATATAGGACATAAGTAAGTAAGTATAGAGTGGGCCGTCTCTCCACACTGTGTCAAAGGCTGCTGTAAGATCGATAAACGATGCCTGTAGTATTTTTTCAAACCTTCTTCGATGTACGTGGTTGTCGTTGAGGCAAGTACCTGATCGGTGCAACTGGACGAGTTCGAGAGCCAGCTTATCCATTGGTATGATTCGGTATTTCTTAATCCTATTTAATTTGCAAAGTCGTAAACGAGCTTCCTATTGTTTTTCTGAAAACTGCCCGAAAAGTACTCAATGCTACCAGAGAGATTACTATTCCTTTACAAATGTATCTAAAATTTCCTTCTACGCTATGATTTTCTCATCACATGTATGCCGATCAATGAAGTTTGACTGAATATAGGTTGATCCACAAAACTGACTACGTAATTTAGCTTAAAAGCAGTTTGTGCTTCTGTTGCTAAAATGTTTTGGAAATATGTACATATGCAAGCGTATTCGTGATAGAAATCGAATAATTTGTCTATTTCATTGAACTGAACTTTATTGTGCGGAAATTCATTTCAGTTTGTTACTAACCACTGACCGGAATGAAAGGTATTTATAAGCATATGTATAGGTAACCAATCCACCAGAGAGGATGTTCAAAAATGAAATTATAAATTTTAAAAAATTAATTTACTCTCAGAGACAGAACGGAATTTGTTCACGGGTATATATTCCCGCATCCAAGGCACACTTACCACGTACTACTGGCTGGCATTCAAAGGACAGTACACATCCTCAATCGAATTACTTTCGATTTAAAAATATACACAGTCGAAAAACTCGTTTCATTACTCCATTTGTTAATGGGAAATGGAACATTTTTCCCACCTGCTTGTGGTTTGACGCCAGCTTTTTACAATATTTGTGCTGACGGCGTTGTGGAGAAAAATGTAAAATTATGAAAATGCAGCGGGAAAAACTTTGTTTATACGTACCATGAAAAACCGAAAATTCAAAGAAAACAATCGAATAAAAATACAAGGGAAATGCTTTATGCTCCAACCTCGAACCGCATCTGAATATGTCATACGCATGCACGTGGGGGCCCATGCTGAAGCATAATTGTATGCTTTATTGGTATAACAGGGTTCCGGGAATGCAAAGTACATCGTCATATCTAGCCACCTATAGTCCTGTTGTTTAATATCGGACCCCATACTAGGATTAACTCGCAGCTTTGTCCTTTGTGCTATGTGTCCTTTATGCAACGGCTTAATTAAAACACATGCGGTGGGAAGATATAAATTTAGGAGGAGTAAGCGATCTTGTGAAAGGGGTGGCAGTGGTGCAGTGGGTAGTGTGTTTGCTCGTTAACCGATGTGTGCAGATTCAAGCCCCAGCGGGGAACAGCAATCATTAGTCACCCGAGGAAATAAAGGAAAACTAATAACATCGAAGTTTTTCCAACCACTGCACCAAAGAAAGGTTCCTGGCTGGTAGTACAATGGATCAGAGAGAGTCTGAGTGCTGAGGGATTTGAGTGATCTTGTCTATGGCTGAGACTGTGATCGCTATGATCACTGCTAATCATCACTCTGTTATTTTTACTGAGCAAGGAAAAAAAGTTCTTAGGGTTTATGGATGATTGTCAAATTGCTAATTCACTGTCACGTCCGATTCGTTTGTTTTATTTTAAATTGTCTCCTATACTGTACATCAAAAAGGACAAAACAATAAATGACAACTGTGATCTAAAGAGTGATTAAACCGCTGCTAGTCTTACCTGTTTTTCTCTTTGATTGTTCTTCATGATCACAGCTCACTTAAAATCAGTATATAGCCTAACATTAGATAGTCTAACCAAGATAAATCGACCACATCATCACAGGTTTTAGAAGGACTACTAGTTGTTTACATAGAGTGCAATTGTGTATGAGTATTTTATATCATCACCACAACGATATTACAGTATGAATGCTGTATACTCGTATTATTGAAGAAACTTAAGAATTTTGAATGCAACTACAAAATTTGCTCACATACGGGTATGTAGGTATTTATGAATATGCTTATTTTATGTGAACCTGGCGTTGTGTAATCCAATGCAGTTTCTTCTAATAAATTGTAGCGAAGATCGATCCATATATCTTTAATAAAATCTTTTATAATTTCTGGTAAAAATGTTGAAAAGGATTAATTTCTTAAAAAGTATGCGTATCAAAATTCAAGTTTCATTAAGGACTGGCGGAAATCTTTCACTGCCTTCGATCTGATTGTGCTGGATACACGGGATTAAATAGCTGCGTGAAGGCCGATATATATGACGATATCTCTCTGCGATGCAGATTTAACCCCTAGCTTGAAGAATAGCAGTGACTTCGGCTTGAAAAACACTTCAGTGATTCGGAAGGTTAAAGGAGAGTTGAGTGCTTATGACTCGTTCACTGACTCTGTCCATGGTTTTGGACCCATTCGTAAAAATTGACCACGCTTTGTTGTTGCATTTACTATGTTTAGTCCGGTAAAGAGTGTTTGTATTCCAGATTGATATGATGGGCAGCCGGTCGGTGACTCTGGGCATTAGTAGAATTCTGAGGTGCTCAATGGGCTGTTCTTTCCACTGCTTGGAATCTCTAGGTTTTATGCAGAGTTAGTAGCCAATTATTTGCCGAATATGTGGATGGAGATAAGGTATAGCATGGAGCACTGAGGTGAGGGAAGTTCTCAATGCGCGTTACTCGTTGAGCTTTTTCCTATAGCTTTAAGTTACAAAATTCCTCCAGGGCAGCCCAGCACAGAAATATACCATACATGAGAATAGGCCTTACTAAAAATAAAAATAAATATTTGGTGCAACAGCTCTTTAAGTGCTTGGGCCTACCTTCTCACAACTCCTTGTGTTGTGTGCGTTATATTTTTCACACGAATGGAAAGGAGCTTCAGTTTAGTGACGTACCCGAGGTGCAATTTGTTTTGAGAATCTTTCTCGAGACAGCAATACTATCGGACGTTTGTCAGATGTTCGCGAGAGGTGGGACCGTAAAAAACTTTTTTGTGTTTTCTGGGAATCGAACATGGACCTTCACACCCACTGTATATATGATATGTATAATCAGTCCATGACATTGTGATTATCTGCGATCTATGATCAATAGCAAGGCAACCTGTGATGATAAAATCAATCATCGCGTAAGCGTAGGGTGGATGAAGTGGAGAGAAAACTCCGCTATCTTCTGTGACAGAAAAATGCCCTTTAAGTTGAAAGAAAGGCTCTACACCACAGTTGTGCTTCCAGCGCTCACATATGGTTCACAATGCTGGACAATGTACAAAAAATATGAGAGTACATTAGCGGCAGCTGGGTTTAGGATGCTTTGCATGATAGCAGGAGTGACAAAGCTTGATCGAATAAGAAGTTCCAAGATCCGTGGAAGTCTTCACGTCAAGGAAACCATCTTACGAGAAATAGAGCGCGACCGGCTCAGTTGGTATTGCCACATTCAAAGAAGAGATCATTTGAACCCTGTTTAAAAGGCAATATCAATGAACGTTCCAAAGACATCGCGAGGCAGGAGATGCAGGTCTATAAATACCTGGATCACACATATGCTACGGCATCGGCATTTCATTGGCTTCAGTAGCCGAGTGATCCTAAATCGGGAGGCCTGCTGATATTTTTTCAGATCAAACAGGCGAACCCCATAGGCGGATCAGTAGATATGCGGTGAAGTGGGAGGGTTATGATCCCCTGTTTTTGGATCATAACCTCGCCGAAATAGGAAGAAGAAGAAGTGCATGACATTGTAGGCCTCAGAGAGAACAATTGAGTTGCACGTGATGTCAAAATATTTTTACATTTTTTCAAAACCTCGTATGCTATATATTATTGTTTAAATAACAGCACGACTTATACTGAAATCAAATGAAAAACAGCCAAATTTTCAAAGAACAGCATTTTGGTGAATAACCGTTACATGCATTTTTCAAAACAAAGCTAGTGTTGCATCGCGGACTACAGATAAAAAGTTTGAAGCAAATCGGCTGAACCGCTTAGGCTACAGTTGAGCATACAGACAGACAGACACACAATTGTAGGTGGAGGTGAAAAGGAGGTAAATCACCTAGTGGCAGATGTATCAGCATTTACGGTGACAGTGGCCTGATGAAAGAATTCCTTCTCAATCTGAGTAGGAAGAACCATTGTAGGTCCTTCGTGTAAGTTTTTGTCTGGAAAACGCGGATACGATGCATTACCTCTTTTACGTCTTGAGCCTTGACACAATGGAAACGATTTCAACCAAATATCCTGACATATTCCTGGGCGAAATTTAGCCTTTGACCACGAATACGCACAATTTGACTGAATGCTTTTCTTTAGAGGTCTAAGTACAATCGACAGCTTTGGGTTTGGCTTGAATGTTTGGTATAAACTAGCCCTCATCACTCCTATTCCAATTGATTTTATGATATATCATCTCTTATTGCCCCCCTGGCAGCTGACCTCCTCGTGGTGGGGGGCGGGCAACGTGACTGGGATGTGCAGATGGGGTAACTTAAATAGTTATTCCCATCCATACAATCCAGTTACGGCTAACAAAGCGCAAACCCTATGATGACAAGAAGGAAACGACCGGCCTCGGATATTGCCAAGCCTGGTAAGCCAGGGCATCCTTTGGAGCTAGGCCTGAAGGGTGTCAGTATGCGAGCGTCTGGTGGTCGGCTTGTCCCGCTCGGCAGCCGGCCGGGTCAAACCCGAAATGGCTACGAGCTTCCTGTCAATGGTCTCGCGAACCATTACGGGGGTCAAGGGGTGAGCGCGCTGTGCACCGATAGGGGCACAGATGGACTCTCTAAGATTCGACTACGGCATCGACTTAGGATAGGCACATGGAACGTCTCATCGCTCACAGGGAAGGATCTTGAGCTTGTTGGGGAGGCTGTTAAAAGTCGACTAGATATAGTTGGCGTCTCTTCAACAAAGCAGAGAGGTTCTAAAACTGTGGACCTTTCGGGTGGGTGGAAGCTCTTCCTGTCAGGAGTCGCACCCTCAATGTCTGCTCGGGCGGGAGTGGGGATACTCACAAGTCCCAGGTTGACAGACAGAGTATTGGAGTGGATACCATTAGGAGGGAGAGTTGCGATCTTAAAGCTCAAGCTTGAAAGATCAACTCTGGCATTGGTACAGGTGTATGCACCGAACCTTCTGTCAGAGTACGCAGCTTTCTTAGATGAAGTTGATGTTGCCCTTGAAAAGGTTGCAGATATGGATTCTTTTGTTCTGATGGGTGACTTCAATGCTCATGTGGGTGTAGATGTTATGACATGGGGGAGTGTGATTGGGAGGAACGGTGATCCTGATCAAAACGCGAACGGAGAGAGGTTGTTGGATTTTTGTTGTGAAAATGGCTTATCCATCATGAACACCATCTTTCCACACAAAGACATTCACAAATACACGTGGTACCGTCAGAGTCTTCAGCAGAAGTCGCTGATCGATTTTTTTGTGGTACCATCGTGTCTGAAGAGAATGGTTTGTGATGTTCGCGTATTGAGAGGGGCCGAACTGTCAACTGATCATCACTTAGTGCTGTGCAAATTGTATCTTAGCGAGAGAGTGCCTCCCCTACCAAAGCGTAAACCAAGGATGGTTACACGCATACGATGGGAGAGGTTACAGGACGATGAGATACGGGAGACATTTGCGCGGCAAATATCTGAGAGGTTTGAACGAATTCCAACTGTTCCATCAAATGTAGAGGAAGAATGGCAACTGTTTTCAACAGCGGTTATTGCCTCTGCGGGAGATGTTTGTGGAGTGAAGCGGCTTGGTGTGGCGGCTGGTGGTAAGAAAAGAACTGCTTGGTTTAAAACGCCCGGAGTTCAAGAAGCCATCAGAGAGAAGAAGAGAGCCTTTAAGGTGTGGATTCACTTGGGGAACTCCGATTCTCGAAATCCGTACACTGAGGCGCGAAGAACTTGCAAATTAGCTGTGAAAACAGCGAAAGAACAGTCTTAGAAGGAGTTTGGCGAGAAATTGGAACGTGACCACAGATCTGCAAATAAGATGTTCTGGCAGACCGTCCGCCGACTCAGAGGAAAAAAGTTGAATATCCTTGAAGGAGTCAAATCCAAAGACGGTAGACTTCTTTCCAATGAGGAGGACATCTTACGCAGATGGAGCGAACACTTTTCAGAATTGCTCAATCCCGAACAGGGCACCGAAGATGACAGACATATGGTCAAGAGTTGGGCGGAAAATAGTCCTACGGTAGAGGAAGTAACTTTGGCGATCAAAGCGCTAAAAGTTGGCAAATCTGCTGGTGTGGATGAAATTCGGCCAGAAATGCTCAAGGCTTTAGGTAAAGAGGGAGTCCAATGGCTCTCGCGTGTCATTAAAGTGGCCTGGGAATGCGGTGAAACACCTGGTGATTGGCAAATGGGGGTGATAGTTCCTCTTTTTTAAAAAAGGGGACAAAAGAGATTGCGCCAACTATAGGGGTATATCTCTTTTAAGTCTCCCTGGAAAAGTCTTCGCTAAGGTGCTAGAAAAGCGTTCCAGAGCTGTGGTTGAGGACAGTTTGGGGGATGAGCAGTGCGGTTTTCGTCCCGGTAGAAGCACAAACGACCAGTTGTTCACTCTCAGAATGGTTCTTGAGAAGGGCTGGTAATATGCCAAACCTGTCTACACCTGTTTTGTGAATTTGGAAAAGGTATATGATAGGGTTCCTCGAGGCAAACTCTGGATTGTTCTGCAGGAGTATGGGATTGCTGGTTCCCTGTTAAGGGCGATTCAGTCTTTATATACAAACTGTAGAAGCTGTGTTCGGATAAACGGTGTTAAATCAATATCTTTCACTGTGGGCGTTGGACTCCGCCAGGGGTGCGTTTTGTCACCTCTCCTCTTCATTGTATATATGGATTGGATGTTGCAGCGCAGCCGTGGCGGGGAATGTTTCAAAGTGGGAGACCTAAGGATTAGTCATCTGCTCTTTGCGGATGATTTGGTCATCCTTGGGTCCTCTCAAACCGAACTTCAGCGCGCACTCGAAAGGTTTGTAGCCGTTTGTGATGATGCTGGAATGAAGATCAACGTGAACAAATCGGAAGTAATGGTCGTTTCCAAAAAACCCATTCAGTGCACTCTGCATCTTAGTGGAGTCCCACTGAAGCAGGTGGAGAAGTTTAAGTACCTCGGGGTTCTATTCACGAGTGATGGGAGGAGCAATGCCGAGTTATCCTGTAGAATTGGTCAGGCTGGATCAATTTTGAGAGAGCTTGGCCAATCTGTTATAAGGAAGGCCGAACTTAGTGTTCAAGCTAAGCTATCGGTTTTTAACTATGTGTATGTTCCAACTCTCACCTATGGTCATGAAATTTGGGTAGTGACCGAAAGAATAAGATCGCGGATACAAGCTGCCGAAATGAGGTTCCTTCGCGGTGTTCTTGGAATAACTCGTAGGGATCGAGTGCGCAACACCAGAGTACGCGAGGCGTTCAACGTTGAACAGCTACTTCTCCGAACGGAACGATCTATGCTTCGATGGTTTGGTCACGTAGTGCGTATGCCCCCAGACCGGCTTCCAAGACGCGCCATGGTTGCCGTGCCATCAGGTAGGCGACTTCGCGGAAGGCCTAGAAATAGATGGTTAGATCAAGTCCGACATCTCTCCTGGAGCCGCTTAGGGATTCCCCCTGATGAATTGGAGTCAATGGCGGAGGATCGAGAAGGATGGAGAGTCCACCTGAGCATCCCCAGCCCCTCGACCCTCATGAAGGATTAGCGGGCCATTGAAAATGAATGAATGAATAAATGAATCATCTCTTATTCCTGGTGATAATAGTCGTAACTACTTCAAAACGCGGTAGTACTAGCCAACTATCTCGGCAGTGCTTTTGGATGTAGTTTCTTAGAAACCTACGGCATTTTTTGTCTTTGACTTTGTATAAATATGGCCGATTTCGATCCTTCTGTGTCTTAGATCATATAACGCTTCAAACGATTTTGATAAGTGACGGACCACTTGCTGTAGCTGTTTCTTTGAATGTCAGTACCGCTTACATTCCAACATGCATTCAATGGTTTCACTATAGGATGGGCCCAGTATATTCCTTGCCACGTAAGGGTGGTGGTCCATAGAACCAACACATCGCCGAACATAGGGTACATTTCAGTCGTTCCGGCACTTCTTTGTATATTTGATTGTTTTTATGTTTTCATTGTTTGAGCTTATTTCAATATCAAAAAAAAATAAATAAATACCTAGATAGATAAGTAAATAAAATATTAAGCGTGAATTATCATCGCATAGCTTCATTTGCATATGGTTATTCAAAGAGGCCATAATACGAAAGGCAACATCGAGAAGGTCCTTGCTGTGTTTACGAACACAACTTAAGCTTAAATTATGTTCCTGTTCGGTATTTCGCTCCTGTAGCCCTCGGCTCGATGAAACAACAAAAGAAAAAAAACAAACACATACAGATTTTCATTTGTTGTACAGTGGGGTATTTTATTTATTTATTTTGTTCTTTTTGGAAATACATTAAGAATTTAATTCTCATTATTTGTACTTACATATTTTCTAATTTCATTTGTTCCGAATCCGATCTCCGTAACACACCATCTCCACTGGCGATAAATTTATCGCAGTAAGCACAAGTAAAAAAGCAGAACGCAGAGAGCACAAGAACAGTCAGATTTTTTTTAGTATAGTGGAGAATGGCAGCGAATAGACACGCATAGAACATCATTGCACTAAAGGCGCTAACGCAGCTGGCGGAGATGCAGATTAAAAAGAGAAAACGTAGATTTTGGGTTAATCCCTTCTTAGAAACAATCCCAGATTTATTGGAACTATAGACCTTTTTTTTGTTTTGAAACGTAAGCTTTTCTTAAATACTTATTTATTTATTTTTAATTCCTCACGCTTCTCCCGAATTCCTTTGAATCCATGCATTTCTTTTAAAATCAACCCGTTTATATTCTTCGCTTTTATAATTCCACAGGGTTTCGAATTCTGAATAACTATTAATAAGTTTAATCACTTCTCCTTGTGATAATTTCCATTCACTCATTTTGGAAAAGAAAAATCGAACTGTAAACACATTCTGATTTGTTCCTTCCTGACCTCCGTCTTATATTTTGTATCGGTCCCATACCCACCAAGTACACATAACATTAATTAGTTAATTACCATTTGTGATCTTGTACCGACAGTGTTCCGGATCTTAAAGTACTCGTATACGTATATTATGTATTGGGAAAACGCAGAAGGATTTTTCTAGAGATGCCAAGACGCTCATTAAACATTTCCTGCGACCTTGTACCATAATAAAGCAATTAAACCTTTCAGTGCTACAGGCAATCCAATATCTTAATTGTAATGGAAATGACAAACGTGACAGCAAAGTGACAGCTCTATTGGCGACAAGGTTGGGGATATATCGTATTCCATGAGAGCATACCATCTATCGCTTGCTCTGAAAATGCTATGAGAGCATACTATCTATCGCTTGCTCTCAAAATATAGCTGCTATAATGGTCGCCACCTGCGATACTGAAAGTATACTTTAAATCATGCTATAGATTTATCGCTAGTGGAGACCGCATGTAACAGATCACGATAATTGTATCATCGACCTTTGAATGATTTTTAATAGATAAAATATAAATTGCCTATAACAGGATATTAATCCGAAAAGAGTTTGAGGAATGTTCAGTTGTTACGATGCCCACCTTAGTTATTCCTATATATAATCTATAGCAATCTTCTTTCATAACAAAACATATTCTATGTTTTATTGGGTTATGTATCGTATGTAGAATTTGCATTCATACCGTTATTTATGTTGACAAACATGATAAAATCTATTTTTTCACCTTCAAATGGAAAAATAGGCCACTGTGCATCGTCATGTGGAGAATGAAATAAAATCTTTCATTTGTTGTTTGGCGACAAAAAAAAAAAAAAAAAAGGAACAGTCGCACCCGCGAATCCCACTCAGTAGCATATCTATCGGTTTTCATTTGAACGCATACAGAGAAGGACAATAACTGCGACAAAACGACAAAAAAGACCATAGAATCCTTGAATTTGCCCCATGCACTTTATATGCATGGAAAAAAGTGTTCCACTGAATCCTTTTTGGTCTGATTTTTTTCGTTTTTGGCATCCAGCTAATTTTTATTTCTATTTGTTCGAGGTTTTGAATATTTAGATATTGTAAACAATGCAACGAGTGCGGAAACCGGGGCCATCGATGGTTTACCGTGCAGCAAAGCAAAGTGAATTACGCGCTGTATGTGGACTGATTTTTTTTTCTTTAGAAATGGAAACACATCTGTGGTGCCATAGTGGTTAGGATAACAAATTCTAAGCGACAATGGGAAAAAAAACTAGAGGATGGTTGGAAGACAAACGTTTGTGCGTTCGCAACGGGTTGTTTTGGAGTAAATATAAAATTCTCTAAAATAAACAAAACTATAGCTTCCTGTTGGTAGTGCACGATTTTTTTAAGTGAAATATGCCATAAATCCCTTTTGTATCAAAATTTTGCATAAAAGTGTATTTATAGGTGTGTTTTTCTACGGTGCACTTGGTATTTTACCACTGTGACCAATTTTGTGTGAAAATAACTTAGAGAAGGTCGACCATATCTTGTAAGTTGTGTACCAGCAGATTCGCACCGAACATTTGTTTTTGCAACCTTTTCATCTTATCTCTAGAAGGATAACGTGCGCCTCGGAGGCGCCCGCGACACAGATATATTGCTGTCATCTGTTAACCGACGCGCGTATAAAATCTTACATAACTTTCTTATAAATGAACAATAATAACATAAATTTGTGTTTTATTTACTTATTAATAATGTAACAATTCATTGAAGTAATAAAAAAAAAGAATAATTATTTAAAATTGTAAAATAAAACGGTTTTTAAAATTGTGCGCCTCTGGGGCACATGTTTATCTTTTCAGTACTATAAAATAAGGTTATCTTTCTAGGGTTAAGGCATATATGTAGGTAAGTCGAACCACGTGAGTTGTCTTTGAGCTCTTTCATTGGCAATTTGCACTTATTTCGACACCACGACACTCGACCTTAAAAAAAATTGCATTCATGTAAAATTATTATAAAAGTCCATGTGTTGCATCTAAGTTTTAATAGGTACCAGGGCTGCTTTTACCTGGAGGCGATTGAAGCAATTGCCTCAGGGCCCCCACCTCCAGGGGCCGCCGCTCCCGGGCGTGGACGGCATTCTACCTAAGAGGTCGCAAGACCTAGCAATTCCATGGCTCACGTCGATTTTCAGGAGCTGCTTACTGAACAACCACGTACCCCCTTCATGGAGTCGAGTGAGAGTGGTTTTCATACCAAAGGCAGGCAGACGCGGTCATGAAAACTCGAAAGATTTTGGACTAATCAGCCTAACTTCCTTTATACTGAAGACACCCGAGTGACTCCTGGACAAAGATTTGCGAAGCAAAATAGAACCATGCCTTTCCAAAGCTCAGCACGCATACCTCAAAGGTAGAGCAACAGAGACAGCTCTTCACAAAGTAGTGCGCACTATAAAAAATTCCATACAGGTGCTTTTAATAACGTACACAATGTAGGAACCCTAGAGTCTTTTACGGAGCTGGGAATAGAAAGCAATCTAAGTCAATGGATCGTTTCTATGCTTAGCACTAGAATTTTTCAGGCAACACTAGGCAATAGGAATATAAGCAAATTTACCAGTAGGGGAACACGCCAGGGCGATATTATCTCACGTCTATTATGGCTGATAGTCATGAATAAAATCCTCTTAACATTAGACAGAGAAAGAATCAAGGTAGTCGGGTATGCAGACAATATGGTGGTACTAGTGTCAGGAAAATTTTTCTCCGTTATAAGCGAAATCACGGAAAATGCTCTGAGCAAAGTAAGCGCTTGGGCCAAAAAGTGTGGTCTCGGTGTCAACTCGAGCAAAACGGAACTGATGCCCTTCACCACTAAAACCAAAATACCTGACTGCGCACTTCCTCGGCTAAATGGCCAATCGTTCTCCTAATCGTCCAGTGCTAGGTAACTTAACTGGAAGCCAAACATAGAACAACGGGTAAAGAAGGCATGTATAGCTTTATATATGTAGCATAACCTACAAATGAGAAAAAAAATTGGGACTGCAGCCAAAATTGACGTTACCCCTGGTATCCACTGGCAATAATTCATTGCAAGAAATATGTCAAGCAATTGAAATTTCCAATGGAGACCGCAAATTTCATTGCAATGAATTATTGCCAGTGGAGACCAGGGGTATGGATGTACACAGCCATGGTACGACCAATTCTCACATATCGGTCAATAGTATAGTGGCCAGCTCTAAAAAAGCTTATAAAATAACCAAACTTAACAAGGTACGAAGAACGGCGCCACAGGCGCTATACGCTCAACCCCAACCGATGCTCTAACAGTCTTTTTGCATCCTCTACCTTTAGATCTACACATAATACACATCACAACACACAGTGCGGTCAGACTCAGGGAGTCTGGGTGCTGGATTATGTAACTCTAATGGGTATAGTAACATTTTAAACTCTCTACCGAGAGAACTCATTTTGCGCACAACAGATTACATGATACCCAAATTGAATTTCGCAAAACGCTTCGACGTTCAATTCCCCACAACATCAGAATGGTAAGAAGAACCACCACATCTAGCTATCTACCCCCATGCTATCTATCTATGCCCCAAAAAAAAATCTTGCCTCAGGGCCTCCGAAATTCGAGAAGCCACACTGGTAGTACCCAAGTCGCCATTTAACCCACATAAGAACAGGTAAAGAAGAATAGCCTTGAAAAAATGCTGACCTAGGAACTTAACTTGTTTATTTATTTTTTTGTTCTCTGTTTAATCAATAAGTATATGTTTCAGATAAGTGGTATCTGAGTGGACAGTGTCCAATCAGATAACCTGTCAAGGTCTTACTTGCTTCTACCAGTTTTACAATCTTATTGTGGTTACCATGACCAACTTTTTTGCCTATTCCAGGACCTGTTATTTGCCTCAGTGATCAACGAAGCTACTTACTTCTCACTGCATTATTATTTTTTCATTAGATAGGTATTTTATTCGTTATGAGATTTTTACATAGGTTATAGCCCAATTTACAATAAATGTACAGAGATTTGATATCCTTATTTTATCTTTCTACTGAAGCATTGTCTTTTATACATTTTAAGTTTTTATAATAGATATACTACCTTGATCAAAAGGTTCCCGGAATAAAAACCGTGTGGCGCTCCCATCGTTCCGATTTGAGTTCTGTTTTCTTTGTTAAGTTGGTACATCTGTTCTTGATATTCCCTCTAAATCTTAGCCTCATAGCTTAACATTTGCAAAAGTTACGTAGCCAAGAGTACATCTATCTCTGTGTGTGTTGGCGATTTTTTTGAATTTTAGAAATGTATTTAAATTTGCAACAACGAACTTGTATTAAATTTTGCGTAAAAAACGGATTTAATAGTGCGTGAGCGTTGGAAATGTTGGAAAAGTGTTTCGGCAACGATTCTCTAAAGAAAACGGTCGTTTACCAGTGGCACGAGCGGTTCAAAAGTGGTCGTGAGTCAATCGAAGATGATGAACGCAGAAGCAGACCATCGACATCGAAAACCGACGAAAACATTGATAAAGTAAAAGAAATGTTGGTCAATAACCGCAAATTAACCATCAGAGAGATAGCGGAGGACTTGAACATTGCCTATGGATCCGCCCAAGACAACAAAGAGTATTATTTGGGCGCTAGGAGACGTTCGCGTGAAGCAATTCGCCGAAAGAGACCAGAATTGTGGATTTTGCACCATGATAACGCACCGTTGCACAGTGCCATCATTATTCGTAATTTTTTGACGAGAAATGCAACAAATACCATCCAACAGCCACCGAATTCACCTGATTTGGCTCCCTGTGACTTGTTTCTGTTCAATCGAGTTAAAAAAACCATTACGGGGAACGCGTTTCAGCAGCCGAGAGGAAGTAATGGAAAAATCGCAGGAAGCACTGATGGACATACCGAAAACCGAATATAAGAAATGTTTCGAAGATTGGATCAAGCGCTGGCATAAGTGTGTTGCAGTCGATGGGGATTACTTTGAAGGGGACAATATAGATTTAGATGAATAAACTTGTATTTTTAATTTTCTGAATAAATTCCGGGAACTTTTTGATCAAGGTGGTATAAGATTATTTTAAAAGAAAACAACGAGAAAAACCTTTATGCAAAAAAAAAAAAAAGTTTTTAATTATTTTAGAAATAATTGAATTAGAAATAAATAACATCAGTAATGGTTAATAAAGAAATAAAACAACATGTGATAAAATAGTTAATAAATAAAACGAATTAAGATATAGTAATTAATAAGTAATAAGTTACTAACAATTAATAAATAATATATTATAACATTAAATAAAAAGTAACAAATAATAAATAATAAATAATAAATAACAAATAATAAATGCTAAAGAGCAAATAACACATACTTACTTACTTACTTATGTCCTGTATCCCCTTGTCCTCTTGTGGGTCGTAGGGCCTCTACTACGCCTACGCGCCATCGTGTACGGTTTCTGGCAATGTGTCTAAGTTCTCTCCAACTTTTCCCCAACTGCCGTGCCTCCTTTTCGACTGTTCTGCGCCATGTTTTCGTTGGACCGCCAGGTCTTCTGCCATCCTGAGTTAAAGGGTTCCATTGCATAGCATGGTTCGCTATGGAATTGTCACCCTTACGGAACGTGTGACCAATCCACTGCCACTTCCGTCGTTGGATGATTGTGCCTATTGGTTCTTGACCTGTTCTCTCGTAAAGGTGTTCATTAGGGATACGATTTGGCCAGAAAATCCTTAAGATATTGCGCAGGCACCTATTAACAAACGTTTGCAGCTTTCTGGTGATAGTAGTTGTCACTCTTCACGTGCTGCAACCTTATAACAGCACGGATTCAACGTTGGAGCGGAACAGTCTTATCTTGGTGTTCAAACTGATTGCATTGCTTCGCCATATTTTGTACAACATCCCAAACGTGGACTTTGCTTTGGCGATCTTGTTGGCTATATCCAGTTCGGTTCCACCATCGGCCGAGACAATATTCCCAAGATACTGGAAATCCTCTACTTTCTCTACCGGTTGTCCAGCAATGCATATTTGAGCCGATGAGTTTGTTCCAAGGCTGATAATTTTAGTTTTTGCCGTATTAATTTTCAGCCCGACGACACCTGCCTCCCTCTCCACATCTGCTGTCATTTGGTGGAGATCCATAATTCTGTGAGAGAGTAAGCATACATCGTCAGCGTAGTCAAGATGTTTCAGTTGAGATGTAAGAGTCCATCGAATTCCTCCGTTTCCCGTCGACAAAGCTTCATAAAGCACATCGCTAATCACCAATAGTAATTATATTGGTGAAGGGATGCAGTCTTGTCTTACCCCACTTTGGATCTCAAATTCCCTAGACAAGCTCCCCCTGTGCAGAACGTGACATTTGGAGCCTTCATAGCTTTGTAGCTAGCAATTAGTTTTGCTTTGATAATAGCAATTCGTTTATCGGGGACTCTCCTGCTTATGGCACGCCAAATAAACTTCCTGTTGAGTTGTTGTTGTTTGATTCGCTCTAGGATGATTTTAGCTATTATCTTAGCTACAGCAGGCAGCACGCAGATACCCCTCCAGTTTCCGCACTCCATTAAATTTCCTTTCCTAGGGAGCTTGACGATCATTCCCTTTTTCCACTCGTTAAGAAAGCTCTCAGCTTTCCAAGCTCTATCTATAAGTGGAAGCAGAAACTCAGCTGCTCGTAAGAGCTTTGCTGGAATACCGTCAAGTCCTACCGCCTTGTTGGTTTTGAGTGCCTTGCTCGCGGTAATGATCTCATCATTACTGGGAGTCGTGGTGCATATTCGGGAACTTCTCACCTCGGGAATAAACAACGCATAGTAAATAATAAATAATAAATAATAAACAGTAAATAGTAAATAACATAAAACACAATACATATATAATAGATAATAGATAATACATAATATAAATATAGACGTATATTAAGCTTTGATTAAAGTTACATGTTTAGTTGGTTAATAAGTGGGTTATTTGGTATATCACAGTTGTTTAAAAATTTGTCTTTTAGTTTGCACAATCTATCAATCAATTCAACATCCGCCTGAAAATGCACGTTTCTTGTAGAGTGATAACGAGAAAGATTAAGCATCATCTTGAGCAATTTGTTTTGGGTAACTTGCAGCTGTTTTTTGTGGCACATTGTACAATCATCCCATACTTGGCAACCATAAAGTAATATTGCTTGAAAGATCACTTTGTATAAAATTAATTTGTTTTCAAAGCTTAATTCGGACCGTCTATTGATAAATGGATACAGCATTTTAGTTGCAATTTGAATTTTCAGATTAGTTTTTGCGAAGTGTTCCCTGAAAGTTAGCCGTTGGTCTAGATAAATTCCCAGATTTTTGACACATGACTACCAAATTATAGTGTCTCCCCTAACGTTAAGTGGATTACTGGGTAAGAGGCAAGCTTTTCTTTCTCTGGTGAAAAAAATTGCTTGTATTTTACTAGTATTTACTTTTATTTTCCACTTGTTATAGTAACCTAGTAGTATCTCGATAGCATTTTCCAGATTTGTCTCAATTGTGAGACCAAACTCATGCGACGAGTATAAACCTATGTATGTCATCAGCGAAAATTGCTGATTCACACGAGGGGAGTTTAGATAAATCGGATGTGAATATGTTATACAAAATTGGGCCCAAAACTGAGCTTTGAGGAACACCAGCATTAAAATATTTTAATTTCGAACGATATTTATTAATGTATACTAAGAAACGTCGATTTGACAAAAAACTTTGAACAATTTTAACTATGTACGACGGGAAACCAAAAGACAGCATTTTATGGACAGGACCATCATGCCACATCAAATCAAAGGCCTTCTCAATGTCAAGAAGTACGAAACCAGTTGATTTACCTTGTGACCCTTTACTTTTTACATATTTTTAAATTCTATAAACCTGATGTACTCGTATAGCTCTGTAGTGGCTTCTGAATCCAAATGAATTAAAAAAATGAATGAATGAACTTTTTCTTAACAATCTTTTGGAAAATTTTACTAAGACTGCTAAGAAGACTTATCAGCCTTTAGCTGTTAGGATCATCTGCCGGCTTACCCGGCTTTTGATTCGGTACCACTTTAGCAATCTTCCAGCGATCAGGGAAGTATTGAAGTTTTAGACAGGAATTAAACATGAACGTTAAAAAGTTCTTTCCCGAAATCGGTAAATTTTTCTGGTAGAGATTTTTGATTCCATCTAACCCCTCTGTTTTCTTCAGCTGCAAGCTTTTAATTATATCTTCTACTTCTTAATGAGATACGAATTCTGCCATTGACGTCACAGGCTCCTCATGTATAAATCTTGAGGTTGATTCACACACTAAGAAATTGGTAACCGTATCACCTAGGTTTTGAGAAACTACGTGGTTTTTCGCAAATGATGAGGCGAATGCATCTGCTTTTTCATTGTCTGTGTGAAAGATCTTGTCAGAAACACAAAGGCTGGGAATTTGTGTGTTTTTATTTTTAGGACTCTGACAATATCCCAAAAAGGTTTTGCATTTTTATCTAAGGTGTTTAGTGTTCTATTCCGCTCCCTGTTGCGATGATATTGAATGTCAGTGACTATAATTCTATTAAAATATTTCATAAGAGCGCGATGCATAGGTTGGTGATACCTCTGCCATTGCCGTCTATGCAAATCCCTAATGCGAATGTAATTGAGGATGTAATCCGGAATTTTCATAAATGCATTATTAATTTGCTTTTGCACTTTAATTATGCTTGAATCAACCGAACTTAAGACATGCTCAGTAAACTTGTTTATATTCTCATCAATGTTTTCAACAGATATTGTGTTTTCCAAATTACATGAAACGTTGCTTAGTTTGTTATTGTATTGTATTATTTTGAAGTAAACTTTCCTCGGTGGCATAAGGTATAGTTAGCGGGCAATAAGTGCTGACTGGCGCCTCTCCTCGCTAGGCAATTCGGTCTTTCATTACCACGAACGTTTCGATTACTGTATTATTATTTGTATAAGGGTTCTGCTTTAACTTACATAATCTAGAATTCATTGATTTGCGCTACCCCTGAGGAGTGGCTTTCTGCTACTGCACTGTCTGTCGTATTAGATGTGGAAACTCTCGAGCGCACCAATTTCTCTGAATAGGTCGACGTCGATATATCATCGGTTGACACTTAAAACTCGCTAAGTGCGTTTAGAGATAATTGGAGATAATGAGATTTGAATGAATAATTTAGTATTCAAAATTACAGTTGATAAAATTTAAAAATCTGAAACTCGTGTTTCGGGTCGTTTAATGTCCATTAAATGATCCAAAAGACTTTTTCTAGTGATAGATTACTCAAAAATACGGTATTTGGTGATATAAGTCATTTCGGCTCAAATTTTCACTTAGTGAGTTTTACCTGTCAACCGACGATATAGCCCATACATCTGCTTTTTTTCAAAGCAGACATGAATATTTTCATTCGCCCTTGTCAAGGTCTTGCCCCGTACAGCAGACGGGGATGATGGGGGTCTTTTATAAAGCCTTCTTAGCCCGAAGGAACGTCGATTCCCTTGATCTATCCGCTTCTGTCGTTTATAGCAGAGCCTAGCTAGACAAAGTCCTTAATTATCTCAAAATTGTAGTTACATATGTACACACTATCCGAATGCTCGATGCTGGGTGTCCTTTTTTGATAAGAGAATATATTTTGTTTTGCTACCGCCACATCTACCGTATTATCTTAGAGCTTAGTATTGACAGCAGCTTGATTTCTTCAAATCGTCGGGGTTTTATTGAGTTTTGAAAGATAGTATCTTTGATGATTGCTTTGAAATTCAGTACAACCCTTTAAAGAAGATGTTAAGCAAATCACGACACCACACCGCCTTGTGTTGGACTTTTTTTGGCATCAAAAGCTTCGGGGATGCTATTACATTTCTCATGCAGCAATCTTTTGGGTTGGCCAATAAATTCCCTCTGTTTATCGTTAGTGTTCCCGTTAACTTTGAATGACGCCGTTTGTAAATGTTGCTTCAAGCTTGCAGTTTTTTCTCCTTTACATACACATCGCAGTGCATATATGAAAGAAAGTTCATAGAGATCGGTTGTGTTTTACGCATTTGGTAAACTTTTGAAAATGGAGGCAAATAACGAGTATTTTCGGGATATTATACACTTTTATTTTCGGAAAGGAAGAAACGCTGCACAAACACATAAGAAGATTTGGGCTGTGCACGGGGATAACTCCATCCCCTGCTGATTTAAAAAGCTCGGCAGTTATACCATCTCCTTAACCAGTCTTGTCAGATTGAAGCTTATATATAACTATCACCACTTCACTTTGGTCGACTGAACGGACGGCACCCTGGCTATTACCTTTTATTTCCTTGACCATAGACCCATTAAGATTAGATCGTCATCTTAACACTCCATACCACTTAAACCCTAAGAGCAAGATCCTTCTATTGGAATGTTCAATTTTATTCACTTTTTAAGAATTAAACTTTCGGTAGAGCTGTTTTCAAATTATCATAACACATAAACGAGTTATTTATTGTACAACGTGTTAATTATTTGTCAGCAGCCATACATATAAATAAATTTTTTATTGCAATCCAAAGTTTTATTTCGCCTTTTATCAATCTGTAGGAGCAGGATAATACATTAAACAGCAGTATAATGTCAGCGTCGTAAATGTCATTGCGGCTCGTTTTATGATTTTTAGCCCACCCAAAATGGTAAGGAATTATATTTGCGGTATATTAAGTTGGCTCATTCGGTTTTCATTGCATGCATATCTCATTACTGGTTTTTATTGCTAAACTTAATGCCGTGTAAAGTCCATTTTTTAAGGATGGAAATCCACCCGCGCCGCTAGGCTTTCATTTACGTATATGAATGATGTTGCCAAAATGGTCTTGTATTTGGTTCTTCCTCGAATATGTAAAATTCTGGTATAAAATTGATGATATAATGACTTAATAGTTATGTAAATCGGGCGGTCTGATATCTCACATCTCATAGGTTGACCGCATTTTTTAATTGTGGAATCGATACAAATGTTAACCCCCTAAAGCGAGGTTAAACAAAAGTTAAGTAGCAACGCAAAAATGCTTACAAAACAAACCAGTAAATCGTATAATAGTTATGTGAATCATACGATAAAGGATTGAAATGATTGTTTAATAAATACTAGTATCGCGCGTGGTCGAAATTCGACCGAGGGGAAATACACAAACAGCGAGTGAAACAACACTAAGTATCTGTTGTAATATTCTTCCGTGCAGGAAAGGGATCTAAGCTCATAGAGCCATGAACGTGATCGAAATGCTTTTATTTAATTGCTTAAAGCATTTGTATGGCGAAATCATGTGTGTATGTTCACTTTTTACCTGACTGAACGGTAACATACGCACATATTTTTTTGTTTTTGTACATCTATTGCACAGTACCTTTCAAATGATATAAGTTTCATCCCCCTCCTTTTATAATAAATACTAAAAAAACGTACGATACATTTCGTGTTCACGTATTAATATATAAGATTAAGAAGCATTAAGGAATTAGGTTAGGTCAGAGTGGCAGGCTAAATTACATGCAGTTACACTTAGACCACGACAGAACCATTGTGTTACGACGTGGATCTATGAAGGAAATACCCTTAGAACCAACTGGAGCTTGTTATAAAGTACTGGAGGCTGCTGATGTTGGCGTCAGCATTGCCACCTTGCTGCAATTGCAGTAGATCTATTGGATTTATTTCGAAATCTAGATCTACTGCCATAAAATGAAATCTACTGCATTTTCGTAGTATTCTTGTATGCACTTCCAGATCGTTAAAATTGATCCTTTTTAGTACAAAACATAACAACAAAACTTTCTAAAAAGTTGAATTTTTTATTTGAACTCAGTCACTACTCACTACCCATGAGCGGATCTTACACGCTCAATAATATTGTCGTAATTGCAAAACAATGACATTAATAATGATCATATAATATCGATAGTATTGTTATTCACCCTTATTCTGAGTGGCATTTTACTTGGACGACGTTTGTCGTTATTTGAAGCGTTTCGTTTTACAAGATTTATTCCATAACTTCGACGACAGGGTAAAATGTGTGTAGTTTGCATTCCACGTACTATGCCATCGACCGTACCACGCTGAGAATATCGGTTCTCGTTCGATCAGCGAAATCAAGCAGCACTGTGCATGGGTAGTACTTAGATGGGGACGGCTTGGGAACACCGCCTCTTGTTGGCATTAGCCAACTCATCAACTCTACCAAAGTCCTAAATCTTCTGGTGCGCTATTTCAACCCCACAAAGTAAGATAATTCAAATTAGTTATTTGAATCAATTAAAAATTTAAGAAAACTTACATAGCATACGCTATGTAACGCTTTAAAGAATGACGGTGAAATTTCTCACATGACGTTCGTCGTACACTAATGGGTTCCACGGGGCGTTCAACGACGCAAAAACGCCACTCGTAATGGTAAATTCAAATTGGCGTGTTTTAAATCGATGTAAACGCCACTCGGAATAAGGGTGATTACTTGGAGTGATGGACGGGAATGATGAAAATTTGGATTTTCTGCTTTCAAAGCATCATTACTGGCAATATTGTCATTTATAATGATCGTGTAAGGTGTTTGCGCCATTAATTCATCATTATTCATTTGACTTTGTGCATACAGTGTAGTAACATGTACATATTTAAGAAAATGAACAGCGACAATGCGGGTTTATATGTATCTGAAGCCATAAGGAATAACCACCTAAGTCAAGCTAGGGAAAAATTGAGTTAAGGATGCCAGAAGATGCTTTGCTGTTCGAAGTTTATGCTGTCAATTTTGTACTTTATTATCTGCTGTCGTTTTCGAGTTATATGCAAAGAAACAGGAGTAAAATTCCGGAAGTATTGTACATGTATAAGTACTTGACATGTTTCAACTATGGTACACCTTATCGAAGCCGGGACACACCAAGGGAGAACTCAAGTTCTTCAAAGTTTCTTTCAGTAGCTAAGTACCTCAAGGTTACTGTCAACCTCTCGTGCAGAGATAAATTATCTTTCTTCGTAAAAGCATTTTTATTCATGGGGAAGTAGTTACGATAGTCTTCTATAATACTTTGGTGGTTCTTACCCACCCTCATCGATTAACACTTTTTTCTACACTTTTTTTCTACTGCATTTTTTTAGAGAATCTACTGCGAAAAAATACTTCTAATGTGGCAACGCACTTGGCGTTAGCCAATGCCCCTAAGCTTTCGAAGAAGTAGGCCCCTACAATCTTCTACGAGCGGAGAGAACTTTGTACGTGCAAAGGATGTGCAGTATGATTTCTTCTTCTTCTTTGTCCCTACAGCTCCTACAGAACTTGTTTGCGAGGCGGCCTAGCCTGATGACATGCCTACCAATGATGCAGTGCCCCGTAATGACACCTATTACAATCGTAATGAGCGACCTTTATTGTCTAATAAGAGAGTTCGAGAGGCAAACCCCACAGGCGGATCAGTAGAAATGCGGTGAAGTGGAAGGGTTATGATCCATTATTTTCGGATCATAACCTCGCTGATAAAAGGAAGAAGAAGAAGAGAGTTCGATCCTTTCAGATCAAGCTTAGGGCAGATCTGTTTAGTATTAAGGTACGTTGTACCGTCTACCCATCTGCAGTTGGTTACCTTGATAGCATTGAGCTTAATCAGAAATTTTACTGTAGCGAAAGGCTTCACCTTGTTCGGTAAAATCGATAGGCTAGTATCTTGCCTGGAGAGTTTGTCAGCCATGTAATCCCCTGGAATGTCTCTGTGTCCCGGCACACAAATGAGCTGAATGTTGAATCGTTAAGTCATCTCGTTAACAGACAGGCGACAATAAGGTCAGTTTTTCGGTTGATAGTGACAGATTCCAGGGATTCCACATTCCTTATGAAAACACATAAGAAAAGCAAACAAACAAGGGTCTCTGAGAAAATCAAGTGGTATAATCTGGACAAAGAAAGAGCCGAGGCTTTTGTTTTCGTAATGAAAAATTACCTTTCTCACCATCATCAACGGAGCTGAGGATGAAGAGTGTAGAGCACAAAATATGTGGGATTCCCTACAGCAACTTATTTAAAGAAGGCCAAATCACTGCTAGGAGCTTCATAAGGCCGCCATCAACACGCCAAAGAAACATGGTGGTGGAGTGATGAAGCTAAGAATGTGATAAATGAGAAGAAAGTGGCTTTCAAAGCTTGGTCAAAGTACCCCTCTTATAATAGTGACGAAAAAGTTCGCCTAGAAATGGAATACAGATGTTGCAAGGAAAAAGCGAAGAAGAAAGGCGCCGAGCTTCAAGCAGAGAGTACGGAGGGCCTGTATCGGGAGCTGGAGAAAATATCTTCCCCGGTTGCTGATTCAAACTAGGCTATCCAGGAGCTGCGAAGACACAATATGAACAAGAGCGCAACCATCTTCAAAATAACCGCCCAAAGAAGGAGGAATGCTCAGGAGATTCGTTCGCCAAAGTTAATTAACAATGCTCATGGCCAGCTTGTGGGTGACGTGGGTGACGACAAAATTCTGCAGAGGTGGCGGTAGTATTGTGAAGAACTTTTAAGTGAACAGTTTCCTCGGCTATACTTTCCAAGAGCCACCCCTAACTGTGAAGAAATACCCGACATTTCAGTCGAAGAAGTTAGTGAGGCGGTCAAATACTCGAAAAAACGAAATGCGGTTGGGCCAGACGAGATGCCCTCTGAGTTCTGGAAGAACATGGGAGACATCGGGTTCAGATGGCTCAGAATTCTCATCTCCAAATTTGTGATAGGTGACCCAATGCCGAGTCAATGGAGGGAAAGTTACCTTCTCCCTGTATACAAAGGGAAGGAATACGCGAAACTGTGATAACTACCGTTCGATCGAAGCTGATGTCACACACCATGAAGATCGTTGAGCGGGTATTAGGTGGCCGACTGCGAAAAATAATACGGCTATCTGATGATCAGTGCGGGTTTGTCTCGGGTAAATCAACCACAGATACAATCCAAAGTATAAGGATCATAATGGAAAAACATCGTGATTCCTTAAGGGATTTTCATATTGTATTGGTTGACTTTGAAAAGGCATTCGACAGACAACCACGAGATCTGATATGGGTGGCGCTAAGACATCGAGGGGTTCTAGAAACCTATGTATAGATTATCATGGACATGTACGAGGGAGCAAAGACAAGAGTAAGATGCCCCGCTGAAGTAACCGAAGAGTTCCCAGTAAAAGTCGGGATGCACCAGGGAAGCGTCTTAAGTCCTTTGCTCTTTATTACAGTCCTTGATTATCTGTTTGAAGGTAAAGTGATGGACCCCAAGGTACATTAGTTATTCTTTGCTGACGATGGAGCCATCATAAGTGAGGATCCTACATCCCTGCAACGAGCACTTGATGTGTGGGTGGACGCTCTGGAGGAAAATGGGTATCACATTAGTTCAAAAAAGACAGAGTACTTGTGCTGCGCGTTCTTGATCCACTCAGGCCTATTCCAGACATTTATTTGAATAGAACAGTGCTTCCCAAGTGCGAAAAGTTCAAATATCTGAGATCTATGATCAATAGCAAAACAACTTGTGATGACGACATCAATCATCGCGTAAGCGTAGGGTGGATGAAGTGGCGAGAAAATTCCGCTATCTTCTGTGACAGAAAAATGCCACCTAAGTTGAAAGGAAGGCTCTACACCGCAGTTGTGCGTCCAGCGCTCACATACGGTTCATAATGTTGGACGATGTACAAAAGGTATGAGAGTAAATTAACGGCATCTGAGATGAAGATGCTTCGCATGGCAGCAGGAGTGACAAAGCTTGATCGAATAAGAAGTTCGAAGATCCGTGGAAGCTTTCACATCAAGGAAACCATCGTACAAAAAATAGAGCGCGACCGGCTCAGCTGCTATTGCCACGTTAAAAGAAGAGATCATTTGAACTCTGTTAAAAAGGCAATATCAAGGCACGTTCCCAAGACATCGCGATGTAGGAAAGGCAGGCCTATAAACGCCTGGATCAGACAAATACGACGGCATCGGGAACGCAATCGGGAGGCCTGCCGATATTTTCTGAGGTCAAATAGGCGAACCCCACAGGCGGATCAGTAGAAATGCGGTGAAGTGGGAGGGTTATGATCCCTTGTTTTCGGATCATAACCTCGCTGATAAAAGGAAGAAGACGATTTTGAGTTGTTTGGCACCACTTACATCGGTTTATTATTGGTCGGGTCGCTCCATTTTCTATATGTTTCGCTACTCTCAAATGTCAAAAAATCATGAGTTTTGTATTTTTTTTGCACTGCGTAGTCGTTAGATTTTGCTTCCTTGATTTCCATTAAGAAAATTGAGAATGGGGTACTGGATTTTGTATTTTTTTGACTACCATCGCTTATTTTCAACCTTTATTATCTTCCGCACAGCAGCGCTCCAGCTGAGCGAACCTTTTTAATTTTGAACATAATTACAAACGATTTAGAAATAGTCTTTGTACAAAGACTGTTGAAAATATTTTCCTTTGTAAACAACTTTTAAAAGGCAATCCAATTTTTGAACTATCGGATGAATTTGTAAATTTTGCTAGAAGATTTAAGCTTATTAACGAAGAATTCCACAAAGCATAATTTTTTTTAGTTTTGTTCATTGTTTATGTAGTGTCGTCACAAAGCCGTTTTCTTCTTCCTATTTCGCCGAGGTTATGATCCGAAAACAAGAGATCATCACCGTCCCACTTCACCGCTTTTCTTGTGGGGTTCCCGTATTTCACATCAGAAAATATCGGCAGGACTCCCGATTTTGGATCACGTGGTTACTGAGGCCAATCAAATACCGATGTGGTTGCATTTTTGTGATGCAGGCGTTTATAGATCTGCCTCCCCTGCCTTGCGATCTCTTTGGAACGTTCATTGATATTGCCTTTTTAACAGGGTTCAATTGATCTCTTCTTTGAACGTGGCAATACCAACTGAGCCGGTCGCGATCTATTGTTCGTTAGATGGTCTCTTTGACGGGAACTCTTCTGTTACTTCAGCGGGACATCTTACTCTTGTCTTCGTTCCTTCGTACAAATCCATGATCATCTGTGCATAGTGTTTTTTTTTTTTAGGGATCTGCTACAATCCGCTATGGGTGTAGCGAACTGCTCCGAACTCAACCCATGTGCTTTTTTTTTTTTTTTTTGGTAAGGAAAGTGAAGCTGTCAAAACCAAGTGTGCCATTTGTGGTTATTATTTATTTTATATATTGCGGAAAGAATATACTATTTTTTTTTGGCTTGAATTATACTTAAATGTATACAAATCTATTGGTATCCAAACCACAAACGATGCGAATATGGAAATTAGGTTTCGAGTCAAAAATAAAATCACATTGGCAAAATGTCTGCATGACTAAATGTGTTTTTTAAGAAATTGTTTTTAAGCATTCGAAAGTTGTAAAAAAAACCCTAGGTTGCCCCTGAAGCAACTCTCAAAAACAGACCTATTATCGCATGTTCAGTGTGTAATGACTGTTTCACAATGGAGAGAGAGCGCCGCGTAAAACGCTGTCGTCTCGTTCTCGTCAATGGACAAGGAACGCAAGTTTCTTAGTTGTGTTTATTTGTAAAGTAAAAAAAAAAAACACCCAAAACGAAACAAACTCCTTAAAATTACATTAACAAATAAACGTCACCCGCCGTCTCGTCACGAGAGTTTTTAGATTTTCCGAAATCAGGACGCAACGAGTCTCGCGCTATTGCGACTTGCTGCATACATTTTCTTCGTTTAAAATTAATTTGACATCTCTCGTTGTAATGTGAATCATGCATAATTATACTTGTTACCCCGTTTGGTAAAACAAATCATTCATTGAAAAAGTGAGCACAACGAACACTTAATACTTATGCATGCATGTCGGTGATCTAATATTATGAGATTTTGTGATTTCAAAAATAATATTTTAAATACGTGTTTTTCGCCCTTTTTGAGACAGTTCTATTTTTTCTAATCAAAAAGCGCGGATCTGGAAACACGGGGGTCCAAAATCTGCAGCTTTATTTATTTCCTAGACCATTCAAGTGAAAATAAGATTCATCGCTTATTATTATCACTACTGCGCTTGCGTCATCTTCAAAGATTACTTGCATACGCACAGCAAATACTTCTCGTTGTGCGTAATCCCTTGGACTTAGGTGCTGCATAACCTGCATTTGAATGGAATTTTAAATCCAAACGCAACATTTTACTCACAGATGCACGGCGCATCTGTAATTCACGCGCATGTTAACGAGTGAATCGACTGGGGCTCCGTCTGATAAATGCTTCTCTTACTATGGCGACATTTTTGAGTATTCTTGCAGTTCTTGCAGGGTCAGGAGGCTTCTTCTCCGGCTGTGGGAATAACCGCCCAAAACAAAATCGTCTAAATTCCAAAAATGAACAATCGCCCAATATTTCTGGGCGTTTGTGCATAATAAAAGTTAGTCCAAAAAAAGAGGAACAACCACCCAAAATTAGAGAGCCCAAAACAGGAGTGAATGGCTGTGCGAATAATCGTCCAAAATCGGAAAATGAACGATCGCCCGCTTTCTGGAGGGGTTTAGCCGCTCACGCGACTTCGTCGCTCCGCTAAGGGTGTGTCAACAACTGACAGGCAGGCGCCAGGGGCTAAGTCTATTCGAGAACAGTTTTATGCGGGTCAACAGTGAGTAAGTGGCGCGCTTTGCGCGATTCATTTGTTAAAACTCCGCTTTCCGGAGTGGTTTAGCCGCCCACGCAACTTCGTCGCTCCGCTAAAGGTATATCAACAACTGGCTGACCTGTGGCTCGGTCTTTTTTTTTTTTTTTGACTTCCGTTGCAAAGAATTGCTTAGAAACTTTTGTTTTTGTTCGATTATTCATTTGGGAGTTTTGGGCGATTATTCGCATAATATGTATTTTGACATACCATATTTTCTTTTTGGCATTTTGGGCGATCTTTCGCTATGAACAATAGGCCAACATACAAAAATGCGTAAACGCCCAAATGAAAGTGAATATTCGGTCAAGCAATTTCTAGGTATTTTTTGGCGATTATTCACTTTTTGAATTTGGGCGGTTTTGTTTTGGGCGGTTATTCGAACAGCCTTCTTCTTCATTATGTTTCCTGTTTTTTTTTTTTAAAGCTTCAACCCATCTCAGGATCGTAATGCGGCTGTGCACTGCGCCATTCCGACCGATGCGGAAATGGTGACGAAAGATCTGCTGTGCTGTGATGACAGTTTCACAATTTCATACGAAGGTGTACGAACATGCGTTGCTCCACCGTCTACTGCTCCATTGTAACTGAAATCAAATAATAGATGTTCATTTTTCGCTTTATCACAATAAAATATTTTTTTTTCTTAAATTACACCAGAGTACTGCTCATTTGAAAGCCGTTCGTTTCTCACTGGTCACCCTGTACTTCGTTCTGGATACACAAACTGTCCCAAGTATGTACATACTTGCTTGGGACAAACTTTTTTTCTCATTATGTACTATTCAAACATTAATTCATAGTTTCTCTTTATTTTCTTTTCAGGTAAGTGCACAGCCACCGCAAAAATAAAAATATTCAATTGGTAAGATACTTGTAGATGTGACAGAGCAACTCGTTGTAACCCCCGGAGTTCTAAGCGCAGAAATTTCGGCGTTGTGAAATTTGATGTATATAGATCGCTATACTTATACAGTTGAGCTTGTACATAGTCTAATTTTGTCTTTTCGGTGAGAGGTTCATATTATTAAAGGTAGCCATATATTTTACACTGCACCAGTGACCAGTTGGGGTTATGGTCACTTCTGTTTTATTTAACTCCATTTCTCTATTAATAATTCTAAGATGTTAATTGCTGAAACATTACGAACATAACTACAATAAAAACTTGCAAACTGCGTGAGATATCGAATTCTAACTTATTTGCTTACTAATTCCAAGAGTTCTCTCGCAATAGTGTAGTGGACATATCAGAATCCTAAAGATGTACCGTTATCTTTCCAGTATCATCAACCACCTGCCGCCAACCTACATAGATTTGAATTTGGGCTGCAGACACTCGATACCAGACAAAGCAAAGTGGACGCTTTGCGATGTCATATACAACGAAGTGCGGTTCGAAACCAGGTCCAGTCTCCAAGACAAAGAAAAGAAAGACTGCCCTGTATCTCTTAACGGTATAGTTAGGCAGTACAACTGCACATTTTGCTGGATACCAGGTCGCTACAACATTCCAAGGAATTGCTAAGCTGACGAACTTGCTGGACAAATTTCTTTTGGTATGAACAGCGTAGACTTGACCACCATCACAGCGCCTTTGTCCTTTGCGAGTACCTTACTTACTCATTCAATTCAATTCAATTCAATTTTTATTATTAATATATGATGAGCGCAATGAGACTAATGCAATATCGGTAGGCTATTTTGATCAGTACTAAATAAGAAAAGCTTTACTGGACATAGGAGAGGAACCCTCTCTCAACTAACTTACTTATATTACCACTGGACTTAGTGCCATTGGTAGACATACTCAAAGACTGGGCATTCTCTATGAGATTTCTGCAGGAACATCAACCACTGGTATTACGAGTGCCATATCGTGTGAGCTACACTACTAAAAACTTGAGTGCTATTCTATGCTGAGAACCTTTTATTTAGTAAAGCCTTCGTCCACTGTTGAGAGTTTATAGCGTTAGGTTGGACCATACCAGCGGCCTCTAAACATTCTTCTGCATAAATGGACTGAGATCATATTATAATTTTGTTTTTTTGATATCTGCGAGTACGTGCCCCTTTTACCCAGGCCATTGTTAATTAATTTTGTATCGAACATTCGTTGAGTTTGCTTACTAATTCAAAAGGCAGTGAAATGTTAATGACTGCTCTTTGACTGAAGCATCTAGTACCACTGTTCGCAGCCTCGATAATTTGCTGAGGGCTAACGTGCATACCAAGCATAGACAAACCATCGAATTCCTAAATATCAACTCCATTCATTTGTAGTTTAGCTACGGTAGTGTCGTGCTTTAGAGATACTATACTATACTATACTAGGGCTTTGTACGCACTGCGACCCATAAGATCTATTGTGCCAGCCCGGTGTATAGCCGAGAACTGGGTTAAGGCTCTTGATAAACCCAGCGACTGGCGTCTCTTCTCTCTAAGCAGTCCACCCATTCATTGCTCTCGAAGCCTTCGTGTCCTGGTCACAATGATGGAGTTTTTTGATGCGAAATCTTTGAGTAGATTGAAACAGTCCCGTACAAGATTGGATTTCAAAGCCGTAAGTGCTGCCTGGCTGTCCGAGAGGATATAGATACGAGTGCCCTTGACCCTTCTTCGTAGACATTCTCGTACACAGAGTTCAATCTCATGGACTTCCGCCTGAAATATTCTTGGTGATTTCCCAAGCTCTGCCGCGCGTTGGAACCTGGGTCCGCAAAACCCTGCACCAGTGCTATCATTTTCCAATTTGGAACCATCTGTGTACCAAGTTTGAGAGTTTGGTAAGACTACAAGTCCTTCATTCCTCCATGTGTGGTGGTCACCTATGACCACATTGAATTTCCTGGCGAACCGGTATTTCTTGAGCATAGTATCTGGGATTTGAGAATAGTGTCATTTTGCATATAATCTAGAATCTTCAAATGGCCTGTAAAGTTGCCGATTTTAAGGTCTGAGATCTTAGGTAGCCTAAGAGCACTCAGCATAGCTTCTTTTTGTGCTGCAACGTGCAACAGTGTGAGGCTAAGCATTACTCCCATTGCTGCCGTGGGGCATGTTCTCATTGCTCCTGTGATACTCAGACAGGCTAGACGATAGGTTTTATTCAACTCCTGAGTCTTGACCTGTAAGGTTTATGGCCACCAAGCCAACAATGCATAAGCCAACATGGGTTTGATAATGGCGCTGTATGTTGAATATAGGCATTATCTTGGGTTTTAATTCCCAAGTTTTACCGTCTAGGCACTGGCATATAAACACTGCTCTTGTCGCTTTCTCGGTAACCTTGCTCAGCAGTAAATTCCAAGTGAGCATCTGGTCAGGAATAACTCCTAGGTATTTCGCTTCCCTGGATATGTCGAATGGAACGTTTCCAGTGTTATTTGTTTAAGAGTTTGATTCCTTTTTCTGGAAAACGGTACAAGTATAGTTTTTCCGGGATTGATGGTAATTCCCTTTGCCCTGCATCAATCAGAAGTTCAATTTAGAGCACCTTGCGTTAGTTGAGAAATCATGGAATTTGCCCCTAACGTTGATGACAATGTCGTCTACATATCCTTGTACTTTGTAATCTTATCCTCTAGGAGCTGTTATAGTTTTATGCGAGCCTCCGTACTTGATTCTTATCTTCCTGGTACGTAGCATGGTAAGGATCCTGTTTATAACCCGAGGAGCGATATTTTTCCTGATCACAGTCTTTTTGATAGCCTCATATGAAGTGTTCTCGAAGGCTCCATGTATATCTATGAAGGTACATAGGGCTGTTTCTTTGGCTGATAATGATTTGTTAATCTATAGCGTTAAGCTGTGAATGGTTGTTTCCCTAGACTTCCAGATTGATAGGCAAATTGATGTGCATGCAGAGGATTATGTATAAGGAACTCTTCCCTTATATGATGATCGAGAAGTGTCTCTTCATCCTCCGTGTTTATGGTGTCGATGGTGTCTATTGTACCTGAAGCCCCGTCTTCTGCTATGACACCCATATGTTCAGATCCCGCAGCAGGTCCAAGCGTCCTCTCTGCAGCGTCTGAGAGGCCCAAAATGACCCCGGTATGCACGTTAAGAGGAGTACATTCCCCATCTTTGTTTTTAACATTATTATCTATGGGATTCTTAGACCGGGCAAGGTAGAGCCCCATGCCACGGGAGGGATGTTTTTGTTTTCTTTGGTTCCGCCAAGGTGGGATAATATTCTTAAGATACTGTGCTGCTAGCGTGCACAATTCGCAAAACCGGAATAGTCCATGCCAGGAAGGGCCCAACGTACTAATTTTCACCCTGCGCACTCCTACCACTCTCCCCGCGGTATCGTCAGGTATTACTTCGCGAGATGCCACGGGAGAGCTTATTTAAACCGGATATCACCTGGTTTCCGGAGTCCACTGTTATAAGGTAGACTTACCTCCTTGGGTACAATCGTTAAATACCTGGGATTACGGATTTTTTCATGTTTTTCTCTTTAGATCCGCCAGATTCAGTATGCAGCAGACTGAACCCTGTGGTACACCAGCAATGGTTGAGAAGGGGGTAGAAGTACATCCATCCAATACAACTTGTATGAATCGACTACTTAAAAAAGTCACAATCCATGATGAAAAAATGTTAGCAACGCCATTAGCTTAAAGCTTGATCACCTCCACGCATCGGTTCAATGCCAAGGGTGAAATGTATTGACTTAACCACCATTTGCTAACATTTTTTGGTGAAATCATTTCTTCTTATTATCCTAGAGGGAGGACAAGAAGACGTTCTTATTATTCCAGTCAGAGGCTCGCTTAAAGTGTTAATTGAATTTAAGACTCCTACAGAAGTCCTATAGCTATCTTTGTTACTCACAAACAGTAGCAAACTAAGAAGAATAGACTCAACCATTCTTCATTGTTGCAGACAGTTCAAAGAATTACAAATTACATGTGTGCATGTGTGCATGTGACAGTTCTCAGCTATACACGCAGCATATTTTCTCTGGATCATCCATCTGGAATATTCAAAAAAAAAAAAAAAAAAGACATGCAAATAAAATAAGAAGTAGAATAACAGAAGCACCAAATTTAATGTATTCTCAATATGATGGACTCCCGGTTCCGTGAAATTTAATTTCCTTCCTCCCCCATACACATACGAACAGCCCCACTCAATTTATCATCCTGTCACATTATATGCATCGTTGCACAATATTTGCTGTCCAACAAAAGTTTTTTTCTTTTCCTCTTCCCCCTGCACCAATATGCATGAAGTACATGTACCCGTACAGAAGTTTGTACTGAAAGTCCTTAATATATCCCTTCCTGGATGCCGCATGATCCGAGATAAAAGATTTGTTTCATCGTCGACCTACAAAAAAAACACCATTTTTATCGCCGGATTTAAACCAAATATGCGCACGGGACTGACAGGGTTATAATATTAGGTTGGCCAGTGACATGGAAATGCCATTAATGAACATATTTTGCCCATTTTCCTGTTCTGCATTTTATATTTATTTTATTTTGTGCACCTGCAGCAGCAGGATAAATAAGGAGACAAAAGAATGCATATGCATATAGTCAAGGGATTGAATTGCGTAGTCCTGGTGGTCCTGGTGGGTCTGTGAGCATCTGTCATCTGCGGATTTATTTACTATTGTTTTTTAAAGCGACAAATTTATGCTAATTAAAGCAAACAAAAATAAAACCTATTTGCATTGGTGGCACAATAATTTGTTTTTGTTTTTTTTTTCCACACATCTCCTCAGCCATGAAATGGAAAAATCATTCTGTGAAATTTTAATATAACAATTCCCTCGAACGGAGAGATACATATGTTGACATACTCGCATTGTCATTGGGAATTTGAGCTGATATTGCAAATAAGTTTGCAGTTTATAATAACTGTTTTAATTCCATTGGACTTGGTATCATATACGTACAAGTGTTCAAGGAAGTCCATTAATTATTACCTACCGTTTCGAACGAAAATCAGCACAATGACAGAAGATGAGGAAATTGACATTTATACATGCAGAAAAAAAATATGTTTGACCATAATTAGACCCGTTTCACATAAAATAAAATTGAAATGAAAATAGTAACTGTAGTCATAGCGATTGGGGTTGTTTTATAGCTTACTCTTGAGGTAATATAGTGTCGGGTGTATGCGTAACCCTACCAGTTTGTGTAATGTTTCCTCCTAGCCCCACCTTTTATTGGTAAGGTTGTCCATTTGTCCTTGATTTGTGTGTTACTAATGCACCTTGCTAATACAGCCAATTGTTGTAAACGAGCTTAATTCTAATCATATCGCAATTTTCTGTAGACTTCCTTGCTCGGGAGAAAAACAAGTGCAATACATTCAGGATTTGAAAAAAAAAAAGAAGAAAACTAGTCACATTTTCGATCAGAAATAATTTCTATGCCGCGAGGTACATCAGTAAATTTATAAAAGAATAAGTTTGTAGTAAAGAAAATGTTGACTCAATTTTAAATCACTTTTCTTCTAACATATTAAATTACACTGAAGCAGTGTACTAAAAAAAAACCTAAAAATGAAGTCTACAGGGTGACCAGGCAAGAACGATAGGAAACAAAATTGAAATAAAACAACAACGGTGTGAGATACTCGTATAAAATTGATTCTAGCTTTATTTTGAAGCTACATTCATGCTATTCTCTGTGCAGAAGCACATCATTTAAATGGCCGCCTCGGCTTCGCTTTTTGATTTTTGATGACTTGGTCCAATAAGTACGGTGTTATTCTGGCAATAGCGCCTCGAATGTTGGGCTCGAGCTCGTCCAAAGTGGTTGGCTTGTTAGCGAAGACTGAGGACTTGACGTAGCCCCAGAGAAAATAATCGAGTGCTGTCAAGTCGCATGATCGCGGCGGCCAATTGATGAACGCTGGCCGTGAGATGATCCAGTTGTTAAATTTCTCCTTTACAACTTTGAGTGTTTCGTCGCTTGAATGACATGGAGCGCCGTCTTGTTGGAAACACAGCTCGGATATATCGATGTACTCGAGCTCTGGCCACAGAAAGTCGGTTAACATCTCTCTATACCTGTGACCATTGACGGTAACGGTGTCTCCTTCCTCATTTCGAATGAAATAAGGTCCGATGATGCCGCCATTCCATAAACCGCACCAAGCTAGGTAGAAGTGGTTGTGTCAGCAAACCATGCCGACACTTAATTAGCGCAGAAGCGCCGTTTTAATACCACAACTCAAGTGACCTACCGGATGTAAAAAGGACATTAACTACTAGGGAAAAGAAGAAGGAAAAGGGGTAAGGATTATTCAAGCCCACCCCGTTACATTGAGGAAGCTGATATTATCCCCAATGCTAATCTCCGCTAGCTCTATAAGGTTGTCGAAAAAGAGTTTACCTAAGGTGCGCTGTCTGGCCTTGTCTAAAGCCGGACACTTACAGAGGAAGTGTAAGATTGTTTCTATCTCGTCAGCAGTATTGCAGCTGCGACAGTGTGCATGAAATGCAATGCCTATTCTGGCCGCAAGAACCCCGATGCGCCAGTGGGCAGTACTAACTGCCAGAACACTTGTGATATCTGCACGGTTCCTGTTTAGTAGATCTTGCGTTCTTTTCTGGGGTGCCTGCCATCTACTATCAGCCTTTAGCAGATAGTGCGCGAAAATGCTTCCCTTAAGGACCCCAACGGGACGTTCACCTCCTTTGCTAGGGAAGCATCAAGCGCAGATCCTTGCCTCGCGAGTTCATCAGCTCGCTCATTTCGCCCAATGTTGCAGTGACCCGGAACCCAAAGGAGACAGATCCTTAGCCGGTGACCAAGCGAGGCGAGTTCTTTTTTGCACTGTTCTACTAGCCTCAAGGATGTAGTGGTAGATAGTATAGCCTTGATAGCGGCCTGGCTGTCAATGAGGATGGCAATGGTATTTAGCGGTGTAGGGATTTGCTTAAGTAGGCGGCAGGCCTCACGTACAGCAAAAACTTCCGCCTGGAAGACACTGCATGAATCCGGAAGCCGGTAAGACCTGAAAATATTGAGGGAATCAGAGAATATCCCCGCTCCTACCGCGCAGTCCATTTTTGAACCGTCGGTGAAAATTGTTGATTCGAACTCTTTTGTTAGTACGTCAGTTTCCCATTCCGCGCTGGTTGGAAATCCGACCGTGACGTCATTTCTAAAGTTCACTGTGGGAGTTATACAGTCGGTCAGATTAGCTACCAGATCCTGCACATTCAGCATACCGTTGTGACCATAAGGATTGGTGCACCAGCATCCTGTTTCCCTTAGCCTGACCGCACTACATGATGATAGATGCATAATGTGAAGATCGAGTGGTAAAAGGTGCAGAATAACGCTAAAGGCTTCGGATGGACATGTCCTCATGGCACCCGTTGCGCCTATAGCCGCAGTTCTTTGTACCCTTTCGATAAGTTTGATGTTATAAGCTTTCCTTAGCGCAGGCCACCAGACTAGCGATCCATAGGAAAGAATGGGACGCTCCACGGCAGTGTACATCCATAAGACCATCTTCGGGCGAAGTCCCCACTTCTTACCAAAGGTCTTGCTGCAGGCATAGAAAGCCACACTGGCCTTCCTTACGCATTGCTCAATATTATGCTTCCAGCTTAGTTTTGGATAAGTACCACACCTAGGTACTTGGCACTGGAGGATAGGGAGAGTAGATGATTGTTTAGCCGTGGAAGCGTAAACGTCGGTATTTTGGTTTTAGTGGTAAAGAGCATCAGTTCAGTTTTGCTTGGCTTGACGCTGAGCCCACATCCAGTGGCCCATGAGCTAATCTTGTCCAAGGCACCTTCCAGAATCTCACTGATTACGGATGGAAACATCCCCGATACCAGTATTACCACGTCATCCGCATACGCGACAACCTTAACTCCATCCCTATCAATTCCACACACAATTTTGTTGATGACCATAAGCCATAAAAGAGGAAACAAGACCCCACCTTGAGGAGTTCCTCTAACAGCAGCTATGGTGGAGCTGTTGTTGACGAAAGTCGATTGAATGATTCTAGTTTTTAGCGTTGTCAATATCCATTTGCCAATTAACTCTTCCACGCTCAGTTGGATCAGAGCTTCCTGAATCGATTCCGTATTGACGTTATTGAAGGCGCCTTCAATATCTAAGAAAGTAGCAAGGCCATATTGTTTGAAGTGGATTGTCTTTTCTATCGTTCGCACAACTTCGTGGAGCGCCGTCTCTGTCGTTCGCTCCTTAGTGTACGCATGTTGAGATTTGGATAGAAGGGATTTATCTAGGGTATTTCGAATATGTGTATCTAAGATGCGTTCCAACGTCTTTAAAAGAAAAGTGGATAAGCTAATGGGTCTGAAATCCTTTGCGGATCCATGACCCCGCTTCCCAGCTTTCGGGATAAACACAACACGAACACGTCTCCAGCTCAGGAGAACGTGGTTTAGGAGAATACAGCTTCTGCAAATCGGCACTAGCTATGGGACCACCTGGTCCAATGTTTTTTGCAGCATAATAGGGAGAATGCCGTCAAGGCGTGCCAATTTATAGGCAGAGAAACTGTTAATAGCGCAGAAATTATTAACTGCTGTAATTGTTATGCTAATGCCATTCCAGGAAGAAGATTGCTCGACGACCTGAGAAACTGGTGCAGGGCAATCTCATTATTATATCCTGGAAAGTATGTTTGCATACTAGCGAGTCACTAGCAATGACTCGCTAGAAGTTTTTTTTTTTTTCCGAGGGTAGGTGAAAATCTTCAACAAGACGCTATGAGGATCGACAGCGCGTGCTCATAGTAGTGTGGGATTCTTACCCACTAAAAAACCTCCCTTCACAACAAACTTGCTTATATTTTTTTACTACAACTAAGTATTCGACTTATCAAGTAGTTTCGTTTTACGAAATAAGGACATTTTGCAGGTATTTTCCCAATAGAAGTTCCTGCTAGCTCCGCAGTTTAGACGCGGTAACTTATCGCGCTAAGTCTAAAGGTTTTGTTCTTTGTAGACGGCGTAGTAAGTTTCTTTGATCCAAAACTTGGAGAACTGTAATATTATCGTGACCTTCTAGTCGACTTTTATGTTTTCTCGTGTAGTTTTTGATTTCGTCTTCGATTGTTTTAATGCCAAGATCTCTGTGGATATCGCTATTTCTAATATACCATGGCGCATTTACAATACCTCTTAGCACTTTGTTTTCAAAAGTTTGTAAAATTTTAATATTACTTATTTTGGTACAACCCCAGAGTTGTATACCATATGTCTATACAGGCTTTAGCACTTGCTTATATAAAAGCAGTTTGTTCTCTATATTAAGCTTGGAATATTTTCCTAGTAACCAATATATATCTCTATATTTATTATCTAGTTCTTTGCGTTTTTTCTTTACATGCGTTTTCCATTTCAGCTTTGTATCAAGTGTCATTCCAAGATACTTATCCTCGTTTGCAAACGGAATTTAAGCCGAGTTTGAAAAGATCGGCAAATTATTTACTCTCTTATAAGTAAAATTTACATGAACATATTTTGTCTCGTTGAGTGCGATTCGCCAAACCTTTGTCCATTCATTTACTCTGTCCAAAGCTTCTTGCAGTTTTTCTGTAGTATCTTCGACCGTTTTACCTACTGCCAAGATAGCAGTATCGTCGGCAAATGTAGCTAGCTCAGTGCCTTCTACTTGCTGTATATCACGAGTGTATAATATATATAAGACTGGACCAAGAACGCTTCCTTGCGGCACCCCAGCCATTATTTCCTTAAAATCAGAATATTCGTTTCCACATTTGACGCGGAATAGTCTATTCGTAAGGTAGTTCTTCAAAATATTATATAGGTGCTCTGGCAGAACTTGTCATAATTTAAACTTTAAGCCTTTGTGCCAGACCTTGTCAAAGTCTTGAGAGACGTCAAGGAATACGCTTGAACAAATCTTTTTTTCTTCAAGTGACTTTTCGATTACATTTGTCATTCGATGTACTTGTTCAACTGTAGAATGCTTACTTCTGAATCCGAATTGATGATCCGGAATGAGATACCTTTCTTCTATTACCGGCTGTATTCGCTTAATCAATATTCTCTAGAACACTTTGGATATAATTGGAAGAAGCGAAATCGGTCTATAAGACGTTTTTTCATTCGGCGGTTTTCCGGGCTTAAGGACCATTATGACTTCGGTGACTTCCATTGACTGGGAACATATTCTAGTCGAAGCGCGGCGTTTATAATGAACAGAAGCTTAATTAGAGCTTTTCTTGGTAGTGCTTTAAGAACCTCTCCCGTAATTAGGTCGTATCCAGGAGCCTTCTTTGGTTTAAGTTTCCTCACTTCTTCCTTAATTTCGGTAAGTGTTGTATTTCTTATTATGCTATTGGCTATATATGACGTATTTATATTTTGAATAAGAGCTTGTCCACCCAACGGTTTGAAAGTTTCTTGCAGGTGGGTTGCGCTTTCTCTTTATCATGCCTGGCCCATTCGTCTTGATTTTTCCTAATTGGTGCGGCTTGAATTTGAGGTTTTTTAATACCTTTTATAGCCTTGCTAAGCGAATAATTAGAATATTTTTCTGTCGTTAAGCTTTCTAAGTAACTTCTTAAAGTCTTTAATAGACCTTTTTAGTGGGTTGCAAAACGGTAAAGATGTGCTTGATGTTGCGGAGCCCGAGTTTGTTGTCATTTTTTGCGCGCTTCTCTCTTCTCTTTAATCATCTCTTTTATTTCCTGTGGACAAGTTTGAATGTAACTGGCCGGCGTTCTCTTTGGTTTGAAAGTATTCTTCCACGCGGCATCCTGCAAGATTTCGACGAAGCAATCAACTTCACCTTCAAGTTCATAGGGCGTTTTAAGTGATACGCTCAACTCAATATTTGCTTCAATATCTTTTTTAAAGCCATCCCAATTAGTTTTCGGGCCGGTTAATCTGGCCGGTCCTACTTTTTTAATCAGAGCTTCGCCTATCGTCATAATGATTGGAGAATGATCAGAGGAGAGATCAAAGCTTTCTTCAACTTTTATACAGTTGCCAGATATTCCTTTAACAACAAAGAAATCAATCAGATCTGGTATCTTATTTCTATCAGTTGGCCAATATGTTGGTTTACCCGTCGAGTAAAAATCACAACTGAATTGCATACCCGCATTATAAAGCTTTCTATATTTCTGAGGGACGTACCTTGAACCCCAGAAGGGCTGCTTCGCGTTGAAGTCGCCACCAATAATAAAATTTGGTTTAAGGAAGTAGAAGATGTTTGTGAAATCACTTTCTTGATGTTTACATCGCAGTGGACAATATATAGACGAAATGTTGAAAGCAAAATGTCTATTTCTCACGCGTACCGTGCTTACTTGCATTGCTTCTAATTCAATCTTTATTTCCGCTGAGTGTTCGATATATTCTTTTATAAACAAAGATGATCCGCCTCTGGCTCTTTCCGATGGGTGGAAGGCGTGACACACGCTATATCCCCTTATCTTAACATTCGATTGTTTTGTCAGATGAGTTTCACAGACCAAGCATATATCAATTTGCTTTTTCTCGTATAAATATTTCTAACTCGTCGAGTCTTCGTATGGGCCCGTTGGCGTTCCATGTAAGAATTTAAAGCGTTTCTTTCATATTCTGGTTGAAGTGCGCGTGTTATGAATGTTGTTTTCTAATGCAACTAGTCTCTCGAAAATAAGTTTGTTTGTTTTGCATTGCTCTTCAAGTTTCGCAAAAATTAGAGAGAAAACATGGGATACAGGATCTTGCGAGCTACCTCTATCACCGTTTTCCAATATCGCAACTTGAGCAGGAGTCTTTGAGTTAATGTTTGGATGGTTTCTTGCTTTGATCTCCCGTGAGTTGTCGGTCATTGCTTGCCATTAGCCATAAGACTGCACGCCAATATTCGAAGATTTTGCTTCTGTCACCTTTTCTCTACTACGTTTGGGTTTTTCTTCATTACCCGATGTTAAGTTAATATTGACGTATTTCCTTTCTTTCGCTGGTTTTTTCGTAGCTATTTTGGGTCTGCTCTTAATTGGTTTTGGATTCGGTCGTATGGAATTTTTAAGCGTATCGCGCCTTTTTTGGAGCTCTTTCACCACTTCGCAACCTCGATAGTTCGCAGGATGTTTTCCTTTGCAGTTTATAGAAGTGGATGGGGTTTTCTTATTTAGGTGACACTCTTCCGAGAGATGCTTACCTGCGCATTTGACGTATCGCGATTCTTCCTGGCAGTAAGTCTGCGTGTGATTGAAACCTTGACAGCGCTTACACTGCGGGATCGATCTGGAGCTCTTACGCATAGGTTCGATTTTGACCACGATGTTTAGGATAGTCTTAATACCATAAATAACATCTCTATTTTCGTCTTTATCGAAACTTAGCATGAATAGTGGAAGTTCACGCCTTACCAACTTTTCCTGATCTCCCTCCGACTGTTGCTTCTCCTTTTTGATAATATTGACGGCATCAAGAATTTTAAAGCCTTTGTTTTGAAGGTTGTTTATAATATCTTCTTTGGTGCACGAGGGGTGGAGTCCCCTTGCTACACCAAGCAGTGGTCTTTTTAACTTATTTTCATAAGTATACCACTGAATCTTTTCGGCATTCAATTTTTGGGATACTGATCGGTAACCGTCAGCATCGTCGACATTGATTTTCCACGGAATGCTTCGCAGAGATGTCACCTTAAACTTCGATGCCATAATGACAGCTCAGTTTGACAGTTGTCCCTATCGTTAGTCCTATATAAGCAAAAAAATAACCCTCGACTTGCATCCTTTCTGGTGTTTACTGGCCCTCTCCACTGCCTTCTACGTAGTGCACTCCTTTGAAAGTGCTTATAACGCCTAGAGTTTTTAAGACTTCCTCAACACGCTGTACCTCCTTTTCAGCAAATTGAAGTAATACCCTGCCTAATTGGGTCAAATGAATTGAAACTGTACAGTAGTTAACAAAAGTTCTTCGTTACTAATGGAAATCCCCTACGGGTTAAGAGTCACTTAGATACGAACAAAAAATAAAAATACTTCACAGTCCACGATACAAAAAAAAAGCTCAATCCAATGTGTACGCTTATATGTACATTAAATTTGCGGCAACTAATTAAGTGAAAAACTTTCATCTTGCATGCGTCAGGATATGTGCGAGCATATCCTTGCGTATCTATTTCCCGTCGGCTTTACTGTGTAATACACATGTTTTCCTCACTCTTTTCGAAAACATTCGGTTTAATTAAAAATCCATTCAATTGGAATGCGTTCGAGTTTTTTTTTTTTTTTTTTAATGATGTTCCATTGACTTTCATGAGCGCCCTCTCCATTCGGAAAATAAGAAAAACGAGCCGTAATCAGGATTAAGTGAATGATACGTCTGCACCTCAACTGTGTGTTTTTCATTGAATTGAAATAAATACACGCCGCAGTGCCATTGCCAGCGAGATATTCAGATTCAGATTTCATTATACGTATAAGCATCCTTCATCAGATAGGTGATGGTACTCTTCTATATCTTTGCGTTAATATCACTCGTCGTCCCTCTTATTTGTTCGTGTTTTTCTGTATTTTGAATACGAAAATTCCTACTTAAGATAAAATGAGAAAACAAAATATCTCTCCCATGGAGACACGGGGGCGAATGACACTTCTCAACAATTAAGGTGGTATCCATTAAAAAAAAAGTCAACTTAGGAGGTTTCGAATGCTTCGTCTCTACTTCCATCGAAAAGGTGTTTTGAACAGTAACAATGTAATAAATTAAAAAGTCAAATGGGGTCCTGGGAATTGGTTTCAAGCATTCTCGGTTTTTTTCTTTTTTTGTTTGCCTCTGCAGAATGGCAGTACCTACACACAATGTAGTGGATGCGATGAGCACTGATGGTGTCGATGTTGGGGATATACCCTAGAGGCCGCATGCGAACAATTAAAATGAAAAACGGCCGTAAATTATATTTTCAAGTACTGTTGGCGTTGAGCCTATGGCGAATTTTGTTGGGTCGACTGAACCATATGGACGGTCAGACAGATTGTAGGGTGACTCTTAAATTAGACCAAGTGGAGAATAAACAACCTGTTTGGCGCTCGAAGCGATGCGGGAAGAGAGCTTTTCAAATTGATTGATTCCTCGGGCAGGAATGTGTTTGTTTGCTTAGAGTTTTTATAGCGCTACATAATTCAGAAGGTATATTTCAAAAGCAGGACAATTAATAAATTTATTAGGTTCTATTCAATAAATATATCAATGCGGTATAGAAGGCTTGAAGTTTATGTATGTATGCAGGATCGATATCCTTAAGCGGTGTATGGTATAAATGGATGTGCACACAATTGGCATAGCCATATAATATGTAGGGAGATAGAATTTTAATAAAAATATTCTAAATTGTTTAAGTGCTGCTTACAAAGGTATACGTATTGGTTTCAGCTGGAGGCAGTATTTCTTGTTCCTTTTTCGGCGAAGTTGTGAACTGAATTCAAGGGATACCACTTCACTGCATTTCCACTGATCTATCTGTGGGGTTCGGCGGTATAACCTCGAATAATATCGGCAGGCCTCCCAATTTTGAATCACTTCGTTACTGTGGCAAACCAAATGGTGGTGTTGTTGCATTTGTGTGATTCAGGAGATTTTAGGCCTGTCTTTTTTTCACAATATTAATGAAACGTTAATTGATATTACCTTTTTAACGAGGTTAATATGATCTCTTCCTTGAATATAAAAAGAGCTGAGCCGATCGCGCTCTATTTTTAAGATAATTTCTTTGACGTGAAGGTTTCACGGATCTTCGAACTCAGTATTTGAAAGATGGGTCACTTCTGCTATCATGAAAGCATTTTATTCACTTTACGATGAAGCGGTGATTGATATCATTATCAAAGGTTGGTTCGCTTTTGATCATAGGTCACAGATATTTGACATGTTAACTTTTCGCAATGAGGTAGCAGAGAATGGGCAGCATAAGTAGTCGGCCTTTTTCGGAGTAGTGTAGTAGTAGTACATATTTCCCATCAGAATGTCCATCCATACGTCAAGTACTCGCTGCAGGGACGTAGGATCTTAACTTTTGATTTTTTTTTTAAAAACAGGTGTGTGGCACTGCAATCAAGGAGATCTATTGTGTCATAGGCCACTTTTAGGGCAGCAGTACTTCTACTCTCCTTATGAAAGCTATAATTACGGCTGCGGAGGAGTTCCTTAAATCTATTGGAGATATGATCTCTTTAAGGAAAAAGCTTCTCCTAGTACTACACAGAGCTACACACTCACATAGAATGTGTTCTGTGGTTTCATCCTCTTCTAGGCAGATGCTGCAGGTGATATCCTCCGAAATTCTCATTTTGTTAAGGTGGTAAAGAAGTTGACAGTGACCGGTAAGGAAGCTCACGAGCCTTTTTTTGTCATTTCTGTCGTATTTTAGGATATCAACTGGCTGTCTTTGGAAGGTTTGGACAGCTCTTTTAGCCTGTCTGAGACCTTGGGATTTATTCCAGTGGGAGATGCACATGTTGCATTCCCAAATGTTTAGGGTCAGTTTAAAGGCGGAATCGGATATTCCGCAGAAGGGTCCAGTGAACAACTCAAAGGAGCCTTTTTTAGCTAGCAGGTCTGCAGTTTCGTTGCCGTCAACGCCTGCATGACCCGGTATCCACCACAATTTTACTTTATTGTGTTGGGCCAAGTTTTGTTTTGTAAACCGTCGAAGCAGCTTAGAACTGATTTTGAACTGATCAAATGGGAGATCAGTGCTTTGAGCGCCGCTTGGCTATCGGTGAGTATGTGGATAGAGGCACCTTTGAGGCCTGAGTGCAGGTTAATATTTGCACAAGTTTCAATGGCGTAAAGCTCGACCTGGAAAGCACTAGGACTCTTTCCGAGTGATTTCGAAATTTTATGGTGTGGTCCATACACACCGGCGCCAACTCCTGAATCCATTTTTGATCCATTGGTGTACCACACTATACCTTGTGGATTAAGCGATGGTCCTCCATTATTCCATATATCACGGCTTGGGATCACTATCTCAAACCATCTAGAGTGATTGGGGCGTAAAGTCGGAGACCGTGCTGAGCATGTCTAGCTCGGGGAAGTTAGATAATAGATCCATGAGATCCACGTGCTCCCGTGTACTGTTAGCACCTGACTTTCGAAGACTAACTTGCAGTGTGAATTGACTTTTTTTTTATAAATACATATATGTAACGGAGTGAGTCCGATTATGGCTTCAATGGCTGTTGTGGGACAAGTATGCATAGTACCTGTGATACCGACGCAAACTATTCTTTGAAGTTTTGTGAGTTTATTAATGGTTGTGACCTCTTTGGTTGTCGTCCACCAAACAACGGACGCGTATGTTAGAATAGGTCTTACAGCCATGGTTTATAACCAGAAAATGACCTTTGCGGACAGGGCCCAGGTCTTACCGTACATACGGCGACAGGCCCACAAGGCAGTAGTTGCCTTGGCAATTTTATGCTTAATATAATAGAGAATACGCGATGGGTATCTTCATCGACATTGAGGGTGCTTTTGACAATGCGACTTTTGACTGCATGTGCGACTCTGCCAGACAACACGGGGTAGATGAAACATTAGTGTTGTGGATTAAAGCAATGCTAATGAATAGAACTTTGGTAGTGGATGCGGATTGTGGCCAATATGTTATGACAGGGGTAAACAGGGGCTGTCCGCAAGGTGGCGTTCTGTCTCCATTGTTATGGTGCATGGTGGTCGACTCTCTGTTGAACACTCTAAATAGTTCTAACGTCTACGCTCAGGCATATGCGGATGATGTCGCCGTACTTTCTGTTGGGCCATGCCTGGCGATGGTCTGTGCTAACGCGCAGGTGGCGCCGGACATGATCGATGAATGGTGTAGTGGGAGTGGGCTTTCGGTGAATCCTCTTAAGACTGAGGTTGTTCTTTTTACGAAAAGGAGGATTTTGTCCGGTCTGACTCAGCCAGTACTAAAAGGCGTCACCATTCGCATGTCCAATGAAGCCAAATATCTGGGAGTGATTTTAGATAAGAAACTTCATTGGACCAAACACGTCGAGTCGAAAACATCCAAGGCGCTCTCAGTCTTCTGGCAGTGTAAGGGTGCTTTTGGCAAGACTTGGGGCCTATCGCCGAATAAGGTTCTCTGGATCTACACGGCTATGATAAGACCATTCCTCGCATATGCGTCGGTTGTTTGGTAGAAGGGGCTCTCGCGTAAATATGTGGTTGCCTTTTGCGCACAACTCCAAAGAACGGCTTGTCTCGGCTGCTCGGGAGCTTTCCCGAGTACGCCTGGCTCTGCTCTAAACGCTTTGCTGAACTTACCTCCCTTGATACTTATATCATGGGTTGCACTATCAAAGCCATCCATCGTCTTAGGCGATAAGACTCCTGTCTTATCGATATGCCGTCTGATGCAATGACACCAGAACTCCAGCTGATGCGCAAATTCAGAGTCGACTTTCCTTGTGTCCAGGAGTGGCTTCGGTCAGAGTCTGAGCCGGGAATGGAATGTAGTCGTATTTTCACGGATGGTTTCAAAACCAATCAAGGGTCTGGCGCTGGGCTCTTCGTGGAAGTCGACAACATTAGACTTCACTTTTCGTTAGGCAAATATGCGTCTGTTTTCCAAGCGGAAACTTTTGCAATCCTAATGGCCATGAACTATGTTGTGAAGAACAGGTGGAAGGGACGTAGCATTTGTGTCTGTAGTGACAGTCAGGCTGCGCTTAAGGCATTGCTTAACCCTTCAACCACTTCCAAAATAGTTCGTGAAACCAAAAACTCTTTGAACTCGGTCGCAAGGCTGAATTCTCTGTCTCTTATCTGGGTCCCAGGTCACACTGGGATCTTGGGGAACGAGATCTCCGATGAGATTGCTAGACAAGATTCAGAGGAGAGAGACTAAACGCATGCTCCCGGACGTCTGTAATAAATCAGCGGCATTCTTGCTGTCTCTCAGCAGAAAAGACTGTAGACAACTTATCGGCGTCTTGACAGGCCACTTCGCTTTTGCCAAGCACCTTAACGTGTTAGGCTTAAGTGGCACTACAATCTACGACGCTTGTGGAGAGAGCGACGACACCGCGGAATTATCTCTGTGAGTGTCCGGCCTTTGCTCGTATCAGGTGGCAGATCTTCGGTGCTTATGTGGTGAGTGCTGGTACTGTAAGCTCCTCATCACTGAAGTGCTTGCTTGGCTTTCTTCGAAAGTCAAGGAAATTCTAATAAAATGGGTAAATCAGGGTTTGCTCTCTGGCAGTACAATGGACCAGTTGTGTCTGAGTGCTCCAGTCGAGTGTTTCCTATCCCGACAAAAAAAAAAAAAAAAAAGCTTAGTACGGGAGTTCGAGTTAAGCTTCTTATCCAGGACAATTCCTAGATATTTGACCTCATCGGAAAATAGATGGTTGTGCCGTTTAGAGTCACTGAGCCAATGTTTGCAGCGATGATAGCTCCATCGCCAGCAAACAATAACTGGTGCACTTTGCGGTCCGTCACTTAACGTTGAAGCAGATAGTCAAGGACAGCAATAAAGAGCGAAGGACTTAAGGCTCTTCCCTGGTGTACCTCGACTTTGATGGGAACTCTTCGGTTACTGGAATAGCTTCAAAAATTTATGTATGTGTTCTAGCCATTTTAGCTATCCTCCAAATTGCCGGCCGACGATCACATGTAAAGCTTTTCACTTAAAGCAGCCAAGAGTGCATTGTGTCGGAGTGCATCCAATGCCTAGGTAGACAAAGTCCGTTACTACCCCAAATTATATCTGCTCATTGTGCCATTCTGTCCAAGACGCCGATGTTGGTTGTACTTTCTTGTAGATAGATTCTATTTTGTTTTGCTTTGATTGACCTCTAAAGCATATCTACTGCTTCTGTCTCAATACTCGTCAAGTTTTTTTTTTACCTTTTGATCAAATTTTCGAACATCATTCCTGTATTTTATCCTCTGTATCTCCTCGATCGAGCGCTCCTCATTAGCCTTGTTTTTCCTTCTTAAAAGTCAATGCTCTTCCCTTCTCCTCTGCCCCTAGACCTTGCGAGCAGCTCTGGTCTTTCTATGTAATGCCGCTTTATATGCTTCTTATTTAGTTAGATGTGCTCGCCGGCATTCTTCATCAAACCAGGAATTTCTTTGTAGTGGTCTGGAGAAAGCCAGCACATCAGAAGCTGCATCTCTAATGGCTTGTTGGAAACGTTGCCACTGGTTATTTGCACTAACTGTTGGTGCCGTAGGACATCTTCAGAGATTGAGGGATACTCGATCGGGAAAGGCTCTGGTGTTTTCTTGCGATTGCAACCGCTCGATGTCAAATTTTCTCACAGTATTTCGCTGATTCAGCACTGCAGTGGATATTCGTTCCTTGGCTGCAACCAAGTAGTGGTCCCAGTATACGTTAGCTCCTCGAAATGTTCAGATACCCAATATACTGAATGAGTGCCTTCCATCGATAGGAATATGATCAATTGCATTGGCGGTTACATGATCAATGGTCTAATGTTTCCTTATGAATTCTAAGGCGAAGGAACCACGTGCTTGCTACTGCAACGTTTCGAACCGCTGCAAAGTCGATTAGCCAAGGTCAATTGTCGGATGTCTCATCGTCTAGATTATGTTTTCCAACTGTTCCACTAAAAATGCTTTCCTTTCCCAGTTTTCCGTTGAAGCTGCTCATATTTGCGGACGTTGAGCAATAAACTATCAAAAATTATTCAGTGTCCAGGAATAGTATTGTTTTTAAAGACCTACGGAATTAAGCGGTAACACTTACAGAAAATGTGTATGTATCCGCACAGAATATTGTATCGACAATGGCCCTACACAAGTTGCCTATAAAAATATACATATGTAGGTATATGTATATGTGTAGTCAAAACTACACGTCGCATAACACGTATCTAATATCCAGTTTAATCTCTCGTCAAAGAGTCATTTAGCATAAATTTAAAAGCTAAGAATTTTTTTCAAAGATCCCTGAAAATTAATTTTTAAAAAAACCGTTTTAATCCCAGTTAAGGTGACGTTGAAATCGGTGGCACAAGGAGAGTCTTCCATTAGAAGATGAGAAACCATTTCCCTTACACGCAATTTAATGTAAAAAAAATTAAATTACAAGGATACCTACAGAGACATTACGCAACGAGAAGGCTTACCAGTCGCTTAAAATTCAATGCCACTCTCAGTGTCTCTCCTTGAGATTTTCTTAAGATGAGTTCTCCCATGAGAAATTGTCGACACAAAAACTATTTCAAAAGATATTAGGACTACAGTCACAGAAGCTCATATACAACTGAACTGTGTTATTCAAATCATGAGATGTGCAAAAAAGGGGTCCTTCGCATGCAAATTATATATCCTATCCTATCTTAGGAATCTCGTCCGCAATGAATTCATCTGGCATCATATTGCGTCGCACAGATGTCACTCTATAAACACGAGTCATACACACACTGGCATTGAGATAAAATTTATGCCGCAAATGAAATGTATCTTTTATACTTAGATAGATACGTATACGTACTCGTATCTATTATTAAATGCAACCTCATTCTCGCATGCTTGGTCACTATTTTGATACCCTTGAGATTCCAACCAGATATCCTTTTACATCAGAGCGAACTGAAAAAAAAACGATTCACTATTCTAGGCTAGGTTATCCTATCATTAAAGTCGTTGAAAAAAAAAAGTTAAATTTTGATCTTCTTTGTGGTCCTTTTCTTTGCTAATGCGATTTCGATGGACAAGGACGTCGACGACGATCCCATATGTCACGTTACAACTAAACCTACATAAATTAGGGTCGCTCATTGCACGAGAAGAGCGAATAATAAAAAAAAACTCTCGAAATGGTTATTATTAGGAGGAGATCGTCCCTTTTTCGGTTGCAATAAATTTTGGTTACTGGTCGGTTGGTTGGTCCTTTATTTTTTCATCTCCTCATTTGTTCGGGTATGATACCCACCCTTCGTCTGAATGCAGCCGGCAATATCAATATTACTCATTGAATTAATGGGACAATAATGGTTTTCAGTTTTTTTTTTTAGCCCCTGGCACTCCCAGTGGTGACTGTCATTAAACCAAACCAAGCGATGAGGGGTGGTAGCCGGAGTTATGTGGAAAAATTTGTCATATTATGACTCAACATTTTCATTATAATCATTTATTCGAATTGAAAGGATTTGCGACGGAGGAATCTGCTTATTGACAATTATTCATTTGTTCCATCGTTTAGGGTTCAATGCGATGGCGTCGGGGAGGAGAGGGGGCTAGAGTAGTTTTATTGATGGATTCTTTTGCGGCGACAGACAGTGTTGGTGTTGGGTTGTAGCTATATCCCGAGGCAGAAGATGAATAAAATAACAGAGATGGAGGGTTCGATTATGGAAGCACTTCCCACATGTTGTCGGGACTCGCAAGTCATTCTGGGAATTTCGTTCGATGAAAACGTGTGCGAATCATGATGATGAAATGTTGAATAGAACGAATTTTTAATGCGTTTTTCTCTTTGATATTTTATACTTTTGCTTGCTTAAAGGGCTTCAACAAATGTGGACGTGTAGCATCGCAGCACCACGTTTGTATAACCTCCACATTAAATGCGGATAATAAGGTACGAGTACAGTGGGTGCCTGAAGTAATTCCTTCCTCTAACAGGAGAAATAGACTTACCCACAGATCTTATATATTACGAGTAATACGTGAACACGAAATTTATCGTAGGCTTTTGTAATATTTATTATAAAAGGAGGGGATGAAACTTATATCATTCGAAAGGTACTGCGCCAAAGAGGTGCAGAAAAGAAAAATCATGTTTGTTTAAGTATCTTGAAGGAATGCAACTTCTTTTAATTACAGACCACAAGCGTTGTTACCAATTCATCAACTTAAAAAGAAAGTCTGATGGCTGCCACTCCAAATTATACAGCACATCTTCAGCAGACCACAAAGCAATTTTCAACCTCTTTGCAATGTTCTTCAGCGAGTCGTATACTGACCACTTGCATGAGCCCGATCTTGATTTTTCAGCTACCTGAACAACTGTGCACAAACGTCCGTCGTCTCGATTGTGATTACGACAGATATTGTACTTCAAAAGAAGCAGACTCAATGCCCCTTTTAACTTTCACTCTCTAACGCCGTCTTTCCAATTTTGTGAAAATACTCTTTCAGATCTCAAATTACCGACCTATCGCGAAACTTTTATGCATCCCCAACCTTTTCGAAAGTGCAACACGACTCCTCAAAAGGTAGATCTACTTGTCGTAGATATACCTAATAGAATTTGTTTCTCGAGAGCTGCGTGCACTAGTAGTCCAAGAGCCGACCGTGTGATGTCCTAAGGCATAAAAAGAAGGATCAGTTGAATATAAAATGAAAGCTCGTCTTTAGACGTAGACAAAACGCCAATGGTTGGCTGAATTTTTTGGCCAGGAATAAAAATTCCAGTAATTTTTTTTTTGTTTTCAAAGGCATAACAAACAAGAATGAATGAGTAACCATTCGATAGAGAACCTTAAATAGTACTTGAACCCATTGGGTTAGCAGCTCTCATCCGGCCACACAACCCTATTTTAAATCGTCCATTTTGGTCCATTTGATTGACTATAGCCTTAAAAATAAAGTCGGAACAAATACCAAATTAAAGCTGATGTCTTACCGTTAACAAATATACAGGGTTGTCTACAATTATTTGGCTAGATACATTGACAACCCACGATTTTTGGCGCCCCACTTGCTCTCCCGCAAAAAGTTGAGAGATTTCATCAAACAAATATTGTAATTACTCATCGCACTTTACAGCCAGCGTACAGAATATGTAGATTAAGAGTATGCTGCGCACATCGTACCACCTCCAGCGATGCAGCCTGTGTGATAGCAAAAATGCTAGCAATAGACATCCTGGCAGAAGAGCAGCGACGGCAGTATGAATTGAGACGGTCAAAACAAGAGCAACCTGATCCAACCGGCGAAACCCAACAGATATCACTAAGGATACAGAGCATAGGAGAGTGGCAAGAACGCTGGAACCCCTCCGAAAAGGGTAGGTGGACGCATGTGTTCATACTCCAGGTTAAACAATGGATAGAAAGACGGCATGGAGGATTTCACCTAACCCAGTTGCTGACAGGTCATAGATGCTTCCGTTCATACCTGCATAAATACAATAATGATGGCAGCCCCTACTATCTACGATGCGCTGACTGCATTGAAAACGCCGAACATGTGTTCTTTCGATGCCCACGGTTTCTAGACGAGAGGTTGTTGACGATCGGTTTTAGGCGTTCACATAATACGGCAGATAGGATCTTATATGCGATGTTGAGGAGTCTGTAGTTGGCGCAGTTTAGAGGGCCTCATTTCTTCAGTATCGGGCAAACGATGCTGAGGTTCCATTTATCGGTCATACTTTCGTCCGACCAGATTTTACAGATGAGATGGTACATGCTCCTTACCTCCTGCCTTGAAAAGTTCAGCGGCAAGGCCGTCGGCTCCAGCAGCTTTGTTGGATTAGCTTCAAACCACTACAAAATATTTCTCAATCTATCTCCTTCCCAATGCCCACACTATGTAAAAACATGTTAAGGGTACTCAAAGTAGCTCATTTAATGCCTCAATTGGGAAAATGAATTAAGTCATGAGTGCGCGAATTATAAAAAAAAATAAGCACCTCACAAACCATACATTTATTTTGTTTTTATGCTGGGAGGTGGTAATTTTCAAAAGACGAAACTGAGCCCGTACTCAGTAACAGTGTGGGACTTTTACCCACCATGCCCTTCTCCCTTTTTACCCTTCTTACCCTACGATACCGCCTTCTTGGCATTTCATCGTAGGGGGGTTTCTGACTTAGTTGTCATTTGTATTCGTGGACTCTTTTCTCTCACGTTTCAATATTCTTAATTTGCTTATCATATTTTTGGCAATTTCAGTCACTGCATCCCAAGCTTTTTGGCTCTTAAGCATTTCACCAACTATGTTTTCGGGGGTTAGTGCCACGCCTAAATTCTGCCCCGGTGTTTCCCTCTCCTCTAGAAACCGTGGGCATCGAAAAAACACATGTTCGGCGTTTTCAATGCAGTCAGCACATCGTGGACAGTAGGGGCTGCCATCATTATTTTATTTATTTAGGTATGTACGGAAGCATCTATGACCTGTCAGCAACTGGGTTAGGTGAAACCCTCCATGCCGTCTTTCTATCCATTGTTTAACCTGGGGTATGAACACATGCGTCCACCTACCCTCTTCGGAGGGGTTCCAGCGTTCTTGCCACTCTCCTATGCTCTGTATCCTTAGTGACATCTGTTGGGTTTCGCCGGTTGGATCAGGTTGCACTTGTTCTGACCGTCTCAATTCATATTGTCATCGCTGCTCTTTTGCCAGGATGTCTATTGGTAGCATTTTTGCTATCACACAGGCTGCATCGCTGTAGGTGGTACGGTATGCGCTGCATACTCTTATTGTACATATTCTGTACGCTGAGGCAATCTTACTTCTGTTTGTTTTAGTCGTCATGGCTCTCGCCCAGATTGGTGCGGCGTAGAGGATTATAGACGCTGCTACAAAAGTAATCTTTGACTGTGCCTAGGGCCTCCTGTGTTAGGCATGATTCATGCGAGAGCAGCGCTGGCATTCGCTGCTTTATGAGACGCACTCTTGAGATGCTCATTGAAGGATAATCTCGTATCTAATATGAATCCGAGGTATTTTATGTGGGGCTTCGATGTTATTGTGTGTCTACCCGCAGTAATATTTATCGCTTCCTCCTTCTTCATGCTGCTTATGAGAACCGCTTCCGTTCTGTTCTTCCTTCTGTTCTGCAAGCGTGAGACCAGCCGAACTCAGCCAGTTCCGTACGGGCCCTAATTGTAGAGTTGCTTATCTGCTCCACCTCCTCCAGTAGTAGACAATTGCAATGTCGTCCGCAAATCCGATAATTTTTTGTTTTCTCGGGTATTGGAAGACGCAAGGTCCTATCATACATGACGTTTCAGAGTAAGGGACCTAGCACTGACCCCTGTGGTACTCCACCAGAGATCTTGTATTTCTTGGGTCCGTTGTCTGTGTCGTAGGTTAAGACTCTGCGCTTGAAGTAATTTGTCACGATTTTTATGAGATACGCTGGGACTCGTAATTTTCAGAGTGCCTCTAGTATACGGCTCCAGTTTGCAGTGTTGAATTAATTTTTGATATCCAGGGGTATCACTAAGCAATATTTCTTGGAACACCCTTTCCACCTCTTGTCTTCCATCGCTTTTTGTGCAGTTTGAACCACGTAGCTGATTGCGTCTACTGTTGAGCATGCCTTCCGGAAGCCATATTGGTTTTCCGAAAGCCCGCCTGCAGTTTCTATTGCTGTTTCCAATCTGTTGCAGATGATTTGCAGAACTTTTCCTGTTATGTCTAGCATGCACAGTGGGCGGTAAGATGAAGGTTCTTTTGGCTTATCACCTTTTGGGAGTAGTACCAGGCTCTGCATTTTCCTCTATTCTGGAAAAACTCCTTCTTTCAAGTACGCATTGTATATTTTTACGAACATATCTGGGCGCACTTTGAATGCCGTTTTGGGAGCTATATTTGGAATTCCGTCAGGACCTGGTGACTTCTTATCTCCAAATTTGTTGAATATATTGATCAATTCATTCACAAACCATACATCTACATATGTATAGGGGTTTCAGTTCGGTCAATTATATATATATGAAACCATACGGTCCCTTAGTTGTCAAAAATTATCATCTAAATTTAACCTAGGGAATATTCAGCTAATTATTATGTTTATAAACTCAAAGAATCTCATTCAATGCCGTAGGACTTAATAAACCACCCAACCTCAATTGGCAAAATTAATTAAGTGTCTATAACTCAGTTTCAAGTAAAATGAGCTCAAAGCAAGTTCAAGTACAAGTTTAGCTTTTCCTTTTTAATAAAAACATCTACTGCTGTGTTCTTAACCTTAAAGCAATCTGTTCACAACAAATCACCTCGATCTCCATTGTAAGCGATCATCCAGTGAAAAGAGTGGACTATAAATAATTTTCTTCTGTTTTGGTACTTAAAACGCTCATGGCATCCTTTATGTCATTTCAAATTAATTTATAGCGTTCCCAAGGACACTCATCCCACTTCTAGGTCTCATCATTCATTCTTTCCGCTTGGCGCTGTTCCTTCTCTTGTGAGTATGTCGTCCGTTGCCATATCCGAATCCATCGTCTTCATAAATAATAACAATCCATCTTCTTCCTGCTTGTCGGAGGGTGGCACGATTTTGCTGGTGTGGGTGGTACTAGGAAGGACAACAAGCAGGATACCAACCATCCGAAATATTATTATTTTTGTAACCCTCTCTGCCGTATGTCCTTTTTTTCATTATTTAATTTTTTTTTTTTCATATTTTCTTGTTCAATGGAAAATTGAAAAGGTTGGCTGCTCATACGTGATGTTCTTGCTCAGTGTCCTTCTTCTCTATTCTAACACTTTGTTTTAGTCATTCTATGTCTCTCTCTCTATTTAGGGTTTATCTCTTTGCAACTGTTGAACGTGTAACACATCCTGAATAACGGTGTATTCATACTTAAATATCATTTTTCAAACACTTTGTGTTTTGTTTTTGGCGGCAGCGCATAAGGGCAAGCAAGCGAGCATGAACAACACAAGGCAAAAGTCAACTGATTGGCATGTTCAATATGTGCTGTGCAACCGAAAGGGAGTTTGATTTTTCCAAAAGAATTAAACTGAAGCTGAAGCTGGATACATACAATGCAAACCAGAATTTATCCTTTTGGATGTTTTGCTGTTTCAACACTGTAGATGGTTGTAACTATGTAGCTGCAGGGTGGCTCATTTAAAGATATAAGAGTATGTAGCCAATAAAAGTTGTGGTGTGATAAAAGTATTGTAAGCCTCTGACAGGGACGCCGTGGTGCAAGTGGTTAGTGTGTCGGACCACTGCACGTGAATTTCTGTTGCGCCAAATATTTTAATGCCGAAGAGCTTAATTGCTCTGCTATAAGAGTCACAAAAGACAGGTTTCGTAGTACACCAACCTCTCCACAGGAAACTTATATGCAAATATGGCCTAAGCATGTCACGTTAACGTGGTTGAGGAAAGCCGGCAAGTCTTGGCGTTTAAAATAAGGCTGAATGCAATAGTCATGAGTGGTCATATCCATTAAAAAATTATGATCCGTTTGGAAGACTGATATTTGCATGTCGGCCTAAGAAGGAGATTTTAAAACCGTTCTGCCTTGTGCTGAGATCGAGCGGGGTCTTTAGATCCTTATGTAAAAAGGCCACCAAACACGATTTTCGATTTGAAGTCGAGGAGAATTTCAGAAATAAAATAGGACGAACACTTGGTTCAATTCTTCGTCCATGTCAACACCAGAGAGCATACAATCAGTTGGTACATGAATGGATCCAAAACATACACTGGAGCTGAGCTAGTTGAGAACTAGATGCTCAAAATCTCTAGGTACTTACCGGACAACGTAACTTCTTCCACGAACTGAGATATATATCTGACAAAAGGATTGGAGCCCTCATCTTTTACCTGATCTCGACAGTCTGGATCTAGTATATCCCTTTTTCTCAACCGATCACTTGATAATAACACCAGGTTTAAACGAGTTTGTGCTATCAAAATGGCGCAAATACAGTTAACTGGGTTCTATTGAACCGCCACGTCTACTTACCTACCTACCCCACCATTTTTGAAGAAGAAATTCATAGAAAATATCGCAAGTAAAACATCGCAATACTTTCAGATATTCAGGCCTTAATTAGTACACTGAATTTACACGAGATTAGCTTTTATCTAGTATGGGAGTGCCTAACTAAGATTAACAAACTCGACTAGGATCATAAAGTCACTGGTTAGGTGGACACGTAACGTATATAAGAGTGGAGGGAAATGAAGTAGCTGCCAGACTAGTAAAAAACAGCTCCCAAATCCTATTCGATGGACTGGAATGAACAAGGCAGAAACTAAAGGAAGAGCTGGGAGAAGAAGAAGAAAGCAAAACAAAAACCCAGAAGAGAAAATTTCGTATTCTGACAAGCATATTAGCGAATCAGCAGACGTAAGAAGCATAATACGAAGCTGGATGTAGATATGTAGATAGATAATTGTTGTGAGGTGCAAGTGCACTGCGACCTTTAGCAGATCTATTGTGCCCCACAAACTAAGGCTCTAGTCGATGATATGCTCGTTCTAGAGCACTTCCTCCAGTCCAGCTGCTGCTATGAACCGGAGCATCTTGAGTGGATCCAGCGAAGGTAGATCCAATTCTGATAGGAGGCATGCACCTAAGTGATTTCTTCTTTTGTTGATCAGTGCTTCGCATTCCATAAGAAGGTGCGCTGGTGTTTCTGCGAAGTCCCTACAGAATCGGCACTGTCCGTTTCTCTCTATTCCTAGTTTCCTAAGATGCTCCTTGAGTCTGCAGTGATCCGCAGTGACTTCTTTTCTGTTTGTATTTCCCCAGAAGTTCTTTCGCCTGCTTTAGTTGGAGGATATCGTCCCAATGCTTGGCTCATTTGTTCTCTTCCTTTTTCCTTAAGTCTTCCCTTATTTTGTGGGGTCCTATCCCACAAAAGGGTTCTGGTCCAAGGAACGGCGTTTCTGAACCGTTTCTTGATAGTTAATCAGGTGCTTCGTTTCCCTCTACTCCTACGTGACCTGGTAGAGAGTTACTTTATTTGTCTCTCCCAGTTTGTTAATCCTGGTGAGGCATTCTTATACCAGTTTGGATCTGATTTCGTGTGAGGTCAGTGCTTTGATAGCGGCTTGTCTGTCTGACAGTATTGCGATGTCCTGCCCGCGATAATTCCTGTCTAGGTTGAATTACGCGCATCTTTCGGTCGCGTGAACTTCTGCTTGAAATATACTGGGGAGTAGTAATTCTAAGTATGTTGCTCTCAAAGGCGATATTTTTTTTTCACGAGGAAGGGATTCTCTATTCTATCCCCTTTCTCCCCATGGGTATTACAATGGGTCTATATTGACCTGAGTGTGGTGTGGAGGTTTTCTATCCCCTACACCAGCCCACATACCTAACCTAACCTAAGTATGTGGTCCTGGGCCCGTACACCCCAAGCCCAGTGCCTATAGATGTTTTCGATACGTCCGTGTACCATTTAATTGTATGTTGTTTAATTGGTACTTATCGGACTCACTACTCCAATCCTTTTTGTTGCTCAGCTTTGATTCGAACTTTTTTTTCAAAGCAGTATTTCTTGACCATATCGTCTCTGGGCCAGTCTTAAAGTGGCACCGATTTGGATAGGGTTACTCGCTCTTTGTTTGTAATGCATATTCCTTTCCCGATGCCCTCTTTGCTTATTCTCAATATGACGAATCCCTCTAGCACTATGTGTAGCGGAGGTAACCTACGATCACCTTTGGTGCTGCTGTGAGACAGGTTCGCATGACACCTTTTATACATACGCAGGCTAATCTTTGCACCTTGCTCAGGGATGTTCTCGTCGTAGTTAACCCGTGACATTGCCCCGTATGTGATGATGGGTCTTACTATCATCATGTGCATCCCCCTCAGTGTGGCTGGGCTGCAACCCCAGGCCTTTCCTGAAATGTTCCTGCACACCTTAAGTGTTCCGGTGGCTTTGATTACCACAGGTTCTACATATTCTTTACAAAAGAGTTTACTGCCTAGTGTTATACCTAGATACTTGACCTGTTTCTGTGGGTCGATCCTGATACATTCCAATAAGATAGATTCCATACGCTTTAGCTGTCTTTTCCTGGTGAAAGGTATCACAGTGGTTTTGGCAGGATTCACTCTAAGCCCTTCCGTTTCGCACCATTTTTGACCAAGCTGGATGTAGAAGAATGGTGTGTGGATTTTAAACTTGTAAGGAGAGATCTCGCTTGACATACTGACCGATACGTTACCCACGAGCAGGAATTTATATTTTTAAAGGGCGGAACCTCCAATCTAAAGCTTCTTCGAAAGATTTCACTGCTACGAGTAATTGATGTATTTTATCTTCTTTTTTAGAACCTTGTAGTGAATTACCTACCACTACGTAGATATTGTTACTATCAATGTGTCTGATAATTGCCTCATGCTGCTTATAAAATCCGTAAATTACGCAAAGTAAACTTTTTTTAAACTGCCTTTGGAGTCTTTAGTAAATTCCCCTTGGAAACTAAAAATGCTCTCATGAAGTTGCAGTAGCTGCATATTCTTGCGAAATAGCGATCAATAGTCAGTGAGGCTCACAATCCCTTGCAAATTCAATAGTGATATATGACTTGATCGTTTAATAGACTGCCCTATATAAAACTGAACTCAGCAACTATTAAGGTTAGACTCTGCAGTAATAGACCTCTTAGAACCACACTCTTACATTTTCAGTAGGCAGCTATCGCCACCATACGTCCTGAAGCCACATCTCAGTGGTTTTCAGTGTAATGAATTCGATGAGAATTTCAAGGCCTACAACCCTACCAAACTGGACTCGGAAGAAGACCTGACCACTCGGATGGAATCCTTGCTCAGATAACCCCCAAAATGAGGGCACATTCGCCTAATGATCTAAACATGATCCTTCTTACAGATTTGTAACGCTTTTCACGCTGAGATAGTACAATCAAGGAGGGGTTATGGTAGATGGAGTACAGCCTAAATTCCAACACCTACAAGTATATTAGCATTATTATAAAAGTCACTCTTGAAATCGGTCTCTTTTGAATTATCACTTGTCTTCAACCAGATGGCTGAGCAAATGAATAGGAAATTGCAGGAGACTATAATTCTGATGAACTTTTATTTTTCAAGAAGTTCGAATCCCTAGATCTTTGTCAATGTACCTACAATATCAATCGATTCAGAACTCATTGCAGGTAGGTATTCGTGGTAACAAAGTGATATCTTCAGCAGAAGCCTTCAGCTGCTAACTAACTTTTTAAAAAGAACTGAGCCAGTCCAGACTTGTTTGCCCTTCAGAGCATTAGCACACCTTCAAATGATTAGAGCCTATTCGCCTGGTGGTTCAATGATCTGTAGGTATATGTATCTTCAACCATTGGGCAGAATACTAGAAGAAAGAAGTTGACGCCAGTGGTTTTCACTATAAACCTGTCTAAACTCACATGATACTTACTTACTGATTACAAGTACTTCCGTAAAATTCAATGAAGGTGTAGAGTTTTTCTTAAAGATGAATGGGGATTTCGAATAAAGGCGTGACAAACTTGCCAACAGGAAAGTAAGAACATGTTTCAAATATGCCTTGAAGCTTTCAAACCACCCTGTATAAAGCAAACAATTACCTCGCACATCCTGCGAAAAATATTTACCTATTTCTTTACAAAACTTTTCTGTTTTTCTCCATCGCTATACGGATATTGGGTGAAAATATCCATGTCCTTGATATGCCATAACAACGACGACGATGTGTTATACAACTACTTCAAAGCCAACACAGACAACAACACTAGCCGAGTGTTAGCTTTTTCGTCCTGGACCATCGTCTTCGTTGTTGTCCCCCATGCATGTTGTCCTGCAGCCAATATTTTCAACGTATATCCTTCTAACGGCAAGGCTAGCGCCGTCCGTTCTTCGGTTGAAAATATAAGGACCCACTTCCTTTGGCAGGACAATTTTAAATTTTCAATTTCCTATTTTGTACGGCAGGAGGTATTTATAAGCCAAAAAATAATGTACCAAAAGCAAAAGACGTAAAGGAGGACGAAAAATAAATATAAATGATAATAAAAAACGAAATACCACCAAACCAACACTAGAGCCGCACTCAGACAAAATTCAATTTCACTGTGTAATTGAGGAAGATACAGAGGCAGTAGGTAAGCACTGAAGAGAGAGAAGGACGACGACGACGTTGGACACACTGGTTGGGAGAACATTGCATTCGAAATTGGGTTGCGTAATAAAAATTTACAAAATATTGAAATTGAATGTGCAATGGTGGAAGGAAATTGAAGTTTAATTTCAGACTACACCTTAATGGGGTGGGTTTTGTGGTAGCATTGGAGTCCATAGGCCACTTTCCATGCAAATTTAGAACTCAAAAGTTACTGTGATGTTATTTTGGGGCTTTGTGAACCAGTCGCTCCCACATGTGGTATATATTGGAATATCGCTCTCGACTGGTTTCAGTTACGTCGATTGAAGTTGACGTAAGCTAATAATTAGCGGTGGTCTGCTGGAAAATTTGCACTGGTAACTTTCTTATCGATTTGTACTTTGAGTTTTGTGTACTCGGAAACAATATTAACAGAGGTTTTCAAAGTTGCCGCCTCCAAATCAGTGGGTGTCGATTCATACACAGTAGGTGTCTTGAAAACGGTTGGAAATATCAATTCATATGCGGGTATTTCCAGAAAATTTAAATCAAATTTCATTTATTTTATTTGTCATCAAAGAGCAATTACTTTCTTAGACTTAGTTATAAAAGTATGAATAAAATAGATACTGATATACAAACCAAATCAAATAAGATATAAATACAAAAACATTTTGAAGCATAGAGTTAGCAATCATGACTGAATATTACCAATCAATCTCTTTTTAAGAGATACCAAAGATATATTAAAATCATTCGAAACAGCATTAGCGGGTTAAGTTAGCAATAACCCATTAAGAGAGGATGAACGACCATAGTTAGTGCGCGAATGTGTAATAGTAAAAAATCTATTATTACGTAGATTGGTCGATGGGACATTAATGTTAATACAGTTCAAAATTTCGGAGGAATCAATATCATTTGTAAGCACTCTGTGAACAAAAACCACTTTAGCAACCATTCGCCTGTCCTCAAGCGAGTCAAGGTTAATTAACTTTAGCCTTGAATGATAAGACGGGAGGTTGTAAACTTCGGACCATGGAAGCCCACGTAAAGCAAATCTCAAGAATCTTTTCGGGACAGCTTCGATTCTGGCGATATGAAATTTGTAATACGGACACCAAATAACTAACGCATATTCCAACAGAGACCGAACAAAGGCTTGGTATAGTGATTTAATAATATAGGGGTCGGAAAATTCACCGGCATAATGCCTAATTCTTCCACAAGATCGATTAGCCATATTTATGATGTGGTCTATATGATTGTTGAATGATAACTTAGTAACTAACAATACACCTAGGTCTTTTATTAAGGTAACACGAAACACGGCTTCACTATCAAATGAGTAATTATATAAAATGAGCGAGACACGGCGTGAGAAACTAATTACTGAACATTTGCAAACATTAAGGGAGAGGTAATTTTTTGAATACCATAGATGAAATTTAATAAGATACTCATTTAAGAGTTGAAATGTATGATACTCATTGCCTGGTAAATACATTTTGAAATCATCAGCAAACATTTGAACGCTGCATTCCGGTAAAAATGAAACTACATCATTTACAAATAGGATAAACAAGAGAGGGCCAATGTGACTATCTTGGGGAACCCCAGATGTCACACAAATTTTATTAGAAATGTGATTTCGAAAGTTAACAAATTGACATCTTTCCGATAAAAGGATGATAACCAGCGTAAAAAGGAACATGGAAATCCTACTTTGTCCAGTTTATAAAGCAGAATTGTGGTCAACACGGTCAAACGCTTTACTGAAATTAGTGAAGATTACATCAACTTGATTTTCTTTACTAATTTCCGATATGTATCACGAAATTTGTGAACTCAAGAAGATTGGTCACAGTGGATCTTTTCTTTACAGAACCACGCTGGTTGTTGGACAATAAAGATTTGCAATGAAAATTCAAATTTTCAGAAAACAAATTACCGAACAATTTAGGGATTGACGATTGTTTACATATACCCATATAGTTCTCAACTTTGTTTTTTCTACCACTTTTAAAAAGTGGTATAATAAAAGAGTTTTTCCATATAGATGGGAAAATACCTGATTTTAAAGATAAATTGAACATGTGGCATAATATTCCATGCAATGGGATAGCACACACTTTTAAGAAATCAGAAGGCAGGCCATCAAGGCCAGGATTAAAGTTGAGTTCCATTTCGACTAGGCTTTTTAAAGTAGTATCGGGAGAAATCTCAATGTTGTGGAACGCGGAATAAGGTGCATTCCCAAGGTAATTAAAAAATGGATTGTCAATATTTGAGTCCACCTTTGAATAAACTGACTGGAAAAATGATGCAAACGTGTTGCAGATAGAAATAGGTGTATTCATTGGCCGTCCATTAAATGAAAATGAGGCAGGGTAACCGTCACTTTTATTTTTAAAATTTATGAATTCCTACAATTTTTTAGGAGTCGATTTAAAAGAGCTTTGCATTTGATTTAAATAAATCAAATACGAATTGTGTAAAGAAATTTTAAATTCGGCTTTTAGACTTCTGTATAACAGAAAGTGTTATAAGCTACAAGCTACAGCTCCATATCCTATAAGCTCTATTTTTAAGAACTTTTAAATTGCTGGTTATCTCATTGTCCTATTGACAATACCTCAGAGTAGAGCTTTTTTACTAGAACAACAGGAATAAAACTAAAAACCCGATAAAATTCTGAACATAAATCATCAATATCTAACGATAGATGTGAGGCCCAGTTATAATTGCTCAACTCCTCACATATATCAATGTAATTACCATTTTTGAAATTAAATTTATAAAATCTATAAGACTTAGCTTCATTAACATTGAAGTTGCAAAAAAGGATTAGGGAAGCATGGTAAATATCTCCGGAAACGAGAGGTAATGAACTTCTAGTACCAAAACTTTGGTCATTGTTATTAGAGAAGATAATATCTAACGTACGATTTCGATGATTCTTAACCGGATTTAGTTGAAGAAGACCGACGAATTGGACAGTATCGAGGATTTCCAACCCAATTACAGATAAGGCATTAAGAAAAGTGCACTCTGCATTCCCTGAGGCCCAATCAATTTTAGTTTCATTGAAGTCCCCGAAAATATAAAATAATTCCAACGTGGATATGAGACCTTCATTCATTCATTCATTTTCAATGGCCCGCTAATCCTTCATGAGGGTCGCGGGGGTAGGATGCTCAAGTGGACTCTCCATCCTTCTCGATCCTTCGCCATTGACTCCAATTCATCAGGAGGAATCCCTAAGCGGCTCCAGGAGAGATGTCGGACTTGATCCAACCATCTATTTCAAGGCCTTCCGCGAAGTCGCCTACCGACCACGGCAACCATGACACGTCTTGGAAGGCAGTCTGGGGGCATACGCACTACGTGACCAAACCATCGAAGCATAGATCGTTCCGTTCGGAGAAGTAGCTGCTCTACGTTGAGCGCCTCGCGTACTCTGGTGTTGCGCACTCCATCCCTACGAGTTATTCCAACAACACCGCGAAGGAACCTCATTTCGGCAGCTTGTATCCGCGATCTTATTCTTTCGGTCACTACCCAAATTTCATGACCATAGGTGAGAGTTGGAACATACACCGAGTTAAAAGCCGATGGCTTAGCTTGAACACTAAGTTCGGCCTTCCTTATAACAGATTGGCCAAGCTCTCTCAAAATTGATCCAGCCTGACCAATTCTACAGGATAACTCGGCATTGCTCCTCCCATCACTCGTGAATAAAACCCCGAGGTACTTAAACTTCTCCACCTGCTTCAGTGGGACTCCACTAACATGCAGAGTGCACTGAATGGGTTTTTTGGAAACGACCATTACTTCCGATTTGTTCACGTTGATCTTCATTTCAGCATCATCACAAACGGCTGCAAACCTTGCGCGCTGAAGTTCGGTTTGAGAGAACACAAGGATGACCAAATCATCCGCAAAGAGCAGATGACTAATACTTAGGGCTCTGACTTTGAAACATTCCCCGCCACGGTTGCGCTGTAACATCCAATCCATATATACAATAAAGAGGAGAGGTGACAAAACGCACCCCTGGCGGAGTCCAACGCCCACAGTGAAAGGTATTGATTTAACACCGTTTATCCGAACACAGCTTCTACAGTTTGTATATAAAGACTGAATCGCCCTTAACAGGGAACCAGCAATCCCATACTCCTGCAGAACACTCCAGAGTTTGCCTCGAGGAACACTATCATATGCTTTTTCCAAATCCACAAAAAAAGTGTAGACAGGTTTAGCATATTCCCAGGCCTTCTCAAGAACCATTCTGAGAGTAAACAACTGGTCGGCTGTGCTTCTACCGGGACGAAAACCGCACTACTCATCCCCCAAACTGTCCTCAACCACAGCTCTGGAACGCGTTTCTAGCACCTTAGCGAAGACTTTTCCAGGGAGACTTAAAAGAGATATACCCCTATAGTTGGCGCAATCTCTTTTGTCCCCTTTTTTTAAAAAGAGGAACTATCACCCCCATTTGCCAATCACCAGGTGTTTCATCGCATTCCCAGGCCACTTTAATGACACGCGAGAGCCATTGAACTCCCTCTTTACCTAAAGCCTTGAGCATTTCTGGCCGAATTTCATCCACACCAGCAGATTTGCCAACTTTTAGCGCTTTGATCGCCAAAGTTACTTCCTCTACCGTAGGACTACTTTCCGCCCAACTCTTGACCATAGGTCTGTCATCTTCGGTGCCCTGTTCGGGATTGAGCAATTCTGAAAAGTGCTCGCTCCATCTTTATTTCTATTATTATCATTAATTTCTATACATATAGCAGTTATGTGGTTGCAAAGCTCAATAAAACAGCGTGGTAGTGGCGGAATTATAGCCTCCTGGGATCTCAGTCGTCATTATTGACATTTAATGCTTTTTTGACTTGTCTGACTTGAAAATATGTAGATGATATGTACATACAGTCCGGGGTGGACCTGGGCCTCAACCAACAAACCTCTGTGTCATACAGTATGACTGGGATGATTAGTGTCTAATAGAGAGTTACCTTAGTAGTTCGAGATAGGGCTTTGTTACTCAATTAGGGTAAGAGCAAGAGTAATTCTTCTTTTGATCTCCCTGTTGGTGTCATTTGCGGAGTTCGCAATAGAGCCTAGGTAGACAAAGTTTTTTACTGTCCCAAAATTACCATATATCTGTCTATTGTGACGTTCTGTCCAAAATGCCAATGTTGGGTGTCCTTTCTTGTAAACACCACATATTTTGTTTGCTGCCTTTGCCTCAAACACCCTACTGACGGCCCGCTTAGTTCTTCCGGCTATGTTAATGTCATCGGCGTAAGCGAGTAGTTGTACAGACTTGTAAAGCATTGTACCTTCGGTGTTGGCTTGTGAGTTTTGCACAAATCTATTAAGTATTATGTTAAAGAGATCGTTGATAGCGCGTCACCTTGTCTAAGAGTTTTCCTGACATCGAACGGCTTGGTGGTGTTCTTACCGACTTTGATGGAGCAGCGAGAGTTCTCTGCTTTTATCCTGGACAGACGCAAGAGCGTCGGCAGGAATGCCGAGACTACCTATACGAGTAGCTCTGTATAGTTCATATCTATACAAGCTATCATAGACACCTTTGAAATGGATGAATAGGTGGTGCGTATTGTTTTCTTATTCGTAAGATTTTTCTAAGATCTGCCGTAGTGTGAATATTTGATCAACTTTCCCGGCCTAAAACCGCACTGGTAAGAACCTATCACGTTGTTGACGATACCTTTTAGGTGTTCACATAATACGACTGACGGGATCAAATTTGCGATGTTGTGAGGACTTATTTATGCCTCTGCAGTTGGCGCAGTTCCGAAGGTCTGCATTCTTCAGGATCAGGTAAACGATGCTAAGGTTTCATTCATTGGGCATGCTTGCGTCTTACCAAATTTGTAGATGATGCTCCTTACGAGCTCATTTCCTGCTGCTTTTAAAAGTTCGGCGGTAAGTTTAAGTTTAGGTAAGGCCATCATACCTTTATTCTGATCGGGTTGATGGGAATCTTTACTGTTATCGTCACTGCTGAATGGCTCGTTCTGCCTGACAGCTCTTTAGCATTCTGCAGCAATGCCCCTTCAGACCCTCAGCACCGACTGCGATTCTACTACTACGAAAAATTGCTGGGACGAAATTACGTCGTGGCTAGGGACACGTCTTGTCCAAAAGCTGATAGAAGTCATCCTTCGTCACTTCGTCCATCTTCTCGTGAAGGGCATGAGCGCATATTAAGCTAATATTGGCGAACTTAGCCTTACTATGGACAGTCATGAGGCGCTCGTTCACATGCCGGAAAGTCTGCCTTTAATGACAAATCCGCACCCGAATTGACGCTGCCCTTGTTGTCTGTAGCAATCGTCGTAGTAGATGTTGCAGTTTTACATCCTTGTTTTGCGCGGCCCATCACATCGCACTTGTTTGATGGCGGTAATATCTGCTTTGTACCAGTCAAGGGCCTCCGCAAGATGTTCGGTTGCACTTGGTTTGTAGAGTTATACCCCTAGGATGCGGTGCCGCGTACGCCGGTGTCAGTAGTCCGCTACGGGAGTGTGGGCATTGCCGTTGGCCTATTAAGGGCTCTTCCGTTACTTTTGACTACCAGATTTGGATACTGTCTATCTAAAAATGTAACAACATTTCGTCCATTATGGTAAAGTACTCCATCTTGCTGAAAGAACATACCTAATTATGGTTTAAAATAATTCCTCAAAAACTAAAAAAAAAAATTGTTCTGCATCTAGCCTTGCCAATTAAGTGATTAATTCTCTGAGTCACAAATTTACACTAAAGTAGGTCTAGAAAGCTGTTCTTCTTTTGCGAATGGATTGGGTTAGGTCCAGTGGTGCAGGTCGTGAAAGTTGGTAGCTTCATTCCTGGTACATTGATCTTCGTTTGTTCAAAAGGTTCTCAGTAAAAATCCGATCATCACGGTGATTTTGCATTATCTGCTCGCAGATTCGCATCTTATGGCAGTTGATCATGCACTGAAGGAAGGTAATAAAGATGCATCCTCTCGTGGCGTAATATCCGTTGCATAGTTGTTGCAGGAACTTTGAGATGGTTCGCAACTCAAAGATGGATCTGCTTCGAAGTAGAATTTTTTGTTATCATTTTTCGTTGCTCTTAGATCTAGTTATGGTCGGTACCTAAAGCCGCTTGTCCAATTCATACTATTTAATTTATAATAAATTAGTTTTTGTGTTCCTTATTTAGAAATCTATGTACTTTTTTTTTATTTGCAGGTGAGTGTCCAGCCTGAGTTCATTGAATGTAGCAATTGGTAAGGTATTTAACGCATAAAGACATATGAAACCTGCTTCGATTTTCAGTTGTGCTGGAATTAGAGGAAACTAGCGGAGTGAAATATTCAAAGCTACCCTCGGTATGTGGGAGATCCATAGAGGCAATTGGACAGCATCCAAAGGGCATTTATAGTTTCTCTAAAGTTTTAAATTTCAGACTAAACTGGTAAGGAATATGTTTAATCGAAAGGGGGAAATGTATGTCGACACTGATGCAAATCAAATCGCTTAGCTTTCTACTCAGGAACAACCAAAGAATCCGGTTTGGCATGTACACCATCTCTACCGTACGCACAATAGTTATCACACGGAGTGAACTAAAAGATGCATTGTTCTAGAGCAACTATAGCTATCTTTAAAAAAAAATATCTTCCTGACGTTGATATCGCCATATACGGCCAAACGCAAAATAGTTGGTCTACGTAGCTTTTAACACAAAAATTCTTTCCTATGCTGAAATTAATTGGTTGGTAGCAGTAACTTATAAAAAAAAGTATATGAAAATAGTAATAAAGTAATTATTCTTAATAAAATTAGAGCAAAAGAAACAACATAAATGAGACATACGGTAGCAATGTAAGTTTTACTGAAACAAAGATAAGAGCATAATAGTTAGTCTGCTCTCTTCTGGATGCTGGTTGGTCTAGTATTGTTTTAATAGTGATCTGTTAAATCGTTACGAAAAAATGGAGAGAAATGATTTCTATTGTTGCATGACCATTTTGTTTGTTCAAAGTTAGTAACAGTTTTTGGTCAAACATGGCGCGTGGCGTTGCACTATCGCGAGATCTTATGGAGTCGATAATTAAGGCATTCCAAACGGGATTATCCAGCTATAAAATTGCTCAAAATTTTAGTTTGCCACGATCATCAGTGCAAAACATAATTACAAAATATAAAAATTCCGAAAATGTGGAAATAGGTAAAAAAACGGGACGTCCAACGATAGCAAAACCTCGTGATTATCGTGTGTTGAAAAAAATTATTAAAGAAAACCGACGCCAAACTGCCGCTGCCTTAACTGTAGAATGGAAAAGTCGCATTAAGAAAAACGTGTGATTCGAACCTCCAAAGAACCCTTTCACAAGGATTGTTTAAAAAGAACCATCAAGTTCCCAGCATCTCTCATGGTATGGGGATGCATGTCTGGGCGTGGTGTTGGGAATTTACACTTTATTGACGGATTGGTTAATGCTGTGAAGTACGAACATATTCTGCAAGGGCAACTTCTTCCATCAATACCACGGCTTCAATCAAGTGACGGAAGTTACATATTTCAGCAAGACGGCGCTTCTTGTCATACGGCCACAACGCGAAGGTTATCTGCTGCAGGTATTGCTTTAATGGAATGGCCTTCCAGCAGCCCTGACCTTTCACCAATCGAAACTGCTTGGCACAAGACGAAGCAGAAACTGAGACAAGAGCCGGCTAGGACTCTTCAGGACTTAAAAATTAAAATTACTAATATTTGGCAATCATTTACTGCTGAAGAATGTGAAAAACTAGTTAATACTATGCCACGAAGAATAGCAGCAGTAATTAAGAAAAAAGGCGACGTAACTTACTTACTTAGATGGCGCTACGGTCCGGGGTGGACCTGGGCCTCAACCAACAAACCTCTCCAGCTAGCACGATTACGAGCCAGCTACCTCCAGTTGCGCACGCCAAGTTGGTTGAGGTCCCCCTCCACTTGTTTGCGCCACCTACCGCGAGGTCGTCCTCTACTGCGTCGTCCATCCGGGGTGGATTCGAAAACTTTCTTAGCGGTAACGTTGGGCTCCATCCGCTCCAAATGACCCAGCCATCTTAGTCGCTGTATGTGAACTCTTCTGGCTAAGTCGATGTCCTTGTACAGGCCGTATAGCTCGGCATTGTACCTTCTCCTCCACTCACCGTCTATGCAGACGGGACCAAAGATCGCTCGAAGAACTTTTCTCTCGAAATAACCAAGGGCATCCTCATCCGGTTTTGTCAAAACCCATTCCTCTGCGCCATACAGCAGGACTGGGAGGATTAGAGTCTTATAAAGAGTTACCTTAGTAGTTCGAGATAGGGCTTTGCTACTCAATTGCCGTTTTAGCCCATAGAAACAACGATTGGCAAGAGTAATTCTTCGTGTGATCTCCCTACTGATGTCATTTGCGGAGTTCACCATAGAGCCTAGGTAGACAAAATCCTTTACTACCTCAAAACTATATCTGTCTATTGTGGCGTTCCGTCCAAGACACCGATGTTGTGTGTACTTTTTTGTAGACAGCATATATTTTGTTTTGCTTTCATTGACCGCGAGACCCATCTTTGCTGCCTCCATCTCAATACTCGTAAATGTCGCATTGACTGCCCGCTGAGTTCTTCCGATTATGTCAATGTCATCGGCATAAGCGAGTAGTTGTACTGACTTGAAGAAGATTGTACCTCCGGGTTTGGCTTGTGAGTTTCGTACAATTCTCTCAAGTACTATGTTAAAGAGATCGCATGATAGCGCGTCACCTTGTCTAAGACCTTTCCTGAAATCGTGTGGTTCGGTGATGTTCCTACCGACTTTGATGGAGCAGCGATAGTTCTCCATCGTCATTCTGCATAAACGGACGAGCTTGGCAGGGATGCCAAGACTAGACATGGCTCTGTATAACTCGTCTCTATACACGCTATCATAGGCAACTTTGAAATCGATGAAGACGTGATGCGTATCGATTTTATATTCATGGGGTTTTTCCAAGATCTGCCGTAGTGTGAATATTTGGTCAATGGTGGACTTCCCGGGCTGAAACCGCACTGATAAGGACCTATCAGGTTGTTGACGATTGGTTTTAGGCGTTCACATAGTACGGCAGACAGGATCTTATATGCGATGTTGAGAAGATTTATACCTCTGTAGTTGGCGCAGTTTAGAGGGTTTCCTTTCTTCAGGATCGGGCAAACGATGCTGAGGTTCCATTCATCGGCCATACTTGCGTCCGACCAGATTTTACAGATGAGCTGGTGCATGCTCCTTACCAACTCATCTCCTCCTGCCTTGCAAAGTTCAGCAGTTGCTCCAGCAGCTTTGTTGGATTTAAGTTTAGATATCGCTATCCTCACTTCATTCTGATCGGGTTGACGGGAATCTTTACTGCCATCGTCACTGTTGAAAGGCTCATTCTGCCTGACAGCGGAATATTGGTCATCATCGCCGTTTAACAGTTTGCGGAAGTGTTCCTTCCATATCCTCGGCACCGACTGCGATACTACTACTATGTTACCATTTTCGTCCCTGCAGGCTTCTGTTCTTGCTTTGAAACCCGAACATCATTCCTGCAATACAGTCTCTCAATCTCCTCGATCGAGCGCCTCTCATGCTCTTTTTTCTTCTTTCTGAGAAGTCGATGTTCCTCATTCTCCTGCGCACGTAGAGCTCGTAAGCAGCTCTAGTCCTTCTATGCAGCGCCGCGTTGTACGCCTCTTGTTTTGCTGCATGTGCTTGCCGGCATTCCTCATCAAACCAGTGGTTTCGTTGTGGTGGCCGAGAGAAACCAAGTACATCAGAGGCGGCATCTCTGATGGCTTGTTGGAAACGCTGCCACTGGTCTTCCGCATTTGCTGCTGGTGGCATAGGACTTAGATTTAGATTAGAAGAAACTCGATCGGCAAAGGCTCTGGCGGTTGTAGCCGCCCGACCCCAAATTTCCTCACAGTATTTCGTTGATTTCGCTCCGTTGTGGATATCTGCATCCGTACCTTGGCTACAACTAGGTAGTGATCCGAGTCCACGTTGGCTCCTCGGAAAGTTCGGACACCCAGAATACTGGAAGAGTGCCTTGCGTCGATCGCAATGTGATCGATTTGGTTGACAGTTTTTTGCAGGCTGTGTTTTCCGACCACGCTACTAAAGACGTCCTCTCTTCCTAGCTTTGCGTTAAAATCACCTAGGATAATTTTAACGTCGTGGCAAGGGCATTGCTCATACGTCTTGTCCAAGAGCTGGTAGAAGTTATCCTTCTCCTCATGAGGGGCGTGAACTCATGTTAAGCTTTTGTTGGCAAATTTAGCCTTGATGCGGATAGTCATAAGGCGCTCGTTCACATGCCGGAAACTCAAGACTTCTTGCCTAAGTCTGCCTCCAATGATAAATCCGCACCCGAATAGACGCTGTCCTTTTTGTCTGTAGCAATCGGCGTAGTAAATGTTGCAGTTTTTCATACTCCTTTAGCCCGTCCCATCCCATCGCACTTCTTGGATGGCGGTAATGTCTGCTTTGAGACACTCTAGGCCCTCCGCAAGTTCGGCTGCACGTGGTTTGTAGAGGGACCTAACATTCCGTGTGCAGACACGAAGATCGTTGTCCTTTTTACGTTTGCTTGGGTCGTCAACAGTAGAATCATCCGTATCCGAGACTGTTGGTTGCTTCGTAACCAAAGGTTTTTTACGTGGTAGGGAAGTTAACCCGACGGCACAACCCCCAACCTGGAGGACCAGATCCTTTTTTTGCAACCTCTAGGACGAGGGGCCGGATACTCCGATGTCAGTAACCCACTTCGAGGATATTAGCGCTGCCGTTGGCCCATTAAGGGTTCATCCGCCACCATCTCTTTTTCAATACCCTGACGTAGTATTGAAAATCCTTACAGACCTCAGCTCCAAATATGTCGAAGTAGCTCCGGTAAGGTATCCGCTGGTCTGTAGACGTCACCCTTGATTCCATCGAGAGAATTCATCCGCCGTACGTCCTCCTTCTGAGGACCTCTTGCTAGACTTCTGAGACGCATATTTCAGCCTGTTAATTTCTGTTGTAAAAGTTTTTTTCAGTTAACCAGGTTTTACAGTTGAGCGGAGTAATTCGTATGAAAATTGTAAAAAAATGCTCCGTGACAAATTTTGTTTCTCAGGTTACCGATTTTTCAGTAAAGTGTAGTTCAGATAAGCAGAGTTGACTGTACGTTGAAGTGGCTACAAGCTTACGCATACGCACTTAGACCAGAGTATATGCTCTCTATGGCATGACATGAATCATGTAATCACTACGCTCTCTTCAAATTAGAATCAATAGATTCTATACTATCAGTGGCTTCATGTACTTTAGACATAAATTTCTCTTTGTTTTTGATACTGAGTTGGTGGGTCAGTTTTTTCTTCTGGATCTGAGTTATCTTCACCCGATTTGATCTGTTGTTTTAAGTCTATCAGTTCCTGAACTGATAGCTTAGTATAGTGTGCTTCTAGGAGTTCATTAATATCACTTCGTTCCAAGTCTTAATAGCTATCCGCTCCAATCCGTCTTTCAAGTAAAAGCAAGTTCTATGTGCTGCATTCAGGAGTGCCGCCCACATCGTCTTCGACGGAGAATGCGGTTTGAAACCATTATGGCCAGCATAGTAAATTTTTTTTACATTACACTAGGACGGTTTGATGTTCGTTATTGCATGCGCAATGTTGTATACTTATGCCAAACCACCAGAAGAGTGGGTTTGTTAGGTCCATCTGTAGCTTCTTAACATCATTTGAAAAGTTTGGTGTAGATACGTTTTCTTAAATGTAGCAATGACTCCTTGGTCCATTAGCTGAATTATGGATTTAGTGTTTGGGGGCATAAACATAACTTTTACATTTGGTTTAGAGTTGCATATGGCCTGAGGATGACGCATTATTAAGAATAAGCAGCACTTTGAAGTCTAATATCTGATTCTTAAGAAAGAGTTCAACTGCTTCATTTTCATTTTGCAACGAATTTTTGATGAACCGCGTAATAACACCACGTATGAATGTGGAGACAAAAAAAAATTAAGTCGCGTATAAGAGAATTCTCGAATGTTGAATTGGCGTATGTGGAGGGTTCAGTGTACAAATAAATCCATTCACAAAATTATGTCCTTTTCAGTAATACCAGAGGAATCTTAAATAAAAAATAAATCTTCCTTCAAAAATAGTATCTCCAGGTAGAATCGACAAAACCGACTGGAAAATTGAACATCTTCTCTCCTTGAGAAAAGTGTCAGAGATATAGATGTCGATAATTCCACTAACCCTGCACGAAAGAAAAATATAAAATAAATATACGTAAGATCCAACCAAAAAGATACACTTAGCCACAAAATTCCCTGAACTGCAATCTTCCAAAGATACACACACCGACTAGGACCACGGTGCTTTGTGAAATCAATGTGTGCCATCGCTATATTGTTCACGTCCTAATTTTCCTCCTGTGAAATTCAGCACTTACAACCATTCACAATGTCGATTTCTATCTCTTGCTTCCTGCATTCATACAGAGTTTCATTTTTTTATTTTTTCCCTTTTGGCCAATTGCAGAAAAGAAATGAAAAAAATTACCAAATCCTTCTCGCAACTTGCTTAACTATTTTTGGTTTTTTTTTTTACTATTTGTTGAGTTAAATGGTGCATAAATGTGCTCATTAAACCTAATTTCTTGAAATACAGTTTTGTAATTTCTGGTGTGTTTGCAGTTTCGTATTTCTCAGGTTCTTGTGGAATGATGATGAATTTAGTGGAAACAAAGTTTCGCTAAAGTAATAATACTGTATGTATCTTCATTCAACTTGAAATATGTAGGTCATCGCTGATAAGACGAAACAGTGCGAAAGTTTCGCTATAGCTATTGTAACTTTGTGTGCCAGCAAAGGTTTCTTGTAAGATTTCAAGATATGTATCATCATGTTTCATATCACATTGTGTGGTTGGGTGGGTGGGTAAGGCTCTACTTTTAATAAGCCTTATCTCTAAGATACACACGTAGTTTACTACCATGGATATGGCAAATACCGTTGCGAGGACACGATTTTTCAAAGAAAAAAAGAATTACCATAACAAATAATCTTTTCTACCTACGCGCACGTAGATTTTATTATTCAGTCAACTCAATACAATGTTGAAATGATGTGTACATGTTCAGTCAGATACTCAATATATCTCGAATAAAAAACTCACTATCAATCTAGAACAATGCAACAGATGTGCCCAATTGCTTCGTGCGTGTGTTCCACTATTAAATCGCGACATGTAGGTACGATAATGCCAACGGTATGTAAGCACACACATACTACAGACACGTGCTACCAGGATATGCCCCACTCGGACAATAAACTTTTAGATAACTTTGCAAAATTGCTCCCAGCAGGATTTGATGTTAGCAATATTTTATGGAGCAGTTTTTTTTTTTTTTTTGTCCCGTATATCCGTACAGGACGCGCGGTTATTGTTTGTTCATCTATACGTGGTGGTGCCCAGGTTGTTTTGTTCACATTTTTCGCAGGACAAGTATTGCACTGCACGAGACGGTTTAATTTAGCCATTGATAGATACGTAATAAGTTTTATTTGTTTTTACAATAGATTGTTGCCTTTTGGTATGTGGGTGTTGGCATGGGTGTGTATAAGCGGTGGAACGTTTTTTTTTTTTGGTGACACATATGTGCTAAATGTGCAAATATTTATCGCAGGTAGTTTGGGTTGTTTCATTTTGTGTAAAAGTTGTTGAAATTCGGTTTTCAATTGGAGAGTACTTGTCGTGAGTTTTTTCTTTTTTGTAACTTCAATGGAAAATATTTAATAACGCTGCACGCTAAGAAGGATATGTGACAATTCACAACGAATAGATACGACGTTTAGTTGTAGGATCGGTAAAGCTTATAGCATGTACGAGTACGAGTACTTACGCTAAAGGGCAGCGAGTGGATTGGCTTATTCTATTTGCACGGGATTGCCACATTTCGACATACGTATGACAACCCTTTATAATATTTCCGGTCATGCTTTTTTGGAAAAGTTCGAAGCAAACAACCTACGTCGGACGTGTGTATGTGTAAGATATTACGTGGCAATATTGTTGATGTCCTATATAATTTTTGCGTAAAAATCTGAAGATTGTGTTTCCCGGTGTGGTAACATGAGACTGGTAGTTTCTCTAAACCAACCTTGGATCAGTGGTTTTGTTGATATGATGCTTACATGGGAAAGCGAGGCGTATCTTCCCTCAACCTATATGTCACACATCCTTTATAAAGGTTTCGATTTACATTTTGTTCCGGTTTTACGGCAGTAGGTCTGTATTTTCATAAGTCCGGCCCATATTGGCAGTCCACAGATTACTATTGATGTAACAACTCTAGCAAGAAGGCGTCTTCGACTGTTTTTGATACTCCATGATTTTCCACAATTTTTCGGGGTAGGGCCTGCTGCTCTGTTGTTTTTCGTAGAAAGTCAAGCCAGCGCTCCCGTGATGAGAAGCTTATAATATCAGCGCTCATAATATCAGCCGCGCCAATTTGCAACGGCAGGACAACCGTACCTTGTAGAACCCTAATAACTTATCTGCAGTCTTTTCTACTGAGATGCAGCAATAATGGCTTGAATTTGTTATAGACGTCCGGACACCTCCATTTAGTCTACCAGCATTCTGAAGAGCCGTCTTACGTATTGTGTTCGTGCCCGACGACACAGGGAAACCCAATCCAGGTTCAGGTCTTGAGAAATAAATTTCTCTGCTTTGCCAGCAATCTTATCATAGATTACCTTTCCAATCATCCCAGAGTTGTTTGGAACCCAGAAAAGAATCAAAGAGTTCAGCCTAGCGACCGAATTGAATTATATCCTACATTCCCGATTTACTTTGGAAGTGACAACTCCCTAAGTGCAGCCTGACTGTCAATACAGTTACAAATACTACCACCTTTCCACCTTGTTTTCTTATAGTTTAGGGTCATTAAGCTTGCATACGATTTCGCTTGGAAAACAGACGCATATTTGTCTACCGTGAAGTGTAGTCTACTGTTGCAGTCTTCCGCGAATTCCCCAGCACCAGTCCCCTCAGCTTCATTGCAGTCATGCTCCAACTCCCCAAGGAGTTCGGTCACTGCAACGATTGCTATGTCTTCGGCGAAGCCTATTATTTTCGAATACCTCGCGATTTTAAGTCTTAGGACGTCATCAGCTTTTTGGTTTTTGCTGAAGATCAGGATATCTCCACCCGCCTTCAATAAAGTCCATGTTTCAGCGCCGTAAAGCGGAGCCGGAGTCTTATATAGAGTCTCCTTAGATGCTCGAGAGGGTTAGGCCTTTACTGTTGAATTGCATTATTAGCCTAAAAAAACAGCGATTGGCAAGAGCTATTCTTCGCTTGATTTCTGTGCTGGTATCATTGTCAGAATTAATAACAGAGCCAAGGTAGACAAAGTTCCTTAATACCTCGAAGTTCTAGCTGCTCACTGTGACGTTCTGTTCAATTCGTCGGTGTTGATTGTCCCTTGTTGTTGACAGTATATACTTGGTTTTGGCCTCGCTTATCGCTAAACTCATTTTGGCCCCTTCTGCTTCAATGTTTGCAGACAGCCCGCTGAGTTCCTCCAATTACGTCAATATCGTCGGCGTATGCACGCAGTTGTACGGACTATTGATAGATTATGCCGCTGGTGTTAACTTGTGAGTTTCGCGCAATCCGTTCAAGTAGAATATTTAAGAAGTCACATGGCAACGTGTCACCTTGCCTAAAATCTTTTTTGACATCAAAGGTCTTGGCGAGGTCATTCCTGACCTTGATGGAGCAGCGAGCGTTTTCCATCGTCATGTGTCACTGCGGGGCTCTCCTTTCTTTTTAATCGGGCAAACGATGCTGAGATTTAATTCATCAGGCATACACTCGTCTGACCAAATCTTACAGATGAGTTGGTGTATGCTCTCTACCAATTCACCAGCTGCCTTGAAAAATTCGGCCGGTAAGCCGTCAGGACCAATAGCATTGTTAGATTTCAACTTGGATATTGCTATCCTCACTTCGCTTTGGACGGACATTTTGACTATTATCGTCTATGTTGAATGGTTCATTCTGTCTGACAGCGTCGCCGTTATACAGTCTGCAGAAGTAATTTTTCCATATTCCCAGCACCGACTGTGATTCTACTACGAGGTTTCCACTTTCATCTCCACAGGTTTCTGTAGGTTCCTCCTTTCCGATTTTGACGTTAAAATCGTCCAATACGATGTTTACGTTAAATTTAGGACATTGCTCGTATGTTTTTGTCGACGAGCTCCTATAAACAATCTTTGGTGACAGGGTCCTTCTGTTCCGTGGGGCATGAGCACATATTAGGTCTATGTTAGCGAATTTAGCCTTGATCTGTATTGTCATAATACACTCGCTCACGTGTCGGAAGTTTAAGACTTTCTCTTTCTCTTTCTAAAGAATCTCTGTAGAAATCATCATAGTATACGTCACAGTTTTTCATCCTCTTTTTGCCCGGCGGATGGGGTTCATATATGCTTTATAGCAGCTTGGTAGGGAATTTACCTCGACGACACAAGCATAAAACGTTCCATTCGGAGAAGTAGAATAGTGCTCAATATTGAATGTCTAACGTACTCTGGTGTTGCTCACTCGATCCTTGGGATTTTTCCAGGAAGTAGGAATATCATTTTGAGAGCTTCTACTCGATCTTATTAAAGTTAGAACATAAACGCAGCAAGTCCAGAAAAAATAACTAAGAAAGTAATGATGAATGCATTTGTTATTTGGAAAAGTATTGTTAAAAACTCCTAACAGATTTTTTTAGCAACGTAGTTTAAGTAGGTTAGGCTGTCTGCACCATGATGCAGACACACTTAGACCAGTAAAGGTCCATTGTGATGCCAAGGATCTACCATTAGACCACTCGGGGTCTAATAAAACCAACCGGAGCTTTTGATGAAGCGATGGATGCTCATGACGTCTAAGGACGCCAAATCGCTGAGGTCGTCAAGGAAGGGAGCTCCTAGATGGAGCATTCTTTTGCGTGATAGGGCAGGACATGTGCATAGGAAGTGACAAATTGTTTCCTCCTCCTCCTTGTCCCTAGAGCTCTTGCAGAAGTCATTGGAAAAGAGGCCAATTCTTTTGGTATGTTGGCCGATTAAACAGTGTCCGGTGATGACACCGATAACGCAGCTGATCTGTAATCGCTTTAGTTTAACCAACTCGGCACTACGTTTCTGGTCCAGCCTATGCCAGGGTTTCCTTAATCGCCATGATTTCCGCCTGAAAAACGCTACAATGATCAGGGAGGCGGAACGAGATGCTCAGGTTAAGCGTTTCGGAAAAAAACACCACAACCCACCCCACCTTCGGTCTTAGAGCCATCTGTGTAGAAGTGCACCGAATTTCCATCATCTGGGGGAGAGCCATCCCACTCATCCCCTTCAGGGATACTCGTACGGAAGTGTCGGTCAAATCTCAATTTCGGTGGGGTGCAGTCCGTGTTTTCATGTGTGAAGTTGAGATGATCAAGGATTGAGGAGTGGCCAATGTGATAACTAGACCACTGAGAGGAGGCTTTAAGACGAATAGCCGCACTGGCAACAGTCTGTCTGCCAAGGATATCCAGGGGTAACAGGTTGAAGAGAATGTTCAAAGCCGCAGAGGGGTAGTTCTTAGTACACCACTGATGCACATGCAAGCGGATCTTTGCACTTTAGCTACCTGAGAGAGGTGAACAGCCCTGTCAAGAGCAGGCCACCAAACGATCACGACATAGATTAGTATAGGCCTGACAACAGACACGTAAAGCCAGCGAGTGATTTCAGGGTTCATACTCCAGCTCCTACTCATAACCTTTTTACAGGAATATAGAGCTACATTGGCTTTCCTTACGCGTTCTAGTAGATTGGCTTTCAAGTTCAGTTTTCTGTCCAGAATAAGACCCAGGTATTTTGCATTAACAGTGAAGATGAGACTGGTGCCATTAATCATAGGAGGGCCTACGGGGGGAACTTTATATTTCCTTGTAAAGAGAACAATTTCTGTTTAATGAGGGTTAACCCCCAATCCACATTTGGAGGCCCACCTAGTGAGCCGAGAGAGAGCATATTGGAGGATTTCCTTGAGAGTGTCTGAGTGCTTGCCAGACGCAGCAATCGCAATGTCAACAACATAGGCAATCACTCTACAGCCTGACCTGTCCAGGTCCACCAGTAGCACATTCACTACAAGATTCCACAGAAGAGGGAACAAAACTCCACCTTGGGGTGTTCCGCAGCAGGCAAATCTTCTGGCCGATGCTCCACCCAGCTGGGTGTTGATAATCCTGCGTGTTAGCAATTGATTGATCAACACTCCGAGCGAAGTATCCACTTTCAGATTTGCAAGTGCGTCTGTGATTGCCTTTGGTTTGACATTGTTAAAAGCTCCCTCAATGTCAAGGAAAACCACCATGGTATATTCTTTAATGCTCAGAGATTTTTCAATGATGAGCACAAGCGAGTGTAAGGCTGTCTCAACGGATTTGCCTTTGCAGTGCGCATTTTGGAACGGCGAGAGCAAAGACGGGCTAATACTCTGACGGAGGTGAATATCAATCAGCCTTTCCAACGTTTTCAGTAGAAATGACGATAGACTGATAGGTCGGAGATCCTTTGGTTCCACATGCGAGCTCTTATCTGCCTTAGGAATGAAGACAACTTCAACCTCGGTCCACGTCTTGGGGATGTAGACCAGATTAAGACAGCTCGATAAGATGACTTTGAACCATGTAGTTTAAGTAACTTCCTCGAAAAGATTATTTGGGTGACTTGTTCTATCACTCTATATTTTCACTGATTCCTTAACGATTTTAGCTTAGAATATGATCGCTTTCGAACCCAAGCAGATTTAAGGCTGATCATCCAACACTCGTATGACATTGAACGCAACTCTCCAAACAGATGCATGAAAGTGAATAAATTGCAGAGCACAGAATTTTAACAACTTGTTTGAAACAGTGTAGCTTTCGACTCATGTTCAAATTTTATCTCGCCCACCCTAGGAAGTACGGTACCAGATAACGTCACTTCATGCTATATTCCATTATAGGCTATAAACCTCATCCACTTGGAAGAGTACTTAAAGTGAATTAATAAAATAAAGGACCCCATTGTGATGCCCAGTATGCGACTTGCACACAAATTGACTATTTACTGTTATAAAATGCTCGCGATAAATTCTATTTTTTTCTGCTCCTCCTGCAAGTCCCAGGAAGAAAAAAGGTATATAGATTGCAAGGAATTAAATAAATTACTCTAGCGGAGAACATTCGCCAAAACGGTGAGTAGTAGATAGCATCCCCTGGTATCCTTTTTTTTTTTTTTGCTTGAAGATTGACTGTGGGCAGATATTAGAACAGCGTAAATAGATGTGAGCCAAGCTGAAGAAAAATGTGTTCACATTTTAAGAGATGATTTCCAATCAATTGATAATCAATCATCAATTACCGTTTTAGCCATCTCCAGGAAGGCAGGTAGGGGTGCAGATGACTACCCCTGTATCTCTGTTGCTTTTTATTCTCCCTTCCACTTAAATGGAATCAAATTAAAAAAAAAAAACACTTGTTTTCATATGGAGAAGAAGAAACAGGACTAGGAACTAGAACAGACGAAATTTTAATAAACTCGATTTTAGTAAATGAGTGCACATTAACAAAAACTGTCAATTAAGGGGAAAAAAATCATTTATCTTCATAAGGTGAAGAGGATACCAAGCAGTAATGTCAAACACACACATATAGAGAGCGGAAAACATAAATACAGACATATACCTCCAAAGTTTTGTACGGAAAAAGGTCCTTTGGAAAAAAAAAAAATAATATATATATATATAGACTCTTATATCTATTTGTGTGTATATATACGAGTACTTTGAAGGATATTAATCGGTTGTTTGGCTGGTGTATTGATCTGCATTCGAAGGGAAATAGGGAGATGGTGAATATAGAAACGAAAGGACGACAGGGTCAGGCCAAAAAAAAAAAAAATGAGAGCAAAACATCAGGATAATGTAATTTATTTCGGGTTAATCGAGTATTGGTGAGGCTATGGTGATAACAAGAAAAAATGCAAACAAAAAAAAAAAAATGAATGCCCTTGGGTATTAAATTTCGCGCGTACTCTCAGGGGGAAATTTAAATGAAAATTAATTGGGTGTCGTTAATTAAGATTGTTCGCCTTTTTTATTTATTGACTTTTTTCTGGGTTTCCTGGGTTTTGGAAAAATTGAGATGAATTGGAAATCTATGCTGATGGATGAGGTATATTTTTGGTTTTAATTAGAAGCAATTATAGCCATTAAAATAGGGTATAGACAGGTTTTTTTTAACATAAAGGCAAATACATTAGTATAATGGCATGGATCGCCTTTTGTGGAATCTGTAACCGCGACAGGGTGCGTCCCCAGGTGGCCGAGGGAAATGAAATAAATTTCTCGGACCAATAGACAATATTAAAATTAAAATTAATTAAAAGACTCCTGGAATGGCCTGAAGGGTGTGTTAAATGATAGAGCTAAGCCTGTTGTACTCAAGAAAAATGGTGAAATCGTATACCTACATATATAGAGAAAAAAAATAAAAAATACAATATTGCAGGACAGACAGCAAAATTAAACCGAAACAAAATATTCAGCGATAGAATCTAAAAATACGACCCATTCTTCACGGAGGAATGTATAGAGTGCACCACGTTGTAGAGCAAAGTACACTTAATCTAATGAAATATGTATAACTCGGCCTTTGACGAGCTGTAGAGTATTCGCATTAAAGAGATTAAAGCAGATACAAACCAAAGGAGCTAATATTGAGAAATTTTTTTGGCTTGTCAATCCGTTGTATGAATGTATATGACAGGTGCTGATCGCTCCACCTGAAATTGGCAGTTCTTACCGCTTCAGTGTTAAGTTGGATTTTGATCACATCAATAGGAGTTGATGGAGTTTCACTATCTTCAGCTATGTCTCGACTGAAACCATCGTTCGCTAGCTTATTCACTTTACAGTTGCCTGAAATATCCCTATGACCTAGGACCCAGCAACGGGAGAGATCGTATCAAGCGATCTTGCTCAGAGAATGCGGCATTGCTTAACCATTTTGGATCTTATCGTTGGCGATTCCTATTGATTGATTGATGCCTGAGTGTATATGTATATTACTATAGCAGGATCATCTATTGTATTCAAAAAAGGTCAGGCTACTGCATCTCAATTGCCGTAATTACCGCTTGAAATTTGCTGCAGCGGTAATGCTAGTGGTCATTTTTGTGCGGTGATTTTATGTGAACTGGAAAGGACTCCTGTTCCCGTACTATATGCCATTTCGGATACATCTGCATATACCTCTATCACAGACGAATTTAGAATTGTGTTGGATTCCTACTCGATTCTGCTTTAAATTCTTCTTTGGTATTTTAAGTCGAAGTAATAATGTAGGAGTGGGCGCCGTGGCGTAAGTGGTTAGTGTGTCGGATCACTACGCATGAGGTTCCAAGTTTGAATCCCGGAAAACACAAAAAAGTTTTTTCACGGTCCCACCTCTCGCGAGCGTCTGACAAACATCCGAGAGTATTGCTGTCACGAAAAAGCTTGTCAAATCGCCGTTCGGATTCGGCACTAAACTGTAGGTCCCTTCCATTCGTGTGAAAAATATAACGCACACAACATGAGTGGTTGCGAGAAGCTAGGCCCTGGCACTTTAAAGAGCTGTTGCGCCAAATATTTGCATTTTTTTTTTTTAATAAGGTATAGCATAAGTGACCAGAATTCTCGAGTGACGTGTATCTATTCGTGATAAGTGTTCTGCTGCATCTGCAGTTAAAAGCTTGCCAAATATATCAACGGGAAGAAGATGAAGCATTGTTTCCAATGCAGTAGTTGGGTTTGTTCTTATTGCACCAGTTATACAGATGCAAGCCACCATACGAGTATGTACTCGTTTTAGAGAAGCAACGACTGAGAATCCGCATTTTTGATGAATGATTTTTTTTTTGTTGCGCCTGGAGGTGCAGGCATCTTCAAAAGATACCAATGATCCGTACCATTGGTTATGCCCGATTCATATATCCGACAATGCCATTAGTGCTAGTCAGTATATGCCTACGGGCTAAACCTCACCCCTCAGAGAGGGTACCTACTAATACCGTCGTTACATGTGGTTTTTCCTTACGGCGCTAGGTCGAAAGGTCTTGTTCTTTGTAGTCGGCGCTGTCACGTCCATACTTAGTATGGATTTTTTCATTATTGCAGTGAACATGAAGACGGGTACGAAGTTTGCGAGCAAAGTTTGTTACTTCGTCCTTCACGGTAGCAATTCCTAGATCTCTGTGAATATTACTATTCCTTATATACCAAGGAGCATTCACGATTGCTCTTAGTATTTTGTTTTGAAATGCTTGCAGTAGAGCCATATTGCTTGGTTTGGTACAACCCCAAAGTTGTATACCATATGTCCAAGACGGTTTTAGGACTTGCTTATACAGAAGCAGTTTGTTGTACACGCTTAACTTCGAGTATCTTCCGAGTAGCCAATACATTTCTCTAAATCTGATTTCGAGCTCTTCGCGCTTCTTTTTAACGTGTGGTTTCCACTAGGTAAGTTGTTTATCTTTCTTAACGTAAAATTAACATGCGTTGATTTTGTCTCATTAAGGACTATTCCAGGTTTTTGTCCATTCGCATACTTTGTTCAAAGCTCGTTGGAGTTTTCCCGTTGATGATTCGACTGACTCATCCGTTACGAGGATAGCCGTGTCGTCTGCGAACGTTGCTACAACAGTCCCTTCATCTTGTGGTACATATATCTCTTGTGTAGAGCATGAATGATAAAATTGAAGACTTGAAGTTGTCAAAGAATTAGTGCCGTCTGCAATCCCTGAAGCGGAATGCGACCATAGTCACCGTAGAGTAGATATTGCGTTCTCTATGCTATTCATGCATGTGACTTGGACAGAATTAACATGCCTATATTGCTGCAACGGTGAATATAGTCACCTTGGATTCCTCAAAAGATGTAAGCAATCTTCGATTGAATATTACACTTATGTATGAGTGGTAGTATCCGTAAAATGATTCGGGCTACCCTATGATGTTCAGCGTAAGTCATTTAGATTGGTCGTGATTGGCGTGATTTTTTTTTAGGCTTTGGTATCACTTTTTTTCATTGGTATAACAATATCTCTGCTTGCACGTACTATCATTTGTAAACAATCTCTTGTTTCAAATTGCCAAATCAACTTCTCTCAAAGTACATTTTTGCTTTCAACTATAATACTTTTCAACAACCGTTTAGGTACGAACAAAACCGCCCAGCAGCTTCCATGCACAATTCACAACCTTCATCTATCCTAGTGAATGTTAAACACTCTCACCAAAGTCAAGAGATATTGCAAAGAAAAACGGAAGTCATGTCTGAACCATAACTAAATGAATGTTTTCCTAAGGGGATTTATTTACAAAAATGAAAAAGACTACCAAATAGAAAATGTAACTGACAGACGATGCAAGACAAGCAGAGGGATGCTCACTACTCACTGTTGATAGATGGAAAACCTTTTCACTTTATTTAAATTAAAAATGAAATTGCTAAAGGTGTACATCCTGTCCGGGTGCATTGTGCAACAAGGTTGCAACCGACCGACCAACCAACCAACCAACCACCACCCCCTGTGCATCTATCAAATATTTTTTTGTAAATGTTGGCAAAACGGAAAGAAGAAGATGAAGAGATGTAAAACATTTCCTTACACGCAAACGCACACATACACGCTTTGCAGAGTGTGAGGTAAGAAAACCATTAAAAATTATTTTAAAGTGGATTTCTGCATCGAAAAAAAAAAAAAGTTATAATAATAATGAAAACGAAAAAAAAAATGAAACGAAAGGACATGATAGCGAAATTGTAAAATTGTGAATCTCATTTTCATTATACACCCACACACAATTCCTCATCCTGCAACATACACTAAAAACGATGAGAGCATACTATATACGATAAGGGAGGCTGGTTACTACTCGGGTACCCACCGGAGAATTGCTGCAATTATCTTAAAAGGAATCCGGATTATATCCTTCTTTTTCCCCGTGAACCTCGCTTTTCTACCAGCTCTATACACACACACAGATTCCCAAATAAATGTGCGCACACGGCATGATTTTTACTAAAGTTCCTTTGAAGTTAAACTTTTTGTGCTCGGTCCTCTCGCAAATAAAGTGGTGGTAACGCAAAATGAAATTTAAACAGATCCTGATGAATTTGCATAGCCATCTACATCTATCTCTCTGTCGAATGCAACAATTTGAGAGCGAAAAAGAAAATCGTTTAAAATTGAATAAAAGGGACGACGATTGAGTGGGCTGGGTTATGGGGCCGGTAAGGATGCATACTGCGGTCAACCTGCATGTAATTTGTTCATATAATTTAATTCATGTAATCGCTGCGGGGGTTACCTGTGCACAGGAGTTCAATTTTTTAGAGTGCACAGACCGACCGAGGGGGATTTGAAATTATGGTCTCGCATTCAAGGGTTTGAAAAATGGAAATCTGTAAGGATCCTTGGGCACGTAGAAGAATAACGTTTAACATCAAAGGAGGGCATGAATAATTTTTATTTTTATTCTATAACTTAAATGGATTGAACTTTGAATGCGATAGAAAACGAATGACTTCTTTTAAAAAAAAATAAATGAAAAGATAAAGATACATCTGTATCATGGTAGTCCATATTAACGAAAGTATCCGATAAGTTATTGACAGACGGGGCTTGTGAGTTACTACAACACCAAGTCACACAGTTAGTTGGTCATTTACTTACTTAAGTGGCGCTGTTCTGGGTGAAAGTGGGCTTCAACCAACGAGCCTTTTCATTTAGCTCGTCTTTGGGTAATTGCTTCTAATTGCGCACTGCAAGTTGGTTGAGGTCCCCTTGAACTTGTGCTTACCACCTACGGCAAGGAGGCCATCCACTGCGATATCCATCTGTGTTAGATTCGAAGACTCCGCCGGTCAAAGCGTTGTTGTTCATTCGCCCTAAATGTCCTAGCCATCTCAATCGTTCAATATGCAGTTTTTTTTTGACTAGGTCGATATCGCTATACAGCTCGTATAGTTCGTCATTAAATCTTCTGCTCCAAAACGTAGGTGTTGAGTGCTCCTTCTTGTTTAACGGCATATATTTTGTTTTGCCCTCGTTAACAGCTAAGTCAATTTCAGTCGCTTCTGCTTCAGTGCTTGCTAACGCACCGGTGACAGCCCGCTGAGATCGTCCTATAATGTCAATATCGTCGGCGTACAGTTGTACAGACTTTTGATAGATTGTGCCTTTGGTGTTAGCTTGTGATCTCCGCACAATCAGTTCAAGTACAATATTAAGGGAGTCAAATGACAGCGCGTCACCTTGTCCAAAACCTTTTTGGCATTGTCTCGGTGAGGTCATTCTCGGCCAACGTTCTCCATCGTTATTCTGCACAGTCAGACTAGTTTGGCAGTGATGTTCCAAAATATACAGGGCTTTATATACCTTCCATCTATAGAAGCTATCATAGGTGGCTTTGAAATCCATAAGAGGTGGTGAGTCTCGATTTGGCCTTCTTGGATATGCTAAAGCATGAAGCCTTGATCGATGTTGGATTTACCTGGCTTGGAGCTGCACTGACACAGGCCAATCAGGCTATTGATGTAAGGTTCCAGGCGTTCACACTTCTTCAAGACAACTCGACTTTCGCACCGGTATAGTTGCAGGAGTACTCAAAGGTGCTAACATATACAAATACGCTGGTCCAGATGGTATCTTCCCCATAGTTCTGAAGAGGTATTCTGCCTCGCTGGCAAAATCTCTGCATAAGCTTTTCTGTCTGTCCTACTCTTCTAGTCCATCCAAAAGCGAATCTTTCTCCCCGTCCAATTACCGACCCATTGCACTTACGTCCCTTCTTTCCAAGGTCATGGAAATGCCGATAAACCATCAGCTTATGAAATATTTGAACTTACAGAAACTCCTCAATGACCGGCGGTATGGTTTTCGTTGCAACAGGTCCACTGGTGGGTTGATGATACCATATATCTCACGGGGAAGTCGAATCAATCTCTCTATCACTTTGGCGAAACAAAGATGGTTGTGCTCGATATTTCTAAAGCATTTAAAGTAGTTTGGCATCAGGTTCTTTTGTTGAAAATGTGTGCATACGGCATCGATGAGTTCCTTCTCCAATGGATTAGAAATTACTTTTCAGGCCGTTCAATATAAGTTGCGTTGGACGGCTTCAAGTCTGCAATTGATCATATAAATGCTGGTGTTCGCCTGGGCTCCATTTTGTCTTCGACTCTTTTTCTCATTTTATAAATGACCTCTTCTCTGCAGCTTCTAATCCAATCTGTACCTTCACTGGTGCCAGTACCCTTCGTTTTTCATATTCGTTCCCTAACTCACGTCCCTGCTCTTCGGCCGTAGAAGAGCCGATAATGTTAAGCACATTAAATTCCGACTTGGGCAACATAATCAAATGGGATTCAAGCAATAGTTTGGATTTTAATGCATCCAAAACATAATGATGTCTTCTATCTTTCAAGCGAAACCAAGACCCTCAACTATTATCATTGAATGGTACTTGCATCGCTAAATCCGAAAAACTCTCCATTCTCTATATGTGTATTAATAATTATCTTCGATGTAACAATCACATATTCGAGATCGTCAAAAACGCTGCAAAATGTCTAAGATTCCTTAAGAGGTGCAGCAAATATTTAATCCCTTCTAACCTGGTCTCGCTCTATAAGGCATTCATCCACCCAAAGCTGGAATATAACATCCACATCTGGTCTGGTGCACACAAGACCGTTCTAAATGGGGTACAGAATTGCGCGTAGAGACATTGTAAACTCCATAGTCTCACTCGAAAATCGAAGAAATGCTCCAGGGAAATATCCAGTTGCATTCATTCCCCTCGAAATTTCACGCGGATTTCAGCGATTCTTTTATAAGCCGAACAACACGTTTGTGGAACAGGCTCTGTATTTTCTTATCATTACAACCTTCAAACATATAAAGCCAACGCAAACCGGCAACTCCTCTGTTTCTCTCCCCCTTTTTCCCTTCCGCCCATGCCCTGAGAACCAGTATAAGGGTATTAATAATCCCTTCGGTGCGCGCAAATTATAAAAAAAAGAGTAACTATTTCGTCTTCGGCTAACTTTCCCGGCTATTTAGGTTGCTCTAGAATTCAGATCTGTCTTAAATCTATTTTGCGATATTCACGCGAGTTCGTGTATCCTTCTAACCATTCTGTTTAAGGCTATATTGGGCCCCATTTCGCTGCATCAACATTGCAAAGTATGATACGGTGGCTAAAACTGTGCTCCAGCTGGGAGTCGAGTAACTGTGGTCAGGAGTTCTGTACGGTTTGCATTTGTCTTATGCTGGTGGCAGACTGAAAACATGCATACATACAAACACTATACTTTCCCGGTACACACCGACTTAGGGTTGATTGAGTCGGTCACCCTCTCTAGCCACTTCAGGCGTGCTTATTCTTACCCAACACCTTCCTGAGAAAGGTTAAGGTTCCCCCGGTAACCGGTGAGTCTCCGGTCCTAGCTCTACGTGGTATCACAATGGACCCAAGTGGTCAAAGTGTGTCTTGACCCTGTCAGGGCAGCCACCTTACCTAACCTAACCTAACCTAACCATATATACATTTTCAATGTCCCGCTAATCCTTCATGAGGGTCGCGGGGGTAGGATGCTCAGGTGGTTTCTCCACCCTTTTCGATCCTCCGCCATTCACACCAACTCATCAGGAGGAATCCCTAGACGGCTCCAGGAAAGATGTCGGACTTGGTCCAACCATCTATTTCTAGGCCTTCCGCGGGGTCGCCTACCTGATACCACGGCCACCATGGCACATCTTGGAAGCCGGTCTGGGGGCATACGCAGTACGTGACCAAACCATCGAATCATAGATCGTTCCGTTCGGAGAAGTAACTGCTCAACATTGAGCGCCTCGCGTACTCTGGTGTTGCGCACTCGATCCCTACGAGTTATTCCAGCAACACCGCGAAGGAACCTCATTTCCGCAGCTTGTACCCGCGATCTTATTCTTTCGATCACTACCCTAATTTCATGACCATAAGTGAGAGTTGGAACATACACCGAGTTGAAAACTGATAGCTTAGCTTGAACACTAAGTTCAGCCTTCCTTATAACAGATTGGCCAAGCTCTCTCAAAATTGTTCCAGCCTGACCAATTCTACAGGATAACTCGGCATTGCTCTTCCCATCACTCGTGAATAGGACCCCAAGGTTCTTAAACTTATCCACCTGCTTCAGTGGAACTCCACTAAGATGCAGAGTGCACTGAATGGGTTTTTTTGGAAACGACCATTACTTCTGACTTGTTCACGTTGATCTTCATTCCAGCATCATCACAAACGGCTACAAACCTTTCGAGGGCGGGCTGAAGTTCGGTTTGAGAGGACCCAAGGATGACCAAATCATCCGCAAAGAGCAGGTGACTAATCCGTAGGTCTCCGACTTTGAAACATTCCCCACCAAGGCTGCGCTGCAACATCCAATCCATATATACAATGAAGAGGAGTGGTAAAAAAACGCATCTTTGGCGGAGTCCAGCGCCCACAGTGAAAGGTATTACTTTAACACCGTTTATCCGAACACAGCTTCTACAGTTTGTTTATAAAGACTGAATCGCCCTTAACAGAGAACCGTCAATCCCATACTTCTGCAGAACACGCCAGAGTTTGCCTCGAGGAACCCTATCATATGCTTTTTCCAAATCTGCAAAACAAGTGTAGACAGGTTTGACATATTACCAGCCCTTCTCAAGAACCATTCTGAGAGTGAATAACTGGTCGGTTGTGCTTCTACTGGGACGAAAACCGCACTGCTCATCGCCCAAACTGTCCTCAACCACAGCTCTGAAACGCGTTTTTAGCACCTTAGCGAAGACTTTCCCAGGGAGACTTAAAAGAGATATACCCCGCGCAATCTCTTTTGTCCCCTTTTTTAAAAAGAGGAACTATCACCCCCATTTGCCAATCACCAAGTGTTTCACCGCATTCCCAGGCCACTTTAATGACACACGAGAGCCATTGCACTCCCTCTTTACCTAAAGCCTTGACCATTTCTGGCCGAATTTGATCCACACCAGTAGATTTGCCGACCTTTAGCGCTTTGATCGCCAAAGTTACTTCCTCTACCGTAGAACTACTTGTCCTGTTCGGGATTGAGCAATTCTGAAAAGTACTCGCTCCATCTGCGTAAGATGTCATTCTCATTGGAAAGAAGTGTACCGTCTTTGGATTTAACTCCTTCAACGATATTCAACTTTTTTTCCTCTGAGTCGGCGGACAGTCTGCCAGAACATCTTATTAGCAGATATGTACAAATACAAATACAAATATTTGGCGCAACAGCTCTTTAAAGTGCCAGGGCCTAGCTTCTCGCAACCACTCATGTTGTGTGCGTTATATTTTTCACACGAATGGAAGGGACCGACAGTTTTAATGCCGAATCCGAACGGCGAGTTGAGAAGCTTTTTCATGACAACAGTACTTGCGGATGTTTGTCAGACGCTCGCGAGAGGTGGGACCGTGAAAAAACTTTTTTGTGTTTTCTGGGATTCGAACTTGGAACCTCATGCGTAGTGATCCGACACACTAACCACTTACGCCACGGCGCCCACAGATATGTGGTCACGTTGCAATTTTTCGCCAAACTCCTTCCAAGACTGTTCTTTCGCTGTTTTTACAGCTATCTTGCAGGTTCTTCGCGCCTCAGTGTACCGATTTCGAGAATCGGAGTTCCCCAAGTGAATTCACAACTTAAAGGCTCTCTTCTTCTCTCTGATGGCTTCTTGAACTCCCGTCGTTTTAAACCAAGCAGTCCTTTTCACACCACCAGCCGCAACATCAAGCCGCTTCACTCCATATTCATCTCCCGCAGAGGCAGTAACCGCTGTTGAAAACAGTTGCCATTCTTCCTCTACATTTGATGGAACATTTGGAATTTGTTCAAACCTTTCAGATATTTGCCGCTCAAATGTCTCCCGTATCTCACCGTCCTGTAATCATCCTTGGTTTACGCTTTGGTAGGGAGGCACTCTCTCGCTAAGATACAATTTGCACAGCACTAAGTGATGATCAGTTGACAGTTCGGCCCCTCTCAATACGCGAACATCGCAAACCATTCTCTTCAGACACGATGGTACCACTAAGAAATCGATCAGCGACTTCTCCTGAAGACTGACGGTACCATGTGTATTTGTGAATGTATTTGTGTGGAAAGATGGTGTTCGTGATGGATAAGCCATTTTCACAACAAAAATCCAACAACTGTTCTCCGTTCGCGTTTTGATCAGGATCACCGTTCCTCCCAATCACACTCCCCCATGTCATAACATCTACACCCACATGAGCATTGAAGTCACCCATCAGGACAAAAGAATCCATATCTGCAACCTTTTCAAGGGCAACATCAACTTCATCTAAGAAAGCTGCATACTCTGACTGATTAAGTGATTAAGTGCATACACCTGCACCAATGCCAGAGTTGATCTTTTAAGCTTGAGCTTTAAGATCGCAACTCTCCCTCCTAATGGTATCCACTCCAATACTCTGTCTGTCAACCTGGGACTTGTGAGTATCCCCACTCTCGCCTGAGCAGACATTGAGGGTGCGACTCCTGACCCATCCACCCATCGAAAAGGTCCACAGTTTAAGAACCTCTCTGCTTTGTTGAAGTGACGCCAACTATATCTAGTCGACTTTTAACAGCCTCCCCAACAAGCTCAAGGTTCTTCCCTGTGAGCGATGAGACGTTCCATGTGCCTATCCTAAGTCGACGCCGTTGTCGAAACTCAGAGAGAACATCTGTGGCCCTTCAGGCCTGGCTCCAAAGGATGCCCTGGCTTACCAGGCTTGGCAATATCCGAGGCCGGTCTTTTCTTCTTGTCATCATGGGGTGTGTGCTTTGTTAGCCGTAATTGGATTGCATGGATTAGAATAACTATTTAAGATACCCCATCTGCACATCCCAGTCACGTTGCCCGCCCCCCACCACGAGGAGGTCAGCTGCCAGGGAGGCTGAAAACAGGAAAGCAAAAACTGATTACTGATGCTAATGCTTGAGAGGAGATTTGTTATACAAATTCCTGACAGAAATGACTTCAATAGTCCACAAGTCAGCAACAAGGATGAGCTAGTCTTCTATACCGACGAAGGTTCAAAAATCGATGACGAAACTGGAGCTTTGTAGGGAAGGGCAAATACGGTGACCTAGGTTGGCGTTGTATGTTTCTTGGACCCTTCTCTTTGTGAAGGTTCCTATGACCACATTAAAATAGTTAGTTGACGACGAAGCTGGATTCATGTGAATCCATGCGTAACAGCTGGAATTTTATGGAGCAGTTACGCATGGATCGTCTCTGATATTATTGGTAACATATTTGAAAAGCATATTTCTCTTACAGTTTTTTTGGCCTAAAGTCTAAAAAAGTTTTTCTACTTCGGTGGTAAGCATATAAATAAATAAATACATTTTCTTTGATTCTACTTGCGGAGCTCGCGAGCAGTTTTAATATGCTACCCCGTTCTCACACAGTTCACTGGACGTTGTCGAATGTCACTCTCACACCCAGTTCTCCGTTTTGTGAAAGATCATGAAAGGTTCTTCTCACTATGCTCAGATATTTTCATTCCCAAATCCAACTTTGTGCAATAGTTTTGCATTAAACAATTTAAATATTTTACAATCCCGTTGCTTGTCTATTCCTGTCTCCTGTCAGTGGCCTCATAAGAGATACAAACCAAATACACTAATACATTTAATTGGAAGCACATTATTCTCATCTAATATTAACTTCTAATTTATTTTGACCATCAAATTTCCCAGTACCTACATACCGACTTGTGCCTCTTCAGTTAGCATCTTCTCTATGAGGACGACTGGGCGGCCGTAGCTGGGGCGTAAAGAGCAATTCTAATTCAATTTAAAGTTTCCACTTTTTGCCTTTCATCATTATCATGAACTGACTCAGGAAGGGGCACTCTATGGCTGGCAAAGTGCTATTTGCCTGTGGTACACACTATACGTACTGTGTCTCCCAGTGCCATTTAGATGTTGGGAAATTTTCTGAAATTCTCTGGAATTGATTTCCCTGCCCTGCAAAGGCAACAGAAGCGAAATGCCAAGAGATTTTCTTTAATCATCCGCAATAAAGGTGAATTAGTCGGAATCTTCCATACTTCAATGGCAATCTACCTTTGCGCAGCAGTGCTCCTTTCAGTCCCCACCAGTAGTATTTGCTGGCTCTTAGCTCTCTCGTACTCTAGTTACAACCCCAAGTGATTTTCATGTTTAACATGAAGTCATGACTTCGCATCTGAACTTCGCTCGTCTTCTTCGTCCAAGTTGAAATCTATTATTGGCCGTAACGCCGGAATGAGGTACAACCATAGCCAAATGAAATGAAAAAGATATTTCATAAATCTTTTCTGACCGGAATTAATGAAAGTTTCTTCATTGCGTTGCGTGTGTATGTGTGTGATGGCAGACGGTTCTGAGTGAGAATACGAATATGTTTATCATGGAACTTGGAATTGTGATTCCCTAAAGTGAGAAAAATATACACCTACCCCCTGTAGCTACCTCATATAAAGTAGATAGTCGTACATAAAGAAAATTTGAACGCTTGGCATGTTTGCCAGAGCTTAAGTGTCTGATTAAGTGAGTTTGCCCACCTTTTTGCTGCTGCTGCACTGTCCTGGTTGGATGATTTCATTTTGGTACTACCCCCGTAGGGTTGTGTGCAAACGATGAGATTCATTTTTATTCCAAGAATCTGCGCAAAAGTTGAATAGTTGATTAAGTCTGAGTAATTAATTAACACATTCGTTTCAGCTTACTGTTGGGTGTGCGTATACTTTTTGTACGTTGTCTGAGTTTGCTGACGATTTGCTGACCTCGTTCTAGTTATTCACTTTTCGGTAACTTGAACGACTAGGGTAATGAGAACGAGAGGGTTTCTATTGTGCTGACTTAACCTCTTTGTTGGGACAATTAGGTCTGTGTGTTATTCGAAAATTGGAATGATTGCAGTTTGTATCTGGATATGAAGGTATCTGTGTTTGTAAGAAGCTTCTCTGTCAACACCGAAGTTGATTGCCTTGGCATAGTGAAAAGACGATGGAAAGTGATTAAAGAAGATAAATTACGTACTGCAAAATGTTTCAAAATGTTGACGCTGACGAAATGATGTACATTTGTATCTCGTTTATCATTTTGTTGCAAAAGGATACATTTTATCACCTTACGCTAGATACATACATGTCCAAAAGGAGAGATCTAGCACCTAGATCTTATTGTGGAGAATTGAAACCCTTACCAAAATGCTTAAGTCTGAAGATCTTTGAGCTTCTAAGTTTAATCCTTAGAAGTTGAGGTAATCGCTTTGAAGCTGTCTGGGTAGATACCAATTGTTTTTATCTTTTTGTACTCTTGAGGCTTATAAACCATTATATCAGGCTAAGAGAGGCAGGGTTTATATTCTAATGAGGACAGTTTGCCTCTACTTAGAGTCAAATTATTTACCTAGGTAGGATTTTAATTAAAGGGAGTCTTAGGTTAGGTTGAGTATGTGGATGCCTTGTGACATAAGTCACTGCTCCCTTAGACCACCAAAGTTCCATTATACCCATTTTGTTTTCTACACTGGGAATCTCTAAAGGAAAGCTGCTGAATTGATATCCATCTAGAAAAGATTATGAAACTTAGAGGGTTAGTCATCACGGGAAGAGACACCGCTAGATAAGAACCACTTAAATTAGGATATAAATCTCAGGAAATCGTTCAGCTCAATGTGACGTAGTTACTCGGTGCAGAAGCAACGGTGCATAAAGCAAATAGAAACCTTCACATAGGGGAGGGCCTGCGAGATATGCAACGCCGACCCCATCCTAGCGAGTTTGTCTACTCTTTCATTACCCGGTATGTCCAGTGCCCTGGTACCCAGCATCGGGTCACCCTATTACTTTGTGATATATCATTTAGATTTCATTTACAGATTCTGTTTTGAGCTGATTATGGCAAATTCCAGAGCCTTAGGCAGCCTCTGAAGACTCACTTGAGCCACAGAATGATTGTTTCCATAGACTCCTGCAGCATCACAGGACGAATGTTATCCATTCCAGGCGTCTTGTGTAGAGCAAGGGATTTGATTGCCCATGCTATATTGTGATCAACCGTCTCAAGCTCCGCCAATGTATCAGTGCGGTGTAATGCCTTAATCAAAATCAAAGTGTCCCCTTTTAATAAGACTTCTGGCATTATTTTCGAGTCAGAGTAGCACTTTTATAGATATTTTCATAGTTCGTTGACAGTTGCTACACTTTCAGTGCAAATTTGAATCGTGTTACCCATGCACCTATTACTAACAAAGACATTTTACACTCGTCAGGCAGCTGAATTTGCTGAAATTAGGAGTGCCTCAAAGTACATGAATGTCTGTAAACAACACACAAATATCCACGTACCTACTCCATTGAGACTCCAGTTCAGCCCTCAGTGCAGTAACAATGTAAACTCCTACACTAAACCACAGCGACACGAAATACAATTTTTCTCCACAGATGCAGTAATTCCACGTCAAAAGCAAGGAACTCACAGAGATACACGACATCAAAAGGAAGAAAAATTATTCTCTTAGATTTATATCACACACTGTCCGTGTAAAAGGATTTGCAGCCGATTTTTTTTCTTGTCCAACCATTAGGGACAAAAGCAGTGCAACAACAACACAAATTTATAAAGTAACAATAATGAGAATTGTCTGAAGTGCCACTACGAGCGAGAGAGAGCGCATCCTGCAGCAACATTGCAATTAGGTGTTTGTTCAGGACGAGTACCCAGTACATAACCGGTCGGTGCTGGTGACGGTGATGAGTGTGTGTATACAACGGTGTATACGGTGATACAAAAACAAGATACACGCCACTTGTGTGACATTTTTATATTTAATTTCTTTGGTAGCACGGCTTTCCACAATCAGTGGAGCCCTGCAGGCGGTACTTTATTTTTTTTGTTTGCCTTAAAATAAACAGGGTCCTTTGGATGGTTGCATGCATGCACACAAGTGGTTGAGTCGAAGCATATGTACAGACTACACAGGCACAATGCACCATAAGTAGGTACTTGCATGGCAAATATAAATGCCCCTTCAAGGGTGACTCAAATAGGGTGGCTGGGCAGTGCTGTGGCGACCTGTTGAAACGTTGAAGTAGGGGAAGTTATCTAAAATATAAATTTGGTCAAAATCATTCGAGCCGTTTTGGAGGAAAATTGGCGTTTCACATTCTCGGCACTTATTTTCGTTGGCATTTCTGTACCAAAATCAGAACCTTCGAAAAAACCAAGAATGTCGCATTCAAGACATCGTGCCCTATAAGTAAGGAGAAACTTCTAACATGGTGTAATGAAGATGTATCCAATCTTAGGAAGATTACAAGGGCCAAGTCGCACGTCTGGATGAATTACTACAATTCCAATTAATCTATTAAGCAAGGACTCCACAAGGGTTAAGCAGGATCTTGTCCAAGGAATGTTCTAACCCGTTATTCATTAAAAGGCCGGATGGAATTGGGACAGACTCCCCAGGTAAATTCTTGGAGCTATTAACGTAAACTCATTTTCCAGGATGAAAAGATGGGATTGTTTATTCACCCGTTCCTAGGTGTGTGCAATCTTCATCGTGGAATGATATTAAAACAACAATTACAGGGGCTATGTTATTACCTCCTGTGCCATTGCCAGACCTAAACCAATTCTCCCATACACTTGATTTCCCTACAGAATTTGAAGATGTCCTTATTATGGTTCTGGGACCTAACCTCTTCTAGGTTATAAAAGAAAGTATCTTCCAAGGTGCTTTAGCCTTGTTCTGGCAATGCTTTGGCATTCACAGATTATATATGTTATATCCTCCGAAACATGTAGGTCATTGCAGTACCTGCAAACATCCGTATTTAATAAACCCAGTCTCATAGCATGCTTCCTTAGAAGACAATGGCCAGAGAGTTCTTAGGCCTTATCTTTTTAGTTTTATGATCTACCCAGATTTCCTGCGGTCTAGCACAGGCCACAAGGCCTTATACACCTTATGACGGTCTAAGTTGGACAATCTTAGATTAGCTATGATGATGATTCAATCCCGAATAATTCCCCTAGCCACACAACTTGGTGGTTTAATGTTACCGATTATGTCAATATGCGGGAGCTCTGCTCCTCTTTTGGCCAGCTCGTCAGCTTTTTCATTGCCTTCTATATCGCACTTTCCAGGTACCCACAATAATCTGACACGGTTCGGAGTACATAATGCCTTAAGCACTATGCGGCAATTCCTGACTATCTCAAATTTAGTGACACTCTAGCGCCTTTAGCGCAGCCTGACTGTCAATGAAGATGGCGATATTCTTGTTGGATATTGATCCCATTTCAAGTAATTTTGCAGCTTTAAGTACAGCTAGAACCTCTGCTTGGAATACACTGCATGTGTTCGGAAGTCTCAGGGCCACCTGTAGGTTAATGTCTCTCTAAGAGGAAGACGTATTCGTGTGATGTTTATTCTGAAAGCGGGAAAGTGGGAAACCATGGACTTATAAACATTGAAACACGTTCTTGACACTCACATACAAAAGTCTCTCTTAACATGCTCTCTATCAAAATCTCAACACCTCTATACTAAGGACCGATCGACAGAGACAGAAACGGCCATTCATTACAAACAATAAGCTTTAGCCACCTTCTTAGACGTCGAAAGTGTTTTCAATAATATCCGTATAGCATCGATTTAGGAATCTTTACTCCAATTAGGCGTGGAAAATTTTATAAGCCACTGCATAGTGACCATGGTAAAAACTAGAATCATTCAATTAACCCTCAGCAACAGCAATTCCATCAAATCCGTTGACAGAGGAACACCTCAAGGAGGGGTTATATCACCTTTGCTATGGCTTATGGTAATCAATAAAATATTGTCCAGACCCAGCAGAGATAATTCTTGATTTTGGGATATTTCCTTCAGTGAGATTATGGAAGGTGCCTTGGATAAGATAAGCACATTCAATTAAATTTTTTTTTCAATTCAATTCATTTTTTATTCTTTAAACTTAAGATACAGTTATAATAATAACAAAATCATGTATCTATTGAAATTTACATACGAGTATAAGAAGAAATACACAATTTAGCTTTAAAATGATAACACATGAATGGTGATACATAATATTAAAAATTAAAAGCATTTTTTATTTCAATTTAAAAAATAATTTGTTAGAGACAACCTGTAGTTACAAGAACTAGTGTCGGTTGTATCGAGTTGAAAAATTAATTTAAAGTGACAATTATTTAGACGGCAGTGCTTGATGCAGAAAATATTTAATTCAATCATTCAAAAGAACCATTTTAAGCAATTGACTCTATTATACCCCAAAGGAAGAAAGTATCAAATGATTACTTTAACATTATTTAAAGTTGTATATTTATTAAGTTATTTATTTCATCGAAATCGAATTCAAAAAGCCATATCTTAATCTCTCGCTGAAACAAATATGGATTAGAAATGCATCGTAGTTCAGATGGAAGTATGTTGTAAAGTCTAGGTTCTAGTGAAGTATAAAAGTTTAAAAAGTGAGTGGTGTTATGCGGTGGTACTAAAGCCAAACAGCGTTCGTTACTACGAAGAACATAGGCAGTTGGACTTCGATTAAGTGAATAACCACTCCTCAAATAAAATATTTTGAGAACTTTAAAAAAGTAAAGGTGCTTTATCGGAAGTATTTTTGAACTTAAGAAAAGTAAGAAACTATGCTCCCTTTTACGCTTTTTCCACATTATTCTCAGTAAGTGCTTTTGCACAATTAGTAAAGGCTGGATTTTATTTTTATGTATGCCTCCCCAACAAACTATACCGTACTGCAACTTTCAAATATAAATTGTTTCAAGAAGTTTTCGAGAGCAATACATCCTTATTCGATACATCGCACATGTCATCGTCAATAAGTATTTCTTAAGCAATGACGTGTGAGCACTCCAATTCATTTTACAGTCAAATACGAGCCCTAAATACTTAAAAACTGTAACCCTTACAATTTCGAAGCACTTAGACGGGCATCGAATGCTTGCATTAAAAGTCACGGCAGTGCTGACATTCCTACATGTATCAGAACTCACTAATATATGCTTGCAACTAGCGCAATGATATGATAAAGCAGGAAATTCAACCTCAGAGGTCGTGAGATGGAATAGCATAATTTTCGTTTTGTCACTAATTACCAGCTTGTGTGAACTAAACCAGTGTCTAATCTTTTCCAAATCATAGTTGATATCAGCCATTAGATCAAAACTAGATGCATTAGAATAAGTGCATGCTATATCATCTGCAAATCCAGTCTGCATTCCTCTGAGGTCAAGGTTAAAAATGGAATTGATAAAAATCAAAAACAAAATAGGACCAAGCACCGAGCCCTGAGGAACACCAATATTAATTTCTTGGATCTGACTAAATTCAACGCCTAGCTTGACCATCTGTTTTCTGCCTATTAGGTACGAGGAGAACCAATTGAGCATGAAACCTCTGAAACCTATTCTATCCAATTTTTGAAGCAAAATCGAATGGTCTACAGTATCGAATGCCTTGGTAATATCTATAAAAAGTGAAGCAGACACTTTTTTCATATTAAGGCTCTCATAAATTCGACTGCAAAACTTCAGAAGTGCATCTTCAGTAGATTTTCCAGCTCTAAAACCAAATTGCTTTGGGCTAAAGAAAGAAGTGCCATCCAAGAAAGCAACAATCCTAGCTTTTACAGCCTTTTCAAAAATTTTTGAGAAAACTGGAAGCAGAGAAATCGGTCTGTAGTTAATCAAATCATTGCTATTGCCTTTTTTAAAAATAGGAATAACCTCAGCAATTTTAAGACTATCCGGAAACTTTCCACTGTAGATACTATTATTGAAAATATGGGCAAGGACATGAACAATATTAAGTGCAATTTTCTTTACAAAAGAACTCGAATAACTATTGAGGGTTGAAGAGTTGGAACATTCCATTGCATTAATAATTCTGGATAATTCAGTACCTGTGATTGGATCATAGAAGAAGCTACGAGCAGTGCTACTTTCACGATTACAACAGCCTACTGGGCAATTTACAATAGTGGAATTGATACCAGCATCACTAATGGTATTTAGAGCAACACTTGTAAAGTATTTATTGAAAATATTTGCTTTTTCAGTAGTGCTTGTATAGTCTCTGTTATTGTAAGATAACACAGTAGGAAGAGCGGAATGAACATTTTTATTGAGCAACTCAGACACAACTCCCCATTCCTTTTTTAAGTTTCCTTTGGCTCTATGAAATTTATTGAGATAGTAATTATCCTTACACGATTGAATGTCAGCAGCAATTTCCTTGGAAAGATTTTTGTATAAAATTTTGTATTGCTTATTGTGGGGATATGTATTGCACTTTATTCTCATTTTATTTTTGTTGTCCATCTTCTCTAGCAAATTATTCGACATCCAAGGCTTGAGTCTTTTAAATTTTCTTCTGTCCATTGCCAGTGACAGAATACAACTTCCGGCTTTCTCTTTGAGTATAATACAAAATACATCGAAAGCTGCGGATGGGTCATTTTGACTGTATACATCTATCCAGTTTTCATGAGAAAGACATACATTCAGAGCATCAAAGTCAATTTGTTGACCGATCTTAAAGGGAATATATTTACTATCACAAGGTAGTTTCAACCCTGTCATAGTAAAAGAATAAGGCTGTCAAGCAATGATCTGATATTCTAAAATCAGATGTGGAACTACAAAGAGCAAATTTTGTTTTGCGATCTAATCTACCAAAAATATGGTCAATACAAGTGTGTGTTTGAAGATTTATTCTAGTAGGTTCCATAAAGCAAGATTCTAATCCATTAGCAGACAAAATAGACAGGTAGTTAAAAACATCAGACGTATCACTTAGAATATCAAGATTAAGATCTCCTAACATAAATAAATTTTTAGAATCCTCTGAGTTCAAACAGGTACTTAACTCCTCAAGAAAAACACCTTTACTTATATTATGAAGTCTGTAAAAGCACATAAAAGCAATTTTGCAACCCTCAAACGAACAACATACCCTCAATCCATCAGCACTAGCTTTTCATTTGTTCATTAACAAATACAAATACTCCACCTGCAGCATAGGAGTCATTACATTTAGCATGGGGAATGTAACCGGGTATATTGTACAGCTCTTTTTCATGATCAAATATCCAAATTTCAGAGAGAAATATAAGATCTGGTTTAACTACGAACGATTCTAAATGAATCAGGAATAAATCAAAGTTTTTCCGCATACTTCTTATGTTTTGGTGTATAATAGAAAACAATTTTTTTTCATTGTTGGAATGAAAAACACTTTTAAAAATTTCTTTTTCAAATTTACAAAATTGATTACTATTTGGAAAAAAGTCATTGGGATTTTGAACTAGATTCTCAATTCGAATAAACATACTTAGCATAGATAAATAGACAGGATGATATAAGTTAATTCAGTAAAGAAATGTTTTCTAGATCATCAAGAGAGAAAATTTTAAATATTTTATCGCCTTCTTTCTTTTTCATTAAAATTACACCGTTTGATATCCAAACGTATGCAAATTTATTGTTTACTTGAAATTGTTTAGCTCTATTGAATATAGCTCTATTAAGACTAGTAAGACTATCATTAACAAAAATTCTTTTATCGCCAAGAGAACCATCAAAGAGCCCAGCAACTAACTTCGTAGTTTTCTTCAGCCGTATGACTTTCTTCTTGAGTTCCAACGTTTTGAATTTAATGCAAATGATGTTTGATGATGTAGATGATGAATTAGTAGATGAGTTAGCTCGTGTACTGTTCTTCAATTTTTTTACATAGCATGAACTAATATCATTTGGAGATATGCTTTCACCCAGACCTTCTGATATCAGTTTAACAGCAGACTCCAGTGCAGTATTTTCATTCACATTGGGGACACCAACAACATCTATGCATTTTCGCAGGCGCTTTTGTTCAAGAGAATTAATTTTGTTTTGCAAAATGTTTACCTTGAAAGAGAGTGACTTTTTCTCTTCTTGGAGCGTAGAGATCAATGACATAGCATCGGAATGAAGTTTCTTCAGAGAGACAATCTCTTGGAACAGAATATCGAGTGTAATACCGGTGGGCGAAGCTGTAGTTACGCCATCGGTGCACGTTGAAGAAGAGTGCAGCAACTTATTGTTCGTTTGAGCAACACACGATATATTAGACCCGTTCTGAAGAGAAGGTGGTGGAGAGCGCAATGAACTCCGTCTCCGACCATCACACGAAGTACAACGATAATCAATGTTTTGTTTTTGCATGTAGACTTTATCACTTTGTTTCAGATTGACACATTTCAAGTGAAAGTAAACCGTACATACTTTGCACTGGATTTTCGCATCATTTCTGTCAACTTTAGACCCACATATACAAGGCATAGTTAAGAAACTTTTTACTTTTACTTGTAAGAACGAGATTGATAGATCGATCTTTTGATGAGATAATCGTATCAGGTATACAAGAATATTAAAATGAATGCGTAAAAGAAAAAAAAAAACTGGGCATCAACAATGCAACCACACGCCTCCACAGTAGAAGATCAACATGGGCTACTAGTTGTGGACTCAGCGTTAATCCAAGTAAAACCGATCTGATAAGACTACTAAAACCAGAATACCGACCTTCACGTCTCTACGGTAAAGCAACCAATTGCTCTCTTTATCCTCCAGTGCTATGTACATAGGTGGGTGGCTTTCTATGCCTCCAGCAAAACCTTCGATAAGAAGTAGGGACTTTGCCGGAAGATGGTTTTATGGATGTACGCCGCAGCAGTACGCCCTATAATTTCCTATGGGTCACTAGTTTGGTGGTCTGCGGTAAAATAGGACAACGGCATCAAAGAAATTAACAAAGTGCAAATATGTAACTGCGGCTTTACGCACAACGGGGGTCGATGCTAACATGTCCAAACGATGCCTTGAATGTGATATTGCAAGTTCTACATCCAACATACTCGTATTTCAGCATGTAGTGTGGTTGGATTAAAAGAAACGGTGTGCTAGTATACCAACCTCTATAGTCACAGTAACGCCATGAATATGATAATAAAGGATCTGCTAGTGACTGTAGCCGTCTACACAACACCGAAAGGAAACTTTAGAAATGACACCACGGTCAGCTTCGAAAATCACTTTCTTCGCGCACTTTCTTTCAAAGGCGAACAACAGATGGTACAGGTTGCAGAATTGCACCATATCTAAGCAGATATGGCCCAACTACAGCTCGCACCGAATACAAGATCTACAAAACAGAAACCGTGCAGATATTGCTAGAATTGTCGCAACTAAATAGTACAGACCGCTGACCCATGGGAATCCACGCGGCCTGACTGGGCATTGCATTCTATGTACATTGTCGCAGCTGCAATATTGCTAACGATTTCGTTCTAACTGCTTTTACAGCCAGCATTTTTGTGAGGCGGCTGCTGTCTTTAGTTTCACAATTTTTAAAATATATTTCATATTTATCCTGAGCGAGATCTGTATTTGAGATGAAGACTTGATGGAAATCGCTTTCAATATTAAGTATGTAGTTGGGCGTTTGGAAGGGAAATGAAACATTTTTTTTTTTTTTAAGAAAAATTTCTACAACTTTTCCACATTATCATTATATTCTTCTTCCCCATGCTTGGGCTCCGTAGACATCATGGATCACTACCTCGAGCACATTTAATTCGGAAGGAATCGCAGCATTTAGATTTGATAGGAAATTTTTCCAAGTCCTGTTGATCTCTCTTCTTGCCTCTCCAAGTTTTAGCACTAAGTTTTTTTAAAGCGAGACGTTGCACCTAGGTACTTGTAAAATTTTACTGATTCTAGATCCCCTACAACGTAACTCCACCGCTCGTTTTTTGCTAGATATCCATTACCCCTTCTAAATATCATGCCAATACTTTGGATTTTTTCGTGTTAATACGTAAACTATTTAGTTGCTTGGGGGTTATTAATACCTCGATGCAGTGAATTTTTTGATTCTGCAAGCATAATCATCTGGTTCGCGAAGAGTTGATCTGTAGCATTCAACCTTCTACCGTTATATCAGCTGGCAATGTCGATGGTATATCAACAAGCATACAGCTTTGTTTCATCCCAAATCCAAACTCGAACCACTCAGATACTCTTTTGACGTACCATGTTGCTGATCTGTGGGTACTATATAAGTTAGTTATATATGTTAGAGAAAGGATCTGGTCGACAGTAGAGCAACATTTTCTAAGTTCCGCTTGAAACTGTCAGTCTCGCTGTTTACACGTCCATGAAGATTTTCGCGATGGTGTTTATGAACGATATTCCTCTATAGTTCTTTGGGACGTACGAGTCTGCTTGGATTGGCGAGATCGTATGGTGGCTTGCTCTTGTGGGCTTGAGGACTGTCCACCTCACTCAACTAGCTAAGGTGCAAATATCTGCATGCGTGTGTATCAGTGGTGTACTGAAAACCACTCCCTCTGTGGCACTGGACATTTTGTTCTATTTGCAGCCCTTAGATATATTCGACATATAGATGTCTGCCAGTGCGGCCATCTGACCTCGCAGAGGTCCAGCTATCACAATAGCCACTCCTCGATCCTTGATCTTCTCAACTTCACCCATGAAAATACGGACTACACCCCACCGAAATTGAGATTTGACCAAAACTTCCGTACGCGTAACCCGGAACGAGATGAATGCGACAGCTCTCCCCCTGTAGGTCATAGTTCAGTTCACTTCTTTACATATGGGTCTAAGACCGAGGGTGTGGCGAGTTGTGGTGTTTTCTCCGAAAAGCTCAATCTTAGCATCTCGTTCCGCCTCCCTGATCATTGTAGCGTTTTTCGGGCGAAAATCATGACGACTAAGGAAGCCCTGTCCTGGCTAAAATGTAGTGTACTATCTGTCAGGGATATAAGCATTTTCACTTACAGTCAAGCGGCAATCAAGTGCCTGGAATCGTGCTCTTTCACTTCAAAGGCCGCCTTAAATTGCCATTTGTCTCTTAAAGAGATGACAGAGCAATTCAACATTCACCTATGCTGGTTGCCAGGCCACAGGGACGTTCCGGAAAACTGCAGGGTGAACGAGCTCGCCAGACAGGGTACAACTTTAAGGATTCTGCTTAAAAGGCATGTAAGCATCAACTAAAGCTGGGAGAATGGCTCAACGCATTAATAATACAATACTGTTGTAACTCAAAATATAACTTTTTTCAGAATCAACAAAAAACTGATTATTCAATTCCTATTATAGATTATAAAAAAATGAATACTGTATTAGGGTTATTAATAAAAAATAAAGCAATTACCTATTATTCTAACTACAGTCTTATTGATGCGTGGCAATTGAATTTTTCGTTTGAATGTGATGTTATCTTAAATTTGACAAATTTTGAGTTACAACAGTATTGTATTATCAGTGCGATATATCGAGACAAATCTGACCTAAGCTAGATCAGAAACGTTGTGCCGAGTTAGTTAAGCTAAAGCGATCACAGATCAGCTGCGTTATCGGTGTCCTCACTGAACAGTGTCTTATAAGCCAACTTGCCAAAAGACTTGGCCTCTTTTCTAACAACTTCTGCAGGAGCTGTAGAGACGATGAGGAGATCATCATTCACCTCCTATGTACATATCCAACCCTATCCCATAAAAGAATGCTCCATCTAGAGGTTCTTTTCGTTGACGACCTCGGCGATTTGGCGTTTTTAGACGCAATGAGCATCCATCGCCTTTTTAAAAGCTCTGGTTGGTTGAATTAGTCCCTATGTGGTCTAATGGTAGATCCAAGGCATTACATAAGACCTTTACTGGGCTAAGTGTGTCTGCACGATAGTGCAATCTAACCATAGAGCAAACCTAACCTAGAGTCTCCTTTCTTAAATATGGGAAATGTATTTGATTTTTGAAAGTCTTCGGGTACTTCTTCCCTGTCATAGATCCGACTAAACCGCGATGAGCAACTTTTGAAGAAAAAGCGGCGAAGCATTTTTTAAAACTCTTCGGAAATTCTATCTTCGCTGGCTTTGATGTTTTTCGCTTTTCTTAGCAATTCGAAAAACTCGTTTACGGGTTAAGCAGCTGTTTAAAATAAATCACAAAAGCCGTTGGTGCAATCCTGCATCTAACCTCAGTTTAGTTTTTCTGCTGCTGACCGAGCTCCAGATATTTTCCTTGTGATTTCGGTCAGATACTCTTTTTCCTCATTTATTTATTATTTATTTTGCGTTTAACTCCAGATTCCTCCTTGTTCCCGTATTGGGTTTTCTGAAGAAATTCAATACTGAAAGCATTTTGTTTCCTTAACACGTTCCTCATTAAATCAGGAATTTTTGTTCAACAGAGTCCTTTTGGATTATTTGTTTTGATTTAACATTTTAATTATACCTTTAAGAACGTTTCGATACAGAAATATAATACATATGTACAGTGAAACCCCCCTTAGGTGGACAGCGACCGACGGTGCCAACATTTTTGTCCGCCCAAGGGAAGAAAAAATGTTTAATTTTTTTTCCAAATAAATAATCTTTTTAATTAAAAACCAAAATAAGAATTCGTAGGAACAAAGCCACCAAACGTAAGCAACTAACTACGAAGATGGAATACCAACGCACAGCTGTAGTAGATAACATATACATATTCGTATGCATTCGTACACAGACAGTGTTTTTTGCGACACGAACCATGACGCAATAATGTAACTGTTTTCGTCAAAAGCAAAAAGGTAAAAACCTCGCTGTGGCAAATGGTGGCAGTTTACGAGTTGCAACTTATTTTTGTCCGCCTAAGGGATATAAATTAAATAATTTCCTACCGATATTGTTGTCCGCGTCCGTTCAAGGGAGTGTCCGCCTAAGGGAACGTAAAATGAATGCAATTAGAAAAATATTAGTAGGCATATGTTATGTTAAGTTAGGTTGAAGTGGCTGCCAGCTTACGCCAACTAAATCGTTAAAACAGAAATCGCCTAGGTGAAGCTTTCTTCTACGGGAGAGAGCTGGACACGCACAAAGAAGGTGAGGAATGGTTTCTTCCTCTTCTTCGTCCATGTAGCTTCTGTAAAAATCATTCGAATATACGCCAAGCCTTGTTGCATACTTGCCTATTAGACAGTGTCCGTAATTATACCTATAATAGATCCAATATGTATGTAATCGATTGAGAGAGATCAATTTGTTAGAGCGTTTCAGATCCAACTTGGGCCAAATCTGTCGCTAGACATGTTATACCACTTGTCCACCTAAGATTTGTTCTTTCGATTGCACCCAGCTTGAATTTAAATTTACAAGAAGCGATTCGTATACCTAGATTATCCTTACTTACTTACTTAGATCCTTTAACCCCTCGGGGGGCATAGGGCGTCAACCACGCCTGCGCGCCATCGTGTTCGAAGTTCTGCAACGCGTTTGAGCTGCCTCCAACTCATTCCTAAAGAACTCGATTCCTCCTGAACTGTTCTGCGCCACGTTTGCCTAGGGCGTTCCGCTATTCTGCCTGCCTGGGTGAGCGGATTCCACTGCATGGCGTATTTCGCAATGGAGTTGTCTTCGCGCCGTAGGTTGTGTCCAATCCATTGTCACTTTCTTCTTCGTATAGTAATGCTTATAGGTTCTTGGCCCGTTCTCAGATAAAGCTGTTCGTTAGAGATGCGGTTCGGCCAAAAAATCCTCAAGATGATTCTTAAGCATTTGTATACAAAGACTTGCAGCTTCCGTGTGTTAATGGTGTCCACCTTCCAAGTACTGCACCCATAAAGCAGCACTGATTCTACGTTGGAGCGGAACAGTCGCAGCTTGGTTCTTAAGCTGATAACATTGCTTCTCCAGATTTTAGATAGCATTCCGAACGCAGCTTTAGCCTTCCCGATTCTGCTGCACACATCCAGTTCGGTACCACCGCGATTAGCCGAGACCACACTTCCTAAATAAAGAAAGTTATCAACTTTCTCGACTTCCTGTCCGGCAATGTTAAGTTAAGCGCGGTTGTTAGAAGAAGTGCTCAGGGCTTTTGTTTTGGCTGTGTTTACTTTTAGCCCCACTTTGTTTGCCTCAGCTTCTAGATTTTGGGCCATCAGATGAAGATCCATTATCCGATGTGAAAGTAGACAAACATCGTCAGCGTAATCTAGGTGTTTAAGGTAAGATGTCATAGTCCAACGAATTCCATAGCTGCCTTCCGTCAATGCTGCACGGAGTACATCGCTGATAACCACCAAAAACAATAGTGGTGACAGTATGCAACCTTGACGTACTCCACTTTGGACTTCAAAATCCTCCGACACCTTACCATTGTGCACGACGTGACACTTACCGCCCTCGTATGTAGCCTTGATAATAGCTATAAGTTTTTCTGGGATGCCTCTCCTGCGCAAGGCCAACCAGATAGCATCTCGATTCAATCTGTCGAAAGCTTTCTCGAAGTCGATAAACATTAAATGTAGCGGAGACCTATACTCAACGCATTGCTCGATAATGATCCGTAAGGTGTTTATGTGGTCAATGCAGGAAGATCCAGCGCGAAAGCCTGCCTGTTCGACATCGAGAGTTGAATCTAAATGTTCTTTAATTCGTTCTCGAATTATTTTAGCTATTATTTTAGCCACGGCTGGAAGAACGCATATACCTCTCCAGTTACCGCAATCCATCAAGTTTCCCTTCTTTGGAAGTTTAATGATCATCCCCCTTTTCCACTCCTGTGGAAATTGTTCACTATCCCAAGCTCTCCGTATTAGGGGATGCAGCAAATCTGCCGATGTATTTGGCGCCGCTTGAAATAGCTCGGCAGGGATGCCATCAATACCCACCGCCTTGTTCTTCTTGAGGGACTTGATTGCTGTTATTATCTCGGTTTTACTGGAAGGTGCGGTGCGAATTCCGGAGTTTGTTGCTTCGAACTGCTCATACGAATTCGAGATCATACCGCCGTCGTCTGTGTGATTTAGCACTGTAGCAAAATGTTCTCTCCATCTAGTGAGCTGATCCTCATCCGAAATCAGAAGGTTACCGTCTGGACTCTTCACTGGATGTTGTTTGGAGTTTCGACCACCGATGAGCTCCTTAGTGATGCTATACACAGTCCTACTGTCGCACCTACTCGCTGCTTCTTCAGCCCTTGAGGCCAGTGAGTTGATATATTGACGTTTGTCACGTCTCACACTACGCTGCACTTCTTTCTTCTTCGCACGGTATTGGGCTTCAAGCTCGGTTCTCTCTACTGCTGAGGCCGCTGCAATCCGAGCCTTGATTGCTGTACGCTCATCGATCCGTCTCCAGGTGTCTGTAGAAAGCCATGTGCGGTGGTGTTTCTGCTTTTTACCGACATACGTGCGTGCCCCAGTCGCAAAAGCATTTTTCACAGCACTCCAGTGGTCATCCATGTTCTCTATGCTGCTGATTGCTTCTGCTTCTAAGGCAAGATGGTCCCTGAACTGTTGGCGCACTTGGGGAACCTTGAGCCTGTCGATATTAAACCTGGTGATGTTAAGTAGGTTTGAGCGGTTGCTGTTGACGGATGCAGTACGAAGGCGTAAATGAGCTACCATAAGATGGTGATCTCATTCTAGTCCGACGTCAGCTCCACGTCTGTTTCGGACGTCCAGGAAACAATTTCTAAAGCGGCGACTGATCGCAATGTGGTCGATCTGGTTGGATGTTCGTTGCCTATCAGTAGAGACCCAACTGATTTTGTGGCAGGTGTTATGCTTAAACAGCGTACCTCCGATGACTAGGCGGTTGGTATTGCAGAAGTCCACAAACCGCTCACCGTTATCATTACGGTCTCCCACGCCGTGAACTCCCATCACGTGCTTAAGCATGGTGTTGTCGCTACCCACCTTGGCATTGAGATCTCCCATTACCATTACGATGTCTCCATTAGGCGTTTGGTTGTAGGCGGCACCTAAGTGGCTATAAAAATTATCCTTTTCATCCTCAGTCGCGTCTAGAGTCGGAGCATAACACTGTATGATGGTAATTTTTCTAACTCTACTCTGGAACCTAGCCGTCAATATCCGGTCATTATGGGGTTTCCAGGATATGAGGCTACTACGTTTCCAGGATTTCCTAGATTATCCTTGTTTGGAAGGATAGGTACAGTTGTTCCTATTCTGGCGAGTTCGTCGGCCTTACAATTCCCCGGAATATCCCTACGCCCCGGTATTCCGACGTGAGTCGCTCCGACATCTCCTTAAGATACGAATAGCACTCTAGGACTGCTACTGGATTTATAGAGAACGATTCCAAAGATTGGATTATAGCTTGGCTATCTGAAAAGATGTCCTTGGCGGAGATCACGTTTTTCTTTAGCCTGGAACACGCTACAATGATTTGGTGGACGGAAGGAGAGCTTAAGATTAAGCTTGTCAGAGAAAGCAGCTCCACCAACTCCGTCTTTAGTTTTTGAGCCGTGAGTATAGAAGTGGATCGACTCATCTTCTAAAAAAGACTTTTCATTCCAGAGTGATCTGGAAGGGATGGTGACAAGGAAGTTATTGTCAAAAGTACAATAGACATAAGTCTATAGATTCGCGCATCTAAATGGAACGATTATATGATTACATGAAAGATGCACAATTCCGTTCGTTTCCTCAAACAAGTGCGCTATGCCGACGACATCAACTTATTTTTTTCACAAATGAAAATGGATGTTAGGCCTGCAAATAACTTATTTTACTTACGTATGTCCTGTATTCCCTTGTGGGTCCTAGGGCCTCTATTACGCCTACGCGCCATCGTGTACGGTTTCTGGCAATGTGTCTGAGTTCTTCTCAACTTTTCTCCAACTGCCGTGTATCCCTCTCGACTGCTCGGCGCTATGTTCTCCTCAGACCGCCAGGTCTTCTGCCATCCTGAGTTAAAGGGTTCCATTGTATAGCATGGTTCGCTATGGAAGTGGAACGCTTTCGGAATGTGTGACGAATCGACGAATCCATCTCTCGTAAAGGTGTTCGTTAGAGACACGATTGGGCCAGAAAATCCTTAAGACATTGCCAGGCACCTATTAACGAACGTTTGCAGCTTTCTGGTGATAGTAGTGGTCACTCTCCACGTGCTGCGGAACAGTCTTATCTTGGTGTTCAAACTGATTGCATTGCTTCGCCATACTTTGGAGAACATCCCGAACGCGGACTTTGCTTTGGCAATCCTGTTGGCTATATCCAGTTCGGTTCCACCATCGGTCGAGACAATACTCCCAAGATACTGGAAATCCTCTACTCTCTCTACCGGTTGTCCAGCAATACATATTTGTGCCGATGAGTTTGTTCCAAGGCTGATAATTTTAGTTTTTGCCGTATTAATTTTCAGCCCAACGACGCCTGCCTCCCTCTCCACATCTGCTGTCATTTGGTGGTGGTCCATAATTCTGTGCGAGAGTAAGCATACATCGTCAGCGTAGTAAAGATGTTTCAGTTGAGATGTAAGAGTCCATCGAATTCCTCCGTTTCCCATCGACAAAGCTGCACGAAGCACATCGCTAATCACCCATAGGAATAGTATTGGTGAAAGGATATTGCCTTGTCTTACCCCACTTTGGATCTCAAATTCCTCAGACAACCTTCCCCTGTGTAGAACGTGACATTTGGAGCCTTCATATGTAGCTTTAATAATAGCAATTAGTTTATCGGGAATGCCTCTCCTGCGTAAGGCACGCCAAATAAACTCCCTGTTGACATTATCGAACGCCTTCTCAAAATCGATAAACAGCAGGTGCAGTGGCGATCGATATTCAACGCACTGTTCGATGATAATCCGCAGGGTGTTGATGTGGTCGGCACAGGAGGATCCAGAGCGGAAACCTGCTTGTTCGGCATCGGGTGTGTCTTCGAGATGTTGTTTGATTCGCTCCAGGATGATTTTAGCTATTATCTTAGCTACAGCAGACAGCACGCAGATACCCCTCCAGTTTCCGCACTCCATTAAATTTCCTTTCTTAGGAAGCTTGACGACCATGCCCCTTTTCCACTCGTTAGGAAAACTCTCAGCTTCCCAAGCTCTATCTATAAGTGGAAGCAGAAGCTCAGCCGATGTTGTTGGCGCTTCTCGTAAGAGCTCTGCTGGAATACCGTCAGGTCTTACCGCATTGTTTGTTTTGAGTGCCTTGATCGCGGTAATGATTTCATCTTTACTGGGAGTCGTGGTGCGTATTCGGGAACTTCTCACCTCGGGCATCTCAGTCTGATTTGGGAGCATATCGCTGGCGAATACGCGCTTCAAAACCGTAGCAAAGTGCTCTTTCCATCTCTTGAGCTGGTCCTCAACCGAAATGAGCAAGGAGCCGTCTAGGCTTTTCACTGGGTGTTGGCTGGAGCTGCGACCACCTGTCAGCTTTTTGGTGATTCTCTAGACGGTTTTGCTGTCGCACCTCCGTGCATCTTCTTCTGCTTCTGTAGCCAGCGCGTTGATGTAGTTGCGCCTGTTGCGTCGCACGCTACGCTGAACTTCTCTCATCTTCATGCGATATAGGGACTCTAACTCGTTTCGCCCTGCTGCTGGAGTAACTACAACGCGAGCTTTCAGCTGTTTTCGTTGTCAATCCGTCTCCAGATATCCTCGGAAAGCCATGCCCTATGTCTTACCTGCGATCGACCGACGATTCTTTCAGCACCAGATGTAAAAACATTTTTCACAGCACACCAGTGTTCTTGGATGGTTGCGGGCAGTGAGATGCTAATTGCTTCCACACCTTGCAAAAGGCGCTCCCTTAATTGTTGGCGGACTGAGGGATCACTTAGTCTATCAGTGTTGAACCTGGACATTCTTGTGTTGTCGTGGGATCTTCGAACTGCAGCAGTGCGTAGTTGGAGGGTAGCTATCATAAGATGGTGATCACGTACTATCCCCACATCTGCCCCTCGCCTGTTTCAGACATCCAGGAGACTACTTCTAAAGCGGCGGCTGATGGCAAAGTGGTCAATTTGATTGAAGGTTGCTTGCCTGTCATTGGAAACCCAGCTGACTTTGTGGCAGGTCTTGTCCTCAAACATGGTGCCACCTATCACAAGGCGGTTGGCATTGCAGAAATCCACAAACCTTTCGCCGTTGTCATTACGGTTGCCTAGTCCATGCTTCCCGATTACATGTTTAAGCCCTTCGTTGTCGTTGCCTACCTTGGCATTCAAATCCCCCATCACTATGACAATGTCTCCATTTGGTGTTGTGTCCAAGACGGCACTTAAGAGATTGTAGAAGCTCTCCTTTTCGTCCCTTGACGAGGCATTCGTTGGGGCATAACACTGTATGATGGTGACGCGTCGTACTCTAGTCCGGAATCTGGCCGTCATAATCCTATCACCATGGGGCTGCCAGGAAATGAGGCCCTTGTATGCTGGTTTGACTCAATATTCCCGTGGACTTCCGTGTGGTCTTCCAGAATAGAGTAGTACAGTGTTACGCGTTGGGGACTGGTACTCGCCCGCTTCTAGCCATCTTATTTCACAAAATGTGCAGTCGATATCGCATGAATTCTTTTCCCAATTGAAGGAATCTGGCATTGTAAGGACCTTCGCTTCCCGTGTCGAGGAGCGTTTTTACATTCCAGAACCCTATCTTTGTCCGCGTATATTAGCCAAAAGTCGTCAACATGTGATCATTCGTTATCCGAGGTATAGTGTCGGTTTCAGTAGCGGTCGGTTTTCAGTAACGCAGGTTGCTGGCCCACGTTACCTAGACTAGAATCAATGCCCTAGACAACCCGCACTTCCAATTTTAGCCTACACGTACAATGGTTTATACGTATAGTTGCCCAGGGAGCACCACTAGGAGGTAAAGTAAGCAGTAAGTAAGTTTTAAGCAGTCAATAGTTTCCCGATCAATCACAATGCAGATCCCCAAATGCAAATAAATTACTGTTATAGCTTACCAAATACTGTTACTCTTAACTTATAAAATTGTACTTCCATAACTACACATCCTACATGTGATTCTATAAATAATATGTGTGGCTTCGCCACGATTCAAGGAGTCTTAAAGGTTCAAGTGCTATAAATACCTCTTATATTGTTGAACTTAAACTCCCACACGTGCATAAATTGTGCGCATGTATCTACATAATTTATCAAGAATTCTTTACTTAGGTTATTGGCCATAACTACTTTAACATCAGCCAGCGAGAACACGACTATTTCAGCTCTAATCAAAGTATACACTGAATAAGTTAGGTCGGCACTCCCACTTCATCTGCTAATCATCCTTTTCAACCAGCACTCAATTTCAATAAACGTCACTTAGCACTGAAATATTGATGTGTAGTATAGACAAAGTTCGAAAAACCACAAAATAAGCTGAATTTTCTGTAAATATCTGATCCTTCATTCAATTCCACTATTCATATACAATAAACACCCACAGGCACAGTATCTATACCTTTGGTTCTGTAGGTTAAATTTATACAAGCAAATAGCTTATGACGTTAAAGGAAATAACCAAACCGCCCCGAGGACCTCCTGTAGCTTTCATCTATTTTTTTATCTGTCAAACACGAGTTTTGCCTACGTGACTCATAGTTACTACAAAACGCACACATCCTGTAGTACTAGTCTCATCAACTGCCATAGCCACAAATTCTTATCAATTCCAACAATAACTTTTGACTTGACCGGAAATTACTCTGTAAGGAACGTATGCAACTTTAATATCAGCAAAGCTCCCCTGACTACCACCGAAAACGCTCGTCGTTCCGTTTCTCGATACTGCCATTGAAGAAACTTGTTCAAAATATACCATATTTTGAAAAAAAAATTCTGTTTCTTCTTCGTGTAGATACTCAATATCTGGTCTGCGTACTTATGTCATTTTTCATGGCGCGTTGTTTTATTATGAATATGTAACGTAACGCTTTTGAGTAAACGCACATTTTAACCGAAAACGTATGAGTGCTCGTATACAGTACGCACAGGATATTCCTGTCTAAATAAATATAATTTATATGTTTGGAATTTATTTATAACTAACGTGCTATCATAACAATTTTCCAACCCGTCCTCTCCGGGCCAGTGGCAAAAGGAGCCCCTTAGGACACATTCAGCAGCCGGAGAGGGAGAGAAAGATGTACCACTTTTTCGATAACAGATTGCAGGACATTTGTAATGTGCAGAAGGCAACCAAACGCGTTCCTGCTGTGTTTTGTATGCAACCCATCCAGAGAGGGTTTCATTGGAGAATGGTAATTTGATGCCAGATGAAAAGGATGTAAGCTGAGTCAGTTAGTTGTGCTCGCATGGCTCTTCTGAAACTGGGGCAACGGGTCTGCTTGTTTGGTTGCCTCCAACTCCCTGCACATACAGATACATACATAAGAATCATATGTGTTTAAAGGATGAAGCACTTCCTTGGCACGCTTCCCCCTTCATTTTTTTTTTTTTTTTGGAGCGATGACGATCGTTGCACGTAGCTATCACTATACCCGTACCACTTACACCCTAGGCTGAGGCTGATGCTGGTGCTAGTTATGGTGCCATGCCAGTGCCGCTGCTACGTCCGTGGATACAATTGTATAATTTAAACAGGGCACGTAATTTTATTTCGTTTGTTTCCTTCGTGCTCCATATCCTTGCTGACTTTGACATATGGATTTAACTGTGTCGGACACATTGCGCTATAGACATACACACGCTCTGCACTCGCTCCACATACTCGACGACTGGCAATTCTCAAGGACAAGACCGAGCGGGGCTATGGATGTTGACGGGGGAAGTACTGCAGAGAATTAGAACTTCTAGGAAGTGGTAGAAATGTTATCCTTTCCTTTTGCTCCTACTTGGAGTTGGTATACTTTGTATTTTCTTCATTTCCACTTCTTCCACACATCGTATAAATGATTTGTTTTGAATTCCAGGATTTCAGTTTAATAAAGACACGTGCCATTGTTATTATTCCATTCGTATATTTTGATTGAATTTACGAAATACGGTCTGGGAATGTTTCTGTTTCTTTTTTCGAAAAAAAAAAAAAAAAAAAAAAACTGATCGCAAGGAGCAAAGGGGTACACTGTATCTTCTTGGGTTATGGACTCTGGAGGGATGAAATGTTATTTTTTTATTCACGTGTTAACTCATATTTTGTGTATACGATGTACAAGTACTAACAAAATGCAATTTTTTCTGTTTATTGCAGGTATGTTTCATAAGGGCGTGATGAGTTAGTATGCTTCTTATTGTTATATATAATAAAACGTACTGTATGATTTTCTGGCTACAAGTAAGTATGTAGAACAAATTATGTTTGCGACAATATGAGGCAACCAATCATATTGGGTGACAGGAACACGTTCAACGCTCGTAAGGTACATACAGTTGTTGAAAGTAATAACCAGGCACCTTTATTTTCGTATAACAAAAAAACGAGGAACAACATTTTGAAATATATTTATTTTATATACATACATACATACGTGTTCAATGGCTCGCTAATCCTTCATGAAGGTCGCGGTGGTAGGATGCTCACTTGGACTCTCCATCCTTCTCGATCCTCCACCATTAACTTCCACTCATCAGGAGGAGTCCCTAGAGGGCTCCTGGAGAGACGTTGGACTTGATCTAAGCATCTACTTCTAAGTCTACCGAGGTGTCACCTACCTGATAGCACGGTAATCGACGCACGTCTTCGAAGCCGATTTGGGGGCATAAGCACTACGTGACCAAACCATTGAGGGATAGATAGTTTCTTTCGGAGAAGTATCTGCTCAACACTGAGCGCACTGATGTTGCGCACTCGATCCCTACGAGTTATTCCAGCAACACTACGAAGGAACCTCATTTCAGCAGCTTGTATCTCCGATCTTATTCTTTCGCTCATTACCCAAATTTCATGACCATATGTGAGAGTTCGAAAATATACCCAGTTAAAAACCGATAATTTGGTTTGAATATTAAGTACGGCCCTCCTTATAACCGATGAACCAAGCTCTCTTAAAATTGATCCAGCCGTACCAGCTCTACTGTTCTGGATATATCCCCCAAGTACTAAAACGTATCCACCTGCTTCAGCGGGACAACAATTACATGCGGAGTGCACTGAATTAGCGTTCTGGAAACGACCATTACTTCCGATTAGTTCACGCTTACCTTCATTTAAGCATCATCACAAACGGCTTCAAACCTTTCGAATGCGCGCTGAAGTTCGGTTTGAGAGGACCCAAGGATGACCAAATCATCCGCAAAGAGCAGATGACTAGTCCTCAAGTCTCCGACTTTGAAACATTCTCCACAACAGCAACGTAGTAACATCCATATATAACATGTATATAATGAAGAGGAGAGGTGAAAAAACGCACCCTTGGCGGAGTCCAACGCTCACAGTGAAAGGTATTGATTTAACGCCGTTTTCCCTATCACAGCTTCTGAAGATTGTATAAGTTTGCATTTACAGACCGAATTGCATTTAATAGGGATGCATTCATCTTATAGTCCTATAGAACATTCCAGAGTTTGCTCCAAGCAACCCTATCACATGCTTTCTCTAAATCCACAGATACGCACATACCTTCTCAGCAACCATTTCAATTTTAATTTTAATTTATTTATTTATATATATATTATAGGAACATTAAGATAAATATCTTTTATAGTACTTAGAATTATACAATGAGAAATTAAATTCAATTAAAAGTGGAAAATTTACAAATCAAAAGAGTTAGAGTTACAAAAAAGAAAAATGTTTAGAGTATTCAATACAAAGAAAATAGTTATATAAATCGTTACGATTTTAAGGTAGGAGTGAGAAATATAAAAAAATCGAACTTTTAAAGCGAGTGGCATTGGAAATAGCTCTGATACTTATTGGTAGTGAGTTCCATAGTTTGATAGCATAAATAAAAAATAAACGCGACGAGTTCAAATAGTGGAAACGTGAAGAAATTATACATAATGTTCTACGGGACCGGACAAAATTAAGTCTTTCATATAAATACAGAGGTGTCTTATTTGTTATTATATTATGCAAGAAAATACAATTTCTGGCGTCAATGTAATGTTTGAGAGTTGTGGTCAATAAGCTTTTTGCAAGGTGTGATATATGATCATGCCTGCTGTTGTGTATGCGGTGGTGATGGATGCGTACAAATGTTAGCAAAATGAAACAAGAGAACTACAATATTTCACAATGATTTTTAATGCTTAGAAATAGAAGGGAGATCTCCTCGTGGCGCGTTACAAAAATGGAATGGCGGAAATTGTGGAAAAAGATGAAGTGGTGACTTGATGAGAATCGACGCTGACAATGCTGCCAATATGTGACATTTTAAATAAGTGCTGCCACTTAAAAGCAATCTAATTACTTAACGTAAACGTAACATTTCCTCCCTTCCTCATTTAATTCTAAAAATTCAATTATACACAAATTTAGAAGGCGGTTTCTTAATTCTAGTTGACTTACGTAAATTACTTAAACTATTTGGTACCGAAGCACTTACGACAGGGGCTTTTGCTATATCTGCATCTGGTATTAATCTGGGTTCCAGGGATGCATCCGTTGAACAGGTAGAAGTGATTGGTATAGGACTTCCAGCTGTTTCATTTAATCCAGTTTGGTTATAATATCACACGATGTTTCGACAAACGATGGTGAATTACTACGCGATGTTTCGACAAACGATGGTGAATTACTACGCGATGTTTCAACAAACAGACTGCAAATGCCCTGGCCGTTTACAAAAATTACAATAAAGGCCGCGCTTGGTACAATTATTCGCCAAATGGTTTGGATTACCACACCTGAAACACACATTTGAACTAGTTTTATTTGTATTACTATTAGAATGATTATAGTTACTAGCTTTTTTATTGGTTTTGGAAATCCCCTGGTTGCGGTTGTTGAAAGTTCTGCCTGATGCAGCAGCAACTGCATTCACCGATGAACGTAGGTCTCCGTGTAGCTGATTGGCATCTTTTTCCGAGAGTTCGATTCCTGTAGCTAATTCCAGTGCCTTATCGAGAGTGAAGTCTTTTGTCTCTAGAAGTCGGGACTGTGTGCGCTTGCTTAGTAGTCCAAATACATACTGGTTACGTAGGGCAGTTTGTAAGTATGCGCCGAATTTGCAGTTGATGCTTAATTTTTGTAGTGAGGTTATGTACTCCTGCACGCCTTCCCCATCACGTTTCTTCCGCTGATAAAATCGGAAATTTTCCGCAATCTCCAATGGTTCCGGAACATAAAAAGCCTTCATGACCGCACATACTTCGCTGTACGTCTTGTCCATTGGTGATGCGGGAGCAATTTTGTCGCAGAGTAAGTCGTAAGATGTTGCCCCCATGAAATGCAACAAATAGTGGATTTTTAAATTCTCCGTAACTTGAAATACTTTGAAAGATCCTTCCAGACGTTGTACCCACCGATTCCAATTTGAACACGTTGGATCGAAAGTTTCAATGGTGAAACTCGCCTGTAGAACGGTGTTTGCAGCCATAGCTATAGTGCTTGTGCCACTCTTACTTTCGGTGTCAGACTTCGGTGGTATTTTTGTTGTGTATGTGTATGTCTGGTCTGGTGTCGCCTATCCCATCCTCGTCGCCAGTTGTTGTGTATGCGGTGGTGATGGATGCGTACAAATGTTAGCAAAATGAAACAAGAGAACTACAATATTTCACAATGATTTTTAATGCTAATGCTTAATGCTTTAATGCTTAATCGAGCAAGCAAAGGAGCGTAACATATCCTTTATCAGAACAGCTGTGTTTAGATCTGAAACCAGAATGGTCAGCATATAAAAGGTTATTAAAAGATAGGTGTTGAAGAATCTGTTTTGCTATAAGTTTCTCAAAGACTTGACAAGCACGGTAAAATACTTATTGGTTTAAAATCAGCGGATGATATCGGAGTAGCTTTCTTGGCAACAGGTATTATTCGAGCAATTTTCCAGGATTTGCATAGTGGAGTGGCATACGATGTGAGGCAGAATTAGTTTTATAAACCGCAGTGGCACCCCATCTTCACCCACAGCGTTTGATTTAATGGTCGCAACACAGTTTATAACTTCATTCTCGATAACTGACTGGATTTCAAAACCGTCTACTGCCTGGAAAGACGGATTAGCGTTTTCAAGCAATTTAAAACTAAAGTCCTCAGTAATTTCGAGAAAGCAATTATTTAAAACATCAGGATCAATTTCACATTTAGAACTGCTTTTAGTACTGGAAATACCAATTTGTCGCAGATTACTCCAAAGCTTTTTGGGGGGAAGGGATGTGTTCAGTTAAGAGGCGAAGTAATTTCTTTTAGAGTTCCTTGTTATCACAGTCGAGTGGTTACGTAACATTTTATAAGCGATCCAATTAGAATTAGATGGACTATGTTTCCACTTGCTATAAAGCTTATTACGAGCTTTGATGGTGTTGATAACTTCGGTCGTAAACCAAGGACAGTTGTTATTACGAACACTAACCGTTTTAAATGGTACATATTGATCATATAACTCTGTGACTATTTCTTGAAAACAGTTCAGCTTGGCATCAGGGTCAGAAGCTAAGCGGCAGACATTCCAAGGTGCTGAATGGGCGGCATAATGGAGGTCATGAATATTTATTGACCTAAACTCCTTGAAGGTGAACGTCAGTGGGACCACAGAGTGTGTAAAGCTAATATTATAGGTACAAAATAGGAGATCATGATCAGAGATACAATCAAGCGAAACCTGTCCGAAGAGAATAACATATTAAGGATCAGATACAATTGCCAGATCGAGGAGGCTAGGGGTGCAATCTTTCGCAAATCGCGTTGGATAGTTGACATTAAATATTTGGAGTCCCACCGAAAAAGCAAGATCTTTTATATGGAAGACTCGAGAATCATTTTTACGCAGGTTTGCATTAAAATCCCCACAGACAATTACGTTTTCATAAAGAGGTGCGAACTCTGCAAGAGCAGAGAAGAACGATTGAGGAGAACAACTCCGGTCCGGAACATAGGCACAAGCAACCAAGCATTTGGTGAACCCATCATGGATTTCAATAATTAAAAATTCTGCATCGAAATCAAAAGATTTACTAATAACTTTACATTTTAGGGACGATTTGCAGTAAATTTCTATCCCACCTCCCCGTGTATACGTTGCTCTATCATTCCTATAAATTGAATAATTAGGAATATTATACTGTGTATCAGATATATCATGTTTAAACCAGGTCTCACTAACACAAACGACATCAACTCCACAATTAGTAAACATGTATTTTAAATAATCTAATTTATACTGATTAAGACTACGTGGATTTAAATGACAAACCTTAAAACCCTCACGATAATCAGAAAGAACATCAATCATTGTGTGCGTTGATTTTTATTCACATTGTAACTGGAACATACTCTATTCATAATGCACCAAAAACCAAGACAGAAAAAAAGGAAAATAATGCCACAAACTCAAGAGCGCACGACAAAGAGAAAAAAGGAAAAATACGAGCTAATCAATAAATAATAATAATAATTAATAAAATACGGTAATTTTAATGACGAGTCGCAGCAGCGCCAGCAGCAACAGCATCATCAGAAGCAATGGAGTGGAGATCGTCAGAGCTTTCGATTGAAAAGCTTTTCCGTTGGTCGTCTTCGTAGCAAAAACAATCCCAGATTTTGTGTAAACAGAGAAGAGTTGTTTTTTCCTCTTTAGACCAAGTGCACTTTGTAAAAGAAAGCGTGAATGCTTGGTTAAGCTCTCGTTTAGGTAACAACTGTCATTGGATGCAATGCCAAAATCACTCAGCTTTAGCACTCTTTTCTCTTCTTTGCGATAATTCGCAGCAGCTACCAGAACAGCATTTCTTTCATGTGAGGAGTGGAATTTTAAAACAATTGATGGTGGAGTGGTCGGTGAGGAATTGTTGTTGGTGTTGTTTTGCCTTCTCGCTCGAAAAGCATTAGCTAGTTGATGCGGGTTGCAGTTAATGGTGTCCCATAGGCTATGAAAAATTTTCGGCAGATTTTCATCAGGTTGTACAGGAACCCCAAAGAGCACAGCATCACAGGCGACTTCTTTCCTCTCCAATATTTTGATTTGCTTTCGAAGAACAAAGATCTCAGCGCTGTGCATTTGAGTCGTAGCACGGGTGTCTTTGACAATTTTATCAACACGGGCAATTATGCTAGAGATCGCATTGGTGATACCCCCGAAACGTTGAGCCCAGCTTTCCTTAACTTCTTCGATTTTGAGGACAAGTTCAGATCGCATTTTGTTTATTTCTTCAGCAAAGCTACGTTGCAAAGTTGCGGAATGTTTAGCTAATTGATCTTCCAATACATTAATAGTGATCATTCCTTTATCGTTGCCTAGAAGTTTTATTGATGATGAGGGAGAGCCAGCATGAGAAGCGAGAGCGTCTCTTTGTGTTTGTGTAGATGACATTATTAGCGAGAGAGAAACTTTATTGCGCAATGGATAACACAATCGCAAGGACAATTAGCAAATAAATTATGCACCGGACTTTTTTCGATAGATTATATGTTATATCCAAATGTTTTCGGATTAGATTTCCCGAAAACATAAACTTTTGCAGAACGTAATTGCGCGTTGTTTTAGCTGACTTTAGCTGGACCGATCAAAAAACACGTCTATTCGCTAGTACCACTCATGACACAACTGACATTCACACATTCATTTACATTCTGAAAGTGAATAACAGTGTCGGTTATGCTTCTACTGGGACGAAAACCACATTGTTCATCCCCCAAACTATCCTCAACCGCAGCTCTGGAACGCATTTCTAACACCTTAGCAAAGACATTTCAGGGGAGTCTTTAAAGAGATATACCTCTCTTTTCTCTTTTGTCCCCTTTTTCACCGCATTCCCAGGCCACTTCAATAACACGCGAGACCCATTGCACGCCCTCTTTAGCTATAGCCTTGAGCATTTCTGGTCGGACTTCATCCACACCGGCAGATTTGCCAACTTTTACCGTAGGACTACTTTTCGCTCCACTTTCGGTTAAAGGTCTAACATCTTCGGTGCCCTGTTCGGGACTAAGCAACTCTGAAAAGCGCTCGCTCTATCTGCTTAGTTGCCTTCCTCATTTGAAAGAAGTGTAACGTCTTTGGATTTGACTCCTTTTACGATATTCAACTTTCTTCCTTTAAATCTTCGGATGGTCTGCAAGAACATTTTATTTGCAGATCTGTAGTTATGCTTCAATTTCTCGCTAAACACCTTCCAAAACTGTTCTTTCACTGTTTTCACACAGCTAATTTGCAAGTTCTTTGCGCCTTAGTGTACCGATTTTGGGAATCGAAGTTCCTCAAGTGAATCTGCACCTTGAATTCTTTCCATTCGCGTTTTGGTCAGGATCTCCGTTCATCCCAATAACAATCACTCATGTCATAACATCTACACCCACGTGAGCATTAAAGTCACCCATCACGACAAAAAAAAAAACCATATCGGTAACCTTTTCAAGGGCAACATCTACTTCATCTAGGAAGTTGCATATTCCAACTGAAGGCGAAGGTTCGGCGCATATATCTGAACCAAAGCCAGAGTCAAGCTATTAAGTTAAAGCTTTAAGATCGCAACTCTCACTCCTTATGGTACCACTCCAATAATATTTCTGTCAACTTGGGACCTGTGAGTATCCCCACTCATCTGTGCAGACATTGAGAGACAGAAAGAGCTTTCATCAATCCGAAAGCACAGTGTAAAAATCTCTCTGCTTTTTTGAAGAGGTGCTAAATATATCTAGTCGACTTTTAACAGAATCCCAAACAAGCTGAATGTCCTTACCTGTGAGCGATGAGACGTTCCATATGCCCATCCTAAGTTAATGCCGTTGGCGAAATTCAGAAAATACATCTGTGTCCCTATCGGTGCATAGCTCGCTCAGACCTTGACACCCGCAATGGTTCGCGGGAAGACCATTAACAGGAAGCTCGTACCCATATCGAGTTGTACCCTGTCGGTTCCCGAGCGGGATGGTCTCGTGGCTTCAATTTCAACACGAGCTGGAATGTGTAACGCAAGACCTTTGCCCACCATTTTCTAGGTATTGGACGGACAGAGCCCGAATTGCTGCGACTTACGACGAATCGATAAATTTCCATCATCTTGCACACTTTCGTTTACAGCGGCGTTATTCTCTTCAGTACGCGCATTCCTTTGTTGTGTCTGTGTTATTGCATCATTTGGAACGTATGTGATCTATTTACAGTTTGACGGATGGTTTGATAATATGGATGCCACAGAAATTACGAAGTTGTCTATAAATTTCGCGAATCCGAAGACCGATCAAAGTAAATTTGAATAATTTGGTAGCGTTGTACATTGATGGTTCATGATGATTTCTCAGGCAATACTGAACATAAATGTCAAAAAGATGGCACAGAATGACATCTCAATTTCACAGTTATACCTGTCATAAGGTCTGCAAGCAAAGAAAAATAAATTGCTTGAAAAATGGCGTATTTCTGAATGGATTTCAAACATTCCACGTTAAACTCGTTCGGATTCCGAAATGGTATGCATATGACACTAGAACTTCAAAATGGACGGGCATATACCATATTCCTGGCTAGGCCTGCATACCTTTCATCGAAGATCAGGTATACAAATAAGTTTGAATATTTACCATTATAACTATGCCCATATCAAAATATCCCTACCCATCCCCTGAAAGGCAAACCCCTGGCGAAATAGCAAAATTTGCTCCCGTAGGAAAACGATTGCATAATTAATTAGTTTTTTCATTCTGCCTTTTGAAGTTTGATTAATTCCGTTTATCAAAAGAAATATTTTGCTCTTTCATGTTCTCTGGTAACAAGCAGCCACTTCCAGCAAAAGCCAATTCAATAAAGCATCATCCCCACTAGAAGACTATTATGACATACTCTTACTTTCTTCCTATTTCTCATGTAAATTAATTAAAAGGATACAACTTCATTCACTTCCTCCTTTCTCAATTGGATATTTCACTCAGCGATTTCGTATTTGCTCCGCCATAACTCTGACAAAGCGAAAACAAAAAATAATTGGATAACAAGTAGAGTTACCGCTGCAAAGAATGAATAGACAGAAAGAAGAATAAAGAGAAAAGCGGAAATATTAAGGACTAATTGGTCAATAGGATGTCATCAGTCTATTGCTGCCATAGTAAGGGTATTCCTTTGGTCATCGAAAGGAAGGAAACGAAACAGGAACAGAGGCAAAAAAGTGAATTAAGAGACAGACAATTTATTCATCGCCTTCATTTGTGAATCAGCAAAAATGGGGAAGTCGGCAGGTCCTTGAAATAGCAAGGAAGAGCAAATGACTGCAAAAAAAAAAAAAAAGACTGATGTACCAACTACTATATGATAGAATAGAGAGACACACTGAAGATTGAGGAAGGATATACGCCATGCTGAATAGATAGAAGCGATTTGCCATCTCGAGTAATTATCCAATTGTACCAGGATACTACTGTCTAATAGCCACCATCCGAGGAACCATGATGAGAACAGAAGGAGAAAAAATAAACGAATGTGGATGTGAAATAGGTTGTGATTTCACAAAAGGGATTGCTAATCAAAGGACACGCGACTCGATTGCTCTCTCGAATGTACGAGCAAATAGTTATAGGACCATCGAAGGATTGTGACTACCATAGAGCGTAGTAGAGTAGTTCGACGGGCACTCGAATTTCTGCAGTGGATAAAGAGTCTCGTTTCATCATGAAGTGCTAAGGGTTGGCTTTTGGTTTGAGTATTCTCCCCAGTCATGCTTTCCTGATGGTGGTCAATATCACCATCGCAATTGCAGTACACATGCACAGTGTGCATCTGCAGATCAGCATTTACCAGACGATGCGGTAAAATTACTCAACAGGACGACAAAGAAATGTAAAAAGGAAAATGAAAACAAAAAGTGAAAACTGAAAACGCAGACAGCGAGCGTAGTGGAATTAGTTACAGGATTCTCGCTTGAATTAATTTATTAGCTTCATTAAATCTACGGACGAGAGGGCACATACATACACACAGACCGCTTGCAGATGTATTAACGTAGTTAATGTCGGTGTTTTTTTTGCAATGGATGCTGGGAATATTTCAAACACGAAAGTGACCCCATATTCACTTACAATGTGGAATTGTTTAAAAATTCCATAACTCCTCCTTATTCCATGTCTTCAGGAGTTACGTTGTAAGATGCACGGGTGCAGTGGTGACAAAGTCCATATCCTGTTTGCATCTGGGTTACTTAAAAGTTAACTTCACCATGTCTGTGGCTTATCCATGTCTTAATATTGCGAATGAGATGATAGGTCAAACCACGCTTAACTGAAAGACTCCAAGGTTGCTGTCATTCTTTCAAGGTTGTGCTTCTTTCTATTGCATCTGCATCAGCGAAGGGCTCCTGCAATTTTTCTGGCAGTATGTCGACAAATAGCGTTCTAACGATTGCACTGTCTGAGATTGTGTGGAAAACACTACCAACTCTTAGTACAAATAGTGGATTTATCGATGTGTGTATGCATATATGACATAGTCTTCATAGCTCCGGTCCGTGCCCAGCTTCAACGTGCTAGTAAAAGAAATTCACCCAATCTTAAAGTACTTTACCGCAGCTGCATTAAGCTAAGTTACGCACCGAAGCACTCGAGAGATGTTAAAGTCGTTTTCATCCCTAAAGCGGGAAGACCAACCCATTCTACCGCAAAAAATTTCAAACCAATTAGTCTCTCCTCGTTTCTTCTGAAAACACTGGAGGGAATAATTGGTCTGCACTTGATAAATCTTCTTAATGAGCACCATTTTTGTAGCACTCAACACGCCTACCTCAAAGGTAGATCCGTAGAAACTGCCCTGCATGATGTTATGATGTTGTTACAGCCATAGAGAAAAACCTTTACTATGAAGAATATACTTTAGGTGCGTTTTTAGACATCGATGGTGCGGTCAATAATGTAAATATGACATCGATAAACGCAGCAATACTTGAACTAGAAGTAAAAACAGAGATAACCATTTGAATAGAAGAAATACTTAACACTAGAATAATGAACCCAGAATTAGGTGAGAGTATTATAAAGAAAATGGTTACAAGAGGAACTTCGCAAGGAGGCGTAATTTCTCGTCTGCTCTGGCTCCTTGTCATTAAGAAAATTCTGAAGATTCTCAAAACCAAATTAAAACAGTTGCATATGCAGATGACATAGGAATCATGGTCAGTGGGAAATAAATAGCAATCTCATGGAATCTGCACTTTAAGAATTATCCTCCTATGCAGAACAAAACGGTCTACGTATAAATCCGACAAAAACCATTCCGGTTCTATTTACTAAAAGAAGAATACTAGATGGATTTGATCCTTCAAAACTGAATGGAACTCCTCTGAAACTATCCTCAACAGTCAAATATCTTAGGACCATCATTAATTCGTAACTTACTTGGAAGAAGAACACAGAAGGAAGGCCGAATAAAGCACTATGCACATTCTACGCGTGTAATAAAACCTTTGGTAAACGATGGAGCTGGGGCGTCGGTCCATAATCAATTTGAATCAGATATACACTTACGTACGGAATTATTATATGGTGGAAGGCAATGGACAAAACAAGCTATCTAAAAAACCTCACAAAGATTAGGATACATAAACATGACGTAGCACAGAGGTTAACACCGCAAGCAGGCTTAGAGGTGATACACAAAGGGGGATTCGGTTCATATAATGGAGGGCATGGAACTTTCTATGGACATGTTTCTATAGTCCGCAGATGGAGAATAACTGATCTCGAAGGAATAACAGACAATGTCCTATCCTACAAAAACTCTGATAATATTAATTCACGCTTGTTCCCGAATGGGACGATATTCAACTCTACACTGACAAGTCTAAAATGGATATTGGAACCGACTTTGGAGTTTTCTGTGAGTCACTCAAAATCAACGATTCATACAAACTCCCAGATGATTAGAGTATCTTTCAAACTGAGGTTTTCGCCATTGAAAGGGGTGCACAAACTATTCATAGAAAGAGACTAAATCCTTCCAAGATTACAATCTTCGTGGATAGTCAAGTGGCTGTCAAGGCACTAGACAGCAAGGAAGTTAGATCAAAAGCAGTTTCCAGAGGCCGCAAAAAAAAAAAATACAAATATTTGGCGCAACAGCTCTTTAAAATGCCAGGGCCTAACTTCCCGCAACCACTCATGTTGTGTGCGTTATATTTTTCACACGAATGGAAGGGGCCTACAGTTTAATGCCGAATCCGAACGGCGATTTGAGAAGCTTTTTCGTGACAACAATACTCTCGGATGTTTGTCAGACGCTCGCGAGAGGTGGGACCGTGAAAAAACTTTTTGGTATTTTCTGGGATTCGAACTTGGAACCTCCACAGGCCGCAACACCTTGAATAAAATGTGCAATACTCATGCCATAGCTCTCTTCTGGGTTCCCAAACATAGCAATATAGAGGGGGATGAGATTGCAGATGAACTAGCTAAAAAGTAATCAGCTTTCAATTTTTAACATACTCAGGTATAAGAAGTCCCTATTGGTGAACTTAAAAGAAAAATGTTCCTCAAAGCAAAAGAACTGATCAACTCCGTATGGTCCGCCAGACATGAACTGTATAATACATACATATCTCGCAACTTATGGCAGCCATTGGATGAAGATAAAACCAAGAGCCTACTGAAGATGAATGAAAAATAAAAAAAAAACCTATCTTGATATGTGAACTTACAGGATACTGCCAAGATATTTGCAAAACAGCTGTTAAGATATTGATGAGGTAGAAACCATCCAGCACTTACGTATATGAGATCAGGCTTTTTGACAAACTATGAGATCTTGTACAAGTTCAACTAAGGAAGTTGATATGTTTTATAAAGAGCGCATTTTGGCTCGTAATAGGACCGACCGAAAGATAAAACGGTTTTGGTATATGTTCCACATTCAAAAAGGGAAACACAATGGATCGTATGGCCCCCTGAAAAGTACTCAGGTGTGCTTCCTTCTAATCTAATCTAACCTAGCTCCTGCCCCAACTGGCGATCCATAAAATAATGAATGCGTTTTTTTTTAGCCTTGTATACAGCCTAACAGAACAAGTTTACTAATGCAATTTAAGAGAGGGGCTTTTTTTCTCATAGCGTGTGCTTTGTTGATGCGTTAAAGCGGAATTTTTCTCCACAATTTGCTGTAGATACGTTTTTTTACGCTGCTACGAGTATATAATCATTCGTTCATGAAGCACAACAAAGTCACAGGGATCACGTAGAACCCTGAACTTGGAGATGGTAGTTTAGAGATGAATTCGGCGAAGGAACATAAGATCGAAACCACTCTGGTTTCAGGATCAACAAGCCTACTACATGCCAGGTATCATTCCGAAACAAAGCAGGACAAATTGCGGCGAACACAATATTACGCCGATCTCAATGTTTCGTGTACCTACTGCTTATAAAACCAGTGATGCCTTATTAAGCCTAATAATCGGGGCATATGGCCAAAGGTGGCTTGAAAGTAATGGATCGAGTTAAAGTTTTGAATTATTTTTTTTAAGTAATCTATATATAATATAGCCCTCATTTGATACTGTGTAATGTGATTTCAAACAATCTTGAACGATAAGAACTACTCATTGGAGTAATTCACACTCTTTCGCGCAAAGCAAATCTATTTCTAGACTTGATACAAAATTATGCGAAACCAATGGGATGTTAACTAGCGGAGTAAAAGAAAAAGCTGCAGTTTTACGAATAATTAAAAGTTCCACAAAGGAACACTGCACTAAAAAGCAATCAATTAACCACGGCCAATCGGTGCGTAGATAATTTATTCAATTTCTAGATCGCATCGACCTAAACACTCACACAAGAGAGCCGAAACCTAACTCCAAAGCAAAAAAACGACGTGGTCGGTATATTCCACCTGAAACTATGAAAACAAGAACAAAACTATTCAGCTTAAGCAAAAAATGTTCGTATGCTCCTGGAGGCTATGACCCAACCCCAACCTTCCGTCATCATCGGTCGGCTGGTAAAAGTTGAAAAATCTCATAAAACTTTTCTAATACGGGCGGCTTCCATAATTCGTTGAGAACGAGTTCATATGTACACACATACGAGTACATATATGAAATCGGTGAGAGCACTGTCTCTAGAGGCAACGCAGCGGAAGAGTATCCTTATTGCGGATCACTGGTCCCTCATTCTCCTTACCACCGAATTTGTTCCCATGTCCGTCATTGATGCTGACACAAGGTTTGACATTAGTCTCTCTTTTAGGTGAGAACAGAACGTGAGTATCTGTATCTGTCACATTGAAAAACTGAATTACGAAAAAAGACAATCTGTCAAAATCCTACGTTATACATATGAGGGATACTAAATTGAATGTCTACCCGTTTCGAAAACGTCCCTAGCCCAAAGTGACAGTATATGACTTTAAATTCCCGGAAGTCCGAAAGTTATCTCTATCCCATGATAGAGCGTTGGTGAAGAGTCCTCCTTATACGTGTACACACAATGTACGGTGTGTACATACATACGTATTTGGTTGGAAATTGGTTTTTCAAGTTTTCCGCAACATCTTCCTTCCATTCGGAATGGCAATCGGCATTTGAGGTGTGGGGTGGTGACTAGGGTCGTAGTGTCACTGTTTTGGGGGTGTGGGGCTGCACATTCGAATGGGATTGTGCGATGTGAATGCGGGATAGCGAATAGAAAGTTGATTGCCCCGAGGAAATGAGTGCTGCATGAACTTTACTTAGCCCACAATGAGCGGTATTATGTCCTAGATCCCTTAAGGCATGGCAGCCAACCCGTACATTGCTCTGTGTATGTTGTATCAGGCGTTAGTAATGCATTGGAGGTTCTGGGCTTACGTTTCTGTCGTCTCGTTTTAGATCTCTTTGCCTAACAATAGAGGTCTTGTCGAAATTTAATGGATTTGATCACGAAGAAGTTTTCAATTAAGTTCTTTAGCTAATATCCGTGATAGATTTGCTGAAGAGATTAGCGGTTTGTAGTTGTCGGAATATTTGCATATTTTGCAGACTGTTAGTTACAAATGGATTAGGGGCTATGCATACATAATGTAGACTTGAATATGTCAACATCCAATCCACTGAGTTGGGAATGACATGCATCAGTCAGTGATTTTGGAAAACTTTTAGTAACCCAATAATAATAAAACAAAATAAATTTGGCCAATGTAAGGCATATGTGGCTTTCTAATCATGTAAAAGAAAGAGTTTTCGATGAAGGACAACCGTGGTGCACTGGCTACATAAGGCGGTTGTAAGACTTCTTTTAGTCTACTCTGATTAAAATCTAGCGGACAGCTTGCATTAAATATCTAGGATCGACACCTTTAACAGTTTTGCTAAATCTCACCCTTGTATCTCTGTCGCAGAAGTAGAACTGCAAGGACTCAACTTAGGTATAGGCAAATGGGCATAGGGTCAGCAATTCGTCCTGTGGTGGTACGGAGCGTCCGAGAATTTGCCAGCAACTGATTACCTAGCACGGGTGGCAATAGTGCAGTGGGTAGAGTGTTTCCTCGCTAACCGATATGTGCAAGTTCAAGTCTCAGTAGGGAACAGTAATCATCAGCCATCCGAAAACAAAATCAAAAGTAATAATGTCGCATTTTTTTCAAGCAATCCAGAGAAAGGTTCTTGCCTAGCAGTACAATGGACCGGAACGAGTCTGTGTGCTCCGGGATTTGGGTTTCATTTTTAAAATTAAAATGCAAAACAAGACTACCAAACACCACCACCTATATTTGATAGCAAGTGGAAATACTTAATAAAATGAGTAGATAAATTGGGTTGTCACTAACAGTTACTGTGGCTGTATGGTTGCTTTCCCAAGTACGCCTGGCTCTGCTCTGGATGCTTTGATGAACTTACCTACTCTTGATACTAACTATATCATGGGCTGTACTATCCAAGATATCCATCGTCTTAGGCGAGGGAGTTTTGGTATAATCCACACTGGAGTTTTGATGACCTTACACGACATCTATCCTACGACTCCTATGCCATCTGACGCAATGACACCAGAACTTCGGCTGTTGCGCAATTTCAAAGTCGATTTTCCTTGTGTTTAAGATTGACTTCGACCAGGGTCTGAGCCAAGGATGGAATGTAGTTGAATTTTCACGGATGAGATGACTCCGAAACCAATCAAAAGTGTGGTGGAAGGTGGAATTATTTGCGTCTGTAGTGATAGTCATGCTTTGTTTAAACCTTTGATCACTTTCAAAATAGTTCGTGAGTGTAAAAACTCTTTGGACTCTCTCGCAAGGCTGAATTCTCCGTCTTTCATCTGGTCTCTTATCTGTGTTCCAGGTCACACTGAGATCATGGAGATTAATATCTCCGATGAAATTGCTAGGCAATGCTCAGAGGAGGCTTTCTCAGGACCCGAACCTGCGTTTCATCTCCCAACGTCCTCGATTAGGGCTTCCATTGACAATTCGGTTTCTCAGGAACACAATTGTGCGTACTACAGTACGTAGATTGAACAAATACATACTCCCGGACGTCTATAAGGAATCAGCGGCATTCTTGTTGTCTCTTAGCAGAAATGACTGCAGACAACTTATTGGCGTTTCGACCAGCCACCTCACTTTCGCTAAGTATCCTAATGTGTTATGCTTAAGTGACCCTACAGTTTCCGACATTTGTGGATAGGGCGACAACACTACGAAACATTATTTTTGCGAGTGTCCTGCCTTTGCTCGTATCAGGTGGATACGAACTTATGTGGTGAGTGCTGGTAATGTAAGTTCCTCATCTCTGAAGTGCTTGCTTGGCTCTCTTAGAAAAATGCGCTTTTAAGCGATTTACTGTTGCAGTAGAAATCTCATTTGCTCTATTTAGCATGCTCCCAATTGCTGCGGTGAGTATTGTCCTTATGAATCCTACGATCCCAATGCAGACTCTACTCTGGATCTAGGAGAGGTTTTCATGGACGTTTTCTTTTCCTTTTCTCAAATTTCGCCCCCCACAAGGAGCTATATGAGTGGTTTGAGGTGGTCAACTACTAACTTCCTCTCGGATGTTAATATCTCCAAAGTTGAATTTATTTGGTCACCCAGTTGCACAGACCGGCACAGGGTTGATTCCGTGCAGAGCTGCATTGCATCTGCACTTGCGTTGCTAAGGGTTCATTTAATATCGAGAAACGTTCTTACGATAGAGCGGCACATATTGTTATACTAGTTATCGCCTATCCTACCTCTGACGTATAAATATACCAAACGCTATAATATTTTAAGCAGAACAGACGACAAACTTAAAGGTTTGTAATCCTTTAAGGTGGTTACAAACCCCCCATGTCTTAAGCTGCTTTCGGCACCTTGTGAAGATCTGCTTAGGTTAGGTCAGGTAGATGGGTGCCTTGTAACAAAGAGTCACTGCTCACTCAGACCAACAGTACGGGTCCATTGTGCCCAATCATTTAACCCTGAAAACGCTTAAAGAAAATCCGCCGTTAGAACCACCCAGAAAGTGATATGAATCTCAGGAGGTCCGCTAGCTCTACACTACCCAAGTCCTCCAGCTCCGAGAAGAAGTAACTACCAAAAGTCCTCATTCTTCTGACGGATAGGGCAGGACAGTCACACAACAGGTGACGAACAGATTCAATTTCTTCTTCGTCCCTGCAACTTCTGCAATAGTCATTATGCAACACACCGAGTCGCTCCGCGTGAACGCCAATGGCACAATGTCCGGTAATTATGTCAGAAATGACCCGTGTGTTATAACGACTTTAAGTTTTACCAGAGAGGTTGATCTCTTCTTGCTGTAGGTCGGCCATAGCGCCCTGGCCGTAGCGCATGTTTCCAGATGAACCCAGCGTCTGTTTGCTCGACCGGTGGCTTCATCCTCTATTTCTTCCGCAAAGAACTGATTGGGGTCGAGGGGAGGGCCCGCGATAAGTGCAGCGCCGACCCTTTCCTAGCAAGCTCGGTACCCAGCAGAGGGTCACCGCATTGGCTCTAAATATCACGTTTAAGAGTGATTTACAGCTTTTCACGAGCCTCGACCTAATTACGGCAGAGTCCAGAGCCTTAACGGCTGCCTGGCTGTCTATATAGATAGTGATCGTTTTACCAACGATATTACTCTCGCGTATAATTTCAGCAGCCTGTATAATGGCTGCGACCGCGGCCTGGAAGACGCTGCAGTCGTCATTTATTCTAAAGGAGCGGTTTATTCCTAGGGCTTCACAATAAACTCCGGCTCTCGTGCCAACGTCCATCTTAGAACCGTCGGTATAGAAAGCCGACTCCTTTTTCTTCATGGCTCTTCGATTCTTCCAGTATATTCTATCGGGAATTCTTGTAGTGAATCTCCTTTCGAATGCTAGGAAGATCTGTTTGAATCAACGAATAACAATCGAATGTTTTGTCGATTTCAGCCGCATCTAATACTGACGTAGTTACAAACCACATGAATGATTTTTAGAAATATGTGTACCAGGAAAGTGTGTGCTCATTAGAATGCCAAATGAGGCCAAATACCTGGGAATGACACTCGACGCAAGGCTGAAATGGAATTCGCACGTGAAAATGAAACGTAAAGAACTCGAAATCAAATATAAAGAAATGAACTGGTTACTCGGAAAAAATTCCCAGCTCAGTACTGAGAACAAACTGCTTTTATACAAGCAAGTGCTAAAGCCGATGTGGACCTACGGTATACAACCTTAGGGTTGTACCAAGAAACAAATGCCAATATTTTACAAACTCTTTAAAATAAAGTGCTAAGAGAACTTGTCCAAGCACCGTGGTATAGTAGAAACGACGATATCCACAGGGATCTCGGAATTCCGACAATCGAAGCTGAAACTAGAAGCTTCGCGAGAAAGCATAGAAACCGACTAATCGGACATGTCAACAATACAGTCCTACAAATTTTGGATGAGGGCAATTTATTGCGCCGACTACAATGGACGAAACCTTTTTACTTGGCGAGATAAGTATTAACCGCGTCTAGATTGCGGACGCGCAGAATCTTTCAGTGGAAAGTAACCTGCCAAACGTTTTTATTTCGTGATAGAAAAATTGGTTGGTAAGTTATTATACAGGGTGGGCCAACTACAAGTTTCTTTTTAAAAATGAAATAAAATGAACAAAATCAAACGTTTTCCATGTATTATGGCTTTATTAGTATTCCCATTAGTTAGTGGAATACAAAGTTATGGAATACAACGTCGTTCAAGTGGCTGCCTCGGGTGGCCTCGCAGTAGCGCATTCTATTACTCCAATTTTCCAAGACCTTGTTGATGGTTTCGGGCTGTAGCTCACGGATTGCTTGGATGATATTGGCCTTAAGTGCTTGAATCGTTTCCGGATTATTGGCATAACATCGATCCTTCACGGTTCCTCACAAAAAAAAGTCCAAAGGGGTCAAATCGCAGCTCCGAGGCGGCCAATTGACATCGCCAAGACGGCTGATAACACGATTTGGGAATTTGGTGCGCAAAAAAACGATTGTGGCATGGGCTGTGTGGCATGGCGCGCCTTCCTGCATGAGCCAGAGGTCGTTAACGTAGCCGCCGAAATGAAATTGTGCCTCGTCAGAAAAGATGATTTTTCGCCCAAAATCGTTGCGAAGCGATAACTAAGCGGATGATCGTGCGCTTTCAATTGCTGAATCAATTGGACCTCGTAAGCGAATAATCCCAGATCTTTGTGCAGAATTCTCCTCAGGCTAGTGCGTGAAATGTTGAGCTGTTGAGATCGATGACGAGTTGATGTTCGTGAATTGAGTCTCACACTCTCGGCTACAGCAGCCACATTCTCGTCTGTGCGCACCGTACGACGACGGGGGCCATGAGTGTTGTCCACTAGCATACCAGTCTCACGAACTTTTTGCACAAACTTGCGTACAGCAGGCGCGGTGGGTGCTTCATTTCGGCCAACATTTTTTTCAAAAAACGTACTGTTTGGGCTACACAGCACTCACTTTGGAAGTAAGTTTTCAATATTTCCCAATATTGTTCTAGCGTAAAGCGACTCATTTCGTTCCGCGGAGGTATGATACTGACTTTCTGTTAAGATTTCGAGCGGGAAACAGCTGTCAGTGTCAAAATAACCCATGATTTCAAAACAAATCACTAGATAGCCCACCCGTTACTTAGCTGCGATTTCTAACAAATTTATATCGAAGGGTGGTGTTTTTTTAGTCAGTAAGAATCTGACACTACTATGAGGACGCGCTTGCTATTCTCATAGTGTCTATGGAAGATTTTTCACCTACCCTCGAAAAAAGAAAGAAATAGAATGCCCGGTGAAATAGTTCAGGAACAATCGCTTCTTTTGAAAGAAGATGCCGGCATTAATACCTCCTTGGCTAGGACTTTCCTTAAACGTGATATTTCAGTAGTTTATTCGATAGACCCGCAAAGATATGAGTTATTCTATGCAAATTTTATTAGTCCTTATATTATACTACTACTACTCGATGACCCCTTATATATTGATGCTATCCAAGAAGGTAGCCTACTGGACAATATCAGATTGATTTACTTGCTTCTCTAGTTAGCAGTTGTGAACTAAAGAGTATCGAACAATGGTAACATGGGGACGCTTTCTCGAGAAATATCCAGTTAATAACCTCAACGGAATTGTTTGAAGATTTGAAGCATTGATATAGGTGCTACCTCACAAATTATGATGGGCATCAGCATCACATCCTGAGGCCTAATTTTTTTTCTATGTTACAAAGCTCAGGGGACTCATATGCTATCATAGTAGGGTAGATACCTTCCCATAATGTATCAATGCAAGGCTCAAACCCTTGCTTCACACATTTGTGGTGTGGATGCTTTATTTTTACCACAAATAGAAAGGACCTACTATTTAATTGCATGCTGTGGTTTACAAAGCGCTGTCGAGAAGCTTGTAATCTCTGATGCTTGTCAAATATTGGCGATAGTTGAGATCGTCAAGAAATCTGTTGGGTGTTCCCTAATATTCGAGTGTTTGAGTTCTCACTCAACTACTATGCGACGGTATCTTCGCCTACCCTAGAGCACAACCTATCTGTATTTACAGTTTTTGGTGGGGTTGATTACTTTTTGGCCTTAGTTTCTCGGCATACATGATTGTTAATTTATGACTTGTGGCTTTGTAACTATGTGATAAAATAGGTATATATCTTTACCTTCACATCGAAATCAAATATGGAATTTGATGCAAACCATCATGCACCCAACTGCCTGGAATGGAGGTGTTAATCAGTAAGTAAGCCTCCCACACCGCCCAGATTTTGAATTTTATCAGGCATGAGTGAGGTTATTATAGTTATATTAGACATCTGATAACTACTGTTTGAACATATTACCGAAAACGTCAGACTGTAAGTGCCAGCCTGACAAACCGCATGTTTGTAATTACTTACATTTCAATTTCATTCCATCCGTACTTATAGCTTAAATTGGATTTACTTATGTATCTGACAGTTCGTATGCCAAACAAAGTGCTGTGTGTCACCTTTTGATTATCATATCTGGTTATGATGTTATATCAAAGGTAGTTTACACACTTCCGTCTGTCAGAAAAAAAGGAATATGTGCAATTTCACTGTCAAAACTAATTGCGTTTCCGACACGGAATAATCGAATTTATATTATTTTTATATATATTCCAAACTGCAGTGCTTTTAATTTTTTATCTAGATTTCAGCAACAAAAAGGCCAACTAAATTGAAATTTGATTGCACGAAAAATGAAATTATTTTTCTATTTTGCAGAGGTTCTAAAAAAAAAATAGACCCACATCAGAGCCTACCAATTAAACGGCAGCAGCGCTGGATACAATATTCAACTATAGAGAGTCATTTTGGTATGAGCATAGGTTTTAATATTAAACGCATCAGCTCTGTTGCTCCTTCAGCACGCGTTTAAAAGCGAAAATCGAGTCCATGAGTTTTATTACGATTTTTTTTTAATTGAAATGCAAAACTTTATCATTCAAATGATAGCTAGAACAAGCTAAAGATACAACTTTAGATAGAGGCACATGCCGAAAATAATAACAATAATAATGGCAGCCGAAAAACACGAACACTATCTATATCCTACTCGTGTTCGTGTGTTAATTTGACGTTAGACAAATGAGAAATGCACTAATTAAAACCATGTTTTTCGAAAATAATTTGTTCGGAATGCTTTTCAAGGGTATACGAGTACTTTTGTGTGCCTCGCGCTAACATTTTAATGGCGATCCTGTTGCCATTAGTTCTAATTGAACACTTTGGTGCTTTTGCTACATTTATCATAATTAAAATGATTTGTCTGGGAGGTTTTCATTAAACAAATTGATTGGTGATTGTGATGGTACTCTTGATACGGTTGTGGTCATTAGCTCTAATTTGCATACGTATGTAGGTGGTATATGAAGCACGTGACGACCACCTTTGTAGTACCCCTTTGTTGATTGAAATACTGAATCACGTTAAGAATGTTTAACAAGACTGTCAGATCCTTTGAGTTAAGTATACTCAAATGTATGTATGTGTGCAGGGTGTTTCAGTTTAAGAGGTAAATTGTCCAGGGAATTACTTTTTGCGCTGAAATAACAAACACATTGTATGAGAAGGGGAGTCGCAAGCAACCACAAATATCCATAAAGTAAACAGTAAAGATTCTTTTAATTTTTAGATGGAACGAAGTGAAACTTTCCGTAGAAAATGGGTACTTCAGCTATGAATGACTTTATGGATATACGCAGCCGTTGCGCGTCTAATTTGTAACCTTCATTCTTTCGATCGAATTAAAAAAGTACAGAGAGCGGCCAATGTAGGCACCACACAGGGCACTGAAATCCTGTCCAACTGATGCCCTAACTGAAAGCTTATACCTGCTCCCCTCGATTTACAAATTAAAGATACAGCAATAGCTAACCTGGAGGGCAAAATTATGTGACCATATTAAACTCCAGGAGACGATACAAAAAGAATTGTTTGCCTATTCGACTGACTACAAAACTCTCACGCTAAACTTTAGAAAATAATTTTCAGTACAGCTCCCAACCGACTTCGATAGAGCTATTTTCGAGGAGGGCTTAAAAATTAACTGCGGAGGATACTGCTTACTGATAGCCAAGCCGCAATCAGAGATATTGATTCTACTATATCACCTAAACTAGGAAGAATGAATTCAATCAACTATGTTATCAATCAAGAGTAACTCACATCTTGGTCCCAAAGCACCGTAATTTTGAGGGGAATGAACAAGCGGACGAGTTGGTTAGCCAAGGGTGAGCTCTGTCGAAATGAGCCATTGATGGCAATATACACTATCGCTTATAAAACCTCTGTTAGTGCACTAAGCCAAGGGAGACAAGAGCCCAGTTATAACAAACTAAAAACAAACGATCTACTAAGAAGAGCCAGACCAAATATTGCAAGAATTTTAGCTATAAGCACAGGTCATTGGCCAATAGGAGTCCATAATGCCAAGCTAGATATTCCTCACAACAACTTCTACCGTAGTTGCAAAGACAATAATGGGAATTTATTTTCTTTACAGATGTTCGGCCGTAGTGAGGACGTAACAAAAAGATATCTTCCTATTTTCTTGTACCTTAAATGTTGGGTTTTAATATGCCGCACGAGTTGTGGTCTAAAAACGCCGTATCATAGTGCTAATTAGATTCCTTTTCAAGAAACCGCCATTTCTACTTCTCAAAAAGTTTCTTTTTTCAATCAGGCAGGTTGCTTTGCAAAAAGAAATAAAAAAAGATGAAACACCAAAGTGTTTCTTTGTTTTTCGACGCATAATTGAGCGTGTTTCAGTATTTGTGTCCGCGCTATTGGACTGTGGTTACATTCTCCTCACATTTTCTGCAGCACCATTAGCAGGATCTTGCAGCTGCTCTGAACACTAGCCACGAACACTTGTTCCTTCGTGTTCCTTCACACAAACAAATCAAGTTGCTCAAGATCTGGAAATCTTGCTGGACAAGAGATGTTGCCATTCCGGTTAATCTATTGCTCAAGGAACTTCCTACTCAAAAAATAAACTAATTGGCTATCTTATGAATAGGTAAAGTCCATTATGTTACCACATGAGCCGATCATTTCTGTTACTCTTAGAACCTACTTGATTTTTTGATGAGTTTCCATATATCCGAGTCGGCAATATCTGTATGTTCCTCGAAGAACTGCTCTCCAAGAAGCTGTTCTCTTCCTAAAGATAGAACATATTAGATATATGCAAGATAGATGATATGGTGATTTCTGCTCCTCTTCAACCATGCAGCTGCAACAAAAGTCCTTGGCCGGAGTACTTAGTCTCACTGCGTGTATAGTCAGTGCGCAGTAGCCTGTTACTATCCCAACCAAGGCGCCTATATGTGCTCTAGTCCATAGCAGGCATCTGGTTTTGTTCCGGTTAAGCTAAGACAACGTCTGTCTTGAATAGTTACACATATCAAGATTATGCCTGTGCTCATTAGTCTGTTGGCGTGCTAGTGTAGAGATTTTGCATCTTGCCGTTTCTATCGGTAGATGATGATTCTGCAGGCAAGAATTCCCTTTCTTATGCCATTTTGGTCAGCAAGCTTATGTTAGCGAATTTAGCCTTGATCCTGATTGTCATAATACGCTCGCTCACGTGTCCGAAGCTCAAGACTTCTTGCCTATATCTGCCGCGTATAGCAAATCCACATCCAAATAAGCGCTGCTTGTTGACTCTGTAGCAATCAACGTAGTAGATGTCAGTTTTCCATCCTCTTTTTGCTCGGCCCATACCATCGCACTTCTTTGATGGTGGTTGAATCTGATTTATAGCAGTCTAGGACCTCTGCTAATTGTTCGGCTGCACGTAGTCTTTTAAGGGTCCGAACATTCCACGTACAGATCCGAAGGTCGTTGTCCTTATTTCGTCATCAATAGAATCGTCCTTTTCCGAAACCTTTGGTTGTTTCTGGACTATTAGTTTTTTACTTAGGACTTGATAGGCATCAGCTAAGTGAAAACGCTTGTGTTTTCATATAATCGCATGGACTACAGTTTGGCCACTCCGTGTTGTTTACCTCACTCGGAGCATTTTCCATGATTTCGCTTATCACGGCAGGAAACATGCCTTATACTAGTATCACCATGTCACCCGTATCTATTCGTCAAAGATACCTGCAACAGCTCGAAAAAAAATAATAATAATGAATATTTGGCGCAACAGCTCTTTAAGTGCCAGGACCTAGCTTCTCGCAACCACTCGTATTATATTTATTTTATATTTTTCTCACGAATGGAAGGGACCTACAGTTTAGTGCCGTATCCGAAGGGCGTTTTTGTGAAGCTTTTTCGTGACGACAATACTCTCGGACGTTTGTCAGACGTTCGCGAGAGGTGGGACCATGAAAAAACTTGTTTGGCGTTTTCTGGGATTCGAACTTGGAACCTTACGCGTAGTGGTCCGATACACAAACCACGCGCCACGGCGCCCACCAGCTCGAAAGAGGAACGTTATCACTTTTCTGGATGCATAGGTTATCCCTCTGCATTGTTTTGACAATGAAGCCGCAGTAAATTTTAAGTTTATGTATATATGTAAGACCTGTCTCAACTTGAAGAGCAAAGTTTGGGGTAACATTTGGCAACCTGAATAAGCGCTTAAAGTTTATTTGCAACTTTTCGAAATATTTTCCCTAAAGTAATCCAGTATTTTTATCTCCTGACTTGTACGCATGCGGTTCCAACTTCGAATCCCAGAAAATACCAAAAAAGTTTTTTCACGGTCCCACCTCTCGCGAGCGTCTGAAAAACATCCGAGAGTATTGTTGTCATGAAAAAGCTCCTCAAATCGCCGTTCGGATTCGGCATTAAACTGTAGGTCCCTTCCATTCGTGTGAGAAATATAACGCACAGAACATGAGTGGTTGCGAGAAGCTAGGCCCTGGCACTTTAAAGAGGTGTTGCGCCAAATATTTGTTTTTTTTTGGACTTGCACTACACAATTTCCTGGTCACAATTGTCCTTCAACCTACATACATATGTAATTACTTTCCATGATGACTAAATTTAAAATTTGCATTATATCTACGCAGAGACCGATACACTTCCTTATTTGGGCACTAACACATATTAACCTTTACGCCTTTGCTTTAATGTCACCAACATTACGCAAAATACCATCTGCGCTAAATTTAGTTTTATATGAAGAGGTAAGGACCTCAAAAGCGATTCGTTTCCAAGATAAATAGAAAATAATTTTTTTTCGGACCTAATTTATAACATCGACAAACACACAGTTCATTAAATTGTTTTCTTGCCCACAACATATGGCACATGTACCCACCCACTGAAAACGTGCAGCCGACTGCTTCACATCCCGCTACAATACTAAAGTAAATACTCAAAGAACCTCATAGAAAATGTCCTTCCAACAAAGGATTCGTTTGATTATTAAGAATAGAAAAGAAAAGGAAAACTCCAAGGCGATACATCAGTTAATGAGCAAGATGAAAGGCCAGCAAAAGAAACTCCAAACTAGACAAAACATCCAAAAGATCCTAAATTTAACAGCATTAGGGGGAAACAGATGTATCGCTTCGGGAAGTGTTAGTCTAACTACCCGAACATGCTTCGCTCAGATGACACGTCCTCTCGGTTCCATTTTTCTTTCTTCAATCTTTTACTATATCTTTGTGAAATATCAAAAGCGCTCCAGGACTCACACGAGAATGAGCTAGAACAAAAAAAAAATCTCACACAAAAGGACACTAATAAGGATGCCCCCACTCACAGATGCGCACGTTTCCATTATGCCCTCGCTAATACATAATATTCGCCCCATCTGTGTTTAACTTCGGGACTCGGCACTCCGAATGGAACCTAAATTGAGATGAATTTTTTATATTAATTACAATAAGCGAAAGTACACATAGTTCAAGGACATCTGAGGGCGCGCTACTCTCCGGCTCCGCTGTCTTTCCTAAGATGTTCACGACGACGACAACGACAACGACGAACGATTAATTTTCCTTTTCAAGTCATTGAAGTGTATTTTATTCATTGTGCCATCTCATTTAATTGATCAGCCCACTTCCGATGAATTGACGAGGGGGCGACCTGCCAGCTTACCAGCAACGGATCCATCGGCATACAGGATGGAGCGCACAATAACAAGAAGCCGGAAAAAGGATAATATAAGTGTGCTTGCCTTGGCAAGTACGAGTATATTGACTCATGCGAGGATGTCGTGGAAATGGCGAAGGCAAAATATTTTTTTTTAGACTGAGAATATTCTAAAGACTGAAAGTCGAGTTAAGCTGGTGAAATATTGATCAAGTAATTAAGCGGAGGTCATTAAAATGGTTTAGTGTGGCGTCGGCGGCGGCGGTAGCGATGAGAGGAAGTGCTCTCCTCTGGATGTCCTCTTGTTCTATCCATTTCATGGCCCATTGATTAGATTATTTCAATTAGGGCGACCTATCCGATGCGAGCGCGCGCGGGAATATCGGAATAATTCCAACAACTTGAAATTCAATTACAACATTGAGAACACTAATTTCTTTCCGGAGGATAAAGCTGAGTGATTTTGCGGTGGATTACGGGACAAAGAATTCACAATCGGATATTGATTGGGAACACAATGTGAGGCGGCTTAGGGAGAACAAAAATGGTATAATTTGAGAGAAATTTTCGAATTGGTTGATGATGCTTGGGGCCGCAAGGCGGATTTTGAAAGGCACGTGCCAAGCTACTTAGCTATTTGACTGAAAAAGCATTTTCAAATGTCAATGAGGACATTTGTGTTTTTTTCTTTTTTTCTTCTCGGAATGTGTAGCTGTATCGATTCTAGTCAGCAAATGGTGGCATGTGATTGATCCGTTGGATTGTGTATCCAAGTACTTAGCTATTGGGACGATGTATTGATGGTGCGTTGCACGTTTTAGATTATGGTGAATTTTAAATCCATTCACAGTTTTTCATAATATCCTTCGGCGGCAAAATGCTAAAGCAAAGAGAATATCAGAAAAATTTGATATAGAAACACGTTCAAATTCTCCACTTTCGAAAGATCCTGAGTAATGAGTGCTTGGTGAACTTTTCAGAAGTACAGTGTTCTGGAAAATCACAAGACCCACGCACCCAGCATAAGTAAACTTGAACTCAGCTTGGCCATTCGTGAAGATAATAATTTCCCGATTAAGTGTTTCATTCGACTTCAACTATTTCTTCCCACTTGATCGCTTTTACGTACCTCTCAACGGAATATTAGAACTCTTGTACATTTAACCATCGGAACAAGTTCGACAGCAAGCCTTTTTCAGATATTAACTAGATAGGTTGCAATCAGTTCCTTTCAAAATTGGGCTGTATATGACTTGACTTGGCGGCGCTGTAACATGGACTTCATCGAAGACGAATGAAGTTTTTCTTGCGAAAATGTCTTCGTAAGATATCCAGCCCAATTTGCACTGACGGGCTCAGAAGGTGTAGGTCCAACGACGAACTATACGAGATAGGCAGGTAGCAACCAATTACATGGCTTCGTTGCTGATATTCGACAGCACATTCGTTATCAGAATTCCTGACAAAAATTACTGGAAAAACGTCCGAATGACTTGTTACAAGAAATTGGCCTGAGAAGGTTTCAAAATGAATGTCGGCGTACGAGCTGGGGTTTTCTGCAAGCCACTGGGGGTCAACAAGTCGTTCAAAATTAACAACGAATGCAACGTCTTTTAAGCTGCCATTATAACAGCCATTATCCAGGCTGCGAAACTCATAACCAAAGGTATTTGCTTCTTCCCATTTCGTCGAGGTTATGATCTGAAAACAAGCGATCATAACCCTCCCACTTTACTGCATTTCTACTGATCCGCCTGTTTGACCTCAGAAAATATCAGCAGGCCTTCCGATTTTGGATTACTTCGTTACTGTTATATCTTTCTGAGCATTAAAACTGCCCGCTTAATCTTCATTAATTAATTTATTCAAATAAATTCTTAACGTTAGAGATAATTGAACAACGTCTGTCTTCTAAGCCGACTTAAACTGGAGTGCCGGGGAAGTACTTGTCAAAATCACAGTAGGTATTATGTACTTAACAATATGTGTCACCAGATATCGCCTGATTCCGTTGTTGTACGTTACTTTTGTATATAATACATAGCACTCTCCACCACTCAAATTTAAGACAACCCTTACATAAAATGACATGAACTTATTTTCAATAACGTGGCTTAAGACTAACTTTCCGAGTTACCTTACGTTTTCCCTTTCTTATGGCTGTAGGTACATTATTATCGCTTTTTGGAAATTTAGAATTTGAATCACTGTGAAAACGCTCTGTTTCTGGATCAGCTGCAACAGGACTATCACTACTTAAGATCATTTTGTTTTCCTTTTGATTTAAGTTATCATCAGGTCGAGCCTGAAGCCTTTCACAAGAACGTCTTCTCAGCTGATTTTGGTGTACATAACGAATCTTAGAGTTTAATTCAACAAGATATGTTAAGCTGCTAACTACTTTTTTAACAATTTTAATTAATTATATTCTTTAATACTCGCTCCCCCACAGAAAATTTTTAAAATTGGATAGTACTCCTTTCAGTTACTAACACATTTTTCGAAATACTTTTTCCTTTCTCAAAATTATTTGGACTTGACCTAACATATTCCTTTAATCTTACATCAACATTCACTTTAGGATTAATATAATCTAAATTTTTTAAAGGCTTAAATGAAAGTATGAGCTCTGAAGGTGATTTGCCAGTGACAGTACAGGGAGTGTTATTATAGACCATTAAAAAATCAAAAATATTATTTTCTAGGTTTGAACTACTTTGCTTTTCTAACACAAGTTTTCCCAAAGTTGACTTCGCAGTTTGAACACCTCGTTCACCTAAACGATTACTTTGGCTATTGTAAGGCGGAGTTGGTTTGTACTCAATTTTCTTAGTGACGCAATATTGCTTAAAAATAGAAGCACTAAATGGGCGACCGTTATCTGTAACTATGCATTTTGGGTATCCAAATACAACGAATATTTCCCTTAGCTTATCTAAAAGTGATGATAAGTTAGTGGACTTCATAATTTTTACCACAAAATATTTGCTATAAGCACCAACCATAATCAAGCAGGTCCTACCTGCAAAATGGAAGAAATCTAAATGGATCCTATCAAACGGATGGGTTGCACTAGGCCACTTAGTGTCACATCTTTCCCTCGGAACCTTTTCAGTACTCTCGCAAATATGACATTCTCTTACATATATTTCAATGTCTTTATCAATGCTAGGCCACCAAACATATGACCTAGCAAGCATCTTCATCCGAACGATACCGACATGACCTTCGTGTAAGACCCCTAAGACTAAACTTTTTACTTTACGAGGGATGACTATTCTGTGACTGTAGAAAACACATTCATCTTCTAAGCAGAGTGAATTCCTTTTTACGAAAAAGAAACGAAAATCATCTTTTATTATATTAGGCCACCCAACTCTTAGAAATTTTGTTACTTGCGACAAAACCCTATCCTCAACAGTTTCCCTCTGTATCGTCTGAAAATCCACAAGATTATCAGAGCTAAAATAATAAATCGGTACTTGTTCAACTTCGGAGTCAACTTTCAGTGGGTGCCTCGAAAGAAAATCCACATAGCTTATTTTCGAACACTTTCTATGTACAGTTTTGTATTGGTACTGAGACAAAAGTATCGACCATCGCTGAATTCTGGCTGAAGCTACAGCAGAATTATATCTACTTGGGCTAAATATTTCTTTGATAGCCATGTTATCCGTAACTAAAATAAAATCATGGCCATAAATATAGGTGTGGAACTTTTTTACTGCAAAAATTACGGCTAAACCCTCTCTATGCAACTGAGAGCTCGGATGCATTTAAAGTGCAAGATGGAAAAAAAAACTGGTTTTTCCACCCCTTCTATTAAATGAGCTAAAATAGCGCCTACTCCTACTGGACTAGCATCCGTAAGAACCACAATTTCCTTACTAGGGTCGTAGAGTTCCAAAAGACTGTTATTCAGTAAAGACTCTTTGCACTTTTTGAATGTGTTCTCACATTCCGGTGACCATATGAACTTCTGACCCTTACGCTTTAAACAGTTTAGTGGGTAACTAACTGAAGAGTAGTTCGGTAAAAACTTGTAGAAATTTAGTAATCCCAAGAAGGATTCCAGCTGTTGCAAATTACACGGAGCAGGTGCGTCGACTATGGGTATAACCTTATCTTGGTTTGGCCTGAGGCCTGCACTAGAAAGTGTATGTCCCAAAAACTCAACCGATGTTTTTAAGAACTTACACTTAGATAAATTTATTCTGACATTGTGCTTACTTAAGCGGCGCATAACTTCAAACAGCAAAGCAAGGCATTCATCAGTTGTTTCAGCTCCTATTATAATATCGTCAATGTAGCTCTTTACACGGTTCAACCCCAGCAAGATCCTATCCGTAATGGATTGAAAAATACCAGGTGCACTACTGACACCAAGAATAAGATGCGTAAATGCAAACAAACCTTTAAATGTATTTATGACGAGCAATTTCTTTGAAGCCTCATTTACAGGAACTTGTAGGTATGCACCCGAAAGATCTATAACGCAAAACACACAACATCCCCACAATAGAGCAAAAATGTCTTGTATCTTCGGAATTGGGTAATACATTGTATAAATGCATTTCTCTAAAATGCCTTCACTTACTAACCCGTCTAGTTCTAATTCCACCTTACCTCGTAATTTAAATGGCACACTATAAGCTGCATGAAAAATTGGAACTGCGTCTTCTTTTAAAACAATATCTGCCTCAAAACCAATTATTGGTGTCTTAAAATTGGGATCGACAACATTGGGAAACTTAGCTTTAATCTCTTTAATTACATTTACCTCATCCGTGACTTGACCGATAGTTAAAAAGCTTTCAAACCCATTCCTCCAGTTTGGAAAAAGAACGTCAATCCAATGACGGCCCATTAAAATTAATTTTGGTGTATTACCTTTGATAACAATTATGGGTAAAGTAAACTTCTGGCCAGAAAATATCACCTCCGAGCTCATAACTCCCAACTCCTCAATTTTGCTACCTGTAACTGATATAAGGTTAGAATTATTGCTCACTAAAGTACACATGGAAAAACTTAAATTATAAAGTTCCTCGTTCATAATAGTTGTTGCTGCTCCAGTATCTACTTCCATTCTCAAGACTTTCCCATTGATGATCACACGGCATATTTGAGGCTGACTGTTAGCATTGGTACTGCTGACGACTTTAATACCATTCCACGACGACGACTCTTTTTTTGCTCTACACATGGTAGAAATGTGGCCCTTTTTATTGCACACAAAGCATTCCCAATTGATTGCGGGACAATTGCGATGTGCTGGGCGCCCACAACGTTGGCACTGATTGTTGCGTCTACTTGATGACTTTGGGTTGTGACTTACTTACTTACTGATACTGCTTGGGATACTTTGATTGCATCTTAACAAAATTTGGCTTGTTTGACTTGTTGTTGTTGGACATGTAGACAGCATGCGTATGCACTGGAAGTTGGACTGAAGATGCTGCTTTTTCAGAAGCTTCAATAGACAATGCTCTGTCACAATACTGCTTGAAGGTACGATTATCATGCTCTACCAAGGCCTATTGAATTTTCTCGTGCCTCAGGCCGGCAATAGAACGATCTGAGAGCTGATCGTCTAAAATCTTTAACTTGTATACTCCTATTTTAACATCTGGGGAGGTTGTTGGCTGAGGGGTGGTCGCGGTGGTTTCGGTGGTTGCGGTGACTGTAATCGTGGCTGGTTGAATACGAATGTTGTCCAAAAAATCACCAAAATAGCACTCCTGTGATGCTGCTTTAAGTCTCACGATATACTCACTGATGGCCTCCCCCTGTTGCTGGATGACAGTGTGAAACCTAAACCGCACCGCTCTTTTATTGGGTTTTGGGGCAAATTGACTGCGCAGCAAGGAAATGTTCCTAGCAAATTTTTTGTCGCTGGGATCTGCCGGGTACGTAAGCTTTGCTAACAGCTCATACATAGATTTCCCCATAATTCCAATGAAATATATGTTTTTATTTCATCTTTTATAGCGTTTACCTTGAAAAAACTAATTAACCGATTTTCGTAGACCTTGAAATTGTCCCCAAATTCGTATGGTTCGACGTAACCAATGAGTTTTGACATTTTATTTTTATTTTCATTTTTAATTTATTTATTTTTTTATCCTCGTCGCCAATAAATGTTATATCTTTTTGAGTATTAAAACTGCCCGCTTAATCTTCATTAATTAATTTATTCAAATAAATTCTTAACGCTAGAGATAATTAGAACAACGTCTGTCTTCTAAGCCGACTTAAACTGGAGTGCCGGGGAAGTACTTGTCAAAATCACAGTAGGTATTATGTACTAAACAATATGTGTCACCAGATATCGCCTGATTCTGTTGTACGCTACTTTTGTATATAATACATAGCAGTTACTAAGGCTGGCTGGTGCCATTGCATTTGTATGATCCAGGCTTTTATAGGCCTGCCTTTCTTTCGCGATGTCAAGGGTGCTTCTTCCTTGTTAGAAAAAAACTTCCTCAGGCAATTCATTCGCACAATAAATTGTGAACTACTACCAATGTTATGTCAGGATAGTTTGCAAGTGTACTACACGACCCAAGCAATCCTTTGTTCAGTATTAATGTTGTTGTTTTTATTAGTACCAGTGGCTTAGCGACTTTTAATTGGAACCCAGTTTCCACTCGTTTCAAGGAAATTTATGACTTCTAATGTTTTGAAGTGCATAGTTGAAATTGATGAAGCCGAAAACTTTGTCGCGCTGTTTCTCTTCTATTTTTTTCGCTGAAAACAACAAAGAAAACTTTAACGACTCGACGGATAAATATTTGGAAAGTTATTGCACTTTTTATTTATTTACAGTTTGGTGATGGTGTTTTTTTTTGTATTTCTATGTGGAGTCCTTGTCAGAGTTGTGTACCAAAAGTCATCAATTTTGTGTGGACAAGGTTTGAATTGGCAGTAGAAGTATGTTCTGCACCATGCGTTTTTTTTTTCTCCGTCCCGTGTTGCTCTTATAGAAAGTAAGGAAATAGATTTATGAAGAATGAATACTCTAAGAGAACTTTGTCGTTGATGCAAAGTGCAATTCATCATTTGGGGATTCGGTCACTTGTGTATAATTCTTGGAAAGTAAGTATTATAGTTATGATGTGTATTTTCCTTGAGTGTGGGACGTGGGTCATATTCTTAGATAATTTGTAACTCTTTCAGGGACAGCTTGAATAGTGTTTGAACTAATGCTGGGACTGTTGGAGAATGTTGTTTTACCCATACAAGTACAGCTCTTTTAATACATTAACACGACGTACATAAATTGGAAATGAAGATGGGAGAGATGGATGCACATTTTTAGGAGCAATGGTTTGAAACTGAAGTGGTATTAGGTGGTGTCCAAACTGATCTTCAGGAAATGGTTATGAATTATGGATTTAATTTTGATGCCTAGTATTATACATGTGAACATGTTTGTTTAATTTTGGTGGTGTGGTTATGGTTATGTTTAGGACTTCAACCAACAGACTACCTAACACTCAATAACTAAACACATTACCTCTACACCGCAGCCACCCCCTCCAAACTTAATAACTTTTTGGACTTTAGGGTAAGTAATGTTTTCGTTAAAATGTTCGATCTCAAGGCTTTTGTTAAATTGTAGAGAGATTGACTCTAGAGAAAGTAAAAACGTGAACTTGAAAATTCCGTTTGTCTAACAATCTGGCTGTAAGGGTGGTGTCCAAAAGTTAGCCAAACCCTTTGAGGTACACGGGAGATATTAGAATACATTTTATGACTAAAACGGTATCACAAAATATTGTAGTTTGATGTACATGAACTTCCAGAAATGTAATGATCAGACGGCCCTTCGTTAACGCCCGACTCCACAGTCACGACATCTGACAACTTTAAAGTAAAAAAAGTTGCATTGATTGAACTGAGGAAAGTGATTAAAAATTTAAAGACAAAAAAAGCTCCGGGTTAAGACTTGATAACTGCGCAGGTAGCCAAGGAATTGCCGAATAAAGCTCTTATCAAACTGCTCTATTTGATCAACGCTTCGTTCAGATTGCTCTATGTTCTGAGACAATGGAAAGTCGTCGAGATTATAATGGTCTCGAAATCAGTCAAACCGCTAAATGAGAAGAAATCATATCGGCCTATTTCCCTATTGCCGGTTATCGCAAAAATAATCGAAAAAACTTCTTTCCAAACGTCTACAACCCATAATCGACGAAAGACGTCTCATTCCTGACCATCAGTTTGGATTTAGAATGAAACATTATACAATTGACCCAGTCCACAAAATAACTGACGTGACTGAGAAAGCTCTAAAAAAAAAAAAGATTTGTTGTGGTGTATTTCTTGACGTCTCACAAGCTTTCGATAAGGTTTGGCACGAAGGCTTGGAGTATAAATTGCAACGACTACTGCCACGGTAACTCTTTCTAATCTTACGATCGTACCTCACCGAGAGACTCTTTCGTGTTAAACACGGAAATGATTCCTCTGACTTCAAGGAGATTACAGCCGGAGTCCCGCAAGGAAGTGTCCTTGGTCCACTTCTATATGTACTCTACACGCGTGACATCCCACAGGAAAGGAATTGCATCGTCGCCTTGTTTGCGGACGATACGGCGATATTGACGACGGGCTTCAACATGCTATTCATATAGTCCACGCTTGGACGAATTCTTGGCGTATTGTGCTGAACGAAAGCAAATCTACTCACGTCAACTTTACCTATAAAAAAGTGGATAGATTACCTCTATATCTTACTTACTTACTTATATCCTTTAACCCCTCGGGGGGCATAGGGCGTCAACCACGCCTGCGCGCCATCGTGTTCGGAGTTCTGCAACGCGTTTGAGCTGCCTCCAGCTCATTCCTAAAGAGCTCGATTCCTCCTCAACTGTTCTGCGCCACGTTTGCCTAAGGCGTCCCGTTATTCTGCCTGCCTGGGTGAGCGGATTCCACTGCATAGCGTATTTCGCAATGGAGTTGTCTTCGCGCCGTAGGGTGTGTCCAATCCATTGGCACTTTCTTCTTCGTATAGTAATGCTTATAGGTTCTTGGCCCGTTCTCAGATAAAGTTGTTCGTTGGAGATGCGGTTCGGCCAAAAAATCCTCAAGATGATTAGATGTTAAGCTTAAATGGAAATCACACGTACAAAATGAATGGGAAGAGCTCAGAAACAAATACCGACAAATGTACTGGCTACTCGGAAAACATTCGAAGTTGAGCCTACATAACAAACTGCTTATCTATAAGCAAGTGCTAAAGCCTGTGTGGACGTATGGTGTACAACTATGGGGTTGTACCAAGAAAAGCAATAGAAACATCATACAAACTTTTGAAAATAAAGTTCATAGAATGATCGTCAACGCACCGTGGTATGTACGTAACGAAGATATTCATCGAGATCTGGGAATTCCCAGCGTCGTCGAAGAGATAACAAAATTTGCACGTAAACACAAAGATAGTGTTCACGGCCATTGTAACCGTACCGTCAATCAACTACTTGACGCGAGTAATTCAATTCGTCGTCTGCAAAGGATAAAACCTTTTGACCTCGCGTCATAGTATATGCCGGTCGCGAAAAAGGCAGGAACTATCATTTGAATTTAACCTGCCTAAAGTTCAACATTTCTTTTAACTTCGTACGAACATTTTTTTTTTCCCAAAAATCACGTGTATCGTGAGCGAAAATAAAACTGCTGGATAAGCGTCGGCTTAGTTGTAGTATTACTTCTGAAGAGAAGTGTTTTTTTAGTGAGTAAAAATCTCACACTACCATAAGCACGCTCGGTCGGGCCTTATGGTGTCTTTAGAAGATTTTTCACCTACTCTCGGCAAAAAAAAAAAAAAAAAGTTTCCACGCGAGATTAAAGAGAAAACATTATTGACCAGATTTAGGAACATGTGCAGTCAATCAATTTTAACCCCAATATAATTTTGAAATATTATAGTTATAATACCGATCGTCCACTACATGTCCAACGTATCAATATCTCATTCTCTGTCCAACCAACGCGTTGGAGATGGTTGAAAATCGTTCTCCAACGCGTCGCTCAACTAGTGTTCGGGTAGTGTACGAGCTCGTGTTGCTCATTGGACATCGTTCCTTATAGCGTTGAACATCGATTCCACAATAATGTGCTGCACATTATCTTTTCAATGCGTTGATCAAGTTTTGGAATTTTTCATTGGAGTGATCTGTATTGAGTGCGAGGAAATATGCGCGCCGGCGCCAACTGAAGCACGGCGTTGATCAACTCACTGCTTGAAAAAAAAACTAGTTTCTCGCGATTAAAAAAAAAAATGCATCCACCCAGAATAGGATTTTCTTTTTTTCCTTCTGTCTTCGGCGTTCACTGTATGTGTGTTCTATTATAGCTGGCAGCTGCCGAGTACGTTCAACGCGTTGCTCAGCGTCCTATGTTTGTTCTAGTGCACGCGGGTTCCAACGCTTGTATCAACTCGTTGCCCAAACGCAGCGAAAACGCAGTTGACTAACTCAAGCAACCGACTTGTTTGACAAAATTACACAACCGCCGATTGAATGAGTTGATCAACTAGGTGTACGTGCTAGTCCAAGGATTGAATATGTAGATCAACTAAGTGTACGGGGCCCCCAACGCGTTCAACATGAGCATATTGAATTTTTAGTCGAATTGCGTTACTCAACGCGAGTAACGTGTGTTTATGCACTAATGTACTGGGCTATAAACTTGTTTGTAGAACTTAAGGCTTGAATGCAGAATTGATCGTAGGTGGTTGAACAGCTGCGCACGTATTGTACTACCGACATAAGTATTTCGGGATTAACAATGATTGATTATGCTTTAAATTTAAAAAAAAAAATACGAAACTAATATAACCTTAGGTCATCATATTAACTTGAATACAATTTTTATTTGTTTTTTCAGGCAAACAATAACCTTGTTATTTATGGTATTGGAATAAGGCTTCTACTTCAAATGCAAGAATTAAAGGTATTTATACAACGAAGTGTTTATGGAATTGAAAAAAAGAAATATAAAGCTTAATGGTTGGTAAAATAAATACTTTGTAGTGAGTATACTAGCTAATTTAACGTTACGCCAAAAGCTATGAAATTGTGTGGTAATCCCCCACGAATATACAGTTAGCCTCTACACCTCTGGAAGCACGTCTGGAGTAGTCTCCGGAATCTCCAGCAGTTGGAAATTTCATAAGCTCTAAAAATACATTCAATTCCTTTAGGTGGGTAGGTTACAATCCAAATGCTTCGGCTTTAAACACCCGCAAAGTATCCGTGCCCCCTCTCCTTGTGCCCTTTAGTGGTACGCATTCAAACTAAAATGAAACGAACGCAATGTAAAGTCAATCTCATAACTTATTTCTTTGTTAATTTAAATTTGTAGATTTTGTTGTTTGTTAGTATTATGTTAACATCTATTTATTAGGATCTCTGAATGTTATAGAGTAAACCTCATTCCTAATAAAGAATCTAATCTAATCTAATTTGCTTTAAAGCTCATATCCACGGGCTGTGATTCAACGCGAAATTTTAATTTTCATTCTAACAACAATTATAAAGATACTTTAATCGAGACCTGTTTTGAAAAAATATTGATTTTCTCGATCTGGCTTCCACGAATTTGTAAAAATGTGCTACTCGGATTAGCTGAAACATATAGCTATGCAGGATGTTCCCAGAATAAGTGTCAACCTCTACCACGCACAGCATAGGTCATTATAATTAAAGAAAAATTTCTTAGTAAGCATATGTAGTTCGGATTTTTTCAATTAGGCAGTTATAACATCACTACCATCTTACATTATTTATTTTATCTTTACCAAAAATCTACCAATTTTACAGGTTTTTCTTTAAGTGGAACACAAATTACCAAGTGCCTAAATTCTTTTAATATTATGGAAACTATGGGACAACGATTTCCTTGTAAATTAGAGACAAATATGATTTTTTGTAATTTTCTAAATTTTGTGTAACTTTTATCATTGTGTATACTTGTAATAGTAGTATCACTTGAGGAAATCGACACTACTGCCTCTAGCGAGAACTGACGGATACATTCAATTAATAAGTCAATTCTTTCCCAAGTGCGAAAAGTTCAAATATCTGGGATCTATGATCAATTGCAAAGCAACTTGTGATGACGACATCAATCATCGTGTAAGCGTAGGGTGGATGAAGTGGCGAGAAAATTCCGCTATCTTCTGTGACAGAAAAATGCCACCTAAGTTGAAAGGAAGGCTCTACACCGCAGTTGTACGTCCAGCGCTCACATACGCTTCACAATGTTGGACGATGTACAAAAAGTATGAGAGTAAATTAACGGCAGCTGAGATGAAGATGCTTCGCATGACAGCAGGAGTGACAAAGCTTGATCGAATAAGAAGTTCGAAGATCCGTGGAAGCTTTCACATCAAGGAAACCATCGTACAAAAAATAGAGTGCGACCGGCTCAGTTGGTATTGCCACGTTCAAAGAAGAGATCATTTGAACCCTGTTCAGAAGGCAATATCAATGCACGTTCCAAAGACATCGCGATGTAGGAAAGGCAGGCCTATAAACGCCTGGATCAGACAAATGGGACGACATCGGCATTTCATTGGCCTCAGTAACCGAGTGATCTAAAATCGGCAGGCCTGCCGATATTTTCTGAGGTCAAATAGGCGAACCCCACCGGCGGATCAGAAGAAATGCGGGGAAGTGGTAGGGTTGTGATCCCTTGTTTTCGGATCATAGCCTCACTGATAAAAGGAAGAAGAAGAAGTCAATTCTTTACAGCAACCATCCATTTGCACATTTGCACACTTTGAAGAAAACCAAGTAAAAGAGAACCAAAACAAACAGCCGATAAAAGGTGGAAAGAGGGAATAAAAAAAAAAATACTTTTGCGATCAAAGTGTAGTGTGAAGTTTCTATAGACTGTTCGAAATCACTTGAAATTACCCAACGTGCGCAGAGAGAAATTTCCCAAAATAATAAAGGGGATGAAATCTTTCTTAATTCTTCAAAGAATGGTTAATGATTTTCTCCACTTTACTCTGTATGATGTTCTTTTTCTAGTTTGGTAAAACTTCTTTTGATTTTTTAAAGCGGAAAGCGATAGTGATGAACAAATATTTTATAAATATAATTAAAGTGGTATGTTTTATTATGTATTAATTAATTTACTATTGTATGAGTTAATTAAGTATGTATTGTTATATTTCATTTAGCCCAAATAAATGTCTCTCTTTAATTTTCCAAAATAGGATAAATACAACAAATACAATGCCTGTTTTTATTTAAAAACCAAATAAAGTCGATACACAAAACAACAACTAAAATAATTCCCTTCCATTGATATGCATCGTTCAAGCACGTAAATCTGAGAAGCTGGAATTTGTTCCCTTTGGTTCTTTACTCAAATTAGGTATACCCATCACGCAAACTTGATTCTGATTCGTCAGTAGTTCCGCAACTTACTTACTTAGATGGCGCCACAGTCCGGGGTGGACCTGGGCCTCAACCAACAAACCTCTCCAGCCAGCATGGTTACGAGCCAGCTGCCTCCAGTTGCGCACGCCAAGTTGGTTGAGGTCGACTTGTTTGTGCCACCTAGCACGAGGTATTCCTCTACTGCGTCGTCCATCCGGGGTGGATTCGAAGACTTTCTTAGCGGGAACGTTGGGCTCCATCCGCTCCAAATGACCCAGCCATCTTAGTCGCTGTATGTGAACTCTTCTGGCTAAGTCGATGTCCTTATACAGGCCGTACAGTTCGGCATTGTACCCTCTTCTCCACTCACCGTCTATGCAGACGGGACCAAATATCGCTCGAAGAACTTTTCTCTCGAAATAACCAAGGGCATCCTCATCTGGTTTTGTCAAAGCCCATGCCTCTGCGCCATACAGCAGAACTGGAGTGATAAGTGTCTTATAAGAGTTACCTTAGTAGTTCGAGATAGGGCTTTGCTACTCAATTGTCGCTTAGCCCATCGAAGCAACGATTGGCAAGAGTATTTCTTCGTGTGATCTCCCTACTGATGTCATTTGCGGAGTTCGCCATAGGGCCCAGGTAGACAAAATCCTTTTCATTCATTCTTTCGGCTTGTCCCGCTCGGCAGCCGGCCGGGTCAAACCCGAAATGGCTACGAGCTTCCTGTCAATGGTCTCGCGAACCATTACGGGGGTCAAGGGGTGAACGCGCTGTGCACCGATAGGGGCACAGATAGACTCTCTGAGATTCGACAACGGCATCGACTTAGGATAGGCACATGGAACGTCTCATCGCTCACAGGGAAGGATATTGAGCTTGTTGGGGAGGCTGTTAAAAGTCGACTAGATATTGTTGGCGTCTCTTCAACAAAGCAGAGAGGTTCTAAAACTGTGGACCTTTCGGGTGGGTGGAAGCTCTTCCTGTCAGGAGTCGCACCCTCAATGTCTGCTCGGGCGGGAGTGGGGATACTCACAAGTCCCAGGTTGACAGACAGAGTATTGGAGTGGATACCATTAGGAGGGAGAGTTGCGATCTTAAAGCTCAAGCTTGAAAGATCAACTCTGGCATTGGTGCAGGTGTATGCACCGAACCTTCTGTCAGAGTACGCAGCTTTCTTAGATGAAGTTGATGTTGCCCTTGAAAAGGTTGCAGATATGGATTCTTTTGTCCTGATGGGTGACTTCAATGCTCATGTGGGTGTAGATGTTATGACATGGGGGAGTGTGATTGGGAGGAACGGTGATCCTGATCAAAACGCGAACGGAGAGAGGTTGTTGGATTTTTGTTGTGAAAATGGCTTATCCATCATGAACACCATCTTTCCACACAAAGACATTCACAAATACACGTGGTACCGTCAGAGTCTTCAGCAGAAGTCGCTGATCGATTTCTTTGTGGTACCATCGTGTCTGAGGGAATGGTTTGTGATATTCGCGTATTAAGAGAGGCCGAACTGTCAACTGATCATCACTTAGTGCTGTGCAAATTGTATCTTAGCGAGAGAGTGCCTCCCCTACCAAAGCGTAAACCAAGGATGGTTACACGCATACGATGGGAGAGGTTACAGGACGATGAGATACGGGAGACATTTGCACGGCAAATATCTGAAAGGTTTGAACGAATTCCAACTGTTCCATCAAATGTAGAGGAAGAATGGCAACTGTTTTCAATGGCGGTTATTGCCTCTGCGGGAGATGTTTTGTAATGATCAGATTCCGCACTGCGGCTTTTGGCTATCTTCCCCGGCTAAACTGGCCGTTCTTAAAAAAAAAAAAAAAAAATAAAATCGAGCAATTACCTAACCTACATTTTTCTTGTTGGGGTCTGCACTTGCCTTTATGGTGCATGTGTCCCTTAATCTGGTTTCTCCCCGCCACCCACATGTTTTCTCCCAATGCTAGCTTCGCTAGAGTACACACGCACCAGATTTGGTACATAATCGACCCAAATACCAAAGAAGTTTATTTTTGGAGCTGATCACCCCATACCACAGCGTACCTACATACATAAAGACCATCGGATGATATATCCGTAATAACATCCGATCTATGGTCGATAATGCTCCAAGTCTGGTGCTGTGGTCTCTGGAGAGAGGAATCATGCGACGGGGGCGAGAAGGCACCATCACGCCATAGCTCTTTACCGCTGATCAGGCGAGAGATCCGCAAGCCACGCTCTCTCCATATGGCTAACATCGCAGATGAGCGGCAAAATAGGAGAAAAATCCGCTAACCGATTTTGGGGCAATGTCACAAGCTAGGGATAAAGCCAAAAGCCGTAGAGTGGAAAGCTAGTCTAGTGCGGAAGGTGAACGTGTGCGGAAGGCCGGCTCGGGGTTTTGTTTTCATTTTAAGTGGGTTGGAAATAACTTGACTAGCCAAGTTAAAAAAATAAGATTAACCCAAGCTTTCACATTTCATCAGTGAACAATTCATTTCCGTGACCAAGAAAAAAAAACGTGTACTAGACTCATATCCCCCTTTCTGCCGAGCCTATCTACCCCCTTCAAATCTGCAGTCCATTCGCGGAAAAGAAAAAAAATAGCAAAATACACAATAAAAAAAACTAATAATAACTGCTACTGCTGCTGGACCATAAGTCCCTGTCCCGTCGGTATCTCTGCCGCTAACTGGTGATGGTCTGCTGCCACGTCAGATAAGTCGTCGATTTACAGAACCTAACTTTCTCGTCCTCCTTGGCCTGATCTTACTGATGGAGTTTGATCGCCCTTGTACGCGTTTTGAAACAAAACCACCGCTATACCGGTAGAAGCGAGTGCACTAAGCGACGTTTTTTCTGTTTGTTCTTTATGTTTTGTTTTTCTTTTTCTTTTTAGCTTGTAGGTTTTCCGCGGTTAGCAAGTTACTTTGCCCACAAGTGGTAAAATTAACGAGAGGGGATTTTTGGGTTTTTTGCGCATTTCTTTTTTTTTTCTTTTCCGCGAATGGACTGCAGATTTGAAGGGGGTAGATAGGCTCGGCAGAAAGGGGGATATGAGTCTAGTACACGTTTTTTTTTCTTGGTCACGGAAATGAATTGTTCACTGATGAAATGTGAAAGCTTGGGTTAATCTTATTTTTTTAACTTGGCTAGTCAAGTTATTTCCAACCCACTTAAAATGAAAACAAAACCCCGAGCCGGCCTTCCGCACACGTTCACCTTCCGCACTAGACTAGCTTTCCACTCTACGGCTTTTGGCTTTATCCCTAGCTTGTGACATTGCCCCAAAATCGGTTAGCGGATTTTTCTCCTATTTTGCCGCTCATCTGCGATGTTAGCCATATGGAGAGAGCGTGGCTTGCGGATCTCTCGCCTGATCAGCGGTAAAGAGCTATGGCGTGATGGTGCCTTCTCGCCCCCGTCGCATGATTCCTCTCTCCAGAGACCACAGCACCAGACTTGGAGCATTATCGACCATAGATCGGATGTTATTACGGATATATCATCCGATGGTCTTTATGTATGTAGGTACGCTGTGGTATGGGGTGATCAGCTCCAAAAATAAACTTCTTTGGTATTTGGGTCGATTATGTACCAAATCTGGTGCGTGTGTACTCTAGCGAAGCTAGCATTGGGAGAAAACATGTGGGTGGCGGGGAGAAACCAGATTAAGGGACACATGCACCATAAAGGCAAGTGCAGACCCCAACAAGAAAAATGTAGGTTAGGTAATTGCTCGATTTAATTTTTTTTTTTTTTTTTTAAGAACGGCCAGTTTAGCCGGGGAAGATAGCCAAAAGCCGCAGTGCGGAATCTGATCATTACACCACAGGTTAGGTGTAGCTCTTGTGAGCGAAATCCTAATCTGAAAAAAAGAAACACAGTGGTTCTTCAACGGCGAATATCCTTCGCATGATAGGTACCCAAGGGTTTGCCTGTCAGGTCTTCCAGCATGTAATACGCTGATCCTATCTTTTCCTTAATGCGGGCTTTTATGAAGACCGGGGCCAGCTTAGCGTTAAATCCCTTCTCAAAATTACTTTGAGCGAAATTTCGACGATACACCTCGTCACCTACCTTGAAATCTATGGCCCTTGACCTTGTATTATATTTTGCGGCGTTTCGGGCAAAACTCGCTTGGATGTTACGCTTTACCTCCTCACGAACTGCGATCACCTTATCCTCCCGTTCTATTAAGACGTCACCGCCATTCAACATGTTCAGCTGCCTTAAAAGTTTGTAGTCAGACCCATGCTGGATCATGTTTTGACCAAATAGCACGAAATAGGGGCTGCACCCAATTGAACTATGGAGGGATGATCTTAATGAACAGGCTATACTACTGAGATGGCTATCCCATTCGTTTTGATTTTTGAGGATAAACGCCCGGATAGCGGCTATGATGGAGCGATTGACTCGTTCTGACGAATTGGCTTGTGGAGAATATATGGCAGTAAACATGTGTCCAACCCCGTGTTTTGTCAAGAGCCTTTCCCGGCGGGACACCGTTGCTTTAAGCGCGTTCGCAGATGTAGCCCCTGTTATAGATCTCGAATCACCGCACTTTCTCTCAGAAGAATATAACACCCTGAAAAATACCATAACTATGAATCAATCACGGCTACCGGATGTGAAGATTGTAGATGGATTTATTTACAAGCGCACAGCTCACTCCTCTGGTTCACCAGTCCAAGAAAACGAATCCTGGAAGTTATGGGTACCAAAACGGTTAGTCCAAGATGTCCTATTCAATTCCCATAATCCGCCAGAGTCAGCGCACTGTGGAATTGGCAAGACGCTCGAAAAACTGCGGCGTTATCTGTTCTGGCCTACACTGGTTAAAGATGTGAGAGACTATGTTTTAGCATGCGAGATATGTAAGACGACGAAAAGCACCAATGTCGTTCTGAGACCTCCAATGGGTCAACCAGTCACAACCTTAAGACCTTTTCAGAAGCTCTTCGTCGATTTGCTGGGGCCCTATCCTCGATCTAAATCCGGACACGTCGGAATATTTATCGTCTTGGATCACCTATCGAAATATGTCTTTCTAAAAGCACTGAAAAAGTTTACCACCAAGCCACTAATAGATTTCTTAGAAAAAGATATATTTCATACGTATGGTGTTCCAGAAACGATTATTAGTGATAACGGGTCCCAGTTCAAGTCAGGTGAATTCGAAAGGCTCTTGACAAAACACGGGGTTGGACACATGTTTACTGCCATATATTCTCCACAAGCCAATTCGTCAGAACGAGTCAATCGCTCCATCATAGCCGCTATCCGGGCGTTTATCCTCAAAAATCAAAACGAATGGGATAGCCATCTCAGTAGTATAGCCTGTTCATTAAGATCATCCCTCCATAGTTCAATTGGGTGCAGCCCCTATTTCGTGCTATTTGGTCAAAACATGATCCAGCATGGGTCTGACTACAAACTTTTAAGGCAGCTGAACATGTTGAATGGCGGTGACGTCTTAATAGAACGGGAGGATAAGGTGATCGCAGTTCGTGAGGAGGTAAAGCGTAACATCCAAGCGAGTTTTGCCCGAAACGCCGCAAAATATAATACAAGGTCAAGGGCCATAGATTTCAAGGTAGGTGACGAGGTGTATCGTCGAAATTTCGCTCAAAGTAATTTTGAGAAGGGATTTAACGCTAAGCTGGCCCCGGTCTTCATAAAAGCCCGCATTAAGGAAAAGATAGGATCAGCGTATTACATGCTGGAAGACCTGACAGGCAAACCCTTGGGTACCTATCATGCGAAGGATATTCGCCGTTGAAGAACCACTGTGTTTCTTTTTTTCAGATTAGGATTTCGCTCACAAGAGCTACACCTAACCTGTGGTGTAATGATCAGATTCCGCACTGCGGCTTTTGGCTATCTTCCCCGGCTAAACTGGCCGTTCTTAAAAAAAAAAAAAAAAAATAAAATCGAGCAATTACCTAACCTACATTTTTCTTGTTGGGGTCTGCACTTGCCTTTATGGTGCATGTGTCCCTTAATCTGGTTTCTCCCCGCCACCCACATGTTTTCTCCCAATGCTAGCTTCGCTAGAGTACACACGCACCAGATTTGGTACATAATCGACCCAAATACCAAAGAAGTTTATTTTTGGAGCTGATCACCCCATACCACAGCGTACCTACATACATAAAGACCATCGGATGATATATCCGTAATAACATCCGATCTATGGTCGATAATGCTCCAAGTCTGGTGCTGTGGTCTCTGGAGAGAGGAATCATGCGACGGGGGCGAGAAGGCACCATCACGCCATAGCTCTTTACCGCTGATCAGGCGAGAGATCCGCAAGCCACGCTCTCTCCATATGGCTAACATCGCAGATGAGCGGCAAAATAGGAGAAAAATCCGCTAACCGATTTTGGGGCAATGTCACAAGCTAGGGATAAAGCCAAAAGCCGTAGAGTGGAAAGCTAGTCTAGTGCGGAAGGTGAACGTGTGCGGAAGGCCGGCTCGGGGTTTTGTTTTCATTTTAAGTGGGTTGGAAATAACTTGACTAGCCAAGTTAAAAAAATAAGATTAACCCAAGCTTTCACATTTCATCAGTGAACAATTCATTTCCGTGACCAAGAAAAAAAAACGTGTACTAGACTCATATCCCCCTTTCTGCCGAGCCTATCTACCCCCTTCAAATCTGCAGTCCATTCGCGGAAAAGAAAAAAAAAAGAAATGCGCAAAAAACCCAAAAATCCCCTCTCGTTAATTTTACCACTTGTGGGCAAAGTAACTTGCTAACCGCGGAAAACCTACAAGCTAAAAAGAAAAAGAAAAACAAAACATAAAGAACAAACAGAAAAAACGTCGCTTAGTGCACTCGCTTCTACCGGTATAGCGGTGGTTTTGTTTCAAAACGCGTACAAGGGCGATCAAACTCCATCAGTAAGATCAGGCCAAGGAGGACGAGAAAGTTAGGTTCTGTAAATCGACGACTTATCTGACGTGGCAGCAGACCATCACCAGTTAGCGGCAGAGATACCGACGGGACAGGGACTTATGGTCCAGCAGCAGTAGCAGTTATTATTAGTTTTTTTTATTGTGTATTTTGCTATTTTTTTTCTTTTCCCTTAAGTAGTGAAAGACTAATTATCTACGGAATCTTTGGAGAAAGCGTGTCTATGAAGATTTTGTTTTTAATTTTATTTTACTTGGTAGATTAAAACCTTGCCTGTTACCTATGTGTGAGCGTGTGTGTACAGTGAGTGGGAAGAATTTCCGTACCCACCCATGTGGTAAAATGATAAGTACCTAGTGACAAAAAAAAATATATAAACATTTTAAAATAAAAGTAAATATATATATAACTATATACCACCTGCACCAGCGATTCCCTTCGACAGGCCTGACGACGCGGACCCACAGGTAAGCAAGTATTTGCGTATTTTATTTTATAACATACATCTGTACACACATTATATCCAATTAAATAAATATTAATTGGGTGGACCACAACGTCTGCCATAGATACGCCCTCCCTCCGAACCATAATATACACTTTCTCGCAGATTCCAGCTGTTAGTTTTTTTTTTCATAATAAAGTTAAATTTTATCTTGTTTTTTGTTGCCTTAGTATATATCTTATATCTAATATCTCATATCTTATATCTAAAATCTTATATATATACTATGATTTATCTGTTAGTGCTTACAGTTTTTTTTGTTTGTGAATTTTCATTTAAGATGGTATCTAGTATAAGTGATTAATAATATTAATAAAATTCTTATGATGCCAGCGTAAGGCTACTTAAACTGAGTGTCTCATTTCGGTGGCAGGGTAGCTGGTCCACACAGTAAGTAAAGGAGTTAAAATTCTTTAAGGGTGCCAGGAACACATCAGCGGACGATGGCACATGGCTGGGTGGGTGAAGACCCGCTAGGAGGACAAATACCTGTTCCTCCCGTAGTAGTGCTAGGTCCTCTTTTTTTTCCTCTTTCGGCATTGTTTTTTTTTTCTATAACTTCTCGACATATCTTCATCTCTCCCTATTTTCTGTTATCATCGCATGCATTTTTTTTTGTGTAATGGGGACACTCGTATGCTCTGGGGCAAGAATCCACCCTCCGGCGAGCTCAAGCCGAGACCAGCAAGGCATGCACCCGCTCTAGAGTTGGCGATAAATCCTTTTTATCTTCCTATCCACTGATCTAAACCTTATATCCCTTTCCTCCCAAGTTTCTTCTTATGATCACGACATTTCACGCTTCCCACATATTTTCTCCTACCTACCATTACAGTTTGTGGAGTGAAGCGGCTTGGTGTGGCGGCTGGTGGTGTGAAAAGAACTGCTTGGTTTAAAACGCCCGGAGTTCAAGAAGCCACCAGAGAGAAGAAGAGAGCCTTTAAGGTGTGGATTCACTTGGGGAACTCCGATTCTCGAAATCGGTACACTGAGGCGCGAAGAACTTGCAAATTAGCTGTGAAAACAGCGAAAGAACAGTCTTGGAAGGAGTTTGGCGAGAAATTGGAACGTGTCCACAGATCTGCAAATAAGATGTTCTGGCAGACCGTCCGCCGACTCAGAGGAAAAAAGTTGAATATCGTTGAAGGAGTCAAATCCAAAGACGGTAGACTTCTTTCCAATGAGGAGGACATCTTACGCAGATGGAGCGAGCACTTTTCAGAATTGCTCAATCCCGAACAGGGCACCGAAGATGACCGACCTATGGTCGAGAGTTGGGCGGAAAGTAGTCCTACGGTAGAGGAAGTAACTTTGGCGATCAAAGCGCTAAAAGTTGGCAAATCTGCTGGTGTGGATGAAATTCGGCCAGAAATGCTCAAGGCTTTAGGTAAAGAGGGAGTTCAATGGCTCTCGCGTGTCATTAAAGTGGCCTGAGAATGCGATGAAACACCTGGTGATTGGCAAATGGGGGTGATAGTTCCTCTTTTTAAAAAAGGGGACAAAAGAAAAGTCTTCGCTAAGGTGCTAGAAAAGCGTTCCAGAGATGTGGTTGAGGACAGTTTGGGGGATGAGCAGTGCGGTTTTCGTCCCGGTAGAAGCACAACCGACCAGTTGTTCACTCTCAGAATGGTTCTTGAGAAAGCCTGGGAATATGCCAAACCTGTCTACACTTGTTTTGTGGATTTGGAGAAAGCATATGATAGGGTTCCTCGAGGCAAACTCTGGAGTGTTCTGCAGGAGTATGGGATTGATGGTTCCCTGTTAAGCGCGATTCAGTCTTTATATACAAACTGTAAAAGCTGTGTTCGGATAAACGGTATTAAATCAATACCTTTCACTGTGGACGTTGGACTCCGCCAGGGGTGCGTTTTGTCACCTCTCCTCTTCATTGTATATATGGATTGGATGTTGCAGCGCAGCCGTGGCGGGGAATGTTTCAAAGTGGGAGACCTAAGGATTAGTCATCTGCTCTTTGCGGATGATTTGGTCATCCTTGGGTCCGGGAACCGAACTTCAGCGCGCACTCGAAAGGTTTGTAGCCGTTTGTGATGATGCTGGAATGAAGATCAACGTGAACAAATCGGAAGTAATGGTCGTTTCCAAAAAACCCATTCAGTGCACTCTCCATGTTAGTGGAGTCCCACTGAAGCAGGTGGAGAAGTTTAAGTACCTCGGGGTTTTATTCACGAGTGATGGGAGGAGCAATGCCGAGTTATCCTGTAGAATTGGTCAGGCTGGATCAATTTTGAGAGAGCTTGGCCAATCTGTTATAAGGAAGGCCGAACTTAGTATTCAAGCTAAGTTATCGGTTTTTAACTTGGTGTATGTTCCAACTCTCACCTATGGTCATGAAATTTGGGTAGTGACCGAAAGAATAAGATCGCGGATACAAGCTGCGGAAATGAGGTTCCTTCGCGGTGTTGCTGGAATAACTCGTAGGGATCGAGTGCGCAACACCAGAGTACGCGAGGCGCTCAACGTAGAGCAGCTACTTCTCCGAACGGAACGATCTATGCTTCGATGGTTTGGTCACGTAGTGCGTATGACCCCAGACCGGCTTCCAAGACGCGCCATGGTTGCCGTGCCATCAGGTAGACGACTTCGCGGAAGGCCCAGAAATAGATGGTTGGATCAAGTCCGACATCTCTCTTGGAACCGCTTAGGGATTCTCCCTGATGAATTGGAGTCAATGGCGGAGGATCGAGAAGGATGGAGAGTCCACCTGAGCATCCTACCCCCGCGACCCTCATGAAGGATTAGCGGGCCTTTGAAAATGAATGAATGAAAATCCTTTACTACCTCAAAATTATATCCGTCTATTGTGGCGTTCTGTCCACGACGCCGATGTTGTGTGTCCTTTTTTGTAGACAGCATATATTTTGTTTTGGTTTCATTGACCGCGAGACCCATCTGCTGCCTCGATCTCAATACTCGTAAATGCCCCATTGACGGCCCGCTGAGTTCTTCCGATTATGTCAATGTCATCGGCATAAGCGAGTAGTTGTACAGACTTGTAAAAGATTGTACCTCCGGTGTTGACTTGTGCGTTTCGTACAATTCTCTCAAGTACTATGTTAAAGAGATCGCATGATAGCGCGTCACCTTGTCTAAGACCTTTCCTGAAATCGTGTGGTTCGGTGATGTTCCTACCGACTTTGGTGGAGCAGCGAGAGTTCTCCACCGTCATTCTGCACAAACGGACGAGCTTGGCAAGGATGCCAATACTAGACATGGCTCTGTATACCTCGTCTCTACACACGCTATCATAGGTAACTTTGAAATCGATGAAGAGGTGGTGTGTTTCGATTTTATATTCAAGGGTTTTCTCCAAGATCTGCCGTAGTGTGAATATTTGGTCAATGGTGGACTTTCCCTGCCTGAAACTGCACTAATAAGGATCTATCAGGTTGTTGACGATCGTTTTTAGACGTTCACATAATACGGCAGACAGGATCTTATATGCGATGTTGAGGAGACTTATACCTCTGTAATTGGCGCAGTTTAGAGGGTCTCCTTTCTTCAGAATCGGCCAAACGATGCTGAGGTTCCATTCATCGGACATACTTTCTTCCGACCAGATTTTACAGATGAGCTGGTGCATGCTCCTTACCAACTCATTTCCTCCTGCCTTGAAAAGTTCAGCGGCAAGGCCGTCGGCTCCAGCAGCTTTGTTGGATTTGAGTTTAGATATCGCTATCCTCACTTCATTCTGATCGGGTTGACGGGAATCTTGACTGCCATCGTCACAGTTGAATGGTTTCGCAACTATGCGATGAAAAACATAGAAGTGTGGGTATACAGCCTGTTTTCCTTTTGCTCTTCCTCTTTTTCTTTAGTTCTCTCGAATTTTAATTTTTTTTAGCTGTAGTTGTTGTTGCTTTTATATTCTAGGAATGAAAATGAGTAAAAGTCGTGCAAATAAGAGAGATCTGAGCAGAAGAATTTCAATTGATTTGGAACAGTCTATACCAACCAGCGCTGCCACTTCTGGATAACAAGTGGAGAAAATTCAAGACTTCCGGTATGTACTTGGGAGTATTGTTTCAGAATCGTATGTATACAACCGAATCAAGAAAGTTAAAAAAAGTTTTGGCTTACTTCCTACGATCTGGAAAAACACCAAGCTGTGACTATCCCTCTAAAATGTGGATTCAGTATTACCTTATGTGTACATCAGTAGTAATAGTAGTCCTTTAAATTCGTAGTTTTTTATGCTACTCTTCTCTCCAAGATACTACCCAGTAACTTCATCTAATGGTACGCTGAAAAATTGTCAAACTGCGCTCTACTTCATAATACTTCCTTTTTTTTACGGAGAAGTAGGTATTGTCCCTTCTTCTATGTTTGAAAGTCTCATTAGCAGGTCTCGTCCCTTCATAAGATGTAGCCTTAAAACTTTGTTTTGCACTGTGAACGTGATGTCCGGTGACGAGAAACCTGACACATCTGAGGCGGCATTATTTGGCGACAACGATACCATTGAGAGATCAAGGCACACTCGATCGGCAAAGGCTCTGGCAGTTTCTTTTGGCTGTAGACCTTGAATGTACGTAAATACGTTGATATTCTGTTGCCTCGAATATCCGCACTGTATGTACTGTACGTAACATACGAGTACGTACGTACGAGTATGTTGGCAGCAAGCAAATTACATTTTCTGAGAGTATTTCGAAAGGAAGCATGTAACCAGCAAGTTGGAGCACTAAAAGGTGGAAGATTCCAAGCTAAGCGCAGTCGAATTTTAGAAATCTTTGAACGTAGTAGAAACATCATGTAAAATATTAGCCTTCCCTAAGTTTAAATCCAATTTTGCATATTTCTTTAGAAAATAAGAAACCCTATCCCTGCCAAACCCTGCCAAACGAATAAAAAAACTAATTACCACAACATTAATTCAAAATTACGATGAATCTAATTGACATTCAATTTGAATTTTTTTAATTTATCTCTCCATCAATATCATCAAAAGGACACAAAGTAAATAAAAAAATTATGCATGTAGTATGCATGTTCGTATGAATAAAAAAAAAAGAAAGAAAATTCAGACAATCTCATAAATAAGGGATATCAGCAAAAACAAGCAAGGATTCTCTTTTGCATGAACATTATTGAGCTTTGTTGAAATTTCAGTGTCACAACGAAACGGTATCCTCGTCATATGTCTGCCATCGCATAAAAATTGAAAGTCCATATCCATAAAAGTATAAAAAGGATATATGCACGGTATATTGGTATATAAATTGAAAATTTTTGGCTTTGATTCATGTGCGATACATTTTATGTTCAGTGCATAGTAAAAAGTCCGGATACTGCTTGCTGCTAGTACGGTGATGCCCCTTTTCTGATGACAACGCTGTTGATGGGCTACCGAAGTGGGTTGTAAAAGTGTGTAGATGTGTTTTTTAAAGGTTTGTTTTCGTTCATGTTACCATCATTGGCGGTAGAAAACGCATAAAACTAGTAGCGGGTATGGACTACTCCTTCTTTAGAGTCTCCATTTTGGCAACAAATATTGACTGTATAAATTATTAGAATTTTGAAAAGATGTTGCCAATGATTTCTTGAGTAAAAAAGTTTTATTTTTTTTTGTAATTAAAGGAGAATGTGTATTGAATGGTAATAGTTACAGAGTTTTGTGTGCGACAATGTGGTTTGGGAGAAACAATCAAATTCATTGTATCCGATATTAGCTATGGTCGTTACATATGAAATTGCCGACCTATCGATCATTCCTAAAATGATCGTTGTGGTGATTTGATTTATGGGGAGCCCAGTACTCAGCAAGGGAGCCAAAGCTCCTAAGGAAGCCCTTCCGACAGCACTGTTCCACTATAGTCGGTTGATGGCCTGACTACTGGAAGGGATACGGAATTTTACTTTACCTTAGGCCAGAAGTAATTTCATTGCTTAACTTATCTTGTTCTAAATGCGTGTTAGGCACTCTAGAGCTGTAGTTGGAATGTTGGATTTTTGTGTTTTCCTTGGGGAAAAATGCATTTCGGAGTAAAGACCACAAAATGTCTACATTCATTTTTAATATAAAGGATAGCTCGTCAGAAGCTAAAAGAAAAAAGTATTTCATAACGTAAAGTGAAATTTAAAGTACCGGCTGTCAAAAGATCTTTAGTTTGCACTAGATGGGTCCAGGAGAGGTTTGGAACATACATCGACCTAAAGACCGATAACAAAGCTTTTGCACTAAGTTGAGCCTTTCTTATGACAGGAAACACAGTCTATGGCGATCATAACTCTGGTTTTCGTCTGCAACCAGCTGATCTTTACTTTAGTACCGTTCAGTACTCGATACATTCTTCGTGAAATTCAATTTTTTTTTCATCTGTCAGATGCCAAAAACCATTCAGTATTTCGAGTTTGTTGGAAATAATGTTGTGAGAAGAGTTAGTAATTTTTTTTATAATTCGCGTGCATGGGGTTATGAAGACCTTTGAAATGTTTAACATAGACATTAGGTTTCAGAAAAACTCCCGGGGATGACATCCAGATAAATGGGGAAACTTTTGTTATTTTTGTCCTTGCTTCTAATTCACATTATTTTTTTTTCGACCACCCGATGTCATAGGCATATGAATCATCCAACAGAGCGAACATTTTTCCCAGCCATATGAGCAACCTACTGCCAGTGTTATGCGGTCCGCAATAGTGTTCACATAAGCTTTCACAATGATCGAACTGACTGTTTATATACAATATTTTATGAGAAATAGATAAATACTTGCTGACATGAGGATTTGAACCATGTGTTATTAGCGTGGTAATCGATAATAATACCACTACACCATCGCCACGTCTATAGTATTTAGTTTTATTTCTCATGCTCATTCGTATTTCTTCAAATAAGATAATGTACGTAAGTTCGTTGTACGTAAGTTATTGAAGGCAACGAGCAAGCCGACGCGCTGGCTGAAAGAGAAGCGAGGCTCCCACGTAGTGACATATTTGTCACCAAATCACCAGGGTGCGTGGCTAAGGGAATTTTTCGTGATAGAATCATTGACACGGCTAATCTAAGATGGCCAAACTCAGATGGTCACAGGGTGTCTAAGGCTTGTGCAGAAATCTGGGGAGATCATTAAGTTATATAGATCAAGGTTATGAACAGCGATAGGAATACTCTCTGGCCACTGTCTCCTAAGGAAGCATGCCATGAGACTAGGGTTATCTGACACGGATGTTTGTAGGTACTGCGATGACCTACATGCCTCAGAGGATATAACTCATTTACTCTGTGAGTACCAAGGAATTGCCATGACAAGGCTAAAGCACCTTGGTAGATACTTCTTCGATAGTTTAGAAGAGGTGAGGTCCTTGAACCATAACAAGGATCTCTTCAAAGTCTGTAGGGAGATTAATTGCTTGGGAGAATGGGTTTAGGTCTTCTGCCGTGAAGGTTCCCTAGGGATCGCAAGGGGCCCACTTTGGTGCCTAGTGTTTTATGATAACCTCATAACCCTACCTAACTTAACCTAACCTAAGTTCGTGTCTGTAAATATTATTATCCTTGAATAAGCTGAAGAAATTTCATCATTTCTACTGAAGGAGATATATTCTGCCACCGTATGATAAGTGCATAGGCAAGTACTTCAATGATATTATCATGGCCATTTACGTATTCAATATGCCGGGCTATACCTGTACAATGGCAATAGAGATTCAATCGTTGTGCATGTCACTGGTTTTATTCTATTAAAAAAATAAAAAAATCCAAATAGAGCTGGACAACTGCAGAGGAAGTGAAGGTGGTTTCTTCCTCCTCTTCATCTCTTCAGGTCCTGTAGAAATCGTTTGAAAAGAGACCTATCCTTTTGGAGTGTGATCTTATTGGACAGTTTCATGTGATGACATGATCGCTTTAGCAAAATCAAAGTAGTAGTAGCTGTCCGGATATATTACACATCGTGCGAACTTACCATATGCGATTTGCCTTGCTATTGCTGCACGTAACGAGTAGCATACCCACTGCCACTTGGCTGTGGGTATGTCGCATCGTGGCTACATATGAAATCTAAGTTTAATTGGCATATAATCCGTCTTTACAGATTCGAAGTTTAAGAAATTGCATTAGGTGAAGCGGTATATCTTGCGCTGCGAAAGGGTGATTCTTAACGCGATCTTTGCATTTTCCCTAGAAGATTGAGGCTACGAGAAATTTTCTCAAATCTACCCCTAAGGTGAACCGTATTGAAAGAGGCTTTATCTTCCGTTTTAACGTGTATTGCACGCGCAAGTGTAAATGGACCTCATCTCATTGATGTGAACAACTGGATGGAGGTTGTTAGTTGTATAGGCCCCCAAACTGTAGTGCCACCTAATTAAGAGTGACTTAATGTGCCCAAATGAAAATAAACAGCTAGGGGCAAGCGGAAAAAACGATGTATCTTAAAACGTTACCCATTTAGATTGCTGATTTTCCCACAGGATACTTCGATATTGACACTTTTTGTTGTCAGTCGGTTTGTATGCAAATAAATCAATTCATTGTCTTCGTTATAACTGTCCATCAATGTGAAGGATATGCCTTTGCTTTAAGCCTTAAAGCTCCTTACTATTCAATAGCTCAAACATATCTTGCACGTGTTTTGAAAATATTTGCCACAAAAGTGGGAAACGCAGGCCACAATTAGAACACATTACTTCTGATAATTAACCACATTGACATCAAACACCCCTGTTGAATAATATTTAATTTCCCCAAAGCATTTTTTCCAAGCTCCCAATAGCTTCTCAGTAGAAATTCTCACATAAATAACACATCCACCCGTCGTCGACGTCATCGAGCTAGTTAATTAAATCACATCACGTTAATCAAACTTTCATCAAATTACTCCACCTCACACATAGACGCTGCGTATCCCTTTTCACTATTAAATGTCACGCAAACAAACTCCACACAGTGTTTTCTACATAGAATAACTCACTGTCATCCATCACATCAACACCCATGTGATGTGTATGGTGTGCTGAACAGCATAACACTCGATTATTCCACACAGATTTGATGACAAACACTTGTCACACATACAACACGCCAAATAATTAACACACACCGATCCTAGCCTTTCTAATACATAATTCCGAGACCGAGATACAATCTCGTCAACACCACCACTACTCAGCCAGCCCAGGCAACCCATTCTCAACCCATGCGACCTCGTCAACGGCGTTGGTGTGTTCTCGTACACATATCAGTGGGAATATAGTAATAGAAATGTCCTTGCTATCGAATCCACAAGCAGATTCATAACATTTCAATACAAAGTCATGGCAAAAGTCCTCAGAAATAATGCTTATTAAATACACCTTAACATCTGCTGAGGGTGATGGAGCCTTGGGTGGGCGATTGAGTCTGAATAACCGGGTGAGAGGAAAAGCAATCTACTGGCGGGAAATAAAGAGGCGAAAAAATTAATCCAGCTGTTGCTGTTCCCACGATGATTGCCAATTCAAGGATTTAGTTCAGTTCTGGTGCTTTGTCCAATATCCATTGTGAATTCATTAAGAGTGGAAAACGGTGGAGATGAAAATAGAAAAAAAGGAGTACCCATCATTGTTTTGGTTTTTGTATCCAAAATGAGTCTTCAGCTGGGATCCTGATGAGGACAGTCGCCTTGTAATTCACATGTTTGAAAAGGTTATGTAAAGAATATCATTAAGGAGCAGGACTCTGTGAACATGCCCATGCATATGTGTAGGAATTCTAATCAACAAAACGGGTAAAGGAATGAATATACATAAAGGATAAGACAGGGATAGCCTAAGGTAGCATGATCGAAGAGAAATGGGTGGGTTGCTAGCTCTTAGCAGAACCAACAAAAAATAAAAATAAAAAATTGTTCTAAATGAACTCTTCTGTGCTAACGTTTTCCGATTAAAAAAACATTCCTAATGAATCCATGTGGTGGTATATTTAGGGAACACTAATGGGAGTACAGAAAGCTAGGTTAAGTTAATTAGGGTTAGGAAGCAAAGCTTCATAAAATACTACTCCCTTCGTGGGAAGTTATTGAAATGTAAATGGATTTCCGGTTACATTGAGAATAGAGCAGTGTCCCGCAATGCTATTCCTGAGACGCTCAAGTCAGTGAACACGAGCGCACTGATTTCAGTTTGGTTTTTATTTGTGCGTAGGGCCCCCGATCCTGAAGAAAGGAGACCCTCTGAAGTGCGCCAATTACAGAGGTATAAGTCTCCTCAATATCGCATATAAGATCCTGTCTGCCGTGTTATGTGAACGCTTGAAACCGATCGTCAGCAACCTGATAGGTCCTTATCACTGCGGTTTCAGGCCTGGAAAGTCCACCATTGACCAAATATTCACACTACGGCAGATCTTGGAAAAAACCCATGAATATAACATCGATACGCACCAACTCTTCATCGATTTCAAAGTTGCCTATGATAGCGTGTTTAGAGACGAGTAATAGAGAGCCATGTCTAGTCTTGGCATCCCTGCCAAGCTCGTCCGTTTGTGCAGAATGACGATGGAGAACTCTCGCTGCTCCATCAAAGTCGGTAAGAACATCACCGACCGTTCGATGTCAGAAAAGGTCTTAGACAAGGTGACGCGCTATCATGCGATCTCTTTAACATAGTACTTAAGAGAATTCTACGAAACTCATAAGCCAACACCGGAGGTACAATCTTTTACAAGTCTGTACTTCTACTCTCTTATGCCGATGACATTGACATAATCAGAAGAACTCAGCAGCCCGTCAATGGGGTATTTACGAGTATTGGGATCGAGGCAGCAAAGCGGTCAATGAAAGCAAAACAAAATATATGCTGTCTACAAAAAAGGACACCCAACATCGGCGTCTTGGTCAGAACGCTTCAATAGACAGATATAATTTTGAGGTAGTAAAGGATTTTGTCTACCTATGCTCTATGGTGAACTCCGCAAATGACATCAGTAGGGAGATCACACGAAGAATTACTCTTGCCAATCGTTGTTTCTATGGGCTAAGACGGCAATTGAGTAGCAAAGCCCTATCTCGAACTACCAAGGTTTTTTTTTTTTATAATTGGCGCGCACTCAAAGGCTTATGAACACCTTTAACATGTTTACACACAGTGTAGACGTTGGAAAGGATAGATAGAGAGAGAGAGAGAATTTGGGTGTAGTGGTCCTTGAAGCTCAGTTGTTTATGCTTCAGAGATTCTCCGGGGGTGGCGTAGAGGTAACTGGGGAGATTTTTGTTACTTTTTGTCTTTACTTCAAATTCACAATACTGCCAGTGTTATGCCTTTGCAGTAGTGTTCACACAAGCTTTCGCAAATGATCGGACTGACTTTATATATTTCATGAGAAATAAATAAATGCTTGCTGACATCAGGATTTGAATCATGAACCATTAGCGTGGCAATTGACGACGTTACCACTACACCATTGCCCCCCTGCCAGGTAACTCTTTATAAGACACTAATCATCCCAGTCCTGCTGTATGGCGCAAAGGCATGGGCTTTCACAAAACTGGATGACGATGCCATTGGTTATTTCGAGAGAAAAGTTTTTCGAGCGATCTTTGGTCCCGTCTGCATAAACGGTGAGTGGAGGAGAAGGTACAATGCCGAATTATACGGCCTATACAAAGGCATCCACTTAGCCAGAAGAGTTCACTTACAGCGACCAAGATGGCTGGGTCATTTAGAGCGGATGGAGCCCAACGTTCCCGCTAAGAAAGTCTTCGAATTCACCCCGGATGGACGGAGCAGTAGAGGACGACCTCGCGGTAGGTGGCACGAACAAGTGGAGGGGGACCTCAACCAACTTGGCGTGCGCAACTGGAGGCAGCTGGCTCGTAACCGTGCTGGCTGGAGAGGTTTGTTGGTTCAGGCCCAAGTCCACCCCGGACTGTAGCGCCATCTAAGTAAGAGCCCCAGTGATGGCAAATATAGCCATCCTCGGTACTATGTCTATGTTTCCCTATGGATATAGTTATTCTGTTTCTAGCTGTTCACCAAACAAGAGCGCCATTCCAAGTCATGGGTTTGAATATCATTATGTAAGGCCAGTACGTCATGGCTGTCCTTATTCCACACATTCTACCTGCTGCTCTCCTGCATTAAGAGTGCATTAGAGGCTTTCTTCTATAATGCACTCTTAATCCTCTTCTATAGGAAACTTCAATTCAGTTTTCTATCCAAAATTTTTCGAAGATACTTGTCATGGTTCAAAATGGACAAATCCATCCCTTTTAATTTGTAAAGGAGAACAAGATCCGTTTTTTTTGGGTTTACTTCAAACCCACAGCTATTTCCTCATTTATTAAGTTCATTCCATGTTTTCACTTAAGGACTGTACGAGGAAAAATCCGGAAATATTTGCGAAATTTTGCGGCAATACTGAAATATAACACCGCAGTACCGCTTTCTTTTGATCACATGTTGTTATAGTTATCACATTTATTTTAAGGTCGTGGTTGTGGTTGTTAAAAATGAGCCTAAACGAATTGGACAATAGGAAATTTATTTTGTCCTTTTACGAGAAAAATATACATTTCACGCGGAATCAAGTGGCAGAGCAATTAAAAATGCCGAAATCAACGGTGTATTGTGTCATTAATAGATTTTAACAACGTTTAAGTGTCGAACGGGCAGCCGGATCTGGTCGTGCAAGAGCACCGAAATTCCCAGAAGTTCGAAGGAACATCGTAAGGGAGAGACATGGCAACATCTCATTACGCAGGACAGACCATAAAGTGGTTTGAGGAAACGTGCAATTTATTCCCAAGGACTGTAATTCCCAAACACTCCTATGCTAAAACCTATTGAGAGATATAAGGCCCTGATTAAACGTAAACTGAGAGAAAAGAAGAGGAGTGGCTAAATACCTAAAATATTTTAAGAAAACATGAAATGTTTAAACCATCGACGATATGACTGTACAAAACCTCATGAGAGGCGTTAAGAAAAATGTTAAAAAACTCTATCTAAACAAAAAATAAATTATAAACTATTTGAGCTTAAATAAAGTGCACAAATGCTAGTTTAAAAAAATATAAAGTATAAACCGTTACTTTCAACAATAAACATTTCCAGGTATAGTTTCTCTTACCGGATTTTTTCCGGAACAGTCCTTATTATTTAAGAATTATCCCAGAACTACTATTGCAACGTCGCCTGCATAGACAGTTATGCTTACTCACAAAGAAAACAATTTCATGACAATGTCGTTTCTAACTAGCATGAGCAACAGTGGAGATATAACTCTGCCTTGGGAACTATCTCCGGTTACTGATTTTCTTAATGTACAGTGCCCTGCAGCCGTATTAATAACTTTAGTGTAAAGCATTCTACATAACCAATTTTGCATGCTTTACTCGAATTCTGTGTTTTCTAGAGCTTGTTTGATGGCCCTTCTTTCAACATAATTCAAGCTTTCCAATATACATAGCTGAGCAAATTCCTTGTGCTGAAGACTACCCTCTATCTCAACGAAGACATTCTAGCGGAATTAAGAACCATGAGATCCGAGCTCAAGAGGGCCATGAATTCGAGCAAAAACAGAAGGGGGTGGATCTCCGCCGGGATGTCAACAGCAACCCCTGGTTTCAAAGTTGTAATACGAAAACTGGGAACACAGATGGCTAGCCCTGTTCTCGGCGAAGAAAGGATAGAATTTTTAATGAGCACACTCTTCCCAACGCATCGTGCTCGGCCTCCCGACACCTCTCCGGTCCAACGACTAGAAACACCGATGTTCAGTGAAGACGAATTGATCTTCGCGTCGAAAACACTACAAAACCGGACCTGACGGAATACCAGCGGAGGTGCTCAAGACGATTGTCCAGACATGTCCTCAGTTGCTGCTGAACATGTACAATAGCTGTCTCCAGGAAGGGGTTTTCCCTAGGAGCTGGAAGTTACAAAAGGAGACCCGGATTCCCTATCAGCGAACAGGCTTTTGTGATGCTGGACACCGCAGGGAAACTCCTAAAAAAGTTGCTAAGACCAAGGCTTAGAGCAGCCGTGCAGAGCGGTTTCAGAAAGTGCCGCTCTACGATTGGAGCAATTGAAGAAGTGGTAAGGACTGTCCAATTTGCTCAACAGAGCAACCACAATTCAAGGAAAATCGTATGGCTAGCAACTCTGGACGTGCGAAATGCCTTCAATTCAGCTATATGGAGCGATATGCTGAACGCCCGCTGTCGAAAGGATTTTTGATATTCCCGAATATCTCTTGCGGATGGTGAAAGACTATCTCAAGGACCGGAAGCTTTTATACAACACCGCAGAAGAACCTTGAATAAAGGAGATTACTGCTGGAGCAGCGCAGGGCTCAATCCTGGGACCCGATCTCTGGAACATCTCCTACGATGGCATCCTTCGTATGGAAATGCCCGAAGACACCTTTCTCGTAGGGTATGGGGATCATATCGCCGCGGTGATTACGACAAGAGACACCGAGAGCGCGCAAAGAAAACTCAACCAGGTGATGAGGCGGGTGCACCTCTGGATGAAAGAATATGGCTTAGGTTTGACCACAGAAAAGACGGATATAGTCCTTTTGACAAAAAAGAGGATTCCAACTATTGTCGACTTCCAAGTTGGGTCTGAGGTCATAACCACCACGGAAGCAATGAAAAACCTAGGGATGGCCCTAAACATGAAGCTCACTTTCTGGCACCAAATAAGATCTGCTTCGGAACGAGCTACGAAGGTCACAATGTCACTGAGCAGATTAATGGCAAAAGTAGGAGGCCCAACAGCTAGCAAGAGAAAGCTCCTGATGACAGTCACCCACGCCATTCTCCTGTATGGGTGCGAGATGTGGGCCGACGCTCTAAGACAAGAGAAAGACAGGAAGCAAATGGCCGCAGTACAAAGGTACTACAGCTTGCAAGTTTGTACCGAACGGTGTCGGAACCAGTCGTCCTCATAGTCGGGGGAGTGACCCCTATTGATCTTCTTGCGGCAGAGAGAAAGTACATCTACGAGAAAAAGTTGGAAATTGGAGTGGAAGCGGAAACCGAGGAGGCGATCGAGCTCACCAAACAGAAATGGCAGGATAGATGGAGCTCAGAAAGCAGAGGACGATGGACCATGAGGCTGATCAGCAACATGGCTGAATGGAAGGAACGGAAACATGGGGAATTAAATTATTACGTCATCCAATTTTTTACCGGACACGGTTATTTCAACGCCTACCTCAACAGAATAGGCAAAATAGGGAGCAAGGCTTGCCAATATGACGACTCAGAACTGATCGACGCAAACCACACGAGTGCAACTGATGGGAAGCTGAAAGGAGGGCGCTAGAATCTCTAATCGGCGTCATCACCCCGGGGGGACCGGGGGACCTGCATTGCGATTGATCGGGAAACTACTGACTGCCCAAAACTAGGCTTGGGCCAGTAGCGCAACAATCAAGTTCGTGATGAAGTGCTTACTTTACTTCCTAGTGGTGGTCCCCGGGCAACTATACGTATAAACCCTTATACGTATAGGCCAAAATTGTAAGTGCGGGTTGTCTAGGGCCTTGATTCTAGGCTAGGTAACGTGGGCCAGCAACCTGCGTTACTGAAACCAGCTCGCTACTGAAACCGACACTATGCCTCGGATAAGGACTGATCACATGTTGACGACTTTTGGCTATTTTACCCGGACAAAGATAGGTTTCTGGAATGTAAAGACGCTCCTCGACTCAGGAAGAGAAGGTCCTTACAATGCTAGATTCCTCCAACTGGAAAAGCAATTCATGCGATATAAACTGGACATTTTCTGGGTAAATGAAGTAAGATGGTTAGAAGCGGGCGAGTACCAGTCTCCAACGCGTAACACTGTACTACTCTATTCTGGAAGACCATCCGGAAGTCCGCGGGAATATGGAGTCGGACTACTGCTAACAACAACAGCACGCAAGGGCCTGATTTCCTGGCAGCCTCATGGTGATAGGATTTTGACGGCCAGATTCCGGACTAGAGTACGACGTGTCACCATCATACAGTGTTACGCCCCAACGAATAGTTTGTCTGAGGACGAAAAGGAGAGCTTCTACAATCTCTTAAGCGCCGTCTTCAACACAACACCAAATGGAGACATTGTCATAGTGATCGGGGATTTGAATGCCAAGGTAGGCAGCGACAACGAAGGGATCAAGCATGTAATCGGGAAGCATGGTCTAGGCAACCGCAATGACAACGGCGAAAGGTTTGTGGATTTCTGCAATGCCAACCGCCTTGTGATAGGTGGCACCATGTTTGAGCACAAGACCTGCCACAAAGTCAGCTAGGTTTCCAATGACAGGCAAGCAACCTCCAACCAAATTGACCATTTTGCTATCAGCCGCCGCTTTAGAAGCAGTCTCCTGGACGTCCGAAACAGACGAGGGGCAGATGTGGGGATAGTACGTGATCACCATCTTATGATAGCTACTCTCCAACTACGCACTGCTGCAGTTCGAAGATCCCACGACAACACAAGAATGCCCAGGTTCAACATCGATAGACTTAGTGATCCCTCAGTGCGCCAACAATTAAGGGAGTACTTTTCGCAAGGTGTGGAAGCAATCAGCAGCTCAATGCCCGCAACCATCCAAGACCATTGGTGTGCTGTGAAAAATGTTTTTACATCTGGTGCTGAAAGAATTGTCGGTCGATCGCAGGGAAGACATAGGGCGTGGCTTTCCGAGGATACCTGGAGACGGATTGACAACGAAAACAGCTAAAAGTTCGCGTTGCAGCTACCCCAGCAGCAGGGAGAAGCGAGCTAGAGTCCTTATATCGCATGAAGATGAGAGAAGTTCAGCGTAGCGTACGACGTGACAAGCGCAACTACATCAACGCGCTGGCTACAGAAGCAGAAGAAGCTGCACGGAGGTGCGACAGCAGGACTGTCTACAGAATCACGAAAGAGCTGACAGGTGGTCGCAGCTCCAGCCAACACCCAGTGAAAAGCCTAGACGGCTCCTTGCTCATTTCGGATGAGGACCAGCTCAAGAGATGGAAATAGCATTTTGCTACGGTTTTGAACCGTGTATTCGCTAGCGATATGCTCCCAAATCAGACTGAGATGCCCGAGGTGAGAAGTTCCCGAATACGCACCACGACTCCCAGTAAAGATGAGATCATTACCGCGATCAAGGCACTCAAAACCAACAAGGCGGTAGGACTTGACGGTATTCCAGCAGAGCTCTTACGAGCAGCGCCAACAACATCGGCTGAGCTTCTGCTTCCACTTATAGATAGAGCTTGGGAAGCTGAGAGCTTTCCTAACGAGTGGAAAAAGGGAATGATCGTCAAGCTTCCTAAGAAAGGAAATTTATTGGAGTGCGGAAACTGGAGGGGTATCTGCGTGCTGCCTGCTGTAGCTAAGGTAATAGCTAAAATCATCCTTGAGCGAATCAAACAACATCTCGAAGACACACTCAATGCCGAACAAGCAGGTTTCCGCTCTGGGTCCTCCTGTGCCGACCACATCAACACCCTGCGGATTATCATCGAACAGTGTGTTGAATATCGATCGCCACTGCACCTGCTGTTCATCGATTTTGAGAAGGCGTTCGATAGTGTCAACAGGGAATTTATTTGGCGTGCCTTACGCAGGAGAGGCATTCCCGATAAACTAATTGCTATTATCAAAGCTACATATGAAGGCTCCAAATGTCACGTTCTGCACAGGGGAAGGTTGTCTGAATTTGAGATCCAAAGTGGGGTAAGACAAGGCGGTATCCTTTCACCAGTATTATTCCTATTGGTGATTAGCGATGTGCTTCATGCAGCTTTGTCGACGGGAAACGGAGGAATTCGATGGACTCTTACATCTCAACTGAAACATCTTGACTACGCAGACGATAAATGCTAAAATCATCAGCCTTGGAACTAACTCATCGGCTCAAATATGCATTGCTGGACAACCGGTAGAGAGAGTAGAGGATTTCCAGTATCTTGGGAGTATTGTCTCGACCGATGGTGGAACCGAACTGGATATAGCCGACAGGATCGCCAAAGCAAAGTCCGCGTTCGGGATGTTGTCCAAAATATGGCGAAGCAATGCAATCAGTTTGAGCACCAAGATAAGACTGTTCCGCTCCAACGTTGAATCCGTGCTGCTATATGGTTGCAGCACGTGGAGAGTGACCACTACTATCACCAGAAAGCTGCAAACGTTCGTTAATAGGTGTCGGCGCAATATCTTAAGGATTTTCTGGCCCAATCGTATCTCTAACGAACACCTTTACGAGAGAACGGGTCAGGAACCAGTAGGCACAACTATCCAACGGCGGAAGTGGCAGTGGATCGGTCACACGTTCCGAAAGGGTCACAGCTCCATAGCGAACCATGCTATGCAATGGAACCCACTAACTCAGGATGGCAGAAGACCTGGCGGTCCGCGGAAAACATGGCGCAGAACAGTCGAGAAGGAGGCACGGCAGTTAGGGAAAAGTTGGGGAGAACTCAGGCACATTGCCAGAAACCGTACACGATGGCGCGTAGGCATAGTAGAGGCCCTAGGACCCACAAGGGGATACAGGACATAAATGAAAAAAATGTCATCACCCCGGAAAACATAGTGATAAAAAAGTAAATGAGTGACCAGAGCTGGAATCAAGTACGTTCTTTTGTAGAAAAAGTGCTTAAAACAAATGAGAGAGAGGAATACCTAATAATCACCCTCATGAGATTTATGTAGGCCTGTTGTAAACCTTACCGGCAAAAAAGAATTAACCCGCAAGAGAAGACAAATATGAAAAAGTTGGCCCCGAAAGGGGAAAGAAAACGACACCACTCTGAAGTTATGCAAAAGCGGTTCCGGAGTGGATGGTGTCAAGTAGAATAAAAGCGTTAAAGGTGGTTTTTAGTGAGTACCAAGTCCCACACTACTTGAAACAGAGCGGGCCTGTTTCTCATGAGCAGTACCTTTTTCCACCAGCCCTTAGGCAAAAACAAAAAAAAAGAAGAAAACCCTCTATCTTCTCAACTACGTCGTGTAGAGCTGTTTTTACCAATATGCGTTTCAAGTACAAGTGTTGCGACTTACTCAGCAAACCGTTTCCGCATTTTTTTCTGACGTATGCATCCCTAATGCACCCCTCAAGTTTTTTTTAAGCAAAAACGACGAGAGCCTTATGGTTCTAAGATCTCTTTCGATGACATGACCTTGCTTGCCTTTTTTTGGTAGGGAAATCGTGTTAATTATTCTACATACCGATGCAATGTACTCTTATTTAACACAATGCAAAGAGGTTTCCGAAAGTCTCCTCCTTGGAGCTTTCTACATTATAGTTGGCTAAATGCCATCCGGTTCGGAAGATTTGTCTGGCTAAATGGTCCCCTGTAACTTTTTCGGCTGGTATAGGGAGTATCCTTGGAACTAAAGTCTCGATACCACCAGGAAAGGTCTCCAGTGTCTATTATTTGGCCTTTAGTATCTTTGTGATACCAATTGGGTAATGGCCACAGCTGTGAACAGCTGAGAGCATTCGCTTCACATATTTTATTAAGAAATAGCTCCTGGCCTTAAGTAACCCAAAAGATAAATAAAACTCTATTGTCACAAAAAGATTCTTACACTTGTGAACGAAAAGATAGGAAGCTAGTAGGCTTTTTGACAGATCACTCTCGCTTGAATAGCTTGACCTATCTACACAGAAACAGAGTGTCGTCTCCGCATGGAAGGAGGGGAAATATCATATCACATCAGATTCAATAGAGAATCACTTACGCTAGTGGAGTTCAAGTTCTACTAAGGACATTCTTAGCTAAGAGTGGGGTAAGTCATTTAGGCTAGTAGGTTCCTTGGGGCAGGATCAAGCCTTAAAAAATATATCAACCCCATAGCCATTCACAATGCAATTTAAAACAGTGGAAATATTTTTGCGTATTTGCTGACAGTACTGCTTGCAACTTCTTTGATTTGGTCAGACGATTTATTTGGCAAAATTCTCTCTGTCATGCAACAAAATAGGACCTTAGCTCTATTTTGCGTCCAAAGCTCCTCAAAATCTCTCTCATCCCTAAGCAGTCTCCCGCTTTTTTGGTTCATAAATTACTCTGCAGCATATCTATGTGTCAGTAAGTACATCGATTATATACCCCGCACCACTCACTTACTGGCAATGATTGATTCCTAAAAACATTTGAATTCATATTAAATTCCAATGCGCTAGCATCTATGCCATGCTATTCCAATTAATCATCCAAGCATCAGGCGCCCCCAAGCCACACATACAATATGTATACGAGTGTGTACACACACTAAAAAAATTCGATTAAATTAATTCGCATCCGCCAAACGACCCACTCCCAGCTCAAGTCACAAACTCTATCAAAAAGCTAAAGCTATTGAATATTAAACGATTTAATTAAACCGTCCACCATCGTCTCTGATGAGACTTTTCGTGTAGTTTTGCGTTCTTTTGGGTTCGCACGACCGGAGATGCCACTCGATGATGCTTTTTTTTCCCGGGTGAAGTACCATCCCACTTAGAAATTCCATTTTTCTTCCAAACCTTGAAAATGTCTGATATGTTGAACTACCAAAAAAACATTTTTTTCCAAGGAATCAAGGATCTGAAGGAGAAGATATGTAGGAGAAAAAAAAAAAAACTTTCGAGAGTGCAACTTGAATCGTGTAAAAGGAAAATTTCACCAGCAGATTACGAAACGTAAATCAATTTAAGTTTTAATCAATTTGACGATGATGGTGATGATGAAATATCCATGAGGGATGCACGAGCTATACTTCACTTGCCAGTCTTTTCCTTTCTCCAAGTCGCTCCAAGGAACGATATTCAAATTCGTTTAACTATGCGAACAGTGCGAACTGTTGGAGGGGCCCCGTAAAAGCCCACATTCAAAATGCACACAGGTACATACTCGTACGTATCTATTTAATTTCTGTAGAAAATCGAGTTTCTCGTAGGCCCTCCTTTGATACTCTGAATTAAAAGGAAGAAAATTAAAAGGAACTCCACAAGAAGGCGGTGGTGGAGGTGGTGGTGGAACAGTCTGATTTTTTTCTTATTTTTTGTGGTGGATGAGAATGTACATACTACGCCACCCACTTGTGTAATATACTAGATAATAACTCGGTCTGGCACAAACGGCAAAAGCAAAGAGGAGGAACATTTTCGGGAAGGTTGCTCTCGGGCATGGAATTATCCTTTCTAAGGGATAATAGAAAACATTAAAGGACTTCAGCAAGATGTCAAGACAAGACATGCCTATGTGGGTAAATGCGCCGCACGTATGTCATGGATGGGGCCAAATTGGTGGAGGAGCCATATTGATTTTGGAACTCATAAAAGAAAAATCTGAAAATGAATGGATTTAGGGGGCATAAAGCTGGATAGTAATCATTTACAGAGGGTACACAAGGGTGTATGGAGGCTTTAAAGAAATGGTTTTCGCTTTAACTTTACTACCATTTTTTATATATTTATTTCTATTTTTTGTCCTAAGGGCAGATGATACACTTTCATAAGATTACATAAAGTGACTTATAGTGTCAAGTTCTAGCACTGAAAGGTTACTACCTGATCAAAAATTAATTAGAATACCAGAGTAATAAAAAGTAAATTAAAAGAACAAATTTTGGGATACTGATGAAGTGACGAAAACAATTACGTTTATCACTGCATTTCACATGGATGGCTTAACCCTAGGATGGATGACTGATCCGAAGGCGCTAAACTAAGTGACTGGGCCTCGCGAGGCTCAGGTTAAGAATTTGCGCCGTTTGTCCGATTCTTTCCGTGGTGCCAAATGGTACACGATGCATGATGCTAACCCGGCGATATCCAGCATGTTGTAAAACATGGCTGAGGGCCACCGATTTGTCCCGCGTTTGCACGTGTAGCCAGACAACATTTGATCCATTGTGTCGACGCCCGCCTTATTCTCATTATAGTCTAATATTTGAAGTGGCTTTTGCCGATTGGCAACGTCAGTGTCACAGGTATAATGCTGGGTAGACAAAAGGATAACGGCCTTGCTTTTCTTTGGAACGTACGAACACAGAGACACCTTCTCGTTGTAGAATCCAAATAATGTTTGACACACCGGACGGTTGCGGTGTTTTCTAAATTCATCTGGAACAAACCGTTTGTTGTGGCGAACTATGCCCACGACAGCTAGTTTGTTTTTTATCAATGTTTCTGCCAAGGACAATGTCGTGAAAAAATTATCACAGTAAATGGTGCGCCGCGAATTTTTGTACATATGAACCAAATCAAGTACGACTTGTTCCCCTTGGTTCACTGCGCGTTGGTCATTTACCAGTTTGCCGGTGTAGATTTGCCCTTTTAAAGGGTAGTTTGTCTTTGAGTCACAGACCCACCATACCTTGATGCCATATTTTGCGGGTTTCGATGGTATGTACTGGGTGAACCGAGTACGCCCGCGATATGGGAACAACTGCTCGTCGACTGTGAGATTCGCGCTAGGCGTATATAATCTGGCAAGATTTGCATTCAGCATAATCCATATGTCACCAATGGCCGCAGATGTGCTCATTTCTAAGCGCTGTGCTCGCGAGTTGGCATTATCAAAACGAATATATCGCAATAAAACGTTGAAGCGAATTATTGGCATTGTTGCCGTATATATATCGTGATGATAAGGCGCCCACAGTTCCTTGGCTGGCTGGGTATTTTCATTGAAAAGACCACCAAACAACAAGAGGCCAAAGAACGCGTACATCTCTTTCTCGTTTGTCAGTGTCCAAACTTTCGGCACTGAATTGGGATGGGTTTCATTCCAAACGCGAACCATGTCCTTGACCTTTCGATTTATTTCCCGACATATTATATCTACCAACGGAGGCGTAATATAAGCCTTGAAAATCGAGGCGGGACTAGTTATAAAAGAAGTAGATGGCCCGTGTCTGGACGCAATGGGAACATTATGAGCTTGTGGCGTACGTGTCATGGGTGCATTTTTCATCCACAGGATTCCATCGTTCCCGGAAAAAAACTCACCACCAGCCACAAACGGCATTGTCTCATCCGTATCTCCTTCAGGTGGCCCCTCCACCTCATCTTCATCATCATCACCATGCTCTGCGATGAGCAAATCGACCTCCGCATCGAACGCTTCTAAGTCTTCGTTAGTAGGCACATAATCGGCATCTTGGTCTTTGGCGAATGCATCTTCTTCTTCATCTTCGCTTATTGCCAATATTTCCGCCACCCTTTCCCTGTAGCTTGCTTCATTTTCCATAGACAATGCATTGAACCGAGGACGCCGATTCACGATGCGGTTTACTAACTCGAAAGTCTCTTCATCCTTCTTTCTCGAAAATTTTCTACAAAATAAACCACTTCCTTGAAGATTGCAGTAAGAAACAGTCAAAGCATTTGCTAAATTCATGAAATATTTTCTTCACAAAATAGTGAAGAAATCTTTATGCAATGGCCAAATAAAAAATTCAAAACATTGCAAAGGTTCCTGGGCTTTTTAAGGCCCATTCCTAGTTTAGCGCATCGGGTGCCAAAATAAATTTATAGTTAAACTTACTGGATACAAGTTGCATAGAGTCTTCATTCGACTCAGAATAGTTAAGGCGACGAAGTCATGGAATCTTACGTCGAAATTTCAAATAGTTTTCTTTTTATCCATAAATAAAGTCAAAATGGGCCTCAAGAAGCCCAGCTATCCACCCTAGGGTTAAGCTCATGGTGGAATCAATGCTTTTGCAGTTTTGAAAGCAGAATTATCAACTAACGAAAAAGGTATATGATAGACTTAAAGTTTGGAAGAAAATGATCAGGTTAGCTTAGTGGGGATGTGCCATTAAGAAAGTTTTAGTTCTCTTGTTTCTGTAGTTGGTCGATTTGAAGCATTTTTACCTGGAGCTATATCTAATATAGGGCAGGCATTGGACTCGAGGAATTTCGATATCGAGATTCTGCTGAATTCTCAAGAGAGTTTATTATGAATTTATTAGGCATTCGGGTCGACCCACAAAAACAGGTCAAGTATCTAGGGATAACACTTGATAGCAAACTACTCTGGTAGGAACATTTAGAAGCTGTGGTAATTGAAGCCACTAGAGCACTAACGGTTTGGAGGAACATCTCAGGTAAAACCATGGGGAGCAGCCCAGCCTCACTGAGGTGGCTGTATACGATGATAGTTATACCGTCATTACATATGGTGCAGTGACATGGATCAGCAGAACAAGGCTAATTGTTTTAATAAAAAACAATGCATGGCTAGGTACACTAGAAAGAAAGCGAGTTTTGTCCGAGCTAGGACTTAAAAGACTATTTTGTATAAGGAAGAAAGTGCTTGTCTATATTATGTTCACGAGAACATAGTTGCTATTTCTGCAAACTTATTTCTTGACGTTTGTCTCTCAGTTTCGAATTGCGGACAGTGAAAGAATACATGTTTCGCATCTTTCTGCGCCTGGATACAATAGGAACAGTAGGGAAAATTGTCGTGCTTGAATCTGAAGAGATGCGCGCGAAAAGCATAATCGAGAGCCTTGTGTCGATTATGACGCCTAGGTATTTGATGGCATGCTTTGATGTAATCTGGTGCCCCTATTCCTATTCGATGGTTTCCGTCACCCTTCTGGTACTGATTAGTACCTATATGTCTTACGTTCGGATAATTTTAAACCCACAGATTCGAGCCCGTATTGAACGATCCCGACTACGTCGTTACTTATTTGGACAATTTCTTTCATCAGCTTGGCGGTCACGACTATCGCAATATCATTCGCAAAGCCTACTATCGGAGCTGGTATAGGTACAGCACTTTTGCCCCGGTGTCAACCATAAAACGTGACATGTATTTAATGTGTGGTAAAACTCGCTTGTGCTGTCCCACCATCCAGACATGAATCCTTCGTCTAAGAAAACTAACATCTTTTTCACTTTAAGGTACACGAATCCACCCCAGAGAGATTTCAACATTTTTTTCGGAAGATAAAAAAAAATGTTCATACAATAGATTCGAAATCTGCATCACATCAAAATGTACTTCAAGAACTAAGATTTATCTTTTTCCAGCCCTAGAGGTAGTAAGTAAAGTCACTGCTCTTATCCGTACTTAACTTATGGAACTCCCAGTAGGTAAGACGAGTTTTTGTTTTATTTCTTCGTTGGCATATAAATTTCACAGAATTGCTCACATTTGCATATTGCATAGCTGTGCTGAGACAACGAATGCGCAGCACTACAGAAATCCGATGCACGAACACCCAAAATCCCAAAGCAATTTATTAAGGCGTTTGACTTTTTGCACACCAGTGCCTCCACACATTAGATTGCAAACCCATGAGTACAATACTTGAAAAGTCATTGTCCTACGAAGTTAGTATTTAAGAGGCAGTCCACCTCGTATCAAGTTGAGTGAGGTTGTGATGTGCCTCAAGTAACATAACATAATAATGGACAACCACAGCTATTCGTGACATGTCTACCAACCACAAAGAGTCATTTTCCAGTTCAGCCAATCCATCCTATTGCTAAACTCATCATATATCATTTCCCAAAGGTCCTTGCATCTGGTCCATATTCTTTTTCGTATTATAATTTCTATTATTAGATTAAGGAGACATTTAGGTGACCAGCTCTATGCAGAATTATTGTGACGCATCAATTGGAAATTTAATTATCGCTTTGGCCTCCACAAACGCAAATACACGCACACAAACTCAAAGGGCATAACATAGGTACATTCTTGTACACGTTCGATTGAAGTCGAAAAACTCATCAATTAGGTCGGTGATCATCCAGACTAATGCATAATTAAAGGCTAATGCATTGGGGGGAGAATCGTTAAAAGGATGTGTCAAGCAAGGACAATACCTTAGCAAATATTTCCTCCAATGGAATTTAATTATAAAGCGAATGGGTATACACTCAAAGATTAGGAGTATGCGACCAAATTAATTATAAATTTCGAAGAACTTTAGAGTTCTGGAACTAGGTAATTATCCAGATTGATGTTAGACGTTTAACTGATTGGCGAAGCAGGTTTAACGAGGAATTCTGAATTCCGATTAGGAATCCTATGAAACTGAAGCATATTTGAGGAATTTCTAGTCTTGTGACATACATATGTTGACTGAGCCATTACTTACCCTCTATGCTTGGACATCTTATTATCTGTAACCAGTCGACATTTATTTAAAATATTTATCCAAAGTTTAAAGTACCTAAATATAAGTTTTTGTACAATACATTGTACATGGCAACAAAAGGAACCTGCCACCAAAGATTGACTCGACAAAATATACATATGGGCACTGTCTTATATACGACGTTAAAATCGTATTTGGCAGTATTAAACGCCAAAATATCATAGAAGAGGAGGGCGTCTATGGCAGGGCAGTCGAAAACACGCACTACACCTCGCCAAAACTGAGATTTGACCGTAACTTCCGTACGAGCATCACTGATCGGGTTGAATGGGACATCCCCCCCCCCCCCCCCCTTTTGATGGACATTGATGGTAGTTCGGCTCTCTTCTTTACAGATGACTTTAAGACCGTTGGTGGGGTGACTTGTGGTGCTTTCTCCGAAAAGCTCGATTTGAGCATCTCTTTCCGCCTCCCTGATCATTTTAGCGTTTTCCAGGCGGAAATCATGGCGATTAAGGAAGCCCTGTTCTGGCTAAAATGTAATATACTATCTGTCAGGGATATTAGCATTTTCACTGACAGCCAAGCGGCAATCAAGTCCTGGAATCGTTCTCCTTCACTTCAAAGACCGCCTTAAACTGTCGTTTATCTCTTATGGAGATGACAGAGCAGTTCAACATTCACCTATGCTGGGTGCCGGGCCACAGGGACATTCCAGGTAACTGCAGCGGACGAACTCGCCAGACAGGGTACCACTCTAAAGATTCTGCCTGACAGGCAAGCTCTGGGTGTGACCCTCGCTATATGTAAGTATCCACTAAAGCTGAACGCTGTTAGCATGACCAACCTCAGATGAGAAAACAGCTCAACGTGTCACATTTCGAGACAGATCTCGCCTAAGCTGGATCAAAACGTAATGCCGAGCTAGTCAAGCTAAAGCGAACACAAATCAGCTGCGTTCACGGTGTTCGCATTGGACACTGTCTTATAGGCCAACACGCCAAAAGACTTGGCCTCTTCTCCAACGACTTCTGCAGAAGCTGTAGGCACGAGGAGGAGGAGGAAACCATCCTTCACCTCCTATGCACTTATCCAACCCTGTCGCATAAAAGAGTGCTCCATTTAGGGTAGCACAAAGGACCTTCACCGGTCTAAGTGTGTCTGCACTCTCGTGTGGACCTAGCCGATGGCAGGGCAGTCGGTAAACATAGCCTTCACGACACCATGTCTGATAACGGACTAAGGCTAATTTATATCGCTGTGGAGCGAAACATCGCTATAGCAAGCACATGGATTCCTCATCTCAATATTCCTAAGCAGACATGGCGGTCCAATGGTTATGTAACGATCAAACAAATAGGTCATATTGCGATCGAAGCAAAACATGCCCCCAGTATTCTGGATGCCCGGGCCTTCCGAGCGGCCAACATTACCTTGTTGTAGCCAAGATATGAATGAGAAACGACACAACAAAGAAGAATCACTTTGAGAAAATTTAACGCCGAAAAGCTACAATCTCAAGAAACCGCCAGAATCTTCGCCCAACGCGTATCCAGAAATTACTCATTCAGTCCTATGCCGTACACTTCGGCTTTCTATGTGGAGTGTCGCAGTGTGTGCCGCCACCATCAAGCGTCGAACACCAGTGGCAATGCTGTCAACATGCCATCAGGAACACCGCAGCTGATGTGCTGAGTTTCGTCTGACCAACACCGCGAAACACATGGTTTGGCGAAGAATGCATTCGAGTGCATGCAGCGAAACAAGAGGTACATAAAGCGCCGCTGCAAAGGATGACGAGAGCTACTCGTGAGCTCTACGAGCAAAGGAGACGGGAAGAACATCGGCTTATCCAAAAGAAGAAGAAAGAGCATGAGAAGCGCGCGATCGAGATTATTGGAAGCTTGTACTCCAGGAACAATATACGGAAGTCTTACCAAAACGTAAAAAGAACGTGCTAGAGAAGCAAAATCCACACAGACACCTGTAAAGATAAAAATGGAAACCTCGTAGTAGAATCACAGTCGGTGCTGAGAATATGGAAAAACTACTTCTGCAGACTGTATAACGGCGACGAAGACCAACATCCCGCTGTCAGGCAGAATGAACCATTCAACATAGACGATGATAGTCAAATTTTCCGTCCACCTGACCAAAACGAAGTGAAGGTATCCAAGCTAAAATCGAACAAGGCTGCTGGACCTGACGGCTTACCGGCCGAACTTTCCAAGGCAACTGGGGATGAATTGGTATAGTGCATACACCAACTCATTTCTAATATTTGGTCAGACGAGTGTATGCCTGATGAATGGAATCTCAGCATCGTTTGCCCGATCCACAAGAAAGGAGACCCCCTCAACTGCACCAATTATAGAGGCATCAGTCTCTTCAACATCGCATACAAGATCTTTTCTGCGATATTGTGTGAACACCTGAAACCTTTTATCAACAGCCTGGTTGGACCCTATCAGTGCGGTTTCAGGCCAGGAAAGTCCACCATCGATCAAATCTTCACACTTCGGCAGATCCTCGAGAAAACCGAAGAAGTACAAATTTATACTCATCATCGCTTTATCGATTTCAAGGCCCCCTACGACAGCATCTATAGAGAAGAGTTATATAGAGCCATATCTAGTTTTGCCATCCCTGCCAAACTTAACCGTCTGTGCAGGATGACGATGGAGAACGCTCACTGCTTCGTCAAGGCTCGCTGGCCTTATCGGGAATTTTGTTATTACTAAAGGTGTTAGCTAAAGTGCCGCACTGTCATTTGACTTCCTTAATATCATACTTGAACGGAATGTGCGGAGCGCAGCTCACAAGCCAACACCAGAGGCACAATATATCAAAAGTCCGTACAACTGCTTGCATACCCCGACGATATTGATATTATTGGAAGTACTCAGCGGGCTATCACCGGTGCGTTTGCAAGCACTGAAGCAGAAAGTGGGTTTAGCGGTAAACGAGAGCGAAACGAAGTACATGTTGTCAACAAAAAGGGACAGTCAACACCAACGAATTGGTCAGAACGTCACAGTCAGCAGCTACAATTTCGAGGTGGTAAGGGACTTTGGCTCTGCTATTCATTCTGAAACAATATCAGCGCTGAAAACAAGCAATGAATAACTCTTGCCAATCGCTGTTTTTTGGGCTTATGAGGCGATTCTACACTAAAGCTCTATCTCGAACAACTAAGGAAACTTTGTATAAGACTCTGATCATCCCAGTCCTGCTTTACGGTGCTGAAACATGGACTTCATTGAAAGCGGATGAAAATATCCTTGGTTGTTTTGAGAGAAAAATTCTTCGTAAGATATTCGGTCCTGTTTGTGTTGGCGGGTTTTTGGAGGGGAAGATTCAATCACGAGCTGTATAGCGATATTGGCCTAGTCAAAAAACTGTGTATTGGGCGTTTAAGGTGGCTATGACATGTAGAACGAACGGATACCAACAACCGGGCCCACAGAGTCTTTGAATCTAATCTGGAGGAACGACGCAGTAGAAGGAATCCTCGCCCTAGATGGCGAGCACAAGTTCAAGGGGACCTCGACCAACTTGCAATGCGCAACTGGAGGCAATTAGCTAAAAACCGAGCTAAATGGAGAGGCTTGTTGGTTAAGGCCCAGGTTCACCCCGAACAGTAACGCCACTTAACTAAATAAATAAAATTTATTAAATTTCGGTGAAAGAGGGATTTTGAAATCTATTAAGTTTCGGTTATAAGAACATTTTATTGTTACTTTTGTTTTCAGATTTGAATTGGTCATTTTAATTCATTTACAAATGTGTTTATGCTCTATTATCGTGTGCTCGACTTCAGTAGTTCTGCTACATATGGTCAGTTCCCAGTTTTCTCTACCAAACTCTCCATAGATACTTCATTTATCCTATGCATTTATTTATTATTCTAATTAGTATTAACTTACACCATTCCATCAAGTATTTGTGGAAAATATTTAATAATTCCGCATATCAATTACTCTTAATTGCACATGAAAGCCGCCAATTACTAATTAATATTCCCTTTTTCCCTTTTCAGTAATCTAATGGTTAGATGTTTTCAACTATAAAAATGGTACGGAACTCCATATATTACACATAACGCTAGAGACCGGTTGTTAAATAACTAAAATCAACTGGGGAAAACTCTGCATTGGAAAATCAGCAAAAAGCCAATCAATTAAAACTACAGAAAACTATAGAAAAAGAAAAACTTTCACTATATTGCAAGCACTCTGGGGATATTCCCTATCTTGGGCGCCCAACGATTGAACCAACTTTCCATTAGTGCGAAAACTTTAAATTCCCCCACCCATCAGTGAAATAAAAACTTTCACCTAACAATCGGCATAATAATTCGAATACAAAATTCGGCATCTCTATCCATCCAGCCGTACATATTTATATTTAATTCGTTTGAGATAGTTTACAACTTTTATATTTTCGGTCTAAACTTGAACGAATTGATCCCTCAGAGACAAGGAGCGAGAGCGGAAGAATAAAAGTGAATCACATCCCCCAGTGTGTTCCCACAAAATGACGAAAAGACCAAATGATATTACCAGTAGCAAAAAACTCAAAAGGCGAACCCATCATCAGCATCACCACCAACAGCAGCAGCAACAGCAACAAGAACAGCAGCGAACTGCCATCATTACAACTACGATAGATCCCTCAAGTGAACAGACAAGCAATATTAATTTTGGAAAACCGAACTGCATCACAAAGTCATCTTCGGGTCTTGGCTTTCAGAAAACTTCTACTTCTTCTCTTCCACTCAAGGAACTTTCGATCCAAATCACTACAAATACGGCAAATTCTAAGGCAGCAGCAGCCGAACAACAAACCACCACCACTGCCGTACCATTATCATCGTCGTCGTCGTCAGATAATTCAAAGAGATACCCTCCACTACCATCACGGCAACTGGGAGAAGATTTTCGCATACAATCAGCTGCAGTCAAGAACCCTGTACCAACGATGGCGATTCCAGGCGCTGTACCAACATTCACAACAACTACAACATGCGAACAAGGATCAACAACAAGAGCAGGGATAGAACCAGAAGCAGAACCAGAACCACCAGGCGGCGTCGGCGGCGGCGGAGCTGGAAATATAGCTCAAGAAACTACTTCGCAAGTCTTATCCTTCAGTTCAAGGAGGAAGCCGAAAAGAAAAGTTTTACAACCATCACTTGATTGCTTGTTAGTTACTGCAATATTCAGTACAATTTTCCTAATGGTCGGGAATCTTCAAATCGGTAAGTGGTGCTATTGCTATGCTACATTCTCACTCCTTAACCTTGGGTGTATGTGCTTTTGTGTATAAGTACTTTTGTGCAATTACATTTTCATTTCCAAATTTTCATTGTACTGTGTTTTTTTTTTTTTTTTTCTCTGTGCTCTTCTTCTGCGGGCTTATTGTGTTTTGCTGAAGCAGTCGTATAAGCCAACCTTTCGAAAAGGATCAAAGTCAGAAAGGACATCCCTGAGATGTGGGTGCATAATGTATCCTGGGGTTTATTTTTTTAAGGAATATCTAAGCCCAAAATAGCTTTCCTTTTTGCATGCCTAGTTATGTACCTTTCATATTCTAAAAACTTTTTTTTTTTGGTATATGGGGTGGTTCAAGGGGTTGTTGGTAGGTACACATGTACCTACCCCCTACTTTCAGTGCAATTAAGAAATATTCTGTCGAAAACTCAACTTGGTGGAAGAAGCAATTATCGCATAACCAAAAATTGAAATACAAATACGAAGCTGGCACGATCCGTTGAGCATAACGCGACGAGCGACGACTAAATTGGACGCTGCGCTGGCTGGCTGGCTAGTTGGTAGCTGTCGTATCGTTTCATCAGAGCGGCTGGCTGCATGAGAAGTTGCTGCGCCCTGAATCTTATTTCGCTCGAAGTGAATACAAACTAATTTAATTAAAAAATACTTTTTTGGAAAGTTTTTCCCTGTGAGTATGCCTTGAATTGTAAATGGGCTACGAACTTCGCTGTTTGATAAGGGTTGCAAGGCGTGTCTCCCGCTCGGCCCCAAGGGGGTAGGGAAGGAAACACCGTGCGCGCTGTTAATGATGATGATGACGATGACGACAGCGGCGGCGGCGGCAACGATTCCCTCTGTGTGTAAACAGTGATGCAATTATTTTTGCATCGTGTAATTAGAGTCGTTAGTAACGGGTAAACGAGTCTTTGAAGACCATCTCACCAAGTTGGTTGGTATATATTTTTCTTTTTTTTTTTTGCACTTTTCGATGACCGACATAGGGTGGACGGTCGGACATTTATTTGTATTCCTTTGGGTTGCCGGTCAACCGAAGGACAAAAATAAAAATTAATTGTCCGGCATTTAACATAATGAAGGGTTAATGGCGTCGTTATGGAAAATATCGCATGAAGGGGTTGAATGTTGAATGGTGTAGTTACGCGGACAGGTGGTATTGTAGTGTGCAGTATTCTTTTTTTCTTTTTAAATAGGACACGTTTAATAATGTACCTGATAAAAATCAAGCGGTGAAAATTAATGGTTTTAACTCGTTCTTGTGGGGATTTTTTTCAAGGGGTATATTTTTTTTTTTAGTTTTAAATTACATACATTTGCGGGATAAAGCACTGAGTCATGAACATTAAGCGCTGTTAACTAGCCACATTCTAATTTACAAAGAAATGGCGATTTATATAGCGATGGCAAGTTCATATAGCGAGGCAGGCTTTGTTCGCACGAGCGTAAGAAATATGTGACATTTTCAACCGGAACATTTTTATAAGCGTAAACATAATACTGTGTTCGTTTGAGGATTGAAATAATTGCTCATTACGTCCGGTTATACACGCTTACTCAAAAAGATTAAACTTTTTTCACATTTAATAAGTGGAAGTTTTGTTATTTGTGGCAAGGGTATGTTGGACTAGAACCTAGTGGTCTATTGTGTACCCTACTATTGTCTTGAAAATGTTTGTTCCATCATTAGTGTTAGGTCAGGCTGCCTGTCTGTACATACAGGGTGTCCGCCGGGAAGGTATACTACTTTTTTTGTTTGTAATTTTTGATTAAATGAAAGAGAATGGATCTTATATTGATAAATTTTTTGTTTAATGTCGGCAATTATGTATGGAATACAATATCAGGTAAATGTCCGCCTCTGCTAGTCTCACAAATGCGAGCCCTTTTGAGCACATTTTTCATTACATTCTCACACATTTCACGCGGTATTTCATTAATTTCATCACGAATATTTTGTTTGAGTTGCTCAAGCGTTTCTGGTTTGTTTGCATAAACTTTGCTTTTCAGATATCCCCACAAAAAGAAGTCAGGAGCAGTCAAATCAGGCGACCGTGGAGGCCAATCAACATCAACATTTTTTGCAATAACTTGTTGTGGAAAGAGGTCTCGCAGTAATTCCATTGTAATCCTGGCTGCATGCGATATGGCACCGTCTTGTTGATACCACATGTTAATCAAGCCCAAAGCATGCAGTTGTGGCGTTAAAAAGTTTTCAATCATATGACGATATCGCTCCCCATTCACAGTTACCGTTACGCCGTTTTCATTTTCAAAGAAGTAAGGTCCAATGATTCCTCCTGACCAAATTGCACACCAGACTGTTACTTTAATGGATGCAAAGGTGACTGATGAATAATTTGAGGGTTTTCCATTGCCCAGAACCGACTATTCTGTTTATTCACATATCCATTCAAATGAAAATGTGCCTCGTCACTCATTATGATTTTTTCATGAAAATCGGGGTTGTCATGGGCTAGCTGTAACATCGTATTGGCATATGTACGGCGGCGTAAATGGTCTTCTTGAAGAAGCTCTTGTGTCAACTGAATCTTAAATGGAAACAAATGCAAATCCTTGTGCAAAATTGTGGCCAAAGTTGTTCTTTGAAGACCAAGCTCCTGAGCACGGCGTCGAATTGAGGTTGATGGATTGTTTTGAACACTTCCTTGAACAGCAGTAATGTTTTCAGCCGATCTTGCAGTACGTTGTGGCCCATGCTTGGGCCTATCACCTACAGACCCTCTTTCTTCGAAATCATTCACTACACGATAAATAGTGCGTTTTGTTGGCACGTTGTTTCTCCCAAAAATTTCACGTAACTTTCTCATCGTCACGGTAATCGATGATTGATTTTTTTTTTTTATTAATTGAATAAACCAAAAGGAACAAAAATGCCTTATACAAAGGTTGAGAAGAGATAATATAAAAGAATGACAGCAAATAAAAGAATAAAAGTATTATACTAGAGTCTACAACAATTTTTTTTTTTTTTTTCCACACACACAGTACCAATGATGAAAATAAGACTTCTAAGAATCAATATTATTACTCTGGGTTATAAAATATTTAAACTGACCAAGACTCATAGACTCCAGCTGCCGAACGTGGGTCCCCAGCGCATTCCAAAGTTTGGATGAGCGTACAATAAAAGATAACTCCGTGATTAGAGATGTATGAAGTGGTATAAGTAAACCTCTTCTACGCAAAGAAGATAGAAATTGAAACTGAGGAAAAATATACATAGGCTTTCGAGAACTGAGAACCTTGAAAAGAAAAATAAGATTTCTGACGTTAAGAAACTTGTTGAACGAACAGCCAAGAAACTTTAGATGGAAAGGGCTGACATGATCATATCTTTTGAGGGAGTAAATAAATCGGATACAACTATTAAAAATTGTACGCAGCTTGTTTCGGACACCGATGGAACAGCCAGAAAAAAGTTCACATCCATATGTGAAGAAAGGCATAATTAAGCTTCTAACCAACTTTGCACGAACATTTACAGGTAGAAATTGTTTTACTAAATTCAAGGTTCGGAGAGTAAGATACGTTCTACGACTAATAACATTAATATGTGCTTCCCAGGATAAAGTCTCATCAATTTTAAAACCAAGACTTTCCACGCACTTAGAATAAGGTATTAACACTCCATTGAGATATAGATTGCCTAGATTAGACGAAACAGAATGCCTGTAAATTGCAATGGCTTTAGATTTCAGAGGGTTAAGCTTCAAGTTGTTCAAAGTAGCCCACAAAGATATATTATCTAAATTAGCATTAATCTCACAAATGGAACTCTCAATGTCTTTCAGGGGTACATAATGAACAACTTGGGCATCATCAGCATACAGGTGAATATTAGAATTGGGAACGGCGGATGGAAGGTCGTTAATAAAAAGGCTGAAAAGCAAAGGTCCCAAAACTGATCCCTGGGGTACACCTTGACCTAAGTTTAAGAATGAGGACACCGAGGACTCTAAGTTTACCTGTTGGCGTCTGCCCTTAAGGTAGGACCATATAAGTCTGCAAGAGGTACGAGCAAATTCGAAATTAGAAACAAGTTTGGAACATAGAATGTTATGATCAATGGTGTCGAATGCCTTTGTAAAATCAAGCAGCACAAGAATGGTAGCACATTTTTTATCGATGTTAAAGCGGATTTCATCAGTAATAGCAATCATAGCTGAAGTAGTGCTGTGATGTCGGCGAAAGCCTGATTGAAAACGGTAGAATAGATTATTAACACTGAGAAATTCCATCATTTGATTTTTCAAGTTAATTTCAAAAACCTTAGAAAGAATGGGTAAAATAGAAATTGGTCGAAATTCGGAAAGCACTGCAGGAGATGATACAGTCTTGGGTATAGGTATAACTTTCGCCTCTTTCCAGGCCTCAGGAAAAGTAGAAGTCATTATCGCAGTATTAATAATGTGGACAAATGGGTTACTAAATGCAGGCAAAAGAATTTTAATAAATTTTAAAGAAAGCTTGTCAAGACCGATGGAATTCGTCTTAATAGAGAATAAAGCAGTTAGGAAATCATAATAGGAAATACTACGAAAAACGAATCCGCTTTCATTAACTTCTTCAATATTAAAACTTTCCATCATGTTGGACGGTGGCTGAACAAAATATTCATTGAATTCATCCGCTGACCAATTGTAAGTAATTTTTTTGGTTTTTATTGACTACACCAAAGTTTCTGGCCTTTTTCCAAAAATCTTTTGAATTTCTAATATTAGAGAATTCATTCACTCCAAGTTGACGTTTCTGTTTCTTTATCAGGTTGGTAACTCTATTTCGAAATTTAGCATATATTTTCCAATTTGCATGAGTCCTATCTTCCTGATAGGCATTAAATGCAAGATCCCTCAAGGTTTTAGCATTAATTACATCAATATTATACCAGGAACGATTAGAGTTACGCTGTGTAGCTGTTTTTAAAGGAACATGTCGATCAAATAAAGATAAAACAATAGAAGTCAAGTAGTTAACTTGAATGTTGACATTATTTGTGCAATAAAGGAGCGATAGGTCAACTCTATTGCATTCTCTAAATAAAGCCGCAAGATCCAGAGATCTATAATCCCTGTAAGCATATACTGGTTTAACCAACTCCACACGAAAATCAAATGCTTCTTCTTCTTCCTTTTATCAGCGAGGCTATGATCCGAAAACAAGGGATCACAACCCTCCCACTTCACCGCATTTCTACTGATCCGCATGTGGGGTTCGTACGAAAATCAAATGCTATAAATATAAAGGCATGCTTGGAAATATTACTTATCCAGAATTGGTTAGATAACAGAATTTTCGCAGGACAACTGGTCACAAAAATATCCAAGAGGGAAGTAGATCCGTGATGCACATCGTAATGTGTTTCCGCATTATTTGTTTCTACGAACAGCCCATATTGCTCGAAAAATGATAGCACTCTTTCTCGAATAGGATCCACAAGTAAATTCAAATTGAAGTCACCGACAATAATAATATTACTGTAGTTGACTGATATAGTTCTTAAAACATCATCAAGAATAGAAAGATCTCCACTAGACCTATAAACAACTCCAACAAGACATACTTCAGAGCCAAAACTTACTTGAACAAAGATATATTCACTATCAGTTCCACTGGATGTACGAATGACTTTACACTTAAACTGATCGCATACGTATAGCGCAACACCACCACCCCTTAAACCAATCCTATCATTTCTGAATATATTGAAGCCAGGGATATTCAACAGAGTATTTGTATGATGTTCTTTAAGCCAAGTTTCAGATATGCCAACAATTTTCAAATTTGAAGTAGAAATAAGGTCTTTAATTTCGATAAATTTATCAACACGTTTCTGAGGATATATACTCTGTGCATTAAGGTGGCCAACGTTCAGGGCGTGAAGGGTGTGAGACTGATCAAGAACTGATAAACATGAGCAATCATTATTATTTAAAAAATTAGGACCTCGAATCATGATTCTTAGAAATCGGTTTACAGATGTGCGAAAAGAAAAAAAAAAAGAAAAATTTATATAAAAATGTGAATATAAAAGAGTATAACAATAGAATAAGAATAATAGTAATAATAAATTCACGAGCGGATGTAACTCAGTTTAAACACAAGCAAAGATAAAGTATTTAAATTTGATTATATGCATACATATGTAGAAGCATATATTTGCAAAAAAAAGAAAGAAAATGTAGTTAGTTGGGTTTAGAAATCAATGAATTAACTTCAGAAATATGATTAATCTTTCTAACTTGACTATCCAATGTTGTCACGAAAACTTTTCCGAATCGTGAGAAGGCAGCAGCAATTTTACCAGTCGTCTTAAGAGTTTGACAATGCCGTAAGATTGAAAACTGGTATGATGTTAAATTTTCATTTATGTAGATTCTGGACGTTATTTGCTCATTAGTTAAGACATCTTTGAGTGTGAGTCGTTTTTTGTTCTTGAAATACATTTTCATTATGGATTCCTTTTGATCAGATGAACGCAGTTTGACAAGGAAGGAATTTTTCTTCTTGATGCGGTAGCACTTCATGATCATGTCCGCTGATATGCAAGCATTAAGCTTTTCGCAAACTAAAAGAAAAACTTGGACATCAGAAAGTTGTTTATTTGCATCCAAAAAACTGATAGGGACTCCAGAGACAATGACATCGTTTTGTTTACTTTCGTGTTCAAAGTATTCCATCCTCTTCTGCTGCTTTTCTGCAATCTTCTCCAGGTCACAAATTCTGGCTTGATCGACTGGCAGCAGCAGTTAAAAGGCTTTCTTGCAATTTCGTCACAGTTGCAGATAATACACTAAGTTGAGAACTGATCATGGTGAATTCATCAAGGAGGTTGGCCAGGGCTTTCTTCACATCGTTCAGGCTAGAAACATCACAAGAACTCGTAGCACCAGCATTTGGTATCACACCAGAGGGATCGCAGCAGCTCGGGCACTTCCATTTTTGTCGGGACGGGTCCGCTTTAGCTTCATTGAAGGAGTGTCTCGACAGACCAGCACACGTGAAGTGGAATTTTTTTTGCGCAATACCCACAGATAGCAAAGTAATTGCCTTCCACTTTGTTCGAACACTTGGCACATTTGTCTGAAGACATGACAATTTAGGTTATGTAGTTTGTCGACAAAAAAGCAACTTGTGATAAAAACTTGATTATACCGAAAGTAAAATGAACTTCACAATGCACAAATGCAATGACCATTAAATAGTACTTTAAAATACCAAAAATAGTTCTATCTAATCAAATTAACGAGTAAAATTAAAAAAAATACTGAGTTAGACAAAATGCGTGTTTAGCTGTCAAAAGTTGACATTTTTTCTTTCTTACATTTTGATAAAATGTTTTAACGATTAAAACACGTTGGTTTATCGAATATTTTTCCATAATAAATTTGCCACGTGTCTACTTCACGACTGCCAAATATGAACTGTCAAGACTAATGTTTACCAAAATGGCGGCAAAACAAAGTTGTATACGTTCCCGGCGGACACCCTGTATAATCCATAATAACTGAATTGACTTTTAATTGAATTATGCTAATGTACATTGGTTTACAAATTCTTTTATAGCAATGGCAAATGCCGTCAGCCAGAATGACAGTTTTAATCCGAATTTACCTACATCGATTGGAAGCCGGTGGTCTGCCATATCTACTATTGTACTTTAAGGATATACTTGAAGTACAATTCCAAGGTGTATAGGCTCATCATAGGCAGTTCAGTCTCCACATTATAGCATATAATTTCAAGTATTTACCGGAAGTTTGAAGGGCTTTAAAAATATCTTTGCAGCGCCTCGATTTCATCACAGTCCTCATAACATCATATTTGGCTTGCGTAGCACATAATTGATTTTGCTGTGGCGTCAAAGATTTTATATTTCACTTTCGCTGACACATTGTTTCTTCCATCGTTCTTCCTTTCCCAAGTGCTGTTTATCGTTCTTTTCGACTCTTTCAGCTTCTCCTTTAGGTGACTTGCGTACGACAGTCTTGGTGTAAGTGTTACCCCCAGCTAGTGATATTGCTAACTACTTCTAGCTGTTCATGAGCAAATGACCATTTCTCCTCCCTGGTGTATCTTTTGGAATTGTTTCGAAATATCAAGACTTTCGATTTGGCGGTGCTTACACTGAGCTTCAATACTCTTAAAATACTCCTCCAGCGTGTTGCTCATAACCTGCAACATATTTGGTAATTCTGCAAAGAATATTGATATCGTCAGCATAGAAGAGTACTTTGATGACACTGTTATCGAACTCAATTGCACATGATAAATAGGATGCTAGATAATCTAAGTATAAACTAAACAATAGCAGGCCCAACATGTAGCCTTGTTTGACTCCTGTATTTGATGAAAACCATTTTGATAGCATGACACCGTCCAAAACTGACGTCTGATTATTGTTGTAGATTTTAGATTTGAATTTTATTTTATTTATGTCGCTTATAAGAATTACAATCGTGTATTTAAGATACAATCGATAAGTGCATGGCATTGCCGCCTGTCTAATTGACAATTAAAATTCACAAATTATTAAATAAAAGAGATTTTTTTTTTTTACTCTAGACGTTGATCTTTCAAAACGTTTATTCAATATTCTTTCTCGATAAGCAAGTGCTAGTTTAGAATATTGGAATAGTTTCTCAACGCTTAATTCATTAAGTAAGTCTATTACTGCTTCTTCTGCCAGAAAATCGCTTCCAAGGTTGTTTCTTCGAATCTCTCGGAGAATTAGACATTTGCCAACAAAATGGAGCACGTCTTTTCTTTCGGCTAGATTACAAATACTGCAGAGTAATGGGAAATCCTCCCTATGAGGGATGTAGTTCAATTTCAAGAGTTCTGCTCTTACCTTTAGCATCATCGAAATCTTCTCTACTTTATAAGCATCTTTAAAATAATTTCTCTCATTTAGGTGATGGTTCAATCGGCTGTAGATAGATCCATAGACCGAACTCGTAGCTCCTCTGTATACATAACCACAAATTTTTTATCAACTTTGGCGATGAGATCATAGAGTATCGGCTTCCAGTTCGTAGAGTTATCGACATCTAGATTTATTTCCATACCACAGCTATCTGCTATATCCAACCATTCTGCATACCTATTCTGTTTGGTATGTATTGCTCTTAGAGCCACTATTTTTGGCATGCGATAGTTGGGCAGGTTCATAACTTTAATTATGTAATCTATTTGCAGTTTCAGTGTCTTTATGAAGAGTGGGGACAGTCCTGTTTCCAGCATGAGGATGTAGTAAGGTTCCAAGTTCGAATCGTAGAAAACACCAAAAAGTTTTTTCACGGTCCCACCTCTCGCGAGCGTCTGACAAACATCCGAGAGTATTGTTGTCACGAAAAAGCTTCTCAAATCGCCGTTCGGATACGGCACTAAACTGTAGGTCCCTTCCATTCGTGTGAAAAATATAATGCACACAACATGAGTGGTTGCTTGAAGCTAGGCCCTGGCTCTTTCAAGAGCTGTTGCGCCAAATATTTGCTTTTTTTTTTTTTTTTTTTTTATGTAGTAAGGCTTGTTAGGTGGAAGACGAAATGCACAATGTCCCAAAGGTAGTAAACATTTTTGGTCATTCGTCAAAAATATTCAAAATTCTGCCTCGTCTGTCATCCCAACGCTCATTTACAATGACATTCCAGCTGTCAGCTCCTTAGACAATGCCAATCTGCTTGCTGCCCACTTCGCAGCGAACTCCACCTTGCCAGATAGCGCTTTGTCTCCGCCTGTACTTGAGAGCGTCGAATTTTCAATGGCACAAGTCCATTTTCCCACTCGTACAGTTGCAGGAGTACTCAACGGTCTTAACATACACAAATCCGCTGGTCCAGATGGTATCTCCCCCATAGTTCTGAAGAGGTGTTCTTCCACGCTGGCAAAACCTCTGCGTAGTCTGTCCTACTCTTCAGGGCTCTTTCCGAGTAGATGGAAAACAGCATTTGTCCAGCCTGTCCCTAAAAAAGGCGAATCTTCCTCCCCGTCCAATAACCGACCCATTGCACTTACGTCCGTTCTTTCCAAGGTCATGAAAACGCTGATAAATCGTCAGCTTATGAAATATCTTGATTCACGAAAACTCCTCAATGACCGGCAGTACGGTTTTCGTAGCAACAGGTGCACTGGTGATTTGATGGCATATCTCACCGAGAAGTGGAACCAATCTCTACATCACTTCGGCGAAACAAAGATGGTTGCGCTCGATATTTCTAAAGCATTTGACAGAGTTTGGCATCGATGAGTATCTTCTTCAATGGATTAGATATTACTTTTCGGGCCGTTCAATACAAGCTGTCTTGGACGGCTTCAAGTCTGCAATTCACCATATAAATGCTGGTGTTCCCCAGGGATCCGTTTTGTCTCCAACTCTCTTTCTCATTTTTATAAATGACCTCTTGTCTGCTACTTCTAATCCAACCCATTTCTTCGCTGATGACAGTACCCACAGTTTTTCATATGCGTTCCCTAACTCACGTCCCTGCTCTTCGACCGTAGAAGAGGAACGACAACGTATGTTAAACACATTAAATTCCGACCTGGACAGCATTACCAAATGGGGTTCAATCAATAGAGTGGAATTTAATGCATCCAAAACTCAATGCTGTCTTATGTCTCTCAAGCGAAACCAAGACCCTCAACCATTATCCATGAATGGTGCTTGTATCGCTGAATCCGAAAGACTTGTCATTCTCGGTATGTGCATCAATAACCGTCTTCGATGGAACGATCACATATTTGAAGTCGGCAAAAATGCTGCTAAATGTCTAGGATTCCTTAAGCGTTGCAAAAAATATTTTACCCCGTCTGATCTGGCCACCATCTATAAGGCATTCATCCGCCCAAAGCTGGAATATAACGCCCACATCTGGTCTGGTGCACCCAAGACCGTTCTGCACATGCTAGATAGGGTACAGAACCGCGCGTTAAAACTTATAGGTGATAGAGTTCCTGTGAACTCCATAGTCTCACTTGAACATCGTAGAAATGTCTCATGTCTTTCCCTATTTTACCGCTTTTTTTTATAAAAAAAATGCTCCAGCGAAATAGCCAGCTGCATTCCTCCCCTTCAAATCTTCACTCGCAATACGCGTCATGCTTTGAATGCACATCAGTTCACCCTCAATCCCAACTTCGGACGGACTGTCAAATATAGGGATTCGTTTATAAGCCGAACAACACGTTTGTGGAACGATCTACCAGCCTCTGTATTTCCTAATCATTACAGCCTTCAACAAACACGCAAACCGGCATCTCATCCGTTCCTCTCCCCCCTTTTCCCATCCGCCCGTGCCCTGAGCATCAGTATAAGGGTAGTAATAATCCCTTCGGCGCGCGCGAATTATAAAAGAAAATAAAAAATAAAAATATATAGTATAGTAATATATCGAAATACTTGTACCCCCAAGCCTGGGCCGCATAAAATTAAATAGATTGCGAGACTATCTTAAATACTTTATATTTACTGCTCTGAGCTACGATTTATTACCATGACATCTACACCAAGTTGTATTTATAGCAGTTTTCGCCTGTGTTAACTTTAATTTAAGATGGTTATCCATACTAAGGTTTTTTTTATCAGTAGCACCCCCAGGTATTTGTACTCAGTCACCACCTCTACATCTGCACCATTAAATTTCCATTTTTCGTTCGACCGCATTCTGCTTCCACCCTTCTTGAAAATCATAATTTTCGATTTATCCAAGTTAACTACAAGGCTCCATAAGCAACAGTATTCATATAAACGATTGATCATAAGCTGAAGAGATTTTGGTGAATTTGCAAGCAGAACTATGTCGTCAGCAAAAATCAGGGCCTTTATGCCTAATTCAGAAAAGTGCATACCTCCTGGCAAGCAATCGGTAAGATCGTCAATAGCGCAAATAGGCATGGGCTGACCGCTCATCCTTGTCTAACTCCTGATTTTGCTTGGAACCACTCGGAATTCGCTTCTCCACCCCATACCGCTACCCGAGTATCTGCATTCAAAGGATTATCGTTGTATAGACTTTTTAGTATCCTTTGCATTTTCGATGATATACACAGCAAACTAAGCTTATAAAAAAGCGCTTGCCTCTGTACTGTATCAAAAGCAGCCCAAAAATCTACAAAAACGGCATACAGTTTTTTCCCCTTACTGAGATACAATTTTGCATAAATTGGTCAATGCAAATACATATATAATCAAACGTTGAGTAGTTTGCTTAAAGGGCTGCCTGGAATTCACGCAAAAGGTCTCATGATTCTACCCAGGGCAATCGTGCAGCAAAACACTCGTAAACAATTTCAGAAGAGTATTTAGGAAGGAAATACCCCTGCAGTTACCTGGGTTGTTAGCTTCTCCTTTTTTAAATAAGGGAAATATTTTATTCTTCTTGAAGCTTTCCGGAACTATACCTGCGTTATAAATCATATTGAAGCCTTCCGTAACCAGGTGTATAAAAACCGTAGACGATTTTTTTTTAAACTCCAAGGTGATCCTATCCTCCCCTAGAGCTTCCGGAAACGACATTTCTTGATCCATTGATTTTACTGATATCCATGACAAAGCAAACTGGTGCATAGTTGATAGGCTGCCTGTCTGTACGAGAGCACAAACACACTTAGACCAATAGAGGTCCATTGTGATACCATGGACCTTTCCATTTGGCTACCCAGGGACAAAAACCAACCGGAGGTTTTCATAAAACGAAGGATGCTCATGGAGGAGACCATAGATAGAGTAGTCTGTTTTGAGACAGGTGAAGGATTATTTCTCGTCCTCTTCGTCTTTACTCGGTCGAAAAGAGGTGCAATCTTTTAGCATTTTGGCATATCAGACAGTGTCCAGTGAGGACACCGATAACGCAGCTGATCTGTGAGCGATTTAGCTTAACCAACCGGGCATTGCGTTTCAGCAGAGGCCAGATTTGTCTTATAAAACGGCACGTTAAGTCATTTTTCGACCTTTGTACGGCTACTTTTGCCAATAGTGTTCAGCTCTAGTAGATTTAACATGTAGTAAGGGTTATACCCAGCGTCTGCCATTTCGGCAGAATCCTTAGAGTCGTACCCAGTCTGGCGAGCTCGTCAGCCTTGTAGTTACCCGGAATATCTCTGTGACTTGGCACCCAGTATAGGTGAAAGATGAATTGCTGACAAACGGCAGCTTAAGGCCTTTGGAGTGAAGGAGCACGATTCTAGAAGCTTGATTGCCGCTTAACTGTCAGTGAAAATGCTTATACCCCTGACAGATATTGTATTACATTTTAACCAAGACAAGGTTTCCTTTATCGTCATGATTTCCTCCTAAAGTACGCTACAGTGATCTGGGAAGTGGAAAGAGATGCTCAGATTGAGCTTTTCAGAGAAAACACCACAACCTACCACTGTGTAGAATTGAGCTGAACTACCATCCGCAAGAGGAGCATTATTCCATTAATTGCGATCAGGGATGCTCGTCTGAAGGTTGTGGTCAAGTTTCAGTTTTGGCAGAGTGTAGTCGGTGTTTTCATGGCTAGAATTAAGAAGGTGAAGGCTCGAGGAATGGCCAACGTGATAACTGAATCACTAAGATGAGGCTTTTAGTCGGATGGTCGCACTGGTAGCCATCTGTTTGCCGAAAATAGCTAAGGGCAGCAGATGAAACATAATGTCAAGTGCCGCAGAGAAAGTATTTTTTAATGTACCGCTGATACACCTACATGCTGATCTTTGTACCTTAGCTAATTGAGTGAGAACGAAAGCCTTATCAAGAACCGGCCACCAAACAATCACGCCGTACATGATATGATAACTGACACCTATATCCAGCGTCTAACTCGATGTTACATAGTTTACTACCGAAAGCCCTTTTACAGGAATAGAAAGCTTCATGTGCTTTCTTTATGCATTCTGGTAAATTGGCTTTTCAGTTTAGTTTCAGTCCACATTTTGAGGTCCATCTGGTAAGCCGGAGGAAATATATTGCAGGATTTTCTAGAGAGTGCACTAGTGTTCGCCTAAGGCAGCAATAGCAATGTCATCTATAAAGGCGATCATTCTGCAATCAAGCTCTTTCAATGTCAAGGAAAGCCACAATGGTGTGTGTATTCCTTAATGCTCAACGATCTTAGTTACTGTAACCAGGGAGTTGATGCACGATGGAGAGTAAGTGTTTTCAGTTTGAAAAGCAAGAACAGGAGAGCTACCAGGAAAGTGCGTATCCAGTAGGCGATCAATGGACTTTTTGCTCGAGCTGATCCAGTAGCCCTCTGGATGCATCAGGTTGTTGAGTGTTGAAGGGTTTTTGTAGATGTTTTTTTCCAACTCTAAAGCTTCCGAGGATTCTTCAGTGCTATCGCAGAATAGACTTCAGGAACGTCGTAACTCTTTCCTCAGCTAGGTTTGGTATTTTATAGGCATTCCAACCAGACGTCTGGCGGGAGCTTTTAGCTAAAATTCTTTTCAGCAATATATTTTCGAGTCGCGTACTCTTGCTTAGCCTTACCGAAAGTACTCCAACCTAGAGCCCTCTCTTCATGAGATGGTGAAAAACAGGTCCATGGTCGCTATATTTTCATCTAATTTTTGGTAATAGGCCCAATATTTCATTCGTTTGTGTGTCAGTGCCTGATAAGACTCCCGAAATTGTTTTGAAAATTCACTGGACTAATTGGAGAATCTGTAAAGACCTTCTTCTGCTATGCCTAGTTTTTTTCTTCGAGTTTGCAGTACCGCGTTAAGAAGCCTGATGGGATGCGTAGGTTATTCTTGCTGAGACTGATGGGTGCTTCGAATATTTTTCGGTTGCAGTTCTCTAACAGTTTTTACCATGCCTCAGACCTTAACTATTATTCCAGGTTCTGGCTCTATTTTGTTTCTATAAGTGCCTGAATTCCTTTTGAAACGTGTGATCCCCTATTCCACAGAATGGCGTCTGCTGCCCTATGTCTTGCTAAAGGTTTCAGTGTTTTGTTCTTGGGCCAATTCCTCCATCACTTCGCGACCCATCTGTGTACCACATTATAGTGTGACTATCCCAGCGCTTCCAAGTTAGAAAATTGGTGACTGTCTTTTTTTTCTTGGCAGCAAGTTTTTTTTTAAATGTAATCTTCTCCCATGAGAGGGCGTACATATAATGCAAAGATAGCACCATATTTGCAGATTTTAGGCTTCTGGAAATATGATTCATGGGCGCGAGCTCCGAAGTTGGCTTGTTCTGTAACAGAAGGAGTTTTAATAGACCGATTTTCTGGCTGTTACTAGGTTAAAGCTGAAACATTCTTTGAAGTTTTTCATAACATCCCCTATAGTACTCTCTGCAGTACATGTACGAGTCTGCGATTAAAAAAAAAAAAAAAACCACTTGGACTCTAACTTCAAACATGGGCATGATACTCAAATCCCGGCCTTGCTTAAGACTTCTATAAGATGAGAAGCTGTGGTGATGTGAAGTACTGCTTTGCTCTAAACAACCAGCTCAACTTTACAAACTCTGACTTTGCGATGTTGGATATTTTGTCGTGACAAATTTGACAGTGACACTCAGAAGATGCATGTCCATTTAAGTTGGATTATTTGGCAATTCATTTGCGGCTAAGTTGATCTTTCCCCTCCGAAACATTTTCTGTAAATTCCTATTCAATGAATGGATTACCGACGAGAGCAACTATGCTAAGTCTCATCTCGCTAGATCTATGCTGCAGCTGTGTGTCGGCATAAACTGATCTCAGGCTGAAGAAAGCAGTAGTCGAGTTATGCATACGTACATTTGTTATTTGTATTACATAAGACAAGGAAGGAATTGCATTATGATTGTGTTCCCCTCGCCGACAGAAGATTTATAATATATCCTTAACTGGATGGTCCTAAATCAGTTACTGGTTTCCATGGTATTGGAAATGTGACTGCAGTGACTAATGCCACAAGGTACCCATCTACCTACCTTACTACAATATTTATAGAGATGATATTGTTAGATCAAGATGCCATAAAGCTGCTATCGTTGGCTATCCTTAGATCGTGTTTTTTTTTTTTTGTTTTTACAATAAAAGCAGGTCATTAATATGGAGTTATAGGCCATCAGACGGTGCGTTTTTAAAAGTAAGCGCGCTGCAACTCAACCCGAATCTTAACTACAACCACATACTGTCAGAAATCCATGTTAATCCTTTTTATTAATTTCCCCGCCAACGCTGTTACATTTGTATTATAAACTTGTTCCCTCGGAAACTTTTAATTCATTTTCTGTCGGAATATGCATATGATGAAAAAAGTCCAAAATGCCAATCCAAACCATCGAAACTGCAAATGAGAACAAGTTTGTGACAGATTCCCAATGAAAATAAATGAGGACGGCCCCCGACATAGATAACCACTACTTTCAAAGTTAATTTCCCTGTATTCACATTCTCGACGACACACCACCTTCTTTATCGATCCATGTACATTATTATCACCATGGAGCATCTCTGAATTCACAACCCTACCGCACATGATCCGCAAACTACGTCGCAAACTATTTGCGGGCAAATACCCTCACTCACTGACGGGTGGTCTATCTGTCTATTAGTCTATCTAGAGCATCCTTTCATATCCTATACCACAGAAGTTGGCCCCCTTCCGTATTCATACACACATCTCCTTGCATACATGTCAAATTAAATATTCCAGCCATCGTCTTTGGTTCTGGGACGTTTTTTGCATAATATTCCCGATGATTTCCGTCATCCTTTGGCTCTTTACTGGTTCTGTTGGTGATGGGGTAGTGCACCCGCGCCATCACATATAAGTTACTCCGGGTGTCTGTGGAGTTCAGCTTCTTCGGGCGAAACATCACACATCGGAGATATGTACTTTTATTAAGCTATTCTTGGCGAATGAAAAGGATAATAGCTGTGCCGGAGCATCTCTTTCCCGGTATCTGTAGTGTGGTCTCCTATGTACCGGATATCTAATACAAAAATTCATTCGAAAAGATTGAGTGTTGTGTGGGTTGCATCAGTAGATAAGAAGTTCAGTGCTTCCGATATCTCAAATTGACATGTGATAGGTGGCTCCTGCTCTCATCATCCTAGCATCGTCTCCGACAAATACCCCACCTTTGCTTATGTTGATGGCTGGATGGCGAAACCCTTTTTCCACCTCGGTTACAATCTGCAAGGATAAAGATTTGTGATGTACCTGCGTTGGAACACCCGGAGAACCAACCTGCGCACAGATCCTGTGGCAAATTCCTCGCGGGTGGCTGGGTTATGTGCTGCGGTTATCTAGATATGATAAACAGCTCGTATTTGATTTGGTGTTCATAAGGGATTCTGAGCACTTTCATTCATTCCACCCTCAATCGATGAGTGATGCTGATGATGACGGCAGCGTGAAAGTATTTTCCGGCTTTTATTTTTTCTACACCCCTATAGTGAAGGGTACAGTCGTAGTTCGCCGTTTGCTTTATTGAAAAACTCGATTTCCGATTTCAGAACGTGAGTGGTTTACCTGACTATTGAGGCATAAAAGAAGAAGCAAAAAAAGGCGAGAAAAGCATCCACGTCTTGACGGCGTTTTCATGAATTTATTTACAAACTGAAAATTCCCATTCAGTGACAGAGTATGTGACGATTGGAATGAGCAGAGCCCAACGGATGATGTAGTTGCATATCAGAAACAGATTTAGATAAAAATCTGTCCTTAGGAGCAAACAATGGAATGGGGATGTTGTTTACTTTGAGACAGATGAAAGAAAATTCGGTTTAGATAGGAAAATTCGACGGGGAATAATCTCTCCCCTTTGTAATTCAATTGACACCTGTCGGTGTGTCAATCTTTTTTACAATGCCATTAAAGCTGGTTGGAAGGTATTTGTGAATTGCCTGAATACTGTTAATGCATTCAAATGGGGTAACAAAATTGGTGTTCATTGGAGGTTTTGTTAGAAATGGTTTTATAAGGCTAGTCGTTTATATAAGTGCCTTGCATATGTACGTGTCTTTCGGGTTAAATATTTATTGTCGAAGTCCCGTGGGGCTGCGTACATTAGGCTGATTTCATTGAAAGCATTTGAGTTTATACTCTATCGTTCTGTAGTGTATTCACTGGTCCTGGACCCCTAAGAGTACATCCATATGTAAGTGATCAGCACCACCATCAAAGTCTGATAAGCCATGTCGGTCTTTTTCCCCATCCATTCGCATGTCCTTATGTAACAGCTGATGAGACCTCCGAGCTTAAGCTGGGGGAGCAATATTTGGAACAAAGGTTGTATCATTTTTAGAAAGTGCCTCATTTTGAAATCCATCCAACTGCATCAACAACTTGGGGTGGAGGATTGGTAACAATCTTCCCAAGAATTTTATGTCAATTAATTTGTTATTGTCATACAACTTGTTATTCTTAAACAACGTCAACACATCAGATCTAAATTAATCTGCGATAGAGATTTACACAGATGGATGCAAGGCAGCATCTAGAACAGGTGCGGGAGTTTACTCCAGTGCGCTGGATACCTGTATCACTACACGACTGCCGGACCAGTGTAGTGTATTTCAAGCAGAAGTCACAGCAGTCCGTAAAGCTGCGACCTGGCTTTCAATTAACTCGATAGAGTGCAGCGCTATTGTTTTCTACATAGATAGTCAAGCTGTGATAAAAGCCTTGGAATCGCCAATAATTCGACCCAAGTTGGTAAAGCAATGCCGCGGATCTCTTAACGAGATCGCTGTCAGGTGCGACGTATCCCTGAGCTAAGTTCCAGCCCACAGGGATATTCCAGGCAATTGCAAGGCGGACGAGCTAGTTAAGGAGGGCGCAAACCGAAGCCCGCTGACAATAGGCGGGAACCGTCAGTTAGATACCGCAGCCATTCAAATGGCTGATAGAACAATATCAGTACATGTCTCTCTTCTAAACAAATCTGGCCAGAGCTGGATAATAACAGATTAATAGAGCAAACCTAAGAAAGATAGTTGGGGTCCTGACGGGGCATTGTCTGGTAGGCAGACATGCTAGAAGCCTTAGTGCTCCCTTCAACGATTTCTGTAGAAGCTGCAGAGACGATAAAGAGGAGGAAACTATGACACACCTTCTATGTAGCTGTCTTGCCCTATCGATTTTTAGAAGGAAAACCCTAGGGGAATATTTCTTCGAAGATCTTAACGATCTGGCTAGACTCGACTTGAGTAAAATAAAAAGTTTTGTCTCCGGGTCAAACCGTTTTAATGCCTAAACGGCGAATCATACTTCTTCGGCAGGGGTTCACATCATAAATGGTTGCCCTGCCTCCTGTTCCATTCTCTTGGGAATTCTCCATGTGGGTACCCGGTGCTAGTAGTCCGGTTTTTCTCCATAGTGGTATCACAATCCTCCTTCTTTTGGTCTAAGTGTGTCCCTGCTGAGCGGGGACAGCCACCCAACCCAACCCAACCCAAACCAACCATCAGATCTGACGTTATCAATCTACTGCTTAATAGTAGGATTATCAACTTAAAGCTGGGTGGGACATCTACTAGAAGACTGCTAGTAGAGGCACTCCGCAAGGTGGTATCGTGTCCTATTACACTGTTGTTTAGAATGTGGAGTTGATATACTACTGTTAATCCTGGAAGCTGAGGGAAGCACGGTAATCGCTTATGCAAATGACATTGCTATAGCACTCTCGGGGAACCGCTCAAGCAGTTGAAAGGAACTCCTTCAAAAGCTTCATATAAGCCAACCAGATGGGCCGTTCAGTGTGGACTGGGTGTGAATTTCCACAGAACTGAACTGGTACTCTTTTCTATGAAATATAATATCCCCTAAATTAACCCTCCCTCTCTAAATGGTAAAAATTTAACTTTCTCCAATGAAGCGAAATATTGTATTTGGGTCTAATTTTGGATAGGAAATTAAGCTGGAAACCGAACTTTCAAGAAAGTGTCAAGAAGGCTGCTGTGGCACGTTTCTCTTGCAAAAATGTTATTGGGATCAAATGGCGCTTGAAACCTCGTATAACTAACTACATATACGTCTCGGTTATAAGGCCGATGCTTACGTACGGGGTGGTTGGCTGGTTAGCTGCCTTAGATAAAACCGTAAACAACTGTAATACAAGCAAAGTCCAATGACCAGCTTGCTTGTGCATAAGCGGAGCGCTTTGAGTGACATCTTCTGCAGCACTAGACATTTTGTTTTACTTGCACCCATTGACATATTTCTTAGGCAAATGGCAGCAGCTAGTGAAGCCGTTCGCTTTAAAGCAATCTCACAGTGGTCCAGTAAACAATTTGGTCACGCTTCCATTCTGAATAATTTCAAAATCTCTTCCGAAACATAGGCAGCGGCTACATCCTTTCCAGGTCAGTGTCCGTGTCAGTGTTTTCGTGATAGGATTTACCTCAGTCTCTTCTTCCGTCTGCCAAATCATTCTAGCTTGTTCCAAATGGAAATAATGGTAATTAAGGAAGTGTTATCTTGGTTTAAGAAAAGCGTGATATCCGTAAGCGATATCCGCATATTTTCTGACAGCCAACCAGCAATCAAGTCATTGGTATATTTTTTGTCTTAATTCTAAAGTAGCCTTTGACTGTCGATCGTCTCTCATGGAGATGGCAGAGCAGTCTTATATGCACCTCTGTTAGGTGCCGGGGCATAGAAATATTCCGAGGAACTGTAAGGCTGATGAACTCCACACACATGAAACAACAATACTCATTCTACCAGAAAAAGGTGCCTTAGGTATACCAATCGCTACATGAAAATTTAAACTAAAACGGAATGGAGAGAACAAATCTTGGGCGGACAAGTGATGTAACGTGTAACAAAACAGATTTGCCCAAAGCTGGATCTGAAACTCTCTAAGAATTTGATTTCTCTTAACAAATTACCTATTAGGTGTCATCAATGGGGATTGTCTAAGAGCCAAGCATGCAACAAATCTTGATGTGCACTCAAATGACTTCTGTAGAAGCTGTATGGAGGAAGATGACGAGAAAACTATCCTTCGCCTCCTCTATAGCTGCCCTGTTCTCTCCCACAAAAGAAAACTTCACTTAGGAGCTTTCTATTGTACTACAGCGATCTAAGCGATCTAATAAAAACCGATATTAAAAGTCTGTTCCGCTTTAATAAAAGCTCTAATTGGTTCCATCTCAAATGACCCATACGCAGTTTTTTGACTAGGTCGATGTTGCTCTGTGCGCCATTGAATCTTCTCCTCCAAAACCCGTCAATGTTAATGGGACCGAATGTCTTACGAAGAATATTTCCGTCAAGGCGACTAAGGATATTTTCACCCGCTTTCAATAAAGTCGATGTTTCAGCACCGTAAAAAAGAACTGGGATGATCCGGCTCATACATGGAGTCCCCTTAGTTGTTCGAGATAGGGTTTTACTGTTGAATTCCTTTATTAGCTCAAAAACAGCGATTGGGAAGAGTTAGTCTTCGCTTGATTTCTGCGCTAGTGTCATTACCAGAGTTAATAGCAGACCCAAGGTAGACAAAGTCCCTTACTGCCTCGAAGTTCTGGCGGCCCACTCTGACGTTCTGTCCGATTTATCTGTGCTGATTGTCCCTTCTTGTTGACAGGATATATTTGGTTTTGTTATCGCTAAACCCATTTTAGATGCTTCTGCTTCAATGCTGGCAAACGCACCACTGACAGCGCGCAGAGTTCTTTTAATTAGATCAATAGCGTATGCGAGCAGTTGTACGGACGTTTGATAGATTGTGTCCCTAGTGTTGGCTTGTGAGTTCCGCACAATCCGCTCAAGTACAATATTAAGGAAGTCACATAACAACGCGTCACCTTGTCCAATGTCTTTTTTGACATGAAAATTCTCGGTGAGGTCATTTCCTTGATGGAGCAGCGAGCCTTCTCCATCGTCATGCTGCTTAGACGGATAAGTTTGGCAGGGATTTCAAACTTATATATGGCTCTATATAACTATTCTCTATAGATGCTGTCATAGGCGGCATTAAAATCGATAAAGAGATGATGAATATCGGTTTGGACATCTTAGGTTTTCTCCAGGATTTGTCGAAGTGTGAAGATTTGATCGATGCTGGACTTTCCTGGCCTGAAACCGCACTGATAGAGGCCAATCAGCTGTTGATAAAAGGTTTCAGGCGTTCACACAATATCGCAGAAAAGATCTTATATGCGATGCTGATGAGACTGATGCGTCTATAATTGGCGCAATTGAGGGGGTCTCCTTTCTTTTTGATCGGACAAACGATGCTGAGATTCCATCCATCAGACATAAATTCGTTTGACCAAATCTTAGAGATGAGTTGGTGTATGCTCTCTAACAATTGATCACCATCCGCCTTGAAAAGTTCGGCCGGTAAGCCATCAGGTTCAGCAGCCTTGTTGGGCTTCAGCTTGGATATTGCTATCTTTATTTCGCTTTTTTCAGGTGGACGGACATTTTGATTATCATCATCTATGATGAATGGTTCATTCTGCCTAACAGCGTCGTCGTTATGCTGTCTGCAGAAGTAGTTTTTCCATATTCTCAACACCGACTGTGATTCTACTACGATGTTTATATTTTCATCTCTACAGGCTTCTGTACAGGTGTTGCTTTTTTCGACACGCTCTTTTTACCTTTCGGTAAAACTGTCATGCATTGTTCCTAAAGTATAGGTAAGTTTCAATATTTGCGATCATAAGAAGGGCGGCATCGAAGCTCTTTTTTTTCTTTTGTAGAAGCCGATGTTTTCCCCGTCTCTTTTGCTCGTAGAGCTCACGAGCAGCTCTCGTCTTCGTTTGCAGCGACGTTTTTATGCTTCTTGTTTTGCTGCATGCACTCGGCGGTATTTTTCTCCAAACCATGTGTTTCGCGGGTTTAGTCGGTCGAAACCCAGCAGATCAGTTGCGGCATTTCTGTTGGCATGTTGGCAGCGTTGTCACTGGTCTTCGGCACTTGATGCTGGCGGCGGCATATTGATGATTGAGAGATTTCGAGATACGCGTTCAGCGAAGACTCTCAAAGACTCGCAATGGACCTATCATTGGTCTCAGTGTGCTGGTGTTAGCTGACAACCACTTCAACCTAAGCTAACGAGTTATTCACTATGCTTTTACCTTTTCAAAAAGACTCCAAATTGCAGAATGCTTTCAAAAGCTTTAATGGAGGTATTTCCTTTGGTGGCATTTTTTGATAAAGAAGAAAGATTGAACAGCATTTAAATCAGGTTGATTAACACTGCCTTCCTTATTATATGGGACGATATAACGTGGTGATCTTTATTTCATTTGCTTTGGAATCAAGTTTTAGACCAACAGAAATGGATAACATTGAGTGTGGAGCTTGTATCTTACATATTTGATGACGTTATCTCATAATCAGACGAGTTTCAGAAAGAACTTAATAGCTTTACGAGGTCAAGACCGAGTTGGTTATTTTCACTAGGAAACTTTAGATCTTTTGCTTTATCGCTCCTAAACTGGGCGAGGCCAAGACTAAACTCAAATAGCGCCAACAATTTCCAAGCTCAACTAAATAGAAAATGTCTCTGAATTGGGCAAAAAATCCCTTGCTTACTTTTTTGCTAAAAGCCCTTTGAGAGTGTTCTTCAAGTGCTATGAATTCTTGTAGGGCCTGTAAAAACCACATTAATTGTTGAACGCGCTCATATCCGCATAATTGATGCCTGCCATTAATCATTGCGTAAACGTAAGGTGGATAATGTGGCGGGAAAACTCCGCTATTTCTCTGACAGAAAAAGGCCCCTTAAGCTGAAAGGAAAACACTACTCCAAAGTAGTGCGTCAAGCGCTCACATATGGTTTACAATTTTGGACAATGTACAAAAAGTATGAGAGTAAATTAATGGTGGATAATAATAATTAATAATGGAGTGAAAAAGCTTGATCGAAGATCCAAGGAAACCAACTCACGAAAAATAGAGCGCGACCGGCTCATGTTTAAAGAAGAGATCATTTAAAAAGGCAATATCAATGAACGTTCCAAAGGTATCGCGAAATAAGGGTAGGCCTAAAAAAACCTGGATAGTACAAATGCAAAACAACAGCATTTGGTAAGGAAGTGATTCAAAATCGGGAGGCCTGTTGATATTTGAGGTCAAACAGGTGAAACCCACAGGAAGATCAGTAAAAATGTAGTGAAGTGGGAGGGTTATGATCATATGATGAGTTCAGATCACAACTTCGCCGAAATAGGAAGAAGACGGTATATGGGAATAAAATAAATGAAGTAGGTAAACTTGCTTTACTCACATTGTGGGCGAAACTTTTGGCATGAGATCGCTTTGTGAAACCAGAAACATTTAAATCCCTTTTTTTTTTTAAATTATGTTTTTATTTGAGGAAAAAGCATGTCAAAGTACAAAGAGTGGTACTATAGTGTAACTGTTCATTACCCAGTGACACCATTCAAAAGCAACAATTCCTTTGTTTTCATTTCACCTATCCCCCTTTAATGCAATGTATAAAATTATCACTCTATTCCGTAAACCTACTTCACTTAACTTTATGACTTCACTCGCATAAAACACAGGGAAAATTTGAGACTAAACATCTAAAAGTCCTGCGAATGTATGAATAGCGAGCGTGCCATCCTCATATAAACATAAAAATCCTTTTTGTCACCCTACTGCACACCCATTCATAGAGCTTTGTTATCTAGCATTTTCTTCTTTTGTATGTGTGCCATACTGCCTTGATGGCCAACTAAATAACTAATTTAACAAAATTTATTCAAAAAAACATATTTCATGGAATGGGAATGTCTCAAAGGAATGCTATCCTATAAATCACAAACGAATTACTGTCCTGATTGGCAAAATTTGTTTTCGACTGCGGATATGTGTGAATGTGTATGGCGTTGCTTTAAGTCGTTACTTAGACGGCGAAGCTAATAAAATGTTCCCTTTTAGTAATGACTACCTATACCCTCCATATAGATATGTTACATCAAACCCGCTCCACGCCCATTTGATGAAAGGAGTTCAAAGCAATTATATATGGCCCGCGGCTATGACCAGTGGGACGCGATTCCGAGCGCGGTCTGGGGGGAAAGATCTATTTTCGTCTCGATTTCATGGTCTAAAATCACGGAGAGTGTTTTCTTAGGAACTGGAGGACGACATATTGTCGTTGTCGTTGTGGGCGTATCTCGTGTTAGTTGGCAGTTCACCTTGAATGAAGTTCATGAATATTTGGGTGGAATGCGGTGTGTATTTAAGTATTTTTTTTGTCGATTTTGGTTTTTCCTTTCATTTTCCCCTCAGCGACTCGAATGTATGCAACACATCAGCGACGACGGGAAACGAGTAATAAAAAAAATTCTGTTTCTTTTCAATAAAACATTGGAAAATGGGTATTTTCATCGTCGCCGGCAGGATAATACTCATAACTCTGGCCCCATTCTGCTCATATGTTGAATTGGAAAGTTGTCCCAATTTGGTTTTTTTTTTTTATTATTTATTTTGTGCTTTTAATTCGGTGTCATTGCCATTGCGGTTTTTCATGTGGGAACTGGGACAAGGCACTTAAATGGAATTTTCAAAATTTTTTGTGCAAACAAAGCAGAGGTACCGATTTTAATTCGTTGAGTAAGTTTGTTTCTGTGGTATTCATATGCATTTTAATTAAATTAATTAAGAATTTCTCAGATATCTTAAATTTTCAGTGTACTGAGCACTCTATTATTTAACGGAAAGTTATGCTTAAGCGGATATGAGACAATTAGGCTATATAGGTAGTGGTTTTACGATGACAAAAAAATGTCAATTTATTACTGGAAGACGCCGAAAGACCTAAGTGCCAACGTAGGTAATCTTAATCTTATAAATTTAGATTAGATTAGATTAGATTAATTGATTTTGTTTCAGTAACCATTGACAAATTCACAATAGTTCATTTAAATCAAAATCATATAGCATGGCATTGTCGTCTGCCAGGTTAACAACTAAATAAAATTTTTCAATTTTATATACATACGAGTACGTACGAGTATGTATAAAAAAATAGAAAAAATAAAAAACAAGGAACAAAAATCGAGTTAAAAGTTTTCATTTGTTATTCTATGACGATATGGTAGGGCTCTGATCCACTCAGGCCTATTCCAGACATTTATTTGAATGGAACAGTGCTTCCCAAGTGCGAAAAGTTCAAATATCTGGGATCTATGATCAATAGCAAAGCAACTTGTGATGACGACATCAATCATCGTGTAAGCGTAGGGTGGATGAAGTGGCGAGAAAATTCCGCTATCTTCTGTGACAGAAAAATGCCCCCTAAGTTGAAAGGAAGGCTCTACACCGCAGTTGTACGTCCAGCGCTCACATACGGTTGACAATGTTGGACGATGTACAAAAAGTATGAGAGTAAATTAACGGCAGCTGAGATGAAGATGCTTCGCATGACAGCAGGAGTGACCAAGCTTGATCGAATAAGAAGTTCGAAGATCCGTGGAAGCTTTTACATCAAGGAAACCATCGTACACAAATTAGAGCGCGACCGGCTCAGCTGGTATTGCCACGTTCAAAGAAGAGATCATTTGAACCCTGTTAAAAAGGCAATATCTATGCACGTTCCAAAGACATCGCGATGTAGAAAAGGCAGGCCTATAAACGCCTGGATCAGACAAATGCGACGACATCGGCATTTCATTGGCCTCAGTAACCGAGTGATCCAAAATCGGCAGGCCTGCCGATATTTTCTGAGGTCAAATAGGCGAACCCCACATGCGGATCAGTAGAAATGCAGTGAAGTGGGAGGGCTGTGATCCCTTGTTTTCGGATCATAGCCTCGCTGATAAAAGGAAGAAGAAGAAGAAGATATGGTAGGGCTACCTTGCATGAACGATGTAGATTGGATATGTTCAATTCATTGAGCAGGGCTAAGGTTTCGTGGTCTGTTAGGATGTCCTTACCGAGGAAGTGCCTTCTTGTTTCTTCTAAGGTTGCATACTAGTTGCATAATATGGGGAGATCCTCACGATGCGGTATGTAGTTCAGGTGAAGGAGCTCTCCTCGGTAGTTTAAGCATCATAGATATCTCGTCCACGCTGTGTTCATCCCGAAAATAGTTTTTCAGCCGAATGTTGTGACATAAACGGCTGTAGATCATCCTATGCAGGGAACCCGTCGCCTCTTATAAGAATGTCTGTACTTAATGTCCACCCTTGAAATTAATTGATAAAGTACCGCTTCCCAGGTGCCAAAATCGGAGCTGCTTAGATTTAAATCAATACCACAAAAGTTCGCTAGTTCCAACCACGCCGCATACTAGCTGTCCCTATTATGAATTGTTTGGAGAGCCACTTTCTTAGGCAACCGGTTGATGTTCATATTGAGGACTTTCAAGATATAACCAACTTGTAACTTGAGTGTTTTGATAAACAGTGGAGACAATCCCGTTTTCAACATAATCATGTAATTGGGAGTGCTAGCTGGTAGTCGAAATACTCGTTTGACGTAGTAACTCAACAACTTTTCGACTGTTTCATAGTGTGAGGGTATCTTTCTTCAAAGGCTGAGGTGGGCTCGCTTGCCCCAGGATCAACCCGAAGGAACACCCAAGACTTTGGGAAACTACTTTATTTCTCGGATTGGTTAAACAATAGTTGCTTGGAACAATTCTAGTAGGGTTTTTATAATTTCTTAACAATTTTTATACCTAACAATAGCAATGATAAGCTTACTACTATCGTCGTCCTGCGGCTGGTTCTGGTACGGGCCGGGGTTATGCGTCCTGTTGTCTGGCTCGGTTCGGTGCGTCGTCTCGAAGGAGTTTCAGTCCGCACTTAAGGCAGGCTTAGGAGGGATCCAGTCCGCACTTAGGGCAGGCTTGGAAGGTAGCAGTCCGCACTTAGGGCAGGCTTAGGAGGGACCCAGTCCGCACTTAAGGCAGGCTTGGAAGGTAGCAGTCCGCACTTAGGGCAGGCTTAGGAGGGACCCAGTCCTCACTTCGGGCAGGCTTGGGAGGGATCCAGTCCGCACTTAGGGCAGGCTTGGAAGGTAGCTTAACAAAGGGGCGGCAAATCCGCTGCGGTTAAATCGGGTTGTTTCTCTCAAACGGGGAGAAACCCATCGGACGGGCCGGCTATAGCTAGTAGCAGACCCGTGGGTTATTGCCCAATCACCGAGGTGAAGGTGGAAAGTCGTAAGACCAATTCCTGGAGAGGCTGTCAAGATTGGTACTGCCACGCTTGAGCAGTCTCTGCCGAATGCATTTCATGCACTCTCCTTTATGGAAAGATCCTGCAAGACGAGAATACGAATCAGGAGCCAATACAAAATTCCCTTCACATTCTCGTGTGCGACCTTTGTATTCGCGGTTTCGCTACCCGCCAACAGATGGCGGCCTCCGCATTAGGTGTTTAGCGAAGTGTGCGCCGTGTGTGGATGGTCGCTGGTTTGTATTTGGAATATGGTATGTCACTTCTTTACAATAGTATCTGCAACCTCATACTTGCGCCCCATAAAACAAAGTGGCCTCAGAAGCTGCTTCAAAAACTTTGTACTTGCTACTGTGCGCAATGTTTTTATTGGCAAAACATCGTTTCCATGTGGCGTTTCCTGATAGCGCATTTAGCCTTGAGAAGTTTCTCCTTCAAATGTCTTTTCACCGAGGTATTTATACTCACTGACTAGAAGATTGACATTTGATCTGTCAAATTGTGAAGTCCACTTGGTACAAGAGCTCCGGAGTTATACTACAATATCTAAATACAAAGTGAAATTTCGGATATAATATCATATTTTTATTCATATCTACACCACAAAGTTTCAATTCAATCAAATTTGTAAGTTTTTTGATCACTTATTCACTTTTTGAAACATTCTCGTGGAGGTTTGATGCCTAACCTATAAAAGTCATCCTGCCACCTTCGGGTAATGGTCAAAAGAGGTATTGCAGAAACTTCTCCCGAACAATTCGGAGCTGATAAACGCCGCCAGAATAGTTGCACAATGTCATCCGTTAGCAATATGAGTATTGTCGATTTGGAACGTCTCTTGGACTCCAAGTTAAGTTCCCTAGCCTCTAAATCGGACATGCAAGCTCTTTGTAGAGAAATCACGGACTTAAAGACTACTCAGGACCTCCTCGCAACCAAACTTTCAGTTTTGGAAGACCGCAACTCATACCTAGAAGCTGAAGTTGAGAGACTGTTAAAGAAAGACACCGAGAAAAATCTAATAGTTCACTTGCCGGTAAAGGGTACGCCCGATCTTCTGACAAGGGCAAAAAACATTTGTAATGGCCTCTTGGACGACACCCGAGAAGAGGCAGTGCAATCGGCGCTCCAAGTTAAGTGTACAAAGCCAGACATGGCCAATGTCGTGGTCCAAATGAACACACGCGCGTCGGCAGTAGAAATTCTCAAAAAAACTAAGAAGCTAAAGGGCACAGACATCTTCATCAACAAGGATCTTCCATTTTTTGTACGCCAGAAGAGAAGAAAGTTAGCTGAGGTACAATCGGCGATACGCAAGAATAACCTGCAAATAAAGACATCTATGAGGGACGACAGATTAATGGTGGATGGGACGATTTTTAGCTGGACGATTTTTCGATGGATTTAAATTATTGGGTGATAAATTTGTAGAATTGCGCGATTTACAACAACAAATTGAAACCAAAACAAGCACCCAAGATCAACAAAAATCTTCAAACGTCAAACTATTGAAGCCTGTCAAATCCTCCCACATCTTGCCGCCAGCGACATCTCTTGGTCACCAGCAGGAAAATTCTGGTACCGGAAGCAGTTTCCATTGACACCCTTCCGTCGGTCAGCCGTTAAATTCAAAAAATTTAAGAAAAGTAATCATTTTTTAGATCTAAGAATATTAAGTTACAATATTGCAGGGCTTAATAATAAAAATATTTTCCCCGATTTCTTTAACTTCATAAGAGAATTTGATATATTTGTGCTCGTAGAAACTTTTTTAACAGAAAACCATTATGAAAGATACAACAACCTTTTCAAAGGTTATGAACTTGCTTGGACGGCAGCTTCCAGAACTTCCAACTTTGGAAGAGCAAGCGGAGGACTGTTGGTTGGATTTAGAAGCTCCCTTAGAAATATTCTAAAATTTCAAATGCATGGAGATACTAGTATTATTGCGTGTCAGATAGACGGTATAAAGGGATTCTTTGTCCCGGTATACTTAAACTGCAATCATTGGAATGAAGATTTTTGCCAGTTGGAAGATCTCCTCGCAGACCTGGATGGAAATAATGTCCTTTTGATGGGTGACTTCAACGCCAGAATCGGAGCTGAGCAGTGTTGGCCAGCTAACTCCTTGATAATTCCAAGCAGTTTGAACAGCTATCGTGCCTCAAAAGACAATCGAAGAGACAATAAGGGTATCCGGTTATTAGATCTGTGCGACTCTTACAACCTTTATATGCTGAATGGCAGAAGCTTAAGTGATCCTGCCGGCGAATTTACTTTTGTGCGTTCTTCTGCTCGCTCAATCATAGATTATTGTTTAGCAGCTGGAAACTGGTTGAATATCATATCTGACTTCAAGGTTGGCGCAAAAACGTTTTCAGATCACATGCCACTCATAGCAGTAATTCGATGTACTACTACTCCTGATACTGTTGAGGCAACGGAACTTAAGCTTTTGCCGAAATTTAAATGGAACAATAGCTTTCTCAGTGAATACCAAGGGAATCTGAATAACAAGCTGATGACATTGAATAGTTCTTCGCGTATGGAGGACATGCTCGAAATTATAAAAGCTTCAATTCCTAGTCAGCCAAGTGGTCCAAATCGAAGAAAGTTTTTTAAGGAAAAGTGGTTCGACAACGAGTGCGAAGTTGCTAGGAAGAAATCATTTGCTCTCCTCTCATTGTTCCGAACCTATAATAACTCATACTTCAGGCTTAGTTACACTGCAGCTATCAAACAATATAAGAAGTTATGCGCGGGAAAGAAGAAAGTCCACAGCATGAGCATTATTGCCTCCTTGTCAAATGCAAGATTGCCAGGTGATTTTTGGAAAGCTATGAAAGCGGCAAACGGTTCGTCTTACTCAATAGGCTGCTCTCTCAAGGCAAATGAGCTAAAAGAATACTTTGCTCTCTCTACTCAACATTGAGCGCAGAGCTATTCGGTTTCAGTATGCCGAGCCACTGATAGCAGATCGATTTCTTGATGCCGATTTCACAGTAGAAGAGCTCCTGATAACTCTAGGTACCACCAAACTAAACAAGGCAGCTGGCATGGACAGAATCTCGTACGAGTTTTTTAAAAATGCCACTCCGGAATATATGGCGAAATTAACTGACTGCTACAATAAGATCTTCCAGAATTGCGAGATACCATCGGGATTCCTGTGTTCAATCATCTTTCCGATATTTAAAAAGGGAGACATTAACCTTCCAGAAAACTATAGAGGTATCTCTTTTTTGAATACGTCAATGAAGCTTTTTGGAGGGATGCTATATCGCAGATTAACAACCTGGGTTAACGAAAAGAGGCCACACAGTGAGTTTCAGTCTGGTTTTCGAGCTAAGTATTCTACAATAGATCAAGTGTTCTTATTATCGAACCTTGCCCAGTCTTATCTGCAGCGCAGTAAAAAATTGTTCACCTTCTTTGTTGACTTCAAAGCAGCGTTCGATTCAATAGATAGGGAAAGCCTATTCTACAAATTGTCGAATTTAGGAATCTCTTCTAAGGTTATAGCAACTCTAAGAGCTCTGTATGCGGCCGATACGAAAGCTGTGTGGGATGGTGAATCGGTCTCTGATCAATTTAGTTCATCGATGGGCCTTAAGCAAGGATGTGTGTTGAGCACCCTTCTCTTTGCTATATTTATTGATGACATCGTAGAATGCCTTGGAGGAGGCATAGATGTAGCAGGTGTTATCGTACCGGTGTTATTATACGCTGATGACATAGTACTTTTAGCAGACTCCCCTAAGCAGCTGCAAGAAATGATCAACAGGTTGGAGAAGTACTGTGACACTTGGAACCTAACTATCAACACTAGTAAGTCCAAAATCATGATTTTCCAAAAAGGACTCGGAAGATATGCTGCAAATGAAAAATGGTACGTTAAAGGACAAGAGATGGACTTAATAAAGGAGTTCAAGTACCTAGGTGTAACCCTTACAAGCAATATTAGCTTCAAAAAGCACCTCACGTCTAAACTTTCCGAAGCCAAAGCTGCCATATGTGCATCCTGGAAAAGTTGTATGTCAAACAGGCATATTGGACATCCGGAAAAATACAAGCTGTTTCAAGCAGTTTCCAAATCCATCATGTTGTATGCGGCACAAGTATGGGGTTATAAACAATACGAAGAAGTGGAAAAATTGCTTCGTTTCTTCCTAAAGCGGATCTTCAAACTACCATCCACAACGCCAAACTATATGCTACATATTGAGACTGGTTTGCCGAACATGTTTTTAGACACACTCAAGCTGCATTTTGATTACGTTCTCAAGCTCCTTCAATTGGATTCTTCAAGACTCATCCACAGGTTTGCTAAGTTCTTGGTCACAAACCATCTTAATTTCATAAATGATTGGACACTACTCTCTGAGTCCTACGGAGTTCCTCTGCGGCTGGTCGTGAATAATGCAACTGATCTACGTACACAGCTATATGAGCTGCTATCATCTATAGACGAAAAATCACGAGAAGAGTATATTAGTTTGGCAAGATCTTCGCAACAAAGGCAATATTACTCCAGACTAAATTTAAATTTGTATGCAGAAAATTACTTTAATGCGAATTATTCATTGGATATGATCTCAACTGTCTTCCGAGCTAGAGGTGAAATATTGCGCTTAAATTATGTTCCTCATAGGCCAGACCTGTCACTCTACTGCGAAATGTGCAATATGCGAGTTAGAGAAGACATTTTCCATTTCCTTGGCCAGTGTCCAATATTACGTGAAATTAGGAGAGCTGTGTTCGAAACGAACTTCTTAGGAGAAGAACAAATATTAAGCATTTTAAATGGAGCCAAAGGTTGGAGCACACTTTTTAGATTTATTCAGCACTCATTAATATATCGGAGGAAAATTTTAACAGAAAGTTTTGAATATTTTTATTTTTCTTTTTCCTATTCTCTGCTTTAACGTAACAATCTTAATTATAATAATTGAAATTGAAGTTATCTACATTACTTTGTATCTTTCTCATTTTCTGAACTTGATAAATTGTACTATTATTTTGCTTAAGTCAATCTGACCGACGGTTTCTATACCAGGTCACTAAAGACAATGTACCGTGTAATATGTATTCTGAATTTGCTAAATAAAGTCTTTTCTAATCTAAAATCTACTCACTGACTAGTTCGATGCTCTCACTATTAAAGTGCCTCATTTCATTTGAGCAATTTCTTCCTCCGCCTCTTCTAAAAATCAGTACTTTGGATTTCTCCAATTTTATAGACAGATTCCACAACGAGCAGTATTGATGCAGGCGAATGAACATTCATTGAAGAGACTCTGAAGTATATGCAAGTAGAATTATGTCGTCCACAAAAAGCAAGGCCTTAATTTGTTGTCCGACATACTCAATACCACCTGGCAAGGAATGAATTACGTCGTAGATAAACAGCGAAAATATGGACGGGCTTAAAGTACAACCTTGTCTCACTCCAAATATCGTGTGTAACCAATCAGATGGTTCCTCAATATTTGACACTGCTGCCTGAGTTTCGCTGTAAAGATTTTGAAGAACTCTGCTGAATACCCGAGACATTCCCAGGTTATAGAGCTTATAAACAAGCGTATCGCAATCAACTGTATCGAATGCCGCTTTGAAATTGACAAAAAAAAAACGTATAGCTTTTTGCCATTCCATTGAAATGTTTCTGTAATACTCCTTAGGACAAAAATGACTGATCGTGGAATAACCAGGCCGGAATCCTGCTTGGTATTCGCCTAGTAAGTTGTTAGCTGCAGTCCACAAGTTAATTCGATTTTGCAAGATCCTAGTACAAATTTTATACGATGCGTTAAGGAAAGAAATGCCTCGATAATTTGCCGGAACAGTCAAGCTTCTTTTTTTGGGAATCGGAAAGACAAGCGCCTCCTTAAATTCTTTTGGAATCACCCCACATTCAAAGCTATTGTTATAGATGCAGAAGAGAGGGTTTCCAAGTTCAGCAGAAGCATACCTATATTGTAAAATTTGGCAGGTATTCGATTCGATCCCGGGGCCTTGCCATCCTTGAGTCTGCTTAAAGTTTCTATTAACTTATCCAATATTTCTCAGTTGAAATCAGGTGTAGCATACTGAAAGGTGCATCTATTGAGTTCTGAGTTCAGCAGGCTATTAAAATGAGCAAAAAGACGGTTAGAACTTAGTTCCCGATGGATGGTGAACTTTTTAACATTCAGCTTAGCAGCCAATTTCCAAAATTCAATTGCATCACTACAGAACGCCAGCCGTTGTGCCTCCAATTCATTTCTTTTTGCGCCTACATAATGCCTTAAAGATGCTATCGGCATCCATACAACGATTTTTAAAGAATCCTTCGTTGGAGTGCCGAAACGCCCGAAGCCACGCAAAAGATACGTGTCTCGCACTTAGGCTTTTCACATCAAACCACGGCTCAGAAAATTGTTGACTACTACGCCTACTGATGGTGGATGTTGGGTAAGACTCTTTGATGATTTCTCCTATTTGACCGATATCGAACTCCTAATGACTTCGTAACCGCATATCAAGCTGCCTTCGATAAGAGCGTGATTTATCCTCGTTCCAATGCAGTTTGGGTAGGAGCCTCATATACAAATTTCCTTCGGGTTCACTGACTTCCAGTTGGAATGTTAAAATTTACAAAACTTACAATGGCAAAGAGGATTCATGCAGCTGAAAGATTTGTAAAGATATCAGTTCTTCTTCACTTCTAAAAGCAATTGCTATAAGGCCTGTTGTAAATTAGCAACGCGAAAGTCTTTTAAATGCCTGCAAAAGTATTGGAAAACCAGAGTCTGGGAAAACAAAGAAAGCAACGCGCAAGCCCAAAAGAAGTACAAGGAAGTACGCAAGAAGGTGAAAAAGCTTTACTTTAAAAAATTTGGCATAAAATAAATAAATTAAAAGACAATAACGAGTAATGGAAAATTGCAAAGGAAATATGGAACCAAAGCTATAAGTTATGCGCCCAAATTTCGCATCTGAACTAAAGGCCTATTTTTGCTTGATGCTGAACCCACCTCAGGTTCCGCCAAATTATGGTTACGCGCGTCACCTTGTCTAAAACCTTTTATAACATCAAAGGTCTCGGTGAGGTCATTTCCGGCCTCGATGGAGCAGCGTGCGACTTCCATCGTCAGCCTGCACAGACGGACGCATTTGACAGGGACAGCAACGACTATGATTCTACTACGAGGTTCCCATTTTCATTTCTACAGGTTTCTGTATGGATTTTACTCCTCTGAAACGTTCTTTTTACCATTTGGTAAGACTTTCATACATTGTTCCTGGAGTATAAGCTCTTAATATTTTCAATCGCGTGCTTCTCATGCTCTTTCTTCTCCTTTTGGAGAAGCCGGTGTACTTCCCCACTCTTTTGTTTATACAGCTCAAGAGCAGCTCTCGGCTTCTTTTGCTGCGTTGGTCGCTTTATATGCCCCTTATTTTGCTACATGCACTTGCCGGCATTCTTCGTCAAACCAGGGGTTTCGCGGTGTTGGTCGGGCAAGACCTAGCACGTTAGTTGCGACGTTTCTGAGGGCATGCTGGCAGCTGTTACCATTGGTGCTCGGCACGTGATACTGGCGGCATAGAAGTGATTGAGAGATTTCGGGATAGGCGTTCGGCGAAAACTCTTGCGGTTTCTTGCGATTGTAGCTTTTCGACGTTAAATTTTCTCACAGTGATTCTTCTTTGTTGTGTCGTTTGGGATATCCTCATTTGTACCTTGGCTACAACATGTTGGCCGCTCAGAAGGTCCAGACATACAGAATACTGGAGGCATATCTTTAGTCGATCGTAATATGATCAATTTGGTTAACCGTTAATGACCATTGGTCCACCATGTCTGCTTGTGAATACTGAGATGAGGGATATGCTCACCTCTCTTCAACTGCAGAGCCTCTTTCTCGACTATTTTGCGCCATGTTCTTCTTAGACCGGCAGGTATTCAGCCAACCTGTGTTAAATGTTTCCATTGCATAGCACTGTTAGCAATGAAACTGTCACTTTTTCGAAACGTGTAACCAATCCACTTCCACTTCCGTCGTAGGATGGTTGTGCGTATTTGTTCCTGACCCGTTCTCTGGTAGAGCTCTTCGTTGGAGATACGGTTAGGCCTGAAAATCCTTAAAAAGTTGCGAAGGCACCTGTTAGCGAACGTTTCCAGCTTTTTGATGATAGTAATGGCCACTCTCCACGTGCTACAGCACGGATTCAACGCAAGAGCGGAACAGTCTTGGCCTGGGGTTCAAACTGATTGCATTGCTTCACCATATTTTGGATAACATCCCGAACGCTGACTTTGCTTTGATGATCCTGTTGGCAATATCCAGTTCAGTTCCACCATCGGTCGAGACAATACTCCCATTATACCGAAAAGCCTCTAATCTCTCTATAGATGTCCAATAATGCAGTTGAGCTGATGAGTTTGTTCCAAGGCTGATAATTTTAGTTTTTGTCGTATTTATTTTCAGCCCGAAGACGCCTGTCTCCCTCTCCACATCTGCTGCGAGATCCATAATTCTGTGAGAAAATAAGCAAACATCGTCAGCGTAGTCAAGATGTTTCAGTTGGGATGTAAGAGTCCATCGATTTCCTCCATTTCCCGTTGACAAAGCTGCACGAAGCAAATTGCTAATCACCAATAGGAATAGTATTGGTGAATACAGTCTTGTCTTACTCAACTTTTGATCTTCAATTCCTCAGACAACCTGTCTCTGTGCGGAACGTGGTATTTGGAACCATCGTATGCAGCTTCGATAATAGCTATAGCAATCCCCGAAGTTAGCCTCGATCTGGAGCGCCATAATTCGCTCGTTCACGTGTCGGAAGCTTAAGATTTTTTACCTTAGTCTGCCGCGTATAGCAAATCCGCATCCGAATAAGCGTTGCTTGTTGTCTGTAACATGTTACAGATTTTCATCCTCTTTTTGCCCAGCATATACCATTTCACTTCCCGGATGACGGTTATATCTGCTTTATAGCAGTCTAGGGTATATACATCTAACTAACAGATCCGAGAGTCGTTTTGCTGTAACCCTAGGACGCTAGGCTGGGAACACCGGCGGCAGTAGTCTACTACGGGAGTGTGAGCGCTGCCGTTAGCCCATAAGGGCTCCTCCATCACCATCTCTCTTCCAAGGTCATAACCAACATTGGATATTCCTTATCGACCTGTAATCCCAATATCTGGAAGCAACTCGCGCAAACTGAGTTCAACCTTACTGGTACACGCTACCGTTGACCACAAGAGCTTCCATAGGTGTTGGTTACTCAATCTTCGATCAAGGTACTAGGCACCCAGTGGTCACCAAGGTGGAGGTTGAGAGTAGGAGTTGGTAGGCGTAGGCTAAGTGAGAACTTTATAATTTCATGTAATCGCATGCACTATCTTTTGACCACCGAATGGAAGGGAGAGACATACAGTGAGTTTTATAGCGTCTGTCTGAAATACAATATTTTTGAAAATCTTTCTCATGACTCTGGCACGCTTGGATGTTTGATAAATACTTGCAAGAGCGACGGGTCATTAATATATTTTTTGTTTTATGTTTTCTACGATTCAAACCTGAAAAAAAAAAAAATGTATTTGGCGCAACAACTCTTTAAGCGCCTGGGCCTAGCTTCTCGCAACCAATCGTGTTGTGTGCGTTATATTTTTCACACGAATGGAAGGGACCTACAGTTAAGTGCCATATCCGAAGGATAATTTGTTTTGAGAAGCTTTCTCGTGATAACAATACTCTCGGATGTTTATCGGACGTTCGCGAGAGGTGTGACCGTAAAAAAACTTTTTGGTGTTTTCTGGGATTCGAACTTAGAACCTCACGCGCAGTGGACCGACACACTAACCACTTGCGCCACGGCCGGCGCCCACTTCAAACCTGAAATCTTTTCAATATTTCGAGTTCAGTTTTTATTATGTTTACCCTAGCTTGGAATCGAGAACGATTGATAGATGTATGTATTGGTAGGAGAAAGTCGGGTAGCCCCAGACAGCGATTAACCGCGGACATTTGAATTTCTAAGAAATCAAAGCAAAGTGAAGGTAAAAAACACCAGTGAAACTCAGTCTTTTAAGCAATATATATATAAGTGTATGTATTCTTTGATATAATCCAGTTTCGCACTCATTTGAAGTGCCTTCCCCTGCAACTTTGATGATACTCTTTCAAACATAAAGGACTTTGCTTTGAATGAATTAGATTGCTGCAATTAAAAACTACCTACCTTCAACGATGTATTCTTTGTATAACTCGCGAAAAGCAATGAATAACCCATTAATTTCTAAAGCCATTAATAGCATTAACTATAAAAAACACTTCACTACTTCGTATCTACTCGGGAAGACATAAAGAAAAACACAATTGCACTTGTGGCATCCAAAGTGCACTTCTTGCACTCCAGCTCATTTGAAGGACCTTCTACAGGCTTCATATTATTAGCAAGTGGTTCTTTGAAAAGCAAAACACCAGCGAACCCTTTGCCCTTACCACGAACAGAAGATACACACATGCATGGGTGCATGCATGTGTTTGAGATTAAAGAACTCCTGTATACACTAAATTCCAATTTCATCATTAAACAGTCGTCCGCCTTTGAACTGTCTACCAAAGGCGAAGCCCTCTTCAAACATCAGCTATTCAGCTACGGTAGTCAAGATCGTATAGTAATAATGTCAGTTCGGTCAAAAATGTACTTCAATTGAACGATTCTGCGAGGAAATCCACTCGCAGAAGGGCAAAAAACAAATATTTTCTCTCTGTCGACATATTTAAGTGCAATCAAGCGTTCTTCACGCTGTTTCCTTTCTTCTACTTTCTTTCTCCTTTTTTTTTTTGTTGAATAGAATACTACCATAATTCTACTAGTCTACTAAATCGTCATCAGCAATAGCTATGTGCCATGAGTACCAGCAGCACAGGAGGAATGGTGTCGTACTCTGTCGCCTGAGTTCACATGTGAAAATGACGACGAGCAGTTCCTTTCGTATCGCATCCACGTAAAGGAACGATGTACAAGTATCTTGCTCGCGCCCGGGAAATCCTAAAATTCCAACTGTAAGAAGCAATCGAAATTCCTGTCAACGCTCACTACAAAGTACGAGTCCTCTGTATACATATGGATGTTTGAGTGCGAGGACACAAACTACGCAAGAGACTCCCTTATTTATGCTATAGCATTAGATTGCAGGACTTTGCCCACGATGCCACCCTCTTTTGGCAATAAAACACCCTATTGGTAGTAAAGAGCTTGTGTGTCACCATCAAAAGTTGAAAAGGACGAACTGTGGAGAATACAAACAAAAAAAGAAAGAAAATAAAGGACGAAATGAAAAAAATAAATAAACGAACCGAACCGAGCCGAACGAACGAATGAAAAGAAAGAGCGCAACAAATACCCACAATTGAAAATGTCAAAGCGGATAATTAGAACCGCTCTTGGTTATTTTCGGTTCCAATTGTATTCGATATCCTTGGCTGGCAGCTATTCTATTGTATTCTGAATTTAGCAGATGTCTTGGGTCGTATATGGCGAATCTATCTCTCTAGCGAGGAGGGGATAATATGAAACTTATGGTCAATGGTTTTCTGATGCAAGAATAAAAGAAAAAAAATCCAATGGTGTCCTTCCAAGGAGGGATCTTCTAAATATCGGTACACAGGTTTTGATTTTTTTTTTCATAAGTAGGGTGAGAGGTGATAATTCTGAAGAAACGGGTTCGAGATATTTATGAGTTGTCGTGTATTTATAGAACTCCTTTTCGGTGTAGTCCGGGGAAAATGATTTATTTGACAGGACTTTTGATTATGTTTAGGTATTAATATTTAATTAAAAATAAAAATGTTTAATGAGGATTCAAGGAACTTACTTAATAGAGTATAATATGACTATGAGCTAATTAAAAACGTTTAAGCACCAGCACCCATTCCATGAAAAGAAAACCCACATTCTTGGCACAGAGGATCTTGCATTTTTGTTTTTGAGTGTTTTATAGTGCGTATGCCCTGAAAATGTTGTTTTCTGTTTCTGGAGTGCGAAGGCCGTTGGAATTGCTTTTAGTCTGCTAATTAATTAACGAGTTATCGAGGATTTGGAAGAGTAAAATATCTAACAGTTCCAGGATGTCCTAGAAAACTGCATTACTCCTGGTAATAATCGTCTTGCCCACCCACTTTCATCGCTGTATGACTGCTTCTGACAAATAAAGAACGAAGGCAACCTTGAACCATTCAAATCCTCGGGACAGGGTGTCTAGATTTATTGAGACTTCACTACAGGTAATTACCTACTGCCTTATCTACTCGTATGTAGATTTTATATCCCAACGGAATGTTTGTCTGGTGCATTATGCGTGTCACATCTCTTGATATGAGATCTGAGTCTTACGTGTAAATGTTCGCTATCGCTGTAGGTACTTGGATATTCTTCAATAATACTTTCATGTGTTGTATATATTCTGGACACAATAGCACAATAGACTAAAAGAAAACCAAAGCTAATCTATATAAATAAAAATGAAATGCTGTTCGTTGGTCATCGCATCACTTGAGAACGGCTGGACCGATTTGGCTCATTTTTCCATTAAAATATTCGTAATAGTCCGAATAAGGTTCTTACGGAAAGAAATTGGAAAAGTTGCCCGGAAAATTGTAAAATTCAGGAAAAACTGAAAGTGCTTTTTCTATTGGAAAAAACGTGTGTAAATATTTTTGTATGCTATGGTCTCCGAAAACACGTAATCGATTGAGCTCACATTTTCAGACATCCTTGGTATTAGCTCTACAGTATTCCTATGAAGTTTGGTCAAAATCGGTCGAATACTTTAATATTATAGTACTTTAGTACTAAAAAAATCCTCTTTTGTTAGTCGCATCGCAGCAAAGCACGACGGGTACCATCGGCCCAGCAGTTTTCCGACTACTTTAATATTATAGTACTTTACTACTCATATTTTTTTATATATATATTTACGGTTGCACCACTTACCCACTATTGGCCAGTACAAAACTGTTCTCTAATAGACTTAGCCCCAGGCGCTTGTCTGACAGTTGTTTTCTTTTTTGTTAGGCGAAGCAACGCTCGCCGGGCACCCGCTAGTAGATAATATTTACTAAAAGACATAAAATTTGACTGATCATTCTACCCTGGTCCTATGAAATAGTAGAAGCTGTTTGGATCTCGTACAATAGAGGAAGCCATCATGAAGGAAAATCGTTGCTAAATATGCCCAGAAATCGTATTTTTTTTGCAACGCTAAGATACCGGCAAGAGCCAAAGCTGCGTCGATGTGAAGTACCTCTTTGCTATGAACAGATAGATCAACTCCATTGAACGCTGACCTTGCGATGTGACGCCAAGAAGAGATACTTACTCTCCTTAGGTTAGATTATATGGTTTTCCATTTCAAGCTGTGATACAGCAGGCAAGTGCAGCAAATTAATGCTGCTTCGCATTGAAGTCTACTATTGTTCCGCTCTTCGGAACATGTAACATATTAAAAAGGAAAAACTCCAAATTTAATAGCTTAGTAGAGCTTTAAAAAGATTAAGCATTTATTTGCGTTGTGAAATCTTTAACAAAAATGAGATAAGATAAAAAAAAAAAAAAATGGCGGGGCCAAGCTATGGTTGTCAGTTTACGCTTGCTAGTTTGGTAACTCTGATGTGTGTTCAAGGTGATGTCAGCATTGCTATCTTTCAAAGTGGCGGCAACATAGTCCCTTAGTAAGTGCGACTGAATCCTTATTCAAGTCCGCTCTACTTCCCGGACACAATGATGTCGCTGTTGCTGTCGTAGTCGCATTCGTATGTCCTGTAAAAAGTTAAGCCAGCAATTTCTCTAGGTTTTCGTCCACTATCACGACCACTTTCTGAATCGGCTTGGTCCTTTGGAACCATTTTGCAATTTCTCTCTAGGTTTTCGTCCACTATCACGACCACTTTCTGAATCGGCTTGGTCCTTTGGAACCATTTTGCCTTCTGTTGAGATTAGGTAGATAGGCCTTCACCCACTTCTTTCAAAAAATGTCAATGTAACTGCAGCCTCTTTCGGGAAAGAATCACAGTGCTGTTTGTTTGTCGTAAAGCCGTTCGCGATATCGGGCTTGTTTCAAGCAGCTTTACCATTGTCCCAAACTGGCCGTGGCTAGTCTTGGATTGAGTCCTACGATGTACATATATGTTATATTACAAAATAAGCAATAGTTTTGCAAATAAAAAACAGTTGTATTTACATTTTGCAACATCAGCTCGACAACAATTTCTGCTCGGATGAAAAATTACATTTAATTCGATTCGAGTGAGACCGAGAATCGAATGAGTAAATGAACAAACATGAATCTCGATCGATATCGAAACTTAGAATGTCATTTGGATAGATTCGAACAAAAGTCGATCCGAATCGAAGCGTGTACATCTGCCAACGTTTCCATTTCTTCCGAAGATCGATTAGGTGTGGGTCATAAGGCGGCTTTGAATTATTCGATTCTCCGATAAGGAAATGATTCGGCATTAGGACTTCGTCTTCGTCTGATTCCAGCGACACAAACGCCAAAGGTTTCGAATTTATGGTGTTTTCAACTTCGTAGAGTTTCCTCAGCAACTTGCAAGGCGGGAAGGATGCGGTACAAGACATCTTTGATTGACCGCACAATCCTTTCCCAAGCTCCACCGATTCGTGTAGCCGATGTGGTGGTTTAAGCTTCCACGACGTTTTTTTTTTTTTTGTTTTTCCTCTTGTACAACCCATGCCCGCGTGGCAACGACACTGCGACCTGAAAGATCTATTGTATCGGAGGGTTGGAGTTAATCTAACAGACGTACTACCTCCCTTATGAAAGTGAGTATTTCCTTAGTAGCGGAGCATTTCAGTTCCACTGAAGTAAGTATCTCCTTGTGGAGAATACGTTTCCTTAACCAGTGTAGTGCCGGGCATTCACAAAGAATGTGTTCGGAAGTTTCATCTTCCTCTAAACAGAACCGACAGTCCTTCTCTTGCCACAGGTTCATCTTGTTAAGGTGGTATCTCAAGCCGCAACGGCCAGTAAGAAAGCACACAAGCTTCTTAATGCTTTCCCTATCTAAGTTCAGGATTTCCTTATAGGAGTAAGGCTGGATTAATCGTTTGGATTGTCTTAGACCTGGCCCACTAGTCCAGTGGCCTAGACGAAGTTTGTTTTCCCATTCGTTAATCAGTGTTGTAACTGTTGCCCAATTGACGCCACAGCAAGCTCATCTGCTGATTTGTTGCCCACAATCACTTGGTGTCCAGGTACCCAACCGAGTTTTACCCTGTTGTATTTGGCAAACGACTAACAAAGGCCTCGTAGGGGCAGCATCTCCCGATAGGTGCTGGTCCGCTAAGTAACGAGTAGGAGCCACTGCAGCCGAAAACCTAGCAGCTCTGTTAGTAAGCCCTACTCCCACCTCCTCGTGGTGCCATCTGGGAATTTCTTCGGAAATTGCTAACGGGAGAGAACGAATGGCGAGCTTCCTGCGCCAAAAAACAGGATAAGTGTCGGTTGGTCTGTGGCCCAGCGAGCCGCAACCGTAAAACAAACTATTGCTCCGAAACGGAAACATACGCCTCGGATACGGACTGATCATTTGTTGACGACCTTTGGCTATCGGACACGGACAACGATCGGATTCTGGAACGTTAAGACCCTCCTGGACTCACTCAAGGAAGGGCCTTATAACGCCAGATTCCTCCAATTGGAGCGCAAATTCGCACGGTATAAAATCGACATCTTAGGGCTGAGCGAGATAAGATGGTACGATGCTGGGGAATACATCTCCCCAACAAAAAGCACTGTCATGCTCTACTCTGGTAAACCAGCTGGAAGTGCACGGAGTTCTGGCGTAGGACTCATGCTAACTCCAGCAGCACGTAGTAGCCTCATATCCTGGAAACCCCATAGTGACCGGATATTGACGGCTAGGTTCCAGAGTAGAGTTAGAAAAATTACCATCATACAGTGTTATGCTCCGACTCTAGACGCGACTGAGGTTGAAAAGGATAATTTTTATAGCCACTTAGGTGCCGCCTACAACCAAACGCCTAATGGAGACATCGTAATGGTAATGGAAGATCTCAATGCCAAGGTGGGTAGCGACAACACCATGCTTAAGCACGTGATGGGAGTTCACGGCGTGGGAGACCGTAATGACAATGGTGAGCGGTTTGTGGACTTCTGCAATACCAACCGCCTAGTCATCGGAGGTACGCTGTTTAAGCATAACACCTGCCATAAGATCAGTTGGGTCTCTACTGATAGGCAACGAACATCCAGCCAGATCGACCACATGCGATCAGTCGCCGCTTTAGAAATTGTCTCCTGGACGTCCGAAACAGACGTGGAGCTGACGTCGGACAAGAACGAGATCACCATCTTATGGTAGCTCATTTACGCCTTCGTACTGCATCCGTCAACAGCAACCGCTCAAACCGGCTTAACATCACCAGGTTTAATATCGACAGGCTCAAGGTTCCCCAAGTGCGCCAACAGTTCAGGGACCATCTTGCCTTAGAAGCAGAAGCAATCAGCAGCATAGAGAACATGGATGACCACTGGAGTGCTGTGAAAAATGCTTTTGCGACTGGGGCACGTACTTATGTCGGTAAAAAGCAGAAACACCACCGCACATGGCTTTCTACAGACACCTGGAGACGGATCGATGAGCGTACAGCAATCAAGGCTCGGATTGCAGCGGCCTCAGCAGTAAAGAGAACCGAGCTTGAAGCCCAATACCGTGCGAAGAAGAAAGAAGTGCAGCGTAGTGTGAGACGTGACAAGCGTCAACATGTCAACTCACTGGCCTCAAGGGCTGAAGAAGCAGCGAGTAGGTGCGACAGTAGGACTGTTTACAACATCACTAAGGAGCTCATTGGTGGTCGAAACTCCAAACAACATCCAGTGAAGAGTCTAGACGGTGACCTTCTGATTTCGGATGAGGATCAGCTCACTAGATGGAGAGAACATTTTGCTGCAGTGCTAAATCACTTAGACGACGGCGGTATGATCTTGAATTCGAATGAGCAGTTCGAAGCAACAAATTCCCGAATTCGCACCGTACCTCCCAGTAAAGCTGAAATAATAACAGCATTCAAGTCCCTCAAGAAAAACAAAGCGGTGGGTATTGATGGCATCCCTGCCGAGCTATTTCAAGCGGCGCCAAATACATCGGCAGATTTGCTGCATCCCCTAATACGGAGAGCTTGGGATAGTGAACAATTTCCACAGGAGTGGAAAAGGGGGATGATCATTAAGCTTCCAAAGAAGGGTAACTTGATGGAGTGCGGTAACTGGAGAGGTATATGTGTTCTTCCAACTGTAGCCAAAATAATAGCTAGAATAATTCTAGAACGAATTAAAGATAATTTAGATTCAACTCTCGATGTCGAACAGGCAGGCTTTCGCGCTGGATCCTCCTGCATCGACCACATAAACACCTTACGGATCATAATCGAACAATGCGTTGAGTATAGATCTCCGCTACATTTACTGTTTATCGACTTCGAGAAGGCTTTCGACAACTTGAATCGAGATGCTATCTGGCTGGCCTTGCGCAGGAGAGAATCAGTGCTGCTTTATGGGTGCAGTACCTGGAAGGTGGACACCATTAACACACGCAAGCTGCAAGTCTTCGTAAACAAATGCTTAAGAATCATCTTGAGGATTTTTTGGCCGAACCGCATCTCCAACGAACAGCTTTATCTAAGAACGGGCCAAGAACCTATAAGCATTACTATACGAAGAAGAAAGTGGCAATTGATTGGACACACCCTACGGCGCGAAGACAACTCCATTGCGAAATACGCTATGCAGTGGAATTCGCTCACCCAGGCAGGCAGAATAGCGGGACGCCCTAGGCAAACGTGGCGCAGAACAGTTGAGGAGGAATCGAGCTCTTTAGGAATGAGTTGGAGGCAGCTCAAACGCGTTGCAGAACTCCGAACACGATGGCGCGCAGGCGTGGTTGACGCCCTATGCCCCCCGAGGGGTTAAAGGACATAAGTAAGTAAGTAAAGTATTTGGCAAAGTCTTGTAATGCATCGTAGCAGCATTTCACGGTTCTGGAGTCCATTTGGTTGGACGATAGTGCCATAAGTGCTGCTTGGCTATCTGAGAAGATATGTATTCTAGCGCCTTTGATCCCCTTGCGGAGATTTTGTCTGGCCCAAATCTCAATGGCATGGATTTCAGCCTGAAACACAGTGGGAGTCCTACCCATAGGTACCTACCGAAATCTTCGTGTTGGGTCCAAAAATCCCAGCTCCAACTCCAGAATCCATCTTCGAACCGTCGGTGAACCAGACCGGACTTCTAGGGTCCAGTGTTGGAGCACCATTGGACCAGTTTTCGCGGTCCAATATTTCAACCTCGAATAACCTACCAAAGCAGTATTGCCTGACCATAATATCTGGTAAAGTGCAGAACATGTCTCTTTTAGGGATTGAGTTGAGTATCTTTAAATGTCTCACAAGGTCACCCAGTTTATACTCGTAATCTAGCTGCAGCCTGATGACATATCTAGCAGCCATTTTCCTAATGAAGATTGGTAGTGGTGTAAGCCCAACAATAGTTTCCAGTGTTGTCGTAGGGCAGGTGTGCATCGCACCTGTAATGTTAAGACAGGCAATTCTTTGCAACTTCTGTAACTTGTTTGCCATTGTCTGCTGGAAAGTTTTTGGCCACCAGACGATGGCCGCATATGTGATAATGGATCTAACCATCATTATGTACAACCAATGTATCATCTTAGGAGAGAGACCCCAAGTTCTGCCGTATAGCCGTTTACTGGCCCACAGTGCTCTAGCAGCGCGATCAGTGGCGGACTTGATATGTGAATTCCAATTAAGTCGTTTGTCAAGAATTACCCAAAGATATTTGACCTCGCTGGAGTAAACTAGTGTGGTGCCTTTGATTGTGATATGTTCAAGGCTGACCTGTGTCTTCCTTGTAAAAGGCACCAGAACGGTTTTACTAGGATTGATGGATAGTCCTTCTTTGTTAGACCATTCTACAACTTGAAATATTGCACTTTGCATGACGTTGGAAATTGTCGTGCTGTGTTTACCTCTGATAAAAACCACAAAGTCATCAGCATACCCGACGGTGGTGTAGCCTGATCTGTGAAGATCTACTAACAAGTTGTGGATGACTATAGACTATAATAGGGGGGTAAGAACTCCTCCCTGAGGACATCCTTTGGCTGCAGTTATGGACACCGACACTCACGCAGAGGAGGAAGTAATGAATCGACTTACCAGAATGGCCCTGATCCATTGGTTGGTCGATTCTTCGATGCCTCTACTACTAATCGCCCTTGCGATCGAGTCATAACCAGTGTTATCGAACGCGCCCTCGATGTCAAGAAATGCACATAAGGTTATCTCCTTTGAACTGAGTGTTCCCTCTGTCTTTTTGACGAGATAGTGAAGAGCACCTACTGTAGATTTGCCTTTCCTGTATGCGTACCGATTCGAGTGCAGAGGGTTAGTCAGATCTAACCGGTCTCTAATATGGATATCTATGAGTCTCTCTTGGGGATGAAAACCACATTAACCTGCCTCCAGGTGGGTGGTATGTATCCCTTTCTCTGGACTGAATAATTTTCCAGATAAACTATTAACTCTACTGTCCACATAAACCCTGTGGTTAACTGTGTTCGAGTACACATGAGATGTGTTAAAAGACGAGCCTGGGAAATGTACCTGAATAAGGTTCTAAGTGTATCCACACGGTCCGTCGTGTAGATTCCGTCACTTTTCTTCAGTAACCCTACCCAGTTGACATGATCGTTTGCGAGCATATTCACCTTTGTCAATTCTTCTTGAAGTTTCTTCTTAGCCTCTTGGAAATTCGTACCATTGTCACAATATCCGACGGGGTTCCAATGGACTTCCCCTGCCCGCCATAAAATTCATCAGGCAGTAATACATGAATCAGTTGATAGACTAAGCGTCAGCTCTATGTGCACAGTTCTTGTGGTGAGGCACGTAAATTATACTCCTTATCTTTTCTCGCGGCTTTCAATTTTGCATAGTTGACAGCTGCTTCTGGCAGACTTCAATAATGCTCGCAAATTGGCAATGCAATATTTTTGTCGAATTTCGTTCCATGATTGGAATGATGGGATTTGCGGTGATAGGAATCCACGATCAGGTAAGTAATTCTGTGTTGCTTCGAAGAATAATCGGTATTTTGCTGTTTTCGTCAACCCACTCTGCAAGCTCATCCTCAGTACATTGTCCTCGTCCAGGAATGGTGACAGTTTGTGCAAAGGACTGCTTTTCGGCAAATGGATGGGTTTTATCCTCCTCTGATTCTTCTTCAGGATGTGTATTGCATCTGGATATGTGGAGAAATGAGCATGTCGGTATAGGGCAGACTGTGACCTCTTGATTACTTTCGAAGTGAGTTCGATAATACCGGCGGAGTGTATTTTCAGTTTGGTATTTATAAATAGAAGAGCATTAATTAATGAGCAATACATAACGTGACCATTTGCTGAAACGAGTCTCATCGACACTGCTTTAGTGTACATCAGATTCGGCTGAATTTCCTCGCTTGTGACGTCGATTGACGGTGCATGGGGGCACTCAGCACACGGTTTTTGCGGAAAAGCTGGATCACTGAGCCACTCACTTGCAGCGTCATTTTCGACGTCCGGATTCCATTTTGGGATATTGTCAGCAACGTTGAGTTTTGCAGGAATCCGTCTCCATTCGGAGACATGCGATGTTTTTAGGATTTCGCCCACTCGAAACATCACAAACTGTTGAAACTTGTGCGGGTCACTCTTCAGCCATGAAAGAACCATTTTCGAGTCAGACCAGAAGAATATCGACTTATAGAGATTTTGTGAGTCCTGCAGATATAGTTTTCCAGACGCGTTCTAAGTGCGGCGGTTTGAAGTTCCATTCGAGGAACTGAGACTGGACGCTGAGGAGTAACCTTCGCCTTGGTACACACCAACGCAACATCAACCCTGCCTTGAAACTCAATCCGGAAATTGGAGATAGCTGCGGAAGCATTTTCACGTTTGAATCAGGTTCTCCTAATAGAGAAGAGTAACATCTGGGTACCCTTACTGCTGTTGGGTTCTTTAGTGCTGTTACCCACTGCCGCCACCTTTCGGTCACACAAGTTGGTAAATCATCGTCCGGGTTCTCATAATTGTCAGGTTGTTAGTTCGTGAGGTTTAGCTCGGCTTAATCTGCGAATATTATATCGTACATTTAAGACGTCTTCTACCTCAGGATTATATGCATCTGCCGACGGTCGTTGTGGTGGATTACGTTCTTTTTAATTACTTGCGCCACATGATCAATCTGTAAATCAGGATGCAAGCCACTATTTCTAAAATACTCGTACCATGGGGCATTTACTATTCCCCGAAGGACTTTGTTTAGAAATGTTTGTATTATTTGTACATTCGTTTTCTTTGTGCAACCCCATAATTGGATACCATATGTCAAAACAGGTTTTAGTGCCTGATTATGTATTAAGATTTTATTCTCAATGGACACTTCTGAATTGTATCCTAACAACCAATAAAATTTTCTATATCTAATATTTAGCTCTTCTACTTCTTTTTCACCCAGATACTTAGCTGTGTTAGAATAAGGAACTACCGGATTATTAATAATCACAGGAAGATTCGTTATTTTTTTTGTTTGTAAAATTGATATAGGTGGACTTTGACTCATTAAGTTTAATTCGCCATCGTTGCGTCCAATCACATATCTCGTTAACTGAATTTTGAAGCTTTTCAGTTACTTTAGCTACACATCCATCAGTTGATAGTAGAGCAGTGTCGTCTGCGGATGTGGCTAGCATCGTGTCATTCGCATGTGGTATATCCCTAGTACATAATAAATATAAAGTGGGCCCTGGAACACTTCCCTCTGGAACTCCTGCTTATATATTGTTCAGAATACGCTGAACCATAGCGAACTGTAAAGAATCTATTTGCTATATAAAATTGAAGTATCTCATAGTATTGTCTACGAGTATGTAAGTCCCTAAGAAGTTTATATTCTAAGCCCTTATGCCAAACTTTATCAAAAGCCTGTGCAACGTCTAAGAATATTGTAGAACAATATTGTTCTTCTTCTAGTGCTTTTTTTATAACATTTTTCATACAATGCACTTGGTCTATTGTCGAATGTTTATTTCTAAACCGAAACTGATGGGTAGGAATAAGCCTTCTTTGCTCTATGATTCTGTCTGGTCTTTTAAGAAGCAGTTTCTCGAAAAGCTTTGATAATACCGGTAAAAGTGAGATTGGCCTTTATGATATAGGTTCTGATAGAGGTTTACCTTGCTTAGGTATATCAATAATTTCTGTTATCTTTCAGTGAAGTGGAACATATCTTTGTTTACTTTTTCTTTTGGGTCACCGATCCAATTCCCATTAGATGTTTTTAACTGGGGATCTTGCGCTTGAGGTGTCTTTAAATGTTTGCCAGCTTTCCGAAGGGAGTAGTATGTGACTTTGTCAGCAGTTAAGTTACAAAGATATTTATTTAGAGATCTATTTTTAAAAATTAAAAGGTCTGACAAAAAGCCCATTGGATCCAAGATTAACATTAGGGCTTTCCTTGCATTTGGTAGGAACTACTTCGTCTTTGAGCACATCTCTCTTGAGCCGTTGAAATTGCATAACGTAGGTAAAGTCATCCGATGAAGTACACGGCATGTACCGGCTGGACATTTTGGGTGAAAGGATTTTCCACAGAGAAAAAGTGTTGAGATACTCGTACATACATGCATCCATCACTTAATATGCCTAATCTAGTGCTATTAATTGTTGTGTGTTACATACGATACAATCAAAGAGCTATATGATGTACGTGTATACCTCATGATAAACAAAAATAAATTCTCGTCTTCAGCAACCCTTGGAGGATCTAGAGCCTAATATCTCGAAGCCATTTTTTTGTCGGTGTTATATTTTAGTACGAAAAGAAGCGACGTACATTTTTATACTGAAGGGGCAACTTTTTTGAGAAACCTTCTCATTGTATTTACAGTTAATATTTGTCAGACTTTCCAAAGCAGCCAAAAAAAAAATTCCTGTTTTTAAGCATCCATCAGATATTTACCACTGAACCAAGACACCGCTGAGATTGCAAACCAATCAGTTTAGGGAAGGATTTGGTTAAAGTAAGAATCATGTGCAACATCCCTTAAGTTATGTTCGAGTGGCAGACTGCACTAAGGCTTACTTAGTCAATTTTGAAACTACAAGTATCTGGGTATTCTTCAGAACTTCCTTCAGAGCGAACCAGAGCTCGTTAGTTTGCCGAGGTTATCAAAGACGCTGGCTCCTAAGTGTGTTTTTCTTCCATTCAATAGCGTCGGACATATGCAAAGGGGTGAACGGTCGTTTTCTCATCCTCTTCGTTCATGCAGCTCTGCAGAAATCATTCGAGAAGAACCTTAGCCTATTAGCATGGTGAAAATGACTGTTGTACTGATGAACGACCTTTCGTATATAATATTTGGCGCAACAGCGCTTTAAGTGCCAGGGCCTAGCTTCTCGCAACCACTCATGTTGTGTGCATTATATTTTTCACACAAATGGAAGGGATCTACAGTTTACCGGCGTATCCGAAGGGCAATTTGTTTTGGGAATCTTTCTCGAGACAACAATACTCTCAGATGTTTGTCAGACGTTCGCGAGAGGTGGGACCGTGAACAAAACTTTTTGGTGTTTACTGGGATTCGGACTTGGAACCTCACACGCAGTGGTCCGACATACTAACCACTTACGCCATGGCGCCCTCTGGTAAAATCGATGAAGTTGTTGTTTTATGGGAGTTTGTCGGCCATTCAATTACGTAGAATGCCCCCATGCGCCGGCACTCAAATAAAGTGAATTTTTCGATAAGAGACAAGCGGATATTTAGAGCGGTTTTTGAATTGAAGGTGACAGATTCTAGGGACATAATCGTGGCTTGGCTGTTATTTAAATTTATGAAATAAACTTGCTTAGATAGCAAGGAAATCTTTTATGGGCAGTATCTCTGCCTAGAAAACTCTATAATGGTTGGGAGGCGGAGGGAAATATTCATGTTTAGGTCTTCGGAGATACATAATCTCCAGCCAGGCCAAATTCTATTTTAGGGCGATCTGTGTAGGAGCGTACGAGTACATACTGCTTTTGTAAGAGCATCCTCTCACAAAAGGAGTATTACTATTAGTAGATGATACTGTAATCTCTGATGAGGAAGTCATAGCTAAGAAGTTTTATAACTACTTTGCTACAATAGCTGAGTCCTTGAATCCGCATTCCAACTTACCGGTTTGGATATTCGGGACGCTTCTTCTCAGGCAAGTTCTTTTTTCTTTGAGCCTATAACTGCTTTAGTGCTTTTGAAAACAATTGGTACTCTGAAAAATTCAAATTTTCGAGGTATTAATGGTATATCAAATCGAGTGCTGAAGATTATTGCTTGCTTTATAGTCGGTGTCCTAGCGCATACCTTCAATAAAAGTATTTTCTCGGAGGTATTTCCTGAAGGGCTTACATGTGCAGATATCGTGCCACTTTTTAAAATGGCGCAGCTGGCGATATACGCAGTTAAAGATCTATCTCGCTTCTTCTATCTATCAGCAACATTTTTGAAAAAGCAATCAAGTATAGAGTTGTGAATTTTTTAACAATAATACGTTTTTCAGTTCTGCCTAGTTGTTTTTTCAGAAAGGAAAATCAACCAATAATGCTCTTCTACATTTCTGTTCTCAAATATTTACTAACCTAGACAGTAGAAAGTTAACAGCCGTTTTTTTTTTTGTCGATATGCCGAAGCCATTTGATATGATTAATCATGAAGTTTTGCTAAAAAATGATTGAAAAAGTTGGTTTTCAAGGTGTCATGTTTGACTGGTTTGGGTCTTACCTGAATAATAGATCACAAAGAATGAAGATTGATGGGATCATGAGTTAAACAATATATATTAATCTGGGAGTAGCTCAATGCACCGTTTTGGGACACTTACTTATTTAGGTGGCACTACAGTTCGGGGTGAACCTGGGCCTCAACCAATAAGCCTCTCCATTAAGCTCGGTCTTTAGCTAATTCCCTCCAGTTGCGCACCCCAAGTTGGTCGAAGTCCCCTTTAACTTCTGCGCTCCACCTACGGCGAGGAGGTCCTCTACATCGTCGTCCCTCTGGATTAGATTCGACGACTCTGCGGGCCGGAGCGTTGGTGTCCGTTCGCTCTACATGTCCTAGCCATCTCAAACGTCCAATACGCAGTTTTTTTTTGACTAGATCGATGTCGCTGTACAGCTCGTATAGTCCGTTATTGAATCTTCCCCTCCAAAACCTGTCAACGCAAACGGGACCGAATATCTTACGAAGAACTTTTCTCTCGAAGCGACCAAGGATAGCTTTATCCTCTTTTAATAAAGTCCATGTTTCAGTGCCGTTCTGTCCAATTCGTCCCTTCTTGTTGACTGCATATAGTTGGTTTTGCCATGCGTTTAGAAAACATCTAAAACATTGGCTTTTAAACGTAGATCTAGTAATTTTGGAATCTGTGCTTAGTGTTCAGACATAGCGAACTCTGATATTCTGGTGCAACAATTTTTAAAATTTTTTCTTTAATATGAAATATACTCTGGCGTCCTGTTTACTGACGTACATGCATGGTTTTGAATAAATTTTGCTTTACATATGTTAATGCCCGTATACAAAATCTCACAGCTGCACTCAATTATTATTCCACCGTTTGCATCCATATGGTTTGAATAACCATAGCTAAGAATAATGTTGATGTGTAAACGATGTCAAATGCCAAAAACATTATATAATGAGCTTTATCCAATATCTAACCTACAAATTATCCAAATTAATAGAATCCTATACCACACCTGTCAAATCCGTGTAATACCACTGCTAGCTGTCAAAATGTCAAAACAAAATTTATTCCATTAAGCAAATTAGATTCTGAATTTATTCAAGCCCCGACTAGTTAATTTAATATTTAACATTTTTAATGAAACCCTTAAACTTTCTGAGCTTTTAAATAGATAAAAAAAATGTTTAAACTTTAACGCAACTAATATCGTATCTCTGTCGTTTGAGAATCCATCAGTATAATCATCTCAAATTATCACCGTCAAATCCAAATGGCACTGAAGTCAAACCCTCCTTTGACATAAACACATGCAGGAGTACATACCTATACTCGTGCGTATATATTTCTGCAATCCCGTTTGCCATTAATGCACTATTTAGGTAGATGGAGTTGAATAATTAATATTCTCCCTGCCTTATGAACTAAAATATTTGGATATTTAAAATGCAACTGAAGCGTGCAGTAATAATAATTATGCGGAATACGCAAGTGGCATCATTGGCTTCATGCGTAAATACGATAGTGTGTGCGCGAATCTAAAGTGAAATCTAATGCATTCGCCAACGATTTCATAGGGTGGTCATAAAGGACTTTAATTTTGGAGGATCTTTCTGGACCAATGTTAAATGTAAAGAAATTTTTGATTATAGGTTTCTGATGGATCGACTCTCATACGGATCTCACCCATAAACACAATGTCATATAAGGGAGTCCAGTAAGATAAGGACTCCGCAAAATTATTCCTTCTTCTTCTTCCTTTTCATCAGCGAGGTTATGATCCGAAAATAAGGGATCATAACCCTCCCACTTCACCGCATTTATACTGATCCGCCTGTGGGGTCCGCCGCAAAATTATTTCATTATTTGGAAATTTCGAGCCTTATGCTAGGTGATGCTAGTACGCCGATAAGTATGCAGATCAGCATTATAGAAGTTTTATCCGACATAGCGCATCAATTGTGCACATATGCGAGTACAAGAGAGAAGCGCTCGATCGAGAGACTTTAATGCAGAAATGATGTTCGGAAATTTTACCAAAAGGTAGAAAGAGTAGTCGGTGCTGGCGATGCGGAGGGAACATTTCTGCAGACTGCTAAACGGCAACAATGATCAATGACACTGTCAGGCAGAATGAGCAATTCAACAGTGACGATTACAGTCAAGATTCCAGTCAACCCGATCAGAATGAAGTAAGAATAGCGATTCCTTAACTTAAATCCAACAAAGCTGTTGAATCCGCCGAACTTTTCAAGGCAGGATGAGATGAGTTGGCAAATCGATACGCACCACTTCTTCATCGATTTCAAAGTTGTCTATGGTAGCGTGTATAGAGACGAGGTATACAGAGCCATGTCTGGTACCGGCATCCAGTCACACTTGTCCTTCTGTGCAAGATGACGATGGAGAACTCTCGCTGCTCCATCAAAGTCGGAAAGAATACCACACATGGCAGTAAAGGTTTTAGACAAGGTGACACGTTATCATGCGATCTCTGTAACACAATACTTGAAAAAATTTTACGAAATTCATAGGCCAACACCGGAGGTACAATATTTTACAAGTCTTTACAACGAATCGCTTACGCCGATGGCATTGTCTAAGTCGGAAGAACCCAGAGGGCAGTCCAGTGGGGTGTTTGTTAGTATTAAAACCGAGGCAGCAAAGATGGGTTTAGCAGTCTACTGAAGCAAAGCAAAATACTTTTGAAATGCTGTCTACAAAAACGGATACGCAACATCAGTGTCTTGGACAGAACACCACAATAGACATATATTATTTTGAGGTAGTAAAGGATTTTGTTTACCTAGGCTCTAGGGTGAGCTCCGCAAATGACATCAGTCGGGAGATCAAACGAAGAATTACTCTTTCCAATCGCTGGGCGCCGTGGTGTAAGTGGTTAGCGGGTCGGATCATTGCGCGTGAGGTTCCAAGTTCGAACCCCAGGAAATACCAAAAAGTTTTTCACGGTCCCACCTCTCGCGAATGTCTGACAAACATCCAAGAGTATCGTTGTCTCTCAAACCAAACTGCCCTTCGGATACGGCACTAAACTGTAGGTCCCTTCCATTCGTGTGAAAAATATAACGCACGCAACATGAGTGGTTGCGAGAAACTAGGCCCTGGCACTTAAAAAGCTGTTGCGCCAAATATTTATTTATTTTTCTTAATCGCTGTTTTTATCGGTTAAGAAGACAATTATATAATACACTAATCATCGCAGTCTTGTTGTATTGGGCAGAGGAATGGACTTTATCAATCTATGGCCCGCCATTTCACCAGAATCCTTAGAGTTGTACCCTGTCTCACGAGCTCGTCAACCTTGCAGTTTATCCTTATATCTCTGCATCCTGGCGCCCAACATAGGTGAATGATGAAGAGCTCCGTCCGGTGCGCTAATGCAATATATTTTTTTTAATGCTTAAACCATCTTGAAGTCGCCCTGCACACGTTCTCTGAAGCAAATGTAAATTAAAATTTTGGGAAATTTTCTCTCCTACGAATTCTGCAGATTTAGTTCCTTTTTAGTCACCCTATTCGCTAGTGTTTTATATGTACGGGCTTATATGGCCAATCAAATATTGTCCTTATCGTGATTTCGTATTAATTTGGCAAAAACACAGCAACGCATAATAGATACCGCAGTTATCGTGCACCCATCCGTCCATCCGAGCATCAATTCATAGGTTCGGTTGGCCTGGCTATGCACCACTGAATCCCATTCTTAACGTCATCTAACTACCCTAATGTGCGTTCATGGGTGAGTGAACGATGACTTTGTATCTTTTTTTTTTTTGTTTTTTTGGGGTCGTCATGGACAGCAACCACCGCAATATAATATTCCGGCCAATTGAATTTCCCTTTTATTTATTTATTTAGCACTCTGAATGGTCGTCCTCTCAAATTTTGTATTGTACTTGCATTTTTTCTTTGACCGGACCCCTGCGGCTGGATTTTTTGTTTGTTGTTCTTTCATCCCCCTAGCATTGAGGTGAAGGTCTCTATCTGCCGGTGCAAGGGTGAACTATTAACATTCAGCGAAGAGGACTTTGCGCGGGCACACTTACTCGATAAAAATGTTATCAATTTTGTAATTGTTTCCATCCTCTAACGTAGGAATTATGCCACTTATATTGCATTTGCAACGAGCCAGGGTAAGTGGAGGATTAGCTATCTGGGACTTATATAATTTTTAGGGATGCAGCCAATTAGGGATGCACTGTTTGTATGAGAGCCGTGTTTACTTGGCGTTGAAGTGGCGCGAATCCAATTTTTATTGTAGCTCTTTTCGCTTGAAGTGTTTTTGAAGGATTTCAGAGGGTTGATAGTCGGCTACATTTAATTTTTGAGCGTGGAAGTGTGTGCTTAATTTGAGTTATTTTTGCATGAATTGCTTGAATTGCAGGAAAAATTTATTACGTTTACGTAAACTAGTTCAACTTTAAGGGGTTTGTGGTTGCATTTGAGGGTGAAGTGACATGTGATGATATTTTATTTGATTTGTGTTGACATTGTGTCAGCACCCCAGGTGTCTTTACATCTCTGTGAATAGCTCTGAATATATTTTAAGCCAAATCTCTTGAGGATTAATAACTTTGTTACATAGAAAGCAATCGTATTCGTACATACTATTCATGTATGAGTACACATTTATGTGTGCTCATATATATAAGTGCATGTATATGCGGTGGGAAATCATGAAATAATTTATATGTAATCAGAAGGATCAACAGTAAATGTTTTTGAAAGGGTTGAAAATAGTCTTATATATATTAAGACATTGCCATTGGGTTAAAACACATTTTGACAAGTCGTGTAATTTGTTCGCGCGCTCAAAAAGCAGATGTACAGGAAGAAAGTGGCCGCGGTGCAACGTATAGGACCCCTTCGGATAACGAGATCATACCGAACAGTGTCGGAGCCGGCAGCTCTAGTAGTCGCAGGAGTGACGCCCATTGATTTCTTAGCAGCAAAGTATGTCCACGACAAGAAGGCGGAAGTTGGCGCGGAAACAGAAGCTACAGAGGCGAAGCAACTCTCGAAGCAGAAGTGGCAAAATCGATGGAACGCCGAAACGAGGGGAAGGTGTACCTACTGGTTGACGTTGCTGCCGGGACGGAGCGGGAGCACGGGGAAGTGAATTATTATATCACCCAGTTCCTTACGGGATATAGTTACTTCAACCGGTACCTGCACAAGATGAGGAAAGTAGAAAGCGCAACCTGCCAATACGGAGACTCTCTGGAAGACGATGCGTATCACACTTTTTTATCTGTAACAGGTGGGCAGCAGAAAGAAATAGCCTGGAGTCAGAGATAGGCAACTTTTCTCCAGAAAATGCCGTAAACAAGATGGTCTCGAGTATCGACATGTGGAATAAAATATCTTTATTCATTGAGACGGTACTCAGATCGGAGACGGTACTCAGGAGAAAGTAAATATACCCGCAGTAAGTTTACCAAATTGATGAAAACCTTACCGGCAAGATATTATAAGCCCACACCAGGAGAAAAATGTGAAAAAGCCGGTCCCCAGAGTGGAAAGAAAACGACACTACTCTGAAGTAATGCTAAAGCTGTTCTGGAGTGGATGGTGTCTGGTTGAAAAGGGGTTAAAGGCAGTTTTTTAGTGAGTAGGAGTCTCACACTACCTGAAACAGAGCGGGTCTGTTTCTCGTGGCACGTAGCGCCATCCTGTTGAAACCACATCTCATCCGCATCAGTGTCACCCATATTTTCAGAGAAATATTCATTGGCTGTGGTCTGGTAATGATCTCCACTTACCGCAACGTGAACTCTGGCACATTTTTTCAAGAAATAAAGTCCGACGAAGTCAGCATTGAAACCTCAACAACTGTGTAATTTTCTGGATGTAATTGGGTCTATTGAGTGTCTTCTTGATTGGTACCATTCCATTTTCGCAAATTTTACTGATTTGCCCGTTAAGCCAAAAATGAGATTCATCGCTGAACACAATTTTGCGACAAGACAACGGGTCAGCTTGCAACTGCTTTAAAGTCCAGTGCAATAAAGGAAAGACTGTCGCAGATGATGATCTTGTGGCTTAAGTTCGGCCAGTAGCGTAAAATCTTCCACATAGTGGACTGACGGAGCCTCTAAATTACTGTGACCGACGACGTGACGCATTCATTCATTCCAATCTTCCTGCACATTGTAGTTTATAGTGGCAATATCCTCTTCAGAACGCGGCGCACATTACCATGACATGTTGGTGTTATTGCATTATTTAGAGAGTGTGTGGTACGAAATATATCCGCAGTTCGATGGATGATTTGCTCAGATGGGCGATTATGTGCGCCATAAATACATATAAGTTTCGCAGCGTTGTTCAAGTGTAAGTCTTTACATTAGTACTTGCCTGACTATATTGAACAGAATCTATTCAATCTATTCCACTTACTTGTGCTCTACAATTCAGGGTGGACCTTGGCCTCAACCAAGAAGCTTCTCCAGTTGCACACTCCAGATAGCCACTCCAAGTTGCTTGAGATTCCCTTTAACTTGTGTGCGAGGGGGCTCTCTACTGCGCCGTCCTCGTTCGTCTGGGTTAGATTCGAAGACTCGCTCTACATATCCTAGCCATCTTAAGCGTCCAATACGCAGTTTTTTGACTAGGTTGATGTCGCTGTACAGCTCGTATAGTTCGTCATTGAATCTTTTCCTCCAAAACCCGTCAACGTAAACGGTAAACCGAATATCTTACAAAGAAATTTTCCCTCGAAGCGACCAAGAGTATCTTCACCCACCTTCTTTAAAGTCGATGTTTCAGCGCCGTAAAGCAGGACTGGGGTAATCAGGGTCTTTTGTAGAGTCTCCTTAGTTGTTCGAGATATGATTTTCCTGTTAGTTGCCGTATTAGCTCAAAAAACCAGCGATTGGCAGGAGTTACCCTTCGCTTGATTTCTGCGCTGTGTTGCAGAGCCGAGGTAGACAAAGTCCCTTACTACCTCGAAGTTGTAGCTGTTCACTGTGAAGTTCTATCCAATTCGTCGGTTTTGATTATATAATATAAATATGTCACATGACAGCGTCGCCCAAAGCGTCAAAAACGTTTTTTTTTGGCATCAAAGATCTCATTGAGATCATTACCCACCGATTGTCGATTACCGATTCAGTGTATCACAGTCTAAACTTTCTACTTCCATACAGTTGGTAGTTTGTGAATTATGCCATGTCATGCTTCATTGAGTGGGCCAGGTCTAAACGGGTTCTATTGCATCGCGTGTTTTGCTATGGAACTCTTGACTTTTCGGAGTATATGACCGATCTACTGCCACTTACGTTGTTGTATGGTAATGTCTACAGGTCCCTGGCCCGTTCTTTGGTAGAGGCTTTTATTTGAGATAAGGTTCGACCAGGAAATCCTTAAAATATTGCGTAGCCACCGGTTTACAAATGTCTGCAGCTCGTCCGCGATAGTAGCGGTCATCTTCCAAGTGTCGCAGCCATACAACAGCATGAATTCCACATTGGAGTTTAGTAGTCGCAGTTTGGTGTTAAGGCAGTTTGCATTGCTTTGTCATATTTTGGACAACATTGCGAATGCAGGCTTCGCTTAAGCAATTCCGCTTCGGACATGCTTTTCAGTTCCGCCATCGGATGAGGCAATACTGCTAAGATGTTGCAACTTTTCTCTCAACCGGTTGTCCAGCAATATCCTGTCTACCAAATAAGTACTTGGCGTAAAATAGTTGAGGAGGTATGGGTGCAGCTGTAGAAAGCTAAGATACATTCCCAGAAACGGTACACGATGGCGCGTGGTAAGTAGATACCCTAAGACCCATAATCCGAAACAGGACCTAAGGGTAGTAAGTATTAGTCCGATTGCGATTTCGCCAAGCATCTTAATGTGCTAGAATTTGGTGATACTACAGTCTGCGACGCTTGCGGCGAGAGCGACGATATAACTCATCACTGGCATGCTTGCTTGCGCTTCTTAAAAAGTGAAGAAAATTCCAATAAAATGAGTAAATCAGAGTGTTACTCTCTGCCAGTGCAATGGACCAGTACTCCAGTCGAGCGAGTGCCTCCTATCCCGACAAAATGAAAAAAAAAGTATGATTGACTAAGGCCGTGTGTCAATTGGATTTTAAGTTTCACCCAGTGGTTAAATTTTGCCGTTTCCATATATGACTAAGCGGTTCTAAAAGAACATTTCTAACTCCTTGAGCTCCACTTGTTTTGGAAAAAAATATTTGGAATATTAAAGCCCGATTTTAAAGTTGTACATTTCTGAATCCAAAAAAAGAAATATGGTATTTATGTCTGTAACCCTGCCCATGTAGCGTTCAAATGTCGTTAAAGGCTTAAATGCTACGGCTTGAAAAATGTCGACTGTAGTATTGTTGTCAGGCCCTACCGCTTTTTTGTTTTAGACTGCTTTGATCGCGGCTATGACTCCTGTGTTGCTTGGAGGAACTGTACGAACTCGGGAATTGTTGCTACAGCTTGTTCATACGAACATTGCGATTGATCGGGAAACTACTGACTGCCCAAAACTTGGCTTGGGCCAGTAGCGCAACAATCAAGTTCGTGATGAAGTGCTTACTTTACCTCCTAGTGGTGGTCCCCGGGCAACTATACGTATAAACCCTTATACGTATAGGCCAAAATTGTAAGTGCGGGTTGTCTAGGGCCTTGATTCTAGGCTAGGTAACGTGGGCCAGCAACCTGCGTTACTGAAACCAGCTCGCTACTGAAACCGACACTATGCCTCGGATAAGGACTGATCACATGTTGACGACTTTTGGCTATTGTACCCGGACAAAGATAGGTTTCTGGAATGTAAAGACGCTCCTCGACTCGGGAAGAGAAGGTCCTTACAATGCCAGATTCCTCCAACTGGAAAAGGAATTCATGCGATATAAACTGGACATGTTGGGGGTAAGTGAAGTAAGATGGTTAGAAGCGGGCGAGTACCAGTCTCCAACGCGTAACACTGTACTACTCTATTCTGGAAGACCATCCGGAAGTCCGCGAGAATATGGAGTCGCACTAGTGCTAACAAGAGCAGCACGCAAGGGCCTGATTTCCTGGCAGCCTCATGGTGATAGGATTTTGACGGCCAGATTCCGGACTAGAGTACGACGTGTCACCATCATACAGTGTTACGCCCCAACGAATAGTTCGTCTGAGGACGAAAAGGAGAGCTTCTACAATCTCTTAAGCGCCATCTTCAACACAACACCAAATGGAGACATTGTCATAGTGATGGGGGATTTGAATGCCAAGGTAGGCAGCGACAACGAAGGGCTCAAGCATGTAATCGGGAAACATGGTCTAGGCAACCGCAATGACAACGGCGAAAGGTTTGTGGATTTCTGCAATGCCAACCGCCTTGTGATAGGTGGCACCATGTTTGAGCACAAGACCTGCACAAAGTCAGCTGGGTTTCCAACGACAGGCAAGCAACCTCCAACCAAATTGACCATTTTGCTATCAGCCGCCGCTTTAGAAGCAGTCTCCTGGACGTCCGAAACAGACGAGGGGCAGATGTGGGGATAGTACGTGATCACCATCTTATGATAGCTACTCTCCAACTACGCACTGCTGTAGTTCGAAGATCCCACGACAACACAAGAATGCCCAGGTTCAACATCGGTAGACTTAGTGATCCCTCAGTGCGCCAACAATTAAGGGAGCACTTTTCGCAAGGTGTGGAAGCAATCAGCAGCTCAATGCCCGCAACCATCCAAGACCATTGGTGTGCTGTGAAAAATGTTTTTACATCTGGTGCTGAAAGAATTGTCGGTCGATCGCAGGGAAGACATAGGGCGTGGCTTTCCGAGGATACCTGGAGAAGGATTGACGAACGAAAACAGCTAAAAGGTCGCGTTGCAGCTACCCCAGCAGCAGGGAGAAGCGAGCTAGAGTCCCTATATCGCATGAAGATGAGAGAAGTTCAGCGTAGCGTACGACGTGACAAGCGCAACTACATCAACGCGCTGGCTACAGAAGCAGAAGAAGCTGCACGGAGGTGCGACAGCAGGACTGTCTACAGAATCACGAAAGAGCTGACAGGTGGTCGCAGCTCCAGCCAATACCCAGTGAAAAGCCTAGACGGCTCCTTGCTCATTTCGGATGAGGACCACCTCAAGAGATGGAAAGAGCATTTTGCTACGGTTTTGAACCGTGTATTCGCTAGCGATATGCTCCCAAATCAGACTGAGATGCCCGAGGTGAGAAGTTCCCGAATACGCACCACGACTCCCAGTAAAGATGAGATCATTACCGCGATCAAGGCACTCAAAACCAACAAGGCGGTAGGACTTGACGGTATTCCAGCAGAGCTCTTACGAGCAGCGCCAACAACATCGGCTGAGCTTCTGCTTCCACTTATAGATAGAGCTTGGGAAGCTGAGAGCTTTCCTAACGAGTGGAAAAAGGGAATGATCGTCAAGCTTCCTAAGAAAGGAAATTTATTGGAGTGCGGAAACTGGAGGGGTATCTGCGTGCTGCCTGCTGTAGCTAAGATAATAGCTAAAATCATCCTGGAGCGAATCAAACAACATCTCGAAGACACACTCGATGCCGAACAAGCAGGTTTCCGCTCTGGATCCTCCTGTGCCGACCACATCAACACCCTGCGGATTATCATCGAACAGTGTGTTGAATATCGATCGCCACTGCACCTGCTGTTCATCGATTTTGAGAAGGCGTTCGATAGTGTCAACAGGGAGTTTATTTGGCGTGCCTTACGCAGGAGAGGCATTCCCGATAAACTAATTGCTATTATCAAAGCTACATATGAAGGCTCCAACTGTCACGTTCTGCACAGGGGGAGGTTGTCTGAGGAATTTGAGATCCAAAGTGGGGTAAGACAAGGCTGTATCCTTTCACCAATATTATTCCTATTGGTGATTAGCGATGTGCTTCATGCAGCTTTGTCGACGGGAAACGGAGGAATTCGATGGACTCTTACATCTCAACTAAAACATCTTGACTACGCAGACGATGTATGCTTACTCTCCCACAGAATTATGGACCTCCACCAAATGACAGCAGATGTGGAGAGGGAGGCAGGTGTAGTCGGGCTGAAAATCAATACGACAAAAACTAAAATCATCAGCCTTGGAACTAACTCATCGGCTCAAATATGCATTGCTGGACAACCGGTAGAGAGAGTAGAGGATTTTCAGTATCTTGGGAGTATTGTCTCGACCGATGGTGGAACCGAACTGGATATAACCAACAGGATCGCCAAAGCAAAGTCCGCGTTCGGGATGTTGTCCAAAATATGGCGAAGCAATGCAATCAGTTTGAACACCAAAATAAGACTGTTCCGCTCCAACGTTGAATCCGTGCTGCTATATGGTTGCAGCACGTGGAGAGTGACCACTACTATCACCAGAAAGCTGCAAACGTTCGTTGATAGGTGTCGGCGCAATATCTTAAGGATTTTCTGGCCCAATCGTATCTCTAACGAACACCTTTACGAGAGAACGGGTCAGGAACCAATACGCACAACTATCCAACGGCGGAAGTGGCAGTGGATTGGTCAAACGTTCCGAAAGGGTGACAGCTCCATAGCGAACCATGCTATGCAATGGAACCCTCTAACTCAGGATGGCAGAAGACCTGGCGGTCCGCGGAAAACATGGCGCAGAACAGTCGAGAAGGAGGCACGGCAGTTAGAGAAAAGTTGGGGAGAACTCAGACACATTGCCAGAAACCGTACACGATGGCGCGTAGGCGTAGTAGTGGCCCTAGGACCCACAAGGGGATACAGGACATAAGTTTAAAGTAAGTTTGTTCATACGAGTTGGTAACCACATTGTTGTTGTCTATACGGCTTAGTACTAAGACACGAGAAATTATACTGGCATCTCTTGATCGTCACATCAACAAAGAAAGATCTCGATTTTTTACTGGCTACTGTTTCGAGTTTTACTTACTTATTAGCTCCTTACCGTCATTATGATACAAGTACATATATGAATACGGTAATACTTGTGTCACCTTCCAAAACCATGCACTTCTCTCCGCGTCACTTTAACCACTAGCTGATCGCCACGTTGTCAATTTTCGATATCGAATCCATAGTATTAATCGTGTCGGACATTAACGATAAAAATGTTTTAACAAGGTGAATGTTTCCTATAGGGAAAGAGTCCAGTTTGTGGAAGCAATATGCAGCGATACTAGAAACGGGATAAAAATCAACAGTAACATCAGACAGTACAATTCATTATTATTCGTACATCCTCCAAATTCTCTTCCCTTAAACGCAACTAGAGGATCAATATCAAGGTGGCAACTAATTAGCGGTTAAAACACGATCAGAGGAAAACTTGCAAAAGAAAGTAGCTTAAAGTTCGAAGCAATTTCGCCAATTCTAAAGAGCAGCTTACATACTAAAACTACGTTTATGTATGTGAATTGTGTCCGTTTCAATCGTGAATTATGTCTAATATTACGGAAATGACACATCAGATCAGCTACAACAAAGGACGTCATCTATTAAAACCAAATCCTTGCAATCGAATAAAGCCACAGACACCGTATTACATTCACTGTATAGTGAATCACTCCAGAATGCGTTCAGAAAATATCTTAAATGAACATCGAAAAATACCCTCTAAGAAGTTGTGAATATCAGATAAACTTGTTTTGCATTTCGTTTTATTTATGACATCTCTTCGTGATCATAATGGCGTAAAGAGCTTATCGTAATAGAAAAACTTCGAAACAAATAAAACTCTTTCATTCCCCCGATTGCTAGTATGTCAATGTGTCCTATTTCTCAAGTTACCCCTCGTCCCACAAAAAAAAAAATTACAATAATAATAAATATATTCCATTTGGCCAGTGTGCTGCGCACCGAAGGATACATATTTCGAATTCACTGATTCGGTCGCATTTAATGACTTCTACCCACACTGGTTCCCGTGGTAGCCTTCGTTGGTTTACTTCTTCACTACTACTCGTACTACTCGCACACAGGAATGCTCCTGTGTCTGGCCAAGGCCCAGAGACTCTTTTGAATTTCAAATTAAGCAGATGCTGCTGCCGACCACTGGGGCTATCTCTCCCATCATCAAAGGAGGGTTGAAGAAAAAAAAACTCCTTAGGTCCAACCTTTGCGTACTTGAACCCATAACAAGTGCCCACCCCTGACCACCGTACCGCGATTGGAGGTCGCCGCTGACAACAAATGACCTCCTCTGGCTAAAGCATCCTTTAAGACAAAAATGAAATTTTCTATTAACACAAGAACAAGTTTGTTTGGTCCCTCTGAAGATTAACGGTACATTTTGTCTCGAACTCATTCTCTAAAGAAAGGCAAAAGCTAAGTACGGCGAGTCCTTGTTTTGTATCACAAGGGTTTATGCGATGAAAAAAAAAGCGTATTTGCCCTCCTCTCGACTTGTCTCGAGAGTAATGAATTTATAATTAAAAATAAATAAAAAAAAATAAAAATTATACACACCAACGTATTCTGATTTGCTTTTCTTGGCACATTTTCCCCCAAACCCTGCCGCAATAGAGACGCGCGATGTCATTTTGAATATCCCATCATCAAGTTTGTTTGCCGTTCATCAGAATTCCGACATCATCAGCATTTTCGTTCGAATGAAAATGAGTGGAATTATGAAAAATTGTACGGGGAATGATATCAAAATGAGCAACGGAGATAGGCAAAACAAGACAACAAATATTAAAGAATTACAATAATATAATGCGAGCGATTGTGGCAGAGGTTGGGGTTGGGGTGGGTGAGACGCGACATTTCCATTAAAGGTGAAAGAGCGGCCCGCGAGAGGAAAAAAGGAAGTCCTTGCTCTGGGGGAATCGGAAAATTAAAACGGAGACAGAATAAATTCGTTTTTATTATTTTAATGAAGAACGTATTTGGGTTATTGTATATTTTCTTTGGCGGGGTGTGGGTGGGTTGCAGCCGTCGGCGACGATTCACTGAAGCGGTAAAGAGTACAGAGGGTATAAATAGTCATCCTCATTGTCCTTATAATGTTTTTATGCAGAAATGGTTTTCATTAAAATTTTAAGTATTTTGTTTTTTTACACTGTCCCAAAATTGGGCTGCGAAACAAATGAGCAACCAAAACCCTTGAGAGCCTTTTGCTCTAAACTCAACTAAGCAAAGGATTTGTTTCCTTGAAAATGCGAGATGGTGAATGTGCTTATAGTCAGAGCATAGGCAGAGTAGAGAAAGTCTTCAATTTTCCAGAATCCTCCAAATGAAGAACTTATTTATGAACAGTTTCTTGTAATTAGATGGCTCCGATATATTTATTCTCACAGAATTTTGCATGCGAAATCATTGCTTTGTTGAAGAGCGTACACCTTCTGATTACTTATTTAAAATAATTTCATTCAGAAGGCTGTCAACCCAATTTTTCATTATCGATTGTTTGTAGCTCTATTTCACGAATAGCTTGATGGAATTGTTCCTTAAGTGCGTCAATTGTTTGTAGATTGGAGTAACAAAAGTCATTAACACGTTGGCTGCCACGTGAGCCACTGGTGCTACACATTTGTTTTTAGCATGAGGCCGCGTGTACCACCGGTGGTACACATGACTTGTTTGTTGCTTCGTTGTTTGCCATTGAAAATATTATTTAGAGTCACACTTTTATATGAATAACCTGAAAACTAAAGAAAAATCTGAATCAAAATACCGGAGAAATATGTGTACCACCGGTGGTACACATGGCACCATATTAATTCCAATATTAACAGAGTGCCATGTGAGCCACCGGTAGCCGCAGCCTAAAAACACACATAAAACGTCACAAACGAGAAAAGACAACAACAGAACAGTTAACACACGGGTAATGATCAGTTTGAAGCGATATTAACAGTTTGAAATTTTGGTAATAGTATTTTTTTTGTATGGTGGCAGTCAACGTGTCAATAGTTTCTCATAAAAAAAAGTCGAATGGGGTGAAATGGAAGCTGCGCGATGGTCATGGCACGTCTTCAAAAAGGCTGGTAACACGATTAGCAAAGTTAGTATGACTAAAATCGATTGCTTGTGGGCACGTTGCGTAACCAAATCCTATCGAATACCAAATCGTCCAATTACAGCCGCAAAAAATAAGTTATTATGAGTCTGTAGCGAACTTAGTTCATCGTAATGCCATCAATGATACCACTACTCAAAAACCCACACCAAACAGTCGCTCTTTTAAGACGCATTGTCTTCTCTATGACTATGTGCGGAATTTCGCAATCACAAATCCTAAAGTTTTAGCTATTGACATAGCCTCCGAGATGAAAAAGAGTTTCGTCTGAAAACATGATTTTACGACCAAAATCGACTTAATTTTCCGACTCCAGTTGATTCGTACTTCCTTTAGATGACGCTTTTATTTATCGCTTTAAATAGCTACGATATGTAGAGCAAACGGACATCAACGATTCGGCCCACAGAATCTTCTACGCAGAGAGGAAACACAGTACAGGAAAACTTAGCTTAAGGTGGCGCGAAAAAATGAAAGGAAACTTCAACCAATTCGGAGAGTGTGGAACTGGAGGCACTTAGCTAAGGAGCGGTCTAACATAACTGAGGGTGTTTATTGGTTAAGACCTAAGTTCACCATTAACTGCAGTACCACCTTAGTAAATCAGAGCATATACATACTTCTGTCCCATATAGTAGGACTGGGATGATAATGGTCTTATGCGACTTCTCCTCAGTTTGTTGTTCGTGAGAAGGCTTTGATACTCAGTTGCCTTCTTAGGCTATAGAAATAGCGATTAGCAAACCTTCGTCTCATCTGCACATTGTGCCATTGCTGGAGTTCATCGTAAAGCCCCGGTAGACAAAATCCTATAATATCATCTCAAACTTATGCCTTTCCACTGTGATGTTCTATGCAAAGCGTCAATGTTGAGTATACTTTCTTGTAGACAGTTTTTTTTGTTTTACTTTTACTGGTCGCTAGGCCCATGTGTGCTATTGCTTCAATGCTCACAAATACCCCACTGAAGGCCCATTGCGTTCTTTCAATTATGTCAATGTTATCGGCGTACGTGAGTACTTGCACAGATATATGGTATTAGCTTGTGAGTTTCGTACAATTCCTTCGAGTGTGATGTTGAGAATTGCAGGATATCAGGTAACCCTGTCGGTTCGGTGATTTTTTTGCTGAACTTGGTGGAGCAGCGAGAGTTATCCATTGTCACACTGCATAAATGGACAAACGTATGGTTTCAGGCATTCTCGTGTTAAGGCAGACGATTCCATTCATAGGGAATAAATTCATTCGACCAAATTTGTAAATGAGTTGGTTGGTGATCATATCATTCACCATGTCATCTTTTCCAGCTTTGAAAAGTTCGGTGCTTCGACTTTCGCAAGTGCACTTCTAGTACATGGAGAAAAAGAAGTTGTTGAAATTTCCGAAAACGGTAGTCAATTCAACGTTTTCCGATCTTGATTTTCAGCTAATAGCATAAAATGTTGAATATACGATTTTGCTTAATTGTTGAATCAACTACCAATCTGTTGAATTTACCGGGTAAAATGCGTTGGAAAATAACAATAATAACCGTAATTTCAACATAATAATGTGTTGGTATTAAAACTCTTTCAGTAAAATCAACTATTCATAATACTCATAATCAACAACCAGTTTGTTGAATTTACAGTGCAAACTGCGTAGCAAGCAATTATTTAAACATACTTGTGTGTTGGTGAATCAGCTTCTATTGTAACCTGAACTATTATGTGTGTTGAATTTACAGATTTACAAGTCTTAAAACAGTAGATTCAACAAGCAATTTTGTTGTTTTTCATCCCTTTGCAGCCCTTTCATTTTTGGGAAAATTTAACCAGAATCTGTTACATTTTTTATCGGAAAAAAAAGCTATAAAAATACACTCCAAATATTTATTTAATACAATTTTTGTATTTTATGATTTACATAAGAATATTATGGTACTCCATTGAATAAGAAAAATTAACTAGATGAAATATAATAAAACAATAATATACCACACTGAGAACAGAGTGATGCGTATATAAAATGTCGTCAATATTTGTAAGGCATGCAATTACAATATTGCTTTAAAGAAGAATTATTATTAAAGGTTGAAGGGTAGAGCTCTTACTTTTATTTTTCTCACTTATTCTTAACAATTTTTGTTTCACCTCACCTTCTGTCGTAGCCACAAGGAACATAGCATTAGGATGTTTTTATTTTATATCTATTTCCTGGTGGTAGCAGGTAATGCAACGCTTCAAATAAATGTCTTAACGTTGTTTAGATCTACAAAAAAAAAAATAAAAATTTTAATATGCATGTACATATCACTTTATGGGCTTGCATTCTTACCTTCATTATGGTCATTAAATATTTTGTTTCATGCTTTTGACAGCAGCAGCAATTTTTTTTTTTGTTACTTTTATTCCTCCACCCAGAATAAAAGCTGCAGACTGCATCATTATGCGCACAAGTGAAATTTATTTATGTTAAATCTGAAAAAAAGAAATATTTAATTCCGATTATTGGAAAATTGTTTAAAATTACCTATCTTTGTCCGTAAGCGTGCTTTCGTAAAGGACACTCTCTAAGAATATGAGTGACATTTGATCCCAAAGATCGACTTATTTATATACTTCTTTGCTCTATGTTAATTTCCTCTTGTTTTCCACGGTTGGCCAAGGTTCTTGATTATGTAATAGCCAAAGTTTGTCGGAATCGTTTTGTGTGTCGTTGATTCTTTCTTTCGTTTCTATTAAAAATATTGCTATCACATCAAATGTTAAAGTTTTACAAAATAGAATTACTGGTAAAGCTAAATAACAAAATCACTTAATACTTAAGTTTGATAACATTTTATATTCTTATGGAGTCACAAACTTTAAATGCCCAATAACTCGAAACAAACACTTTGTGACTGGGAAATATTTTGCAGCATACCGACGATATTTAGAAAAGGATTTATAAAGATTACTTATGTGCTAATTCATTGCATTGCAATGGTTCTTCATTACCAGCTGCGTTAGAATCCATTTTCGATTTAAAATATTTCACTGAACACTTAATTTTTATTTTCTATTTTTTCACTTTATGTGCGTACAAAACACGACCGTAAGCACACAAGAAGCTTACAATAATCTGATAAGAATCTTACTGATACTTCGGCAATAATAACTGAAATATCCGTGATTTTGCTGATTCAATTACAGGCACAAGGAAAAATCGGCAGAGTCGACAAATTTCTTGTACATTACAGGATAGTCCTACACAATTGAAACTGAAATGACAGTAAAAGCAACTAAAAAATTAGTTGGAATTTTATTTTATCGAAAAATATACTTCGATAAAATCAACAAAATCTCCGTCGTTTTTACAGATCTTATTGTTATTGAAAAGTATCCCAAATCAACCCATTCATCGGCTAAATTCACTTGAAATTGGCGATTTCAATAGTTTTAGCTGATGATATATATTTTTGAAAGAAATTTTTTACCAATTTGCTTTTGGCAACTTTGAGCTGTTGAATTTACAATTTTTTTTCTCTCCGTGTAGTTGAATTTTATTCTCTATTGTTATTATTCTTAACGGGGGTTCATACAAGAAGGAACAGCACGTCGGTCTAACGGTCCATTGTACTCTAATAAGCCCCATTCGCTGCTGATCAACGATTGCGCATCCAGTGGGGAGCTCAAAACCTGCCTATTGCTATCACGAAGTAAAAGAGAATCGCAAGGTTGTGTTCGATCAGCTCGTCCCCAATGAAGTGTTTGTCGAAGGTAGCCATACGACCGATGGTAGACATTTACAAATAAAATGCAAACCCCTTTCGTTGCCTTAAAACAGCATTAACATACACCTGAACTTCTCATACAATGATCTTAAAAACTACGAAAAAGGGCTTCCCCTTCCATTTCCATGATTTTGAAATTAGTTAAAAATGGATGTTTTCTGAGAATTTTTTTATGGCACTACGAACTAGCTCTCACTATTTTAATGTTGAGACTTGGTTCACTGGGAGTTAGTACATAATGAAGTGGCTCCCAAATGAACTATCTCTCATAAGTAGGAACTAAATCCTACTACCAAAGTGGCTGGGACTCATTTCGTTTCGGTTAGCTATTTCAGGAGCTGGGGCTATTTTGTAGTTTTCGAGATATTGAAATTTTAAGATATAGTTTTTCCTTTAAAATTTCTATTAGGTAGACAAATTCTTTGTAAAGATTTTTTTTCCATTCGTGCTTAGTGATTAGGTCGATTTCCATCTTCGGGGGTAGATAAATACATCTATAAGTAGAACTATAAGCGTAATGAACGCAGACGACGTTTGTATCCATCAGTACCTATTAGGCAAAAAAGCAAAAAAATTCTACCAGAATTGAACTTTCTAACTGACGGTGATTTGCTTATGGTAAAGCTTTTGAAATAGTCCGACTTTTTTTTTGATTGGGAGTTAGAAGGCAGGGAAGGGAGCGATTTTTTTTCCGAGGGTAGGTGAAAAATCTTCCATAGACACTATGAGAGTAGCAAGCGTGTGCTCATAGTAGTTTCAGATTATTACTAGCTAAAAAAAAACACCACCCTTCGATATAAATTTGTTCGATATCGCAACTAAGTATTAACTTATCAAGCAATTTTTCTATCATGAAATAAAAACGTTTGGCAGGTTTCTTTAGACTGAAAGATCCTGCATATTCCGCAATCCAGACGCGGTTAATCATTATCTCGCCAAGTCGAAAGGTCTCGTCCTTTGTAGTCGGCGCAATAAATTGCTCTCATCCAAAATTTGTAGGACTGTATTGTTAACATGTCCGATTAGTCGGTTTCTATGCTTTCTCGCGAAGCTTCTAGTTTCAGCTTCGACTGTCGGAATTCCGAGGATCCCTGTGGATATCGTCGTTTCTACTATACCACGGTGCTTGGACAATTTCTCTTAGCACTTTATTTTGAAAAGCTTGTAAAATATTGGCATTTGTTTTCTTGGTACAACCCCAAAGTTGTATACCGTAGGTCTACACCGGCTTTAGCATTTGCTTGTATAAAAGCAGTTTGTTCTCAGTACTGAGCTAGGAATGTTTTCCGAGTAACCAGTACATTTCTCTATATTTGATTTCGAGTTCTTTACGTTTCATTTTCACGTGCGAATTCCATTTCAGCCTTCCATCGAGTGTCATTCCCCAGTATTTGGCCTCGTTTGCAAAAGGTATTCGGGCCAAGTTTAGGAAAATTGGCAAGTCATTAATTTTCTTGTAAGTGAAATTCACGTGAACAGATTTAGATTCGTTGAGGGCGACCCGCCCGTCCCTCGTCCATTCATTTACATTATTCAGTGCGCTTTGCAGTTTTGCAGTAGTTTCTTCGATTTTTTTGCCTACTGCTAGGATAGCGGTGTCATCGGCAAACGTAGCAAGGATAGTGCCATCTTCGTTCGGTATATCACGAGTATATAGCAAATAGAGAAGCGGCCCAAGAACGCTTCCTTGCGGTACACCGGCCGAAATTTCTTTGAGCTTGGAGTACTCGACTCCATGTCTAACACGAAAGAGTCTATTCCCGAGAATATGATTCTGGAATATCGTATAAGCATACAGGGAGAACTTGTCGTAGTTTGGATTTCAAGCCATCATGCCACACCTTATCGAAGGCTAGCGAGACGTCAAGAAATACGCTTGAACAAATCATTTTTTCTTCAAATGCTTTCTCGATTACGTCAGTAATTCTATGCACGTGGTCAATCGTCGAATTCTTACTTCTGAACCCAAACTGGTAGTCAGAGATAAGATTATTTTCTTCTATAACCGGTTGGAGACGTCTTAGTAATATCCTTTCGAAAATGTTCGATATGATTGGAAGAAGCGAAATTGGTCTATACGATTTTACCTCATTTGGCGGTTTTCCTGGTTTTAAAACTATTATGACCTCCACAACTCCGTGTTTTAATCTGAGCGCAGCATTTACAATATGGAGAAGCTTAGTCAATGCTTTTCTAGGTAAAACTTTAAGAATTTTTCCGGTAATCAAATCATAACCAGGAGATTTCTTAGGTTTTAGATTCACGATCTCATGGTTGAGTTGCCTTAGCGTTGCACTTGTGAGCGTCAAGTCGTCAGATGGTAAATCCAATCTATTGCGGTTGTCGTAAACCACTTGACCATCGTACGGTTTAAAGGTTTATTCCAAGTGGGCCGCAAAGGCGTCCGCTTTTTCTTTATCTTCGCTCGCCCAATCATTTTGATTTAATTTGATTGGCGGTGCGGGGACTTTGGGCCTTTTGGTGCCTTTTACAGCTTTCCAAAGTGAATAATTGAAATCTTTTTTCGCTGTTAAGCTTTCAAGGTAAGAGCCTATTGCACAAACGGAAGGCCGATTTCGGTGATTATAAATAGGCGACTAACTGTCACCCTAAAGTAAAATAGACAACCAAATGCATGAAAATCCTTTGAACATACTTTTCTTCTGCAGAATATTGTACAGTTAGGAGTCGAAGTAGAGTCACTGAAGTCACTTAAGTCATTTCAGAGAGTAACTAGAAACACAGAAAATATACTTCTCAAGGACGGTACATATCGTGAGTTCTATAAATATCAGGAGACGGATGATAAAACTTAGAAAATGCTAAAAGCTGTTATATTTTTATAAAGCAGTTAACCGGATTATCAAAGGACTGATAGGTTACAGATTACATTCAGTAAAAAGCTTAGAAAGTTTTATTTTGATCATATTTTGGGTGGTGGTGTTCCCTAAATAGGATCGAAACTTTTGAAGACACGATGTGTAGAATATGTACCACAACTTCTAGTAAAAGGAATACTTCAAATTATTATAACAAGTTTTATCAAGTAAAGCAAACGACCCGAAACAAATGACTACATGGCGATATTATATCGCCGTCGTGCAAATAATCGCATTCAACATGGCTCTCAGCAAGAATGATTGCACTTTCCAATTTTCGCAGCTTTCTTTCTTAGATCCTATAATGCTTCTTTGAAGGAATAGTAAAAACTAGCTAGAGACATACGATGAGCGAAAATACAAAAGAACCCTTCACCAGTGCACTTTTTTTTTAACTCCCTTACACAACATAGTTGTCAATATCCTTTTTTTATTCTGACAGCTATTCCCTTATGTTAGCATTTTGAAATATGATTTCTGCAAGTGCATTATGTACACAGCCCAAGAAAAATAAACATCACCCGTCCTGTAAGGCAAACAAAACGCAGAAAACACAATACAAACAGAGGCATCCGGAGAAACGGATGCAGCAGACGAACATAAGGACTAAACGAACTGTGAGAATGATTATTTATTCATCTGCTGCAATAATAATTTGCTATATCCTTCTTTTTGCTTCTTCTGCGATATAATTTTCCGACTGCCATCCTACATTGTTTTCTCTCCTCAATCCTGGCAAAGGTGTACTTTTCTTTCACTTTTTGCTTCGTCCTTTTGTTATGTAATTTAGCTGTTTAATGGTCTTCCCTTCGCTTAGATCATAACGACCTTTTGGTCCTTTGGTTTAACTAGAATACCAGCATTCCGTCTTGTGGGTGGCAATTTCAATTTAATAAAGGATCGTTCGCGGTGACATAGAAAAGGAGAAAAAGAACGACAAAATAAATTCAACAGCAACAAAGCGCTCTTGCAGTGGATATAGTCCCGGCCGGCACAGGCACTGGAAGACAACAATTTCAATTTGGGCATTGATATGCGCCACTGGCTCTCATAATCAAGACCATTCGAACTGGGTCAGTGCTGGTCTCTGTATTTAGTTCATGGCTCCAGTTTCTGTATCGTGGTAACGCCGGACTCTGTGGTTACGCGGGATATTGTTTCTCGAACAAGCAGCAGCGTAAACGTAATTGAATTCAATTACTTTATTTATTTCTATTTTTCCTTGTTTTTCTGGTATTCACTTGGCGGAGTTTCTGAGAGGATCGTATTTATTGCGCTTTTTCTGTTTGCAATTTGCATTTTTTGTTTGTTGATATCCTATCCCATTAGAGTGGATATATTCGTAGTAACCCATAATTGGGAATTCTACAATATACTCGTAATATATGGGCAGCAGTTGGCATGGATGTAGAGTTAGACCGGGTTAATCTAAAGTGGTATGACCAATATTTTATGAACCAAATGATTTGTTCTTAACGTTTTGATGTGTTGAAGGGGTACATATACGAGTGTAATTTAAAGAAATGTCTAGTGCAATCCAGAGAGCCTCGATAATATAACTAGAAGAAAATTGATCTTAGTACCTTCATTGCCATAGGTGGCGCTAAAGTTAAAACCTTATCCAGCACATCTTTCCAGCCAGCCATCTGATTCCATTTTCACTAAGATGCGTAAGATCCCTTTCTACCTGTGAGGTCTCCACCCACTGCGTTGTGGTACTGGCTTAGAGTCGAAAACACTATGGATTGAACCGTTGGTGTAGGTCTGTACAACGACATCGACATAGTCGCTGGGTTCAACTGACAGTAACTAAGATGGCTAGAATATAAACAGCGGATGCAGTCTTCAAATACACCCCGGATGGACAACACAATATAAGAAGGCCTTCCCTAAGGTGGCGCGCACATGTGGAAAATTTGGTTAACCAACTTAGCATGCACAACGAGAGACAGTAGTAACCAAGCTTGCTGAAAGCTTTGGTTGGTTGAAGCCCATGGCCAACCTGGACTTAATAAAGTCAATGTACGAGCAGCTGTATAATTTATGCTAAACGCAAAAAGAAGTACAGACAAAGGGCACGACTATGTCTTACGTACTTACACCCTACACATATAATAAAACTGTAAATGTCCGTTCTGCAGTTTTAAGAAATGGTGTATGCTTTATTGTGAATTGCCGTCCATAAACTGAGATCGAGTCAAAATTTGTTTTGCAAAATTTTAAATTTACTTCATTTTTCCCTGATTATGAACATAATTATCTTTTGTGTTTTTTTTTTTTTTTTTTATTCTCCTTTCGCTTTACTTACTTACTTAGATGGCGCTACAGTTCGGTGTTAACCTGGGTCTCAACCAACAAGCTTCTCCATTTAGCTCGGTATTTAGTTAATTGCCTCCAGTTGCGCACTCCAAGTTGCTTAAGGTCTTTTTGAACTTGGGCAAACGGGAGCGAATATCTTATGAAGAATTTTTCTCTCGAAGCAACCAAGAATTACTTCATCCGTATTATATAGAGGGTATTATATAGAGTCCCCTTAGTTGTTCGAGATAGGCCTTAACTGTTGAATTGCTTTATTAGACCAAAAAAACACCGATTGCGAGGAGTTATTCTTCTCTAGATTTCTATGCTACGTCGTTCTCAGAATTAATAACAGAGCCAATGCAGACAAAGTCTCTTACTACCTCGAAGTTGTATCTTCCCACTATGATATTTTACCCAATTCGTCGGTGTTGATTTTTCCTTCTTGTTAATAGCATATGGTTTTGTCCTCGTTTACCGCTAAACCCATTTTGGCCGCTTCTGCTTCAACGCTGAGTTTTTCCAATTATATCAGTATCGTCGGCGTATGCTAGCATTGTACGGACTTTTAATAGATTGTGCCTTCGATGTTGGCTTGTGAGTTTCGCACAACCTGTTTAAGCGCGTTATTAAAAAAGTTACATGATAGCATGTCACCTTGTGTAAAACCGTTTTCGAAATCAAAGGTTTTGGTGAGGTCATTACTGACCTTGATGGAGCAGCGAGCGTTCTCCATCGTAATCCTGCACAGATGGACAAGTTTAGCAGGAATCTCGTCTCTAAAGATGCTGTTAGAGGCGGATTTAAAATCGATAAAGAGATGGTGAGTAGCGATTTGGTCTCTTGGTTTTTCCTTGGATCTGTCGAAGTGTGAAGAGATAATCGATAGCGAATTTTCTTTGCCAATCAGGGGCTTTTCCCTGTTGGGAAAAAGGTTTCAGGCGTTCACATAATATCGCAGAAAAAATCTTGTATGCATGTTGCCAGTAGCTTAGTGATGATCTACCATATTTGGGCGGTGTACCCATATATTGGTTGCCGGCTCGAGTATTCTGGTATATTCATTAGGTTAGGTTAGGATAGGTATGTGGGCTGGCAGGGAGGGACGCTCTCTGCCACACTCAGGTCAGCGTTGACCCATTGTGGTACCCGTGGGGGAAAAAGTAATCCCTTACCCAATGAAACTAAAAACTACTAACTCAGGCACTTACTTTATTTCTGCATACAAACCACCCTGAGGATTTGATGAAGTTTAGCATCTTTTCTGTTGAAACGCCGGAGAGTTCCTCGAGATCCTGGAAGAAATATTTACCAAGGAACTTTTTCCTGGAGTCTTGAAGGCTCGGACAGTGGCACAGGAAGTGGGTTGTGTCCTCAAAAACTTCCTCATCACCACAGCCTCTACAGAGTTCCTCCTACGTCAGGCGTAGTTTCTTCATGTGGTACCGCAGAGTGTTGTGCCCCGTGATGATGTCCACGAGGGGGGAAAGGGATTTCCTATTTTCCGGGTGATTCTCTCGGTCCTTGCTTTGTCGAAAGATGGCCATAGCTTCCTAGTGACGGCGCAAGTTTCCATGGAGTTCCATCTTGTGTTCGCCTCCCCAATGGCTTTATTCCCTGCAGCGAGCTTGAGTGTGCAAGGCGGGATACACACAGGTGGGTCAACTTGTTCTGTTGGGGCTGCTGAGCCGATTCTCGCCAGCTCGTTGGCTTTCTCATTGCCTGGGATACCCTCGTTTCCAGGGACCCAACCGAGCGATACATTGTGCTGTGTTCCAAGGACCCTGAGCTCTTCTCGACAACACTTCACAAGCTTCGATTTAATTTCTATGGCAGTAATCGCTTTTATAGCTGCCTGGCTGTCGATAAAGATGATGATACCTTCTGGCGGTAGTACCCTTAGCACAGACTCACGGGCGGCTGTTGCCACTGCTAAGACCTCTGCTTGGAAAACACTGCTGTGGTCTGGAAGTCGTAAGGATTTTGATACACCTAGAGGGTCGGAGAAGACACCTGATCCTACACCAGAGCTCATTTTTCAACCATCTGTGTAGATGGCTATAGATTCGGCATTAGGTATATGACCGCTTTTCCAATCTTCCCTGCTAAGGTAGGCGGTAGAGAAAGGCCTTGTAAAGTCTAAATATGGCGTCATGTAATCCGTTACGGGCATGAGGCCAAAGTAATCGAGTAGGATCATCGAGTGACCTGTTCTGCTTGGTTTCCAGTTCGCTGACTGACTTATTCTCATAGCATTAATGGCTGCTGATGTTCGTATAAAGATGTCTAGCGGTAGGAGGTTGAGGATAGCCTCGAGTCCTGCGGTTGGGGTTGTCCTCATTGCACTTTGTGAACTTTCTTTGAACTTTGGTGATTGCCTTTGAGTTTGTGGATTCGTTGACAGCTGGCCACCATACTAGATTGCCGTAAGTCAGTATGGGTCTAACTATAGCCGTATACATCCATAGTATAATTTTGGGGGAGGGTCCCCAGGTTCTACCAAAAATTCTACTACATGAGTAAAAGGCTATTTTTGCTTTCTTAATTATTTCCTCTATATTTAATCTCCAATTGAGCTTTTTGTCAGGTACAAGGCCCAGGTATTTTGCGCTATCGGACAATCTGAGTACGAAACCATCAACAGAAGATGTACTAAACTCCAGTATTTTCCTCTTATTCGTAAAAAGTACGAGTTCGGTTTTTTGGGGATTAATCTTTAGACCGCAGCTCCTGGTCCATATGCTAAGAGTATTTAGGGCTCCGTTAAGTTGTTCGCTAAGGGTAGGCAGGAATTTCCCCGTTGCAAGCAGCATGGCGTCATCCGCGTACACTGTAGCTCTGACCCCACTGTATCTTAGTTGTTGTAGTACCTCATTAAGAACAATGACCCAAAGCAGTGGGGAGATTACCCCGCCTTGAGGAGTACCACTCGAGGCGTATGCTCCGAGCTTTGAACCCTTAAGTTCGGTGGTTATATGTCTTTCCTCGAGCATGCTAACAATCCAGTTAATTAGACTGATGGCGATGTCTAGGTTTCTAAGGGTTTTTTAATCGCTTCGGTATTTACATTATGGTATATTCATTAAGAAACAGCTAAGTTATGCAATCGAAACTTTAAAGTTGGTTCATTTGAGATTGCGGCAAGGTTTGATTGGTTTCATTTTTTTTTTATATAATTTGTCCACGCGAAGGGGTTATTAATAGACTTATACTGATTGGTTTTATTGCGATAAATGTTGGCTATTACCATTTATACTCTACTGAACTACATATACGGACACTATGATTAATTCGTGCGATAGTTTGAACTAGGTTCAAGACAACCACTTTAGTCATCCTCATTTTTTTACCACTTTCCACGTGGTATAACAAAGTTGTCGCGTCAGAAACAAAAATTATTTACAATTTGTATTTCATCTTAACTTGAAGAAATGACGAGAAGAGAATCGTATGCCTTGCATGATCGACGAAGTCATCTGTGTTGGAATTGTGGACCGGAAATAAGGCCTCACAATATTACAATCTCTCACAGGAATTGATGGATTATAACACTATCCTGTCACGTGCTAGAGGGGAGCCGTGCTACGCCATCAATACTCTCCTGCATAAATTAAAAAAAAAAAGAGGAGTTTAATAGGAGCTTCCCCATGAGTATCAGAGACTGCATTCGTCTGGTAAACGTGCAGTGGAGTGGAGAGAGTAGAGATGTGCTCTTATTTAAAAATATGTATAATTTAACATCCGCGTAAAAAAAAATTACAAGTTGAACCTAACTTACACTGTGCACAAAGATTTAACAAAAAATAAAAATACCAACACTGCAATTTGCTTTCATTTCATTTGCATCCAATATTACTGCATTAGATTCCAAGGTTTCTCTTTGAGGCGTCTATAGAGGGGCCGTTGTTGCTTTTGAATTTTAAATTGAGTGTTTTTTTCATTGATTCGATTCCAATTTAAATTAAATGCTTGTGGGGTTATTTTTGGTCCAATATCCTCACGTTGTTGCAATTTAGTTAAAAACAAATTCCATCCGCTGCACAATACTGTAGGCGATTTTGCGGAATAGTTTTTTTTTTTTGCATGAGTCAGTAGTGGATTAAGTTAAACGTGTTGTAAGTTGAACACATGTGTGAACATCGAATACAGATACTTTTTATTTAAGTGGATTCATTTGAATGCAGTTTTTATCAGTCATGTATATTTTTAGATATACATTTTTTTTTAAATAAAGTTACAATGAAGTATAATATAACCCTCGATAGACTGACTAAGCGCGAAAAAATTATATTTTACCAAAACGTTGTACTTTTGGAAACATGATATTTGAATGCAGGTTGTGTAGTTCATTAGGCATACGTTTTCAGAATACTGATTTATTTCTTGTGCTCTTTAGCAGGTTTATGTTATGTCGTATCAGTTGCAAAATCACGTGCGATATAGCACTGTATTTGTAACGATTTTGCATCGAGTTATGCCACTGCATTGCTGTTCTAAGCCCGCCGTTATTCCATTGTTAAAAAGGTATTATTTAGATACAGTGATACATATTTACTGGCTTAACATGGGCTTACATCACTCCCAGTTGGGAAAAGCTTACTGTTTATTTAATTTAAAATAGTATTTTGAGCATAATATTCAGTTTTTGAATAGAACTTAGAGAACAGATATCTTTAGGACTATTTCGCCTTCTAAAGAGGTAAACGACAGCAACATGTTGACTCCAACAGTCCGTTGTTTGTGGTTGACAGCAGATCGTGAAGTATTGCCTGGCAACAACTGCATACTTTTACGCCCATATGACCAAATTCAATTTGCCTTCTATTGCTTTACCTTTATGCTTTAGCCCTATTTGAAACTTATGACTTTCCAATTCCCATTTGTAGAATACATCGCTAGTTCTTTGGCTATATTTGTTTTCTTAGCTGCTTAGCCTTATATTCGATGTAGATACTATTTAGGCATACACTTTACATCTATCATTATGCCGACGTAGTTTGACGCCACTCTAGTGTCGATTTGATATAAGTACGCCTACTGCCACCTGCGACTGACGAAATGCTTTACTTTTACGTCATTGTAATGAGTAACACGAGCTAAGGCGTCATACCAACTACTCCAAATTGAGAGAGGGTTCCGAACCAAGTCTAGTGGCGAAATAACTCCATTTTCTTTCCATTGCTGATTGATACCGATATTCTTCTTTGTCCTTCTAGGCTGAGATCCATGGATATTAGTTCTTTAGCAGTTTTAGCTACCAAAACGAACAAAGACTATGTTATCTGTGAAGCCAATAATCTTTGCGATCTCAAATCCTGCAGCTTTAAAAGATCATCAGACATTAATCTGCTCAATATGGAATTCGAAGGTGAAACACAACCGTCAGTGTTGTATGAATTTTCGATACCGTTTATCCTTGGCCAATATTGTTCAAGCCAGTGCAGCTGCGTCACTATTTTCCGCCATTTTAATATAATTTTGAAGACTCTCCCCGATGAAGAATAGTGGATGTGTTTATACTTGATGTACATTTCATTATATTGATGGAACCTTAGATTTAAAAATAAGTGCAAAAATTAAGTTTTAATCAACATCTTTTTTGTATTCCAAAGAAGAATGCATGGAATAAATTTTTATAAATTACTAGCGGATACCCGGCGTGCGTTGCTGCGCCTAATTAAAAAAAAAAGAAAACAACTGTCGGGCAGATGCCTGGGGCTAAGTCTATTAGAGAACAGTTTTGTGCCGGAAAAGATGGCCATGTTCGACTCGTCACACTAAAAACGGTCAACGACAATTTAGTCCGGGTACCCTGGAGGAGTATCTGCGTGCTGCCTGCTGTAGCTAAGATAATAGCTAAAATCATCCTGGAGCGAATCAAACAACATCTCGAAGACACACTCGATGCCGAACAAGCAGGTTTCCGCTCTGGATCCTCCTGTGCCGACCACATCAACACCTTGCGGATTATCATCGAACAGTGTGTTGAATATCGATCGCCACTGCACCTGCTGTTCATCGATTTTGAGAAGGCGTTCGATAGTGTATACAGGGAGTTTATTTGGCGTGCCAAATTCCCGATAAACTAATTGCTATTATCAAAGCTACATATGAAGGCTCCAAATGTCACGTTCTGCACAGAGGAAGGTTGTCTGAGGAATTTGAGATCCAAAGTGGGGTAAGACAAGGCTGTATCCTTTCATCAATATTATTCCTATTGGTGATTAGCGATGTGCTTCATGCAGCTTTGTCGACGGGAAACGGACGAATTCGATGGACTCTTACATCTCAACTGAAACATCTTGACTACGCTGACGATGTATGCTTACTCTCCCACAGAATTATGGACCTCCACCTAATGACAGTAGATGTGGAGAGGGAGGCAGGCGTCGTCGGGCTGAAAATGAATATGGCAAAAACTAAAATGATCAGCCTTGGAACAAACTCATCGGCTCAAATATGCATTGCTGGACAACCGGTAGAGAGAGTAAAGGATTTCCAGTATCTTGGGAGTACTGTCTCAACCGATGGTGGAACCGAACTGGATATAGCCAACTGGATCGCCAAAGCAAAGTCCGCGTTCGGTATGTTGTCCAAAATATGGCGAAGCAATGCAATCAGTTTGAGCACCAAAATAAGACTGTTCCGCTCCAACGTTGAATCCGTGCTGCTATATGGTTGCAGCACGTGGAGAGTGACCACTACTATCACCAGAAAGCTGCAAATGTTTGTTAATAGATGCCTGCGCAATATCTTAAGGATTTTCTGGCCCAATCGTATCTCTAACGAACATCTTTACGAGAGAACGGGTCAGGAACCAATAGGCACAACCATCCAACGACGGAAGTGGCAGTGGATTGGTCACACGTACCGAAAGGATGACAGTTCCATAGCGAACCATGTTATGCAATGGAACCCTCTAACTCAGAATGGCAGAAGACCTGGCGGTCCGAGGAGAACATGGCGCAGAACAGTCGAGAAGGAGGCACGGTAGTTAGGGAAAAGTTGGGGAGAACTCAGACACATTGGCAGAAACCGTACACGATGGCGCGTAGGCGTAGTAGGGGCGCCCTAGGACCCACAAAGGGATACAGGACATAAGTAAGTAAAGTAAGTATGTCGCCTGGGTTGTAGATGGGTCTCACATCATGAGATTGAAGTTTAAACTAATTTAAGAGGGGCTTATGCAAGCCTCTTTCAAAAGCTATAGATACGTAAATCGAGAGAGTAGAATGTTGCTGTGTGAAACCATACTGACGATCATTGAGAAGATGATTTTATTTTTCAATTGAAAGCACTCCAAGAGCTATACTGTCTTAGTCTTTCGTATTACGAATTCAAAACTAAATTTTTGACATAAGCAGCCCATAACGAGCGGACCTAAAGCCTAGCTTGTCATAACCACTGGCGCTATATGTGTTATATTTTCCGTACGAATAGAAGGAACCTACAGTTAAGTACAGGAATTTATTGTTTTAGCTTTCGTTTAGCAACGATTCTCTTGGATGTTTGACAGAGTTTCGTGAGAGGTGGGAATATGAAAAAAACTTGTTGGTGCTTTAAAGATTCGAGCATTAAACCTCACACGCCATGGTTCAACAAACTAAACACTGAAACAATGCCCGCATTATGGAAGCGTTGGCGAAATAATATCATCATTTGGACCCATAATTGCTATGGTCGTCACAAGGCATTAATTACCTCACTAATATTGTTACAAAGTATTAGGCTGAGATTGTAGAGCACTCAACTTGCACCCCCAGACACTATGTAAGCTAGAAATCTACTTGTCGACATAATCATATCACCTCGAATACAACTGTGTTAGTTAACCTCTTAATGGCTATCGTCGAAGCCTTCGTCACCAATGTCAATTCACAAAATGCATACATAAGTGAGTCTACCTACTAATTGCTACCGCGTAGTCGGTTACACTCTTGTTCTCATCCACACAGCAACGCAACGTTGAAATCCACTTTAGTAATCTTCATTAATCCACTTAATATTGTACGATGCAGGGTTTCCGATACTCAAATCCACACAAAACAACGAACACCCAACCTTTCTTGCGCGCTCGTACCCCATCCGTGAGCCATTCAATCCCAGCTAACAGCAATCAATTCAAATCGATCTAATTGAAGAGTAACTTCGGATGGAAGGTGCTCGTAAAATAAAGTAGAAATGCTAAAAGGCTCTTCAGCACCTCTCCGATATAAAGAATTAATTCAAATTTTGTTTTTACAGGGAAATCACCTTACAACTCGCATGGGAGCATAAGTATTCGCAATACAAAGAATTCCTGGAAAAAAAGGGAAACTAAGGGAAAAAGCAAATTGCTTGGTTCCCTTTATTTTTGTGGTGTGGGGTAAAACCGTCAGGACTCTCCAACTTGAAACCTGAAGTGTGTGTTTGAATTATTTCAAATGCAAATTTTCGACCAACCTCCACAGCGCACTCTAGGCAGGACTTTTAAATTCATGTGATTTTCTTTTTTTTTGGAAAGAATTTTCGATTTTTTTTTTCGACAACCTGAAACCATTTCATGAACTTTGCTCCGGGGAGTCGTTATTTTCGAATTCTAAATTTTATAGTTTCCAACGTCCACGATTAGAATAATAAGTGGGCAAGCAATTTCAGAAAGCGCACCACATACAGACGTAGACACACGCAGGGCATTCCTTTTGTTTTTTTTTTTTTTTTTTGGATTGGAGACCTTAGAAGCCTTCCACGCTTATTTTTGCTTTGAATTTTTTATCCAACTGTTGTGAGAAATTTTGTTACATTTGGTTATGTATAGCCCGAGGAATTGATACAGTCTAAATACAAAGAGACGTTATATCTGAATAATCTGAGGTGGAATTGTTTCTCTTTGTTAGGATATCGGAGCAAAATGGTTGTGGATATGTTGAGGATGAAGTCATTTTTTATTTTGTCGGGGAAAGCTTATGATTAAAGATATGTCGGTAACTAGTTAGCCTTACACTGGTCTGTATTAAGGACTATTCTATGATTCCCATAAAGCTTTAAATAATTTGTATATTTATTAGATTTGTAGATCCAGGGACTTCTCTTCTAATAGCGTACTTTTTTTTATATAATTTGCGCGCACTCAAGGGCTTATGAATACCCCTAACATATTTACACACAGTGCGGGCGTTGGAAAGGATATGTAGAGAGGGACAGAGAGAGAGGGGGGGAGAGGGAGAGAAAGAGAGAGAGAGAGAGAGAGAGAGAGAACGATTTGGTGTAGTGGTTTGAAGTTCTGTTGTTTATGCTTCACAGAAACTCCGGGGGTAGCGTTCAGATAACTGGGGAGATTTTTGTTATTTTTTGTTTTAACTTCTGATTCACAGTATTTTTTCCCGACAACCGATGTCATTAGTCTACATTAATTATCTACCTCATTTTCCTTTGAAGTCAATAACCAACGTTCAGTTGACAAGATGTAAAGTGATTACCTATGCAGATGGTATTCCCATTTCTGATTTCAGGTATCTGTTAATGCGGCCGTTGGTCCAACAACTAAGTTCATAGAATGCTTAATCCTAGATTGCATAAACCTTACACCTGAAACGCTCACTATACCAAGCTTAATAATGAGTGGGATTTTGATTTGAGCATATCCTTCCGCCTCCCAGATTACTGTACTGAATTTTAGAAACAAGGTGGCGCAAAACAATAATCCAATTTTATTAAGCTATACGTACAGCAATGATTTTATTTAGTATTATTTTTACTTGGACATTGGACTTCGTTCCAGTATGTACTAAAGATGATATCGCTTGAATTTTAGCCACTAGCGTTAAAGCAAATTAAAGCCGTTTTTGGCACTTTACATTACTTTTCTCAATACTTCCGCCAGTATGCTCTCTACTTTTTATCGAATGATGCTCTTGAGGACTGCGAGAGTCTCTGGCTTGTACACAAAGGCCAATGACTTCAATTAACTAAAAAAAACAGAAGCCTGGAATGGTCGGATCGGATGATTTTGCGGGCGAATGCAAATCGGTTGATAACATGGCCTCACGTACCTTTTCACCACAGATACTGCATCACAAAGTACAGACGATTCTAGAATAATAGGGGCGTTTTCAGTTCCCCAGAACTAGTATTCTGCTTGTTGATATGTCCGAAGAGATGGTAGTGTCCTTCGCTGGTTGCATTTCATACGGACTTTATGGCCTGCAGCTGATGCACCATCTGAGTTTTGTGTTTAAACATCTTCAAGTCTTTCAGTAAAATGCTCTCAGAGACCTCCTATAAATGGACAATTGCGTAGGTTTTCGTTCTGTTGATATTTCTGGACACTCTTCCACATCCTCGCGCACAGCATCAATATTTTTGACCAAACGGCCTGTTCTTGGTCGGACAACCCTTGCCCTTGTGTTGAGCCAGTCTCTTTGGGACGTGCGGCTAGGCATCTTCAAAATAGCCGTCCAAAGAAGAAGGAATGCTCAGGATTCGTCCGCCAAAGTTCATTAACAATGCTCATGGCCAGCTTCTTGTGGATGACGAGAAAATTCTGTAGAGGTGATGGCAGTAATGTATAAAACTTTTAAATGAACAGTTTCCCCGGCGATACTTTCCAAGAGCCACCCCTAACTGTGAAGAAATACCCGACATTATAGTCGAAGAAGTTAGTGAGGCGGTCAAATACTACAAAAAACTAAAAGCGGTTGGGCCAGACGAGTTCCTCTCTGAGTTCTGGAAAAAGATGGGAGACATCGGATTCAGATGGCTCAGAATTCTCATCTCTAAATTTATGACAGGTGATCCAATGCTGAATCAATGGAGGGAAAGTTACCTTCTTCCTGTATACAAACGGAAGGGTGATACACGAAACTCTGATAACTACCGTTTGATCAAGCTGATGTCACGCACCATGAGCGGGTATTAGGTGGCCGACTGCGAAAAATAATACGGCTATCTGATGATCAATAAACCACAGACGCAATCGAAAATATAAGCATTTTAATGGAAAAACATCGTGATTTCTTAAAGGATTTGCATATTGTATTGGTTGACTTTGAAAAGGTATTCGACAGACAACCACGAGATCAGATATGGGTGTCGCTAGGACATCGAGGGGTTTCAGAAACCTATGTACAGATGATCATGGACATGTACGAAGAGCAAAGACAAGAGTAAGATGTCCCGCTCAAGTAACCGAAGAGTTCCCAATCAAAGTCGGGGTGCACTAGGGAAGTGGCCTTAGTCCTTAGCTCTTTATTACAGTACTCTACTCCACTCAGGCCTATTCCAGACATTCAAATAGGCGAACCCCACAGGCGGATCAGTAGAAATGCGGTGAAGTGGTAGGGTTATGATCCCTTGCTTTCGGATCATAACCTCGCCGAAATAGGAAGAAGAAGAAGAAACGTTTCTGCATCGGTTTCGGCGACCTGCTAACATTAACGTCAACAGCATCTTCAGTTTCTAGAGAATCTTCAACTGGTTCAATTAGCCCTAGGAGGCGTCATCAAGGACGTCATCTTAATTCATCGCAAAGGCACCTTCGAGCTCTACAACTGAAGTGAGATGATTCAATTCCTGAGGAGGCCTTAAGCGATGGAAACAATGGAAGACGAAGCTGTCAAGTTTAACACAGCTGAATATTCCCAGGTGCCATAGTTATCATCTGAACAGCGCTCGTCGTGACCGCCTTGAGCTTTCGGCCGCTGTACTTAGAGTAAGGCTTTGCAGTTCCACCATCGATTGTCTCAATCACAATAGGGTTTCTATGTCTTCTCGTGCTCAACGAGACTAAATATATATGTACTATATATATCTATATCTATACTATAAATAGCCATATCTTAAATGTCTTTCACCACATGGATAGAAAATACATTTAATATCGAATCCAAAAAAATAGAATTAAGAACATTTCTAATGATAGTACGAGTAACCTTCTTCACTACGTAGTACAATGAACGACTTTTACTATTTTCTGGTACACGAACCTTGGGAATCATGCCCAGGAGTTTTGGACGCACCAGCCACCGAGACAAGGCCCGAGTTACACAGCGGGATTTACCTACATAAATATGTAGTCATTGAGATTCGCATCTAACATCTAAGATTGTTGCGTCACGTATTCATTAAGACAGCAGGACAGAGCCTGAAAAATCTTCGAATCCAAATTACTCATAGAAGGGCGATCCAGTAGGAAACACCTAGCGTGGGGTGCAACGAGCAGTTGGAATAGAACCTTAACTGCGAGAAACTGGAGGCAGGGATTGAATTAGCTGTAATGTTCTATTGGTTGCGACCTAAGTCCACCCGTACTGTAAATCGACCCTAAGCAAAGTTTACTCTTGGTAGATACACTGTCAGTTTATTTTAGGCTCCGTTCCGGTTTTCAAACTTTTTCTTTACTGCACCTGTATTTGGAAGTAAACATTCGAATTCTCGAACTGCTTACCATACGAAAATACCCTGTTTGATCCAACACTCTTGCGGATTTAATCAATGGCAAGGCAAATCATCCAAAACGTGCTTCCGCGTCGGTGAAGATTTACCGCCGATAGCTAGTGAGGCAGGAAGTTTCTGCGGAGATTTCGAATGGCAGTGCAATTCCCAAACCGAGTGCATCAGGTGCAAATCTCTATGCAGCACAAGTTAATTATGCACGGGCAAAACGAATGGCCGTCGATGAACGATTGCAACGCATACCTAGGATATGAAAATCATACGGTAGCACTCCCAAGCGTAGTATAAAGTACTCCTGACTGCGTTTTTTCCTCGCCCATATCCTATTGTTTCTTTTCGCTTCGCAATGGTTGTCAGATCTTCTTGGAAGGGGTGAATTATCATTTAGTCCCTTTTGTTTACCATTGCCGTGTACTTGTATGTGCATTGGTAAATGTTCCCCTTGAGGGTATACTTCTGTGAATATTGTTTGCTTCATTGGCTTCAATACTGCAGCAATGAGGATGAAAGATTGTTTGCAAGCTTATCGAATGTATGCCGTTTTCCTCTGCACTCCTTATTTAGTTTGGTTGTGCACATGCATCCTTGCAACAATAAAACGTAAAAATGTTGCAAAAATTCTTGTTTTTTTTTGTAAAAGAACTGCAAATGGAATGGAAGAGAGAGAACGAATCAAAGAATGTTTGCTATCCAATTTTTCACATTGCATTTGCGGGGGTAGAACCGAGATGGTGTATGGGAAGAAGGAGAGGTTATGCAATGTACTCTGGTATTCTGTCCCATTATTCTCCAGTGGAGTGGAAAAAAGATTTACGGTCGTGATTTTAAGCAGGTTTTACAGAAGGACTCGATTAACCCTGGTATGACCTGGAGGGCTAGTTTGGATTGGTGGTATGCTTACTCAACAGATTTGCGCAGAAACCGGTTTATGGGAAATTGTTTTTAAGAACCTTTCAGATATTTGTTTTACTCTAAGCCGGAAATGGATTTATTTTAGTTTCTTGTCAACAAGTGTTTGTAGATCTTCTATTTCGTTCGAAATATTTTACAGAATATTCACTTGTAATAGTGCAGTTCTTATTGTTTGGTAAGAACTCACTGTATGGGTATTTCCCATGGAAATCAAACGTGTTGAAAGCTGTCTTCTATAATTCTCCGATATCTTTCAGACAATTTTATAGGTCCTGGCGATCGGGGATTATGTCTTGTTAGGCTAAAAAAGTGTATGCAAAGATTTTAGATAAGGTAATGCGGGTGTATATAAATCTTCTAAGGAAAATGCTGGTGCATTTGGTTCGATTGTAGCGACTCATTGCACTGGGTACTATTGGAGATGGCTAGAGCGGTTACAGAGAAACTGTCTGATCTCTAATGCCAAGTTTTTCTTTATTCACGCACAGAAAAGTTGAAACTAAGTAGGGAGCCATGAAATAGCGCCGACCGAAATAAACCCGAATTTTAAAATTCAGCTTTTTTTAGGATTTGAAAGCGAAATAAGGACGAATTTCGAGATTCGGGGTTATTTCCCATTCAAATGCGAAATAAAGCCGAGCATTGTTTGCAAAATAAAGCCGAATTTCAGGGAGAAGGCAAAAGAATAAGCAAAGCCAATTTTACGAAGATCGGAAAAGTGGTGCGCTTCGCGCGATTCTTTTCTTTCATCTCCGCTTTTCGGAGTGGTTTAGCCGCTCACGCGACTTCGTCGCTTCGCTAAGGGCATGTCAACAACTGTCAGGCAGGCGCCTGGGGCTAAATCTATTCGAGAACTACGCTCCCGGTGTGGATATAAGAAAACAGGTACCCCTGTCTAAATGCATGTATAAATTCAAAGCGTAATAAGGCCGACTCGGCTTTTTCGCACGAATATAAGGGACACCTATACATCTGGACTATCGGATTTGTGTATACTAAGATCAGAAAGTACTCTTGCAACTGTACGAGTGCAAAAATGGATTTGTTTCTTCGGAGTACGGTCGTTTAACCTAATAGCTTCTTTGCAGCTCGAGTCATACCCTGCGTTTTCCTTAGGTCTTCTATCCAGTTAGGATTAGATAGATAGATAGATAGATTTTTATTTATGTACTTCACTATTAATACAAAGTTTTAACAAAAATCAATAAACATGGCTTTGCCGTCTGCCTGATTGACAACATTGAATAAATTCAAAATTAAAAATTGACTAAAATATGTATGTATATTTGTATATTTCTTTTATTTTAAGCGATTTTAGAAATCTTCATTAATGATCCTTTCACGATAATTTAAAGCAATTTTGCAGTACTGGGATAGCTTAAATACGTTTGGTTCGTTCAGAAGCATAGAAACTTGATCCACCGACAGAACATTACTTCCAAAGATATGTCTCATAATTTCGCTTAAAACTGGACACTTCCCAACAAAATGTATGACATCTTCTCTTTCTGCCAAGTTGCACAGGCTGCATAGCACTGGTAGGTCTGCTCTGTGTGGAATATAATTAAGCTTTAGGAGCTCTCCCCGTAATTTAAACACAGTCGCTATTTCCGATATACTGTATTCATTGCGAAAGTAGTTATTTTCCTGCAGGTTATGACTTAAGCGGCTGTAGATCATTCTATGCAGTGATCCCGAGGCTTGCTCTAAATGCCTGAACCAAGCCTTTTCGTCCATACTTGCGATGAGTTGGTAGAGTTGCGGTTTCCAGTCTCCGCTATTACCCAGATCCAAATGTATCCCACAGTCCTCAGCAAGTTCCAACCACTCCCTGTACCATCCTGACCTGGATTGTATTGCTTGCAGAACAGCTTTTTCCGGCATATTCAAAACCTTTAGAATGTAGTCCACATGCAATTTAAAAGTTTTGATGTACAATGGCGGCAATCCTGTTTCCAGCATTAGCATATAATTGGGAGTGTTGGGTGGAAGGTGAAATGCTCTCTTAACGTAGTACCGCAGTAGTTTCTCAACAGCCTCATACTTCCTTACTACCCATACTTGCGCAGCATAGAACATGATGGTCTCTGACACCGCTACAAAAACCTTATATTTACTGCTGTGGGCAATGAATTTATTACTGAGACATTTCTTCCATACAACATTGATGGCCATTTTAGACTTTGCTAGTTTTTCATTTAGATGTCTCTCCATATCTAAATTTTTTGTAAAGTAGACCCCAAGATACTTATATTCCTTAACGACTTCAATACTTTCGCCGTTGTAGTACCATTTCTCGTTTCTGCAGGCCTTTCCGCCCCCTCTCTTAAATTTCATAACCTTTGACTTGCTAAGATTTACGATTAAGTTCCAAAGCTTACAGTAGTCATACAGCCTGTTGATCATTAGTTGTAAGGATTCAGGTGATTGCGCCATTAGTACTATATCGTCAGCGAACAGAAGTGCTTTGATCAATAGTCCTGCGTACTCAACACCTCCAGGCAGAATATCTACGATGTCCTCGATGTATAGCGCAAATAAGCTTGGACTCAGCGAACAACCTTGTCTTACTCCGGACAATGACTGGAACCATCCTGACAACTCCTCACCACTCCACACTGCTGATTTGGTATCTGCATACAAATTTTGGATGACGCGTCCGAACTTCCTCGACATGCCCATGCAGTAAAGCTTATAAAATAGAGCATTTCGGTCTACCGATTCAAATGCCGACTTAAAGTCTACAAAAAACGCATACACTTTTTTACCCCTTCCAATGTAAGACTCCACAATGGTCCTCAAAACAAACACGTGGTCGATAGTAGAGTATCCTGGCCTGAAACCCGCTTGATGTTCTTTAAGTAGATTATTTTCCTTTATCCATGTAGATAGTCGGTCCTGCAAGATTGCTGTGAGTATCTTATATTGAAGCGTTTAAAAAAGAAATGCCTCTATAATTCGCTGGATCTGAAGTACTGCTTTTTTTATGTATGGGGAAAATTAAGGCTTCTCTAAAACGGTTTGGAACTACTCCACTATTCAGGATATTATCAAACATCGTAGTAAGCTTGTTGTGCAACTCGTTAGTACCATATTTATAGAACTCGGAAGGTATCCCATCCGATCCTGCGGCTTTACTATCTTTTAATGCACTTAGAGCTCTGATAACTTCCTCATAGCTAATCGATCTGTCTAAGGTATGATTTTGAAATCCCGGAACAGCATAGTTGAAGACTAATTCACTAGGGGGTGGCTTCAGTAGTGCATTAAAATGTACTAGGAGGACACTGGGGCCTAAATTCGTATTTATGACGAAGTTACCACCATTAAGTTTTCTAGCCGCTTTCCAAAAATCCGCCGAATTATTACCACATGCCAAGCTTCGAGCAAGGGATTCATAGTAACTTCTTCGCTTTTCCCTCAATATGGCCTTGAACTCTCTATTTGCTTTTAGGTACATCCACTTCATGGCGCCTTCGTTGTGTTGTCGAAACATCCTGAGCCAGCCAAACGATAATTGCCTTGCTTTATAGCACTCTTTGTCAAACCACGGTTCTTTATACTCCTTCTTTCTGATAGTGCTTGGGGTTATACGCAGATATACATCTTTTATAATTGCTTCGATCTTTCTAAGGTCTGTATCCTGTTGCATTTGTAGTTGCTCCACCAGTAGGCTTCTATACAAATGTGCTTTATGTTTATTCCAAATCAGTTTGGGCAGAATATTCATATCCCTTCTATCGTTTTCCGTTATTTGATGACCAAAGCTAGCTACAATCGGTAAGTGGTCAGAATATGGTAGTTGCTTAACCTCCATATTTGTCCCGTAAGCGTTCCAATCCCCTCCTATTAAGCAGTAGTCAATAACGGACACTCCTTGTTCTCCAACAAATGTGAGCTCACCATTTCTGTCACTGTCGCTCGTTCCATTCAGTATACTCAGCCCAAAAGAATCGCAAAATTCCAAAAATTATTTACCTCTTGCATTAAATGTACTATCCTTTGACTGCCTCCTTATTCCAGCTCTCTATTTACTGTCCCCTCTTCCTTCCCTGTCCTCGCATTTACGTCGCCGATAACCATCATATTCGGGTTATCACAGCTCAGTACTACCTCCTGAAGTTTTTCGAAATCTCTTTCCCAGTGATTGCAGTTTATGTATGAAGGAATAATACAAAAGGTCTTCTTATCAAATACTAGACTTAAGTACGTGCTCCCTTCGAAATTTTTGAACTCACAGATGATGTCCTTAAGGTCGCGTTTGTATCCAAAGTAGCATCCTCCGCTTGCTCGTCCCTTCTCGTGCACCCTTATTGCTGGATTCCACTTGAACGAGTAGTTTAAAAAATTTCTTTCGAACTGGCAATAATTTTTTTCCATAACAAATGTTTCATACAAAAAAATAAATTCAAATCGATTGACGAAATTATAAAATTCATTACATAAAGACTTACTGCTTAATCCAGACACATTATATGATAAAATTTGAAAACAACTAATATTATAAATTTTAATACTATCGTTACTATGGCAGACGGCATTACAACTAAAAATTCTATTTTGGCACAGCTAAAACTGGCGGAGAAGTTTGAGAACCATTGTAACGTCCATTTGTGTTTCCACCATAATGGATTCTTACTCCACCACCTGACTTTGACGTTGATGCTGTCACTAGTGAGCTGTCACTGAGCATTTGTTGTAGAACTGTCATTCCGCCTTCGGTCTCACCTTCACATCGCAAATTGTTGTTTTCATAGTAGAAGACCTTATTTCCTAATAATAGTTTCTGTCCTCGCACCTCCACCCTCATATCTTTGCTTTTCTGTGTAATTTCGTTTTTTAGTTTTAACAGGTTCCTCCTTCTTTCCCGTGATGCTTCCGTATAGTCTTTGTGTATAGATACCCCCGTGCCCCGAAGTTTCGATGTCGCATCCAGAATGCGCCCCACATCGCTTTTGTTTTGGAGCCGGACGATGACGTTTGCGATGTTGTTTTTCGGTTTCATTGCCCGTGTATCTGTCACAAAAGAGGAATCCGTCGATTTCAGAAGTTCTAAGCATAATCTTGTCGCTTTTTCAACCTCTTCCACCCCCTTCTGCACTGGAATATGTACAACGATGTTGTTTTCGATGGCCTTTCTTTCCAAAGACTCGACTTTTCGCTCTAGCGTGTTGCATCGGGCTTCCATTTGGATCAATTGCTCTCGCAGTGCCGTGTTGTTGTTTTTTAGAGCATGCAATTCAGTAGCAATCCCTTCTATGTCTGCTCTAGTCGGCATATGCTTTAATCGGTCATCCAAAATGGAAGCCATTGAATGCGTGATAAGCTCCTTAAGGTCAAGGATGGACATGTTTCCAACCGCATTTTGGTTGCCGCTGACCGAGACAAATTCCGGCGAAGTCTCAATTATTCGTCTCTTGGATACCGGTGCAGATGTTAGCGCATTGTTGTTGTGTTTTACTGGTGGTGTTCTTTGCATTTTAGAGCCGTTGGTCGGAGCCATTGATGTAGACTTTTTGAAAGTAATCAAAGGAGTTTGACTCACCAGATTTTTTTGTAGTAGGATGTTAGCTTGTATGTTAACAGTTATTTACGCAGGTTTTTGCCAATTAAACCTCGATAATACCACTGGGAAACACTTAAAATTTGGGAGCTATTTCAAAGGCGTGTATACTTCGGAGAAACCGCGTTGCCATTTTATAATCCAGTTAGGATTATAAAATGTCATACATAAGAGAATTACATATGTGATCATATCAGCTGTGGCGCCCACGTCACTATCGAGGAAGCATAGTGACCAGTTAAATCTCCTAAAGAAATTGTCTATTTTTTCCCAATTGGCTTTCTCGTATAGCCAGAATGTGTTTTTTGCGAAGTTGGTTCTCTAACTTTATGGTTGGAGTAGGAGAAATTGGCCGATATAACATAGTGGTCGGACGAACCTTGAGCCGATAATACATTCACGGTGTATTTATTAAGATTGTAACTAAGGAACAGGTCCAGAGCGTTAGCTTTATGACCAGTAATGTCCGGAACGCATGTTGGCTCATTCACAAGCTGGGTTAGGTTGTTTACTTCAGCGAAGATCTCAACATACCTTACTTCAGGTGTTGTCTGTCCAGTGTGGTGAAACCAATTAGAATTGTGGATATTAAAATTGCCCACAATGACTATTTCAGAATGTGGATACAGGGATACAATTCTTAATTAATCTGACAGCGGATCAAACTCATTATAAGAAGAATTGCTGTCAATATTCGGACTTTTATCAATAAAGCAATAGTGGATTAACTGTCTAGGGACATGAAGTCAGAGGAAATTGAGTTATGAATTGGAACATTGGCCGTATTATGGGAAAACTTGGTAGGCTACATCACTACGCATATAAATGACGAGACCGTATTGGTGAAAGAATAATGGCGCAATGCGATATCTAGGCAGTTCCGAAGGATCTGGATTTTGACCCACCTGTGTTTCACAAAGAGCCAAAACAGCTGGTTTGTCTTTGGCAGTGTGGACGTAAGTAGAAAATAAATTCGATCTTAGCCCAAAAATATTGCTGAATTCAGTCTTTAAAGACCTCATCATTGTAAATTACAAACATGAAATACAATACATAACTCCGACGTGACTAAGCAGAGCTGTATAGTGCAGACCCAACATAAGATTTCCAAACCAAATTATCAAAGGTGTTATACCCATATGACAATTTACTTTGGTCCACTTACTAAAACATGTACAAACAACCCGCTGTCCACCAGACGATGAAGTGACTAGTGTGGGCTTATAGAATTTATGTTGTTCTTTATGTACGTAATATGTGCGTACATCATTTAAATTTTTCATCAAAATTTAATTCAAAAGTAACATATATTTTTCCTCTTTTTCAGGTAAGTCCTATAATTCATAAGAAAGAAATTTGAAAAATGGTAAGCAAAGTATTGTATATATCAAATTTCCGATTTTATAGTATTTACTACTTGCTATGTTCACGTTCTAAAATTTTCTCTTCTTTATATTATATTAGCCGGATAGTTCTAACTTCTTTGACCAGGCATACGCGCATGATTGTCTTGAAGACACCGAAAGTATTTTATGCGAATGGCACAGTGGACCTTGTTGGTCTAAGTGAGCACTGACTTACGTCACAAGGCACTAATTTGCCTATTTTGTGCGAATGCCCCAACATTAATTTTATTTATTTTCACTCAGTCATTATCCGAGAGACTTTATGCAATAAAAGGGAGTTTTTCAGAAATATTTCATACAAAAAAGGGAGTTCAAAGCTTTTAACAATGTCATACCGGGGGCAATTGCACGTGAACTGTCGAACACAGCGCATTGATAAACCAGTCGCTCACAATCCAGGATTATCAAATCAAAGCTCCGCGACGCCACTGTTCGGAGGATCATCAAAAGGGGCACACCACAAGGTGGTGTCCTTTCTTCTCTTCTTTGGAAGCCAGTACCAGATTAGATAGATTTCTTAGATTTCTCTAAGCTTTCTAAATGGACTGTGGACTGCGGTCTTGAACTTAATGCTGAATAAGTAAACTAATCCTAAACCCCTTTGCTAAGAAATACCAAATTCATCATTTTAACCCTCCGAAACTGAACAATACCCTTCTCATTCTAGACAAGAAACTAAGTTGGAAACACATCAGCTTTATATTATCAAAAACGGTATAAAAAATGAGTGGAGACTGCAGCCACGAATTACATACTGGCTCTATGTAAGTTATCAGGTCTTGGACAAAGCCGTCCATCGCAATTATATCGGTTGAGTGCAAAGATCAGTCTGCTTATGCATTAGTGGAACTACTCTTTCAGCGGCTCTCGACATATTGTTCCTCATGGTAGCTAGTGTAGCAATGCGAATTAAAGCCATATCTCAATAGTCCAGTTTTTGTAGCGGACACTCAACTGTTTTCATTGATTAAGAATTCTTTACGCAAGAAAGCGACTACATACCCCGGAAGTAGTTATTGCGAATCAAATTGTGGCATAACTGGAAACCCGCTGGAAATCCTTCTCTGATCTGCTCATCCACCCTCGCGGTCAACTAGTGAAGTTTTGGGTTCCAACTCTTCGCACCCTCGACACTAAGCTTTACTCCACATTCACTAGCTATTTCCAGCCACTCTTTGTACCATCCAGTTTTACTTCGTACAGATGGTAGGTCTGCTTTCTTCAGTAGTTTATAGTCCTACATGTTTAGTGCTTTAAGAACATTATCCACCTGTAGTTTCATGGTTTCTATTGCGCAAAGAGTAGTGATAGGACTGTTTCCAACAAAAACAAATACAAACATTTGGCGCAACAGCTCTTTAAAGTGCCAGGGCCTAGCTTCTCGCAACCACTCATGTTGTGTGCGTTATATTTTTCACACGAATGGAAGGGACGTACAGTTTAATGCCGAATCCGAACGGCGATTTGAGAAGCTTTTTCGTGACAACAATACTCTCGGATGTTTGTCAGACGCCTGCGAGAGGTGGGACCGTGAAAAAACTTTTTGGTATTTTCTGGGATTCGAACTTGGAACCTCATGCGTAGTGATCCGACACACTAACCACTTACGCCACGGCGCCCACACGGGCATGTAATTTGGCGTGTTCGGTGGAGATGAAATGTTCTCTTTGATATTATGCTCTGTTAATCCATAAATCCCAAAAGTCTACAATACTTGACTAATTTATTAATTTTAATGATGTAGAGATTGTGGTGTTTCAGCTCATACGAGTATAACTAGATTGTCCGCATACAAAAGCACTTTGATTGTGGAACCGGCAAATGTCACTCCGCCAGGTAAATTTTTGCACAAGTCATCAATATACATATTAGGCAAACAATAATGGGCTAAAAATACAACCCTGTGGGACCCCAGTTAGAGTATAAAAGAATGGCTGCGCTTGTTCCGAAAAACATCTGTGAGTACATCTTCAAGATCTTATCCTGCACCTTTTACCACTCGATCTTCACATTATGCATCTATCGTCATGTAGTGCGGTCAGGCTAAGGGAAACTGGATGCTGGTGCACCAATCCTTATGGTCACAACAGTATCCTGAATCTGCTACCGCAGGATCTGGCAGCTAATCTGACCGACTGTATAACTCCCACAGTGAACTTTAGAAATGACGCCACGGTCAGATTTCCAACCAGGGCGGAATGGGAAACTGGCGAACTGACGAATGAGTTCGAAACAACAATATTCACAAACGCGACGGTTCAAAAATGGACTGCGGGATAGGAACGAGGATGGTCTTACCGGCTTCCTGATTCGTGCAGTGTCTTGGTTGGTTGGTTGGTTAGGATCGGCCCTCGAAGAGGATGTACTTAGACTAGAAAGTAGGTCCATTGTACTGCCGATGTGTAAGGCGGGTGGGTCACCCTCTTACTCTTGGAACCATTTGCTTCGTTGAATGAAGGCGTGAATTTTAGCCGTGCAGGCGTTGCCGAGATCATTAAGATCATTGTAGAAGTATTCACCCAGAGTGGCTCTCCTGATGTTGGCGAGCGCAGGACAGGCGCACAGGAGATGACTGATGGTCTCTTCTTCCTCTTCATCTCTGCAGCTTCTGCAGAAGTCATTATGAGGGATACCTAATCTTTGGGCATGTCTTCCTATGATGCAGTGTCCAGTGAGGACATTTATTATTTTTGAGAGGGTTCATCTCTTGCGCTTCAAGAGTCCGATGGACCTGGATTTATTGAGTGTCGGCTAGAGCTGTCTGGCGGTATGACATTGGTCTAGATGTTGCCATCGATGATTGGCTACTTTCTCGGCATCAATTTGAATAAGGTACTTAACATAAGACGCTGGCGCTTCGATGTCGGTGATGCTTATGCTATCTGTACCAGAGGAGCCTTGTCGTGCTAGTTCGTCGGCTGCACAATTCCCCGGTATGTCACAGTGACCTAGTACCCAGCAAAGGGTGAGGTTGTACTGAGCAGCTATCTCGTTAAGAGATAGGGATTTGATGGCTGCCTGACTGTCGACATAAATAACAATATCAGGTGTTGATAGTGTGCTAGCCGCCAGCCAGTCAGCAGCTTTGCGAACTGCGGTGATTTCGGCTTGAAAAATGCTGCAGTGGTCTGGGAGGTTAAAGGAGAGGTGTATGTTCAGATCTTCTGAGAAAATTCCGGCACCGTGCTTGGTTTTGGACCCGTCCGTGAAAATTGACAGCGATTCGTTGTAAAGGACATTGCGTTGCGTCCACTCACTTCTGTCCGGTATCGAGTGCGTGTAGCCCTAGTTAAAATCATATTCAGTGGGCAGATGGTCAGTGGAATTGGGAAGATGAGGGTGTATCGAAAGTATATTGGCATGTCCCGTGTGTTGCTCCTTCCACTGCTTGGAGCCTCTCAGTCTTATTGCCGAGCTGACAGCCAGTGCAGTGTCTTCCAGGTGGAAGTTTTTGCTGTACGTAAGGCCTGCTGACTACTTAAGCAAACCTCTACACCCCTAAATACCATTGCCATCTTCTTTGACAGCCAAGCCGCTATCAAGGCTATAGTATCTGTCACTCCTCGAGGTTGGTAGAACAGTGCAAAAAAGAACTCGCCTCGCCAGTTCATCGGCTAAGGATCTGTCTCCTTTGAATAGGTATTCCTTTTAATGTTCACTGTCGCAGCTGCAATACTGCTAACGAAAAAGAAACTATCTTACATTTCTTTTGTAAGTGTCCGGCTCTAGGCAAGGCCAGACAGCTCACATAGGTAAACCGTTTTTTGACAACCTGAATTAGCGGAGATAAGCGTTGGGGATATCATCAGTTTCCTCAATGCAACGGAGTGGATTTGAATAATCCTTACTATTTCTCCCCTTCCCTACAAGCTACTCTTTATTTTTTTATTTTATTTTATTGATTAAAATATTCATAAGTTGTATACCATATACATTCATTACAAAAAATGAACGTATAGTCTACTTGGTTTGGCATTATGCCGTCTACCAGATTGACATTTACTCATATATAATAGAATTATATAAAATATTTTTCTTTTGCTCAAACAATAAAAAAGATAATTTGATATTTCAAAAGTCGCCCTCAGTGATGCGTGTTCTGTAGTGTGATGTGTCATGGTGTATTTGTATAGCACGTCCCAACCAAGGTAACCATTCAGAATAGACAATATATCTTCCATCCTCAGTAGGTTTACCCCAAAGAACATTCTCCGTAGTTCACTCAGAATGGGACATTTTGCGATGAAATGATAGATGTCTTCTCTTTCTCTGAGGTTGCAGAGATTACATTCGTTTGGTAGATCAGGCCGGTGTGGTACAAGCTTATCCTTTTTCACATCCGTTTAGGTCACTTGAGTTGTGGTATTAAAACGGCACTTTTGTGCTAATTATGTATTAGCATGGTTTGCTGTTACAGGCGAACCCCACAGGCGGATCAGTAGAAATGCGGTGAAGTGGGAGGGTTGTGATCCCTTGTTTTCGGATCATAGCCTCGCTGATAAAAGGAAGAAGAAGACGAAGCACGGTTTGCTGTTACAACCGCTTCTACCTACCTACCTACATACATCTTCAAAAATTTGGACGAAATTTAAATACTAAGTTATTTCGATTGACTTTATCGAATGCGGCTTTGAAGTCCACGAATAAACTATATAGTCTAAGAGCTGGTGAACGTTTTTGAAACGTCATTTTAGCACAGGAAATAAATATACTTTTTTGTTAAACTTAAGCTAATGATCACAAATATCAACGTCTGGCAGCTGTCTGTTGGTGCGTTTGGGGGGGGCTGGGCCCCAAAGACGTCGAAAAAAGGGATGCGGTCACGTCATTTCAGCAAAGCTGAATTTTTGTATATGAGTAGTTTACTTGTTTATATAACAGATTTTACCACTGCCAGACATTTTGGCCGGGTCTAACATCCTGCCAGACGCAAGCGAAGTTTGAATGTCGCTACTAAAGCGATGTGCGACAAATGTATCTAATAGCCGATTTTCATCGAAACTATTGAAGCATTTGAAAACTTACTAAGTGTGTCTTATAGGAAATTAAATTCTAAACAAAAAAGAGTATATACACAAAATTTTCATAAATCCAGTAGAACAGAAGATATTTTAAAATGAGTCAGTAGCCGCTATTCAAATTCAAGCAACTGAAAAAGCCAAGATTCAATGGCCTTTTTATTCATCTAGGCAGCTTCCACATTATGATGGCTTATTTCAAAGCCATCGGAAAGTTTATAGATGATTCTGGATTGGCTTATATAATGGTGGATAGTGAACCTTTTAGCAAATGGTTCAGTAGCTGGATTTATAGCTGTAAAGCATTTTAACACGTGCAAGAGACTGCATCCTTTAATCACTTTAGGCTTTCAGATAATACGTTTTGAAAGTTTTATGAAGAAAGAACAAATAGAAATTGGCGATGATATAATCAGTTATCTTAATGTCTTTCAATCTACACAGACATCAAGTCCCACTATTGACCATCCTTACCTTATACAATTGTTTAGAGAATATAATGCATATCAAGAAGCAGCGATTAATGGACAATTTGGCAAAACACCGCAGTTCTACATGATTTATTTAGATGATGTTAATTATATTTTGACACGAAGCATTCGTACTGCAGATTTCGAATTATTTAAATACATATTGCCCAAAATCGCACGCACTGTGGTTGGTCAAGTACCACGACGAATCGACGAACCTCACCCAGGACTAAGAGAACTTTTTGAGAACAGGTCCTTCGTTGTGAAAAGAACCGAAAAAGCATTCTCTAGACAGCCAATAGATTTGACGTTACAAATACAAATATTTGGCGCAACAGCTCTTTAAAGTGCCAGGGCCTAGCTTCTCGCAACCATTCATGTTGTGTGCGTTATATTTTTCACACGAATGGAAGGGACCTACACTGCAATGCCGAATCCGAACGGCGATTTGAGAAGCTTTTTCGTGACAACAATACTCTCGTATGTTTGTCAGACGCTCGCGAGAGGTGGGACCGTGAAAAAACTTTTTGGTATTTTCTGCGATTCGAACTTGGAACCTCATGCGTAGTGATCCGACACACTAACCACTTACGCCACGGCGCCCCAGATTTGACGTTGGAACAGACAATAAATGCAGATGCTGCAAAAAGATTGACAGGAGTTATACATTTCACCAATTCGATATCTGCTCGTCAACGCTGGTCTAAAAGTCACAGCATAAGATCAACGATAATATCGCGCGTATTAGAGGAATGTGGATTGCATAAAGCTCAAGATATTACAGCAGACTTGGAAAGAAGTAGAATGAAAAAAAGTTGCGTGCAGCTTCAGAATTTTATGCATTACATTAAACAAAATATAAATCCTTTTGCACCAGAACTGAGTAACGATTTCTTATATAACATTGCAACAGGACGAGCAGCACCAAATCCTATAGCAATACCCTGGAACAATATATAGATATTGCAAAAGTTTTATCGTATCCTTTGATGCCTGTTCCTTTATCAATGAGCCATTTAGATGGAACAGTTTGCAAAACCGATAAATCTGTTCTCATGAAATTGTTGGAGGCAAAAGTTGATAGTCAGGCAGTACCCAATATTGATATTGTAATTACCGATGGCTTTTTCATGCTGCATCTCTTAAAGGAAGTTCCAAAAACATTCGGCAACATCTCAAAAAAAATATTGCAGGTGGCTACTAGGTATTCTGCATCCAGAATCGATATCATTTTGATCGTTATTTTTCACCATCTATCGAAGACAGCGAACATCTTCTGAGAGCTTGGACAACCTCAACAAGTTATGACTTTTATTACTGTTTTAAAACTGACAATGGAAAAGTGAAAAAAACTGTGGAAGACAATTTATCTTGTGAAAAACATGAAGAAGCTGACACCAAAATCGTCTACCATGTTTGCAACATCGATTAAGATGCAAATGTTTTAATAAAATGTTCAGATACAGACGTTATTGTGATTATGTTAGGTAACATGGAACATTTAAATAGCTCTCTGAACATTTGGAAGGAGGTTGGCGTTAGAAATTCACGACGATTTGTAGATTTATCCAAATTGTTTAATGCTCTAGGAGAGTTTTTGTGTAATTCTTTACCAGGATTTCATGCAGCAACTGGTTGCGATTATTATGCTACATTTTACAGAAAAGGAAAACGAAGACCTTTTATACAATTGAATGAATCCCACAAATATCACAAACCATTTACTGATCTTGCTTGATACTTTGGATGTACATGTATAAGGCTCAAGGGAACAAGTTTTTGAAGTCTTAGAGGAGTTTGTATGTCGTTTGTATAATATCCGTAATATAAATTACGTCAATAAATCCAGATATGAGATATTTAAAAAAACATGTAATGCAATGAACATGAATGACGATTTCCATAAAAAATTTAAAAATGTTGACGCTGGAAATTTGCCACCGTGTAAATCAGAGCTGCGTCAACATTTCTTACGGGCTCAATATATTTCAAATAATTGGAGAAATGCACATTTAAAAAATTCGACTAATTTATCCCCAATTGAAAATGGATGGTTGGAATCTAATGGTGTATATGAGTTTCTTTGGTTCGACGGTGATCAATTATCTGCTTTAGTGAAAGACGTTGTAATCCAACCTCCTGATATTTATGATGAAAACGAGAGTTCAGGTACTTCTTCTTCCTTTTATCAGCGAGGCTATGATCCGAAAACAAGGGATCACAGCCCTCCCACTTCACTGCATTTCTACTGATCCGCCTGTGGGGTTCGCACGAGAGTTCAGGTACGTACATTATGAATATTATATTGCATTATTTTTATTGCAATACTATTGCATATTGATTATTCCATGCAAACTAAAAAAAATTGTTAAATTCTTTAATTTATGTGATGATGGATCTGAACCTGACGATGAAGAAGACCATGATATACAAGATTAAAATACCGTAATACAGGGAATTATATTCTTCCAAATCATCTATATAACCCAATAAAAAAACCGAAAATTATTGAAAGCATGATTGTTTTGTTTTTCCCAGGTAGAACAGTCGAAGGGAGAAGACATATGATACATTTTGTAGGAAAATTATGTTTTAATACGAAACAAATGGTTTCGTATCGCGGCTACTGACTCTTTTTAAAATATCTTCTGTTCTACTGGATTTATGAAAATTTTGTGTATATACTCTTTTTTGTTTAGAATTTAATTTCCTATAAGACACACTTAGTAAGTTTTCAAATGCTTCAATAGTTTCGATGAAAATCGGCTATTAGATACATTTGTCGCACATCGCTTTAGTAGCGACATTCAAACTTCGCTTGCGTCTGGCAGGATGTTAGACCCGGCCAAAATGTCTGGCAGTGGTAAAATCTGTTATATAAACAAGTAAACTACTCATATACAAAAATTCAGCTTTGCTGAAATGACGTGACCGCATCCCTTTTTTCGACGTCTTTGGGGCCCAGCCCCCCCCAAACGCACCAACAGACAGCTGCCAGACGTTGATATTTGTGATCATTAGCTCAAGTTTAACAAAAAAATATATTTATTTCCTGTGCTAAAATGACGTTTCAAAAACGTTCACCAGCTCTCCGACTAATACAGCTTCTTGTTTTTGTCGATATGGGCTCGAACCACATTGGGGAGAACAAAGATTTCGGCCACCGAAGAGTAGCCAGTACGGAAACCCGCATGAAAACCACTGAGTAGCATACTTCTCTTAACCCATTTAACCAGTCTACAGCAAATTAATTGTGCAAGTAACTTCCTGTCAGAGTTAAAAGAGTGATTCCTCTATAGTCGTCAGGAAGGGACTTGTCTCATTTTCTAAATAAAATTGTTTAATGTTATAAGAAGGTATACCTATATATGGAATACTGTTTAAATTTACAGGAAAAACCTTTAAGTGTTCAAAAATAAACTAGGACAGTAATATAATACAATAATAGGAGTAAATTATTACCATCAGGAAAACTATTTCCTAAATGTAATTAACTTTTGATCGCGTAATGGCTTCGCTAAAACTGTTTTTTTTATTTTTTTTTATTTTTATCTCAGTCATCGTTTGTAGCGTAGTCAAACCCATCCGCGGATACGACGTACCACCTCCCCAAATAGTGATAACAGCTTAAGGTAATATAGGAAGAATATTCATAACCAGCACTTTTGCTGTAAGGTTTATGTTAATCTACAAACTTCTTTGCCATTCTATGTCTGATAATTAGGTCTTAATTGCTGGATATTAAGATATGCCAATCCCTGTAGTAAGAGATACATCTGGCTGGCACCTCCGTAAAATTTCGTTAATATACCACGATGACTTTAGTTAGGCGAACAATTTCAACTTCTATTCAATTTTATTAGAGACGTAAATATCCCTTTCCAGTCTTACTAGTTGAAAATTCATTTAAATCGTAGTTACACAGAATCCTAGGCCATCCGCCGCATCGATAACAGCTTCAGCCTGTTTTACTTAATTAAACTTTTCGCTTATACGTATCCTTCTGCGAATTCTAAGGGTGTACTAGTAAAATTGTCTGAAAACAAAGAATCCGTATACAGATAAAGTGAGAGAACCCTTATTGGTTCGTCTTCCTTTTTTGCAAATGGAATATGTTTGTTTGCGGTTGTAATATATGCTGCATCCTCCAGCCTCCCCCCGACTGTCAATGACGAAGAGCTGTGTTTCATTAAATCGAGAGAGTTGAAATGAAATTTCCGAGAAAATTTCTTTATTTGATGGAAAATTATTGTAGAACAGCTTTACGCGCTTGGGCGGATGCGAGGGCGGTGGGTGTGATAAAAGCACTCGTTTTCTTTAGCAGGATCGAAAAAGGATTTCCCCTTTATTTTTGTTTTTAAATGGAAACGATGAATACAACAAACGAATTGATTCAAAATTAATGTCGAATTAAAATCAACCTTTTTCGTTTCCTTTTGTTGGCATTGTTAGGGTAGGGGAGGAGGTATACACGGTGTCTATTGGTAAGTGTTTGAGTGGTGGTTTTCGGATTAATCAAACTCTGGATTTGCTGTGAAATATTAATAAAATCGTTTTGGTAAAGTTGATTGGGACGTGCGTCTGAATTGATGCCTCTAATGGATTCAATTTGACGTGGTAGAGGTCGTTAGAGATATTGTTTTGCTCGAAATTTGTTTCGTGTTAGCTGCTGTGGAGTCGGTTTGAAAATTTAATGACTTTGTTTAGAAGTAGGTTTATATATTCATTGCGCAGATTGACAGAAATCGATCGATATATGGATGGTTCCAGGAGAACTTAGTTCAAAGAATTCCGTTGAAGTTAGGTGAGCTTAGGAAACGCGTGTAATAATTAAACGCATTACGATAGCTCATGTTGTAAGTTGTGCTCTATTTGAATTTTTATATCATACATCCGATAACATAGAGTTTTTCTGGCACAGATATTCGTTCGAATAATGCGGAGTATATCACGTGTTGATGAAGTTATCTAGATAGGGTGGCTGGGTTCATTGGGCTAAAGTTCAGGTCGATTATTATACCGCATGTTTCAGCACTTGTGTCTATATAGGTTAGACCGGATCTATGTAGACTGATTGTGATGCCCGCTGAGGTTTATTCCAGTCGTTTCCGCCTGAAGTTTTTTTCTTTCTTCACTGTGGATCCCTGCTAGGTGCTTTTAACCAGCCCGATGTCCTCGAAAAACTGCAAGTATCAGAAAGAGAAATATTAAATAATGCCTCAATGTCTTGAAAGTACAAGCTTCTTAGAATTTTCTTCTTCAGGTGTCAGAGGCTTGAGCAGTGACAAAGGAACTGAGGGGTATCTTCCTCTTCGCTGTACCATCTGCGCAAATCGTCATCAGTTAGTTTAAGTTTCAATGTGTGGCTTCTAAGTAGATTGTGACCAATGAGTACGCTTATTAGTAAGTAGAGGTTTACTCCTCTCTTTGCAGAAGTTTGTTGTTTTGTTTTTATCGCACCTCAGCCAAAATTTAAGAGATATTTCATGGGGGGTAAACATGCCTTTATTCTGCTTTCAAAATTGTTTGCTCTACTATTCCTTCGAGATTGTAGAGTGGAGTCCTGACCGATTTGTTAGCTCGTTCAAGCCCGAGTGTAACACCCTCTCTTGCTAACTTGTTAGATATTTCGTTGGCCGCGACATCTTTGTGGCCGGGGACCCAGTAAAGTTTTACGCTGCGCTGCGGCCCAAGAACATTGAGCTCTTCGCGACAGCTATTAATAAGTTTCGATTTTATTTCTGCAGCAGATATTGCTTTAAAAGCCGCCTGGCTATCAATAAAAATGTTAACATCCTTTCGTGGTATTGTCATTATTGAAACCACGAGTAGATTGTCTGCTTTCTTCATTGGTATAACCTCCCCTTGGACAACACTGCTACGGTTAAGGAGTATGATCGAGCTGCGTATGTTGAGCGTCGAGCCTATGCTTATTTCCCATTCCTCTTTGCTAGGAAAGATGCAGGGGAAGGGTCTAATAAAGTCAAGGTAAGGAAACATGTAGTCGCTACTGACGATTGTTGCTGCAAATTTGCTTAAGACACGAGCATGTCTGGCTGGACTTTATTTCAAGTTGTTGCACTGGCTGGTTCTGAAAGCACTTTTTGCCACAGACTCTTGCATATTGTTTACGTTTACTGGAGATGCTTCCATTGTGAAAAGCATGGGCAACAGTTGGATAAGGCAACCACACGAATATGCCAACCATACTTACTTACTTAGGTGGCGCTACAGTTCGGGGTGAACCTGGACCTCAACCAACAAGCCTCTCTATTTAGCTCGGTCTTTAGCTAATTGCCTCCAGTTGCGCACTCCAAGTTGGTCGAGGTCCCCTTGAACTTGTGCGCGCTACCAACGGCGAGGAGGTCCACTACTGCGTTTTCCCTCGGGGTTAGATTCGAAGACTCTGCGGGCCAGAGCGTTGGTGTCCATTCGCTCTACATGTCCTAGACATCTCAGACGTCCAATACGCAGTTTTTTGACTAGGTCGATGTCGCTGTACAGCTCGTATAATTCGTGATTGAATCTTCTCCTCAAAAACCCGTCAACGCAAACAGGACCGAAAATCTTACGAAGAATTTTTCTCTCGAAGCGACCAAGGATAGCTTTTTCCTCTTTTAATAAAGTCCATGTTTCAGCGCCGTAAAGCAGGACTGGGATGATCAAGGTCTTATACAGAGTCTCCTTAGTTGTTCGAGATAGGGCTTTACTGTTGAATTGCCTTATAAGCCCAAAACAACAGCGATTGGCAAGAGTTATTCTTCGATTGATTTCTGCGCTGATGTTGTTTTTCGAGTTTATAGCAGAGCCAAGGTAGACAAAGTCCTTTAATACCTCGGAGTTATAGCTGCCCACTGTGACGTTTTGTCCAATTCGTCGGTGTTGGCTGTCCCTTCTTGTTGACAGCATACCATATACTTGGTTTTGCCCTCGTTTAACGCGAAACCCATTTTGGCCGCTTTCGCCTCAATGCTTGCAAACGGACTGGTGACAGCCCGCTGAGTTCTGCCGATAATGTCTATATCGTCGGCGTATGTAAGCAGTTGTACAGACTTGTGATAGATTGTGCCTCCGGTGTTGGCTTGTGAGTTCCGCACAATCCGTTCAAGTCACATGATAGCTCGTCACCTTGTCTAAAACCTTTTTTGATATCAAAGGTCTCGGTGAGGTATTTACCGACCTTGATGGAGCAGCGAGTGTTCTCCATCGTCATCCTGCACAGACGGACAAGTTTGAAGTTTGGCAGTGATGTCAAAACTAGACATGGCTTTATAAAGCTCTTCTCTATAGATGCTGTCATAGGCGGCCTTGAAATCGATAAAGAGGTGGTGAGTATCGATTTGAAATTCTTGGGTTTTCTCCAGGATCTGCCAAAGTGTGAAGATTTGATCGATGGTGGACTTTCCTGGTCTGAAACCGCACTGATAGGGTCCAATCAGGCTGTTGATAAAAGGTTTCAGTCGTTCACACAATAACGCAGAAAAGATCTTATTTGCGACGTTGAGGAGACTGATGCCTCTATAACTGGCGCAGTTTAGGGAGTTTCCTTTCTTGTGGATCGGGCAAACTATGCTGAGATTCCATTCATCAGGCATACACTCGTCTGACCAAATCTTAGAGATGAGTTGGTGCATGCACTCTACCAATTCATCACCAGCTGCCTTGAAAAGTTCGGCCGGTAAGCCGTCAGTCCCGCAGCATTGTTGGATTTTAGCTTGGATATTGTTATTCTCACTTCGTTTTGCCCAGGTGGACGGAAATTTTGACTATCATCGTCTATGTTGAATGGTTCATTCTGCCTTACAGCGGGATGTTGGTCTTCGTCGCCGTTATACTGTCTGCAGACTTCCATATTCTCAGCACCGGCTGTGATTCTACTACGAGGTTTCCATATGCAATATGCCAACTATGGTCAATACTAAAAAAGAAACGTTTTAACGTGTAGGAGAGAATCCATGTCTAAATTAACTGTCATCACATCTACAATGAGTTCTGCAGGAGCTGCGAAGATTGAAAAAGGAGAACACCTTAACCCTCTTTTTATGACCCTCGTTGGCCCAAAGACAATCATTCGCCAGGTCTCGTTAAAAAAAAAAAGAAGTTAATAATAACACGTGTTGAACAAGCTAAACGATTTACTAAAAACAAAAAGTGAAAACAATTTTCACAATTATACCACAAAAACAATTTAATTTTTTTAATTTTCCGCCTCCTCTAAGTCAATTTACTATTGGCCAGCATCCTCGATCGCTGCAAACGGCACTCACTTAAGCTATGCAAACGATACTGCATCTCAGGTTGAATAACCTTTTCGTGCAGCTTCTTCTTAATCTCCTGTAAAGTTTGTATAGCACAATCGGCCACATCTGTATTAACCGCCTCGCCCTCAGCACACTCTGGACACTGTTGCGTGAGCACAATATCCATCAGTTCAGTCGGTTGCTCACATATTTTCTGGCAATTTCTGACGACATATGTCGCTGGCTTAATCTTTGGATCATTGCGCTGCAAAACAAAGACTCGCGCAACAATTTGATTCAAACGTTCCTCAAGGATATTCAAGAATTCCCTGACATTCATTATATTTATCTCCTTATGATTGCCCAAGAGATTTTGCAGAGGCGTTGCATTCGCCCGTAGGAGTATGAAAATTCCGTGGATCTCCTTGAAATAACCGTCCAAAGTGTTGTCACATTTCCTTATCTTGTCGGAAAATTCCTGGTTGGTAGTCGTTTGTTCCTTCAGTTTCTGTTCCAGATCGATAATTGTTTCAAGTTGGGTATCCAGTGTGGTTTTATTGTTCACTCGGAGGTTTTCGATGTGCTTATACAGGTCGTTGAGAGTGGTGTTCAGCATTGTTATGTGATAATTCTTCTCGTTGGCGTAGTTAAAGTACGAATAGTAGAGACTTTCTTGTTCTTGGAAATTCTCGATCACTTTTTCGATGGCTTGCGTATTGGAGTGCGCTAGGATTCTTTCCAAGACACTATCGTATAACTTGATTTTCTTTTGGTGGGCTTTTCGGAATATATCCCGGCGTTTATATTCCCTTGGCTCGAGATCGGCCAGCTCTCGTTTTTGGTCCTTCTTCGCAAGGAATTCAAAGTTCTCGTTATCCTGCGCGGTCTTTCTTGTGATGCCCTGCATTTCGACCTTACGTACTTCTCGATCGTGTGCTTCCTTTTTGTTGATGGCAATTATCTTCTCGTAAACCGTGGTTGCATTTTCGAAGGTCATTTGCGCGTGCTCAACCAAGTCGGTTAGGTATTTGTTGTCACTCTTTAGCCGCTGTATCATTTTGGTGTAAAGATCATTAAAGAATGTCCTGAAATTGATCATGCGAACTATGTCCTCGCGTAAGGTTTGATTTGAAGCTGTGAAGTTACACTCGCGCTTGACACCAACCTCCAGCTGATTCTCAAGTATTTCTTTGGTGAGACGAACCTTTGTCACATGCGCTTGATGTTGGCTATCCGGAATGGTCTGTCTATTGAGTTCATAGATCGCTTTATTCACGCGCTTTAATTGCAGCTCTAGAACCTGTGTTTGTAGTCTGAGTTTCTTGTTTTCGGCCGTTAGTTGCTCTTGGCAGGCAACATGACACTTGATGCTCTTGAGACGGCCTTCATTTTCACGTATATGTGTGGAGCCGTTGGCCACCCATATTTGGGCTCTTACATCAGCTTTTTCGGCTTTTAAACGTTCGATACTCTTGAGGTAGCTGGCCTGACCGATTGATTCTTTGCGATTTAGATATTTTGTGCAGATAATTTTCTTGTACTTTCGTTGCTGCCGGATGAGTTCGCGTTGATGCCCAAGATATGAATTGGTTAAGTCATGGCGGTGCTGCTTTAGTTCTTCGGTCATTTTGATTTTTGATAAAAAAAATAATCTATCTGACGGAAAGAGGCAGAAAATTCAATTTGAGCAGTGAGCATTCCTGCTCAGCTTGCTCGAGTTTTATTGCGATACAGATTGGGAAAATTCAGAGATAAGTCTGTTACTGACGCGACTCCTGGTGCCACCGATACTATGGGCAAACTATTAGAAGTAAGACCTACACAAAATCATCTGTGAAAGTGTGACTTTAGTCCGGTCACACAGTCCTATAAATTTCAAAACGCTTGTGTCGTAGATAATTTTTCGAGGCTCCGGCAAGACTTTATGGCAAGAGCCCTCTAGAATTAGCTATGTTAAGTTATTAGAAGGAACGAAAAGATCAATGCTTCGATGGTTTAGTCACAAAGTGCGTATGACCCCAGACCGACTTCCAAGACGTCCCATGATTGCCGTGCCATCAGGTAGGCGACCCCCCGGTAGGCCTAGAAATAGATGGCTGGATCAAGTCCGACATCTCTTCTGGAGCTGTCTAGGGATTACTCCTGATGAGTTGGAGTCAATGGCGGAGGATCGGGAAGGATAGAGAGTCCACCTGAGCACCCTCATAAAGGATTAGCGGGACATTAAAAATGTATGTAGAATGTATGTAAAATGTATTTAAGTTATTAGTAGTGTCACTGCAGATCAATAGTTTCGTGTAGCAGAATCTACTATACATTTTGCTAAATACTTTCATTTCTATCATTTGGAGTAGGTCATTTCTGTTGTTTCTCGCTCCTCACGGCAATATCTGCAGATGCCTGCATTGCCTATTTTTATTTACATATATAGCGAGCTGTTGCAGAAAGAGTGTCATGTTTCGCAAATGTTGTTTATACTCGTATCTCTTCCGTTAAGCTGAAGTGCTTCATTAGCTATTTTGTTGTTCCTATGTAGTAGCATTTTCGATTACCGAAAATCTTCTCAGTAGTCCCAGCATCTTTTCTTTACTTGGATGTCGGATTCTCGTTTCCCTCATTTCCTTCAGTTCCTGGCACCCAGATAAGTTATGCCGCTTGTTTGGTATTCCCAGACAGCTCTTGATTTAAATATGAATGCACTGATTGACTGTCAGACATAAAACTTATCTTTGATCTGCTCACCGGAGTTTCAAAAATGGGGCGAACATTATTTTTGGCATTGGAACACATTGTTGTCCCAACACTTTGCCACTGTAGGTTTTCGATCATTTTTGGGTGTCTGTCCTGATCCACTCCGAGTCGTTATTCCATTTGTCTTTTTCCAGAAAATAGGCAAAATCTAGACAAAATCAGTGCAATAGTAATTTATTTGGGATGTGGCTTCAGTATAAGCTAAAGGAATGTAAAATTTGTATTTCCTTGAATACGTTCATGTATGACACTAAAACTGACACATATGGCCGAAGAAACGCAATCTATGAAAATGGTATAGGCTCACATTTTCCCACAATCAATATAAGAAAATGTATCACCCTGTTAATATTGAGATCAGAAAATTAAAGCGTAGATTCTTTGAAGACACATGATTACTAGGCATACATACTCGTACATAGATACATATTTTGGCGCAACAGTCCATAAGGGCCTAAGGCTATAGCTTTTCACAACCACTCGTGTTGTGTCCATTATATAATTCACACGAATGGAAGCGACCTTCAGTCTTTTGGCGTATCAGGAGGAGGACAATTTTCATTTTGTTATTGGGAATTTTTCTCATGACAACAATGGTAGGTAAAGTGGCGGTCCAAACCAACCCAATTAGCGCTTAGGGTGCGCCGTTTTGTTACCACGGACTCGTGTATACCTATTGTAGTTGTTAATTTAAAAAAAAATGTTAAGTTTAAACCCAGCCCGTGGAGTTCAGAAAGAGGACTAGTTCTCCAATCCTCTTGTCCGCTATCTCTCTCAGATCCTCGAAGAAGGGTTTGCCAAGAGTTTGTTGTCTGATCCTCGCCAGGGCCGGACATCTGCAAAGGAAGTGACATAGAGATTCTTTCTCATTAATACCCTTGCAGCTCCTACAAAAGGTGTTGTGGGGGATACCAAGCTTGGCCGCATGGTCTCCAACTGGCCAGTGACCTGTGATGATGATACGATTTTGGCAATAATTGGTCTTGGTTTGCCTAGTAACTCTTTTGACCTGGGTTTGTTGAAACTGGGCCACGTCTTTCTAGATATGACACAGCTTGTGAGGCTGTTCCACCCGCGATTGGAGGAAGTGAAGGTGAATATAGCCCTTAACGGGACCAAGCGATGTCGACTCTTTCTGCTAGAGAGCCGTCAAGGGCCGACCCTCGCCTGGCCAGCTCATCAGCACGCTCATTACTCTCATGGTTGCTGTGCCCTGGGACCCAGATGAGAGTGATTCTCGAGTGATTGCTTTGTTGATTCAATTCGAACCGGCATTGCTCTACCAGTTTTGAAGAAATGCAAACCACATCAATGGCCTTGATGGCAGCCTGGCTATCCGAAAAAATTGCGATATTGTGGTTAGATGTTGGAAGATTGTTTAGAAGGCAGCAGGCTTCTCGAATCGCAAGAAGCTCCGCTTGGAAAACGCTAGCAGAGAGCTGGTCAGAGAAAATGCCTGCGCCGACTCCGCAGTCCATCTTCGAACCGTCCGTGTATATCCCTATATCATAGTTGCAGGTAACCCTTCCGTTCTTCCACTCTTCTCTGGAAGGGATTTTGTTAAGAAGGATTTTCTGAAGTTGAGTTTGGAAAGCTACGCTTGCCTTCTTAATTCGCTGTTCTTTATTGAGTTTCCAACTAAGTTTCGGGTCTAGAACCGTGCCTAGGTATTTTGCACTGGAGCGAAGCGACAGAGGCTGACCGTCGGTTGGTTTTAGTGGTAAACAGCATCATTTCAGTCTTCTCTGGATTTACTCCGAGGCCACAGCTCGTAGCCCATAAGTGTACCTTATCCAGAGCCCTCTCCATGAGTTGACTTATCGCGGAGAGGAACTTTCCTAATGCTAGTATAACCATATCATCCGCGTTCGCAACCACCTTAAAACCCTCCCTGTCAAGTCGCACCAATATTTTAATAATCGCCATTAACCACAGCAGGGGGGAGATGACTCCACCTTGTGGAGTTCCTCTGTTTACCGTCTTAGTTGTACTACTGTTACCTAGTGTTGCATGGATTGTACGAGTACTGAGCATAGAAACTATCCATTGGCTAATAAAGCCTTCTACACCTAACTCCTGAATAGATTCAGTGAAAATGTTGTTGAATGCTTTTTCTATATCAAGAAATGTGGCGAGAGTATATTCTTTGTAGTGAAGAGTTTTTTAAACTGTACGCACGACCTCATGAAGAGCAGTTTCTGTGGACCGCCCTTTGAGATACGCATGCTGGGATTTCGACAGTTGAAAAAACTTGTTGGTGCTTTCTGGGACTCGAACATTGAACTTCACGCGCAATGGTTCGACAAATGACTCGAATGACAAGTTTGATGCTAACGATTTATCAATTGACTATTTGTATCATCGGTGAAAGACACAATTTTCAGTATACAAAATGTTCTGCTATTAAATTCAATAGAGTTGACTCGTTACTTCACTAGAGTGCATCAAGTTTGTATGACCGTTTTTGAAATAAAATCAGGCTATTAATTTGGATAATATACACCCTTGTGCATTGTGTTCTTGTGGGCGCCGTGGCGTAAGTGGTTAGTGTGTCGGATCACTACGCATGAGGTTCCAAGTTCGAATCCCAGAAAGCACCAACAATTTTATCACGGTCCCACCTCTCGCGAACATCTGACAAACATCCGAGAGCATTGTTGTCACAAAAAAGCTTCTCAAATCGCCGTTCGGATTCGGCACTAAACTGTAGGTCCCTTCCATTCGTGTGAAAAATATAACGCATACACATGAGTGGTTGCGGGAAGCTAGGCCCTGGCACTTAAAGAGCTGTTGTGCCAAATATTTATTTATTTATTTTGTGCATTGTGCTTGTAAAAATGATAGTAATAGTAAATTTTCCGTGTCTAGCGAACATTTTTAATTCGATACTCACCAGCTCTTGAAATCCATACTTCTAGTAAGTTTCCCCAGTTCTAAAAAAAAACGCAAAATCCCGGAATGAAGAGTATCGTCCTAACTTGATATTAGCATTTAATTCCAAAATTTTCGAGAAGTTACTTAGCTGGCAGATATCTGCATTTCTGTCCACGTTTCTGACTACTTTCGCCAGTATAATTAGATATAAAATCCCTGAATAGGTGTTCGATAGCCATTTTAAACACTGTTTATGATTTACGACTACAAATAGGCAAGAAAAATGTACTACACAGGTATTATTATTCAAGCAGTCGAACAAAATTTGAAGCCTTCATTTTTTTTCCAGCAGTCCGCTCTAAAGTTAGTCGAACTATATTTTACAAGAAGAACCTACGTTATGACTATGTATACCAACTATCTGAATTTCTTCCAATTAACGCCAGTGTCCTTCAGGGATACATTTTTGTTCACCATGTTCAACAGCGACCTTTCATCCGTCCTGAATCACTGTAAGATACATATGTATACCGTCGATCTTCTTCACAGCCTTCCCACTTCACTGCATTTCTACTGATCCGCCTGTGGGGTTCGCCTTCGATGTACAAGTATTTCTCAGACATTTGAATGAAGATTTGACAAATGAGATTTTTAATCTCATAGTAATATATTAGTGTGGTACCAAATTAAATTAAGTTAAAGCGGTCAAGACCCTCTGCGTTACGTCCAACCAAACGCTTACGTAAATTCATTGCAAACTCTCCATCGATCCGGCAGCTTTCTCCCAACAAATGTCTGGGCTAAAACGTCTATTCTACCAGTATTCTTTTACGGTATTATATTCATCTGCTGTTCGGGCAGCGTGAGCCAAGGTATTTTAAGGCTAGTCATATCTACTTGAGCGCGAGCCGGTTATAAAAAATTGAACGTTGGGCTTAACGTAGTTGAACTATGCTCCTGCACAAATGTTTTATCTTTAAAACTCTGCTATATCGAGCTGAAAATCGAGAGATACATGAAGAGTTCGGCTGCGGTCAACTCAACGAATGTTTGATAATCAGACTGACGGTACTTTGCAGTCAATAGCCGTCATTGTGGTAAGAGTTGAACTCGGGTAGTCTTTAAAGGATACTTCCACTTTCCGCAATAGATCCCGCCATTGACATTGCTTTTGCCATTGCGAATGTCGTTGAAATGGTTCGGGTGCTAATCCGCAATGTAGTCTTTTCATGTCACTAGAGCCTGATTAGAAGTCATTTGTAGGTTAAAATGATCGCTGAGAACACTGCTTGACTGTTCTGGACTTGTCTTAATATATTTCAAGAATTTGAAGCCTGCCTCATTTGTGCAGCAATTTAGAAAGTCTGATGTGTTGCCTAACGCGTGACTTTCTTTCTTTCTAAGGTGTCTGAACCCGAATTACAATTGATTCTCGTGGGAACTAGTCCTTGAGCTTTTGCACCAGTTTCTAAGGAGTACAGGTATCTTATTACTTTTTATAGAGTTCCAGACCCTACCTCACGGCGTTAAGATTTTTCAAAATTATGTAGACGTAACAGGCATCAACGTTGCACCAAAAAACTGTCTTCACAAACTATGGTATGTGCGAGTACATCATGAGCTTAAATGAAAACTGCAGTAAAGAGTGTGAAAAGTGTTAGCAAAAAATACGAAGGACAACATGATAGGGTATCAGAGTAGACATCTCCTTCGATGCAAATACTTTCGTTTTTTCTGTATGTGTTCTGAATTTCTTCCCGACTTATGTATATCCTAGCAGCATTAGAATAATATGTCAGAGCTGGAAGAATCACAAAAAAAGGATGTGTATACCTACAACAGGATACGTTAGGTAGTCATCATTGCAAGCCTTTTTCTCTAGAGGCGCTGAAAAAGGAGGAAAACGAATTTCCTACCTGATAGTGGATAAAAATTTCGCATTTTTATAAATTTTTTAGCACTTTCTTCCACCTGCTCTATTGTGTTCCTGAAGGCATTGGGAAGAGAGAACAGCCTTCTGTTTTTTTTTTATTCCAACGAATTAAGTGCAAAGCACCAAGCAATTTATTGCAAACGATTGAAATTGAGTTGGAGAATTTTTAGTGTGTGCAAAGTGAATTTGTGTTCTCGTGGCAAAATAATTTATGAGTTCTACAGTGTACGAGTATGTATGTATGTGTGATAGTTTTTTTTTTTTTTCTATTGCTTCTGTTTAATATCCTTGAGGTGTACATGCTGATAAAACATGCAATGCTCCTTCCAGACTAAATTTGATTTAAATTTTCTGGCATTAAAGCTGACAATGGCACACAGCAACAGGTGAATTATTATTAAACTAGGAAGGATATTGTATTTGAGGAGCGTGTGAGCTTATGAGTGTTTGTGTCAAGTTGGCCCGATAAATGGATTACGACAGTGATTATGAGTGATTGTCACTGATTACGGAGATGTATTAATATTAGTTTATGAGGTTTGGGGGCATGTGTGCATAATGTAGCAGGCATATTTCGGTTGAGGATTTATGAATACTCAGATGGATTCGATATAAATTATGGGTTCTGTAGCAGTATGTGGCACGAAATCCGATTCATATTGGAGCTCGAGTGACATCTGTGATTGTAATGCTAAAATGATGTCTTAATCTACAATCGTTATGTGTGACTAATTTAAATGAATGAGTTGTGAGATCTTCCACTCGCATTCAGCAGTGAGTTGCAATTAGTTTTTTTTTAATGTAGAGCATTAAAGGGTGGGTTTGAAGGTGGCTGCGCAATAAGTTGTATAGTTCGAGTCCTGCTTTTACCCATTGTGTTCGCCGGCGTGGGATACAAAAGGTAGAAAAGGTAGTTCCAATTAGCCTCCTTGAACCATATCGGGCTCAAAATTAATTTTAGAATGGCTTCTGTTTTTCTTCTTTTTTTTACGTAGATAAGTGAAAAATATTTATAGACACTTTGAGAACCAGTGTAAGCACTTGCTTATGTAAACGCAAAGGTAACATACGTCGCACATACTTTAGCCAAAACTCATTGGAGCTACTGAATCGACTGAATCATCTTTTGCCAGTATAGCCGTTTCGTCCGCGAACGTGGCTACAACGGCGCCCTTTTCTTAGGGTATGTGTAGAGTAAGAACAAGATTGGATCAAGAACACTTTCTTGCGAAACTCAGACGGCAATATCCTTAAATTATGTGTATTTAGCTTCGTGGTTATCGCGAAAACATCTATTCTCAATGTAGAATTCTAAAATATTCTATAACTGTTAGGCAATAAACTGTCTTAGGTTATAATTCAACACTTCGTACCAAAATTTGTGGTGGCCCTTCAAGGGCTTTACCCATTTCATTTGTTTTCTTATAATATGCGCACACTCAAGGGGTTATGAATACCCTTAACATGTTTACATACAGTGCGGACGTTAGAAAGGATAGATAGAGAGAGAGAAAGATTGGGTGTAATGGTTTGAAGCTCAGTTGTTTATGCTTTGGAGAAACTCCGCGGGTGGTGTCCATAAATGGGGAGATTTTTTTTATTTTTTGTCTTTGCTTCTGTTTCGCAGTATTTTTTTCCGATAACCGATTTCATAGGCAAATCATCATCAACAGGGCGAACGAATTTTCCAGCCATATAACCAACCTACTGCCAGTCTTAGATCTTCGTAGTAGTGTTCACACAAGCTTTCGCAATTGATCGGCTTGACTTTATATATTTCATGAGAAATAAATTAATGCTTGCTGGCATCAGAATTTGAAGCATGAACCATTAGAATTGCAATTAACGACGTTACCACTACACCATTGCCGCCCTCAATGTTGTACTATAAAATTGGTAGATTGTGGACGATAGAAACCTTTCTTGAATGACCTGTTGTAGCCGCTTCAACAGGATTTTTTTAAATACCTTTGATATTATCGGCAAGAGCGTTGCCAGTTTAGGAACTATTATAACTTCGGTAACTTTTCAGATTTTTTGTTACTGGACGAAATTTGGCCAACGATAGACTTCTTATTTTAAAGTTGTCAAGTGTCTATCAAGGCCATCTTTTACAACCTTTCCGTCAAAAGTCTTAAACGTGTTTGACAAACAGACCTCCCATCTCCTTTTGCCCATTTCGAATTTTTACTTATTGGCGGCAAGTAACCCTTAGAGATACATATGTATGGAGAAATTTTACGATGTTTGATATCTCCGATAATTATTTTGAATTTATTACAAAGGTGGTTTAAATGAGTTTTATTTTGGGGAGCGTACGATTGTTGGTTTCCTCTTTTTTCGTATCAGTTCGTTTATTTCGGTAATATTGAGTTTTCCTATAATATTTATGACTTCATTCCGAAATGTCCTCTCTTTCTTCGCTGCTTCTTTATTATTATGGCCATCGCTTCGTTGATTTCATCCCAGCTTTCATAAGATTCTTCTTCTTCTTATCTTATGTCCTGTATCCCCTTGTGGGTCCTAGGGCCACTACTACGCCTACGCGCCATCGTGTACGGTTTCTGGCAATGTGTCTGAGTTCCCTCCAACTTTTCCCTAACTGCCGTGCCTCCTTCTCGACTGTTCTGTGCCATGTTCTCCTCGGACCGCCAGGTCTTCTGCCATCCTGAGTTAGAGGGTTCCATTGCATAGTATGGTTCGCTATGGAGCTGTCACCCTTACGGAACGTGTGACCAATCCACTGCCACTGATTCTTCCTGACCCGTTCTCTCGTAAAGGTGTTCGTTAGAGATACGATTGGGCCGGAAAATCCTTAAGATATTGCGCAGGCACCTATTAACAAACGTTTGCAGCTTTCTAGTGATTGTAGTGGTCACTCTCCCCGTGCTGCAACCATATAACAGCACGGATTCAACGTTGGAGCGGAACAGTCTTATCTTGGTGCTCAAACTGATTGCATTGCTTCGCCATATTTTGGACAACATCCCGAACGCGGACTTTGCTTTGGCGATCCTGTTGGCTATATCCAGTTCGGTTCCACCATCGGTCGAGACAATACTCCCAAGATACTGGAAATCCTCTACTCTCTCTACCGGATGTCCAGCAATGCATATTTGAGCCGATGAGTTAGTTCCAAGGCTGATAATTTTAGTTTTTGCCGTCTTAATTTTCAGCCCGACGAAGCCTGCCTCCCTCTCCACATCTGCTGTCCATAATTTTGTGGGAGAGTAAGCATACATCGTCAGCGTAGTCAAGATGTTTCAGTTGAGATGTAAGAGTCCATCGAATTCGTCCGTTTCCCGTCGACAAAGCTGCATGAAGCACATCGCTAATCACCAATAGGAATAATATTGATGAAAGGATACAGCCTTGTCTTACCCCACTTTGGATCTCAAATTCCTCAGACAACCTCCCCCGTTCAGAACGTGACATTTGGAGCCTTCATATGTAGCTTTGATAATAGCAAATAGTTTATCGGGAACACCTCTCCTGCGTAAGGCACTCCAAATAAACTCCCTGTTGACACTATCGAACGCCTTCTCAAAATCGATGAACAGCAGGTGCAGTGGCGATCGATATTCAACACACTGTTCGATGATAATCCGCAGGGTGTTGATGTGGTCGGCACAGGAGGATCCAGAGCGGAAACCTGCTTGTTCGGCATCGAGTGTGTCTTCGAGATGTTGTTTGATTCGCTCCAGGATGATTTTAGCTATTATCTTAGCTACAGCAGGCAGCACGCAGATACCCCTCCAGTTTCCGCACTCCATTAAATTTCCTTTCTTAGGAAGCTTGAAGATCATTCCCTTTTTCCACTTGTTAGGAAAGCTTTTAGCTTCCCAAGCTCTATCTATAAGTGGAAGCAGAAGCTCAGCCGATGTTGTTGGCGTTGCTCGTAAGAGCTCTGCTGGAATACCGTCATGTCCTACCGCCTTCTTGGTTTTTAGTGCCTTGATTGCGGTAGTGATCTCATCATTACTGGAAGTCGTGGTGCGTATTCGGGAACTTCTCACCTCGGGTATCTCAGTCTGATTTGGGAGCATATCGCTAGCGAATACACGGTTCAAAACCGTAGCAAAATGCTCTTTCCATCTCTTGAGCTGGTCCTCATCCGAAATGAACAAGGAACCGTCTAGGCTTTTCACTGGGTGTTGGCTGGAGCTGCGACCACCTGTCAGCATTTTGGTGATTCTGTAGACGGTCTTGCTTTCGCACCTCCGTGCAGCATCTTCTGCTTCTGTAGCCAGCGTGTTGATGTACTTGCGCTTGTTACGTCGCACGCTACGCTGAACTTCTATCATCTTTATGCGATATAGGGACTCTAGCTCGCTTCTCCCTGCTACTGGGGTAGCTGCAACGCGAGCTTTCAGCTGTTTTCGTTCGTCAATCCGTCTCCAGGTATCCTAGGAAAGCCACACCCTATGTCTTCCCTGCGATCGACCGACAATTCTTTCAACACCAGATGTAAAAACATTTTTCACAGCACACCAATGGTCTTGGATGGTTGCGGGCATCGAGCTGCTGATTGCTTCCACACCTTGCGAAAAGTGCACCCTTAATTGTTGGCGCACTGAGGGATCACTAAGTCTATCGACGTTGAACCTGGGCATTCTTGTGTTGTTCTGGGATCTTCGAACTGCAGCAGTGCGTAGTTGGAGAGTAGCTATCATAAGATGGTGATCACGTACTATCCCCACATCTTCTCCTCGACTATTTCGGACGTCCAGGAGACAAAAGCGGTGGCTGATGGCAAAATGGTGAATTTGGTTCGAGGTTGCTTGCCTGTCGTTGGAAACCCAGTTGACTTTGTGGCAGGTCTTGTGCTCAAACATGGTGCCACCTATCACAGGGCGGTTGGCATTGCAGAAATCCACAAACCTTTCGCCGTTGTCATTGCGGTTGCCTAGTTTGAGCCCTTCGTTGTCGTTGCCTACCTTGGCATTCAAATCCCCCATCACTATGACAATGTCTCCATTTGGTGTTGTGTTGAAGACGGCACTTAAGAGATTGTAGAAGCTCTCCTTTTCGTCCTCAGACGAACTATTCGTTGGGGCGTTACACTGTATGATGGTGACGCGTCGTACTCAAGTTCGGAATCTGGCTGTCAAAATCCTATCACCATGAGGCTGTCAGGAAATTAGGCCCTTTCGTGCTGTTGTTGTTAGCAGTAGTCCGACTCCATAATCCCGCGGACTTCCGGATGGACTTCCAGAATAGAGTAGTATAGTGTTACGCGTTGGGGACTGGTACTCGCCCGCTTCTAACCATCTTAATTCACTTACCTCCAAAATGTGCAGTTTATATCGCATGAATTCCTTTTCCAGTTGGAGGAATCTGGCATTGTAAGGACCTTCGCTTCCCGAGTCGAGGAGCGTCTTTACATTCCAGAAACCTACCTTTGTCCGGGTACAATAGCCAAAAGTCGTCAACGTGTGATTCTTCCTTATCCGAGGCATAGTGTCGGTTTCTGTAGCGAGCTGGTTTCAGTAACGCAGGTTGCTGGCCCACGTTACCTAGCCTAGAATCAAGGCCCTAGACAACCCGCACTTACAATGTTAGCCTATACGTTCAAGGGTTTATACGTATAGTTGCCGGGGACCACCACTGGGAGGTAAAGTAAGCACTTCATTACGAACTTGGTTGTTGCGCTACTGGCCCAAGCCAAGTTTTGGGCTGTCAGTAGTTTCCCGATCAATCGCAATGCAGGTCCCCAAAAATGGCTTCTGCGGTTATAGCTTGTCTCAATTTCTGTGCCAGTGTATGCGTGTGTATGCGTTTCCAAAGCGTTGGATATGAAACACGCAGTGCTCCACACCTACGATAGTTTCTGTGCAACTTGGACAAAGGAGAGAAATGTTCTCCTTGAAGCTATGTTAATACGCTCCGAAGCGATCATGGCTTTTTTATATTTGGGTTATGTTTAACTTTCCACGTTTTCGGATGGTCCGCATTTCGATTGATGATGATTTTGTGTGTCCATCCGCCTTTGCCAGAGGAATCATTCGTCGTTGCTATTCAATTCGATCAGACTGTTCACTCTTTTTTTGAAGCTGACTACTTTTGTCCTACCGTGGTGGTCCTGTTGCTATTCTCCTGGCTTTGTACTTTTTCGAGCTTCATTTTCTAAAATTTCTATTGGCACCATGTCGGTTAAAGAACTTCATTTGCTGCATCGTGCGACATTGCACGAGAGTAACTGATCGCTCTCAGTGGGCCTTGTAAACTGCATTCGTCTTTCTCATATAAGTATTAGTTATCATGGCGTCGGCTAAAAAAATCCATAGAGGACTACTACTCTAGTCAGGGACAATATTCATCCATATCTTGGTCCAACAAAATTTGTTATTAAGCGGTCGAATGCAAACATTGCTCTTACCGCCTTATCAGCTGCATATTCTAGATGTTACTGAAAAGTTACATCCAGGATGACGCCAATGTACTTATTTATTGTTGGTAGACTACAACATGATACCCTATTGCTACCATTATGATGCTTACTGCTTTCTAGCCGCTGATGAGTATTGCTTTAATTGTTTTTTGCTGGCAGTTGCAGTCTTGCGGTCTTAATAGCTTCGTTGGTATCCTGCTCTGCCTTCTCTTGGTGTTTGATTTAATCACGGTGGATGCTTAATAGTCTATGTCGATTTGTTTCTTTCCGGGTACTAGAGAGGACAGTTTTCGCAAAGCCTCGGCAACTGCTAGAACTTTCGCTTAGAACACACATCTGTCGTTACTTAGTTACTTAAACCCTTTCAGCCCTCGAGGGGCATAGGGCATCGACATTCGATCCACTACCACTTTCTCCTCAGTATGGTGATGCCTATAGGCTCGTGGCCTGTTTCGGAAGTCTATGATACAATATATGAAGCGTTGGTTAATCGCAATATGGTAAATCTAGGTTGATGTACGCCTTGTGGTAGGCGGTTGACATTGCAGAAGACCACAAACTATTTGACATTATCACTCGGTCTTCGAGGCCGTGAACTCCGATCACCTATTTAAGCGCAGTGTTGTCACTTCCTACCTTGTCGCTGAAGTCCCCATTACTATTACGACGTTCCCGTTAGGCGTTAGGTTGTAATCGACTCCTAATTGGCTGTCAAATGTGTTATGTTCGCCCTAAGCCGCGTTTTCTATTGGAGCATTAGGTGATAATTATCTTTCTTGTGCTACTCTGGAATCTGTCTGTTAGTATCTGGTCACTGCGCTGTGAGGTTTCAATGATGTGAAGCATCTTTGGCAGGGCTGGGAAGTCATATTACCCGAGCAATCAAGTTCTACCGAATAAATTCCAGAGCCTTTTTCCTTTTTCATTTTCGACACAAACATCAAGATGATATATCTTTCTTAGGGGTATAACCTCTCCCTCTGTCCGATTCTGTGTTGAGGGTAATTTCATTTGGGAGCTTAAACTGAAGTCCGGTACTCAAGTACCAGTTTCAATTGCCGGATACGTGTGAATGGTTTCATTGAGTTCTGCGCACTTTGTGTCGGATATCCGGGGGCGTGCACCCGGCATTGGATATGTGTAAAAACTACTAAATGGCATGTATCGGATACAAGTGAAACGAGCCTTTGTCACAATAACCATCCGAATACTTTATGCAAGATTGTTGCTAATAAAGTTGCCACGACCTCTCTGTGTCGCAATTTCTGGATTAAAATCAACTTACCCTAAAATCCGCCTACGATTGGATATAAAAAAGAAAAAAAAAGACCCCATCTGTAGAAATTGCCGAAAAACGCTCAAATGTAGCAGACACACATCTACATGATGTGGCGAAAATGGAAAAAAATTACCCTTAACCTATCGGGAAACACATTTTTCACATTTTCACATCACCATCAGCAGTAACATTGCCCAGGAACAACGACAAGGACTACCACGTTGACAATGATCCGCAAAGGAAGAGTTATCTCGCGCGTTCTTCGAAATGACTACGACAGACAAGCAACAAAAAAAAAAATAAGAAAAACTTATCCTTTGGATATGTTTTTTATTCGTTTCCCTGGAACATTTGTTTTTTTTTTTCTCTTCCCTATGTATCGTGTGTGGTTTTGCAGGAGAAGGGAGGTCGAAGGATTTTCCTCGCTGTGATGCGGGAAATGTGCTTCGATGAAATATTTTCTTCTCATTGCTGATGGTGATGATGATGGTGATGTTGATGCTACTGATGAAATTTTCGGATGATGGCCAAAGATGAGACTGTGAATGATGTACGCGTGGAGGGGATGCCATACACTCAAGCATCTAACAATGTAAAAGTGATGCACATCAAGTGGGGGATGTCGATTCAAACAGATGTGTTTCTACTTCTTTTTTTTTGTGTTTTCTGTTTGTTTATAGCTATCACCGTTTCAAAGAAAAAACGAGAAATATGAACAGGAATCGATGAAAGTATAAAAAACAAAAGAACAGGGATATAAAAAAATAATATGCTTCCTTATATGCTGGAGTGCCTCATCGTCCGTCGCCCCTGCCTCTGCTTCGATTACCAATAGGCTGTGTGCAACATGTACAATATTATGGGAGGGGGGTTGTTGAATTTTTCGTTAGCCTTAGTGGCAGATTTCCAAGAACAAAAATAAAATAAAAATACATACAAAGTTAAGGAAAATGAAAATATTTTCCCAATAAAGCTGTCAGAGAGTAGGCGTTGATATCTTGTCAAATATGACAAGGGATGTGGGATAAAAACAGACCTAGTGTGTTTAATTTAATAAAAACCACGTGAACATGTTTGGGTTTTGTTCTTTAAGAACTATGGGAAAATTCACATTTCTATCTTTAAGGTAAGTCGTTAGTTGCTACATATACGTATGTAAGTGTGTCCGTGAAAAGCTTTATATGCAATACTCTTGGTCTGTTTTTATTAAAACGCGTGAGCAGAATTACGTTGAAATTCATGGCAAGCATAGTCCTCAACCAACAAGCCGATCGACCCACCTCAATCATAGGCGAATAAATGGCCTGATATGAGTGTGTAAAGTTTAGTCTATTGCCAGCACTCAGACACAAAATTAGTCAATTGTACCAAATTTTAAACTCCCGTGAAGCGAAGTACCACATTAAAGACAGGAAATTCATCACTCCATGCCTTGTGACAGATATGTATAGAGTCAAAGCTGGATTGTATCTCAAACGCTCTATCCAAGAGTATATTCTATTTTCGAGGAAACTTGGGTAGCTGTCTGAAATGGGGACACTACTTCAGAATGGTTCCAAACGAAGTCGGGAGTAGGGCAAGGATAGATAGATGTGCGTACCTATGTAAATAAGGTGCAAGTGCACCGCGACCTAAGAATATCTATTGTGCTCCCAAACTTTGGATCTAGTAGATGAGATATTTCAGTTAAAGCGTTTTCTCTAGCCAAATTGCTTTGGTGAACCGGAGTACTGGAAAACTATAGGCTCCTAAATTGTGTTTTCTTTTGTGAATTAGTGATTCCCAAGTTCCTGCAGAGTCTACAGTGTCCGTTTTCATCTATACCCAGATATGCTTCTTGAGTCTACAGTGACTCGGTAGTATTTCTGTCAGAATGTGAAGCTGGTTTTTGCTACCACTCAGGCATTTCTTACTTCTTTTGTGTTTGTATGTTCCCAGAAGTTCTCGGGTCTATCATTTCAATGTTTAGTCCATTTGCTATCTGCTTCGCTTTTCAGTTTTTCCCGTACTACGGCCCTTACCCGTAGAATGGCTCAATTGTAAAGAACGGATTTTCCGAGCATTTTTTTTTCTTAGATGCTTCACTTTTTTCTACTCCTGGGACCAAGTAGAGGTTTATTTTGTTGACCTAGCCCAATCTATTGATCGTAATAATGCGGCTCTTCTATACCGGTTTCGATTTGATCTCATGTGAGTATAGTGCCTTAATTGCAGCCTAGCTGTCTGACAGCATTGCGATGTCTTGCCCGATTATGTCCTGTCAAGCTTGAATTGGTCGCATTTTTCTATTGCGTGAACCTCTGCTTGAATAATTTTGCGAACAACTTCCAGAGATTCTGAATATCTGGTTTTGGGTCCGTACACGCCTGTCTTAGTTCCTGTGGATGTTTTGAATCCGTCTGTGTTCCATTTAATTGTTCGGTGTTTGAATTGGTTTTCGTCGGATTCATTGCTCCAATCTATTTTCTTGCTCAGTTTTGTGTCAAATTTCCTTTCAAGACAGAATTTTTTGACCGTTTGGAAGGGGATTCTCGCTCTGTAATTCCAATGCATTTTACTTTCCCGACGCCCCGTTTGTTTATTCTAGACATGGTCTCCTTAGCAAATTTTTCTATTTTCGAAGGACTGAATCCTACAGTCGCCTCTAGTCCTGCTGTGGGACAGGTTGTCATAGTCCCTATTATATAGTTGTAAACAAAGCCTCAGTGAGGCTGGAGTATGTCCCCAGGTTTTACATAATAACAATGCTCGAGTGGCCTTTGTTACCACCGTTTCTACTTTTTTTTTTCAAAGAAGCTTACCTAGATATTTTACTCTGCTTTTGCGAGTCGACACTGTGCTTCAATTTATTTTTTCTGCGAAGGGTACTACAGTTTATTGGGTCTGATTTACTCTGATTCCTACCGTTAAACTCGATTTCTGACTCTTAATCCCCTTTGAACTATTTTCTTTCTGCAATAATGGTAATATCACCGGCGTCCCCTTGGCTGTTATTGCTGACATCAGTTTTTGCAGTAGATCATCTACAACTAGGCCTCGTGTTAGTGGAGAGAGAATTAATTTGTGGGTAGACTCAACTTATTGTGATGTTGTTCGTCTGCACCTCTGATTGTCTAATCCTAGTTCTCAACATCTAACACAAACGTTTTCGTTGTATGGTTTACACCTTTCCTTCCAATCGCCTTCCTAATTGCTGAGAGGTGTTATCGAAAGCTCCTTCGATGTCCAGGAAGGCTCTTATTGTCGTCATGGAAACAAGCATTTGTCCAAATAGACACGGGCTCACGTTGTAGGCATTGTATGTTCGCACTTCCTTTTTCCGGCCAATTGCGTCTCACGTTTTGGATGGCGGACGCTGGTTTAGATACACTTTCAAGAGATCTTACTTATTGATTAATATTCCTATAACATTGTTCCTATCGAAGGCTCGAAAGCATTTATTCTACTACTAGGCAGACGCGTGGATCATGCTGTGCAATGGCTGTATATCTTTACCGTCAGTGCCAAAACCATTCAACTCTCACTAAATCAAATGTATCTAAGTACCTACACTCTTAAAAAAAACGATCCTCCATCAAATAATCGCACAATGATTGAACGCATAAATCATCAAATTTACGCAACACGACTTGTCTCTCTGTAAACAGACTCTTAGTGCTTCCTCCAAGATGAATGTATCCACAGATACAAATCGTGTGCAAGAAACGAAAATTTATGATATCACAGATAATTCACACTGCATCAACATCATTCACACTCCTCACACAATAAAATTGAATGCCACATTCCCTCCCTATGAGACCGCCACCGTCACCAGAGAGAAAAAGGGAATCATTCATTTAGTCCCTAAAAGAAAACCACTCTTCCACATGTCTCCCCCAACCGCCCATACTAGTGCTTACGACCGCCTGCGACAGGACAATTAACACATAATTAATGTCAAAAATGATAAACTACTCCGGATTGTCGCTGCTGCAAATTGTATTTCTCCGAGTGTGATGAATGTTATCACTGGGGCGGTAAGATCTGATGCTTAGAATGCGATAGGAAATTCTCCGAAAAATGAATACGGTCCCGGAACTGTATTTCTTTTTTGTTTCCATACTTTACACCATCCCACTCCAGATTAGAAGAAGATTTCAGAATTTTCATTTCAATTGAGTGCCGCTGAAACAGCTCCATACACAGCAACTCAGATACATGCGGATACTTAACGTGAATGTAAAGATACATGTTAGCGCGCAACAGTGCTAAATCTCAGCAATTAGCTTTCGGGAAATTCAGGCAGGTTTCTCGGCTAATGGGTTTAATCTTCTGGTTAAATTACGAACAAGCTTAGTTGTGTATTATTCGGATTAAAACATTCGGCAGACGATGGGTTGGGTGTATGCATGTACAGATATGAAAGGATGCTATCCACTTGTGTAGGTAGGTAGTCGTAGTATGGGGTTCGTTAGTGAGCGCTTGGTGAGAAAATGAAAATTATTTTAGGGATTAGTGTAAGTAAGGATTGGAATTTGTGAGTTTTTGGTGCACTGACAGGGGTACTTAGCGAAGATTGAAGACTTGTGGCAGATTGGAAGGTACATTGCGCTAAGTCTTCTACTTGATACAGTTTGGTGTTGAATGGTGTTAAACGGGTTGGATGACAGATCGTTTGGATATATTTTCCTTTGAATTGGTACACAGTTCTTAATTCTTTAACGTGTTTTAAAATGTATTTTGTTTTTTTTTTTTTTTAAAGACTCCGATTTAATTGTGTGTGTCTTCAAAACGTGTAATAAAGACGTATGAACATTTTACAACCTAATGACTTCCCACTATCACTTCTTAGTTTTATAAAAAAAGAGGAATTCGACATAACCGTGCTTAGTCTTTTACGGGACATATCAATGGCGGGTCGATTACGCCATGCCCATCTGTTCGTGTGCTCGTTATTTCATCCGTCTGTCTGTCACCAGTTGTTGGGGCTTCAATATCGTTCACGGCTCCACCTCTCCCGAGAGCCTAAAAAAACATCTGGTGGTCATGAAAAGGATTCTCCCGTATAACATAAAACTGTACACATAGAAAAAATGATGCTGCATGACTGCGACTAGCATTTAAAATTCAAGTTTCGATTCAAATTAAATCCACGGTAAATCTGCATGCCTATACTAAGGGCCGATCGGTAGTGACAGCACTGCATGAAGTGCAACGATCCGTGGAGTATGCCGATGTTCTCCTATTGGCAACGTGAAAGTTTCTACCACCACTGAGCTACGAGTATTAAATTCACTAAATTCAGTGAACATATGGGCAAAAGGATGTGGACTGAACGTGAGCCCCTAGAAAAATGGAAGTGTTGCTATTCACAAGCAAGCGAACGACACCGATGTTAAAGCCCCTGATATGAAAGTCAACTCCATCTATCGACGAAAGCTAAATACTCCGGATGCACATATACTCGATCGCAAGCTACGGTGAAAAAAATGAATGGCTTATGTAACCACATATTGCATATGCATTTATTCTCCGCAGAATGTTGCGTACAACTTATGCATTCATATAATTCTGGCAACATATTTTGTTCGATATGATCATCAAATAATACAATACGAGTACATGCCAGAATTCTTAAGAAATTTGTTTGGGATGCACCAACATTTGTTTGAAAAAATATGTACGTTTGCACTTAAAAAATTCTGATAATAGTATAAATTTGTTCTGGGGGTATGAATACATCTGTGGTCGATTTTCATAGATTTTGAAGAAAACGAGTTTAAAAATTTCCGATTCTACGAAAGTGTATAATCTTTGTCCATAACTCGGTGACCACTTCATAAATTAAAGTAAAAAGTTGAGAGCATAAACGTCAAGTATTATAGCTAGGCCTCTTCTGTCATCCTTAACTCAATTCTGTGCTAATTCTACCTAGGCAGTTACGCTTTGTGATCGTGGAATGGAAACTAGAATTTCAATCCGTGTTGATATAATTACCTATAAACGTATTGAGCATTGTACAGAAAAAAATTTTTGCAGAGAAATTAAAATGGATTCATGCCAAGTACATTTAATAAATAAATAAATACAAATTTGGGCAAACAGCCCATGAAGGGCCTAGTGCCTAGCTTCTCGCAACCACTCGTGTTGTGTACGTTATATTTTTCGCACGAATGAAAGGGACCTGCAGTTTTATGCCGTATCCGAAGGGCAATTTATGTTTTGTTTTTGAGAAGCATTCTCATGACAACAATACTCTCGGATGTTTGTCGGAAGATAGCGAAAGGTGAGACCGTTGCAAAACGTTTGAGTTTGGCAAAACTCCGACGCACTAAACACTGCGCCACGGAGCCCAAAGTTTATTGAGATACAACTTACTCTCTTTACGTAGCGCTACAGTCCGGAGTTGACCTGAGCTCAACCAACAAACCTCCTCAGCTAACTCGATCTTTGACCAACTGCCTTCTTTTGGTTGAGGTCCCGTCCTTATGGTTCCGCGGTCTAAGGCGAGGTCTTCCTTTACTGCGTTATGGCTCTTGGTTGAAATTAAATACTCTTTGGGTTAGTACAATTCTGTCCATATGCTCCATGTGTACTAGCTATCTTAAACGCAGTATTCAAATTGTTGTTGAATTTTTTTTTGCACTCTCGGGTACCGAAGATCACCTGACGCACCTTAGGTTAGGTTAGGTTAGGTAGGGTTATGAGGTTATCATAAAACACTAGGCACCGAAGTGGGCCCATCCCGATCCCTAGGAAACCTTCACGGCAGAAGACCTAAACCCATTCCCCCAAAGCAATTAATCTCCCTACAAAATTTGAAGAGATCCTTGTTATGGTTCAAGGACCTCACCTCCTCTATGTTATCGAAGAAGTATCTACCAAGGTGCTTTAGCCTTATCATGGCAATTCCTTGACATTCACAGAGTATATGAGTTATATGCTCTGCGACATGTAGGTCATCGCAAACATCCGTATCGAATAACCCTAGTCTCATGGTATGCCTCCTTAGGAGACAGTGGCCAGAGAGTATTCCTATCGCTGTTCTTAGCCTCGATCTATCTAACGTAATTATCTCCCCAGATTTTCTGCGATCTAACACAGGCCACAAGGCCTTAGACACCCTGTGATCATCTAAGTTTGACCATCTTAGATTAGCCGTGTCAATGATTTTATCCCGAATAATTCCCTTAGCCACGCACCCTGGTGGTTTAATACGACCAATTATATCGCTACGTGGGAGCCCCGCTCCTCTTTTAGCCAGCGCGTCGGCTTGCTCGTTGCCTTCGATATCGCAGTGCCCAGATATCCAACATAATCTCACTCGGTTCTGCGTACATAATGCCCTAAGCATTGCGCGGCAATTCCTGATTATCTCAGATTTGGTGACGTAAGACTCTAGCGTCTTTAGCGCAGCCTGACTGTCATGTAGATGGCGATATTCTTATCGGATATTGATCCCATCTCAACTAATTCCGCAGCCTTAAGTACAGCTAAGACCTCTGCTTGGAACACACTGCATGTGTCCGGAAGTCTCAGGGCCACCTTTCGTTCGTATCTCTCGAGTAAATACCTGACCCCGGGCCCTCATTGGTCTTAGAACCATCTGTGTATATTGCAATCTCGTTATGTACAGAGACTGTTTTTCTTTGCCAGTCCTCTCTAATAGGATACAGTACTTCGTATGGTGTGTCGAAGTCTAAGGTGCCAAGTTTATCGTCCGATTCGTCAGGGATTCCGGGAAAAGATTCCTTGAGAATGGAGCTGTGTCCTATGTTATTAGTCCTGAAGAGACCAACGTTAGTGAGCCGAAGCGCACTGTGGCCCGCTTGAAATTTAATTTGTAGGTCTAATGGTAAAAGATACAGGAAGATTTCGAGTGCAGCCGTAGGTGTTGTGCGTAGAGCACCTGTGATGGCAATGCAAGCTGTTTTTTGTACCATGGCCAACATATCCCGTGTGTTTTTCGTATTCGTTGCATTCCACCACACAAGAGCCCCATACGTAAGGATGGGTCTGACTACCATGATGTATAGCCAGTGCATCATTGCGGGCCTTAGGCCCCATTTTTTCGCCGTGGTCCGCTTACAGATGAAGAGAGCATTATATGCTTTGCGGACTCGTTCCTGGATGTTAAGTTTCCAATTTAGTTTCCTATCCAGCATTATACCAAGATATCTAGCGCGATCCGAAAGGCAAAGCTCCACCCCTGCTAGCTTAGGCAGTTTGAAAGGTAGTATCTTGTATTTTTTACTGAAGAGTACCAATTCGGTTTTATCCGGGTTGACGTGTAGTCCACACCCTCTAACCCATTTTTCGAGACTATTAAGAGCTGATTCCATCATTTCACTTAATGTATCAAGGAACTTACCCTGAACTAATATCACCACGTCGTCCGCGTAAGCAGTGACGCTTATGCCTGTATTGCTTAGTTCTTTAAGTATCCCATCGATGACTAGAACCCAGAGGATAGGTGAGATAACGCCTCCCTGGGGAGTCCGCCCTGGTAACGGATTTTCTTATTGAACTGTTTCCGATAGTGGAGTTAATGTTTCTAGTGCCGAGCATATTGCAGAGACAATTGGTAATGCTATGCTCGACATTCATAGATTCTAGGGCCTGTTTGATGGCCTTTCCTTCGTAATTATTGAAAGCACCTTCTATGTCTAGAAAGGCTGCTAGTGCGAATTCCTTATAGTGAAGGCTAGCTTCTATCTTCCCTACAACGTCGTGTAAAGCAGTTTTCACCGATTTCCCCTTCAAATATGCATGTTGAGCTTTGCATAGAATGCCGTTGCAACACTTACTTCTGATGTGAATATCAAGACGTTTTTCAAGTGTCTTGAGGAGGAATGACGAGGGACTTATGGGTCTGTAGTCTTTCGCTGAAGTGTGGCTTGGTGTACCTGCCTTAGGTATGAATATAACCCGTACTTCCCTCCATGCCACTGGTATGTAGCATGACCTTAAACAATGTTTACAAATTTCCCTAAGCCTGTTTCTGACCTTGGCTGGAGCTTTTTGCAGCATAGCTGGCAAAATTCCATCAGGGCCTGGTGCTTTGAATGGTGCAAATGATATAATAGCCCATCGCAGATTCTTCCATGTAATGAGATTTTCTACGTCGTCCCCTATTGATCTACCATTATACGAGTAGCTATGAGTAGTAGAATCCATTGGCGATCTACTTCCTGGGAAGTGAGCTTCAATTAACGTTTTTAAAACTTCTTCGCTCTTTCTGCCCACGAGCCGTCAGATTTTTTGATGAAGCTTGGGACAGAAGTGTCTTTAGCTAGCATCTTGCGAAGTCTGGAAGCTTCACTAGTATCCGCAATGGACTGACAAAATTCCTTCCACGACTTTCTTTTTGATTGCCTGATTAAGTACTTAAACTCCCGCTTGCGGTCCATATAGTCATCCCATGTGGTACCGTCCCCCATTTCTTTGGCACTGTTGTAGAAATGCCTAACCTGTTTTTTCTTGGAGTTAATTTCCTTGCTCCACTAAGGAGGTTGGGACCTCTTGGACTTCTTTCTTAGTGGACAGGCCCTTCTGAATGCCATGTTCATTACTTTGCCTAAGCTGTCTACCGCCTTATCTATATCTTGAGGATCGCCGTTGCGAATAGGCCCATCCTTAAGATGTTTCCTTACTAGCTCTGTATACATACCCCAGTCTGTACTCTTAGGGTTTCTGTAGCTGTTGCTAGCCCTAGTTTGGAAATTAATATGGAAGCGTATCCATCTGTGATCAGAAAGAGATGCCTCCTCCAAAACCCTCCATTTTTCTACCGTTAGGTGATCAGGACAAGAAGCTAGTGTTATGTCAATCACTTCTTTTCTGTTCCTTACTACAAAAGTTGGCGTCCCTTATTACATATGGTGAGCTTGGTCGAAAGAATGAAATCGAAAATACACTCACCTCTTGTATTGGTATCACTGCTATCCCATTGCGAGTGATGCGCATTTGCATCGCAGCCTACGATGAAGAGCCAGTTGTCCTTCCTTCTCAGCAGCTTCATCTTACCAGATGGAATCTCCACCAGCTCGTACGGGAGATAAGCATAGACCAGGCACAGCGGTTTCCTTCCCTCTCTTTCACAGGAGACTGCTACTAGATTGCCGTCACTGAAATTATTCAAAAGAAAAGCCCTTATATTGTTTTTTTAAAAGTATGCAAGCCCTGATTTTACCTTCGTTCACTTTGTAGAACAGCGTATAATACCTGTTTTTGAGCCGTTGGATCTGGTTGTTGTCGTTGATCCATGGCTCTTGTACCAGTATGGCCGAGACTTCATGCTTGATAATGTAGGTGATCAAGCATGCCTTCAAAGCCTTACTGTGATGCAGGTTTATTTGCATCAGTTCCACCATCTTTGGGCTCCTCTTCCTCGTACCTGACGCACCTTTCTTTCTTTTAAAACAGCTGCCTTATAAAGTATGAGTTTATGCTTCTGCGCCGTGGAGCAGAACTGAGAAAATGAGGGTTTAATACAAACAAATTTCCCATAGTTGATCATGTGAGAGTAGATTTCCTCTTTAACCAAAAGAAACAAGGATTAGCAAGAGTAATTTTGTAATAGGTCCCTACGCTGATGTTTTTGGAGCTTACCAAGGAGCCCAGATAGACGATTTGTTTCACTACCTAAAATTCCGTCCAAGAATCCGATGTTGTTTGTACCACCAAAATGTAAGCATATAATGTATTTTCTTATATACCGGTGAAGCAATTCTTCCCACTTCTGTCTCAAAAACAAAAAACAACGCTTCAGTTACGGCTCAATAATTTCCTCCACTTATGCCGATATCTTGAGAGTACGCAAATAGTTCTACAGACTTTTGAAAGACTGTAGTTCAGGCATTTGGCTGGGAGTTTAGTACAATCCTTTCAAGTAGGTATGTTTCTAAAGAAATTACGTGATAGCGCGTCACTTTGTGATAGACCATTTCTGACATCAAATGGCTTCGCCAACATATCCCAACGTCCTCCTGCATAGATGGACGAGCTTGGCTTAGACGACATTACTAGGCGTGACTTTGTATGGTCGTCTCTAAACTCTGTTATAAGTGGCTCTGAAATCGATGAATATTTCTGGGTATCGATTTAATATTCCTGGGTTTCTTTAAAATCTGCCGCGGTGTTAAAATTGTATCAATGATAAACTGACAATGGCTGCCCTGATAAGGACCGATCAGACTGCGGACGAACGTTGTTGTACGCCATATTGAGGTGACTTATGCACTTATAAATGTCGCAGTTCAGAAGATCTATTATAATCTGAGTTTCCATTTATTGGGCATACTTTAATTTGTATATTTTCCGTACGAGTTGCTATGTGAACTGGTCGAAGCCATCTCTCGCTGCTGTATAAGGCTCGGCAACTACGCCGACAGTTCCAGCGACTTGGTTGCATTTAAGCTTTGCATCATATTCAGGACAAGCACCGTAAGAGACTGCAAAATTCGCTTTGGATTGTCTCCTCCTTAAAAATTCTTCTGCGAAGGTACCTGTCAACTTCGAAAACCATTTATTGTCAGAGTTCAATATAAAAACATTTCAACTGATACATTAAAATCAGTTTAATATTAATCTGACTAAACAAGAACTGTAGGAATACAAATTGAAAGCCTGGCGACCCCTGAATATAGTTAAAATGTATCCAAAAATTCCATAGTATTGACTTCAAATGTTCAGAGCCTTCGTTTTCACTATCTGCCTGCAGAGTACAAAAATAGCTATCATTCCCACCTCTTCTCAAGCACTTTTCTTTGGAGTTTGGGTCAATCTCTTCATATTACAAAAGTCAATAAAAGATTCCACTTTGATTTGTTCATCAGAACACATATTAATCTCACACAAGAATGCACATCCTTTGAGACCGATTTGAACTTTCGTGAATTTTTTTTTTTTGCCTTTTTTTCGTAACAGTCGTTTTTCATCTCGTGCCGCCGAAACCGCAGAAAGATAAGTGAAAAGATTTCAAAATAATAAATCACCACTTACGCTGCTATTTTCATCCTTTCAGCGAATGTCCCTACACTCACGTTCATCCATTTCAATGGTTTTTTCCTTTAATTTTAAAGGATAAGACAAGATGTGCGAACAAAGAGTGAATAAAAAAAAACTGTCTAAAGAAAATCTCCGGTGAAATCAGCGAGAAAAATAAAGTGCCTTCGCTTACATTCCATTTCTTCTTCGAAGGAAGCAAAAGATCATTCCGTGTGGCCATTACGGATGCTTTGTTATGGCAAATGGTTTCAAGAGTACATACCACTGCTGTGCGGAAAAAATAAATGGTAAAAACGGAAAAAGCATTCACCGCAGAGCAGACACAACTGGCCAAAATGATTATAAATTTTCTTGAGACGTCTACCCCATTCTAAATCGAGTACAGACTACACATTGTAACCAGAATCCTTGCTGTGTTACACTGTTATGCTTTAAAAAATAATAAGATCCTACGAGTACATAGGTACATACGTAAGAGAAGGACATGGGAGCAAGAGCCATAAGAATAACATTGACCTCTCCTGGAGTGGCTTAGTAGCATCTGCACGTAGTATAGTGGTATCTTCCAGTGTATGAATTTTTATTGTCAATTGATAGGAAAAAGTATGCTGCTGTGGAATGATTTTGGTTCTGGATCAATAACTTTCTTCGATGGCTTATACTCGCGATCATTAAGTTAATTTTAAAAGTTTTATTCATAAGCATAAGACACATGCTAGATAAGGTTAATTAGGGCTATGAAGCACAGCTTTCGTAGCATAATAGGAATGAGCCCGAAGCTGTACTTTCAGAACCTTTGTTGTAGATGATGAAACTCAATCCCTCATGTGTCTTTGAGCTAAAGCTCCTTTCGTGACATGATTCCTTAGAAGGCAATATCAATTCAGAATTCCTATAGCTAGTCTCAACGTCGGCATTTTTTTTTTTTTTTTGTCGGGTTAGGAAGCGCTCAACTGGAGTACTCAGACGCAACTGGCCCATTGTACTACCAGTGAGCAAACCCTGATTCACCCATTTTATTGGAATTTCCTTGTCTTTCTAAGAAAGCCAAGCAAGCACTTCAGTGATGAGGAGCTTACAGTACCAGCACTCACCACATCCGCACCGAGGATCTGCCACCTGATAAGAGCAAAGGCTGGACACTCACAGAGATAATGTTCCGCGGTGTCGTCGCTCTCTCCACAAGCGTCGCAGATTGTAGTGTCACTTAAGCCCAGCATATTAAGGTGCTTGGCAAAAGCAGAGTGGCCTGTCAAGACGCCAATAAGTTGTCTACAGTCTTTTCTGCTGAGAGACAGCAAGAATGCCGCTGATTTCTTACAGACGTCCGGGAGCATGCGTTTAGTCAACCTGCATCCTGGAGAGTCATGCCAGACACAATTGTGCTCGTGAGAGACCCAATCGTCAATGGAAGCCCTAACCGAGGACGCAGGGAGACCCAACGCGGGTTCGGGAACTGAGAAAGCCTCTGCTGAGCCTTGTCTTGCAATCTCATCGGAGATCTCGTTCCCCAAGATCCCAGTGTGACCTGGGACCCAGATAAGAAACAGAGAATACAGCCTTGCGACCAAGTTCAAAGAGTTTTTGGTTTCACGAACTATTTTGGAAGTGGTTAAAGGGTTAAGCAAGGCCTTAAGCGCAGCCTGACTGTCACTACAGACACAAATGCTACGTCCCTTCCACCTGTTCTTCACAACATAGTTCATGGCCATTAGGATTGCATAAGTTTCCGCTTGGAAAACAGACGCATATTTGCCTAACGAAAAGTGAAGTCTTATGTTGTCGACTTCCACGAAGACACCAGCGCCAGACCCTTGACTGGTTTTGGAACCATTCGTGGAAATACGACTACATTCCATTCCCTGCTCAGACTCTGGCCGAAGCCCGTCCTGGACACAAGGAAAGTCGACTGTGAATTTGCGCATCAGCTGAAGTTCTGGTGTCATTGCATCAGACGGCATATCCATAAGACAGGAGTCGTAAGATAAGTGTCGCACAAGTTCACAAAAATTCCAGTGTGGAGTGTACCAAAAACCGCCCCGCCTAGAACGATGGATGGCTTTGCAACCCATGATATAAGTATCGAGGGGAGGTAAGTTCAGCAAAGCGTCTAGAGCGGAGCCAGGCGTACTCAGGAAAGCTCCCGTGCAGCCGCGACAAGCCGTTCTTTGGAGTTTCGCGCAAATGCACCATGCACCATAACAATGGAGACAGAACGCCACCTTGTGGATAGCCCCTGTCTACCCCTGTCATAATATATTGGCCACAATCCGCATCCACTACCAAAGTTCTATTTATTAGCATTGCTTTAATCCACAACACTAATGTTTCATCTACCCCGTGTTGTCTGGCAGAGTCGCACATGCAGTCAAAAGTCGCATTGTCAAAAGCACCCTCAATGTCGATGAAGATACCCATTGCGTATTCTTTCCTATCAAGCACGCATTCAATTCTGGCCACTAAATTTTGAAGTGCGGTCTCGCAGGATTTCCCACGCTTATAGGCATGCTGCATCTCCGATAGTGAATGCAGTCTCAAAGCAACTTTGCGCACGTGATATTCTACGTGAAATGCTCTCCATACTTTTCATTAAGAAGGATGTCAAACTTATAGGTCTGAAACTTGGTCTTCCTTATCAATTTTCGGTATTAAAGGTACTCTGACTCTACTCTGTGGGCGCCGTGGCGTAAGTGGTTAGTGTGTCGGATCACTACGAATGAGGTTCCAAGTTCAAAGCCCAGAAAACGCCAAAAAAATTGTTCACGGTCCCACCTCTCGCGAGCGTCTGACAAACATCCGAGAGTATTGTTGTCACGAAAAAGCTTCTCAAATCGCCGTTCGGATTCGGCACTAAACTGTAGGTCCCTTCCATTCGTGTGAAAAATATAACGCACGCAACATGAGTAGTTGCGAGAAGCTAGGCCCTGGCACTTAAAGAGCTGTCCGCCAAGGTGTAGGAATTTATGCCAGCGCCAAGCCAGCGGTGAAAATTCTTTTCAGAGTTGGCAATAGCTGATCTATACCCTGTTGCAGCGAATCTGGATATATTCCATCAGTGCCCTTCGATTTGAAACCATCAAAAGATGCCACAGCATATTTGATGGCCTCATCTGTTACCACGACTGATGCAATATACCAGCTGCGCCGAGTTTTCTGACTTAGATCAAGCTCAGCCTGGGTAAGCGGACCAAACTCCGACCTAGTGGTTATCTGATTGCCAGGAAAGTGAGTCTCCAGCAGAAGACTAAAAGTTTCCGCTTTCGTCTCAGTAAACTTGCCATCAGACTTTCTCAGTGACTCCAGTTTGGTCGGCTTGCTCCTTTTGAGAACCTTAACCAACCTGCTGGTTTCACCAGTATCATTCAGTATCTCGATCTTTTCACAAAAATCTCTATAAGAAGCACTTTTCGACAACCGAATTAACTTCTTATAGTCTTTTTGCTCCGATCTAAAAAGATCCCAGTCGGCATACCTAGTTTAAAATTTCCCAGTAGTACAGGGTAGTTAGACCCAGACATTTGTATTAAGAAGCTGAAATTTGATGGAGATCGAAAGAAACATCGCCAGTTTGGATTTTGCCGCCATATTGGATATTCCTCGTTTCCCGGATTTGTATGGCAACTTAAACCTCTAGCAACCTGTTCTTTCCATTTTCCAATTTACCTTGATCCTTCTATTGTTTGAATGCAGGTCGAATATTTGTATCCCCACTACTAGCTCTTAAGCTGTTAAATTCGAGTTTGTTCGCACATAGAGGAGTTCCGTTAGAAACTATTAATGCGGGACAAATTCTGCTATAACTTTTGATTGATTTGGAACAAGAGGGATAAGAGAGGATAAGCGTTGGTTTATCCCAAGCATCCAGACACAAGGCGGTCCATTAACATCTTTTTTCACACAACTTCTAAAGAAATCGATTGAGTGCACACCGAGTCCTTTTGCATGTTTGCCTATTAAAAAGTGTCCAGTTTTGACACCTATGCAATATACAATCTGTTGAGCAAATCAAATTCTTAGAGCGTTAGACTTGTTCACCTAAGATTTGTTCTCTCAATAGCATTCAGCTTTAGTTTAAATTTGCATGTAGCGATCGGTATACCTAAGGTACTCTTTCCTGGCAAATCGGTATTGTTTTTCCACGTCTGGTGAGTTCACCAGCCTTTCAGTTAGTTCACTGGCACTCAACAAAGGTGAATATTAAACTGCTCTGCCATCTCTATGAGACACAATCGACAGCCAAAAGCTACTTTAGAATTAAGAGAAAATGGTTCCAAGGACTTGATTTCTGCTTGGCGGCCCGAAAATATGCGGATATCTTTAGTGGATATCACGTCTTTATTAAGCTAAGATAAGACTTCTTTACGCGCTACAATAATTTGGAAGACGGAAGGAGAGACTGAGATTAAGCTTATCGGAGAACCGACACACACCTGCCCTGTCGTTAGCTTTTGATCCGTCGATGTTGCAGCGCCTTTATCACCTACCGTTTCACGAAACTGTGTGGCTCTGCAACAATCTTAATTAAGGCAATGTATAAAAATCATATGTGAGTCAATCCAGTATAGAAGCTTGTTTGATTTGCTCTAACGTTCTAGAACATTATTTCAGTGGATTTGTGGGAGTCTCAAGGGCCTAGTGCGCAGCCACTTGTACATGGAAAATCAAAGGAATTATGGAATAAATCTGATGATGTATCTGAATTTTGATATGCACTTCAATGAAGTCTTTAGAAAAACAAGTAAAAACTTTTTAGCGTTTCCGTTTGCGTAAAGTTTTTTTTTGATAGGCTAAGCAAACTACGAAAAATGAGTTCTCTGCAATATCTTCTTGCTTATTGCTTTTATGGCGAAAGTAGTTATAGCCAAATCAAAGGACAAACAACATTTTTATAATTTTTTCCATGCAATCAGCAGTTTTCACATATTACTCGTATAAATAAAAAGACTGCTGAAGCACTCTTCTAAATATTAAGACGCATAATGAAAATGACTGTGGGCGCCGTGGGGTAAGTGGTTAGCGTGTCGCATCACTGCCCTTCGGGTTCCAAGTTCGAATCCCAGAAAACTCCAACAAGTTTTTTCACGGTCTCACCTCTCGCGAGGTATCCGACAAACACCCGAGAGTCTTGTTGTCACGAAAAAGGTTCTCAAATCGCCGTTCGGATTCGGCACTAAATTATAGGCTAAAATACGGCAAAAATCCGTGTAAACAAACCACTTGAGAGAACAATTTGAAGCTTGTCATACGAACTAATGAGAAGTGCACCCAGGCAGGAAACATAAATTTTTGCTGATTGGAAAGCTAGCTCTGCGTCAGACTGAGAACTTTTCACCTTGTCCTCGTAAATGTCTGGAATATGCCTGAGTGGATCGGAGAACGGGCAGCATAAGTACACTGTCTTTTTTTAAATAATGCGATACCCATTTTCCTCCAAAACTTCCACCCACACATCAAGTGCTCGTTGCAGGGGTGTAGGATCCTCACTTATGATGGCTCCATCGTCAGCAAAGAATAACTGATGTACCTTGGGGTCCGTCACTTTACCCCCAAGCAGATAATCAAGGACTGTAATAAAGAGCAAAGGACTTGAAACGCTTCCCTGGTGCAGCCCGACTTTGATTGGGAACTCTTCGGTTACTCCAGCGGGGCATCTTTCTCTTGTCTTTGCTCCTTCGTACTTGTCCAGAAACATAGGTTTCTGGAACGCCTCGATGTCTTAGCGCCACCCATATTAGATCGAGTGGTTGTCTGTCGAATGCCTTTTCAAAGTCAACCAATACAATATGCAAAGCCCTTAAGGAATCACGATGTTTTTCCATTATGATCCTTATACTTTGGATTGCATCTGTGGTTGATTTACCCTCGTCAAACCCGCACTGAACATCAGATAGCCGTATACCCGGTCAATGATCTTCATGGTGTGTGACATCAGCTTGATCGAACAGTAGTTATTACAGTTTCGCGTATCACCCTTCCCTTTGAATACAGGGAGAAGGTAACTGTCCCTCCATTAATTTGGCATTGGATCACCTCTCACAAATTTGGAGATGAGAATTCTGAGCCATCTGAAGCCGACGTCTCCCTTCTTTTTCCAGAACTCAGAGGGCATCTCGTCTGGCCCAACCGGTTTTCGTTTGTGGAGTATTTGACCGACTCACTAACTTCTTCGACTGTGATGTCGGGTATTTCTTCAGAGTTAGGGGTGGCTCTAGGAAAGTATAGCCGGGGAAACTGTTCATTCAAAAGTTCTTCACAATACTGCCACCACCTCTACAGAATTGTGTCATCATCCACAAGAAGTTGGCCATGAACATTAATGAACTTTGGCGAACGAATCTCCTGAGCATTCCTCCTTCTTTGGGCTGCTATTTTGAAGATGGTTGCGCTCTTGTTCATATTGTGTCTTCGCAGCTCCTGGATAGCCTGGTTTGCATCAGCAACCGGAGAAGATATTTTCTCCAGCTCAAGATACAGGCCCTCCGTACTCTCTGCTTGAAGCTGGGCGCACTTCTTCTTCGATTTTTTCTTGCAACATCTGTATTCCATTTCGAGGCGAACTTTTTCGTCACTATTATTAGAGGGTCACTTTGACCAAGCTTTGAAAGCCGCTTTCTTCTCATTTATCACATTCTTAGCTTCATCACTCCACCAACATATTTCTTTGGCGTGTTGATGGTGGCCTTTTTAAGCTCCTGGCAGTGATATGGCCTTCTTTAAGCAAGTTCGCTGTAGGGAATCCCACATATTTTGTGCTCTGCACTCTTCATCCTCAGCTCCGTTGATGGTGTGAGAGAGGAAATTTTTGACCGCGAAAACAAAAGACTCGCCTTTTCTTGATTTTCTCAGAGACCTTTGTTTGTTTGCTTCTCTTTGGTGTCTTCATAAAAATTTCTGTAAGCAGGAGCCGGTGTGCGGCGGTGCGAACCCCACAGGCGGATCAGTAGAAATGCAGTGAAGTGGGAGGGCTGTGATCCCTTGTTTTCGGATCATAGCCTCGCTGATAAAAGGAAGAAGAAGAAGCAGGAGCCGGTGTTGCCGAGCGATCGCCTCGCATCATCTTTCAAGTTTTCCAATCAGGTATTGTGTACCTATATTGTGCCCCATTGCATCAGAGCAAGGAATATGCCATCCTGGAGTATATTTTATATATTGTTTCCTAGCATCAGCTAGGCCACCAGCCCTTAGATCTGACTAATAGTTTCCGAAAAACCTAATTCATACCCAGGAGAAATATCTCAATTTTATTTTTCCAAATTATATTCACTTCAAACTTGGATTTTCTTAACCATCAAATGCAGATGCAGTAGAAAATATACTGACTTCCTTATTTCACAAATTATCCAGGTGTTTCGTCTTAAGAAGGCGTGTTCAACTGGCGAAAAATTTCAATTTAAACTTCCCGGATACAGCGATGTAATTCGCTGCCGACAAGGATTTATCATCCTTCTTCAATCCTTCACGAAACTTAACAAACGATTTCAAAGTTTCCGAATGGTACTCGTATGACTGCACGTGTGTGTATGTATTATACTTGCGCAACTTGTACTTTAATTAACAGTTATTGAAGGTAAAGATAACAAGATAAAAACTTTGTGTAAATAAGAATTAAAGTCAAACTGTATTTGATAAGAATACATTCTCTATAACAAATATAGGTAGGAGAAATATCATAATGAAAATATAAGATGGTTACATTCCTAATTTTAAACGTCGCAGATTTTTGTCGGATTCGAAAACCAAAATAGTCAATCAAGCTATGGATCCTTAAGTCCTTAAAATAAATTAAAATTTAAAACATATATAGACATTTGATACCATAAATAGGTTAACAAAATCGGATTTTTTTTTTTAAATAAAAAAATATTAATTTTACGTTAAATAATATAAATTTTATTAATGTAATCTTACGTGAACATAAGTTAAATATTTTAGAAAAAAAAAAAGCAGTTCATGTTAAAAAATAAATAAAAATAAACATTTCTTTCCTTCATGTCCACATTTAAATTGTACAAAAGTAGGTTAACAAAAAGTTAATGGTTAATACAGGCAGAAGGTTAATACCGACATTTTTGCCAATCTGGTTGGCATACTGCGGGTGTACTTTCTGCACTCATCAGGAGTTATTTTCGCCCACTCTGACTCAATTAGAGATCTCAATTCCTTAATTTTAAAAAGGGACCAGATGTTTTCGATCGGGGACCATTCCAGGGTGTTGATATTGTTTTCTTGAATGTATTTTAAAACGATTTTTGCACGATGGTTTGGGGCATTATCCTGCTGCAGGATGAAATCCAATAAGCTTTTGCCCTTCAGGTATTATCACATCTTTTAATACGAGTATATTTAAGTAGACTACACCTGTGGGTTTTGCCGACGCCGTTAGAGCAAATGCATCCCCACATCATAATTCCTTTGTCTTGGCCTTTAAAAGTAGGTTTAACGCACTTGTATGCGAGTACTTCCTCTTTTTTTCGCCAGATGTAAGTTCGGCTATGACTATGCTTTAATCGAATCATTGATTCATCCGTCCAGAGCACTTTATCTCAGAACTCAAGGGGCTTTAAAACATTCTCTGCGTAGAACTTCATTCTTTTTACCACATTTTGTTTACTTATAGGGTACTTTACGCGCAACACGTCCATTTTTGTCATCTTCGTGTAATCTGCGACGAATAGTTTGGTTCGATGGAGGCGTTGAGTCCTTGTTTTGTAGGATGGCTCTTATTTTTGGCACTGAGAGCGAGGGGTTAGCATTGGAAATTGATTTTATTTTTTATCCTGCCGCTCTGAAGTTATTCTGGGACGACTATGCCTAGGAATCGGTTCTGCTCTCTTCTGATTTTCAAATGCTTTATTGACTCTGAAAATTGAAGTCGTTGATTTTTTTCAAATAATTGAGTAATATCTCAAATTGTTTTGCCATCTTGATTAAGCCTTATAATTAATTTTCTTTCCTCAGCAGTCAAGTACTTGAATTTACCCATTTTCGCATTTTTTTTTTTTTTTGAAAAAAGTTCGGAAACTGAGTTTAGAGGAGGAAATAGAATAAAATTACCCCTTAACCAAACCTATTATTAAAAAAAAAAAAATAAAGCTTATCTGAAAACAGATTCCTTGGTCCAATCAATCCTGGTAGTATAAATAATACTAAAGTTTGAATTTAAAAACAAAGAAACACAGGGACGCAAGAAATGTTAATCTACTTTTGGCTTCACACAAACTAATCGTACTACGCAAACGTTTTTCTCGATCGTGAAACTGCGTTTGACTTAACGATATTTTTTTTGTGTTTGAGTGAGTAATTGTGTGCTTCTTAAAATAAAAGGCATGCGCTGTAAAATTTACTGCTCTATTAAAAATAAAAATACCGTTTAACCTTCAAGTATCTGCATGTTAACCTATTTAGGGTAGCATGTGTATATTTTCAATGGCCTGTTTATCCTTCATAAGGTTACTTATTTACTTAAATCCTTTAACCCCTCGGGGGGCATAGGGCGTCAACCACGCCTGCGCGCCATCTTGTTCGAAGTTCTGCAACGCGTTTGAATTTCCTCCAACTCATTCCCAAAGACCTCGATTCCTCCTCAACTGTTCTGCGCCACGTTTGCCCAGGGCGTCCCGCTATTCTGCCAGCCTGGGTGAGCGGATTTCACTGCTTGGCGTATTTCGCAATGGAGTTGTCTTCGCGCCGTAGGGTGTGTCCAATCCATTGTCACTTTCTTCTTCGTATAGTAATGCCTTTAGGTTCTTGGCCCGTTCTCAGATAAAGTTGTTCGTTGGAGATGCGGTTCGGCCAAAAATCCTCAAGATGATTCTTAAGCATTTGTTTACGAAGACTTGCAGCTTGCGTGTGTTAATGATGTCCACCTTCCAAGTACTGCACCCATAAAGCAGAACTGATTCTACCTTGGAGCGGAACAGTCGCAGCTTGGTTCTTAAGCTGATGACATTGCTTCTTCAGATTTTGGATAGCATTCCGAATGCAGCTCCAGCCTTCCCAATGCTGCTGCACACATCCAGTTCAGTGCCACCGCGATTAGCCGAGACCACAGTTCCTAAATAAAGAAAGTTATCAACTTTCTCGACTTGCTTTCCGCCAATGTTAAGTTGAGCGCGGTTGTTAAAAGAAGTGCTCAGGGCTTTTGTTTTGGCTGTGTTTATTTTGCCCCACTTTGTTTGCCTCAGCTTCTAGATTTTGGGCCATGAAATAAAGATCCATTATCCGATGTGAAAGTAGACAAACATAGTCAGCGTAATTAAGGTGTTTAAGGTAAGATGTCATAGTCCAATGAATTCCATAGTTGCCTTCCGTCAATGCTGTGCGGAGTACATCGCTGATAACCACCAAGAACAATAGTAGTGATAGTATGCACCCTTGACGCACTCCACTTTGGACTTCAAAATCGTCCGACGCCTTACCATTGTGCACGACGTGACACTTACCGCCCTCTTCCAATCATATCGAAAACAGATATCGATTCTTACAATCATATCGAAAATTTTCGAGAGGATATTATTAAGGCATCTCCAACCGGTTACAGAAGAAAATAATCTTATCCCTGAGCACCAGTTTGGGTTCAGAAGCAAGCATTCGACGATTGACCAGGTGCATAGAATTACTGACGTAATCAAGAAAGCATTTGAAGAAAAAAAGATTTGCTCAAGCGTATTTCTTGACTACTCCTCCCTGTATGCTTATACGATATTCTAGAATCATATCTCGGGAATAGAATCTTTCTTGTTAGACATGGAGTCGAATACTCTGCGCTCAAAGAAATTTCGGCCGGCGTACCGCAAGGAAGCGTTCTTGGGCCGCTTCTCTATTTGTTATATACTCGTGATATACCGAACGAAGATAGCACTATCCTTACTACGTTTGCAGATGACACCGCTATCCTAGCAGTAGGTAAAACAATCGAAGAAACGACTGCAAAACTGCAAAACGCACTGAATAATGTAAATGAATGGACGAGGGACTGGCGGATCGCCCTCAACGAATCTAAACCTGTTCACGTGAATTTCACTTACAAGAAAACTAATAACTTGCCAATTTTTCTAACCTCGGCCCGAATACCTTTTGCAAACGAGGCCAAATACATGCGAATGACACTCGACGCAAGGCTGAAATGGAATTCGCACGTGAAAATGAAACGTAAAGAACTCGAAATCAAATATAGAGAAATGTACTGGTTACTCAGAAAACATTCCCAGCTCAGTACTGAGAACAAACTGCTTTTATACAGGCAAGTGCTAAAGCCGGTGTGGACCTACGGTATACAACTTTGGGGTTGTACCAAGAAAACAAATGCAAATATTTTACAAGCTTTTCAAAATAAAGTGCTAAGAGAAATTGTCTAAGCACAGTGGTATAGTAGAAACGACGTTATCCACAGGGATCTCGGAATTCCGACAATCGAAGCTGAAACTAGAAGCGAGAAAGCATAGAAGCCGACTAATCGGACATGTCAAAAATACAGTCCTACAAATTTTGGATGAGAACAATTTATTGCGCCGACTACAAAGGACGAAACCTTTCGACTTGGCGAGATAATTTATCCGCGTCTAGATTGCGGAATATGCAGGATCTTTCAATGGAGAGAAACCTGCCAAACGTTTTTATTTTATGATAGAAAAATTGCTTGAATTGCTTGAAAATTACTTAGTTGCGATATCTAACAAATTTATATCGAAGGGTGGTGTTTTTTTAGTCAGTAAGAATCTGACACTACTATGAGCACGCACTTGCTATTCTCATAGTGTCTATGGAAGATTTTTCACCTACCCTCGGAAAAAAAAAACTTACCGCCCTCGTATGTAGCCTTGATAATAGCTATAGGTTTTTCTGGGATGCCTCTCCTGCGCAAGGCCAACCAGATAGCATCTCGATTCAATCTGTCGAAAGCTTTCTCGAAGTCGATAAACATACGGTTAGCGGGGGTAAAATGTTTAGGAGACGAGGCTGCGGTCAAGAGGAATCTCTAGACTGATATCCAGGAGAGATGTCGGATTTGATTCAAACTTCTATTACTAACGGGTTGTTTACCTGATAGTACAGAAATCATGACACGTCTAAGAATGTTCGGGTATAGTCACGTTACGTGACCAAAGCATGGTAGTGCATATCCTTCCGTTCGAAGATCTATTATAGGGGTGTTTTTTTTAAACCTAGCCAGCCAGTAGTTGCTAGTAAAGTAACATTTTACACATAAAACAAATACAACAACCGACTGGGTACTACTCTTGATTTTATCCCCAGCAAAAAGTTACTGCCTAGGAATTTCGTGATGCCTAATTTCAGGCGGCGCAAAAACGAATGTTTTTTAGTTATTTGTTGTTGCTGTCACTGTGAGGTTGGTTGGTTCCTAGAGATATGTTCGTATAAAGTCGGCTGGCTTTGGCTTGCTGGCAAATCGTTCAAATGAACGACTGGCTGGCTACTCTTAAAAAAGCACGGCATGTATTAATAGGCAAACGCGAGTCTTGTGATCCTTTTTACGGCGTTTCCATTGAAGCAATTTTCATAAATTATATACCGTTGGAAAGCTTCTTCTATGTAGACATGCAGAATGGTTTTTATTTTAGGGATAGGATGATAAGAAAGCTACAATCGCCATAAAAAGTAAGTCAATACATATGCATTAATGCATGTCACAAATCACACGTACAGTGTAAAGCCACCACTCTCTTAAGGATCCACACAGTTGCACTGAGCTTTTGTGTTTCGGAGCAATCAGTGATGACACTTATATATCTTTAAATGAAATACTTAAAAAAAAAAGTTTATACCACAAACATCGCGAATCGTACATACATATGTATATTTTTATAATGCAAATATTAAAAATGAATGGTATTGAATTAAGCAATAATCCATTTTCATTAAATATATAAAATATTTTACTAACTAGAATGTGGTCGAATTTTGGCCGTTTGGCCCACTAGTATATATGGTATATATAAATATAAGGGCGTTTTTAAGTTCGCGGTATGAGTAGGTATGTCATTAGTGAGGGTAGTTTACTGAGATGTAAATAATTTAGTGACTCATTATAAGTATAAATATGAAGTTTTATTTTAATTGAGCCATTCCTTTTTGAACCATCGTCGACCAAGCACTCAATCGGAAAGAAAGTGTAGAATATGAAAAAAATTGAGTAAATTCTCGGGTGGTTTTGGCCCTCTGTAGTGAAGACAAGGATGGAGTATTGAGTCAAATTGTTACTGGGGACAAAACATGGGTTCATCATTGTGAGCCTGAGTCCAAGCAAAACTCTATGCACAAGGTACAACACCACCCAATAAGTTTGAGGTGTCACAGCCTGCTGGAAAAAACATGTCAAAAGTTTTTTAGGACTCAGAAGTGATCGTGTTGATATATTATAAAGACAAAGCCGTCTCCATAGCCGGAGAATACCACGCTTCAATCCTAGAGTGGTTGAAAGGAGCTATCAGAGAAAATAGAAGGGGAAAGTTAACCAAACGTGTTCTCCTTCTGCACTACAACGCCTATTCACAAGAGTCATGTTGCGTTGGCTGCCCTGCATATGGTGGGCTTTGATATTTTGGATCACTCACCCTACAGACCTGACCTGGCTCCCAGCGATTATTATCTTTTCCCAAAATTAAAAAAGGAACTTCGTGGGAAGGAGTTTTCAAGCGATGAAGAAGCGAAGGACGCAATTTCGGCTTACTTTTCCGACAAAGACAAAACATGTATTAGGGTAGGAGGTGAATATATTGACAAAGAAAAATAAATTTCCATTTTTATTTTCACTTTTTACCCACATTCCGCGAATTTAAAAACCCCCTTGTGTATATTTGACGCAACAGCTTATCGGGTGCCTAGGCTTAGCTTCTCGCAACAACTCGTGTTGTGTGCGTTATATTTTTCGCACGAATGAAAGGGATCTACAGATTTGTGCCGTCTCCGAAAGGCAATGTTTTTGTTTTTATTTTTTTTTAAGTTTTCTCGTGACAATTATACTCTCGGAAGTTTGTCAAACGTTCGCGATAGGTGGGACCGTGAAAAACTACTTTTCAGAAACCTCATGCGCAGTGGTTCGACACACATATGGAGCTGCAAGACCTTTTCCCAACACTCTCGCCGGCATATTGAGTTTAATGTGGATGCAAGTGGAAATATTTTTAAGATTATTTTACACGACTTTGCCGGAGATATTCAAAATGTTTGTACACGGCATCTAACGGAGATGCCTGGACTTAATATTGTATCTGACTGCAGCAATATTTCGTGCCGTACGTACGCCAGGAACTCGGCGGGACTTCACTTGACCTCCAAGTGTACACTGAATTTAGGTTGTTCATTGTACGTTGATTTGCCTAACATGATTTAAACTTACGCAAATTTCTTCTCAATGTTTTCAAAATTGAACAATAATTTAGATGAAGTGTTTTTATAATTTGGGAGAAGGGTGTATTACACTGCAACTTAATGGTCTATTGGAAAGGATAGATACAAAGAGAGCGAGATTTGGTGAAGTGGTTTGAAGCTCAGTTCTTTATGCTTCAGAGAAAATCCGGAGGTGGCGTCCAGATAACGGGGAAGATTTTTGTTATTTTTTGTCTTTGCTTCTGATTCACATTATTTTTTTCGCGACCGCCGATGTCATCGGCATATTAATCATCCAACAGAACAAACAATTTTCCCAGGCAAATGACCAAGCTACTGCCAGTGTTATGCCTTTGTAGTAGTGTTCGCACAAGCTTTCGCCCTCTCGGTAAGGATATGTAGGTTATTCTTTTAAGGTTGACACATGCTTTGTGCCATTTTCACTTACAATTCCCTAGTAGTTTCTTTGCGTGCCTCATACCTCGAGTGTTTATCTAGGTATTTCCCTGCTTGCTCTCTTTACAATCCTGAATTCTTCTTTTTGATATATGGTCCCCCATTCCATATGGTTCAAGACTTATTGAGGGTTCAGAATACTTCACGCTTGGCCCAAATATAAAAAAAAACTGCGTACTTCCTTCCTCAGTTCTTGATTCATCTTTCCGTATACCATCTTATCATGTGGTTGTTGTTCATCCTGTAGGCTGTAGATGCATTGCTATAGTTCGTTTTGTTGCTAAGCTTCGATAGGAAACTCTTTTCAAAGTGGAATTCTTAATGCTATCGTCTATAAAGATACCTAGAAGAGGAAGTTTTTTGCTAAGCACCTCGAATTATTTTGCTATGATGTTCTTCTCTCTTCCGATTCCTTCTATTGTCATTTTTAAGATCGTTCTGTTTGCGCAATCTCCAACAAAAAAAAATGGAGAACCACCATACTACCAATTGGGCAAGTTTTCATAGCTCCAGTCATGCAGAGGCACGCCAGTCCTTTACTGATTATCTCCCTCGTTGGGACTAACCCTTTCAGTACCGACGAAAGTAAAAATCATTCGATTTAGTTGAAATTTGGTAGGCTAGACACTTTTAAGTAGAAAAATAGGAAAGAACAAGACATTTTTAATGTGAGTAACAAACACAATTGATGCATTTGGAACTTTAAAAAAAGAAAAAAAGAAAAAAAAAGAGACTAATTTACCCGCACAAATGTGTAAGTGGGTACTGAAAGGGCTAAACTGGTTAATTTTGTCCATACTTTAGGCCCATAGGCCTCACAATAGCTAAATACGTCTATTTTAGGATGCCTGAACTGCATTTTCAAAATCTACCCGCTAGGCTCCTACATATTAAAAGAGCGCGTGTAGCCTTCATAGATACATCTTCTGTATGTTATTTCCAGATGAGTTTATTGTCTAGGTATGGCTCTAGATACTTAACTTATTTGACTAGCGTTAGTATCGTGCCTGACAATCTGATAGGTTTCAGTCGTTTGAGTTATATTTTTCTCGTGAAAGGTACTATCATTATTTTAACTGGGTTAAGTTTAGTCTAGCCATGTGGCACCATTCCTAAGTTACCTTTAGTGCATTTGTATCGTTTCACACAGGGTTTCTTGAAACTTACCTCTGATGATTAATACTATGTCATCAGCATAGGCTTAACAAATACTGCCGAGGTTAGTTAACTCATCAAGCAGTTCGTCCACAACAAAACTCCATATTTTAGGTGATAGCATCCCACCTTATTACCACCACCTTGTTGTGTTGACCTTGACTGCCCGTTGTGGCTCTTATTCATGAGTCTCTGCTGATCTTGTAGTCAACGGCTCCCGCATCCACCTGGACACTATTCTGCTGACCCCTTTCCTTTCTAGGGCTCGTTTAATGGCTCCATGTGCGACGTTAGTTGCTTCATAATATATTGTTATCGAGTGCTCTCTATGACTCTCAAATGCAAACTGACAAACAAAATCCAAAACCAATCTTAAATGGCGGCCAACCAACATCGATCTGGAATGAAAAATAATCGCTGACAAATTGGAATTCTGATGCCAATCGCTTGCTAAGAAAAAAGAAAAAAAAAATATTTGGCGCAACAGCTCATTAAAAGCCAGGGCCTAGCTTCTCGCAACCACTCATGTTGTGTGCGTTATATTTTTCACACGAATGGAAGGAACCTACAGTTTAGTGCCGTATCCGAACGGCGATTTGAGAAGCTTTTTCGAGACAACAATACTCTTGGATGTTTGTCAGACGATCGGGAGAGATGGGACCGTGAAAAAACTTTTTGGTGTTTTGTAGGATTTGAACTTGGAACCTCACGCGTAGTGATCCGACCCACTAACCACTTACGCCACGGCGCCACTAATACACATACGCCTTTTCTAATAGATTTACACATATTTTTAAACGGTCGAATATTTAATGTCGTTTGTGCTCTATCTTACTGGTGCATTTGGTAATGTGACTTTACTCTTGATTCTCAGAAGTAGTCTCCTCACAGTAATCTGTGTTAATCGAACGTTCGATGGTAATAAATGGAAGGAAGGTACCAATAGATATGGCATAGTCTTTGTACTTGATGTCAAAATGCCCTCAACTCTACTATCTTGGAGCATGGTGTCATGTTCTTTATCAAATTAGTCATGAGGGACGGAGACATACAACACATATTAGATTGCAACAAATATCTCACAACCGCTGAAGTCATATTTCTGAAAGTAGTCGAGGGCACATGCAAGATGTATTAAAATGCTCAAGCGTTGGCTGCAATACTGGGGCTAGAACTGGCTGAACAAAAGAAAGAAGCAGTGTCAGGAAAAAATCTGGGGATACTCACGATTAGGGTAGGCGGCCACAACATAATTTCAAAACCAATTATCAGATACCTGGGTGTGATAATTGACATGAGGCTTAACTTCAGAGACCAAATACATATGTAGAACGACAGTTAAAAACTCGGGTAAATGTAGCGTTATTAAGAATAATGACAAACAATGGAGGGTCTGAACAAATCAAACGGCCTCTTTTATCGAAAGTGCTCCAATTCGTTTTCTAACACCCGCACCGATTGGACAAGAGACTGTGCTTTTGCATCAGACAACTGCGGATAAGTTCAAAAATATGCGCAACATACATTCTTGTTGTTTATATTGAGGTGGTTCTTACCCCAGAAAACAACGTGAGCCATATACCCGTATGGTGAGGAATATTGCAGCAAACATCCTAAAAGAACTTCCTCGAATGGAGAGGCTTAAAAACAAATAAAACCACAATCAACAGAAGATGAGAGTATGCTTCTCGGCGGTTCCGCGAGGAGAAAGAGGAGGTGTGTATACTGCCACATTCTGCCAACATTGCTTTCGTATCGCATTTCGTCGCATCTTGACGGGTGCATTATAAATATATTGTGCCTCTGTCCAAATGGGTCCACTAATGAGGAACCAATACAGTCGAAGCTGTCTCTAGAAGAGACACTTGACCCGAACTATCTTACAGGGAGTGTAAGGATCAAGAGCAACCCTTTTCATCTTCTTTAATGAGAACTTTATATTAAATGTTTATGGGTGCTAGAAAATTTTCTTACTCATGGTATCACAACGAACCTACACTTTGCCCTAAGTATGCCCTTATTTTGGAGTCAATTTATCTAACCTAACCTAACCACATCTTGAACTATGAACCTATTCGTATTACTGGATTCTTTCTTCTTTCACATACTGTACTCCATACTTAAGATTTATCAAAGCACTTTATTCATGGCCAGATAAGTTTCACCGCAATCGGGGAATCTCTTCCAGCTAATTTGAATTGGTATATATCTATGGGTCTCTATATGTAGGGAAAACTTTTCTCGAATACCACCTGAAAACTTTTCAAATGTCAATGCTCAGGATAACGTAAGATGCCATCAAAATGTTGTGGAATGGGCGGCTGCTAATCCTATATCAGAGTGCCGAACAATCTGCCTCATGCAAAGTGTATCTTTTAACTTCCTTTATTAATGTCCTGACCTGAGAATCCTGTGCATGAATCTCGCACCGCTAGCACAACACCCATCTAGGGGATTCACTCACTCACGGTATCCTCACATAATACTCAGCTATCAACGTGTAACCCTTAATATTTCACATCCTTCTCCGAGAAAGTTCATTCAAATTCAACCCGAGAAGAATGCGAACGAAGCGATTGCGATATTCCTTTGGGTTTGGCTACCTTTTCAGGCATTCCTGCTCCGCACTCCACTCGGAAGTTGGCAGCTGGGTTGGAATAAAAGTGAAGTGCGAAGGATGTAAAAGGTGCGGATATATGAATACACCCACTCATAGTGATACAGATTCGTTTCTACTTTCAAAATTTTTGTATGCGTTCTCATTGTAACCCCCTTATCCCGGTTGGGTTCTCCGTGTATGTGTGTTATTTTTTTATTTTTTTGGAAAGGATACCTTTTTTGCGCTTATTCTCATCCTTCCTTTCAGATTAGAGACTCCATTTTATTTTCCTTTAGAGACAGCCAAAGCAAAGGCACAGACAAAAGCGAACAGAGAAAAGAATGATGAACGGTAGCGGGTGATATTTTTTCTTCTTCTTTCCGATTTTTATCAGATTTACATTTCATGTCCCAGAAGAATCTGTTTCATTCACTTAGAATGTTATCCGCACGGCTTTTTTTTTTTTTTTTGCTTTGGTAAATTGTGTAGGGAGTACGAGATAGTAGTGGCGCGGGACACAACATCGACGACAACAGAAAAGGGAACACTCACAGGATGTGTGTTGTCAACAATTGTATTCGTATGTTGTGTAGAGATCGTGCGGCGAAACCGGATAAAATACCAAAAGGAGTGCGGGGGATTTGAGTTTATCAAGTTCAAACCGATTTGTTATTTTTAGGCAGCCCTCTTAAACGTGACAAATTTGTGCTTGTGACTTTCTTTCTTGTACAATCGCGGAGAGCATAAGCCGATGGGGATGAGAATGCAATATTTATATATTTCTAATACACTTTTGGTGTAGTCGTTTTTTTTTTTTTTTTTTTTGCCGGGGAACATTCCAGTTAAATGTTTTTCTGTAAAATGAGATCCGACTTAGTCGATGGATTTTTTTGGTTTTTTCGTTCGTTTTTGAAGTTTTGCGCTTGCAAGTGGGTTGGCATTGACATGAGTGTTTACTTACGCATTAGATGGGAATTGTTAGGCAGTGTAATCCTTGAACGTTGTTCATCCTCTTGACTGATGTACATAAATTGGCTGTGGGGAGGCACTTTGAGACGAATGCTCGTTTTCTCACATTCGGAAAAAATTGGTCCCTGTTGTTGACTTGGTCCTGATTCTTTTTGAGAAAATAGATCAAAGCAACTAAAATAATTTCAAATTTATCATAAGCTCTCATATCACTTTAACAACTGTTTTTCATCAAGTTAGTGGGTTTGGCGAAGGGAAGTCGACTAATTTGATGACCACTGGGGGAAGGCATTATCTCCTATTACCTACGGCTTCCGAACCACTCTGAAGCTTGATGAAGCTGCAACTATCCTGGTTCTTCAATACCAATATTGAAGGGATCTCAGTCTTACTTTACTTACTTTACTTTACTAGGGCATTGTACGCACTGCAACCTATAAGATCTATTGTGCCAGCCTGGCGTTTAGCTGAGAACTTGGTTAGGGCTCTTGATAAACCTCAACAAAGCTCCAGGCTCAATATTCCAGAAGTCAGAGGGACTCAATAAAGCTCTTCCGATATGGAGAAGTCTTTTTCTTGCGGCCATGGGGCATTCACAAAGAATATGTTCTGCCGTCTCTTTTTGCTCTCCACATAGCCGGCATTCGTCTGTATCTGCTACTCCTATCTTATGCAGATGGTACCTGAGTGGGCAATGACCAGTCAAGTAGCCTGTTAAGGTTCTTAGATCTGCTTTCCTAAGTTCGAGTAGCTTTTTAGCCTCACAGCGGTTGAGATTAATGAACTTCTTTGCCTGTCTTAGGCCCTTGAATTTGGCCCAGTACTCTGCATGATGATCATCTTCCCATTTCTTTATTTTTATGTTAACGCTACTCCGTGCGACTCCAAAATAGGGTTCAGGACCGACTGGTGGGCGACTAGCGACTCTTCTCGCTAAGCAGTCCGCCCGTTCGTTGCCCTCGAAGCCTTCGTGTTCTGGTATCCAGGCCACAGTGATTATGTTTTTCAATGCAAGATCTTCGAGTAGGTTTAGACAGTCCCATACAAGTTTTGATCCTACCGTGCACGATTTCAGAGCCATAAGTGCTGCCTGGCTGTCTGAGAGGATATAAATACGAGTACCCTCGACTCTTCTACGCAGACATTCTCGTACACAGAGCTCGATCGCATGGACTTCCGCCTGAAATATTGTTGGTGATTTCCCAAGCGCAGCCGCACGTTGGAACCTGGGTCCATAAACCCCTGCGCCAGTGCTACCATTTTCCAATTTGGAACCATCTGTGTACCAAGTTTGAGAGTTTGGTAAGACTACAAGTCCTTCATTCCTCCATGTGTGGCGGTCACCTATGACCACATTGAATTTCCTGGAGAACCGGTATTTCTTGATCATATTATCTGGGATTTTGAGAATAGGGTCATTTTGAATATAACCTAGTATCTTCAAATGGCCTGTAAAGTTGCCGATTTTAAGGTGCGAGATCTTGGGTAGCCTAAGAGCAGCATAGCTTCTTTTTGTGCCGCAAGGTGCAACGGTGTGAGGCTAAGCATTGCTCCCATTGCTGCTGTAGGGCACGTTCTCATTGCTCCTGTGATACTCAGACAGGCTACTTACTTACTTAGGTGGCGCTACAGTTCGGGGTGAACCTGGACCTCAACCAACAAGCCTCTCCATTTAGCTCGGTCTTTAGCTAGTTGCCTCCAGTTGCGCACTCCAAGTTGGTCGAGGTCCCCTTGAACTTGTGCGCGCCACCTACGGCGATGATTCCCTGTACTGCGTCGTCCCTCGGGGTTAGATTCGAAGACTCTGCGGGCCGGAGCGTTGGTGTCCATTCGCTCTACATGTCGTAGCCATTTCAGACGTCCAATACGCAATTTTTTGACTAGGTCGATGTCGCTGTACAGCTCGTATAGTTCGTGATTGAATCGTTTCCTCCAAAACCCGTCAACGCAAACGGGACCGAAAATCTTACGAAGAATTTTTCTCTCGAAGCGACCAAGGATATCTTCATCCTCTTTTAATAAAGTCCATGTTTCAGCGCCGTAAAGCAGGACTGGGATGATCAAAGTCTTATATAGAGTCTCCTTAGTAGTTCAAGATAGGGCTTTACTGTTGAATTGCCTTATAAGCACAAAAAAAAAGCGATTGGGAAGAGTTATTCTTCGATTGATTTCTGCACTGATTTTGTTTGTTGAATTTACAGCAGAGCCAAGGTAGACAAAGTCCCTTACTACCTGGAAGTTATAGCTGCCCACGGTGACGTTTTGTCCAATTCGTCGGTGTTGGTTTTCCCTTCTTGTTGACAGCATATACTTGGTTTTGCCCTCGTTTATCGCTAAACCCATTTTGGCCGCTTTCGCCTCAATGCTTGCAAACGGACTGGTGACAGCCCGCTGAGTTCTTCCGATAATTTCTATATCGTCGGCGTATGCAAGCAGTTGTACAGACTTGTAATAGATTGTGCCTCCGGTGTTGGCTTGTGAGTTCCGCACAATCCGTTTAAGTATAATATTGAAGAAGTCGCATGACAGCGCTTCGTTCAGATTGCTTTATGTTCCGAGGCAATGGAAAGTCGCCGAGATTATAATGGTCCCGAAACCACGCAAACCGCTAAATGAGATGAAATCATATCGGCCTATTTCCCTATTGCCGGTTATCTCAAAAATATTCGAAAAACTTCTTTCCAAACGTCTACAGCCCGTAATCGACGATAGACGTCTCATTCCTGACCATCAGTTTGGATTTAGAATTAAACATTCCACAATTGACCAAGTCCACAAAATAACTGACGTGATTGAGAAAGCTCTGGAAGAAAAAAAGATTTGTTGTGGTGTATTTCTTGACGTCTCACAAGCTTTCGATAAGGTTTGGCACGAAGGCTTGGAATATAAATTGCAACGACTACTGCCACGGCAATTCTTTTTAATCTTACGATCGTACCTCACCGAGAGACTCTTTCGTGTTAAGCACGGAAACGATTACTCTGACTTCAAGGAGATTGCAGCCGGAGTCCCGCAAGGAAGTGTCCTTGGACCACTTCTATATGTACTCTACACGCGTGACATCCTGCAAGAAAGAAACTGTGTCGTCGCCACGTTTGCGGACGATACGGCGATATTGACAACGGGAGATACCATTGAAGCAGCAACCGGAAAGCTTCAACATGCTATTAATAAAGTCCACGCTTGGGCGAATTCTTGGCGTATTGTGCTAAACGAAAGCAAATCTACTCACGTCAACTTTACGTACAAAAAAGTGGATAGATTGCCTGTATATCTAAACTCGGCTCAAATACCGTACGCAAACGAAGCAAAATATCTAGGAATGACTCTAGATGTCAAGCTCAAATGGAAATCGCACGTGAAAAAGAAACGCGTCGAACTTCAAAACAAATACCGACAAATGTACTGGCTACTCGGAAAACATTCGAAGTTGAGCCTACATAACAAACTGCTTATCTATAAGCAAGTGCTAAAGCCTGTCTGGACGTATGGTATACAACTATGGGGTTGTACCAAGAAAAGCAATAGAAACATGATACAAACTTTCGAAAATAAAGTTCTTAGAACGATCGTTAACGCACCGTGGTATGTACGTAACGAAGATATTCATCGGGATCGGGGAATTCCCAGCGTCGTCGAAGAGATAACAAAATTTGCGCGTAAACACAAAGATCGTGTTCAGGGCCACTGTAACCGTACTATCACTCAACTACTTGACGCGAACAATTCAATTCGTCGTCTTCAAAGGACAAAACCTTTTGACCTCGCGTCATAGCATATGAAGGTCGTGAAAAAGGCAGGAACTTTCATTGGAATTTAACCTGTCTAAAGTGCTACATTTATTTTTAATCACATACGATCATCTTTTTCTTGAATAACGATTCTCGTAAGCGAAAATAAAACTACTGGATAAGCACTGGCTTAGTTGTAGTATTAATTTTGAGGAGACGTGTTTTTTTTAGTGAGTAAAAATCTCACACTACCATAAGCACGCGCGGTCGGGCCTTATGGCGTCTTTGGAAGATTTTTCACCTGCTCTCGGCAAAAAAAAAAAAAAAACACTACAGCGCGTCACCTTGTCTAAAACAAGTTTGGCAGGGATGTCAAAACTAGACATGGCTTTATAAAGCTCTTCTCTATAGATGCTGTCATAGGCGGCCTTGAAATCGATAAAGAGGTGATGAGTATCGATTTGGAATTCTTGGGTTTTCTCCAGGATCTGCCGAAGTGTGAAGATTTGATCGATGGTGGATTTTCTTGGCCTGAAACCGCACTGATAGGGTCCAATCAGGATGTTTTCAAAAGGTTTCAGGCGTTCACACAATATCGCAGAAAAGATCTTGTATGCGATGTTGAGGAGACTGATGCCTCTATAATTGGCGCAGTTGAGGGGGTCTCCTTTCTTGTGGATCGGGCAAACGATGCTGACATTCCATTCATCAGGCATACACTCCTCTGACCAAATATTAGAAATGAGTTGGTGTATGCACTATACCAATTCATCCCCTGCTGCCTTGAAGAGTTCGGCCGGTAAGCCGTCAGGTCCAGCAGCCTTGTTCGATTTTAGCTTGGATATTGCTATCCTCACTTCGTTTTGGTCAGGTGGACGGAAATTTTGACCATCATCGTCTATGTTGAATGGTTCATTCTGCCTGACAGCGGGATGTTGGTCTTCGTCGCCGTTATACAGTCTGCAGAAGTAGTTTTTCCATATTCTCAGCACCGACTGTGATTCTACTACGAGGTTTCCATTTTCATCTCTACAGGTTTCTGTACGGGTATTACTTCTCTGACACGTTCTTTTTACCTTTTGGTAAAACTTCCGTACATTGTTCCTGGAGTATAGACTCTCGATATTCTCAAATGCGCGCTTCTCATGCTCTTTCTTCTTCTTTTGGAGAAGCCGATGTTCTTCCCGTCTCCTTTGCTCGTAGAGCTCACAAGCAGCTCTCGTCTTCCTTTGCAGCGCCGCTTTGTATGCCTCTTGTTTTGCTGCATGCACTCGCCGGCATTCTTCGTCAAACCGCGGGTTTCGCGGTGGTGGGCGAGCGAGACCCAGCACATCAGTCGCGGCGTTTCTGATGGCATGTTGGCAGCGTTGCCACTGGTCTTCGGTACTTAATGCTGGCGGCATAGGGGTGATTGAGAGATTTCGGGATACGCGTTCAGCGAAGAGTCTGGCGGTCTCTTGCGATTGTAGCTTTTCGACGTTAAATTTTCTCACAGTAATTCTTCTTTGTTGCTCAGATAGAGATATCCGCATTCGCACCTTGGCTACAACAAGGTAATAATCCGAGTCTATGTTGGCCGCTCGGAAGGTCCGGACATCTAGAATACTAGAGCCATGCCTTGCGTCGATCGCAATATGATCAATTTGGTTGATCGTTACATGATCATTAGACCGCCATGTCTGCTTATGAATATCGAGATGAGGAAACCATGTGCTTGCTATGGTGACATTTCGCTCCACAGCGAGATCAATTAGTTCAGATAGGCTAGACGATGTATTTTATTCAACTGTTCCTGAGTCTTGGCCTTTAAGGTTTCTGGCCACCAAGCCAACGATGCATAGGTGACCATGGGTTTGATAATGGCGCTGTACGTCCAATATATTATCTTGGGCTTTAGCCCCCAAGTTTTACCATGTAGGCGCTGGCACATGAACATTGGTCGTGTCGCTTTCTCGGTAACCTTGTTCAGGTGTGAATTCCAGGTGAGCGTCTTGTCAAGTATAACACCTAGGTATTTCGCTTCCTTGGATATGTCGATTTTGACGTTTTCCAGTCTAATTTCTTTGAGTGTGTGGTTTCTTTTCCTGGAAAAGGGTACAAGTATAGTTTTTCCGTGGTTGATGGTAAGTCCCTTTGTCCTGCACCAATCGGAAGTTAAATTGAGAGCACCTTGCATTAGTTGAGAAATTATGTCCTCAAATTTGCCTCTGACGCTGATGACAATGTCGTCTGCGTATCCTTGTACTTTGTAACCCGATTTTTCAGGTAGCTCTAGGAGCTCGTCAATAACTAAGGTCCAGAGCAGGGGAGGGAGAACTGCTCCCTGCGGGCAACCTCTGGTAGCTGTTATAGTCTTATGCGAGCCTCGGCACTCGATTCTTATCTTCCTGCTGCATAGCATGGTTAAGTGCATAGCATCTCAGTCTTAAGTGGTGGAGACATGAATAGTGACAAAGGAAATTGGGTCATCTTGACCCAGTGTTAACTTTTTCATACAGTAGGTATTTAAAGTGTTATGCCCTGCAATCATACCACTACTCTAGGTTAGGTTAGGTTAGGTTAAAGTAGCTTATGCCAACACAGTTAGACCAGAGATATGTCCTTTGTGATACCAAGTGGATCAAGTGATCTATCTACTTGTTAAAACATTTTCTGTGCTTATAAAATCGTTGTAATTGAGAACTCCTAAGTGAAGCTTCCTTCTGTGGGAGAGAACTGGACATGTACAAAGAAGTTAATGAATGTTTTATTCCTCTTCTTCCATACAGCTTCTACAAAAATCGTTTGAAAATCCGCCAAGCTTTGTTGCATGCTTGCCTATTAGACAGTGTCCAGTGATGACACCTATTGTAGCACCAATATTCAGTCTGTTGAGAGAAATCAAATTCTTATAGCATTTTAGATCCAGCTTGGTCCAAATCTGTTTTGTCGCTAGACATGTACTCGTATTTCCACTTGTCCACCTAAGATTTACTCTTTCGATTGCATCCAGCTTAAATTTGAGTTTGCAAGCGTACGATCGGTGTACCTAGAGTATCCTTATTTGGAAGGATGGATATAGTTGTTTTTATTCTGGCGAGTTCGTGAGGCTTACAATTTCCCGAAATGACCCAACATAGGTGAACATCAAGCTTCGCCATCTCTATGAGAAACAATCGGCAATCTAAAGCTATTTCATCTAGATAACGGATGAAACCGAGTGTCCTGTGCTGCAGAGGGAGCTGTACGCAATGCTCCACTTATGCACAAACTAGCTGAATGTTGGACTTTACTTAGGTTATCGCTGTTTATCGCTTTTTTTAAGGCAAAACCAGACGATCACCCCGTACATGAGTATCGGTCTAATGACGGCTATGTAGAGCCACTGAGTTATGCCAGTTATTATATGGTTGCAAACCCATCTATTCCCGATCGATATTTGCAAGACAAAAGTGCTACTGTAGCTTTCTTGACTCTTTCTTGGATGTTAGGTTTCCAGCTTAATTTTTACCCAGGATAAGACCCAAACATTTTGCTTTGCCAGAGAAAGTTAGGCTGATACCATTGAGAGAAGGAGGGTCGAATAACGGAATTTTATATTTCCTGGAGAAGTGTTCAATTTTGTGGTGGTTTACACCCAAACCACACTGAATCGCCCATTTAGTGAGCTTGTTTAAAGGGTTTTGTAGACGTTCTATTACGACGTTGAGGTGCTTCCCGAGACTGCTAATGTAACAACATCAGCATAAGCGATCACCGTGCATCCCTCGCCTTCCAGGATAATCAATATTTCATTGACGACCAAATTCCAAAGAAGAAGGGATAGAACATCAGTTTGCGGAGTGCCTCTACTAACGTATCTTTTAATAGACGTCCCACCCAGCTTTGAGTTGATAATCCGACAAATAAGAAGTAAATTAATCAATTCGTAAAGTGATCTGACTACCTTAGGTCTAACAGAGCAGCTGCAAACGAAAATGTATTGACGACATTGTTATAAGCTAACAGGCTAACAGGTTTAAGGTCCTTTAGATTTGTATGAGAACATTTGCCAACTGTTACTACATATATGTTATGTACATATCTTTCCTTAAGCATCTTCAAGCTCAAACTTTATTTTTTTTTATAGCGGATAGTATGATATATACCTACCTTACCCTTAATTTCATTACCTCCGATTTTTTTTGTTGGTTTCGTAGGTGGAGAATCTTCTAAAAGGCAAAACTGAACTCGTACTCCTTAAAAACGACATTTTTGCCGACAAAAGCATGTGATTGGATCTTTAGAACTCTTGCCCGACATATAAAAGAATAGATTACGAATTTGGATCCTCCGATTTTAATCATTATCCTTGATAATGCCATGCAGGCTCGTTCTAATGTTACTTGACGTTGATCGTGATGTCAAGCATCAGTATACTGCCGTGTTAAGTTGAATTGACGTATCTGCATTTTTGCCATTTTGAAATAAATGCGGTTTTCTGTTTTTATCCGCATCTTTTTTTTATGTTTTGACCAATGTCTTTCATAAGTAGAAAAAGTAGTTATTATTGTTTGAATAAGAATAAAATAATAACCATCCCAAATATGCCAAAAGTAGCTCTAACTCCTAAACACCAAAAATGTACATAGGTACGTCGTTTCAACTTAACACGGCAGTAAGGGCATTTGACATCGCCTTCCCTAATTGGAATACTCCTATTTTTAATGTTTTTTTTCTATTGGTGATTACCAACGCTTTCGTCTTATTTGCTGCTAGGGTAAAACTAACTGATGGGAGACAGCGCCTGACTATTTGAATGGTTCCACCGCAGATATCTTCAACTTCTTCCAGGAATTTGTAGAGATAACATTTTTATCTCATTCATCAAGTGGGCTCTTTTATGTGTCCCCAATTTATGAGCTTGCATTTTTGATGTCAAGTGCTACGACTGGTCCATGTCTACCTCCGCCACCTCCCCAACTCCTTCCTTAAATCACCGCTACTGCGAAAAGAGTTTTTTAAAACCCATACTTCTTCAACCGGTTTCTCCAGATGATTACATATACATACATATCCCATTCCTGCATTTTGAATCTCGCATGAAGATGGGGTGGTGCACCGATTGCAGTTTATCTCGGTAGCAGAAATAGGCCTGAGACAATTTGTCGCATAAGTTTGGAGATGAAAGGTGGTGGTGTTTTCACTCCCCTGACTTTTTTCGATACTATTCTGTACGCGCTTCCTCACAGATTTATATTCGCCTGGCCGCACAGTTCTTTAAGGCAGCTATAAAATAAGAATGTATTACCCAGTGTTATGAAATTCGGACCTAAAACTGGCTCGGTGAAAACAGAAAAATAGCCGTTATGACGTGGCTACCCAGCTCAACGGTCGAGTCTTTTGGTTTTTTGTATCCAATGGATTCAAACTTTGTTCTCAATGGCAACAGGGTTCGCTTTATTGTCGCATTGCCTTACCAAAAGCCATGTCGACGCGAAGTTTTCAATGGTGCTTGTGGCGAGCACTTACACTTCTTTCAGTATTACAAGGACTTCTACTTAAAACACCTTACAAATGGTGTTCACGAGTTCAATCAGTGAGCTGCCGAAGTAGATGCTAGTCTCTGGATCTCCTGCAATTTGTGTAATTATTTATATGTATTGTACTTCGTTCCGTGATGGATTTCCATAGGTCCGTATCATGCACAATATTTTTTAATTGGAATTGTATGGAAGAATTGGTTTCTGGAAGTATTGCGAAATATGTATTCGTATATTTATGGAGTGGACATTAAGAACCGTAAAATATAAAAGTGATATTAAGAAATTTTGTTCCATAGGATGATATTCAGACCTATCATTATGCATGTACTGTACATGCACAGTGGCTTGGGTCAGCAGAACGAGAATATCTCTGAACTAGGCTGCATTTGTATATCAAGAGCCATGAGAAGCTGTCCCAAGAGGTTATCGAAGGACTCTCTCCTCTTAACATAGAGTAAGAATGGATCACTAAGGAGACATACTAAGAATATTCAAAGAAAGCAAAGAAAATACACCGCAAATAAAGAGCGAAAAATCCGGTTTATGTCGGTGCCACTTTGAAAGAAAACTGAATCAAAGCTGAGCAACAGAAGTGACTGGGACAGTGAGTCCGATAAATATCAATTCAGACAACGTATTTACAATCTATTGGTAACGTATGGATGCAAGACATCCATAGGCACAAGGGCTGGATTTGGACTGAGACTGGATTTTCCGAATCTCTGAGAACTTTCTCAGTATATTCCAAGCAGAGGGGCACGCAATCGAGAAATATGCACAATTAAACCTCGACATGAAATATTGCGTAACACTGCATAATCATTGAACTGAAGTCAGAGGAAATCAGATTCAAACTTATATGAGAATGCCTCACTAAGATCAACTGACCGGACCAGTCTATTAAAGACCGTCTTCTGAGTACCAGGATATATAATATATATAGTGGGGGATTCTAACCCACTAAAAAACCTCCCTTCAAAACAGACTTGTTTTTATTTTTACTACGACTAAGTATTCGACTTGTCAAGTAGCTTTCATTTCACGAAATAATGACGTTTTGCAGGTAACTTCCCATTAGAAGTTCCTGCTAGCTCCGCAGTTTGGACGCGGTTACTTATCCCGCTAAGTCTAAGGGTTTTGTTCTTTGTAGACAGCGTAATAAATTTTTTTCGTCCAAAACTTGGAGGACTGTAATATTAACGTGACTTTCTAGTCGACTTTTATGCTTTTTCGCGTAGTTTTTGATTTCGTCTTCGATTGTTTTAATGCCAAGATCTCTGTGGATATCGCTGGTTCAGATATACCATAGCGCGTTAACAATACCTCTTAGCACTTTGTTTTCAAAAGTTTGTAAAATTTGAATATTACTTATTTTGGTACAACCTCAGAGTTGTATACCATATGTCCATACGGGTTTTAGCAAATTGTTTTATATTAAAGCAATTTGTTTTCTATATTAAGCTTGGAATATTTTCCAAGTAACCAATACATTTCTCTGTATTTATTATCTAGTTCTTTGCGTTTTCCATTTCAGCTTTGTATCAAGTGTCATTCCAAGATACTTAGCCTCGTTTGCAAACGGAATTTCAACCGAGTTGGAAAAGATCGACAAATTATTTATTTTCTTATAAGTAAAGTTTACATGAACAGATTTGGTCTCGTTGAGTGCGATTCGCCAAATCTGTGTCCATTCATTTACTCTATCCAAAGCTTCTTGCAGTTTTTCTGTAGTATCTTCGACCGTTTTACCTACTGCCAAGATAGCAGTGTTGTCGGCAAATGTAGCTAACTCAGTACCTTCTACTTGCGGTATATCACGCGGGTATAATAGATATAAAACTGTACCAAGTACGCTTCCTTGCGGCACTCCAGCCATTATTTCCACAAAAACTGAATATTCGTTTCCACATTTGACGTGGAAAAGTCGATTCGTAAGGTAGTTCTTCAAAATATCGTATATTGGCAGAACTTGTCGTAATTTAAACTTTAAGCCTTCATGCCAGACCTTGTCAAAGGCTTGAGAGACGTCAAGGAATACGCTTAAACAAATCCTTTTTTTTCCTCAAGGGATTTTTCGATTACATATGTTATTCTATGCAATTGTTCAACTGTAGAATGCTTACTTCTGAATCCGAATTGATGATCCGGAATGTGAAGCGTTTCTTCTATAATCGGCTGTCTTCGCCTAATCAGTATCCCTCGAACTCTTTGGATATAATTGGAAGAAGCGAAATCGGTCTATAAGACTTTTTTTCCGTTCGTCGGGTTTCCGGGCTTAAGGACCATTATGACTTCGGCGACTTTCCATTGACTGGGAACATATTCTAGTCCAAGCGCGGCGTTTATAATGAACAGATGCTTAATTAGACCTTTTCTTGGTAGTGCTTTAAGAACCTCTCCCGTGGTCAGATCGTATCCAGGAGCCTTCTTAGGTTTAAGTTTATTTATTTCTTCCTTAAGTTCGGTTAGTGTTGCATTTCTTATTGCACTATTGGCTATACACGACGTTTCTTTATTTTGAATAAGAGCTTGTCCATCAAACGGTTTAAAATTTTCTTCCAGGTGGGTGGCAAAAACTTGCGCTGTCTCTTTATCATGCCTGTCCCACTCATCTTGATTTTTCCTAATTTGGGGCGGCTTGAATTTGAGGTTTTTTAATACCTTTTATAGCCTTCCAAAGCGAGTAATTAGAATCTTTTTTTGCCGTTAAACTTTCTAGGTAAGTTTGAATTTCATTATTCTTAAGGTCTTTAATAGATCTTTTAAGTGAGTTGCACAAACGGTCAAGATGTGCTTTATGTTGCGGAGCCCGAGTTTGTTGCTGGATAAGTTTGTTGTTGGATAAGTTTGAATGTAACTGGTCGGCGTTCTCTTTGGTTTGGGAGTATTCTTTCACGCGACATTCTGTAAGATTTCGACGAAGCGATCAACTTCAACTTCAAGTTCATAGGGCGTTTTAAGTGATACGCTCAGCTCAATATTTGCTTCAATATCTTTTTTAAAGCCATCGCAATTAGTTTTCGCGCTGGTTAATCTGATTAATAGGCTTCGCTTATCGTCATAATGATTGGAGAATGAACAGAGGATAGATCAAAGCTTTCTTCAACTTTTATACAGTTTCCAGGTATGCCTTTAACAACAAAGAAATCGATCAGATCTGGTATCTTATTTCTATCAGTCGGCCAATGTGTTGATTTGCCCGTCGAGTGAAAATAACAACTGAATTGCATACCCGCATTATAAAGCTTTCTACCGTATCTTGAACCCCAGAAGGGGTGTTTCGCGTTGAAGTCGCCACCAATAATAAAATTTGGTTTAAGGAAGTTGAAGATGTTTGTGAAATCACTTTCTTCAAGTTTACATGGCAGTGGACAAAATATAGACGAAATGTTGAAAGCAAAATGTCTATTTCTAACGCGTACCGTGCTTACTTGCATTGCTTCTATTTCAATCTTTACTTCCGCTGAGTGTTCGATACATTCTTTTATAAGCAAGGATTATCCGCTTCTGGCTCTTTCCGATGGGTGGAAGGCGTGATACACGCTATATCCTCTTATCTTAAACTTCGATTGCTTTGTCAGATGAGTTACACAGACCAAGCATATATCAATGTCTTTTTCTCGTATGAAGATTTCTAACTCATCGAGTCTTCGTATGAGCCCATTGGCGTTCCAAGTAAGAATTTTAAGCGTGCGTTTCTTTCATATTCTGGTTCAAATGCGCGTGTTATGAATGTTGTTTTCTAATGCAACCAGTCTCTCGAAAATAAGCTTGTTTGTTTTGCATTGCTCTTCAAGTTTCGCAAGAATTAGGGAAAAAACATTGGATACATGATCTTGTGAGCTACCGCTATCACCGTTTTCCAATGTCGCAGCTTGAGCAGGAGTCTTTTCGTTAAAGTTTGGATGATTTCTTGCTTTGATCTCCCGTGAGCTGTCGGTATTGTACTTGCCATTAACTGTCATCGCCGCTTGAGCATAAGACTGCACGCCAATATTCAAGGATTTAGCTCCTGTCACCTTTTCTCTACTACGTGTGGGTTTTTCTTCATTACCCGATCTTAAGAGAATATTGACGGATTTTTTATCTTTCGCTGCTTTTTCGTAGCTATTTTGGGTCTATTCTTAATTGGTTTTGGATTTGTACCCATGGAATTTTCAAGCGTATCGCGCCTTTTTTGGAGCTCTTTCGCCACTTCGCAACCTCGATAGTTCGCAGAGTGTTTTCCTTTATAGTTTATGAAAGTGGCTGTGGTTTGTTTATTTAGGTGACACTCATCTGAGAGATGTTTACCTGCACATTTCACACATCGCCGTTCTTTCTGGCAGTAAGTCTGCGTATGATTGAAGCCTTGACAGCGCTTACACTGCGAGATCGATATGGAGCTCTTACGCGTAGGTTCGATTTTGACAACGATGTTTAAAATAGTCTTAATGCCACTTTATCGAAACTTAGCATGAAAAGTGGAAATCCACGCTTTACCATTTTTTCCTGATCTCCCTCCGACTGTTGCTTCTCCTTCTTGATAATATTGACTGCGTAGGAGTTCTAAAGCCTTTGCCTTGAATGTCGTTCATTACATCTTTTTTCGTGCACGAGGGGTGGAGACCCCTTGCTACAACACGCAGTGGTCTTTCTAATTTATTGTCATAAGTATACCATTCAATCTTCTCGGATGTCACCCTAAATTTCGATGCCAGCGTTCCTCTAAGAAGGCAATGTAACTTATTATAGTCCGTAATTCCAACGACGTTTATCGGTGGCGGAGGACGTAATTTTATTTGTATTGGCTTTTCTTCCAACTCCTTGCGCTTTGCATCTTTTTGTGGCTCTACTTCCGGTGAGGAACCAGCTTTGCGTTTTTTGCTAGGTCGTTTCTTTTCAATTCTTTTCACGTGTTACCTTTTCTTTGTCCGTCTGGTATTCGCGACTAGGTGAGAAATGTGGGCTAACAGTATTTTCTTTTTGTAGAAACGAGTTTTTCTGGGATTTGAACTTGGAGTGGAGTTTACCACCACTTTTTCTGGCACGTGCAAACTACCATTTAAGATATTCAGGAGACCTACTTGTATCTTCCTGGATACATAAGAACTGTCCGGTAAATCTGGCAATCAAATTTGCTTCAGGCTGTTCCGAAACCCAAGCTTCATAACAGATATTTTAGGAAGCAATAGCTCTGGGATCTGGGGCTCAGGTCAGATCGTCTAATGCTATTTATCTCTGTTTTTATTGCTTACCCTATTTTATACTATTTGGTAGTTGCATCTTCCATGAACCTAGCCACTCCAAATCGTGTGCTGTTGATATAGGGATACCATAGATACTTACTAATCTGCTTGATTTACATTGTCGTATGACGTCTCTGTGGCTATCAAATTGGATGTCCCTCCTCATTTCACTTAATCCCTCAAGTTGCATCATCTTACCCCCATTCCACCCCATTGCGTAATAACCCGACCGACAGACAACGTAACCAGCAATTACGCATGAACTGTGTCGAAATGTTACCAAGTAATAGGTAGGGTGATAAAACCAATAGTATTTGCTTCAACTGCTGCATCTCGGCTTAGCTTCAATCCAAAATTAATGACAACGCTTGCACTCTCATTAGTTGGACTTTCGTAATTCCATTAATTACTTTTCCAGAATACCAATCTGGCTGTCCCGTCCCGCGGGGAAGCAAAGTTACATGTTTCTTATTCCCTACTCTTGTCGCACAATCAACTCACGTGCAATCCAGGACATCAAGCACAACCGAATTCCAGCTGAGCACAAAGTATCTGTGTGTGTATGTATGTTTTTGTGTAATATAAAAACAATTACTTCTGCAACCAACTTGAGTGCAAACTGTTCCCAAAGAAAATCCTCTCTTCTTCTGTGACACACAAGGCACCGGAATCATACCCAGCGGGAGGCGTTGTCTGTGGGGTCTGACGTTGTGTAACACACCGTTTCTATGAAAGGGTTGAGGGCCAGGCGGTTTCGGGTAAATGAGTATGAATAACCTAAGAATAGATACCGTCTTAGACAAGAAATGAAAGAGGCAAGAGATGGAATGGCAATTTCAGGCCAACAACATAAATCCTCAGGTGGTAAATGAGACAAATTAAACGAACATTAACACGTGACTTCGTGCCGTTTCCACTGATATGGCTGCTCCTTGGATGTGTGGGTGTGGAGTCTCTATGCGGGTGGGGTGGATGGTTAAAAAACAGTGAAAACTTCTTAGGGAGTTTTCTTTTTAAAGTCCTCGTTTGACTGAGTAGAAAAGTCGCAACAGGCAAATGTTTCTGCGAAACAAAAAAATAAAAAATTATGGATGTGCACGTGCAGGTATCCGAGTACTCGTAGATGGAGAAAGACTTTATTTGATGCGTTTCTTGTGCAAAATTTTGCAGTTAAGTTCTAATTCCATAAAAGAGAAAGAATGAGTATGAAATATATTTGAGAAAATTACTTAATTTTAAAAGTTGTGAATCCTTTCAACAAGAATTGTGTCGCCATAAAATTCAATTAGTATAGTATACTCGTAATACAAAAGGGAGAGACAAGAGTACCAAGTGCATTGGTGCTGAAATGAATAAAAATTTGGGAATAATTTTAACCATTTTATAGAAGTGCTTGAACAGATTGGATAAAGGAGTACAGTGGTGTCATGAGATTTGAATAATATAATAGCAGTAGTAAGTGAACCTTTGTTGTACATAAAAGAATGTTGGTTACAAAAATTAACAATATACGAGTACAGCATTGACTTTTGCCGTCAGCCAGGAAAGAGAGTTTTATAATTCATAATAGCTGAGGCAAAATTAATGTCATAAAGTGAATTGGCTACCATTTTGTTAGAAATGAAAAAATTAGGGCTCTGTTTTCACGAAAAGGTTATTTGAAAGTATAAAATCGTTGACATTATGTAAAAAAAATGATCACTTCTTGAGGAGATGCACATTTGTGTTCGTTTTACGGCATTTTGAATTGTTGCTCGCAAAACAATGCTCCAAATTGATGATTTCTTCTTCAATGTTGGCTTTCAAGACATGCAAGGTTCGTGGTTTGTTGTGGTAAACGCGAAATTTCAAAAAAGCCCCAAAGGAAGAAGTCTGGCGCCGTCATCCTCTTCTTGCACCAGGTTTAACAGAGCATGGGAGTAAGTTAATCTCACTTGACGGTCAGCAGGCAGTAATTGGTGAAGAGTTTGTACTTTATAAGGGAACATCTTCAAATCTTTCGCCAAAATTCGATGCAACGAACGTCTGCTGATGCCAACTTGTGTGTATCGTTGTCTTGTCGATATCTGTGGACTCTCTCGATAATTTTTTCCATTACCTTTAAGAAAACAGAGGTGAGACGGATTGGGCTAAAACCTTTGAGTCTGAGGGAGATATGTAACCAGTTTAAGGTATTACACTGTATTAACATTCCTCCAAGTTGTTGGAATATAGCTTAGTTCATAACTGGATCTGACGATCAGTATTAGGGAGTATCAATTCCGTGCTGCAGGAAAGTGGAAAGATACCATCCCCACCAGAAGCTTTGTTGTGCTTTTGGGTCGATATGGCCCACTTGATGGAGTCAGGGGAAAAGATTATTTTTGTTAAACTTCTGGTGCATCTGTTTGGTGGATGATGCGCAAATTGCGCTTAATATGGCAAATATTTCTATAAAATGCCTTGTATCCTCACTAGTCCGAAGGTTGCGCAAAACACACTGTGTTGTACAGTTCGGGGTGAATATAGGCCTTAAGCAACAAGCCTCTCCATTGTGCTCTTTTTTTTTTAAGGGTGCGCCACGAGTTACATAAAGATGTAACCATCTGTACGTTATCACAGTAAACAAGCCAAATCGCACATGTTGCCATGTCAAGTGCGAGATCTGCGTCTTGTTTACGAGCCAAAACCATCAGGCACAAGAAGTGATAGAAAGCCCAAATCAGTTGTTGCTAGGCTGACCAAAATCGACGGTCTGCCCACGAAAACAAATAAGAGTGAAAAGCGAACTAGCAATAGGTGGTTGTTGCTGTGTTGGTGATTGGACTCTAAGTCTCGTGCGATGTTTTTTTGTATTCTGTTTTGCGTTTATCTTTTTTTTGTTCACATAATGTTAAGTTAGAGTTAAGAGACAAAAGGGTAAACTAAAACTAAGTAGAATAAGAAGTTAACTGGTAAATTAAAAGAAAAAGCTAATTGAGTTTGTGAAAAGAGTTCTTTGAGGACACACTAAAATAAAGTATAACAAAAACATAGAAAAAAGGTGTTATATTTTTCCCCATTTTAAAAACGTGGTTCGGCCCACGACAATTACTCACGGATGTGTAGTCTTCATAGATACTAATAGCCCGAGTGCTACTGGCATGCACGATTCGCAAACCTGAGTAATCGATTACAGGAATACGTTTACGTACTAAGCGTACACCCTACACACTTCAACCACACGCACCGCGGGACTGACGATAGGTATTTCTTCCGCAGAGCTGGTAAGCAATTATGCTCTAGTCTCCGAGGCCGCCTCTTGCGCTCTTCTTAGGGCTTCTGCCTTCGCAGCGCGTTCTGCACACACACTATGAATAAGCAGATCTTCATCCACTCTCCCTCTGATCCCGTCATGTGACTTACGAGATTATCTGGGCTTGGCAGGTTTTGCTCTATCTTCTGCAACGTATCTGCAATAGAACACTGCATGCTCCGTGTCCTACTCTTCATTTGGACATTCTGGACACAGGGGCGAACTATCGTGTCCAAATCTATGGAGGTATTTCCCGCTGGCTGCATTGTCGGAGATAGTTCGGAAGCCGCTGATCACTCTGGTTGCGCAGAGCCTGTGACCCGATGATAGTTTCTTCCTACACTCATTTGTCGCCAGTGCGCCTGCCCATATCGGAGCAGCGTCGAGGAGTGACGAGCTGACCAATCTGGACAGCAGCATCCTGCAGACGTATCCATGCCTGCCGATGCTCGGGAGCATTCGGGAGAGTGCTGGCTGAGTGACCGGTAGACTGCAGCCATTCCTTTGTTCTTATAACTACCTCATCCGTGGCAGACTCCACCTCGTGTACGTGCTTGGCTACTGTAACCACTGTTATATCGTCAGCGAAGCCCATTACTTTGACTCCCTCGGGCAGTGTTAGTCGCAGACCTCCGTTGTACATAATGTTCCATAGGAGGGGTCCACGGACCAACCCGCGGACTCCCGAGGAAACGCTCTAGTGTTTAACGCCATCGTCAGTATGGTATCATAGCTTCCTGTCGCTGAAGTAGTTCGTGACTATCGTCAGTAGGTAGTAGTAGTAGTAGTAGTAATATAGTACTTTATTTAAAAAAAACATATAAGTTTGAATACAAAATAGTACAAATTAAGCAATGGCTCTGCCGTCTGCCGTAGATGATTGGCAACTCTGGTCGTCAAGAGTGAACAAAGTGTCAATTTGGCTCCGTATCATTTTTTTACTTAACTCCTCAGCAGGTAGTATGGTGTATCCATCCTGACCAGGGATCTCCTAATGAACGACCTGCTCGCCGAGTTGAACGCATTTTTGGCGTCGAGTACAACTGCACAGTACTTCTTCGTTCACCATCTTCACCTCTCCCCCAGTATTGCTTAAGTTGCTGTCGAGGGGTCCCAAAAACCTATGTACAGATGATCATGGACTTGTATAAGGGAGCAAAGATAAGAGTAAGATGCCCCGCTGGAGTAACCGAAGAGTTCCCAATCAAAGTCGGGGTGCACCAGGGAAGCGTTTTAAGTCCTTTGCTCTTTATTACCTCCTTATTATCTGTTCGAAGGTAAAGTGGTGGACCACAAGGTACATCAGTTATTCTTTGCTGACAATGGAGCCATCATAACTGATCTCCCTACATCCTACATCCCTGCAACGAGCACTTGATGTGTGGGTGGAAGTTCTGGAGGGAAATGGGTATCGCATTAGTTCAAAAAAGACAGAGTACTTGTGCTGCCCGTTCTCTGATCCACTCAGGCCTATTCCAGATATTTATTTGAATGGAACAGTGCTTCTCAAGTGCGAACATTTCAAATATCTGGGATCTATGATCAAAAGCAAAGCAACCTGTGATGACGACATCAATCATCGTGTAAGCGTAGGGTGGATGAAGTGGCGAGAAAATTCCGCTATCTTCTGTGACAGAAAAATGCCACCTAAGTTGAAGGGAAGGCTCTACACCACAGTTATGCATCCAGCGCTCACATACGTTCACAATGTTGGGCGATGTACAAAAAGTATGAGAGTAAATTAACGACAGCTGAGATGAAGATGCTTCGCATGACAGTAGGAGTGACAAAGCTTGATCGAATAAGAAGTTCGAAGATCCGTGGAAACTTTCATATCAAGGAAACCATCGTACAAAAAATAGAACGCGATCGGCTCAGCTTGTATTACCACGTTCAAAGAAGAGATCATTTGAACCCTGTTAAAAAGGCAATATCAATGCACGTTCCAAAGACATCGCGATGTAGGAAAGGCAGGCCTATAAACGCCTGGATCAGACAAATGCGAGGACATCGGCATTTAATTGGCCTCAATAACCGAGTGTTCCAAAATCGGCAGGCCTGCCAATATTTTCTGAGGTCAAATAGGCGGATCAGTAGAAATGCGGTGAAGTGGGAGGGTTGTGATTCCTTGTTTTCGGTTCATGAGCTCGCTGATAAAAGGAAGGAGAAGAAGATTGCTTCAGTTGCTGTATCTACTACCGCCTTTATGGCATCGACGGTAGAACGTGATTTTCTGAAGCCGTGTTGGTAGTCTGACAGGGCTCCGTTTTTCTCCGTCACCGCAAGCAGTCTGTCATAAATGATACGCTCTAGGCTCTTTCCTAGCGTGATTTGATTCTTATCCTCCAAAATCCGTCAACGAAAACGGGATCGAAATTACGCGTAAACCGGATTAAAAAGTATTCAGTATTGGTTCAATCTTTAAGTGTGCAATAAGTTGCAACTGAACAGTATAAACAAATCTATTCCTTCCCCAACTTGAATAAGTCGTCTTTTCAAAGTCACAACTGGCATTATGCTACGAAAGCCATTCAAAGGTAACCGCACAACCTCTGACAACACTACGTTTCTCTATCCAAAGATATCCATTTCTCAAACACCCAAAAGTTTTACAACATCAAACACAAACTGTTCCTGATCCTACAGACGAAAATTCATTTTCAAGGTGCTTGTCTAATGCAGCCGCGCTACTTCTAATTGCCATTCATATCCTTCTATGCAAATTAATGCTCCGTAATGATGATAAAGACGCCACCCTCACGAACAGCGAGGCGCACTGAATGACGTCTTCAATTAAGAAATTTATGTTCGGTTAAGAACATAATTGCCAAATTGCACTGAAGAAGGATTCCATTCGAATCAATTCATCTACGTACGTCGTACATAGTCGCAAGACCTTGTCTCTTTTGTCGGTATCTCGTTCGGTGGGAAAGGTATTATAGCTAGCTAGCATAGCAATCCGTAATTCGAGTATTGTACGAGTATGTCTCCATCTTGGTATCTTCGTGCTGACAATGGTACAACTTCAATTACGTGCAGTGGCACTCTCGAAGATATTTATCTGACTTTTTGGGGTTAAAAAGATTCGAGCGGGGTGGGTAGTGTGAGTCAGACAATGTCTGAGGTGACTGCGAAGTTGTAAGTTCAAGTAAAAGTTTATTTGAGAATCCTTCCTCCTGTTGAAGTCATATAATTATTATTATATGGGTGAGCCATCTTCTCCAAGGGGTCTTTTTTTTCTGTTTCGTGCTCTTCTCTCAAGGATTTGGATAACGGAAAAGTTTTGCACAAACTACCTCAGTACTTTAGGTAACTTTATTACTTCGAATAAAATAATGTCATTATCGTCGCATGAAAGTTATGGAATGTTTTTTTCTCTGAGAAGGCAGTGAATTCCGAGCGTTGTGCATATATGATGGAGTCAGTGGGCTTTATTTCTAAGCTCAGCATGTTAAGTGGTGGTACTACTGCTCCAATTTCAAGTTGAGTTACGTTTTAGAAGGAGACTTTGGCCCCGAAAACTTTTACATAATTTACGTTAAAATTTGTACTTTAAATCGCAAATATCCTTCGTGTGGTATATGCGCACTCATTCATGTGCACACAAGTTCATGCTGTGCGAGAAATATATCACGTAAGGAATGCATGAGTGCAGGTCTTTTTTTGGAAATGGAATTTATTCGGCAGCAGGTCGGTGAGAATTTGATTAAAATGGGGCAGAAATGGCTGGAGCGTATCAATTGAAGCTATTTTATTACGTTCAAATATTTATAAGTTTAAATATGTATGTAAAATACTGAATCGATGAGCATTGTAATATTTATGAACAAATAAAATGGTTTCACCACGCATGGACGAATAACTTCAATAAATAATCATCGAAAAGGTGAGGTAGCCGCTAGTGACTTTGTTCAATACGGTAGTGGTCTAGTGGGGATAAAACAGTATCTGAAGGGGTAAGCCATTGATTGATTCACTAACTGTCTTGTAGTCCCGAAAATATGTTATCCTTAAGTTCCTATTGAGTTCTAAAATCTATATTCGACACGTACTTCCCATTATTGGAATGTATTAACGTTTAAATTGATACAACAAAATCATTGATTGCCCCACTGTCGTTAATTAAAATTCCGAAGGACTTCTTTTGAATACCACACACGTATCACGAAATGATTTATCAATACGAGATTTGGCACTTGTGCCATCTGGATAAACCTTCGCAATGTGATCGGTTGCCTTGCAACCTTGGAGAATGAATTAACAACTTTTAAGCCTGTTCCGATAGATACAAAATACGCGGGGGAAAGTAGCGCGGATGACAGTTAGCCAAAAGTTTAAAAAGTAGGACTTGCTACACCTTAGCGATAACAAACTAAAGCGTGCTGTCGAATCTTACCAAGCACACTCTATTGTCCTACTGGTGGAACTTAGTTCTTTTTCAGTTCGAGATCTACTGGAGAACTGGAGTTTGTTGGGTTTAGTTCATCGGGTGAGCTCCATTGGTGCTTTATTTGTAGAAACGAGTGTGACCTAAACAGAAACAGAATCTGCGCTCGAGTTCTAAATGGAACTAACTATCTACTAAGATCTGCCCTTGAATTCCAAGATTTTACACGCAGAGAAAAAATATGTTTGAATTTTTTTCGAGTTTATGTGGTTATCTGCTGATAACGGGTGCGCCATCTTCTATGTCGGTATGTGAATATTGAATAACTTTGAAAAAAAAAAAACGATTTCCATATTTTTTTTTGGTTGCGCCTGGAGGTGCAGAAATCTTCAAAAGATACCAATGGTCCGTACCATTGGTTATGCCCGATTCATATATCTGACAATGCCATCAGTGCTAGTCAGTATATGCCTACGGGCTAAACCTCACCCCTCAGAGAGGCACTATAAGAACCGGCTGCGCGCACTCATAGTAGTAGGAAATTCGTCCCTCTCATTTTTTCATTTTTGTGATGACTACGACTAAGTTGCCTTAACAAGTAGTTTACGCTTCTGTATTTTGCCTCGTTTGCGTGTTGTATTTGCACCGAGTTAATGGATATAGGTAAGTTGTTTATCTTTCTTAACGTAAAATTGACATGCGTTGATTTTGTCTCATTGAGGACTATTCGCCAGGTTTTTGTCCATTCGCATACTTTGTTCAAAGCTCGTTGGAGTTTCCCGTTGATGATTCGACTGACTCATCCGTTACGAGGATAGCCGTGTCGTCTGCGAACGTTGCTACAACGCCCCCTTCATCTTGTGGTATATCTCTTGCGTAGAGCAGGAACATGATTGGACCGAGAACACTTTCTTGTGGAACACCGGCATAGATTTCTTTGAAATCCGAATACTCCCGTGTCTAACACGGAAAAGTCTGTTTTCAAGATAAGATTCCAATATTCTGTACAACTTTTCCGGTAAGATTACCCTTAGCTTATACCTTAGGCCTTCGTGCCATACCTTGTCGAAGGCTTGCGATACGTCGAGAAAAGCGCTAGAGCATATTTTTCTTCCTTCTAGAGCTTTTTTAATTTCGTTCGTTATTCGATACACCTGATCGATTGTGAAATGTTTGACTCGAAAGCCGAATTGATGATCCGGGATCAAGTGTCTTTCTTCAATTACTGGTTGCAATCGTTTCAGCAGAAGTTTCTCGAAGACCTTAGATATTATTGGCAGAAGTGAAATGGGTCTATATGATTTCCTGTCATTTGCACATTTCCCCGGTTTCGGAACCATAATAACTTCCATTGCCTTGGAACATATAATAGTCTTCAGGAAGCATTTATAATGTAGAGCAACTTAACCAGCATTTTTTTCGGTAGCTCTTTCAAAATTTCGCCAGTGATTAAATCATATCCCGGAGCCTTGTTATTTTTAAATTTTTTTTATTGTCATTCGAAGTTCAGACAGGGATACGGTTTTTACTTTAAAGTTGTCGGGTGCCATATTATCATTCGGATCTTGGATGAACGGTTGTCCATCGAACGGCTTGAACGTTTCCTCTAAGTGGTCTGCAAATAATTCTGCTTTCTCTTTGTCTTCTTTTGCCCATTCCCGGTTAGCTTTCCTAATTGGCGGCGAGTGCATTACAGGTTTCCTTATGGACTTCAAGGCTTTCCATAGAGAGTAGATTGAATACTTATCAGCGGTCAGACCCTCGAGGTAAGTAGAAGTCTCATGATTTTTTAGGTCCTGCAGCACATTTTTTAGCTTGTTACAAAGGTGGTTCAGATAAGCTTTATCCGGTGGCGCGCGGGATTGTTGCCATCTCTTGCGCTCTCTCCTCTTTTGTCGTATGAGGTCTTCGATTTCAGGCTGGTATTTGACTTTATTATTCCGTGCTTCTGTCTTCCGCAAAGGAGTGTTTTTCCACGCTGAGCTCTGAATGGCTTCGACAAGTTTGTCGATTTCTTCTTCTATTTCGAACGGTGTCTTTAGCGGTACATTTAAAGCAACATTTTCCTTGCAGTCTCTTCTGAAAGCGTCCCAATTAATTTTGTTACTAGTTAACCTAGGCGCTCCTTCTTTTTTTACTAGACTTCCACCTATTTTCAGAGTGACTGCTGAGTGATCTGAGCATAGATCATAGCATTCTTCGACTTCCGTAAAATTTTTAGTTAACCCTTTTGCGATAAAGAAGTCCACGAAGTCAGGGATTTTATTTTTGTCAGTTGGCCAATAAGTTGGCTTTCCTGTCGAAAAAAAGTTCACCCCACGTTTCATGCTGGCTTTGTATAATGATCTGCCTTTTGTCGAATTGCATCTTGATCCCCAGAAAGTATGTTTCACGTTAAAGTCAACACCTAAGACAAAATTAGATGCGAGTGAGTCAAAGAGACGAAGGAGGTCATCTTCTTCTAGCGTATATCCCGGGGGGAAGTAACTAGATCCGATGCTGCAGTTTAAGTGGTTTACTTTTACGGAGACTGAGCTTATTTGCATAGAATCAAATTCTATTTCTATGCTTTCGGAGTGCTTAATACCGTCTTTGATGTAAAGAGAGGACCCGCCTCTCGCATTTTCCGAAGGATGATTCGCATGGTAATCGTTGAAACCTTTTATTTTGGGTCTAAGTCCCTTTTTTAAGTGCGTTTCCGATACCAAACATATATCAATATTATTTTTCCGTAGAAACAATTCTAACTCGTCGATTTTTTCAGAAGTCCGTTTGCGTTCCACGTTAGTATCTTAAGTAGCTGTTTCATATTCATGTTTTTTTGATGGTCTTGCGAGGTTTAAACTCGAGCTTGCTCAATTTGTCAAGTATAATTTTATTAACCTTGGTTTGCTCCGCAAATTTTTCCAATATAATGGTTAATATTTAGCTGACCGGATCTGTTGTAGCTGATCTTAATTTGTTTTCGTTTGACGCGACTTGCGCGTACGATCTCGCGTCAAACTGTGGCGGTTTTTCCGCTGCACTCGGTCCAGCGACGTTCTCTTGCGTAATTTTTTTATTTTCCTTTTATCGGTCTTGTCGTTTTGACTGGCTTAGCGATCTTAGGTTTATCGATTTTACAATCTCTTAAGTTTGGGTTCGGGTGTATCGATTTCTTGAGAGTATCGCGCCTTTTTTGAAGCTCCTTTGCTACTTCACAACCTCGATAGTTTGCTGGGTGCTTGCCTTTGCAGTTTATGCAGGTCGCCGGAGCCTGCATATTTAAGTCACACCTTTCTGATAAGTGGTTCCTGGCACATTTTACACATTTCGGTTCTTTTTGGCAATACGACTGGGTGTGATTGAACCCTTGACAGCGTTTGCAGTGAGGTATCGATCGTGTATTCGTACGCATAGGCTCGATTTTAACTACGATATTCAGAATACTTTTTACATTATAAATATCGTCTATATTTTCGCTTCTATCGAAGGTTAGCATAAAGAGCGAAAGTCCATCCTGACTAAGAATTCATTGCCTGTTCCGTTTTCTGCTTTATCTTCTTTAAGATATTAATTGCGTCAATAGTTTTCAAGCCTTTAAGGTCATTTATAATGTCATCTTTAGTGCACGTGGGGTGGAGACCCCTTGCTATAACACGGAGTGGTCTTTCTGATTTATTTTCGTAGGTGAACCATTAGATCTTTACCGCGTTTAGTTTTTTAGATATTGCTCGGTAGCCGTGAGAGTCAACTACATTAATTTTCCAGTCATTGTTTCGGAATGACATTACTTTAAATTCCGATGTCACAGTTCCCTTGAGAAGGCAATGCAATTTATTGTAGTCCGTAATGCCGACGACGTTTATTGCAGGCGGGGGACGTAATTTGTCATGAGTTTGTTTCTGTTTCAAGTCTTTTTCTTTGTCTTGTTTTCGTGGCTCGATTTCAGGTGAAGAACTGGCTCTTCGTTTTTTGCTGGATTCCCATATATAAGGCATTTTTATTTGATTTGGTCCTTTACAATTTATTTGGACTTCGGCGCGTTGTTTCGGTGTAAAACCATTCATGGTTAAAATTGTACTGAATTCACGTTTTAAAAGCATGTCTGCTCAAGTCAATCGGTTGATAAACATCAAAGTTATTCAATGTTTACATACCGACATAAAAGATGGCGCACCAGTTACATGCAGACAAACTTTTTGTTTTTGTGTGTAGCTGGGTGAAAATCGTCGAAAGACATCCCATGCCAGCTTTGCGATAGTGTGGGACTTTAATGCATTAAAAACACCTGTAGCAGGTATGATTTATGTCCTCCTTCTAATTATCGCACCTAGTCGTCAAACGAATCAGCAATTTTTTCCTATCACTTGAGGGTACGAGTATATATATTGAGGAACTGCCCTTTCTCAGTTACCCTTTGTTTTGGATTACCTACGTAGGAATGTTTAATCACACATTTCGTGTGATAATGTAGACAGTTCTAACAGCTGAAATAACTTCAAGTTCGCATTCCTTGTAGAAGACGGAAACGAGCTCAAGTCCCTGTACCGGATGGAGATGAGAGAAGTCCAGCGTATTGTGCGCCTTGACAAAAGAAATGTCATTACCGCACTGTCTGAACAAGCCAAAGAAGCAGAGGGTAGATATAATATCAGAGTCGTGTACAGAATCACAAAGGAGGTGATAGGTGGTCGCAGCTTGTGTCAACACCCGAGGAAGAGCTTAAACGGGTCTCTAATGGTTTCTAGTTAAGACCAGCTTAGGATAAAGAAAACATTTTTTTTTTTTTTTTGGGGATGTTTGTCTCAAAATCAAAAGACGAGTTGTCCCACGCCCAAAATTCCAGATTAGCATTTGCACAGCACATACCCATCAGGAAAGCGTGCTTTAATACGATGTTTGGCAATCGGAATATCTGGACGACCCTTTACTACGTGACCAGTTGTGTTACAACCTTGGCGGATGTAATAATCGCCGCAATTCAAATCCTTAAGTTATACAAGAAGGCACGACTTAACGACCCTTCGGCAAAGCTCTACAAGACTTCGCCGGCAGTAACTGCAGACTTACTGTTTCCCTTTATGTTGGAGGACCAGCAAAATCTTCCCTGAAGAATGAAGGAAAGGAGCTTGTGAAGTTCCCACAGAAAGGCAATTTAACTTTCGGCAATGAATGAGCAAGTTGCCGATCTTGATTCCCCTGTATTGACCACATTAACACCCTATAGATCATCGTCCAACATTGCGTCGAGCTACACCTGCTGAGACCGTTCTATTGAATTGATACTGTTATATGGCTGCAAACTTTTGTTAATCGCTCTTAGAAACATATTATGTGCCAAATCGCATCTCAACTGAATGGCTTCATATGTGAACGGGCCAGGAACGTGCAGATTTGATTATACGGAAACAAAAGTGGGAGCGGATTAGTTACAACAAAAATTGGGCTAAAATTGTACTGCCCCACAAGCGATGCACTGGTATCGGCTAACATAACAAGGGCGAATATGGAATGATCATCGTATGACGTGGCTCAGAATAGTTGAAAAGGAATCTCGACCAAGGAAGAGCTGTTTTGAGTTGAACACCGTGGCACGTAGCGTTGGTTGATTCCCCAAAACCAATAAGGGGACACAGGATTTAGCAACAAAAATGTTTGATCCTTAACAAACTTTGTGTATATCAAAATCAAAGCAAACTTTAATTGCCTACGAAGTTTTGGCTATGACTCCATTCGGTGATGAGAAGCTTACAGTACCAGCACTTAAGATCTGCCACCTGATGCGAGCAAAGGCAGACTAATAGCAGGGGAAATGTTCCGCAGTATCGTCGTTCTCTCCACAAGTATTGCAGACTGCTGTTTCACTTAAGCCTAGCTGTAGTTGCTTGTCAAGATGTCAATAAGTTGTCTAGAGTCTTTTCTGCTGAGAGACAGCAAGAATTCCGTTAATTTTTTTACAGACGTCCGAGACCATCCGTTCTTGAGAGACATACTGCGCACAATTGTGCTCATGAGAAACCAAATCTTCAATGGAAACCCGAACCGAGGACCCAATGCAATTTTGGGTCCTGAGCCTTGCCTAGCAATCACATCGGATATCATATTCCCAGATTTCGTCCCTGTATGACTTGGAAACCCGACAAAAGTTCTAATATTTAACCTTGCAACCGAGTTTAAAAAGTCGTTACATCCACAAACTACTCTGGATACGGTTAAAGCGTTGAGCAAGGCCTTAAGCGTAGCCCGCTTGTCACTACAGACGCAAATACTTTCACCGTTCCACCTGTTCTTCAAAACGTAGTTCATGGCCATTAGCATTTGCCTAACGAGAAGTCAACCGAAGGTGATTGTAGATACCAGCACCAGATCCTTGACTAGTTTCCGTGAAAGTCACCCCTGAAAATAGTATTCCTTTACCACTATTGTGCCAGGTGATGTAATCTGCTCATAGGTTCCGTCAAAATCCCTTCAGTTGTTTTTAAGTAATGTCAGGACACATAAAAGAAATTCAAAACTTTACAGTTTCCTTACATATACTTATGTATAGATATTCCTTATCCTTCCAAGTTAAAGCTAATTCTTCATATCCACTAAATATAATTGATTTTTCTGTTTCTTTTTTTTCAGGTAAGTGATAACAAGATAATTTTGCGTGCATACTGTACTAAAATGTGGTAAGTTTTTTAAAACATTCTTTTCAACTTAGGGTGTTCTTTATGACCTCACTTAAAAATCATCGTTTACTGAACGTGCTCTTTATTTTAACCAGTATTGTGAAAGGTATTATATTCTAAGGCTGAGGTGGGCTCGCCGGTTTTCAGGGTCGACCCAAAGAAATACTCTTAACTTTGGGAAAAAGATACTTTATTCAGGTAGAGATCTATTACAGCGTTTTCTGTTAACAATGCGAGAGTGTTCTGACTAGCAATTTTTATGCCTAACCATTCGGTACATAGATAACTTAAACTACCTTAGTTTTTCCTTGGTCGTCCTCAGGCTGGTTTTGGTACGGGTCGGCTTGCTGCATGTCTCGGCTCGGAACGGTCATCTCTCGGCGGGAAGTATCCCAGTCCGCGGGCTTAGGAAGGACCCAGGCCGTTTCAAGGTCGGGCTTAGGAGGGAGCCAGTCCGCTTTCAGGGCGGGCTCAGAAAGGACCCAGTCCGCTTGCAGGGCGGGCTTAGGAAGTAGAGCGGTGACTCCGCAGGTAATAGCGACTACAATATTTCACCCAGATGGGGGGAAACCTATCGGAAAGCGAGCTGACTATGGTCAGTAGCAAACCCGGATTAAATCGCTCACTCATCGAAGTGAAAGCGAAAGAAAAATAATTGATTTGGAACCGATGTTCCTAGAGAGCCGGTCAATGGTACACCAGATTGGTACTCGACAACGGTTGATCAGACTCTGCACTTCACATCTCTCAATGTCCACCTTATGTGGATTTCCGCAAAAGGCAAATGTGAATTACAATTAAGTGAGTGCAATTCACTTTTGCAAAAAGGTGGCCAATAAGATTGAGAGATGTAGTCATGTTCGGGTGGCGTGATCATCACCAAATGTTGTTTTTTGTGCTGAACCAGCTGTGGACAGTAGCGGCTCTGAAAGTGGAACACAGTGGAGGTGATAAAAATGTAACAATCCGTTACAGTATGTTCGCTTTAAAGGCGCGGCGACTACTCTCTCTCCCTATTGATACACCCAGAGGCCTTTTCATAGCTTGTTGTGTTGATAGCTCGATCATCCTCACATTATCGTGTCTCCACTATAAGCACCTGAAGAGCTTGACAGACATCCACGTCCCCATCAACGATGGAAGCGTCGTCGTCGTCAGCATCGCCATTCGTGACAACGAACCCTTCATCCGGCAACTCACATCACGGCTTAAGCTTGTCCAAACTCATCATGGTTTGAGCCTTCGTTGATTCTTCTACATACCTGCGATGTTTTCGACAACTAAGCGGTCATTTGGCAGGACCCGGGTTACAAACTGGCGCCGGCTTGCGTTGTTTTAGGTCATACCGCTGATTCTGGTGCGTCTGACCATTCGATGTTTCGCAGCGCTCTGGCTCTCCTCCGGCCCATTTCTTTTAGTTCGACCGACTCCGCCTTTCCCAGTTCCAGCAGCAACTTGCTCCCCACGTTATTCTCGGCGTGTACATGAACAAAAACTTGGTTTTGTCGTTGACCTTCTTGCCGCATTCAGACCCCACTCGATCGTCCTCAGGTAACCGGTCCAATCCTTTTCCGCCAATTAGGAACACTTCAGAGCTGCTATGATTATCCGGTTGCACCATTCCACCTGACTGTTCATTCTTGGTGTCCTCACAGCACTATTGATAGGCTGCTGGGTCATCGCAGTACTGCTCAAACGCCTTTGCTGTGAACACTGTTCCACTATCAGTCTCAGTATGCCGAAATACCGAGACATGTATGTCCTCCAGTACGTTTAGTATGCTCGCCAGGTTCACTGCTTCTACCGCTTGTAACACAACGCAAAGTTATCAACGATACCCAGTATTTACTTGGTCCCTCCTTTTCCTCGAGTAAAAAGTCCGAAATGATCCAGATGCATCGTATCGAACGGTGGCGCTCGTTCCGCACTATGCAGCTCCCCTTCTGGCTTTCCACCTTTCCCCTTCGAGTAGGCTCTATCATGACTTTAGACTTGTATAGATTAGTAATTAAGCTCCATAGCGGACAGTACTCAAGGAGCCAATTAATCATTAACTGCAAGGATTCCGCGGACTCGGCAAGCAGTAATATATCGTCAGCAAAGAAAAGTAGTTTAACTAACACCCCTGCATACTTTATAGTAAAGTATGTTTTCTTTTTCTTTTTTTTTTTTTTTTGTGGAGTGATAGAACTTTCAGTAGGGATAACTGTTAAGCTAGCTGCCAAATTTGGCAGATGTACAATGTACATATATGACATTTTTGTTCTGTTCAGTACTTAAATTTAGCAAATCATGATGGAAAGACTCACTGTTCAACAGCGCCTACGTGGCGCATAATCGTCCGTCTGAGCAAGCTCGTCGTCGAACCATCGACAAATTAACATCCACGTATACGCGAATGGACAATGCTCATCCAGTACGACCTCTCACTGTGAACGACCCTCATTTATCAATTCGTCACCGGGCGGGTCGTTCAGAAAAACTTGGCCTCTACCCGTCCACTAGGCGGAAGATTTTGCGGAAAGGTATTGGTATACACTCGTATATGGTAAGTTCCAATTAGTGCAGTCATGCGATTTGACACCACTCCGCTATTTACGTTGGGGCAACCTGAAGGAATAAGTTTATGATAAAATACGGAATAATACGGATAAATCAGCAACTACTGGCCACTTGGAAGCAAATATTGAGATTGCTATTCACCATAGGCCGATTTACTCGAAAAAGTGGTCAGAAATTGGGTTGACAGAATGACCTTTCTCAAATGTAGTCGAGGTGGGCATATGCATACACATTTCTATATGCATAATGTACTACATTGTATTACATTGTCGTTGGTATACACGGTGCTTAATCTCATAATCCTTAAGAAAAATCGCGGCGAAATATTTTAGAATACAATCCAGCATCCAGTTGCGTACTTTGCAACGCTTTGTATTCACCTAGATAAATTAATCTGTTACAATATTTATGTATTTGTCCTCGGGCTCCAGGATTTTCATTAAAGACTCTCATTCAATTTTTGATAGTACAAAAATGTTCTTACTGGCACTTTGTATATTCATGCATTTCTCCACAACTAATAACGTCTCATGCATATTCAACGTCTATGCGCTTATGCATTCGAATTCTTAACTCTGGTTCTACATTTCTTTTAAGATTTCCTTACAAGCGAAACCTTTAACTCGAAACAATCTCACATTAATCACTACCTCCACACATATACCTAGAACCCAACTGTATGCTTAGTAAATCACAACACAAACAAAGTATTTGCATACGAGCATTGCGAATGTAAATCTAATTTCGTGCCTCATAGCAATTCGCAATTACCGTTCGCATGCGATAAGCTTTCTGGCCCTGAGCTCGTATTACTTTAAGTCCTCATCTTTTCGCTAGCAACAACAATCCCAACTCCTAGACCTTATTGTCCTCATTATTGCCACAGAGCACAAAGAGCCACAAAAAAAAAAAGAATACATGTTCTTCTTTTTATATCACTTTCCACTCCAACTTCACATCCCATCATCAATTTCTTGTTCTTCATCGTCTCTGTTCAAATGAAAGAGGCTCGTTGAATGGCTTTAGCCCATTCGACGAAAAGTGGAATATAATCCCTCTTCCATGATCGCATAATTTTTCACAAAAAAAAAAGAAGAAGATAAACAAACGTAGTTGGGGTATCTTCAATAAAGTTTCTCTTTCACTTTCCTTTCGACATACAGCAGGGAACTTTGCCATCCGCCTTGTTATCCGGACCGCACTGCCATAACAATGATCCCTTCAGTTGAGGGTCTTCTTGTAGTCGCGCCCTCCACGCTCGCACTACAATCACATGCATTGAGTAGCCTGACATATTATATCTAGGGTAATTCGTTGTGTTGCCCGGTTAACAAAAGAATTATCATACCCATTTCTCGACTTCCATAAGTGGCTCAAGCAGTAAACCGCTCTCTTAAATGTGTCGTGTGGCAACCAACCAGTTGTATAGCGCACAACAAGACGCTTCCCGCAAAGGGATGAAATCGCCATTTTCAATCTTCTCCTTATCGAAAAATTCAATAGGCATTTAGCACGCAATATGTAAATGAGCAAAAAGGAAAAATATTGATTTCATGGTGTGGATTGAGGGGGCTGGTGCGCACGGAGCCTTATAAGGAAATTTTAAATAAAGAAAATCTCTGCCGGCACATGTGTAGCGCCACTATAAAGAGAAGCACTTCTGTGGAAAGTATCTATGGGGGTTTGTTGGATACACATATGCCTCATAAGCCGATATCAATTCGCACGTAGTATACCAAAAAACTTCAATGGGCTTTGTCTTTTAGATAAACACAGGTTGCAGGTACAGGGTGGTCCTTGGTGAATTTTAATTTTGAATGGCATTCATACTCGTATGTCACGTCATACAAGGACCTCGAATCGCAACGATGATAATTATCACATCTAATAAAACCTGGTCTGATCAAAGTCAAGATCAACTGCTTTCAACTATAATACCAAGGGGCGTGTCCATATGAATGCCGATAACCTATGCTTGGCACCACAGAATAGAGAAATGAATGCCGTACGATTTCAGAATTTCGCGGGAATCAGCAAAATACTTAAGTTGCGAGAGGTAGTGGTAGACGTGGCACCCGTCCATCTCTTTAACCGTAATATAATATAATTTAGAACTTGCTTCTGGCTGCGCCATTAAGTTCGGAAAATGTTTTTTAGCCGCACTCCACGATTGCGGAACCCTTCCAAGGAACAAAAACTACCGCGCATCCTAACCTCACTTACTTTCCTTCTCCGTCCAATCTCTACTTTATCCTTTCACTGCATCACTTTGCTTTCTTTTAGCTAAAGAACAAAGATATACGTCTTTTCAACATCGAATATAAGATCCTGTCTACCATATTATGTGAAGCTCGTCAGCAACCTCATAGGTCCTTATGAGTGCAGTTTCAGGCCGGGCTGATCCACAGTTGACCAAATATCCACCCTATGGTCGATCTAGGAAAAAAAACTCAGGAATATAAAATCGATACACATCACCTATGATAGTGTGTATAGAGACGAGTTATACAGAGTTTAGATTCGACATCCCTGCCATCGTCCGTCCGTCTGTTCGATGTCATGAAAGGTCTTAAACAAGGTAATGTGCTATCATGCGATCTCTTTAACATAGTACTTGAACGAATTGTACGGAACTCACAACCAAACTCCGGAGGTATAATCTTTTACAAGTGTGTACAACTACTCGCTTATGTCAATGACATTGATATAGTCGTAAAAACATAGCGCGCTGTCATGGCAGCAAAGATGGTTTAGCGGTCAATGAAAGCAAAACAAAATATAAGCTGTTTACAGAAAAAGGAAGCGCTAATTGGGTTCTCTTGAATCACCACCTACCTAAAGGTGAACTTTTATATTAAATTAGAGTATTTGTGGCCGTTGGGTACCCGTTACTCGATATTATCGGGTATCCGATAACTACACTAGTAAAGGACTTTATCTACCTAGGCTTCATGGCGAGCTCCGCAAATGACACCAGTGGGGAAATCAAACGAAGAATTACTCTTGTCAATCGCTTTTTATAGTCTAAAAAGGTAATTGAATAGCAAAGCTCTATCACGAAATACTAGGTGATTCTGTATAATACACCAATCATCCCAGTCCTGCTGTATGGCGCAGAACATGGACTTTGTCAAAATCGGATGAGGATGCCCTTGTTTACTTTGAGAGAAAAGTTCGTCGAGTGGTCTTGAGTTCCATCTACGAGTACATAGACGGCGAGTGAACCGAACTATACGGTAAATATAAAGACATCGACTTAGCCAGAAAGGTTCACATACACCGACTAAGAAGGCTGGGTCATGTAGAGCGGATTAAGCCCAACTTTCCCGCCTGGAAAGTCTTCGAATCCACCCCGAATGGACGGCGCAGTAGAAGATGACCTCGTGGCAGGTGGTGCGTACAAGTAGAGGGGGACCTCAAGCAACTTGGCGTACGCAACTGGAGGCAGCTGGCTCCTATCGGGGCTGATTAGAGAGGTTTGGTGGTTAAGGCCGAAGTCCACCCCAGACTGTAGCGCCACCTAAGTAAGTAAATGTAGAACTGTATTCTAAGTGGTAGAGATCATTTGAGGAAACGAGCGTCATCAGGTGTCCTACGATATGCAGTTAGTACAGTGCAGCTACATTTTCTGCGCCCGTCTGACTTAGTATTGTGGTTATAAGATCAGTAATATTTGACGGGACCTCAATTATCAGTTACATAGTCACTCCGGGCAAAAGACACAAGTCAAAAATTTTAAAATTTGACTTGCTATTCGTAATATTCAATAACTGCTCCAAATGCATACACTTCGTCGAGTTGTGGTAAAAACAAAGCGGAAACTTTATGGCGTTCAACCTCAACGCTGGAAAAGCTATCTGCCATAACTCGTCATTGTTCAACCAATCCAACATCATTGACCTCACGATCAAATTGACAATCTGCTACGATCACTGCATAAATAACCTATATAGATGGGGTGTAGCATATACCATAGAACGTAACTGCGGAGCGGCAGTTTAAATAATTCGCCTTTTTTGAGGTGGAACATTATTTTAAAATGATAAGGCATAAGAAATACGTGCCTCATCGAACTCGAATACTACTCTAATTAGAGTTTACGCAGGGAATCCGAAAGATGGTTACAACGTCAGTCTGAAAACTATTATTTGGGGTAGAGATGTACCAAACCACCAGGTCCAGGTTCACCCCGAACTGTAGCGCCACCTAAGTAAGTAAGATGTACCAAACCGAACATTTCTCAAACCGAGTTAACCCGAGTTGTAATTTAAGCAAACCGAGTTGAAAACCGGGTTGGCTAACTCGGTTTGTAACAAAGTTATGCCACCGTCACATAAGAAACCGAACCGAATACAAATTCAAAGTTGATATTGAATCAGTTTGCAACTCGGTTCGATGGAACACACACCAAAACAGCGCATACAGAAAAAAAAAAACCAACACAACTATGTGAAAAAAAACAACAATGAGAGACTAACCAACTCAAACCGAACCGTGTGTTGAACTTTAATGCTGTCTTGGCATTTAATTATTCGGTTCGTTTCATCGGGTTCGCAAACTCGGTTTGATATTAATGTAACTCGGTTTAACTCGGTTTAGCTGTAACTCGGTTTGAACCGGTTTATGAACTCGAGTTGACACATCACTAATTTGGGGCACGTCAAATGTTAATCGACTTGCAAATCCTTTTGCATTTATCTTTGCTTAATATTTTACAATGTATACATTGCATATGTGCACAATGTGCTAAATGAAAACTGAGCACTGGAACTCTCACGCAGTGGAAGTAAAACTGCTTGTCATATTTTTTTTATATATAAGTGCGAGTATATCCAAACTATTAATGCCTCGTCAAGCAGAGCGCGTTTTAACGTCGCTTTTCACCGCCCCTATCCACCGCCGCGTTGTAATATGTAGTCACACAGAGTGCGTTTTACTCGTCGCGTTGAATTCACCGCGGCGTTGTGATAAAGTACAAATTATTTATTGACGCGACGCGTTAGAAGTGATTTTTCATTGCTGTGTGTCCTAGTTGGAATTTGGTAACGTACGAGTACTTCAGGGATTTTTGGTATTATCCACGATTATATTCAATTTCTTAAACTCCGGCTTTGTCTTTATTGCACTCAAATTAATGGAAAAATTAAGTGAAAGTGTAAGAAACTGCCCATGTCTGTACGATATGGGTGATTACAGTTATTAAATATAATGTGTGTGGCCTGGCGTTGTCCTGATGGAACACGATTCCCCTCCTATTGGTCAAAGCTGGCCGCTTCTGGGCGATTGCTTCCTTCAGACGGTCCAATTGTTGACAGTACAGCTCCGAATTAAGAGTTTTGCGTAGGGGAGCAGCTCTTAGTAGATGATTCCGTGCCAATCCCACCAAACACACAGCAAAACCTCCCTGGCCGTCAATCCTGGGTTGGCCACCGTTTGCGCCGGTTCAGTGCGATTCGACCACGAGCGTTTTCGCTTTAAGTTGTCGTAGGTCCACTTTTCATCACCAGTCACCATCAGCTTCAGAAATAGGCCGATTTTGTTGCGATTTAGAAGCGATTCGCAGATGAAAATTCGGTCCGTGAGATTTTTTTGTGTTAACATCTTACGCAGATGGAGCGAGCACTTTTCAGAATTGCTCAATCCCGAACAGGGCACCGAAGATGACAAACCTATTGTCGAGAGTTAACCGGAAAGTAGTCCTACGGTAGAGGAAGTAACTTTGGCGATCAAAGCGCTAAAGGTTGGTAAATCTGCTGGTGTGGATGAAATTCGGCCAGAAATGCTCAAGGCTTTAGGTAAAGAGGGAGTGCAATGGCTCTCGCGTGTCATTAAAGTGGCCTGGGAATGCGGTGAAACACCTGGTGATTGGCAAATGAGAGTGATAGTTCCTCTTTTTTAACAAGGGGACAAAAGAGATTGCGCCAACTATAGGGGTAAATATCTTTTAAGTGTCCCTGGAAAAGTCTTCGCTAAGGTGCTTGAAACGCGTTTCAGAGCTGTGGTTGAGGACAGTTTGGAGGATGAGCAGTGCGGTTTTCGTCCCGGTAGAAGCACAAACGACCAGTTATTCACTCTCAGAATGGTTCGTGAGAAGGCCTGGGAGTATGCCAAACCAGTCTACACTTGTTTTGTAGATTTGGAAAAAGCATATGATAGGGTTCCTCGAGGCAAACTCTGGAGTGTTCTGCAGGAGTATGGGATTGATGGTTCTCTGTCAGTCTGTCTCTGGCGTCAGTCTTTATATACAAACTGTAGAAGCTGTGTTCGGATAAACGGTGTTAAATCAATACCTTTCACTGTGGGCGTTGAACTCCGCCAGGGGTGCCTTTTGTCACCTCTCCTCTTCATTGTATATATGAACTGGATGTTGCAGCGCAACCGTGGCGGGGAATGTTTCAAAGTTGGAGACCTAAGGAGTAGTCATCTGCTCTTTGCGGATGATTTGGTCATCCTTGGGTCCTCTCAAACCGAACTTCAGCGCGCACTCGAAAGGTTTGTATCCATTTGTGATGATGCTGGAATGAAGATCAACGTGAACAAGTCAGAAGTAATGGTCGTTTCCAAAAAAACCCATTCAGTGCACTCTGCATGTTAGGCGAACCCCACAGGCGGATCAGTAGAAATGCGGTGAAGTGGGAGGGTTGTGATCCCTTGTTTTCGGATCATAGCCTCGCTGATAAAAAGGAAGAAGAAGAGTGCACTCTGCATGTTAGTGGAGTTCCACTGAAGCAGGTGGATAAGTTTAAGTACCTCGGGGTCTTATTCACGAGTGATGGGAGGAGCAATGCCGAGTTATCCTGTAGAATTGGTCAGGCTGGATCAATTTTGAGAGAGCTTGGCCAATCTGTTATAAGGAAGGTCGAACTTAGTGTTCAAGCTAAGCTATCGGTTTTTGACTCGGTGTATGTTCCACCTCTCACCTATGGTCATGAAATTTGGGTAGTGACCAAAAGAATAAGATCGTGAATACAAGCTGCCGAAATGAGGTTCCTTCGTGATGTTGTTGGAATAACTCGTAGAGATCAAGTGCGCAACACCAGAGTACGCGAGGCGCTCAATGTTGAGCAGGTACTTCTCCAAACGGAACGATCTATGTTTCGATGGTTTGGTCACGTAGTGCGTATGACCCCAGACCGGCTACCAAGACGCGCCATGGTGGCCGTGGCATCAGGTAGGCGACCCCGCGGCAGGCCTAGAAATAGATGGTTGGACCAAGTCCGGCATCTCTCCTGGAGCCGTCTAGGGATTCCTCCTGATGAGTTGGAGTCAATGGCGGAGGATCGAGAAGGATGAAGGGTCCACCTGAGCATCCTACCCCCCCGCGACCCTCATGAAGGATTAGCGGGCCATTGAAAATGTATGTATGTATGTATGCATGTATAACTCGTATGTCACCCATATATCGAGCTTCTTTTTGTATCCAACCTTATTCAAGTGGTTCCAAACGGTTTATTGTGCAATGTTTAGGGCCTGGGCCATCGAAAAAGTGCTTAAATGACTGTCAGACTCGGCGATTTCCATAATTTTATCGACATTTTCGACAATTGGCCTTCCAGAGCGTGGTACATTTTTGACATCCAAATTACCGGAACGGAAGCGACGAAACCAAAACTGCGCGTGATTGAGTTTTACAGTGTCAGGACCATAAACACTATTCACATTTTCAGCCACTTTTCTTACGTTTTCGCCTTTATCGAAGAAAAACTGTAAAACATGGCGTATTTTCTCTTTGGTGGTGTTCATCTTTGACGCGCGCTCAAACAAAACTGAGTCAACCAAATCACAAAACTGTGAGGGAAGTTTTTTTGTACGAAATGTCATCTTTCTAACGCGATTTAGTGTACGTTCGATAGGGCGTATACAACGCGAGATACAAATTACTAAAGCCATCTGTTGGAGAAATAATGGATTTCTTTTTACTACACCGATATATATCAACTTTTTTTTATTACTACAGTACTATAATACTAAAGTAGTGGGTATACTGCTGGACCGAGGGTACCAGGCGGTGTGCATTACTGCACCTAACAAAAAAAGCATTGTAGTACTAAAGTGTTGTACGTTACTACTAAATTAATACTAAAGTAATTTACCAATTTTGACCAAACTTCACAGGAACAAAAAAAAAATACAAATATTTGGCGCAACAGCTCTTTAAAGTGCCAGGGCCTAGCTTCTCGCAACCAGTCATGTTGTGTGCGTTATATTTTTCACACGAATGGAAGGGATCTACAGTTAAATGCCGAATCCGAACGGCGATTTGAGAAGCTTTTTCATGACAACAATACTCTCGGATATTTGTCAGACGCTCGCGAGAGGTGGGACCGTGAAAAACTTTTTGGTATTTTCTGGAATTCGAACTTGGAACCTCATGCGTAGAAATCCGACACACTAACCACTTACGCCACGGCGCCCATAAAAAAAATCTTCACAGGAACACTTTCCGGATAATACCGAAGATTGTCTGAATATTTGATCTGAATCGGTTGAGTGGTTTCGACGTCCATAGCATACAAACAAACAAACAACGTACATTGTATTTTATACTAGCGGGCACCCGGAGTGCGTTGCTGCGCCTAACAGAAAAAAAAAACAACTGTCAGGCAGGCGCCTTGGGCTAAGTCTGTTAGAGAATAGTTTTGTCCTGGGCAATAGAGGGATAAGATAATTTTGAAGGGTGAGATATGGGAAACAATTGCAAAAGAATTGAATAAAAACGCTATCTCTTTGATGTTCTCTAACGCGGCGATTCAGAACATAGCGTCAAAATAATCTTACCGCCGCGTAAAATAATCTCACCGCGGCGTTAAAAACGTGCTCTGTTTGACGGACCCTTTAAATAGCAAATTTGTTCAAAATCGGCTGAGCCGTTTTTGAGACATAGTCGAAAGGTTTTTTTCAAAAAATCTGGTAAGTCATTTTGCAGCATATATGAATCTAACCAGTAGGAAATATGGTTAAAATCATAGTGCACTTACTTTACCTCCCTTTACGTTTACATTTTCATTTCGCATTTTCACACTCGTGCGTACGCTTTTGTTCGCATTTTTGTTACAATCGAGCGTGTGTCTATGCTGCAGCCTCCATTCGCATTTACTTGGCTTGCACTCGAGCAAAATTGCCTTACCGTCGCTAAAGAAGGTTAATTTCAATAAAAAACATTCTGCTGTCAGTAGAACAAACTGAATGGATATCCTCTTGGGTTACAACTTGGGTTATGCTATTCTAAGAAGGATCGGTTTCCAAAGGCATTAGGCGTATTTCAATATTTGCATTTTACTATGAAAATAATCCTATATGTTGCCTGATAAATTATTGTCACGTAAGAAATTCTCTATTGGCTTTTATGGCTGTAGTGTACTTATCAACTGAACCGGAAGGCTAAAAGACCGGTGTTTGCAAAACTACCGATATGAACTGATGGTACAAGGCAAAAACAACTTCCGGTTTAAAATCCCTCGACGATTGTCATCACTTTTCACCACCCTGTATTATGCAACATTGAAAATATGAACAACAGCACCCACCTGTCGCGAAGGGGAAAACAGAATGAGTTGTACTTGATATAGAGAATTTGATGATGTTGCTGCCTCTTCAAACAAATACCCGCACTCATACTCGCATAAAGGATGAGTGCGCGTACATAAATACTCGTAGATATGAATACGTATATCCTTGTGTTACATTGGCGAATTATGATTTTCCCGAGTTAGCGCGCCCGTAATATTAACTTGTTTCGCGCGACTTGTAGAACATTTTTCTTCGCACATGTGTATGTACATACATTTATAGATAGAGGGCTGAAGGACGAAACGCTGTTGAGAACGATGACACCTAAAAAGAAACTCCAAAAATGACAGGAGAACGTGTTGTAGTAAAGAAGAACGACACGTCAACAGTATTTAAGGATAACTAATTCACAAGTATGTAGTATGTACAATGGGGATTTACACACTCGGCAATTTTTCGGTGTGGTGTGGGCCATTTGCGACGGGTGGTATGGTGGTGGTGAAATTTATTGCCCCGAAAAATAAAATGATGCGAACGTGATACGTAATCAGATTCGGTTTAACCAAGCAAATTATTAAATTTTGCGGAAATATGAAATGTCTTCTTCTACTTCATCGTTTTATCACGCAGTCCCTTTTTTGCACTCTACCCTCGATAGGTATACGTACGAGTCGTAGTAGATGTACATAGGTACGTGTGCTAGAGTGCGGATGAAGGACTCAGATTCTTTTCTATTTTGCTGGATTTGATGCTCGTGTCGTTCCATTGGAACAGATTTGATATTGTCAGTGGATTTTTTTGTTCTTTATTCGGGAACGCACATGTCCTTATTGATAGTTGACGAGCGATTTCATTTTGGAAACGATTTGGAATGTTCAGTTGGCATAAAGGATGTTGAACGTGACATTTATAGTTAGATATTGAGTGTGAGATTGATATTGGAAAAGAAACAGCACATTGTTTTAAAGACTTCATAGAAAGTGTGTGACGCACTGCAACTGCTACGGAAGAACTTCAACAGATATTTTCTTGGGGGCGCTCAAGTTAAACTAAGGCAACTAGACACTGCTCAACAAACTTGGGCGGATATATGTATAGCACTCCTCAAAAGAAATGGAAATAATTTGAAGCAGAGGTACTCAACTTGCATCTCTAAGAGGAAAAAATTAGAGTCAAACGCTGACGTCTCAAGGAGATCCTTTAATATACAGAAGTATTGAACATGAATATGGAATGTTGAGCAGATGAAGCAGTAACTAGGCATCACCTAATATAATCGCCTACAGATCCGTGCAGTCTCTTAAAAGTTTGAACTTAAAGCCATTCTAGAAGGCATCTAAAGCGGTCGAGGGTATTGAGCATACCTTGGAGGGATATCTCTATTTACTTAGGTAGCCAAGCAGCCATTAACACAATGTTAGCAGTTGTCATACAGAACAATTCTGTTGCTGAAAAATTTGGAAAACTTGCAAAAAAGGAGTCGCAGAGCGAAGAGATTCGCAATAATTATATATATGTCATGCCATGCCGTTAGGTAAAAAACCCTTTAGTAGGTCTAGGAATGGATTACTGAATCAAGTCCAATATCCCTCCTGGACTTGTCTGGGGATCTTCTGATGAGTTGACGTCGATGGCGGGTGATCGAGAAGGACGGAGAGTTCACCTGAACATTTTTCTAGTTTTCTTGACTTTTCTTGAATATTAGGTTTCGAGCTTCATTTCTTATCCAGGATAAGACCGAAATATGTAGCTGTATAAGAGAAAGTTAAGCTGATACCATTTAGAGCGGAAGGGTCGACTAACGGGATCTTATATTTTCGGGAAAAGAGTACCAGTTCAATTTTGGGGGCGCTTACACACAAACCACACCGAACCGCACATTCACTAAGCTTGCTTAAAGCGTTTTGTAGAAGTTCTTTTAGAGTATTTAGGTGCTTTCCCGAGACTGCCGAAGTAACATCATCTGCATTAGCGATCGCCGTGCATCCTTCGCCTTCCATGATTATCAATAGTTTATTGACACAAAAGGGTGGATGGAACACATCCTTGCGGAGTGCCTCTACTAACGGACGTTTTAGAAGACGTCCCACCTAGCTTAGAGTTGACAATCCAATTCGACCATTAAGCAGTAGATTAATTAATTCGCAAAGTTAGCTGATTCCTTATGAAACAGGGAATATTCGATATTACGTACTAGTGAGTGTAATGCCGTCTCCACTGATTTACCTTTGCAATATGCATGTTGGGCCACCACCCAGCTGTAGTTCCTTATCAATACTGTTGCGTACATTGATATCAATAAGACGTTCTAATGTTTTTAAAAGGAATGATGATAGACTAATAGGCCTGACATCTTTTGGATTGGTATGAGAGCATTAACCCGCTTTGGGTATGAAGACAACATTAACTTCTCTCCACATCTTTGGGATATATACCAGATCTAGACAGCTTTTTAGTATTGTCTCAAGCACCAGCAAGATTATATCCGATGTCTTCTGTAACTCAGCGGTTATTATGCCGTCTGGTCCGGCGGATTTATATGGTTTGAAAATGGTTAGTTGCCAATGGAGTTTACTCTGTGTGATCAATTTTGAGGAGTTGGTTATTTGTGCAGATGATCTGTTAAAAACCATGTTGCTAACAACTTGGGAACAAGCTGGAAAATGAGTGTCAGCAGTAAGTATAGCGAATCTTCGCTGGAAGTCGTCCAAGACCCATCAGTTTTCTTAAGGAAGCTGGGTGTTATTGGGTTTGAGGAGAGAATTTTCCTTAGCCTAGACGCTTCAGAGGTTTCTTCTATTTTACCACAAAAGAGCCTCCAAGAATTACGTTTGGCGTTACAAGTCTCAATCCAGCGTGTTTCTTACACTCTTGGCATTAGTAAATAGTCTCCTGTAATTAATTCTTAAATGACCTAAGCCTGCAGTCCACAAATGCGGCTCTTTCTTGCCCCAAAGTTGAATCAGAGGGCAGAAAGAAGTCATCGCTTTATTTAAGGCTGAGATTAAGTGGATGGATTCAGGTGATCTGAGGTAACTAAATTACGTGTTCGCTTGATACTTTCCAATTCCTGGTACATTGGACGATACTATCGAAGGCAAGGGTTATGTCCAATACTTCTTGCCTGTTTCTGGTGATGAAAGTAGGTTCGTTACCTATGTTGCTCAGAACAAGGATTGTACTTTGAATGAAAACAAAGAGTAGCTCACCTCTTTTGCTGATATCAGAACTGCTCCATACAGTATGGTGAGCGATTGCATCACATTTTATAATGAGAGGAGTTTTCTGCCTCCCAACATCTGCGATCAGTCTTTCCAGGTTATCCCCAAAATGAGAGTCCATGCTATCATGGGCGAGATACGCCGACACTAAGTAAAAAGAACCGCTTCTAATCTTGCTACGGTTGTATCTCGATCGGAGTAAGGTTATATTTAGATTGCCTTTTACCAGTATACACGCTCTGGGTTTACCTTCGTCAAGCACATATGTACAGGGTGTAGTAATTAGGAGTCTTGAGGCAACGCATCAAGTTGTCCATAACCCAAGGTTCCTGGACCAAGACTATATCTTCTCTGTCTTTTGACAGACGGAGAAGCAGGCCAGCAGACGTAATGGAGTGGTAAAGGTTAATCTGAACTAACTGCGGCATTAGCACTATAATCAGGCTGAGAAACCTCCAATATTCAATATTCAATGCTTCCAAGTCTGAGAACGATTCCGATAATTCATCCACACTCAAATGCAGTAGATGTAGTTTATCAAAAATGTAATCCGTCTCCATGTTAGACCATTTGTCTTCATCGACTAAAGACGGATTATCAGGAAATAACGCTTGAGAGTCATCACATCACTATCCAGAGAAGGAAATGTGATAGATGACTCCAGCAGAGATACATAGTATATCCACGGTAATGTTCTGTGCCAAGGGGCTTATTACGATTTTCTGACGGCTGCAGTTTAATGGCGGATACAAACTGCAATAAAGTGATGACCTCGTTCTCGTCCTACATATACATACATATATTTGCAATATACATACATACATATTTGGCGCAACAGCCCATGAAGTACCTACGCCTAGCTTCTCGCAACAAATCGTGTTGCGTGCGTTATATTTTTCGCACGAATGGTAGGGACCTGCAGTATTGTCCCGTTCCCGAAGGGCAATTTTTATTTTTGTTTTTGAGAAGTTGTCTCGTGACAACAATACTCTCGAATGTTTGTCAAAAGTTCGCGAAAAGGGTAGGTCCTTGAAAAAACTTTTTGTGTTTTCTGGGATTCAAACATTGACCCTCGGGCGCATTGGTCCGACACACTAATCACTGTGCCACCGCGCCTACATATCTCAATTTCAATTTATTTAAAAAAAGATATACATTGTTGTTGGATTACAATATATTTGAATTAATTCTTATATATGATATGTGTATAGCTATAGGCAGCAGATTGGTGTTTGGCCATTTTGGAAAAAAATTCGCTGCAGATCGGTCGGCACTTAATTGAGTTTGTAGAAGATATTGAGTCTAATCATAGCGCCCCTTTGGCAAGGCGATATCTACAAATCTAGTTTTAAAAAATGTAATGATTGATCTTCGTAGATTGTGGAGAGAAATCAATCCTCGTGTAGAGTGTTCTCTATGTGGTAGTATTATTTTTCAGTCTATCCGAAGCCGATAAATTATTTGGGTTAAGAGCCGGAATGGAACCGAGACAATTATCTAAGCTAAGCGCTTGATAGAAATCGACTTCGATGTATTTACAACTCCTTATGCTATTTATACAAAAATCTTTACAAATGTACATCTTATGCCCAACTTACAATACTCACATATTTAAAAAAAAAATTATATTTTAATTAGCAGAGTGAGCATGTAAAGTCCATGCCCTATGCTCTATTAGACGAGCAAACATTAATAGCATAATCACTTTTATCGATTTTTTCTGTTTCACAAAATTTTTCTGTTACAAAATTGTATTTCTTGTTTACAAAGGGAAATTTTTAGAAATTTCATTATATCCGTTTCACCAAAAGTTAATTTTCTTTGTTGCTTACAAGTACAAATTTGTTAAGATTCATATTTTTTGTAAGTTTGTGTTCCACCAAATCAAGAAATTACAAATTTGTTCAATTACTAAAAATTTCTTACAATAGAAAGATCGTGTGTCGATTTAACAACAATTTGTAATTTTCGAAATCGCTTTTCAAACCTAAAAATGTCTTTACGTCGAAGGCATAGTAGCACCGATAGTGATATAACTGAAGATCTTGTGCTAAATAGACGAAGAAAAATTCATCGACCGCGAATTAACTACGAAATTTCAGATTCTTTTGTTTTCAACGAAAAGTTTCGGTTAAAACGTGCTAAAACAGAGGAAATAATAAGACAAGTTGGACCTCGGCATTATGTGTTATGGTATTCCCAGTAAATGGAAAGTCGCCGAAGTAACAATGGTCCTTAAGCCCGGAAAAAACGAATGAAAAAACGTCTTATAGGTCGATTTCGCTTCTTCCAGTCATATCCAAAGTGTTCGAAAGAATATTGATTAGGCGAATACAGCCGGTAATGAAAGAAGGGTATCTCATTCCGGATTACCAATTCGGATTCAGAAGTAAGCATTCTACAGTTGAACAAGTACATCGAATAACACATGTAATCGAAAAATCACTTGAAGAAAAAAAGATTGGTTTAAGCGTATTCCTTGACGTCTCTCAAGCCTTTGACAAGGTCTGGCACGGAGGCTTAGTCCGCTATTACACGTTGACTCTTGAGTCATGACTCTTTTCTCTATTTTATTTTGAACTTTCATTCTGTGAAGCTCGCGTTATTACACGTTGACTCTTTTCCATGACTCTAATTTGACAGCTCTCTTTTATTTTTTCTTTCGTCGTGAAGTGTTTAGAGCTCTCGAAACAAATATTTTTAACATTTGGCTATGAAATGTATGGACACTAACAGCAGTTTGGATAGAGAAATAGTTCTTTAGTTGTTAAACATGCAGAAATATATTCTGAAGACATTTGATTTGATTTATTCCGTACTTTCTACATCTACGCTCTACAGGCAACGAATAGAAATGAAGTAAAATAAAAAAATAACGAACAAGGAAGAGAGAAACGTCAAAAAGTGTCACCGAAATTCTACCCACGACTCTCCGGGTTGCTGTTTTTCTATCTCATCTTTTTTCTCTTTTGCACTTGTGTGATTTCAAAAGAGTCATGACTCAAGAGTCACCGTGTAATAGCAGACTTAAAGTTTAAATTACGTCAAGTTCTGCCAGAGCACCTACATACCATATGTATATAATATTTTGAAGAACTACCTTACGAATAGACTATTCTGCATCAAATGTGGAAACGAATATTCAGATTTTAAGGAAATAATGGCTGGGGTGCCACAAGGAAGCGTACTTGGTTCAGTTTTATATCTATTATACACTCGTGATATACCGCAAGTAGAAGGTACTGAGCTAGCTACATTTGCCGATGACACTGCTATCTTAGCAGTAGGTAAAACGGTCGAAGATACTACAGAAAAACTGCAAGAAGCTTTGGATAGAGTAAATGAATGGACACAGATTTGGCGAATCGCACTCAACGAGACCAAATCTGTTCATGTAAACTTTACTTATAAGAAAATAAATAATTTGTCGATCTTTTCCAACTCGGTTGAAATTCCATTTGCAAACGAGGCTAAGTATATTGGAATGACATTTGATGCCTGTATGGGCACATGGTATACAACTTTGGGGTTGTACCAAAATAAGTAATATTAAAATTTTACAAACTTTGGAAAACAAAGTGCTAAGAGGTATTGTTAATGTGCCATGGTATATCAGAAACAGCGAAAACCACAGAGATCTTGGCATTCAAACAATCGAAGACGAAATCAAAAACTACGCGAGAAAGCATAAAAGTTAATATTACTAGAAAGTCAGGTTAATATTACAGTCCTCCAAGTTTTGAATGAAAGAAATTTATTACGCCGTCTACAAAGAACCAAACCTTTAGACTTAGCGCGATAAATAACCGCGTCTAAACTGGGGAGCTGGCAGGAACTTCTAATGGGAAGATACCTGTAAAACGTCATTAAAAAACTACTGGATAAGTCGAATACTTAGTCGTAGTAAAAATAAAAAACAAGTCTGTTTTGAAGGGAGGTTTTTTAGTGGGTAAGAATCCCACCCTACTGTGAGCACGCGCTGTCGATCTTCACAGTGTCTTGTTGAAGATTTTCACCTACCCTCGAAAAAACAAAAATGTGTTATGGTATTAGAAAATTTGCCGAATAAAACATTTTTCTTATCGCTTTGTTCTTTGATGTTATCAGTTAGAGGCGAACCCCAGAGGCGGATCAGTAGAAATGCGGTGAAGTGGGAGGGTTATGATCCCTTATTTTCGAATCATAACTTCGCTGATAAAAGGAAGAAGAAGATGTTATTAGTTAGAGGATTTACAAAATTATAAAAAACAATTGTTGTTTACAACTCAAAAAAAAAACGGTGAAACGATTTTTTTGTGTATTTGTAAATAACAAATTCAGTTTCCCTTCATTTTTTTCTCTTTTTAACAAATTTGTTGGAATTAAGTAGTAGTTTGTGAAAAAGAAAATCAAAAAAATTTGTAAATGTAATCAACAAATACAAATTTGTAATTATAATTGTAATTTGGTGAAATAGGCCACTGCCAATAATTCATTCCAAGAAATATGTCAAGCAATTGAAATTTCCAATGGAGACTGCAAATTTCTTAAAATAATTCATTTCATCAAATCAATTTTTGCTTTCATTTCTTGGAATCTCTGTGGACATAAACCCTGAAATAAATTTGACAGGGACTTTCAATTTGAGCTTTACTGCTAGGAACACATGGCTGATTGTTGCCTGACATTAAGTCTGAAATAAATATGTCTCGTGGAGACTCGGTGCTAGATTTCTCGATTATCAAAGTGGAATAAAATTCAATGCACTCTCATGAATTAACTTTGGTTCTTACCTTTCTGTATATGCAAGCGTACGTAGTAGTGAGTTGTTTTCTTGTTTCATTTTATGAATGAAAAATAGTGTGTGGTGATATGTTGTGTTTGGATAATTGAATGAACTTTACTGTGTGTTACTAAAAAAAAAAAAATATTTGGCGCAACAGGCTCTTACTTTTATACCTTAACCAAGGCAGACTTACAACTGATTGTGCCTTGTCATTGCTTGATGGGAGGGAAAGTAGATTCGGAAGCTCAAAAAGAGTGTCCTATGCTCTTGACTCAGATACAATAATATGAAATAATTTTAATATGGTTCAAGGGTCGCCTTTAGGGTAGACTTAACCCAAAACTTTTTCAAGCACCTTAAGTATAAAGGAGGCCAAGTTCGCCCTTAAGAAGTTTTGAACTTGACTGTTTATAGGAAGCAACTAGCACCAACTTACCACGAGAAAGACAAATTTCATTCGATGTTTGGATTACCTTACACTTTCATAATTGGTGGACGTGCAAAACTCACTAGAGTTAAAAATCAATCAGCGATAAGCATCAGTCAAGTGGATGTCCATCACCAGATTCAGTCTTTCCAAGAACTATTTATGTTCCTACTTCACCAATGGGGATTTGGAGACGTTGACACAACTGGTGTCAGGAGTTCATTGAAATGTCTAATAGCTCATGGATATGAACTTTCTTTTAAGACACTGACGCAGATGTGACAAATTATTACCAACACTGTGCTGCTTTATGCATGTTCTATTCTGTCTTGCAACTTGATTGGCAACGAACCTCTTGAATAATTTATCAAATTCTGCTCATATACCCATCTTTAAGTCATAAGACTGAAATATGTGGCAAATCCTTCTCACGTCGCTGTCAGAAAAAAAAATTCACCTAATTCCCTATTCCATCCCTCACTCCTTGTCAAAGAAGCTCAGGCAATTTCACATATTCACTCCCACATAGCAACGCATAAAATTCTATCAACCATATTGAGCGCATGAAGCGTCTCCATCTCAAGTTAATATCCAGCTTCCACAACACTTCATCGTAATTTTGATATAAAAGCCAAAAGCATTTGTATCTAAGTGGTCCGTTAAGAATACACTTTATTGGAAGCTTAATAGAGCACACTAATGAAATTCCTGTATAACGTCTGCTCATGCCGCCCCCTCCTCTGGTGGTGTTTCGTTGAGCAAATCTGAAGAAAACTATTCGTCCTGTGCCCAGGAAAGATAGTGTGCGGGACCGAGTAATGCATGCACGAAAGGACAAAACGAATTAATCAATCCATATTTCTGTCTACCCCGCCCCTAAGGAATCCCATAAAGGATGGCATCCTGAATACTTGAGTACTCAGTGCTCGAGTGGTGTTGCGTTCCTTGAATCTCCACTGTGCTTAGCTTGTCGCGTCATTGACAGCAATTGGACTCTGACGACGGTCGGGCTAGACAAACGAGCAAGTAAGCCAGCAATCAGCGGAATAAAAGAGATGGAAGGACTTTGTTGTCGAGTGCTGAATACACAACAAGCATCCGAGAAGATTTTCTACTATGCGATGAAGTGTTTTACTTCATCTCTTTACCTCTTGATATATTTTTTCCTTTTTTTTTTGTTGTTATTTATTTCATTATTTTTATACCTCTATGCCTCAAAGACAGTCCTGTCAAAGGACCCAAAACCGAAGTTCAGGTTTGCTCTCAGAGCGAGAACGATCCTTAGAAGTATTCGCATCGGGAGCTGTTAATCAAGTTCAGGGTATTATTCGGTCAACGTACGTTTCAGCAGCCATAGTTGCTGTTCTTTGCGCAAACACTTATCCTTGTCGTTTGTTTTTGTATGTGATCAGCAAAACAAGAAAAATATCGTCAACCTCTTTCCATCCCCGCCAAAGGTAGAGATTTTAATTCATCCCGCCTTCGAAATGTTTTTTCTCGTTAATCTTACAGTCGAGTGGTGCAAACAACAAACACCCAACTGGGTGTCATTGAGTGACACCCTTTCCCACACCCGAAACCCAATTGAATAAAGGTAAACTCACCATTACACCTATAGATTCAAGGACTCTGGAATTTTTTTCTTTTACCATTTTTCTCTCCTGTGTATATCCTTAGCACAATGTTTACAGACAATAAAAGCGCTTATGTTTATTATTTACTGATGAATTATTATCCGTCATCCTGTTTGCTTGTGCAAGGCTGCTCTACAGCAAGCACACGGTACGGTACTCCAGGATAAGCAATAAAATTACGTTTGTATCGAATATTTCATTTTCATTAATTCTTTATTTCATTGATGAATGGGTTTTGTGGTTTCTCCTATGCCACACAGCACTACTCACACCTACCACACACATGCCCGCCCAAAGTGAATCCTTTCGAGCTTAACCACTGCCCGCCCTCTGAGGCTTTTGGGATTCAAGAGAAGGAGAAAAAAAAAAAAAACTCGAATAGAAAAGGAGTAAAGTCGCGACGGGAATCGTCGTCAGTCGTTTATAGTGTCGGCAAATGGTTGTAATAAAAATTTATTGCAAAATAAAAAACATTCTAATTTATTGGCATTTAGTACGCTACACTGGGAGATGAAGAGATGGGGAGCTTTGTTGCTCCAGTTGGGCCGACCTAACCGCAGAAAGGATCGAGTGGATTTTCGATTATGACGCGTGGTTAAAGGGAATGGGGCTAAGAGACGGATATTTCTTCGAGAGGACCAGTAAAATATTCACACAAGGGTGAACAGCAGAGGTATGTTGGTAGGTACTCTGAGAGTGAGAGAACATTATGCCGAGGGTATAATGAGACTCATGGGCATCATTTCGTGTGCCACTGTGTGGAGCAATCGTAAAATGGAAATTGTTGAAACAATGAAAATCCTTTTTTTATATGTGAAAAGGATTACCATTATTTTTTCTTTTTCTTTTTTCTAAACATTTGTATGTGTGGATTTGTTTCCCTGCTGGTCAATCATATAGCTGGAGGGTCAGGGTCTAATTGTGCGATGGTGAACTGAGTGAAATGGCGGTGGAATAAATTTTGGGATTTATGTGGGAAGGCACAAATATCCCATTCAATTATGGACGATGGACCGTGAGTTTAAGTTATTCTCCGAGTTTGTTTTTATTCGACCAAAAGAGCACTGTCCTACGGGCGAAAATTATGCGGGCAATAAAAAGAAATGTGGATACATATCCGAAGGGAATGTGAGCGGTTGGTAGGTATGTACATTCTCGTAGGTACGGTTTTTCACTGGTCATTTGAGAAGTTCAAATTGGTGAATAAAATCGCTGCGCTGTATATTTTAATTTTGTGGATTGTTGTTGGGGGCTTTAAGGTTCAATCATTGTTTGAATATTGTACGTACATATGCATGTATTTCCCATTTAGATGGGTAAGTTATGCAGTTGCATGCGCAAGATTTTAACAATGTTGCATCGAGGATAATCCCGGAACTGTGAGATCAAATTTGGATTTTAGATGCATTTTTTCCAAACATATGTCTTTGACAAACGATCCTGATTTGTATGTTAACCTAACTTCCTCGGACGGAGATTTTCTGTGAGTGGGCAAATTTCTCAATCCCAATGATATTAAGAGAGCTTTCAATGTACCTGTATGTCTACTTTTTGTTAACGTTACCTTCAATTTAGGAAAAATGTGAGAATTTGCAATTTTCTTTCAAGTGAAACGGTAGAGTACGAACGAAAATGTATATACATACCATATGTTCATATGTATGTAAATTTTAGAGTTTCAATTCAGTTTTATTAAATGTAGCAAAACAAAGGAATGTAAATTAATAGAAAGTATGTATTCAAAAACTTGAACAAAAGAAGGGAATTTCTTCTTCTTCGTCGTCGTGGTTGTACTCCTCTTCGTCGTCGTTGCCGCTCTCCTATCTTTTTCAGGAATGCCGACATCTCGTGTAAGATGATTAAAAGTGTTTTGACGTTTGCTTTCTTAGGGTCAGCCCACCTGTGTGTATGCGAAACAGTAGAGCACGAGCGAAGGTTAGGTTAGATTGGATGTCTGCACCACGATGAAGACACACTTAGACCAGTAAAGGTCCATTGTGATGCCAAGGATCTACCACTAGACCACTCAGAGACTAATAAAACCAACCGGAGATTTCAACGAAGCGATGGATGCTCATGACGTCTAAGGACGCCAATTCGCAGAGGTCGTCAAGGAAGAGAGCTCCTAGATGGAGCATTCTTTTGCGTGATAGAGCAGGACATGCGCATAGGAAGTGAAGAATGGTTTCCTCCTCCTCGTCGTTCCTACAGCTCCTGCAGAAGTCATTGGAAAAGAGGCCAAGTCTTTTGGCGTGTTGGCCGATTAGACAGTGTCCGGTGATGACACCGATAACGCAGCTGATCTGTAATCGCTTTAGTTTAACCAACTCGGCACTACGTTTCTGGTCCAGCTTATGCCGGATCTGCCTCGAAATGTGACACGTAGAGCCAATATCCCACCTAAGGTTGGTCTTGCTAATAGCGTTCAGCTTCAGTAGATGCTTACATGTAGCGAAGGGCATACCAAGGGCTTGCCTATCTGGCAGAATCCTTAGAGTATACCCTGTCTAGCTAATTCATCCGCCCTACAGTTTCCTGGAATGTCTCTGTGACCTGGCACCCAGCATAGGTGAATGTTGAACTGCTCTGTCATCTCTGTAAGAGACAAACGGCAGTCTAGGACGGTCTTTGAAGTAAAAGAGCACGATTCCAGGGACTTGATAGCCGCTTGGCTGTCAGTGAAAATGCTAACATCGCTGACAGATAATACATTACATTTCAGCAAAGACAGGGCTTCTTTAATCGCCATAATTTCCGCCTGAAAAACGCTACAATGATCAGGGAGGCGGGACGAGATGCTCAGGTTGAGCTTATTGGAGAAAACACCACAGCCCACCCCACCTTCGGTCTTAGAGTCATCTGTGTAGAAGTGCACCGAATTTCCATCATCAGGGGGAGAGCCATCCCACTCATCCCGTTCAGGGATACTCGTACGGAAGTGTCGGTCAAATCTCAGTTTCGGTGGGGTGTATTCCGTGTTTTCATGTGTGAAGTTGAGAAGATCAAGGATCGAGAAGTGGACAATGTGATAACTTGACCACTGAGAGGAGGCTTTAAGATGAATAGCCGCACTGGCAGCCGTCTGTCTGCCGAGGATATCCAGGTGTAACAGGTTAAACATAATGTTCAGTGCCGCAGAGTGGGTAGTTCTTAGTGCACCACTGATGCACATGCAAGCGGATCTTTGCACTTTAGCTACCTGAGAGAGGTGAACAGCCCTGCCAAGAGCAGGCCACCAAACGATCACGCCATAGAGTAGTATAGGCCTGAAAACAGACACGTAAAGCCAGCGAGTAGAGTACGAACGAAAGTGAACAGCAAAGACACGTGCGCACGTGTAACAAAACCTTCTCATAGCTTCTAAGTGAATGACAGTTTGAACTAGATAGCGTCTAAGAAATCATACATTTGAATCTGATTTACTGGTGGCAGCAATAAAGAGTCGAGCATAGTGGTTGCTGTTGTTCAAATTAAAATTTTCAAATTAAAAATCTCAGACAAAGCCGAACAAATGCAAAAACTTTCCCGAACGTTTTTCACATACGTTAAAACTATTACACCTCCAATGGTAGCCGTAAGTACTTACATAAAAGCAAACTAAATCCAGATAAAATCGACCCCGGTTTATTGAAAAAAATTCCATGAGCGCAAACTTACGGTTTCATTTTTTAAATGCCTATCCAGTCTAAATTGAAGTGTAGTTCGAGTTTTTTTTTTATTTTTTTTATTTGTGATGTTACTCGTTATCCTTTTTACTCGGATACGTATTGTCTTCCTGTACCCTTATTCTGAAATTGTCATTACGGGCGATTTCAATATACACAATTCGATTCGCTTCAACATTCTGGCCAGACAACACCCGAAGGAAGGTAAACTGAGGTAAACAATTTGACTCAGTTTGTAAATGTGCCTACACGCATACCAGACATTGAAAGTTATTCTTCGAACACTCTGGACTTGTTTCTTACTTTGCACCCTTATAAGTATACCATTGAGGTTTAAGCGCCTCTAGGTGGGTCTGACCACAATATCGCATCAACTAAATTCTCATGCTCTGACCGCACAGTTAAAGAAAAGCTTCCAAAAGAAAAGTAGGGCGTTACGAGAAAGCCAACTGAGACGCCCTTAATAGTTTTTTAGTAGATTTAACTGATATGGTTACTGACAGCGTTCTCTCAGGGATGAACGGCTATATTGTTCACAGACGTGGTCTGACCAGAGCTACAAAGAGGCTTAAGGCTGAAATAAGTAAATAAGTTTTTGGTTTTACAAAACCAACAAATCTAAGGAAAACCGAAAGAAGTTCAAACAAGCCAGAAAAGACTGCAATGCTTACATTCGACGTGTAAAATTGTAATACAATTTCCCAAAGTTAGTAAATATATTTTGGTCATTTGTCAAAAATATTAAGAATTCTACCTCGTCTGATATCCCAACGCTCATTTACAATGACATTCCAGCAATCAGCTCCCCAGACAAATCCAATCGGCTTGATAGCTTACTTTGCAGCGAACTCTACGATCCAGATAATCCTTTGTCTGCTTTGCTTTGCTTTGCTTCGCACTTTTCCAAATATTGGGAAAATAACTGACCTTTGGAACGTCTTTGATACCTTTCCTGGATCGTAAATGCGATTGAGAGATAGCAGCATTCTTTCTATTTCCAGCCAAGCCAACACAAACCGGTATCTCCTCTATTCCTCTGTCCCGTTTTCCCATCCGCGCGTGCCCTGGGAATCAGTATTAATAATTTATTTGGGGCGCGCAAATTATAAAGGAAACAAATTTAGATAAAGATATAAATCTCGGATGGTCTGTCAGCTCGGAAATGGGAACCGCTGGTTTAGATAGAGATATGAATCTCAGCAGGTCTTCTAACTCAGTAAACAAGTAACTCCCGAGAGTTAATATTCTTCTTTCGGCGAGGGTAGGGCATTCGCGCAGTAGATGTCGAACAGATTTAATTCCTTCTTCATCCCTGCGCTCCTGCAGAAGTCCTTGTGAGGTACGCTAATATGCTCTGCATGAATCTCAATAGCACAGTGCCCCGTAATTATGCCAGAGATGGCCCGCGTGCTGTTACGACTAGGCCTAATCATAAAACGTGTTCTTCTCAAATCATGGTTCTGGCAGTTCAAAGGAGTTCGCCTGCTCTTTCATTACGCGGTATGCCCATATGCCCTGGTACCCAAGATAATGTCACCTTGTTGGATTGTGGTTGTGATACCTCATTAAGATATAATTTGCAGATTCTAACGAGGTTCGATCGAATTATTGTGCATTGCAGAGCCTAGCTATCAAAGGAGGTTTAGGAAACCCGCGAAAGAGCCAGATAAATAAAATTGTATGCACTTGTTTGTGGCTAGATCCGCTGTAGGTATATACAACCTGCTCACTCATTATTTTTGGAGATACCTGTAAAAGAAGATACTAGATCATTGTTGATGTTCCAGTTAATCTTTTTCAGTCCGGTTTTAGGTATTCGTAACCTATTTGAAATCGATTTCACATTCGTTGGCCTTGTAACAAGAGGGCGTACATCGTTTGCAGTTGTATCCCCTCTACGTCTTGGGGTGGCCGTGGTGCAGCGGGTAGTGTGTTTGCGCGCTAACCGTTGTGTGCAGGTTCAATCCCCAGTGGGGAACAGTAATCGTCAGCTACCTGAGAATAAAAAGGAAATGGAATAACATCCAAGTTTTTCCATCCACTGCACTAAAGAAAGGTGTCTGGTTGGTATTTCGAAACGAGTCTGAGCTCTTCAGAATTTGCGTTTTCATTTTTTAAGACAAAAAGGTGTGTACAGGGGTCGACCAATATTTTATTTCTTTCTTATCGCACTTGTGCCTTTTTTTTCTAACCGATCCACAAAATTTGTAAGCGAACTCGATAAACATGTCAGGATAGATGGCGTTGGATAGATGTGTTACAATCTTTGTTCGCAGTGAGTTGAAGAAATTATAATATTTCACATAAAAAGTTCCAAAGCGGAGTTCTCAAATTTCTTCAATTAAATCCATCTTCATAAGTATTGTGTGCACCTACGATTAAATGCCATATGATAAAAATTTCATTAAGAATATTGCATTTCAATCTTGTCCACCTGCAGGCTACGAATACACACAATTAAGTGACTAATTGAATTTAATAAGACAACAGTAGTTTATATTCAATTCACCTTAACGTGCCCCAATGTGTATCTATCCGAGAATTACCACAGACTTGAAGCTTCCACCTTTTATGTGGTGCAATTGAGTTAAGCAAACTGAACTTAATTTATCAACCATTTATCAATGCCAGAGGAATAGAAGCAGCAAAAGTGAATTATGTAGTTTCTACACCCCAGAGGCTTTGTATTCAAACATTTAGAGAATTAGAAAGCAAACCAATACATTCCTATTCTGCAACGAATTTCTGAAGAGCATTTCATCTTACCCACCCAAACCGAGACTACATACATGAAATACCAATGGCTTCGAACCCCAAACCTATCTCAAAGTGTGAAAATGCCTACACCTTTATTGCTTGCTGTTGAACTTCGCATATAGATACACAGCCAAGGTAAGTCGGTTGGCCCGACTCAGAAAAAAGATAAAAAATGATGGGCCCACGGACAAACATTCATTTTGAGGAACAATTTCGAGATTCTTCCATCAGTCAGATGGCAATCTCATGATAAATAGCACTTGACACTTCATTATTGGCCTTCCAGCCAGAAATCGAATCAATTTTTACCATTCCTGTTTTGTTCGCCCGTCTAACTCTACTAATGATGTTGCTTTTGCCTTTGCTGGTAAAATTCCTTCTTGAACATGTGCTCCTGGGCTTACTGCTAATATCTGTGTTGTCGCTTGCTCCGCAGTCTGATGATATTTTCCTAGATATTGTACCTGGCTATTGTCTGTCACATAATTTAATCGATTGACTTCGATTCAGCCACTCACCGCAAGTCCCTGTTCTTCGTTCGATGTCTGACTTGAGTGGTGTCCTTAAGAAGGATTCGTGCCTACACAACTTTGCATTAGGCTATGAAATATTGTAAAACATTTATTCGAGATAATCCTAATGGAATTCGAATCGTTACAGGAGAAATAACCTCAATGTTTCTGTATCTGTATCTATCGTATCTACGCAAATTCGTTGCGAGTGATTTTTGGGGGGATGTGTCTTATGAACTTTGTATTTGTAAGGTTCTGGTGAGATGTGCTTGCTGTAGTCTCGTAAGATTGGCATGTGTCAAATGCCAAATTCGAATCGGCCTACCAAAGTGCTCTAGGCATTTTCAAGAATGTTGTTTACCATGCCAAGTCAAAACGCTTTTGGGATGTGCAGAAATTATGGTAACGTGTATTGTAGTTTGGCATTAAGTTTAAACCGATTCAAAAGTCAAGTGCTTTATGCTTTATTCCAAAAGAGGTTGGCCATCAATAGTATAAATGAAAGGATGCGGAAGACTTGCTATTTCTCTGGTAATCTTGCTCAAAAATGTAGTGAAAATAAGGACTGTTCGAGAAAAAATGGGCGCCGTGGCGTAAGTGGTTAGTGTGTCGGATCACTACGCATGAAGTTCCAAGTTCGAATCCCAGAAAACACCAAAAAGTTTTTTCACGGTCCCACCTCTCGCGAGCGTCTGACAAACATCCGAGAGTATTGTTGTCACGAAAAAGCTTCTCAAATCGCCGCTCGGATTCAGCATTGAACTGTAGGTTCTTTCCATTCATGAAAAAATATAACGCACACAACATGAGTGGTTGCGAGAAGCTAGGCCCTGGCACTTTAAAGAGCTGTTGCGCCAAATATTTGTTTTTTTTTGTTCGAGAAAAAATCCGGAAAGAGAAACTAGACCTGAAAATATTTAATATTGAAAGAAACGAGTTATGTTTTATATTTTTTTTAACTAGTATTTATGCACTTTATTTAAGATCAAATAGTTTATAATTTATTTTTTAGTTAGATAGAATTGTTTAACTTTTTTTTTTAATGCCTCTCATGAGGTTTTGTACAGTCATCTCGTCCATTGTTTTAGATATTTCATTCCATCTTTTCTTAAAATATTTGATGTCTTTAGCCACTCCTCCTCTTTTCGTAAGTTCACATTTCATAAGGGCCCAATATCGGTTAATAGGTCTTAGCATGGGGGTGTTTGGGGGATTGCAGCCCTTGGGAACAAATTGCGCACCACTTTCCTCAAACCACTTTATAGTCTGTCCTGCATAATGGGGTGTTGCCAAATCTGGCCAAAACTGTACTGATCCTCTAAGACGAACAAGAAAAGGTAAAATTCGTTTCTGCAAACACTCCTTAGTGTAGACGGTAGCGTTGATTTATCCATTTGTTACAAAAGTGTCTATTTTCAATACGCATGAAAAAAATTGCTTGCCACACCATATACTATATCGCTGCAAAAATTTCAGACTTAGCTTTTTTAAATTTTTCCTTAACATTTCCTTTTTTAGTCACGGTGTAAAATTGTTTGCCTGCAAGTTGTTTGAAATTCACTTTGCAGTATGTTTCGTCATCCATTAAAATGCAATCGAAATATGGAAACCAATGCTGGTACAATTTTCTCGCTCTTGTTATTGCTACACTCACTTGCTTTTCAGACCTCTTCGGAACTTTCTGGGCCACAAATGTCTTCAGCCCTGTATCAGTTTTATATTTTTGGACAGTCGATGCTGAAACTCGAAACTTAACCGCTATGTCTCTCACTGAGGTGTTAGGGTGTTTCTTAAACTCCCTTAGGTTATACCTTCGAACTTCTGGGAATTGCGGGGCTTTTGGATGACCAGATACGGCTGCCCGTTCGACACTTAAACGTTGTTCAAATTTATTGATGACATCATACACCGTTGATTTCGGAATTTTTAATTGCTTTGCCACTTGATTCCGCGTGAAATGTTTATTTTTCTTGTAAAAGAACAAAATAACTTTCCTATTATCCAATTCGTTTAGGCTCATTTTTAATAATCACAACACTATCGATCAACCGCGTCTTTAAAATAAACGTGATGATTATAAGAACATGTGAGCAAAATATAGTAATACTGCGATGTCATATTTCAGTATTGCAGACTGCAAATATTTCAGGTTTTTTTCTCGCACAGTCCTTACGAGTAACAAATGATATAGGTACACAGGATGTAGAAGGATGGATGTCGAAAGATTAACTGACGTCTGGCATAGCGTGAACACTTGCCGATAGTCTCTGTACCTTTTTAGGATAGAAAGAAATAGTAGGAATAGTGTAAAAAGAGTTCCAAAGATATTTGATGATAATTTGCTCGCTTTACTGGGGCGTCTGTAAAGTAATTGTTTATGCTGGCGACGTTGCTATAGCTATCTCGGGTATACGCCTCATTTCGCTTAGAGATCTTTTGCAAAACGCTGTCTCTAAGTTCTCGAAATGGACTAAGGGATCTGGTTTTGGTGTCAACCCACAAAAAACAGAACTGGTCCTCGTCATAGGAAATTACAAAATTCCGCCTTTCGACCCTCGAAAACTATGTGGCTCTAGTCTGACACTCGTAGACAAAGCCAAATATTTGGGTTTCATTCTTGATAAGAAGCTTATCTGGAAACCTAATATCATAAAGCTGTTGTCAGAAAGCAATAGTAAATAAATGGGGACTACATCCACGAATTTCATACTCGCTCTATGTATCCGTCATCAGGCCCATGCTAACGTATGGCGTGATCGTCTGGTGGACAGCTTTGGAGAAAGCTATTCACCTAACCTATCTTGGCCGTGTGCAAAGGTCGGCTTGCCTATGCATCAGTGGAGCACTAAAAACCACCCCAATAATGGCTCTAGACATTCTGTTTCATTTACCACTTTTGTATATTTATAGCAAACAAGTTGCAGCTTGTGCAAACATTCGCATGAAGGTCTCAGTGGTCTATTCTTAGCAAGCCACAATCGAATCCGTGTAATCTTTCAATTCAAAAACTGAAATATCTTGATTCACGGAAACTCCTCAATGCCCGGCAATTTGGTTTTCGTAGCAACAGGTCCACTGGTGATTTGATGGCATATCTCACCGAGAAGTGGAACCAATCACCTCTCATCACTTCGGCGAAACAAAGATGGTTGCGCTCGATATTTCTAAGGCATTTGACAAAGTTTGGCATCAGGCTCTTTTGTCGAAAATGCGTGCATATGGCATCGATGAGTCTCTTCTTTAATGGATTATAAATTACCTTTCGGACCGTTCAATACAAGTTGTCTTGGATGGCTTCAAGTCTGTAATTCACCATATAAATGCTGGTGTTCCCCAGGGCTTAGTTTTGTCTCCGACTCTCTTCCTCATTTTTATAAATGACCTCTTGTCTGCAACTTCTAATCCAATCCATTCCTTCGCTGATGACAGTACCCTCAGTTTTTCATATTCGTTCCCTAACTCACGTCCCTGCTCTTCGGTCGTAGAAGAGGAACGACAACGTATGTTAAACACATTAAATTCCAACCTGGACAGCATAACCAAATGGGGTTTAATCAATAGAGTGGAATTAAATGCATCCAAAACTCTATGCTGTCTTCTGCCTCTCAAGCGAAACCAAGATCCTCAACCATTATCCATGAATGGTTCTTGCATCGCTGAATCCGAAAGACTTGCCATTCTCGGTATGTGCATCCATAAAGGTTCCTGCCTGGTAGTACAATGGACTAGAGAAGTCTGAGTGCTCTGAGATTTGGGTTTCCTTTTATAAAAAATAAAACAAAAAAAACGAAAAAAATGTGCAACAATAGCCGTCTTCGATGGAACGATCACATATTCGAAGTCGCCAAAAATGCTGCAAAATGTCTAGGATTCCTTAAGCGGTGCAAAAAATATTTTACCCTGTCTGATCTGGCATCCGTCTATAAGCCATTCATCCGCCCAAAGCTGCAATATAACGCCCACATCTGATCTGGTGCACCCAAGACCGTTCTGCACATTCTAGATAGGGTACAGAATCGCGCGTTAAAACTGATAGGTGATAGAGACATCGTGAACTCCATCGTAGAAATGTCTCGTGTCTTTCTCTTTTTTATCGCTTTTTTTTATAAAAAATGCTCCAGCGAAATAGCCAGTTGCATTCCTCCCCTTCAAAACTTCACCCGCAATACGTGTCACGCTTCGAATGCACATCCGTTCACCCTCAAGCCCAACTTCGGACGTACTGTCAAATATAGGGATTCGTTTATAAGCCGAAAAACACGTTTGTGGAATGATCTACCAGCCCCTGTATTTCCTAATCATTACAACCTTCAAACATTTAAAGCCAACGCAAACCGGCATCTCCTTCGTTCCTCTCCCCCCTTTTCCTATCCGCCCGTGCCCTGAGCATCAGTATAAGGGTATTAGTAATCCCTTCGGCGCGCGCGTATTATAAAAGAAAAAAAAACAAATTGTCGCCTGTCTCTTAACGAGATGGCTAAACAATTATTATTATTCATCTGATTTGGGTGCCGCGATACCGAGACATTTCAAGACATTTCATGGCCGACACTTACCAAACAGGAACAAGGCGAATATCGGCATGCCGATCGATGTGGTTAAGTATCTGCTTAAACTAAAAACTATCAACGTTACCAACCGCAGATAGGTAGACGGCAATACGTGCATCATTACTAGACAGATCTGGCTTAAGATTGATTAAAAACAGACAGAAAAGAGCTCTCATTACAACTATTGCATGCGTCATTATGGGGCACTGCATCATTGGAAGGCATACTACATCTGCTTTGTACTTACCAAGCTCTCTCCGCTCGTAAAAGATTGCACTTAGGAGTCTATTTCTTCGACAGCTTAGACGGTATAAGAAGCTCCAACTGGCTTAAGGGAAGTGTTTCCTGGGGAATATAGATACATTTGGTACCACAATGAACCTTTCCTGGTCTAAGTGTGGCGGCATCTAATGATTCCTGTCACGTTAAATTAAACCAATCTAACTGAGTGCATATAATGATAGAAAATTCGGTGTAGCTAAATGCTTATAAAGCTTAACGTGTTTAACAAAAATGATAGTACATATGTATAATTATAAGGAAGTTATAAGAAAACTATAGCGAATCTTCTAGTTTTGTACAAAATGGAAATTAGGTGCATTTATTACCCCACCGTATCAATTTTTAACTTTCTTTCTCAAAGTCCGTCGTCTTAGAGTGTGCAAACACTCCTTTATTATCCGCATTTATAAAAAGGGCTGAAAAATTAAATATTCAACTACCGATCTATCGCAAAACGATCATGCATCCTTAAACTGTTTATAAGTATTCTTTCACTGCAAACCAATATTTTGTGCAAAGCAACATGGTTTTCTAAAGTGTAGACGCACTACAGCAAACTTAACCACAACAGAGTATTAGAGAAGTTAACGCTGTTACCACTGATTTCAACAAGGCTTTCAACAAAATCTCCCACCAAATTATTTATTTTTAGCCTAAGAGACTCTTACTTACTTACTTAGGTGGCGCTACAGTTCGGGGTGAACCTGGCCCTCAACCAACAAGCCTCTCCATTTAGCTCGGTCCTTAGCTAATTGCCCCCAGTTGCGCACTCCAAGTTGGTCGAGGTTCCCTTGAACTTGTGCATATAATTGGCGCAGTTGAGGGCGTGTGATTTCTTGTGCATTGTTGGCATTGGTGTTCTTCTAATTGATGAGATTTAAAGGCTGGTATGGCTTCTCAATGACCATCCACCATACTAACGATATGTAAGAATGGGTCTTACAACTGCCGTGAAACTACTTTCTTAATCTTGTTTATAAGTAAAATTACTTACGTTCAACACGCAAAAAGAAAGTTCCTTAAAACCCACCTTTCATGTGAACATCGTTTACAAGACACATCTTTATTATTCGAAATTCCGCAGTCCCCATGTGCAATTTATTTTAATAACGTGCAGCATTAAACTATTTCAATGACATTCATCCGTAAATATCTACTCAGCCAGCCAATAACAATTTGCTTTTCTTTTAACTCCTCTCAATTCCGTATCTGCGCTATTCTCCTCAGTTTCACTTTTTGTCCTTTTTAGTGGAATATTTTGTAAAAGTAAAGCAGTTCGTTTATTTCTTTTGTTCCTTTCTCTTGGGAAAAGTAAGAACAAAAAATGCAAAAACAAAATTTGACTTTAAGCAGCTAGCTCTCAGTGAAGGTCCTTTTCCGTCAATGATGCACACAGTTTCCTTTTCCCATCGTCTCTTGATACAAAATTGCATTGGTAAGCCAAAAATATTCTAAATATGCCCCAAGCTCCTTTCGTTAAGTACATACAAGAATTTCATCAGTTGTATATGAAAATATTTAGGGCAGTCCTTAGCCATTATCGACATTCCACCATGGTGTTCCCTCTGTGTGTCCAAAATGTTGCATTCTTTTTCTCTCTTGAGATGGGTGCAGAAATTGCCCTTCTGCACTGAATTCCTATTAAGTTTCAATATCCGAGCTGATGTGACTGGAAAGAGGTGTGCGTTGTTTTCTGGGTCATCAGACTGAACTCCAATGGGGATACTTAATTTGCTGCTCATTGAGATGCACTTAAATGTAGACCAACACTTTCGTAAAGGATATGTGGGTATGCTATGTGTGGTAACGAACCAATTTGAAGGAGCGATATGTCCACCATTGAGTCTTAGTCGAGCCATGCATTTTCATGGAGGACCAAAATCACAGGTTGCATCAGGTCCGATGGTCCTATTAGAAATAACTAGAACGTTTCCTGCATAGATTCTGACCAGAATCCTCGATAGTGAGAGATGGGGAGGATTTATTTTCTAAAACTTTAAGTGAGTAGCTGAGAAGATTGAAGTGGGTTCAGAGGATGCAATCATGCCATCCGGCCTGGCTGTCAGTTGACCCATGTAAGAATTTCATTTTCAGCTCCGAGAACATTCACATGCTGCAAGTGGTTTCCTTTGAGATGTATGCAGAACAAGGGAATTTTGATTGTCAAACCTTGTGGAAGTGAACAATGTTGACGATAACCTTTGTCTTAGCCACAGACGAGACAACTCGTAGTAAATAGCAATTTGCAGGAGCAACCTTCCGGTAGGTACAACACTGCACACAGAGAATTCGGTTTCTAGCAACATTGTTTGTCAAGGACTGTCATTCGCCAATGATGACTTTGGAACGTTTAATATAGTCGAATGGTGAAATATGCGCGTGTGTGTGTGGGCTGTGTTGTACAGTAGCAGCGAAGATTTGTTCGGGTTGCAAAACATTGATAATTTCTAAGATAGACCATGATGAGGTTTAGGAATGACCTGCAGGGTAGTAGTGTGTGTGTGGTAGTTTAGAAATTCACAAAGTTTCTAAAGGAGCACCTGTAGAGTTGGGAAAGTTATTGCTGACTTCAAATAAGTATCAAAGTTGGAAGTGACTTTTGCAAAGTTTTTCTCAAAGTGAGTACGAAAGTGTGGTTTAAAACTTACCATCTTAAAGTTAATGCATAAAATGCACTTTAAAACCGTCAGTAGAACATTTTTGTGCGAATAATAACTGGGGACTGTTTGGAACATAAACTGATTGAGCATACCCATTGCCGGGGCTGTTCTGCTGGGATGCCAAAAGGCCCCAATTCAATCGATTTCACTTACTTAATTTCTAAGGTGGTGGTACAGTCGGGGCTGGACCTAGGCCTAAGCCAACAAACCTCTCCCGCCAGCCTGATTACGAGTTTTTTTTTCTTACGGTAGAAGATTGCCCGACATGACATCTTCTTTTGCTGTCTTGAATTTTTTGCGGGACTGCCATTTCTTCACGCGGTGGGATTCGGCATTTGATGTGCCTTAATTAGCTACTCCCGTCTTGAAATATGCTATATTTATGACTGGCTCACATATATTCTGCCATGGAAGTGTTCAATCTACGAGTACATACGTCACGGTTGCTGACGAAGTCGCGAGTGCTCCCAATGGAAAAAGACGTGTTCTGCATTTTCTTGCTTTCCATTACAATTGGGACAGAGTGAAGACTCATAATGCCCATATCGCTGTAAGTACGTACGAAAACACCGTATTTATGGTTTAACCACATATATCTGGTCGGTCCATTTTAACTGATGCGTTCTATCCCTGCTACCACTCAATCATGCTACACACCCTTTCCCATCTTCGCCATTTTCTGTAACAACTTTGGTTTTCGTGAAGTTTCCTTTGCATAGGCACACGCTATATTTTATCCTCAGCGATATCAACCGTTAACGTCGCTGTAATGACATAATATTGGAATGTTTGATATTGTGTGAAAAGCGCTGCCTAATCGTAATTTGTTGGTGAGTCAGTAGTTAATCTTTTAAGCATTTATCTTCACCTCTAGTGCTTTGCCCCAAAATGACGAAGCTTCTTACTAAATCTGGTTCTATTTTATGTTGGTGTTGATCCAGTCAGATGTTCTGACGGTGTGCATGGTAGGTAGGTAGAAGTGGTTGTGTCAGCAAACCATGCCGACACTCAATAAGCGCAGAAGCGCCGTTTTATTACCACAACTCAAGTGACCTAACGGATGTAACAAGGACGTTAACTACTAGGGAAAAGAAGAAGAAAAAGGGGTAAGGATTATTCAAATCTACCCCGTTACATTGAGGAAGCTGATAATATCCCCAATGCTAATCTTCGCTAGCTCTATAAGCTTGTCGAAAAAGAGTTTACCTAAGGGGCGCTGTCTGGCCTTGCCTAAAGCCGGACACTTGCAGAGGAAGTGTAAGATTGTTTCTATCTCGTCAGCAGTATTGCAGCTGCGACAGTGTGCATTAAATGCAATACCTATTCTGGCCGCATGAACCCCGATGGGCCAGTGGCCAGTACTAACTGCCAGAATTCTTGCGATATCTGCACGGTTTCTGTTTAGTAGATCTTGTGTTCTTTTCCGGGAGTATTTGGGCCACATCTGCCTGGAGATGACACAATTCCGCACCCCCTGCCATCTACTATCCGCCTTTAGCAGACAGTGCGCGAAGATGCCTCCCTTAAGGACCCCCAACGAGACGTTCACCTCCTTTGCTAGGGAAGCATCAAGGGCAGATCCTCGCCTCGCGAGCTCATCAGCTCGCTTATTCCCTTCAATGTTGCTGTGACCCCGAACCCAAAGGAGACAGATCCTTAGCCGGTGACCAAGCGAGGCGAGTTCTTTTTTGCACTGTGCTACTAGCCTTGAGGATGAAGTGGCAGACACTATAGCCTTGATAGCCGCCTGGCTGTCAATGAGGTTGACAGATATTTAGGGGTGTAGAGGTTTGCTTAATAAGGCGGCAGGCCTCACGTACAGCAAAAACTTCCGCCTGGAAGACACGGCACGAATCAGGAAGCCGGTAAGACCTGGAAATATTGAGGGAATCAGTCCATTTTTGAACCGTCGGTGAAGATTGTTGTTTCGAACTCTTTCGTCAGTTCGCCAGTTTCCCATTCCGCCCTGGTTGGGAATCTGACCGTGACGTCATTTCTAAAGTTCACTGTGGGAGTTGTATAGTCGGTCAGATTAGCTACCAGATTCTACGGTAGCAAATTCAGGATACTGCTGGGACCATACACATTGGTGCACCAGCATCCTGCTTTCCTTAGCCTGACCGCACTACATGATGATAGATGCATAATGTGAAGATCGAGTGGTAAAAGGTGCAGAATAACGTTCAATGCATCGGTTGGACATGTCCTCACGGCACCCGTTGCGCCTATAGCCGCAGTTCTTTGTACCCTGTTGATAAGTTTGATGTTATAAGCTTTCCATAGCGCAGGTCACCAGACTAGCGATACATAGGAATGAATGGGACGCACCAAGGCAGTGTGCATCCATAACGGACGATTTGCATAGTTTCATTACAGATTTTAACTGATTAATCTAGGAATTTCGCTATTATTAAGACTGCTATGTAGACAACGTTGTTACGCATTATATACCAAAGAAACGGCCCTAGTACTCAGCCTTGCGGAACTCCACCCGTACCATTATCCTTTGTCGACGCCACACAGTAGGATTCTTTTTTTTAAATAATCTGTCACTATTTTAGATAGGTAGGCAAATACTAACCGCTTTTCAAGAAATTCCGAATAACAAAAGCTGGCGAGGGAAGGCCCAATACAAAATCTTAATAAGCTGACTTGATCTTAAATATGAAATAGAGTATACACCTCTCGGACTCTATTAGTAAATACTTTAAATGCAGGACCTTTCCTTTTCAGGACTTTGAATGGCTCTTTGTCAAGCGGGTTAATAGATCAGGACATTCATTAAGCTTAAAAACCCAAAGGTTTTAGGCTTTGTAATTGTATTTCCAAGCGTATGGGAGTTATAGTCCTTGTGTATAAAAATAGATCTACATTGACATTCGTATGAAGGAGACGAGCTTATGTCAACTGTGCCAACCCACTTCCCTAACTTAACCCCTAAGAAGGAAAGCCATAAGTTTTATTTGCCAGGAATGGCAGTGCTCGTACTCTAAAATGATTCTGCACTCGAAGAAGGAAAACTGACGTTCGACTTTAGCGACCGGTTAAGTCTTGATGTTTTCAAGATCAGTATTTACCTCTAAGTCCAAATGGCTTTAATAATGAAGAACGTTACATTCACCTAGATCCACGCTACTTCTCAGACAATCTTAGGGTCGAAAGTCTTCCAGCGCAATCTTTTTAATAAGAACTTCATGTTACGACAGGCCACTAAAGGAATCAGACTGGACCTTCCCCTTGGGCTAGGTACTATCTCCATCTACCCTTTTCAGTGGATATGCCCGTGTTTTACGCGAATAATTAAAATTTAAATTCGTTAGCTTATTCATTTGTTAGATGGCGTAAATTTGGGCCTCAACATAGCTTCTCCATTCAGCTCGATCTTTAGTCGCAGTAATTACTACCAATTGCGCACTTCAAGTTGGTTGGCACACTTGTAGTTGTGCGCACCACCTATGGCGACGGTGTCCTCTATTACGTCGTTCCTTCAAGTTAGATTAGAGCGCTGGTGTCCATTTCCTCTTCATACTCATATCCTAGCCATTTCAGATATTAGATACGCAGTTTTTTGACTAGGTCTATATCGCTGTACAAATCGTATAACTCATTTTGAATCTTCTTCCCTTTCGAAGCTCGTCAACGTAAATGGAACTGAATATCTTATGAAGAAATTTTCTATCGAAACAACCAGGATTTTTTAATTCATCTTTAATAAAGTGAAAGGTTTCAAACAACTTGATGCCTCTGCAATTGGCGCAGTTGAGGGAGTTTGCATTCTTGTAGATCGATCAAACGATGATGAGATTCCGCTCATCACGCATCAGCTCATCGGACCAAATCTTAGAGATGAGTTGAATTGCGTTCTCTACTTAGTCATCACCAACTACTTTGAATAGTTCGGCCGGTGGATATTTCTATCCTCACTTTAAGCACCTTCTTTCCAGTTTACTCTAAAGCTTACTCTACGCGAATTTGTATCTTCCATTGGCTAGAGAAACTCTGTTGGTGACGGTTTCAACTCTTTTAGGTCACTTTTCTTATTTGCTGACCAATCGCCAAATGAGCCGCAGCTTCTTAGGTCATTTACCCAATGTGGGAAGCAACCCTCCACATATTTAAGCGGTGCTTTTCAATATAATGAATGCCATTAAAGATTAGTATCATTATGCTCAAAATCGATTTCTTTATCCCTCAGCTCACTAGAAAACGCCTCTACACAAAAATCATTTCCATCCGTTTCACAATGCCGCTAGATTTAGTTTCGCTCACAAACACACAATTCATTAACAATAAACACTTTTTCGAACCTGTGAACATCTAAAAAAAAAAAAAAGTAATTTCATCTCACAAAAAAAAGAAAAAAGATTCAACCGTACCGGTCATCATTAAGGAAACGCGCAAATTGAGGTAAGAACCCCAAAGTAATAAAACGATATCGTTTCTCCATTCGAGCGCAAAAAGGACTCGTGCCTAACGGAGAGCTCAATACAAATTGAAAATTCCCTGCCAATGCTCCTTCGATTTTGATTATTGAAAAGGATGTATCCACTTCCTTTCGTCCTCTGTTCGTTTCGTTTCCTTTCCTTTTTTTTTAGTATTCCTCTTCTTTTCGGCTCAATTTGCTTTAACATGAAACAATACAAACGAAGAACAAAAGGATTCAGACACCCCATACCGCCCAAGCTCATTCAATGTAAGTGGTACATTTTCTGTTCACAGTTTCAAGACGGCGGCGGCAGGCGAACAAAGTGCGTGTGTTCGCCCTCTTATCTGCGGAAGGTATAAATAAAAGCTACTAAACACTTCGTTACGTTTTAAATTTGAATACATGATATCCACTTTGCACCCCCGAACCAACAGTCGTCGGCGGCAGCGGCGACGGCACCCATTCGTGCGCATACAGACGAATACGAATCCGAATCCGAATCCTCGAATCCGAAGGATGTGTTCAGTTCGAAATTGAATTGGCAGCAATATAATTTCATTGTGGGCGATAATGGATGGGAGTGGGGGTAGCGTGATTCGCTTTTATCCACCTCGAAGGGGATAACTTTCAATTTGTATCTAATGGATACATTTTGATGGCCTTAAAATCGTTCGTTTAGTTTCGTTGGCTGGAATTTTCACACATAAGTTCGTTTCCTTTCATTGAGTACCGCTTTCAGCGGAAATACCTTAGCAGTTGAAATCCTGCTGCTGATTTCTTGCGCTCGCGTAGGTCCTACGTTACATTATCGCTCCTTTTCTTTTTTGTATGCCGGTAGTTGGAAACAAACCGACAGGAAAATCCTTTTTTTTCCTAAATCGATGTCGACCTAGTTTTTGTGTGTTTAGTGAGTTGAGGTGCTTGCAGAATGAAGAATTTAAATTCGTCGAGAAATTGAGTGTGAAATGTCAAGGTGTCGACAGACTGACGACATCACGTAGGGTTGGGGGTCGGCGAGCTGCCATTTTATATGAGTTGGCAAATGTATTTGAAAATCTGGATAATTTGTTAACGTGTGGGTGACTGGGTGTAAGGTCGGCTATTTGTTGAATTTGAATAAGGAATGTGCCAGCGGATGCACTTGAGGTATTTCATGTCAGCAAAATATGAACATTGTTGGAACTTTCAATGAAGTGAGGTAGAGACTTGCAAAAAGGATACAAAGTTTTGAAATGCTTCCGGAGGTAGTTGGGTTTTTTTTTTATGCCCTGCACTTTGCATAGGAAATGTCAGTGTAAATTGCTCAGGAAGTTGCTCCTTTGTATGTTTAGTGTGCAGGAAGCGGCGAATATAAAAGTTTGCCTCGCTAACATACATTAACCCGGGAAAATAACTGGTTAGAAGCACTGTGAGTATATATTTTTGATCTTTTCTCTTATAAAAGTTTTAAACTTTTTTTTAAATTATGCGTAGTTCAAGCCTTTACAATGCATAGGTAACTTGGTTTGCAGATAGTGTAAAAGAAATGTTCACATTTTTCTTGTATCAAAGACTATTTCGTTGATTTATTTTCGTTTTTTCTTAATACCTCGACGTTGCTCAAAACTAACTGTAAGTGCATTATGAAATGTGCTTGGACTTTTATCCAACTCAAGCAGCCATAGCACACGGTTATTGGTAGTCTCCTAGAGACAGAAAAACAGATTGTTAAGCTCGGTTTGCAGGAGCCTCAGAAGTAGAGAGACTCAAGCTTGAAGTCCAGTACCGTAAGTTTCACACATATCCGGCATTGGACACACGGCTTCTTGTAGTTTCCACACATGTCCGATGCCGTATACACGGAGCCGTGTATTCGATTCAAAGTGTACTTAACTCAATGAGAGCATTCACAGTTATCCGCCGCCGGATACACGGCATCGAAAACTCGTTTAATTTATTAATTTGCAACATACTAAGTAAATCGTATCCAATGCCGGACAAAAAAAATGAAAGCTCCCAGTTAGTCCCGTACACTTCTATCTATCCGGTGCCGTGTATTCGGCAGCTGGTGCCGGCTGGAGCTGAGATTTGTCCGCTAGAAAAAACACAGTGGCATTTATGTCGTGTTTGGTTTTTTTTTTTTTTTTGATGCGCGGGTAGGGGTTAAAATTCTTAATTGATTTTATTTTCTCTTGTACAATCCATGCCCACGTGGCAACGACACTGCGACCTGAAAGATCTATTGGAGGGGTGGAGTTAACTTAACAGACGTACTACCTCCCTTATGAAAGTGAGTATGTCTTTAGTAGCGGAGCATTTCAGTTCCACTGAAGTAAGTATCTCCTTGCGGAGAATACGTTTCCTTAACCAGTGTAGTGCTGGGCATTCACAAAGAATGCATTCGGATGTTTCAACCTCCTCCAAATATAACAGACAGCCCTTCTCTTGGTACAGGTTCATCTTGTTAAGGTGGTATCTCAGGCCGCAATGGGCAGTAAGAAAGCTCACAAGCTTCTTAATGCTTTCCCTATCTATGTTAAGGATTTCCTTATAGGAGTAAGGCTTGATTAATCGTTTGGATTGTCTCAGACCTGGCCCATTAGTTCAGTGGTCTAGACGAAGTTTGTCCATTCGTTAATCAGCGTTGTAGCTGTCACCCAGTTAACGCCACAATAAGGTTCAGGACCTATGAATACAGATTCTGAGCCAGCCCTAGCAAGCTCATCTGCAGATTTGTTGCTCACAATCCCTTGGTGTCCAGGGACCCAACCGAGTTTTACCCTACTGTATTTGGCAAGGTCTTGTAATGTAATGCAATGCAGGTCTAGCCGCATTTCGCGGTTCTGGAGTCCATTAGGTTGGACGATGGTGTCATAAGTGCTGCTTGGCTATCTGAAAAGATATGTATTCTAGCGCCTTTGATCCCCTTGCGAATATTGTGTCTGGCGCAGATCTCAATGGCATGGATTTCAGCCTGAAATATAGTGGGAGTCCTACCCATAGGTACCGAAATCTTTGTGTTGGGTCCAAAGACCCCAGCTCCAACTCTAGAATCCATTTTCGAACTGTCGGTGAATCAGACCAGACTTCTAGGGTCTAGGGACTTCTAGGAGCACCATTGGACCAATTTTCGCGGTCCAATATTTCAACCTCGAATAACCTACCAAAGCAATTTTGCCTGACCATAATATTTGGTAAAGTACAGAACATGTCCCTTTAAGGGATTGAGTTGAGTATCTTTAAATGTCCCACAAGGTCACCTGGTTTATACTCATAATCTAGCTGCAGCCTGATTGTATATCTTGCGGCCATCTTCCTAATGAGACGATGGCTGCATACATATGTGATAATGGGTCTAACCATCAATATGTACAACCAATGTATCATGTTAGGAGAGAAACCCCAAGTTCTGCCGTATAGGCGTTTACTGACCCACAGTGCTCTAGTATCGCGCTCTGTGGCGGACTTGATATGTGAATTCCAGTTAAGTCGTCTGTCAAGAATTGCACCAAGATATTTGAACTCACTGGAATAAAGGGTTGACCTGTGTCTTCCTTGTAAACGACACCAGAATGGTTTTACTAGGATTAATGGATAGTCCTTCTTTGTTACACCATTCTACATCTTGAGATATTGCACTTTGCATGACGTTGGAAATTGTCGTGCCGTGTTTACCTCTAATAAAAATCGCCAAGTCATCAGCATAACCGACGGTAGTGTAGCCTGATCTATGAAGATCTACTAACAAGTTGTCGATAACTATTGACCATAACAGGGGGGAAAGAACTCCTCCTAGACGGCAGCCTTTGGCTGCAGTTATGGACACCGACACTCCCCTGGAGGAGGAAGTAATGAATCGACTTTCCAGCATGGCCCTAATCCATTGGTTGGTCAATTCTTTGATACCTTTGCTACTGATCACCCTTGCGATCGAGTCATAACCAGTATTATCGAACGCGCCTTCGATGTCAAGAAATGCACACAGGGCTATCTCTGTGTGTTCCCTCTATCTTTTTAATGAGATAATGAAGGGTATCCTTAATGGACGCTTGTAGCCCGTGCTACGAGTTATGCCCGACTCCATGCTCCTGCATGGTTACGTGCTAAAAAAACCCCTCCGGTTTCTCTGTCCTGTTGTTCCCCTGCGGCCCGCCAGACAAGCCATTCCTTCGCAGGGGCAAGTTTGACATTTCGTCATTTCTTTTTAGCTGCCAGAGCTGGCAGGATCTTCGTTTCTCGCGTTTCTCGGTGCTCGTTCCTCTATACGCAGTTGTTGCATCATACTTGTGATTACTTCATTCGAAGGCTCCCAGCCTTCGCTGCTCGCCAACATGAATGAGGTCTGGCTTCTTGGGGTCATTTGCCCGTCAATTTCTCTTTCTAGGATGTTCCTGGCACTGATGGAATTTTGGCATTCCATCAGTACTTGCTCCACGTTCTGCACTTTTCCTTCACAGTGCTGGCAGAATGGGTCATCCGCGTACTTGTACTTGTAGAACTACTCCCGGAAGCATCCGTGTCCCGATAGAAATTGTGTTAGGTAGTAGTTTACCTACCAGTGCTTTCTGCTAATCCATTCATCAACTTCGGGGATCAATTTGTATGTCCATCGCCCTTTGGTTGTGATGTACCACCTATGTTGCCATTCTGCTTTTATAGCTTCTATAGCTGATGTTCCGTCATCGTGCTCGTTTTCACGTAGGGCCGCAGTCTTCTTCGCGTCTGGATCGATAGGCATTCGGCCTGATATTACGCTTATCGCATCCGCTGATACAGTTCTAAAGGCGCGTCATACCCTTAGAGATGCGATTCTATGCGCCGACTTCATCGTTCTAATGTATGACTTACGATGCGTCGCTGATAACCATATTGGGGCCGCATACAAGAGTATTGACCCACTCACGGTTGTTAAGAGATTTTTGATTGGCTGCCTTGGTCCCCCAATATTTGGCATTAGTCTGCATTGTGCCGTTACTGCCCGGGAGGCCTTCTCGCCTGCGTACATCAGATGGTCCCTGAAGCTGAGTCTGTGGTCCAGCAATACTTCCAGCTACTTGATGTACGGCTTCGATTCGATAGTTTACTCACCGACCTGTATGGTGAGGTATCTGGTGCCAGATATGTGTAAAACGGGCCTTAGACTTTTGGAGCGGACCCATATCAATATATTTTCTTGAAAAGTTTGAAGAAGCAGGAAGCCGGTGCTACCATATGATTGTCTACAACATCACCATGGAGCTTATGGGTGGAAAGCAAAAATATCATCAAGATACATATATGTATTTCGCAAAAGCGCTAAATTACTTATATAATAGAGCTACAGTCCAAACTTGCAAAGCAATAAATTCCTAAATTTACCGCAGCAATACAGCAACAGTAGTCAAGAACATATCGCTCAAGAAAAATTAATCGACATTCTATTTAATTTAATGTTAATTTTGCGCAGAAGAGGTATCCCTGAAAGGTGCCGTGCATATACGACGTGTGCATAGACGACGAGTGGAGGAGCAGGTGCAATGCCGAACTATACGGCGGCGTATACAAGGACATCGACTTAGCCAGAGTTTAAATACTGCGATTAGATGGTTAGGTCATGTAGACCCCAACGTTCCAGTCCGGAAAATATTCGAATTCATCTCGGATGGACGGCGTAGTAGAAGACAACCCCGTGGCAGGTCGCGCAGAAGTGAAAGGAAACCTTAACCAACTGTGTGCAACCAGACGCAGCTAGCTCGTAACTGGGCTGACGGGCGAGGTTTGTTGGTTGACGCCCAGGTCCACTGGACTGTACCACCACCTAAGTAAGTAATATAAGTATTTCTTCCTCGAATTCTTTTTTAATTATTTTATATTTTGATTTAAAAATCGATAGCCGTCTGGGATGACCTTATGCCGTGGCACCTAGCATGGCATGCACATATACATAGGTACAAGAAGAACAACATGCTTTGTTCATTTTATTCTAAATTTTTTGCAGTACAACTAGCGAAACAGACACGCTAACCTTGTTCGTGAGCATGTCAAACATTTGTCAGGCGAACACCTAGCGGCAAACATATTATGTGGTTTTTGAAAAAGCACTAGAACCGTATTTGTGAGAATGTGAGAGGACCAATGATATTCTTGATTTTCAAATTAATTTTTATTTTTTATAATTCACTTGCGCTAAAGGGGTTATGACTACCCTTTTTATGTACGGATATTATTTCGATACATAGCGTGAGAATTAATGAAATAGGGTTTAGAGAGGAAGGAGGTACCTACGGATATTGGTTTCATACATCTGTAAGTTATAATGGACAGGAAATACAAAGTTTGGGAGAGAAAGCCACATATGTGTTGTGCGGCTCATAACAGACTCTATATTTCGCGGTACGTCCAAATATGGAATTCCAAATAACGTTCTTACACCACTTTAGGAAATTTAAATATTTCCCGGCATTCCTGGTGATTTCGAATATACAGTCATTCCAATCAAGTTTGATGTTGACACACATACAGAGCATGGAAAGTTTTTCAGTTTCATCGATGCATGTGCTATTCATGGGTAATGACCAATGGTTGGAATTTCCCTAACAAGGCCAACCAGATAGCATCTCGATTCAAGCTGTCGAAAGACTTTTCGATATCCATAATCTGTAGATGAAGCAGAGACCTGTACTCCACACATTGCTCAATTATGATTAGTAATATGTTTGTGTGGTCGATACAGAAGGATTCAGCGCGAAAGTCTACCTGTTCGACACCGGGAGAATACATATACCTCTTTAGTTTCGACAATCCATCGGATTCCTCTGGTTTGTCTCGGGTAAATCAACCACAGATGCAATCCAAAGTATAAGGATCATAATGGAAAAACATCGTGATTCCTTAAGGGATTTGCATATTATATTGGTGGACTTTGAAAAGGCATTCGACAGACAACCACGAGATCTGATATGGGTGGCGCTAAGACATCGAGAGGTTCCAGAAACCTATGTACAGATGATCATGGACATGTACGAGGGAGCAAAGACAAGAGTAAGATGCCTCGCTGGAGTAACCGAAGAGTTCCCAATCAAAGTCGGGGTGCACCAGGGAAGCGTTTTAAGTCCTTTGCTCTTTATTACAGTCCTTGATTATCTACTTGAAGGTAAAGTGTTGGACTCCAAGGTGCATCAGTTATTCTTTGCTGACGTTGGAGACATCATAAGTGATGATCCTACATCCCTGCAACGAGCACTTGATGTGTGGGTGGACGCTCTGGAGGGAAATGGGTATCGCATTAGTTCAAAAAAGACAGACTACTTGTGCTGCCCGTTCTCAGATCCACTCAGGCCTATTCCAGACATTTATTTGAATGGAACAGTGCTTCCCAAGTGCGAAGAGTTCAAATATCTGGGATCTATGATCAATAGCAAGTCGTTCCGCTGATGTGTTTTGCGCCACTTGAAATAGTTCAGCAGGGATGCTCACCGTTCTGTTTTTCTTGAGGAACTTGATTGCTGCTGTTATTTCGGTATTACTGGGGTGGAGGTCCGGTGCGAATTCGCAATTTTGTTGCATCGGAAGTCATATTCGATTAATAACACGTATAGCACCCTAGATTTTCCACTCAACAGATCCATCCTCAGAAGCTACCGTAAAACCTCCTCATAATTACCCCCAACCCGATAAATACAATTTTAAATGAAGTTTCTATTAGTCTAACTTTAGCTTTAAGTTTTTAGTTAAGAGTTGCTTGTATTAAACTTAAATAAATAAGTTTTGCATATAACACCAATCGATTTCTAAAGAAAACAAATTTTGTTCTTAACAAAGTTGTCCAAAGTCTGTCAGTAGCACAACCGACCTAAGGCTTCATTCCGATATAACCTCTAAGGAAGCAGTGCAATTTAATTATTCTTTCTATTGAAATTCTCTGGTAAATTTAACTGTACATAAATAATAGCAAATGAAAAGACAATTCTCTAGAAAATACCAAGTAGCACAACACGTTACACATAAAACTATTTAATATTCAAATACATACCTACCCCCACATCTACAATATTTGCGCTAATGAAAAGAGCAAAACCCCCAAGAGGATGAAGTAAAAACAGTCTGTGAATCGAAACGGTAATAATTTTCGGAAGAAAAGTTTGATTTTCTTCTCGCTTTGAAATATGGAAACTTTACTTTCAAATTTATCTAACTTTCACCAACAAATTTAATAAATACACATAATTAGAAATATTTAATTAAATCGAAACGCAACCCGCCCGAAGAACAACCAAAGTTGATTTCACCAAATGCCTTACAAAGAATAACCTTTCCCTTTCCATTGTCAATTAAAACTCTCTCATCGTTTTAATGCGTTCCTTCAAGTTGCTAATCAAACTTTCTCCTTGACCTCTACGAAGAATTATTCTCCTACACTTTTGTATCTTTTAGCAAAAAGGAGCATAAAAACAAAACTTAAGAAATCCTTTTTCCACGGCACAACTACACAAATTACGAGTACGATTATACCGACCTCTCCATGGTGCAAATTAATTTTTTAAGCAATATTCAACAAAACGAGAGAATTTCGCTGAAAAAAGAATAATAAAATTTACACACAGAACTCCCTTAGTCATTCGAAACGGTAAAGTTTGTTCTCACCTCATCCCGTATCCTTTCAACCGGATATATCCATCCACCTGCTTCGCTTTGAAAACAATCAAGGTCAATTGGATTTCACCCACCAACCGCCTTCAAGCTGCTTCGCTTAGTTATTCTAGCGAGAAAGTCGAACAACCCCTACCACCTACCCTTCCGAACCAAGTACGTACGGCATTGATATTTCCGCAAAAGAAAGTTCGCAATGAAAGTTGGGGCTGAACATTCCGGCATAGTTATCCGAAGACTACCCCATCCGCCTCTTAAACTGAAATATTATTGCAAGGCTTCATTGAAAGCAACTGAAAACCCAAAAGGAAAAAAAGTATCTGTATCTGTATCTCCCTATATAAAAGAAAATCAAATGGATATCTGTGATATCATCCGGACAACTCAAAGTTAAATGGCGAAAAAGTATCGTCGACGACACGGTCGGGGAGGTAAGGAAACGAAGCGCCCATCCAAAGGAAATGCCGACAGATATCAAGAAAAATCTCTTGCAAGACCGAAGAAGCTAAAATTGGAACAGGCCGAGTGCAAGTTCTTTCCAAACGACCCCACTCCCTTGTGGCGCAATTCAAATGAATTATTCAATCGCCACGATTACTCTCAATACCGTTCGGCTGACTTTTGTGGCGAACAAGGACAGGGTGTGAGGATAACTGCTGCCACACCAGCCGCAGTACATTTCCAGTGAATGGCATCTACAGAAGAAATTTACTTTTATTTCACACCGACACCGTTCCTTTTTGCTTGGGATTTACACTCCAAAGAGTTACAGCCCGCGATATATTTTCCGGGTGAAAATTACAGACACAGCGAAAGCGGCACTGGCAGGTAGGTACAGTTCAGCGGATCAGTTGGGCAATGAAAACCAGAAGGATACACGTTAAAGTTTGGCAGCCAATTTACATGATTTGTATTGAAGAAGAGGATTTTCCGCGAGTTAACAGGGCACCACACAAACATCATTTACAGGCTCGCATAGAGCTCTACCCCTTTTCGACTGGAGAGACTTCGGGTGAAAATGTGGTGAAAGTTTGTTTTTTTTTTTCTTGTGCACCCTTTTTTGGGGTTTGACGGTTGGAACCGTTTTACCTTTTCTAGGTGCAAATTAAATATTGAAATATTGGATTAAGGGTGTACAACTAGAAGGAGGCCGTTTTTTTGTTGTTGTTGCTACTAGAAGGACTCAGATTTAATTTGCGTGAAAATTTTTTCATTGAGCTTTTGTGGCCAAAAAAGGCCTTTGTTAACTTTCGTCTTTATGAGGGAAACTTTTCGGTGGCAACGGGCTACAAAGAGTTTTAATTATTTTACGGGAATTTTTACGTATAAAGAAATTTAAATAATTGATAAGGATGGATGAGATTCATTTAGTGTTGGTCGAGTTGTCTGCACTAATTGAGAACACGAGGCAAGGTGGTCAAGCATTGATACTTGTAACGGACGGGTGAGGAAACCCTAGGGAAATTTTTAAATAGAAGTCCGTAAAAATGGATTCAATGTATTGGCTTCTTTAGTGCGAATAACATTCATAAAGTCATATTAATATTAAAATATTTAAATTTACAAACTTAACATAGTACATAGTAGTCTAATTGTGTAGTGGTAACATCATCGATAACCACATAAATTGTTCATGGTTCAAATCCTGATATCAGTAAGCATTTATTTATTTGCTTCTCATGAAATAAAAAGTTACTCCGATCAACTGCGAAAGCTTGTGCCAAAAAGTCTGAGGAAAACCGAAAGAAGCCAGACAATACTTCAATTGCCATATTTGATTAGTAAAATTCTTACATGGCCAGAAATTGAGGCAACATATCCTACAAGTCGCAAATGTAGTAAACATTGGTCATTCGTCAAATATATTAAAAACTCTACCTCGTCTGATATTCCAAAGCTCATTTACAATGACATTCCAGCTCCTAAGGCAAGGCCTAAGGATAGTTCACTTTGGAGCGAACTCTACACCGCCAGATAGTTCTTTGTTTCCATTTGTACGTAAGACCGTCAAATTTTCCACGGGGCAAGTCCACTTTTGCACTCGTACAGTTGCAGGAGTACTTGAAGGCATTAACATGCACGAATCCGCTGGTCCGGATGGTATCTTGTCCATAGTTCTGAAGAGGTGTCCTTCTACGCTGATAAAACCTCTGCGTAAGCTTTTCTGCCTGTCCTACTCTTCTGGGCTGTTTCAGGAAGATGAAAAACAGCACTTGTTAAGCCCATCCCTAAAAAACAGCCGTCCAATTACCGATCCATTGCACTTACGTCCCTTCTTTCCATGGTCATAGAAACACTGATAAATCATCAGGTCCACTGGTGACTTGATGAAATACCTCGCCGAGAAATGGAACCAATCTCTCCATCGCTTCGGCGAAACAAAGATGGTTGCGCTCGATATTTCTAAGGTATTTGACAGAGAGTGGTGCAACCAGGCTCTTTTATCAAAAATGCGTGCATATGGTATCGATTAGTCTCTTCTTCATTGGATTAGAAATAACATCCCGGGCCATTCAATGCAAGTTGTTTATTTATTTATTTAAGCTTAATACAAGCAATAACTTAAATCTAAACTTAAAAGCTAACAAAAAGGGAACTTAACGCTAAGCTTAAAACTATTTTATTTTTTTTTGCTGGGCCCTTAAGGGCCCACATATAATATTTCGATTAGAGATTAAACTAGGTCTTATAAAACCATCTTAAAAACTAGGGAGGGATGGAAAAAGAAATGGTGGGGGAAAGACGAAGACTGGAAAACCGCCTAAGGGCGGTTGTAGTATAAGACAAGAGAGATCATGATGAGGCGTAGAGGGACTTTCTAAGAGCGGATAGACTGGAATGAAAGTTTAGGGCGTTCTGTGCGTTATTGGCCAGGCGTAACATTCTGGAGATTGGTTTGAAATGGCCGTAGTTGGTGCGGTGGTGAGGGAGACGAAAGAGTGGTACAGACATAAGGTTAAGAGGGTTAGTGCAAAGGAAAACCATTTCCAGTCGTGCGGGCGACTCGATCATACCGGTTAGTAATTGATGTACGAAGAGTATGTCAGCAACTTCACGACTTTTTATAAAGGTTTGCAAGTTAATCAGTTTTATCTGATCTTTTTAGGGGGGTAATATATAGTTGTCGGCCCATGGGAGACCGCCTAAGGCAAAACGGATAAACCTACGATGCACAGGTTCAATTCTAAGGGAGTGGGTGTCGTGATAAGGTGACCAAACTTCGCTGACATATTCAAGGAATTCCCTTCTTCTTTTTAAATTTAAAAAGGAAACCCAAATCCCAGAGCACTCAGACTTCTCCGGTCTATTGTACTACCAGGCAGGAACCTTTCTTTGGTGCAGTGGTTGGAAAAACTTCGATGTAAATCGTTTTTCCTTTATACTTGGGTGGTCCATGATTGCTAATCCCCGCTGGGGCTTCAACCTGCACACATCGGTTAACGAGCAAACACACTACCCATTCAAGGAATGGTCTGACAAAAATGATGTAAAGGCATTTCGTAACGTAAGTGTTCGAGAATACTTTAAAGCAGCGTATTATGAAACCCAGAGAAGGATTGGCCTTGCGTACAATTTGATCAATGTGGGAACGGAAGCTTAGCTCACTGTCACAAATAATACCCAGATCGTGTATAGAGGAGACTGAGGGAACGGGTTCATTACGTAAGTAATAGGTTCTGAGGGGTGGAGGAGAATGAGAATGTTATGAATTGACATTTGCCGACGTTAAGTTCTAAAATCTTTTTATCGCACCATGGGTGGAAAGAATTTAACTTGTTTTGAAGTGAGATAGAATCGGTGGAGGGATATTAGATTACATTGATGATTTTCATGTCATCTTCGTAAGACAGTTCAGAGTCTTTTATGATGTGACCAACATCGTTTATAGTTAACGCGAAGATCAGCGGATCAAGATGACTGCCTTAAGGAACACCTCAAGTGGAGTTAATTGGGTCAGAAAATGAAATTCTGAGATGTCTTGGATGGCTTCAAGTCTGTAATTCTCCATATACGAGTACATGCTGGTGTTCCACAAGGCTCTCTTTTGTCTACGACTCTCTTTCTCATTTTTATAAATAACCTCTTGTCCGCAACTTTTAATCCAAACCATTTCTTCGCGGATAACAGTACCTTCGTTTTTCATATTCGTTCCATAGCTTATGATCCTCTTTTCAGTCGGAGAAGGGGAACGACAACGCATGTTAAGCATATTAAATTTCGACTTGGACAGCGTACAATCAGATGGGGTTCCACTAATAGCATTGTGTTTTGGATGCATTAAATTCCACTCTATCTTCTGTCTCTCATGCGAAACCAAGACCTTCAACCGTTATCCACGAATGGTTCTTGCATCGCTGAATCCAAAAGAGGGTATGCGCATCAGTTACCATCTTCGATGGATCGATCATTTAATATATACTATTCGAGGTCGCTAAAATGCTGCAAAATATCTAGGAATCCTTAAGTGGTGGGAACAAAAAAAACATTTTACACCGTCTGATTTGGCCTCAATCTATAGGGCATTCATCCGGCCAAATCTGATCTGGTGCACCCAAGATCGTTATGTACATTCTAGATATGCCCCAAAATCACGCGTTAAGATTTATAGATAATAGAGCCATTTGAACATCGTAAAAATGTCTCGTTTCTTTCCTATAAAATACGCTTTTAAAACAAACAAAAATATGCTCCAGTGAATCCATCGGACGTAGTGTCAAGTTCCTTTTATTTCCCTACTTTCCCTTCATTGTCTATCTGCCAAACTCAATCTTTCGATTCGCGTTTATTTACAAAACCTCAAGTCGATCGCAAAAAACCTTGTTATCGGAACGAGTAAATCCTATTTTATTCCGATCTGTGTTTATAGGATACTCGAATGGAATTGAATCCGGATTTCACCCATCGACACCGACCTTAACACGTAGTTGGCATGCGTTACTCATCCATCTTTCTCTTATACATCTATAATACTCATCGCCCTCTCACGCATATGTGAACACCCATTCACACCTTGTGGGACTCTATAAGTTACTTTTATTATACGAGATGTAAAACTTTCGACATTTACCAATTGCCTTTTATCATTTAAATAATTCAAAAAACCACCTTAGCATTGAAGAGTGAAAACCCAATGATTTAAGCCAAGCTAAAAGTGAAGTGTGATTTACCCTATCAAAAGCTTTTGTAAAATCTGTAATATCTGTTATGGATATTATCATTTTCACGGATAACCAAGCGACCATTAGGCCCCTGGAGTCGTTCTCTTCACTTCACTTTAGAACGCCGCTCGTCTCTTGCGGAGATAGCAGAGCAACTCAGCATTCACCTATGCTGAGTGCCAGGCCACAGAGGCATTCCAAGTAACTCCAAGACTGATGAGGTCGCCAGACTTAATACTACCCTAAATATCCTACCGAATAAGCAGGGTACGCAGCTTTACTTACTTTTACTTAAGCTGGACGCGATCAGCAAAATAAACTGCAAATGGGAGGATAGCACGACGTGCTAAATATCCAGATAGATCTGGTCTAAACTGGGTCAGAAACGGTCTAATGGTTTGATCTTGCTGATGCGATCGGATATCAGCTCCACTATAAATGTCCTCAGAGAATACTGTCCAATATGCCTACATGCGAAAAGGTTGGATTTCTTGCTAAATGATATCTGTAGGATCTACAGGGTTGAGGAGTAAAAAGAAAACATCCTCCATCTCCTCTATACCTTTTTTTTTTATTTTTATGCGCCAAGAATGTGTAATCTTCATAGATACTAATAGTCTGAGTGCTACTAGCATGCACGATTCGCAAACCTAAGTAATCGATTCCAGGAATGCCTACGTACTTAACACACACCCTACACACTTCAACCAATCTCCCCGCGGTACTGCCGTTAGGTATTTCTTCGCGGGGCTGGTTAGCAGTTATGCTCTAGTCTCTGAGGCCGCCTCTTGGGCTCTTCTTACGGCTTCTGCTCTTCGCAGCGCGTTCTGCACACATACTATGAATGAGCAGATCTCCATCCACTTGCCCTCTGATCGTGTCATGTGACTTACAAGATTTTCTGGACTTGGCAGGTTTGCTCTGTCTTCTGCAAAGCGCCTGCAGTAGAACACTGCATGCTCCGCGTCCTCCTCTTCGTTTGGACATATTAGACACAGGGGCGAACTATCGTGTCCAAATCTATGGAGGTATTTCCGGTAGCCACCGTGTCCGGACAGGAACTGTGTGAGGTGGTAGTTACAGTTCCCCCCTCGCTCTCTCTGTCCATGATTTTATAGTGGGATTGAGCTTAGGGGACCACCTGCTTTTGTAGAGCTGTCCCACCTGTTTGCCACAGCGTTGCTGATGCTGCCCTTTCCTCCTCCTTAATCCTTTTAGCCTCTTGCCGGTTCGAGGGACGTCTAAGGTATACCTTTTGCATCTCATCAGCGAGGGTGTCGATTGGGACATCCAGCTAAAACGAAGGCTGCATCGTCGGAGATAGTTCGGAAGCCGCTGATCACTCTGATTGCGCAGAGCCTGTGAGCTGATGATAGCTTCTTCCTGCACTCATTTGTCGCCAGTGCACCTGCCCATATCGGGGCAGCGTATACAAGTACCGAGCTGACTACTCTGGACAGCGAACCTCTGTACCTGTCCAGCGCTATCCGAAAGAAGACTACTCTATCTTGCAGTGCTTCTTTTCGATAATCTTAGTGACCTGACAAATTCAATACAGACGTCAATAACATCCTTCGCTTTATAAATTGGTTGACTTAGTAAGCCCATGTGTAGCTGCTTTGTGCTAGATCCAGTGGTATCACAATGGAACTTTTCTGTTTAAGTGTGTGTATTTTGGTACAGGCAGCCACCCTTACCTAACCTTACATATACATCAACTTAAAAAACTCTTTTCGACAGGCTTGTGTCCTGAAGAGTCACGCCAGAGACAGTTATATTCGTGAGAAACTCAATCTTAAATGGAAGCCCTAACCGAGGACATAGGAAGGCCAAACGCAGGTTTAGATCCTGAGAAGTCTTTCTCTGAGCCTTTCTTAGTAATTTTATTGAATATCGCATTCCCCATGATCTCAGTATAACTGGGACAAGAATCCGAAAATTAGCCCTGCGACCGAGTTCAAAGAATTTTTACAATTACTATAGAGGATAAAGTTGTGAAATGACTGAGCAAGGCCTTAAGCGCAGGCTGACTGTCACTTCTGATGCAAATACTCAGACCCTTCCATATGTTCCTTGCAATATATGATAGTACATGGTCATTGTGTTTCCATAAGTCTCCGCTTGGAAAACAGAAGCATATTTGCCTAACGAGAAGTGAAGCCCAATGTTGTCGTCTTCCACAAAGACACTAGCATCAAACTTTTGACTGGTTTTAAACCCTAAATTCGACTATTAAACATTCGACAAGGAAAGTTTACATTACAGAGGCTTGATCGAAATTGCGGTCACCGAGATTACTGACAAATTAATAATAGGCTGGGACTACTTTTCGCATTACTTCAGAGTGGTGTCGTTTTCTTTCCCTTTTACGGGACTGGCTTTTTCATATCTGTCTTCTGTTGTGGGTTTATTCTTTCTTGACGGTGAGGCTTTCATCAGGCTTACATATGTCTCATCAGGAAAGTAATTTAATCTTCCTCTCTCTTTTTTGTATTGAATGTCTTTTCTATGAAGGAGCATACTCGATTCCAGTTCTGTGCACTCCTTAACATTTTTGCCACTTTGTTGTGCGGGGTGATGACATCGATCATCGATTCCAGCGGCCTTCTTTCGGCTTCCCATATGCTGCAGGTGATGAACATGTGGTTTGAGTTGTCCACTTTGGAGTTGCCGTACTGACAAGCCGAACTCCTTATTTTGCCCATTTTGTGGAGATAGGCGTTAAAGTGTCCGTGTCCGGTAAGAAACTATGTGACGTAAAAATGTACTTCAACGTGTTCCCGCCCCATTCGGCGATATGCTTGATGAGCCGCGCGGTCCATCGTCCTCTGGTTTCTGAACTCCACCTCTCCTGCCACTGCTGTTTTTTATTTTATTTATTAATTTATTTGTATCATTGTCAACAAAGTACATGGGCTTTCTAAGACATTAGAATTACGGATAGTGGAAAAAAAAGTTAATACAATAATACTTATTAAATATAATATAAAGATAAGGAAACGATAAAATAGGAAAAGAACAGAAAAAGAAAAAAAAAAAAAAAAACAACAGTTTAAAAAAAGCTTAATACATTGAGCAAACAATTATGACTGAAAATAATTTATCAAATTTGATTTTATTAAGGATATCGTCATACTTAAGTCAATTAAAGACGCACAATCATTATACAATAACAATAAACCATTTATAGAAGACGATCGGCCATAATTAGTACGAGAACGGGCTACATAAAAGAATCTGTTATTACGCAAATTGAGAAATGGAACATTAAGATTAACAAGACTTAAGATTTCCGGGCAGTCAATCTCGCCAATCAGTACTCCGTGAAGGAAAACAACTCTTGACACCTTTCTTCTTACCTCAAGTGATACGAGACTAATTAGGTGTAATCAATCTGAATAGGGGATTAAGTTATGCAAATCAGACCAAAGAAGACCCCTGAGGGCAAACCTTTTGAATCTTTTTTGAGTTGCTTCTATTCTCGTGATGTGAGTGCTGTAATAGGAATACCAAACAACCGACGCTTATTCCAACAATGATCGAACAAACGATACATTTAACGGTTTTAGAGCATAAGTGTCGGAGAATACTATAGCATAACGTTTTAACATCCCCCATGCTCTGTTCGCTTTGTTAGTTGCATATCCAATATGTTTATTGAAGGATAGGTTACAATCCAACATAACACCCAAGTCTTTTATTAAAGAGACACGAGAGTGACACTATGATCAATGGAATAATCATGAATACATGTTGAGATACCGCGAGAAAAAGTAATGACCGAGCATTTACGAACATTAAGAGACAAGTAGTTTTTAGAGCACCAACTTTTTGAAGATGTCCATTCAAACGATGAAAATTGGTAGAAGAATTGCACGAAGAGTATATTTTAAAATCATCGGCAAACATCAGGATATTGTGGTAAACATTTTACAACGTCATTAACAAATAAAATAAATAAAAGAGGGCCAATGTGGCTTCCTTTTGGGACACCAGATGTTACCACGATTTCTTTAGATATTTGGCATCGAAACTTCACAAATTGGTATCTGCTTTTTAAATACGACGAAAGCCATTTTGGAAGAACTAGAGGAAATCCAAGCCGTTCAAGTTTGTAGAGAAGAAGCATGTGGTCAACATGATCAAATGCTTTGCTGAAGTCGGTGTGAATTGCATCGACTTGATTACCATTACAGATCACGCTGATTACAAAATTTGTAAAAAGGAGAAGATTTGTAACTGTTGATCCGTTTTTTACAAAGCCATGTTGGTTATTGCAAATCATATTTTTACAAAAAAAAATTAATTTCTCAGTAACTAATGAATCAAACAGTTTAGGGATGGACGATTGCTTACAGATCCCCCTATAATTTTCAATTTTATTTTTCCTGCAGATTTAAGTATTGGGACTATAAAAGAGTTTTTCCATATTGTTGGAAAGACCCCAACCCCAGTCTTCAACGATAAGTTAAATATGTAGCACAAAATAGTTTGTAAAGGGAAGGCACACATTTTTAGGAAACCCGACGGAATACCATCGGGTCCAGGATTAAAATTGGATTCCAATCGCTTGAGTCCACTAAGGACAATGTCCTCAGATAATTTAATACGGCTGAAAATAAGGGGGGATGCATCTAAATAGGAAAAAAAAATTGTCTATAATTGAATCAGCGTTTGAGTAAACTGATTGGAAAAATGAAGCAAAAAAATGAAGAGATAATGCGGGGATTTTCTATTGGCTTGCATTCGTAGAAGAAAGAAACTGGAAAACTATCAGTGCTTTTTTGAGAATTTATAAAATTCCAAAAATTGTTTGGCGATGATTTTATTTTGGATTCAATATCACTAATATAAGCTGAGTGGGCATGGTGTAAAGAAGTTATAAACTCAGTTCTAAGCGCACGGTACAAAATGTAGTCCTCATTCAACATACTAGAGCGTCACTTCTTATAGGCTCTATTTTTAAGAATCTTTATTCTTCGTGTTATATCATTGTCCCAAGGACAAATACCGTTAAAAAAGTTGTTAACTTCAACAATAGGAACAAAATCAAAAATTAAGTTATTAATAACCCGGTAAAATACGGAACAAAGATCATCAATTTCTAAAGATAAGAAAGGACTGCAGTCAAAATTGCAAAGCTCATTATAAATATTATTATAGCTTGCATTTTTAAAATCAAATTTATAAGAACTAGATATATTTGAAGAATTAAAATCCAAATGACAAAATAAATAAAGTGAGGGATGGTAGATCTCTTCAGGAACCAGTGGGGATAGACTTCTGTGACATGGCTATCATCATTGTGATTTAAAAGTATAAGATCCAAAGAACGATTTTGGTGGTTTTTAATAGGATTGAGTTGAAACAGTCCAACGCATTGAAAGGAGTCAATGATTTCCGCACCAACAGTCGATAAGGTATTGGCAGGGGTGAGAAACGTACAATCCATATTACCAGGAGCCCATTCAATTTTTGTTTGATTAAAGTCGCCAAAGACATAAAACTTGTCTGAAGCAGATAAGAGACTTTCAACATAGCGAATTGCATCCAAGTATCTAATCACTACTGCCAGCTGAGGCCTAGATGGTATTTAGATGTAGATGTAGACTTTTGATGATGCGAGATCAAATTTGCTGCAGCACATTTCGATTTCCGAGAATTTATAGAGGTTTTGTTCTATAGGATGTAATTCTTTGATTGCTATAAGAACACCACCCAATCTTACAAATACACTATTTGCTGGTGATCTATCACATCGGTTGACATAGAAGTAATCAGGAAATATAACAGCATCAGGAAAGGTTTCATCTAATCCAGTTTCTGTGAGGACAATTATATCTGATGAAGAGCTGTAGACATTTAACAAAAAGTTTGTGCATTTTGTTCTTAGCCCTCTCACGTTTTGATAGAAGAAGGCAAGCTCGGTAAGTTTTTTGACTTTCTGTTAAAGTTGCTAGGACGATTAGTAAATTCTTTGACAATCATATTTTTAGGCCAAAAGTTAGGATTAACTAGATTGTTTCCAATATCTGAAGGAGCAAGTAATTTGAATGATGCTGATATTCGGTCAGACAGGTTGTCGGGTGTTAGGCTATGACATCTAATGGCATCAGTGTTAATGCCTTTGATTTTTATGTAGTTTAAAATGTCCATAGGTATAGTACCATATTGTAGGCGCGATAAGAATACGGCAAACGGTGGAGGAACCACTCTTAGAGAATGGCCATGATAAGTAATCAAGGGTGCACGGGTTTGAGCTCCTTCGCCTCCTCGGTTGCCTCTTCCACTCCAATTTCCTCCTTTTTGTCGTAGACGTACTTCTTCTCTGCTGTAAGGAGATCGATAGGGGTCAGCTTGCAATACGTAGTGCTGCGCGCTTCTGTACTGCGGCCATTTGCTTCTTGTATTTTTCTTGTCGAATTGCGTCGGCCCATATCTCGCATCCGTACAGGAGAATGTCGTGGGTGACTTTCATCAGAAGCTTTCGTTTGCCATTGGCCATAGGACCACCTACGTTTGCCATTAGTGTGCTCAGCGACGTTGTGATCTTCGCGGCTCGTTCAGATGCAAATCTTATCTGTTGCTAGAAAGTGAGCTTCGTGTTAAGGGCCATCCCTAGGTATTTCACCGCTTTCTTACTGGTTATCACCAAAAAAAACAAAAAATACAAAAAAAAAAAAAAAAACGATAACATTGCTTACATTTGGCATCACAGCAATGGAAACGAACTCGCTGTGACCATTGTGTTGTGATGAATCAAGGACTTGTCCATAGAATTACATATCGTTTCTTACACAGAAGCCTCTTCTCCCATTCCACAATATTAGCATTTGCCGTTTGACCTTATATCGCAGAAGTTTTTTAATACTGTAAACACTCACTTTTGAATGTAATTTCGACGACATAGCCCATTGTGTCTCTCTTGTTCAAAATTTCAGGCTTACTCTGTACAAACTCTTTTCTAGAAAACGAATAAAATATCCAGAAGGCACATTCCAAAGTGAACATTTAACCGAATGCAAAAAGAATGCCAAAATGTTTCTTTCTCCGACTAAAGAATCCTTTGAAGGCAAATAACAATGTCCCAGAAAAATCAGACGCAAAAGTTTAAATGCAAGGAAATTACTAGATAATATACACAAAAGAGGAGTTTTACAGAGAAGAAAGGTCAAAAAGGACAATTGTCTTCTTATATTAAAGAAATTAAATTTATTGTGGTTGTTATTTTCGACCGAAAAACCAGAAGAAGAGAGTAAATATCTAAGGAGATACCCGTACCATTACTAAAATGGAAGGTACTCTGGAGGCCGATTTTTCCACAGCTTTTGTTTCGGTTCTTCGTTTTTTTTTTTTTTTTCCTATTCCTTTTGTGAGGGTACAATGGTGGATGATGTTTGACTTAAGGGATCTTAGGATGCCTGCTGCTTGTGGATTGACGGAAAAGTTTATTTATGGAAATTCATTTAGACACGTTTAATGGGAAACGGATTTGTTTTGCATTTTGTTGTGTTTTGGTAGTTTAATTCGGCTTTTAAGTGGTAATAAATTGTTGGGCATTTCTAATTTGATTATGTTAAGAAGGCCAAATGTTGCCTAGGGTTTGGGCATTAAATAGAATGAATGAATAGGCAGGCGGGTAATTCTGATTTGATGAAATGTTGGCATTTGTTTGAAATTGTATTTATTTATTTTCTTATAATTTGGCATTGTCCTTCCGATTGTTGTAGTTGTTAAGTAAAACAACTTATATATTGAATTGATATAATTCGCAGACAATGTGAAGAGTGGACCCTTTGGCGTATACCTAAGATATCTCCGACAATACTGAAAAATGCCTTTAAAGAATAAACGTTCAATTAGGTTCGAGAATAATAAGAAGCTCAGCGGTCCAGCATTGGTATTCTAGTATATCTAAGACGTGTTCCGCAAATTCTGCTAAGATAATGTATTAGCGGGCAAACAGATTCTCTGAGCCAAATGGTGTAAAGAGCAAGGTATCGATATTTGAAGGTTGTAGTATGCTGATGTCATTTATTTAATAACTAGCAGATCAGTGCTCTCCTTGCGTCGCCCGCATTTTAGTTGACGCTCATTAACTTATTTTTTTGAACTGAATACAATACTGAAAATGTGCAAACTCAATTACTCGTATGTATGTTTCACCAGTAGGAATCCCTACCAGAGCACACACAAACACGCACACAACCCCTTCATGCATGTATAATAGAAAAAGAACCCGAATGTAAAGAAAACACGAAAAGTACTATCCCCCTTACGCTGGCTAGTCGGCACTGTTCTTAAAGATTACGAAGAGCTGCGAAAGGAGAAAAAGAAAGAAAGAAAGAAAAAACAAAATGATTTCCTCTACTGAATGCAGATTTGAAACCATGATCAAGAAAATGATAATTAAATTATCAATTTTTGCAAACGATATTTTTGATTATATTTCAGCTTCTGGATAGCGGATCAAGATAAAACATAAACAATTTTAAAATGTAGACTCTAAGCAATGCAACTGCGAAAACCCTGTTAAACTTCGTATTTTTTGCGTGGTGTGTGTGGAAACAGTTCTATTAAATGTATAGATAAGTTTTTACTATCCTGGAAGAACCCTTTATGCTAAGCTATCACTATGTTAATTTTCATCAAAATCCATGCATTAGTTTCCGCGCGATGTGTGCACAGAAAGACAAGAACATTCGATCTTCTACAGTTTTATTATATGAATAGAATAGATAGATAAATATAGATAATTTGACCTAGCAAAGTTAGTATGCAATATTGTTTTTATGACGAATTATTCTTGAATTTTCTCTGGAAAATAGGCAACAAGGTGCTGACTTGGACATTATATCACACAAGGCAATTTGAAGAGAGCACAATAAGTGAAAGTCTGACGGCGCAAGGTCAGGCGAGTATGGTGGGCGTAGCAGCACAACTCATCCAAGCTTTAATAATTTTGACCAGATCAAACTTGTGTGTTTTCTCACGTTGTCGTGATGGAACGCGCCTTACGATTACCGAGCTTTGGAGGTTTCTGGATGATAAATTCGTTCAAAGTCTGCAACTGCCGACAGTATAAATTTGAATTGATTTTTTTGGTTTCTTGGTAGGAGCTTGAAAAACACGACACCGTTAAAATTCCACCACACTGAGAGCATAACCTTCTCGTTTTTGATGTCGTTTCGTTGGAGGCAATTCATCATATCGGGATCAAGACTGTTTGCGCACCACATTCTTGTAAGCAATCCACTTCTGGACACCAGTTATCAGTCGTTTGAAAAAAAATGTCGTTTTTGTTACGTTTAATGAGCATATCGCAGATTATTACACGCACCACAAAATAAACTTCTTTGCGTTCATGAGGAACCTAAATATCGAATCCGCTTACATATTCCAGCTTCTTCAGGTAGTCGTAAATGCCTAAATGATGAATGTTTAATATTTCTACAATCTCTCGTGTAATATAACGTGCTTTTGATTCGATCGACGACTTCATTTTGTCGTCCTTAGCGTCGGTGAGCCTCCCTGACCGAGAAGCATCATTGAAATCAAAACCATCAGCATGGTATTACGTGAACCATCGTCGCCATTGGCGTTCCTGTGGAGCGTTTTCACCATAAATCTTGCGCAACTCTTCGCAAGCTTCACGATCGTTCTTCCTTTAACGGCAGTAAAACAGTAAAATATTGTAAAATGCACCATTTGGTCTTTCATCTTCCACTTTTTGTAACTGTCAACTGATAGCATAGAACTAAGAAAGATGTGAATGACTCTAGTACTTCCAAAAATTATCTAACGCCACCTGTCATTCCATGCGTCAACCATATTACCCGCAAAAGCTGCCACTTAATTTCTTAATTGCTTCAATCCTTTTTTTTTTGTTATGCAACATTTTTTATAACTGTATTATTTACAAGAAAAAAAAAGTAATCAAACATACAAAAAAAAAAGAAATAACCCCAGACCAGGGCCATACGACCACAATCGCCTGACGATATCGTCTGGACGATATTATTACTTCACGTAGTTTGAAATATGTGAACCTATCGTCTGGATGTTATCATTTTGATAATAAACTGACAGCTTCACATTCATAGCTCCGAAAGTATAAAATATTTTAGTAATAATATTGATATTGACACCAAAAGTGAATGTCACATTATGTTATGTATCCCATTTTTGCCACTTACCCTTAGGGCAAGTACTGGTTTCGTGAAATTCGGTTTGGTCTATGTTTATATGCGCTCAACTAAACAATATGGATTAGATTCAGACTTCAAATCTGGGATTTCGAAGTCGCAATTCGAGGCGAAATCGGAATTCACTGTAACCTCAAAATTAATTGTACTTTAATAAATTTCAATTTTGAAAAATTACGATTTTTCGAACGCTCTTAAAACGATTTCGTTCAAATTGTATTTTGGGTCTAGCTTGGCCATATGCTTTCAGACGGCATACCGGATTGTTGACTAAAAATTCATATAACGGTACCTTACTCACTGATTTCTTTTTAAAATTTGGCTCTTTCTCCTTTATTTCTTAGTCAATCCTGGTAATATTTAATATCTAAGCTAAATTTGACGTATGGAACATGGTATACCCAATTTAAAAAAATAAATAAAGCCAGCTTCTCGCAACTACTCGTGTTGTGTGGGTTATATTTTTCACACGAATGGAAGGGACCTACAGTTTAGTGGCGTATCCGAAGGGCAATTTGTTTTGAGAAGCTTTCTCGTGACAACAATACTCTCGGATGTTTGTCAGACGTTCGCGAGAGACTGTTTGGTGTTTTCTGGGATTCGAATTTGAAACTTTACGCGCAGTGGTCCGACACACTAATCAGTTGCACCACGGCGCCCCACCATACCAAGTTTTGGAAAATTCTAAAGAAATCATCTTTGGTATGTGAATATTGTCAGCTGGTCATGTTAGGAGTCGCATTCTCTGACACCGTCAGAGTCTTCAGCAGATGTTCTTGGCGCTACCATCGTATCTTAAAAGGATAGTTTGTGGAGTTCATTTATTGAGAGGAGCCAAATTGCCGACTGATAACCATATAATGTTGTCCCAAGGATGTTTACATGCATACAATGGGAGAGGTTACAGGACGATGTGATATGTGAGAAATTTGTCGTCAAATATCTGCAAGGATCAAATATCTGATAGAATGAAACTTACTTACTTTCTTAGGTGGCGATACAGTCCGGGGTGGACCTAGGCCTCAACCAACAAACCTCTCCAGCCAGCACGGTCACGAGCCAGCTGTCTACAGTTGCGCAAGCCAAGTTGGTTGAGGTCCTCCTCCACTTGTTTGCGCCACCTACCGCGAGGTCGTCCTCTACTGCGCCGTCCGTCCGGGGTGGATTCGAAGACTTTCTTAGCGGGAAGGTTGGGCTCCATCCGCTCTAAATGACCCAGTCATCTTAGTCGCTGTATGTGAACTCTTCTGGCTAAGTCGATGTCTTTGTACAGGCCGTATAGTTCGGCATTGTACCTTCTCCTCCACCTACCGTCTATGCAGACGGGACCAAAGATCGGTTGATGAACTTTTCTCTCGAAATAAGCAAGGGCATCCTCATCCGGTTTTGTCAAAGCCCATGCCTCTGCGCCATACAGCAGGACAAGGATGATTAGTGTCTTATAAAGAGTTACCTTAGTAGTTCGAGATAGGGCTTTGCTACTCAATTGCCGTTTTAGCCCATAGAAACAACAGCTCCATTGGCAAGAGTAATTCTTCGTGTGATCTCCCTACTGATATCATTTGCGGAGTTCACTATAGAGCATAGGTAGACAAAATCCTTGTCTATTGTGGCGTTCTATCCAAGACGCCGATGTTGGGTGTCCTTTTTTGTAGACAGCATATATTTTGTTTTGTTTTCATTGACCGCTAAACCCATCTTTGCTGCCTCGATCTCAATACTCGCAAATGTCCCATTGATGGCCCGCTGAGTTCTTCCGATTATGTCAATGTCATCGGCATAAGCGAGTAGTTGTAGGGACTTGTAAAAGATTGTACCTCCGGTGTTGGCTTGTGAGTTTCGTATAATTCTCTCAAGAACTATGTTAAAGAGATCGCATGATAGCGCGTCACCTTGTCTGAGACCTTTCCTGACATCGAACGGCTCGGTGATGTTCTTACCGACTTTGATGGAGCAGCAAGAGTTCTCCATCGTCATTCTGCACAAACGAGGTTGGCAAGGATGTCAAGACTAGACATGGCTCTGTATAACTCGTCTCTATAAACGCTATCATAGGCAACTTTGAAATCGATGAAGAGATGGTACGTGTCGATTTTATATTCATGGGATTTTTCCAAGATATGCCGTAGTGTGAATATTTGGTCAATGGTGGATGGACATTCCCGGCCTGAAACCGCACTGATAAGGACCTATCAGGTTGTTGATGATCGGTTTTACGCGTTCACATAATGCGGCAGACAGGATCTTATATGCGATGTTGATGAGACTTATACCTCTGTAGTTGGGACAGTTCAGAGGGTCTCCTTTCTTCAGGATCGGGGAAACGATGCTGAGGTTCCATTCATCGGGCATACTTTCGTCCGACCAGATTTTACAGATGAGCCGGTGCATGCTCCTTACCAACTCATCTCCTCCTGCATTGAAAAGTTCAGCAGCAAGGCCGTCGGCTCCCACAGCTTTGTTGGATTTGAGTTTAGATATCGCTATACTCACTTCATTCTGATCGGGTTGACGGAAATCTTGACTATCAGCGTCACTGTTGAATGGCTCATTCTGCCTGACAGCGGAATATTGGTCATCATCGCCGTTTAACAGGCTACAGAAATGTTCCTTCCATATCCTCAGCACCGACTGCGATTCTACTACTGGAAGAGTGCCTATTATCGACCGCAATGTAATCGATTTGGTTGACAGTTTTTCGATCAAAGGAGAGCCATATTCCCTTGTGAATATCGAGACGTGGGAACCGCGTACTAGCTACGACAAAGTTTCGTCCCGCCGCAAATTCGACTAGCCTGAGTCCGTTGTTGGCTGTGGTGTCGCGCAGACTGTGCTTTCCGACCACGCTCCTAAAGACATCCTCTCTTTCTAGCTTTGAGTACTTTGAGGACAATAAGAAGAAAAATAATATTAAATATTTTTATATTAGTCTGGACGTTTATTAAATTTTTAGTGCGATATTTTTTTTTGAAACACATTATTACCGACATATTTTTTATTTTATTTTATTCGCTGCGAAAAAAAAATTATTAAACTTTTTAATGACCAACAAGTCCACAAAAGATCTTGCAATTCACAGCGACCGCATGTTTTACCGCTTTTTCTCTATTTGTTTACTACCTTCCAGCACTGCAAAGATTTACATAATGATAAACAATTATGTTTACTTCGCAGTCATATAAATATTTAATGAAAAAAAGTTAATTTCAATTTTGCATTTTGGGGCACTCCCTTCATATTGAAGACCCCAGTGTGAGCCGTCCCAAGTATTGTACGTTTCTAAGAAGGGTAATCTAAACAACGCACAAACGCGTAAATCAAGTGACCCAAACCAACCAGGAATATGACACTATGTGCACAAGTGCAAACCATTAACCATTAAACAGATGATAACCAGATGACCCAAACCGGTCCAGAATACGGCACTGAGTGTACAGCTGCAAACTATAAAGAAATGATTTGTACAGGTTGCCTTAAAAAAGAGATCGATCTTAAGATCGATCATCATCATTACCGGCATATAGGCGAATCTCGATTTCTTCCAGATTTAGTTTAGATTTGACATCAAAAGAGAAAACTCCTCGTTTTGTAATAACTAGCTCCCAAGACCTTCTTTAAATGAAATAAATATATATTTTTTAAGAACAAAGTGTCCTAGTTAATTACTTCGCGTGGGGTTCAATGTTCGGATCCCAGAAAATACCAAAAGTCTTTTCATGATTCCATCACTCGCGAACGTTTAACAAACGTCCGAGAGTATTGTTGTCATGAGAAAGCTCCTCAAAAACAAAATAAAAATTGCCCGTCGGATTCAGCGCAAAACTGGAGGTCCCTTCCATTCGTGTGAAAAATATAACGCACACAACATGAGTGGTTGGGGGAAGCTAGGCCCAGGCACTTGATGAGCTGTTGCGCCAAATATTTATTTACTTCATTCAGTTAGCAATTACATTTAAAAGGCAAGTTACAAAGCCAAAATATAGCGGTTGCTTAAAAAAGGCCACATGACATGCCTCAGGACCGATAAATCTGCATACAAAATTTCAAAGAAATTTTTTAAAATCGATGAGCACGCGTTTAATTTCATATGTATAGGTATACTCGCACAAAAGGATATAAATGATTTGCATTTAGTGTTGGTATCTTGCCACTCGACATCCTTTTTTGATACCGATGACATCTTGTTTCACCGATTTTTGTTCGAAGCGTCAAAAACTGCATCTATCTTCGAACTAGAAAATCATAATTTTTACATTTTTGTCATAAAGTCGTTTCTCGAGATTAATCTCCAAAGAATTGACTAATCTTATGTGAGATACTCTTTGCTACCCGAATCCGTGAAAAATCATAAAGCTGTATACGACGCAGTATTGCGCTTAATCTTAGTTGTTGCTTGTTTAATGGAAAACTCTTAACTGCTTGAAAGCAATAGATACTCAAACCATGTGCAAGTAATCCCCAAGCCATGAGAATTAAACATCGAAAGGAAAATCATGTTCAACAGGGAAACGATGTGGAAGCCAATTTTTTGTCCCGACTGTTATTGTATTTGAAATTCTTATCCCGAGATTCTCAGCTCAATGATGTTCATTCCTGGGTATCATTGTCGCTTGGACTTCTTTTTTTTTTTTTATGTTGGCCACTTTTTCTCATTCGTTGCCCAACATCTGTTTATTCCTAGCTTTTATTATTTGGTTTTGTCATGTTCTTGTCCTTGTGTTGTGTATTTTTTTTTTTGTTTTCTTTCTGCTCAAGCCTTAAGGATATTGAGGAGAGGAGCCTGATGGCTGCTGTTGTGCTTCTATGGGTATTCCATTCCTGAGACTTTCCATTTGGAAATGCACACAGAATTAATATGTTGAATGTTGTTATAGCGAAATTGGTTGGTAGTACAGTTAATGATATACACACATCCATATACAGCTCGCATTCGTCCTTTTGTTATTTGGACGTTTGAACAAATTTGAATTTCTGTCCACCCGAGCTGTGTAGTTTTCTCGTTCTTATTTTTTCTCTATTTTTTCTTTTTCATTTTTGTGTCAACAGATTGGTGAGCATTGGTTTGTTTCTTAGTTTCTTTTATTGGATTTGTAGGGGAGGGATAGGATTATAAAATGGACATCATTTCAATTTCCCGGCGAATGTAGTCGGAAATAAATGCACAAGGATTTTGTTTGACCATGGGTCTTGGATTGATGTAACAAGGAAAAGAGGATCTATACATACAGATGGACAATTGAAGGACAAGCGATTGGTTTTCGAAAGAGGGTTTTTCGATTGGAAAACAATCCGTTTGGTAACAGATTAAATGCATTTCGTTGGCACATATTGTCCGGGGGGTATATCAATTGGTATCTTTGTGAAATATGGAATATGGAGTCAGCACCACGAGTAACACTTACTTCAAATTATCTACATGAGCTTACCTCTGATGACCCGTGCTCGAATTCTCGTCGCGAAACTTTTTTTTTCGATCATATTGATGACCCCGAGAAGAACTGTCAATTCTCGTTTTTTTTTTTTTTATATTTAAGTATCCTCCACCAGTGATAACGTGACATTAAAAAAAAAACGTTGAATTGTGATTGAATTGGTGGTAACAATTCCAACCAATGGAGACGTATGATCCCGGTAAAAGCCAACGATGCGAGGAGAAAGGAAACCACTATGCGTAAAGTTGCAGTTTAGGTGCCCCAATTTGAAGCACAATTCCACACGAGCGGAATAACTAGAGACGAGATGAAGTACTTCACTTTCGCCGATACTTTGGATACCTACGTTCTTATTGAAGTGTGAGATATCACCATCAATCTTCGGAAACAAAGAAGATATGCCAGACCTCTAAGCGTTCTAGGAATTGGAACAAAGCCGACTACAGCAAATTCTAAGTGGTATTACACTACACTACGATGGGAGACGTCCAACACAGCTGATTAAAAAAAATTACGGAACTAGCACCCGGCAGTTTAAATGAAGACCTCATCAGAACGGTTTAACTGCACAACTTCTTACAAACGTATAGTCGATGTTGGCCTGCTACCTTGAGAAAGATATTCAGAAATTACCTGACATAGTGGAAAGAATTTTTGAGATCTGCTCGAATTCTAAAGTTGCATTTACATCTTCTTCTGTCGTTCTTTTCACTTCTAAGCCTCATGTAGAAATATTAGCTCTGAAGGAAGAAACTAAGCAGCTGAAATTCAACAGAAAACAATGTTTTTCCGTGACACCACAAATTCAGTCAAAACAAGATCAGAAGTAGTAAAGTCGCAAAGAAAAAAAAATTTTTCGATTGTAAGTAAAAATGTTCAAAAGATGCTATGAGGGTTGTCAGCGCGTGCTCATAGTAGTATGAGATTTTTACTCACTAAAAAACCTCCCGTCAACAAATTTCTTTTTTTACTTACTACAACCAAGGTCTTAGCTTATTGAGTAGTTTTGCGTTCGCTTAATTAAAACGTTTGGCAGGTATCTTTCTATTTTCAAAAAGTTTAGTCCTTTTTAGGCGGCGCAGTATATTTCCCTTATCAAGGAGTTCGACGACTTAATTGTTGACGTGTCCTTGTAATCGATCTTTTTGCTCACGCGCGAAGTTTTTAATTTCATCTTTGACTGTCGCAATTCTGAGGCCCCGTGCAGGGACGGATTAAGAATATCACTGCAACGCCCGCCAACAACTAGCGCTTGTCGTAAAAGGCGACTAAGGGGAAAAATCAGATCTAGGCAATATATGTTAACACCCAAGTGAGCCTAGCGACACATATACTACCTTAAAAACCATCCCACAAGTGTGCATGCGAGTCCGTGAGTTGACACGACTGGAGTTCACCGGTGTCATAGAAGAAAGATCAAACAAACAATAATAAAACAGGAGCATGCACGTGTCAAACAACAAACACCATCGCAATATGGTAATATTGCAAAACTGTATCATTATGGTAATACTTGCTAAAAGGAAAGCCACTACCCCGCCAGGCCCTTCCACTACTGTGCAGTGCATGGTACCGATCCTGGACCGAGCAGAATTGTTCGGGTCAGAGCTATACGGATTCCGGGGAATAGCAAAATAATGAAAGAGTTTCGACGAAATTTGAGGGTCGCGAGTTGGAACGTTGGAAGCATGACCGTTTGAAGTTACGAGCTGGAAGAGATGATGAATAGAAGGCGGGTGGATATCTTGTGTGTCCAAGAGATGAAATGGAAAAGCACCGGAAATCGGGAGCGTTTCTTGGACGTTACGACAAAAGGCTAGGAACGGAATCGGTATCATCCTTGCGGCAGAGCTACTTGGTAACGTCTCATTTCGAAATCCAGCGACCGTTTGATGTCTCTCAAACTAGTAATACAAGAGAGGTGTAGAATATTGTCAGTGCATATGTTCCCCAAAATGAGTGCAATCAGAGAGATAAAGATGCATTTTGGGTAGATTTCCACAATCTCCTTAAGAACATCCCAAAGGAGGAGTTTCTGTTTGTTGGAGGAGATTTGAATGGACATGTCGGGAACTCAAACGAAGACAATGAAGACTGCCATGGAGGCTTTTGTTTTCGTAATGAAAAGTTACATCTCTCGCTCCAGAGTGCAGAGCACAAAATATGTGGGATTCCCTACAGCAAACTTGCTTAAAGAAGGCCAAATCACGTCTAGGAGCTTCAAAAGGCCACCATCAACACGCCAAAGAAACATGGTGTTGGAGTGATGAAGCTAAGAAGGTGATAAATGAGAAGGAAGCGACTTTCAAAGCTTGGTCAAAGTGCCCCTCTAATAATAGTGACGAAAAAGCACGCCTCGAAATGTAATACAGATGTAAAAAAAGCGAAGAAGAAGTGCGCCCAGCCTCAAACAGAGAGTACGGAAGGCCTGTATCAGGAGCTGGAGAAAATATCTTCCCCGGTTGCTGATGCAAACCAGGCTATCCAGGAGCTGCGAAGACACAATATGAACAAGAGCGCAACCATCTTCAAAATAGCCGCCCAAAGAAGGAGGAATGTTCAGGAGATTCGTTCGCCAAAGTTCATTAACAATATACTAGCCACGTTCTTGTGCATGACGACAAAATTCTGCACAGGTGGAGGCAGTATTGTGAATAGCTTTTAAATGAACAGTTACCCCGGCTATACTTTCCAAGAGCCACCCCTAACTGTGAAGAACTGCCCAACATTATAGTCGAAGAAGTAAGTGAGGCGGTCAAATATTCCAAAAAACGAAAAGCGCTTGGGCCAGACGAGATGCCCTCTGAGTTCTGGAAAAAGATGGGAGACGTCGGGTTCAAATGGCTCAGAATTCTCATCCCCAAATTTGTGAGAGGTGATCCAATGCCGAATCAATGGAGGGAAAGTTACCTGTATACAAAGGGAAGGGTGATATGCGAACTGTGATAACTACCGTTCGATCAAGCTGATGTCACACACCATGAAGATCGTTGAGCGGGTATTGGGTGGCCGACTGCGAAAAGTAATACGACTACCTGATGATCAGTGTGGGTTTTGTCTCGGGTAAATCAACCACAGATTCAATCCAAAGTATAAGGATCATAATGGAAAAACATCGTGGTTCCTTAAGGCATTTGCATATTGTATTGGTTGACTTTGAAAAGGCATTCGACAGACAACTACGAGATCTGATATGGGTTGCGCTAAGACATCGATGGGTTCCAGAAACCTATGTACAGATAATCATGGACAAGAACGAAGGAGCAAAGACAAGAGTAAGATGCCCCGCTAGAGTAACCGAAGAGTTCCCAATCAAAGTCGGGGTGCACCAGGGAAGCATTTTAAGTCCTTTGCTCTTTATTACAGTCCTTGATTGGACCCCAAGGTACATCAGTTATTCTTTGCTGACGATGGAGCCATCATAAGTGAGGATCCTACATCCCTGCAATGAGTACTTGTTGTGTGGGTGGACGTTCTGGAGGGAAATGGGTTTCGCATTAGTTCAAAAACGACAGAGGTCTTGTGTTGCCCGTTCTCTGATCCACTCAGGCCTATTCCAGACATTTATTTGAATGGAACAGTGCTTCCCAAGTGCGAAAAGTTCAAATATCTGGGATCTATGATCAATAGCAAAGCAACTTGTGATGACGACATCAATCATCGCGTAAACGTAGGGTGGATGAAGTGGCGAGAAAATTCCGCTATCTTCTGTGACAGAAAAATGCCACCTAAGTTGAAGGGAAGGCTCTACACCACAGTTGTGCGTCCAGCGCTCACATACGGTTCACAATATTCGACGATGTACAAAACGTATGAGAGTAGATTAACGGCAGCTAAGATGAAGATGCTTCGTATGAAAGCAGGAGTGACAAAGCTTGATCGAATAAGAAGTTCGAAGATCCGTGGAAGCTTTCACATCAAGGAAAACACTGGTATTGCCACGTTCAAAGAAGAGATCATTTGAACCCTGTTAAAAACGTAATATCAATGCACGTTCCAAAGACATCGCGATATAGGAAAGGCAGGTCTATAAACGTCTGGATCAGACAAATGCGACGACATCGGCATTTCATTGGCCTCAGTAACCGAGTGATCCAAAATCGGCAGGCCTGCCGATATTTTCTGAGGTCAAAAAGGCGAACCCCACAGGCGGATCAATAGAAATGCGGTGAAGTGGGAGGGTTATGATCCCTTATTTTCGGATCATAATCTCGCTGATTAAAGGAAGAAGAAGAAGACTGTCGCAATTCTGAGATCACTGTGGATATCGCTGCTTCTGATATACCACTCTCATCCGCATAGAAAAGGAATCTTTCTGATCCATCTAACTATATACCAATCAGTCTCTCACCTAATATAGGGAATGTCTTTGAAGCAGTAATTAACAAGTCTATTTTCTTCACGAACGAAAGGAAGGAGATTATACCGCGGAACCAATTTGGGTTCAAAAGGAACCATTTGGCTGTGCTAGCTGTTACGTAATTGATTTCAGATGTCACTTGGAATCTGAATGCCGAACGATGTACAGCTGCCTACCTAGGAGATATCGAAATTCTTTCGACGCGATTTGGATCGGCAGGTTGTTATATAAACTTGTGTGACATGAATTTCCATACCGTTTTGCAAGGATGGTTACATAAATAGTGTACAAAAAGAAATTTGTTGTAACAGATAGAAAATGCACGACATCTAAAGTTTTCAATGTCACATGTTACAGCACCGATTCTATTTAATATTAATGTCTGAAATGCTGCGAGGCTTCGATCACAAGCCTTAGCTCTTGCTAACTCGTTATTTTGTAAGCCAGGGACTTGAAAATACGCGATGCTTAAAGCAATTTTTATAAGTTCCAGTCATTTTGTTTGGAATGGAAACTCAAGATCAACTCAGTTAAAGGTGAAACCATACTGGCAGAAGATGTGAAACCCCTTCAAAATGCAAAAGTTCGAATTTGAGATGAAATTGGAAGAATATTTATGTAGGTGTTCATTAAGACCAGTTTTTGTATTAAAACGAACACATAAATATACATATAGGTATACCTATGTCATATAAATGTCATATGTTGCCAAGCCTTAGTTCGTCCGATTCTGGCTTTCGTGAGTCCAGTATAGTGGAAAATTAGCAAATCATACATATAAAAACGTCGGTTTTTTTTAAAGGAAATGTCTTCAAGCCTGCATCTAAATGTACAGAAGCGCACATTCTAACTTTCAGGATTATGTCTTTAACAAAAGGCTATGAGATGCTTCCGGTGTATCCGGTATCGACAATGTCATTCCAAGTCTGGTGAGGAATCATTTTGTGCCGTAACCTTTCGTTACGGAGAATGAACTTGTTTCAGGTCCTAACGCTGGGCGTTTCAAAAACGCTTTGGTGAGTGGGTACATACGCCCTGTGAAATTCTTTTATCTGAGTACACATGATTATTTACAAGATTCAACGAACGGGGCTAGTATGTAGATTACGGCTGAAGTGTAACAGATAAATGTAAACTCTATGAACCGAATAGCTCGGGAAATAGAAGTATTGATATAAGATACTGCGTAAGCATATCAGGCTGTTTTATTTTTAAAAGTAGAGCAATTATTTTAAAACGCTAGCTAAATTTAACCTTTAACCTTCTTGTTTTATACAAAATCTCAGTTTACTCTTAAATATTCCGGCGTTTAAACTTTTGTCTCAACATTTATATTTTCTTTATCATTTCAGGTGGAGTTACAGCAAACAGTTTAATGGGAAGCAAACATGAACCAATGTTCATATCTCGTTCGGAAACATTTAAATTCGTTGCTAGTGATACAATAGTACTGCCGTGCGAAGTTGCCAACACAGGTAAGACTGCTTTATTTCACTTTTCCTGTTTCCATTTGTTTTTGTCTTAATTTCTAAAACATTTGAATAATCTTGAAAATTATGCCAGTCGCGACCTTGGGCAAAAAGGATTGCAATTTTTTTTTTGTATCCTTGCCTTAGGATAATGTTTTTCGCAATTTTTCATTCGCTTTGTTACCCTTTTACCTACTTGCTTGTGGCGTTTGCCTCGGTTACTTAATCCTTTGTTCTCCAAGGGAAGTGATTTAAAGGAAATCTCTTTTATCAATTTCTATAAGTCTATGATTTCATTGAAGGATGCCTAAGGGATGTACGAGTATGCAGTACCTGACTCCGAACCTAAATTTGTTATCCGTCTTGGAACCATCCGTACGATATTACATACGTGTTATATCAATGGGGAGGCTTGTATATTTTTCAGTCATCCATTCAAAAACGGACAATTGAGTAATTCTATAAGCTGGATTTGAAACATACCGTAAATATGCGTAGTTTGGTCTTTTGAAACATGATACTGAACAGATTAAAATTGGTATGGTTAAGGCGATGTAGGAATTAATTTTTGCGTAGGTTTAATTTCTATGGATACAAATATTTGGCGCAACAGCTCTTTAAAGTGCCAGGGCCTAGCTTCTCGCAACCACGCATGTTGTGTGCGTTATATTTTTCACACGAATGGAAGGGACCTACAGTTTAATGCCGAATCCGAACCGCGATTTGAGAAACTTTTTCGTGACAACAATACTCTCGGATGTTTGTCGCGAGAGGTGGGACCGTGAAAAAACTTTTTGGTATTTTCTGGGATTCGAATTTGGAACCTCATGCGTAGTGATCCGACACACTAACCACTTACGCCACGGCGCCCACATTTCTATGGATACGTCAGGTTGTAGAGTGATCGCCTATGCTGATGACATTGATATTGCTGCCTCCGGTAAACACGGGGACACTCTCAGTGAAATCCTCCAATATGCTCTCCTTCGGCTCACCGAATGGGTCTCCAAATGTGGACTGGGGGTTAACCCCCATAAAACGGAACTCGTTCTCTCCACGAAGATATATAAAGTTCCCCTCATAGACCCTCCTATGATAAATGGCACCAGTCTCACCTTCTCTGCAAACGCAAAATATCTGGGATAGGAAATTAAACTGGAAGGCCAATCTACTAAAGCGCGTCAAGAAAGCTAATGCAGCTCTCTATTCCTGATAAAAGGCTATAGGTAGGAGCTGGGGTATTACACCTCAGATCACTCAATGGCTATACGTATCTGTTATTAGGCCTATACTACTACATGGCGTGATCGTAAGGTGGCCTGCTCTTGACAGGGCGAGCCACCTCACTCAACTAGCTAAGATGCAAGGATCTGCATGCATCTGCATCAGTGGTGCACTGAGAACTACTCCCTCCGCGGCACTGGACATCTTGTTCAACTTGCTACCTTTAGGTATTTTCGGCAAACAGATGGCTGCCTGTGCGGCCACCCGCCTGAAAGACTCCTCTCAGTGGTCTAGCTATCGCTTTGGCCACTCCTCAATCCTTGATCATCTCAACTTCAAACACGAAAACACGGACTACACCCTGCCGAAACTGTTATTTGACCGTAACTTCAAGAAGAGCATCCCTAACCGGGATGTATGGAACGCTTCCCCCACTATCGATGGTAGTTCGGTTCACTTCTTTACAGATGGATCTAAGACGGAGGGTGGGGTGGGTTGTGGTGTTTTCTCCGAACAGCTCAATCTGAGCGTCTCTTTCCGCCACTCTGATCATTGTAGCGTTTTCCAGGCGGAAATCATGGCGATTAAGAAAGCCCTGTCCTGGCTGAAATATAATGTATTATCTGTCAGGGATATTCGCATTTTCACTGACAGCCAAGCGGCAATCAAGTCCCTGGAATCTTTCTCCTTTACTTCAAAGGCTGCCTTAAACTGTCGTCTATCTCTTATGGAGATGACAAAGCAGTTCAACATTCACCTATGCTGGGTGCCGGGCCACAGGGACATTCCAGGTAACTGCAGGGCCTACGACCTTGCCAGACAGGGTACTACTCTAAGAATTTTGCATGACAGGGAAGCCCTGGGTATGCCCCTCGCTACATGTAAGTATCTACTAAAGCTGAACGCTATTAGCACGACCAACCTCAGACGGGTAAACGGCTCAGCGTGTCACATTTCGAGACAGATCTGGCCTAAGCTGGATCAAAAACGTAGTGCCGATCTGGTCAAGTTAAAGCGTACACATATCAGCTGCGTTGTCGGTGTTCGCACTGGACACTGTCTTTTAGGCCAACACGCCAAAAGACTTGGTCTCTTCTCCAACGACTTCTGCAGAAGCTGTAGGGACGAGGAGGAGGAGGAAACCATCCTTCACCTCCTATGCACATGTCCAGCCCTGTCGTATAAAAAAATGCTCCATCTAGGGTCCCCCTTCCTTGACGACCTCGGCGATCTGGCGTCCTTGGACGTCATTAGCGTCCATCGCTTGGTCAAAAGCTCCGGCTGGTTTTGTTAGTCCCTGAGTGGCATAATGGTTTGATCCATGGTATCACAAAGGACCTGCACTAGTCTAAGTGTATCTGCACTCTCGTATGGACAGTCAACCTAACTTAACCTAACCTAATTTCTATGTGTATGCTTGTATTAGGGTAACATTCAGCATTTCGTTTGAATATGAAGTGGAAGTGCCTGGCAGATGTACGACTTCATTACTCTTGGTCATGATCTGGTGATGGTACCCTATGGCCTACTTACATTCCAAAACATTTTACGAGTACTACCCAGAACGTTCCTTAGCTGGTTTGCCAATGAAAACGTTAAGTTTCAATCTACTAGAAGGCGAGTCATTAGGTAGGATTCCCGCCTTCATTCGGAAGTTATTTTTGCTTTCGCAGACATTTGTCATGTACTTTCCGCAGACCAACCTGTAAGTGTCCAAGTGCTTAACTACAGTTGATTTCCCATAGGTTAGCTTCATTTGACTATCTACATCAGTTCACAGACACACCAGAATGGTTTGTGAAGCCCCAGAACTATTCGAAGATCCAGCCGACGCTGCATTAGATGCACAATTAATAAAGTTTTCTAATGAATAGAGGTCGAGTTAGAGCAGAGAATATGATCGTTTCATTCGTCCAGGAGAAAGAAGATACTAATGAAAAGAGTTCTTCTATTAATCCGACAGATATCGCTCTGTGTTTGCTGATGACCTCAACAGCGTGTAGCCGGTATCTTTCTAAACGAATTCTATGTCATTCACAATAGTCGAGTATATAGCATAAAATATGTACTCCTGAGACGTGGCTTTAAAGTATATAGTCGCGCTAGCCAGCTGCTTGAAAAAGAGTTCTAAGGGTAAAAAATTCATCGAGAGCCATTGAAGAGGTGGTTTTTAAGGTGGGGCATATAGAAAAACACGAAATGTCCACTCTTCACAAATATCTTTTATTGACTAACTCAACATATAAGTCAACTTATCATTAGAAACCGTGCAGGTACAGAAGATGGTCCGATAAAATGAATTTCATAGGCACATCTAGCAGATAGCTTGTCATCAGATTATGTACACCGTTACAGTGGGACAAATATAGTAAAACATGAACAAATATTCCAACTTCGACAACACACTGTTGCAGTTGCAGTCCAGTTCCTGTATCTTACCTACTAACTCGCTATACGGCTACATTCAAACGATGACGCTATGCCCTCGATAAACGAGGGCAAAACCAAGTATATGCTGTCAACTAGAAGGGAAAACCAACATCGACGAATTGGACAAAACGTCACCGTGGGCAGCTATAACTTCGAGGTAGTAAGGGACTTTGTCTACCTTGGCTCTGCTATAAATTCAGCAAACAAAATCAGCGCAGAAATCAATCGAAGAATAACTCTTGCCAATCGCTGTTTTTTTGGGCTTATAAGGCAATTCAACAGTAAAGCCCTCTCTCGAACAACTAAGGAGACTCTATATAAGACCTTGATCATCCCAGTCCTGCTTTACGGCGCTGAAACATGGACTTTATTAAAAGAGGATGAAGATATCCTTGGTCGCTTCAAGAGACGACCAAGTTGACGGGTTTTGGAGGAGAAGATTCAATCACGAACTATACGAGCTGTACAGCGACATCGACCTAGTCAAAAAACTGCGTATTGGACGTCTGAGATGGCTAGGACATGTAGAGCGAATGGACACCAACGCTCCGGCCCGCAGAGTCTTCGAATCTAACGCCGAGGGACGACGCAGTAGAGGGAATTATCGCCGTAGGTGGCGCGCACAAGTTCAAGGGGACCTCGACCAACTTGGAGTGCGCAACTGGAGGCAATTAGCTAAAGACCGAGCTAAATGGAGAGGCTTGTTGGTTGAGGCCCAGGTTCACCCCGAACTGTAGCGCCACCTAAGTAAGTAAGTACTATGCAACTTTATAGGCCTAACAGCTGATATATAGAGCGAACGTGTAAAAAGGGTATTTAGAGAATCGTAGAGATCGTTAACAGCTTTCTTAACACATTGAAGCACGTTGGATTTCCTATAAAATGGTCCCCAGGTATTTAGCTTTACCGACGAAAGTAGGCCTAATACCATACGGTTTGGTAGGGTCAGTGAGAGAAATTTCATATTTCTGGTTGGGAACTAACTTAACTAACTTAATCTTGTAGATATATAGTAATTTCTCCTTAGTTTTTAGTGTTTCCAGGAGCAATAAAAATCGACTTATTGGTGTGACACACTTATTTAAGGAAACTTAAGTCCCAGAGCACTCATTCTCGATGCGGTCTATTGTACCAGTAGAATTTAACATTTCAGTGTTAAAAACACTTCGATATTATTGGTTCTCTTTTTGTACTCCGGTTCGAACCTGCACGCTTTGGGTAACAAGTAAACACACTGTCCACTGCACCACTGCCATTTTGGGGTACAAATGCTACCTGTACCCGCCTTTGGTATAAACCTCAAGCATTTCAAGCAGTTTAATGCCACTCATCCTTTGAAGACGACATTAAGGTAAGAGAGGATTACATCTGCGTCCTTACTAACCTACTCGTATATACTAATATTGCTGCGTATGATTGTAAAGCTTCATAATGGTCCGAAAGGGCTATAACTTATTGTCCTCTTCAGTGGACCGAAAATTGTATTATTGCTGGCAAATAGGAATTTAAGAAACGGGACTTTCAAAATGCAATATTTTATTAAGCCATTTGTCTCCAGAAATAGAAATCATCCGAACAAATTTATGGATATATTTCGTATCGTCCTGTGCAACGTGGCCGTATGCTGGCTGCAGAAGCAAAATGGAACAAAAAAAAAAGTTCAACAACACCAAACCCGCAAAGGGACTGGGCTTGGTCAAAATGCGAATAATAACATTCTTATGGTATCCGCTGATAAGACCGCTCTAGGATATATTTTTGAATTATTTTATAGCAAAACAAAGATACACACATACAAATACAATGAAAAGGAAAACAAAAGGAAGACGAGGAAAAAAATTAACTTCTCCATACATATGTATATGTAAATGAATTCAGCCAAAGGCACTTGAAAGGTGCGGGAAAGGCCACAATTCTGGAGAAAATAAGGACCCTCTCGTAGACCCCCCTCACTGTTTGGGGGTGTAGGGTGGACAAAAAACTCATCCATCGTTAAATTTAATGTACATTCCTTTTTCGTATGTGGAGCAGTGTAACACAGAAACTTATTTATGTGTTTTTTTTTTTTTTTTAGATTGTGGATATAGTCCTCATCATTGTTGCGGCGGCAGGAAGCGTATCTCTCCGGGTTGAATTAGGGCTTTTGTGACATCACTTATCTCATTCAAATCCCCGGACGGAATTTTTGGCATAATTGAAATTGCTTTAGCGATGCGATATACGTGGATCCTTTTTCTTTTCTTTTTTTTTTTTTTGTTCTGGTGGAAAACCACTGTCAGGGGTTTATTTTAATTTTTTGATACAGTTCCCTTCTGTTTGGCAGAGATTTTGAGTTTTTTGTTCTTTACTTTTAGGCGGGGCTAGGGGTGAGAATAATTGTTTTTTTGTTTGGCAGGGATTTTGCGGTGTCAGTGTCAATTTAAATGGACTTGGTTTAAAAGTGTCAGTTCAGGAAGTGAATACACGCACACACATACGTAACTCCGTGTGAGTGATGTGGTTATAATCCCTTAAAAAATAACACTTATGGCTGGGATATTGCCGGTTTCATGAAAATGACAAATTTTTCGAATCGTTTGTGTTAATAAAGCTGAACTGAAGTTAATCCATTTTCTGCTTTTTTCCGGGTTGGGGTTGGAAGGTAGGCAAATTTACGAAGGTTTTTCGGAGCACTAGGTATAGATTTCGTGAACATTTTTTATCTCGAGTCTTTGGGCACCTAAATTTGTCTACCTGCCTGTTTGTTGTCAATTCAGTCATGCACTTTATTTTCCCGGTATAGTGGGTAGTCCTAGCCAAATAATAAGCTAATTTCCGGTCTAATCAAAGAAGTGTACTCTTATTCTCGTGCGCTGGGGGAATCTGTAAGAGTGTGGTACTACACTGGAGAGCCAAAGTCAAAACCATCGAAGACAAAAACGATTTCCTAAAAGCGATTTATCGGCAATGGAATGAAAATAATTGTATTATTTCTTTTTCCACGTGACATCGGATTTGAATCATTTTATATAGAGCGCGGGTGAATAAAACTCATCAATTCTTCCTCATACAGTTCCTATCCTTAAACACTTAACTCAGTCAGGAGTTCCACACTCTGACCACTATTGTTTGCCATATTTATAAATCAGCTCCCGCGTATTGTGCGAAACCGATAAATTTATTCATATGCGGATGTTTTGCTGAATCCGCTAAGTTGTAAGCTTAAAATGTTGGAATATAGTTTTAACAAAATTAAAATCTGTCAAAGTCCAAATGCATAGTCCTCGACAAGCACATGATAATCTTACTTACTTACTTAGGTAGCGCTACAGTGCGGGGTGAATCTGGCCAGCAACCAACAAGCATATCCATTTAACACGGTCTTTAGCTATTTGCCTCCAGTTGCGCACTGCAAGTTGATTGAGGTCCCCTTGAATTTGTGCATGCCACCTCCGGCGAGGAGGTCGTCTACTGCGTCGTCCCTCCGGGTTAGATTCCAAGACTCTGCGGGCCGAAGCGTTGGTTACCATTCGGTCTACATGTCCTAGCCATCTCAGACGTCCAATACGCAAATTTTTGACTAGGTCGATGTCGCTGTACAGCTCGTATAGTTCGTGATTGAATCTTCTCCTCCAAAACCCGTCAACGCAAACGGGACCGAAAATCTTACGAAGAATTTTTCTCGAAGCGACCAAGGATATCTTCATCCTCTTTTAATAAAGTCCATGTTTCAGCGCCGTAATGCAGGACTGGGATGATCAAGGTCTTATATAGAGTCTCCTTAGTTGTTCGAGATAGGGCTTTACTGTTCAATTGCCTTATAAGCCCAAAAAAAAAGCGATTGGTAAGAGTTATTCTTCGATTGATTTCTGCACTGATGTTGTTTGTAGAATTTATAGCAGAGCCAAGGTAAACGAAGTCCCTTACTACCTCGAAGTTATAGCTGCCTACTGTAACGTTCTGTCCAATTCGTCGGTGTTGGCTGTTCCTTCTTGTTGACAGCATATACTTGGTTTTGCCCTCGTTTATCGCTAAACCCATTTTGGCCGCTTCCGCCTCAATGCCTGCAAACGCACCAGTGACAGCCCGCTGAGTTCTTCCGATAATGTCTATATCGTCGGCGTATGCAAGCAGTTGTACAGACTTGTAATAGATTGTGCCTCCGATGTTGGCTTGTGAGTTCCGCACAATCCGTTCAAGTACAATATTGAAGAAGTCACATGACAGCGCGTCACCTTGTCTAAAACCTTTTTTAACATCAAAGGTCTCGGTGAGGTGATTACCGACCTTGATCTATAGATGCTGTCATAGGCGGCCTTGAAATCGATAAAGAGGTGGTGAGTATCGATTTGGAATTCTTGGGTTCTCTCTAGGATCTGTCGAAGTGTGAAGATTTGATCGATGGTGGACTTTCCTGGCCTGAAACCGCACTGATAGGGTCCAATCAGGCTGTTGATAAAAGGTTTCAGGCGTTCACACAATATCGCACAAAAGATCTTATATGCGATGTTGAGGAGACTGATGCCTCTATAATTGGCGCAGTTGAGGGGGTCTCCTTTCTTGTGGATCGGGCAAACGATGCTGAGATTCCATTCATCAGGCATACACTCGTCTGACCAAATCTTAGAGATAAGTTGGTGTATGCACTCTACCAATTCATCGCCAGCTGCCTTGAAAAGTTCGGCCGCTAAGCCGTCAGGTCCAGCAGCCTTGTTCGATTTTAGCTTGGATATTGCTATCCTCACTTCGTTTTGGTCAGGTGGACGGAAATTTTGACTATCATCGTCTATGTTGAATGGTTCATTCTGCCTGACAGCGGGATGTTGGTCTTCGTCGCCGTTATACAGTCTGCAGAAGTAGTTTTTCCATATTCTCAGCACCGACTGTGATTCTACTACGAGGTTTCCATTTTCATCTCTACAGGTTTCTGTACGGGTATTACTTCTCTGACACGTTCTTTTTACCTTTTGGTAAAACTTCCGTACATTGTTCCTGGAGTATAAACCCTCGATATTCTCAAACGCGCGCTTCTCATGCTCTTTCTTCTTCTTTTGGAGAAGCCGATGTTCTTCCCGTCTCTTTTGCTCGTAGAGCTCACGAGCAGCTCTCGTCAAACGGTCGTTTCTTATTTACCCTTTAATTTTATGACGTCCTGTTGGGAAAATATGTACCTGTTCCCAGATAGTAAAAGTTTCCGGGTACAAGATTTCCAGCAGGTAAAACGAGTGAAAATCGATTGCAAAATGTATGGCCTCATCCTAGTGATCGCCAGTATATGGCTATCGACTTCTCTTCACGGCCGACAAATGTGAATTACAAATGCCAACCAAACCAAAATGGCTGTCAAATAAATCGACAGAACACCCCGTAGGTTCTGTCAAGATCAACTACCTAGTAAAAAGAGCAACACCAGCCTTGAGAAGATTGACCGAAAGGCCATTTATAATGCACTTTTCATCAATTTTGATTGGGCCCGTTATAGCCACAACATAGACAGTGTCTAGGCATGGTCCGACAGGAAGTACAGCAATATCATTCATGTATGCCTGAGCATAGTCGTTAGAGTTACATAATAAAAGTGTTCAGCAGAGAGTCAACCACCATGCACCGTAGCAGGGAATAAAGTGGCTCCTATTTAACCCTGCCCGTTACCTTAGTCTCGTCGACACCGTTCCCGAGCGTAGGAGCTGCATCTTCTCTCATTGGGAACTCTTCCCATCAATATTTCAAAGTAGCCTCCATAACTCCAGCATCTCTCGCCTGATAGATGAATAGAATACATTTTAGCAAAAGTTTCAAATCGTATTTATTAAGACAAAAATTCCTGAAACCATAAATCCATCATCGATTTTCGTACAACCCAGCATCATTGGCCAGATTTTATTCTCACATTTCTACTCAGCTCAAGAATCACAATGCTATCAACAATAATGTTAGCTTCAATTGCTGGTAGTAAAACCGGATAACCCTTACTTTATAGGTTTGCTCAACTTTTATGCCATAGTTTATGATTTCTCAAATCTCCGAAACTTCTCATTGGAATCAATAGACGAGTTAATAAAATACCATGAACTATTGCCAAATGAAGAATATAACTCTGAAATACAGTGCTGCATAAATCGTAAGCAATTCCCAATAACACTGTCCTGCACCCAATAAACTAGTCACCTATTGTACCAATGTTTGAGTCTAACTACAACCCAATAAGCATACGAGTAAAATTACATTTTCCCAAAAGATTGCCGGACCGAACGCAGTTTCATAAGCAAAGTTTTCGCCCAAATATCCTGTCTTACAACACGCAATTCGGATAAAGATGTCCAGGAACAATACACTATTCCAAAAAGGAAGCAAACCCCAACAGAGAATCCTATGTACGCTTAAGAATTGTAATACCGGAAGCGCAATATTAAACCCTGCACAACTTTCTGAAAAAGGGGAGGAGGCCATTGGGGCAAGTGAATCGAAAAAGATTGCTAGTCTCACCTAAAGGATACTATCATCCTACATTACTCCCATATCCTGCCGCATTAGGACCACCTCCTTGTAGTTACCGTTGTCGTAGCAGAAGATACAGTGGCTATAATATAAGCCCACTTTTTGAGCTAAACGCCCCAATATCCGCAACACTATGCCCTTCCGGTGTGTGTGCAATAAGAAACATTTGCTCCTCGGCTATTGCAGGGCATACATGTATGTATACACACATCCAGGATGCCGAGAACGCTCTCACATTTTCTGCTGCTGTGTCTAATATGCCCGACACCGAGAATATATATTACATTCGGCCAATATAATAAGATACTATAAGGGCCAAGATAAACGACTTTGTGGTCAGGCCGAGCAGAGGACGAATATTGCCTTCGGGTATCCTTAACAAATTACAAAATGTTACCGAAACACATATACATGCATGCATATACATATATCCGTGGATATGTATAAAATAAATACTTCCTGGTTGCTTGAATTGAGGATATACATACAGATACATCCCTACATACAGGATGTTGGAAAAAAAATGTAATTGCAAGTAGTCGTCCATTGGAATGTAAGATGAGAGAATGAAAATGTATACTAGTCGTTCTAGCGACCACAACCATTACGCAAGGATACACATCACACACTAATGAAGCGCATACACAGATGAAATCTTTAATTATCCAGCCGGAGACAATAGTAAGAATAGTGCTGAAAACCGGATGCAAGTTCATACACCACAGCAAAGGTGATCTAAGGCAGATAAAACTCAAAGGACATGCTGCCATAGAAACCTCGAAATTAAAAAACAACGAACCGAGTCAAAAGCACCAATTTTGATTCTACCGAGATGAATGTCCTTGCGGAGTCCGCCTTTTTAAAGTCCTTCTCCATTTCGTTCTTTGTCAATAGTTAGCCATCATGGGGGCTCCCTGGCTTGGACATTCATCAAGTGGCTCCATATCGATTTATTGCTGTCCAACATCCTCACATGTGTATGCATGTGGATGGCTGATTTTTTTTTTTTTTTTACAACTGAATCCGAATGCCATTGTGGTTCATTTAAAATTGATTGAAACATAAAAACGGGAAAATTCTGAATTTTTTTTTTACTACTAACGTTTATTGGCAATTTTCGTTACAAAATCGTCAGGATCGTCAGAAATGCTGCGGTGCGGTTCTTGCTTCGGCCTCTTTCACTTTTATGGCTACGGCAATAAAACCGTTGAAAATTATCCAGGAATCCATTTAAGACGGAGATTTGAAAGGAGCGAAAGGATCGCACACACGGCGTATACGTACTTCACGATTCTATCAATTATATTTAACAGCCGCCATGGGAATGGGTAGGAACTGGGCCAAGGTAATGGCGCTTCGGCGACGACGACAAGGAGGGTGGTTGGTTGGATGGTTGAAGTGGAACGATAATTGTATGCATGCGTGTGCAAGAGTAATCAAAGTACCGGAAGTCCTGTTACGAGCGTTCATAAATTTATGATGATGTTGGTGGCAAGATGAGAAGACTCGTGGGAGTTTGCAATGAAAACCGTTTAGAGTGGTAAAATTATAGGGCGCTCTGAATACGACTTTATATAGTACATATATAGGTCAACCGAATGTCTACTGGCTTAAGATAGGATTATGCGTCTGTTGCAGATATATATCCCTAATGGGATATATTAAAAGTCAAAAGGCAACTTTTCAAAGGATGTTTATGAGTTTGATTAAGAGAGGAGTCTATCAAAATTGTGCTTAAGATGAATTTTATTAATTTTTGTATAAAAAACTTTGGAAAATATTCCAGAAATTCACATCCGTAAAACTCTAGAAGAATCACCTCTGTCACATGCATACTCGTATTTTAAATAAAGATCCACAGAGACGGATCTTTATGAGGCAGTGCATATAGTCAAAAAAAAGCTAACCTTGCAAAGAATATACTCTTGCTAAATTCTAGTATTAGAGCCACTGACCCCACCTTTATGTAAGACATTCCCGTCTGCTATTCATACCATTGAGGTTGTTGTCTGGGGGGTTTTTGACAAGGCGTCCCTATCTGACCATTGTTGGATCAAGACACAGCTTAACACATAAGGTAAAGAGTTATTTAGAAATACGCGTAGCGCAAACTGATCAAGATTCTGCAGTGAAGTAGAGAAATCGTTTAGACAGTGTCCTGCCGAGAATCTTATCTCTACAACATCAGTCGACAATGCAGTCAGAACTCTTACCAAATCTTTAAACAAATCATGCCCAGCTGACTACTAGCTGGTAAGATTCGTCCACCTTAGTGGAATGCAGAAAATGCTAAGCTCGTTCGCAAATCAAAAATGAGTTGGAACCTCGTTAAGAAGGTGTCATCGAGTGGTCGGTTTACTTACAAAAAAGTGTAAGAGTACTCAAGAAAGAGGTCAGGTTCTTAAAGAAGAAGATCTCTACGAACAATACTTGTGGAACTATCGAATTACCATCACCAGTATCTTCTACCAAAAGGAGCTATGGTACCTGGGTAGACTCTTATAAGGAAACAATGGATATTCAAATGTGCACTCATTGCACCTGGCCGCACTGATATTATCCAATTTCTCTCGGAGCCACCCGCGGAGTTTTTCCTGAAACAAAAACAACCGTAGTGGTTTTTCTCTCTCTATCTATCCTTTTCCAACGCCCGCACTATGTAAAAACATTTGAAGAGTATTCATAACCTCTTGAGTGCGGTATAAAAATAAATAAAAAATTAATTACTGCTTACATTGACAGCCAGGCAGCACTTAAGGTTCTGAAATCCACAGTAGTTAGTTCTAAACTCGTTAGAATCTATTATCGATATCTTAATGAGGATCACAAGCCAGCAAGGTGACTCTTTGGTAGGTAGCAGAACCAATAGACATACCGGGTAACGGAAGAGCAGACGAACTCGCTAGAATGGGGTGGGCGCTGCACATCTCGCAGGCCCTCCATTGCGTGAATGTTCCTATTAACTCCATAAATAAACTCGTCGAAGATGAAGCTACTAGCGATGCCAACATTGCCAGAACGCTGTGGCCGGCTTATGATTTGAGGCTTAGTCGTAACTGTACGCGAGTCATCTCTGCCATAATTAAGGAGCACTGTGCCATTGGGATTTATGCAGAGCATATCGGTGTACCTCACAACGACTTCGCAAGGAGTTGCAGAGACGAGGAAGAATTTGAATCTGTACGCCACCTGCTGCGCGAATGCTCTGCCCTCATCGACAGAAGAATGAGCGCTCTCGGTAGCTACTTCTTCATTGATTTGGAGGACCTACGCCACTTTGAGCTGAAAGAACTCATGAGATGCATGTCCTTATCTAGATGGCTGAAAATTCTAGGGGTTCTCGTTACAGGTTTCCAGGGTGAAAATAAAATGGGCTCAATGGACCCTTGTCAGGCTTAGTGAGCAGTGACTTCCTTCAGAAGGCAGCCATCTTAGCCTAACCTACCTGTTTAGAAATAAAGGGAGATTTTAACAACGTTCACACTGCAGCTATTCAAGAATCACTCACCGAGTTAGATATGGAGGGGTATAATAGCCAATGGATAGTATTCGTGCTAAGAAATAAAACTATTCATGCAACACTTTGTAACAACAATTTAACTAAGTCCGTAAATAGAGAAGCACTTTCTGACGTCACCTCCCGTCTATTATGGTTAATCGTCATGAACAAAATATAACTGTTACTAGAAAAGGAGAAGGTTAAGATGGTTGCGTACGCGGATGACATGGTAATATTAATATCAGGGAATTTTCCCTCCGTTATAAGCCAACTTACGGAGAACAGTCTGCCTAAAGTATACTCATGAATCACGAGCTGTAGTCTCATGCTTGACCCAAAAACTTAGCTGGAAATGAAATATTAAACAGCGAGTTAGGAAAGCAAGCAAAGCTTTCTACGGCTCTAGTAACATTTTTGGTAGAAAATGGGGACTTCAGACAGGAGTGACCCTATGGATGTCCAATTCTTAACTATGGCGCAATCGTACGGTGCCCCGATTTAAGTAGGTAACATAGCATCGATAGAATCAAAAAAAGTTAAAAGAGCGGCAAGGGTATGCACAAGAGGGGCACTGAGATCCTGTCCAGAAGGTGCTCTAACTGTAAACTTACACCTGCTCCCTACAATATATATTCATTCTTTATACACCATTCTACGAAAACTCACTTTGCTACAGGACAAGCAATCTTTGGAACTCATTCCCATGCAAAATAAGTGGCGCTACGGTTCAGGGTTAACCTGGACGTCAACCAACAAGCATCTCCAATTAGCTCGGTATTTAGCTAATTGCCTCCAGTTGCGCATTCCAAGTTGGTTAAGCTCCCATTGAACTTGTGCGCACTACCTACGGCGATGCGTCGTCCCACGGGGCTAGTTTCCAAGACTCTGTCGTAGGCGTTAGCGTCCATTCGCTCTATATGTCCCAGTCATCTCAAACGTCCAATACGCAGTTTTTTGACTAGGTCGATGTCGCTGTACAGTTTGAATATTCGTCATTGAATATTCTTCTCCAAAACCCATCACCCCAAACGGGACAGAATATCTTACGAAGTATTTTGCTCTCGAAGCGACCAAGGATATCTGCATCCGCCTTTAATAAAATCCATGTTCCAGCGCCGTAAAGCAGGACTAAGATGTTCAGGGTCTTACATAGAGTCTCCTTAGTTGTTCGAGATAGGGCTTTACTATTGAATAGTACTATTAACTCAAGAAAATGGCGATTGGCAAAATTTGAATACTCCGCTTACGCCATTTTCAGAATTAATAGCATAGCCAAGATAGACAAAGTCGCTGACTGCCTCGAAGTTGCATGTGCTCACTGTGACGGGCTGTCCAGTTCGTTGATGTTGAATGTCTCTTATTGTTGGCTGCATATACTTGGTTTTGCCCTTGTTTAGCACTAAACCCATTTTGGCCGTTTCTGATTCAATGTTTGCAAACGCACCGGTGACATCCCGCTAAGTTCTTCCAATTATGTCAACATCGTCGGCGTATGCAGGCAGTTGCACAAACTTTAGATAGAGTGTGCCTCTGTTGTTGGCTTGTGAGTTTCGCACAATCCGTTCAAGTACAATATTAAATAAGTCACATGAAACCACGTCACCTTGCCTAAAACCTTATTTGAAATCATAGGTCTCGGAGACGTTAGCGAACGTTCTCCAACGTCATTCTGCACAGACGGACAAGTTTGGCAGGGATGTCAAAACTAGACATGGATCTATACAGCTCCCCTCTAAAGGAAATCGATAAAGAGATGATAAGTATCGATTTAGACTTCTTCTGTTTTTTTCCAGAGTCTGTCGAAGTGTGAAAATTTGATCGATAGTGGACTTTACAAAATATACAAATATTTGGCGCAACAGCTCTTTAAAGTGCCAGGGCCTAGCTTCTCGCAACCACTCATGTTGTGTGCGTTGTATTTTTCACACGAATGGAAGGGACCTACAGTTTTAATGCCGAATCCGAACAGCAATTTGAGAAGCTTTTTTGTGACAACAATACTCTCGGATATTTGTCAGACGCTCGCGAGAGGTGGGACCGTGAAAAAACTTTTTTGGTGTTTTCTGGGATTCGAACTTGGAACCTCATGCGTAGTGATCCGACACACTAACCACTTACGCCACGGCGCCCACATAGTGGACTTTCCTGGTTGTTGATAAAAGGTTTCAGGCGTTAATACAATATTGCGGAAAAGGTCTTGTATGCAATGTTGAGGAGGCTAATACCTCTATAATTGACACAGTTGAGAGGTCTTCTCTCTTGTGGATCGAATATGCTCCTTGGTGACTACCATTTCTGTGGTTAATATCTCGCACAATATTTGGTCTATTCGGATTAAATTCTAAACGTTGAATAGAGAAAAGCTTTATAATAAATACTAAAAATAATAGAAGACTCGTTGAAAAATACGACCGAAACCGCATTATTTATGGGATAACCTGATATATGTATATGAAACATCAAAGGGTTAAAAAAGGGAATGTAACCAATAGCAAAAAATACAACAGAACACTGTTTCGGAACCGAAGCTCACATATTTGTTAGACAACGTCACTGACTTATTTTTTGTTTTAACAAAGGACGATAATAATAAGTCTCGTAATTCTGTATGAAATTGTTCACCTGTGCATTAGTGGACTGCATATCCGATTTGTCCTCATCCCAATCCAACAAATTTCATATGGATTTGAGTACTCTTTTATTAAAAGAAAAAAATGCAATGAATCGTTCTGTATCATCGCGATGATACTTCGTTCCGAATAAACAGTTCATCTCCTTTCTATTTTTTATTTTTTTTTAATGTTTTGCATTCAAATAATTTATTCAATGATCTGATAAGATTGTCTGTCACAGATAACTTGTTTGACCAATTTCAAAGTAACAAAGCTCTCGCACATTGCATATCTCAACTGCAGTGTCCGATTTGTTTCCTTCGCCATCCGCTCCCTTCTTATTTACAATGCAAAGCAATTTATAAAGAGAACAAGTAAGGATTCCACTTAGAGAAAATAAAGTACACAGCAACAGAAATGCACTCGGTGTTGAAAAATATACACCCCGCCCGCGTCGCACAAACTCCCAAGCAAGGACTTCAATAAATTTTAAAGTAACCATATTTTACATCGCCCTTTCCCTACGAGCAAACACCCGCTCATCCTTTGGATAGTAAGCACATACATATACATATGTATGTGTAGGTATCCATAGCTTTGGTATTTTCCATTTTCATAATACAGTTGCCGCATAATGGCTCCATATCAATCTAAGTATCTTAGCCTTGCAAGGTTTTCCCCCGTGCGAGAGGAGTGCGCCAATTCCTGACTATCTTACTCTCGGTACCCGTGCCATTCTCTCCACATAACATTGAATCTCCAAGAAGCAGAACCAACTTATCATACCGCATCAACTTGTTGTTGTGTGTGCATGCCAGGATATGTGTGTGTATGCCAAGATCTGTATCTAAGAAAAAAAAAAAGAAAAAAAAACAACGTGTACATCTAATTTATTTACTGTTTTTTAAAGTCACATAAACTGCGTACCATCCGGTACGTCGGTGGGTGGCAGAGGGATGTGCCGGGCGCGTTTTGTTTTCCTTTTACGACACAGTACAATAAAATATTTATATTGATGTTGATGGCATTGAAATTTCGCCTGTTTTCCGGTCTTTGACGGAATATATGAGTATATGTGGCAGCTCTGAAGGCATTATGTACGCTAAGTGGAAGCGGAGTGTATTGTCGACGTAAAAATATGATTTGTCGTCATGATGACAAAGAAAAGACTGGAGAGAGAGTGCATTTACAGCAACTGTATACTGTATGGGTGTAGGTACTTGTATTATGATCATTATTGTTACTGTTTTGAAGATATTTCGAAGGATAACAGTATTAGAAAACAAACCTCGAGAGAGGTACATTCAAGAGTACGTTTTGTTTCTGATGACATCATTTTAATTGAAATTGGTATATTTTTAAATTAAAAAAAAAATATACCTATATATGTTATCTTCCCCTCTTAAGCTTTTTCATAGAGAAGGCATGTACCTATATTCAGCCTGGAAGAAAGAATAAAACATAATTGACCGGATGCAAATCAAATGTTATTGCTATTATTCCAATGTCCACATGTCAAAGATTTATTCAACGTTTGGGGGTGTACTGATCCGGCCTGTGGTATCCTGTGGGCTTTTGGGGTCATTTCAATGAATTTTAATGAGAATTGAAAGCAATTGTAAATTCGAACTTCCTTCAGAAGTTTGATGTATTATTGATGAGCGACATTGAGCTGAGTTTTATCGTTGACAGTACAATGACAATAGCAATCACAAAAAATTGAATTTTGTTTGAATAGATCATGAAAGGGTTTTTTTTTTGCAATTTTATTATTATGGTAAGTTCGCATTAGGCTTACCATATACTGCGGTCACTGCCATTATTTTAGAGAATAATCAAAAATTATATGTACGTTTGGGTGGTCGGATAAATACGTACGCATTTATCTGTCTAATTTCAATGCCCAAACTTGATCTTATTCGACGATTCCCCATGGTAATGTCAAACTTAAAATTGAACAATTGCCAACAAGACCACTAAATAAATTATTTCTCTCCAAACAAGATGTCGTGGCAGATCATCTGCTGACTCAGAGGAAGAAAGTTCAATATCACCGCCGAATGCGTCAAAGCCAAAGATGATACACTTCTTTCCAATGAGAAGGAAATCTTGCTCAGATGAAGCGAGCACTTTTCAGAGCTGCCGAGTCCTTAAGGGTAGGCGCGCACATGCCATTTTCTATCACAGCCGGCGAGTAAAAAATCATAGTCGCTGTAGGAAATGGCCATACTCGCACAAGCGACAATAAACGTCGCTATTTTTTTTAATCGGGAAACGCGATTTGCGCGCAATCGCCGCGATTGAATAAAGTTCTAATTTTCAGGCGATTTTTTATTCACAAATTTAAATTTAAAACTGGAGCACAGAGAGAAGCATAAGACTCCGCTCACCGCCGATTATTCAGGCGCGGTTCTTTAAGGTGTTTTGATGTAACATTGTTTACAAAGTTACGTTTGTGTTTATTTTGGCGAAAAAAATGTGACCGTAGCTATGTCTGACAACGAACCAATTTTGTCAAATGGCCATCTGTCCAATAACTGTCTACTGGATACGGAGACACTTATAATAGAAATAGAGGAGCGTCTAAGCATTTATGATAGGAAATCAAAACAATATAGTGACAGAAATTAAAAAAAAAATGTGGGAATATGAGTGTGCTGCAATACTCACCAACTGGTCAGAACTTTCTACCAAAGAGAAAAACACAAAAAAAAAAAAAACGAAGGAGTAAGATGTACTTTTGATGTACATGTTTATTTCATTAATTTTTTATAAAGGAGTCTCCAATAGGGACAGATGGATGTTAAATATTAATGAAACAGGTTGCATGTGAGATATCAACATTTTCTTTGTTTTGTTTAAAAGGCCTATCAATGGCATTATGTACGGAATATGACATCGTTCGAATGGCCACCGCAGCTTCGCTGGGTGGCGTGCATTCGAGAGGTCCAATTTTCGGTTACTCTAGCGCATAGATCAGGCTAAATCTGAGCGATGGCACAGGTTATGTTGACTTTGAGGGCACCGGTCGTTTGCAGCTTATTGGCATAGACCTGCGACTTAAAGAAACCCCACAAGAAGAAGTCTAACGAGGTCAAATCGCACGATCTCAGTGGCCAGTTCACGTCGCCTCTGCGTGAGATAACCATGCCCTTAAATCGTTCATGCAGAATGCCTATTGTGGCACGCCGTCCTATTAAACACACATGTCGCTCACATCCATACCATCTAATTTGGGCCAAAAGAAATTGGTAATCATCGATTGGTAGCGCTCTCCGTTGATGTTGATGGCAATGCCATCGTCTTTTTCGTAGAAGTACGGACCGATGATATCGCCGGCCCACAATCCACTCAAAGCACTGACTTTTTGCGGATGCATTGCCACTTGGTGGACTTCGTGTGGCTTGCCTTCTTCCCAAATCCGCCAATTTTGCTTGTTGACGTACCCACGGCTGCCGAAGTGACTACTTAGGGAGTATTCGTACTCCCCTCTCATACACTGTACTCCCGTACTCCTCTCATCGTGATTTTACTGCCTTTACAATATTTCGATTTGTTTCAAACAGATACATACTTATTTGAGTATTTTGTTTATTAAACCATACTTTGTTAAAATACTAACACAGTAACTCTAATTGTCTAAACCAAGAGCAGCATCAGTTGCAAGTAAGTACTTCTGCGGTAACAAAAACTACACCACCATCAACACAATGGCAGATCTTGGAAAAAAACCCATGAATATAAAATGGATCCGCATGATCTCTTCATTGATTTCCAAGTTGCTTATGATAGCGTGTATAGAGGCAACTTATACAGAGCCATGTCTAGTCTTAGCATCCATGCCAAGCTCATCCGTTTGTGCAGGCTGACGATGGAGAACTATCGCTGCTCCATCGAAGTCGGAAAGAACATCACCGACCCGTTCGATGTCAGGAAAGGTCTTAGACAATGTGACACGCTATCATGCGCTCTCTTTAATATAATAATTGAAAGAATTGTACGAAATTCACAAGCCAACAGCGGAGGTACAATCTTTTACAAGTCTGTACAAATACTCGCTTACGCCGATGGCATTGACATAGTCGGAAGAACTCAGGGGGCGTCAGTGGGGCATTTGCGAGTATTGATGTCGAGGCATGGAAGATGGGTTTAGCGGTCAATGAAGGCAAACCGGAATATATGATGTTTACAAAGAGGACACCCAACATCGGAATCTTGGACAGAAGGCCACAGTAGACAGATATAATTTTGAATTAGTAAATGACTTTGTCTACCTAGGCTCTATGGTGAGCTCCGCAAATGGCATCAGTGGGGAGATCACACGAAGAATTACTCTTGCCAATCGATGTTTCTATGGGTTAAGAAGGCAATTGAGTAACAAAGTATTATCTCGAACTACTAAGGTAACTTTTTATAAGACATCAATCACCTCAGTCCTGCTGTATGGTGCAGAGGCATGGGCTTTGCCAAAATCGGATGAGGATGCCCTTAGTTATTTTGAGAGAAAAGTTCTTCGAGCGATCTTTGATCCCATCTGCATAGACGGCGAGTGGACGAGAAGGTACATTGCCGAACTATGCGGTCTATACAAGGACATCGACTTAGCCAGAAGAGTTCACACACAGCAACTAAGATGGCTGCGTCATGAAGAAATCAGAAGCCAAGAAAATCTTCGAATCCACCCCGGATGGACGGCGCAGACGATCTCGCAGTAGGTGGCGTAAACAAGTGGATGGGGACCTCAACCAACTTGGCGTGCGCAACTGGAGGCAGCTGGCTCGTAACGGTGCTGGCTGGAGAGGTTTGTTAGTTGAAGCCCAGGTCCACCTAGGACTGTAGCACCACCTAGGCAAGTAAGTAAGTAAGTAAGTAATGTTTAAATCAAATATAAAAATAAATGCAATGAAGATATATTTTTAAATAATTTACATGTTTGGTTTGCAGTGTTTGTTTTTTGGACTCCCCTCGGACAAAAAAAAACTCCCCTGTGAACTTCTAAAATACTCCCATTAATAAATTTAAAATGGGCCTCGTCGCTGAAGATGATTTTTTTCTGAAATCTGGGTCCGCTTCCAACTGCTCCAGAACCCAGTCAGCGAACACACGGCGTTGTCTATGGTCATTTTCCTTAAGCTCCTGGATCAGTTGTACGGATGTAGGCCCAAGTCCCGACGCATAATTCGCCTATTTGATGTCTGCGAAAGGCCGAGTTCTTGTTCGCGGCGCGGAATTGACTGCCTCGGGTTCTCCTGCACACTCTCAAGGACAGCGGCGATGTTTTTGGCAGATCCTGCGTTTCGTTGAGGTACGGATGTTGGCTAATTCTTCACTGAACCGGTGGACTCGAATTTGGGCACCAAACGTTGAATAGTAGACTGGGAAGGACTACCATGTAAACCGTAAAATGGGCGCAACGCACGCATCGTTGCCATAACAGAATACCCATTTTGATAATAAAGTTTTATCATTTACACGTGTTGCTCGACGCTGTAACTTACCATGGTGATTTGTCTTTAGTAGCTGAAAAATAAAAAAACAGGAAAATTAACAATAGATATAACAACATGGCGACCTGTCAAAATGTACCCATCCTTATTGGAAAATCCTTTACATAATGGATGTTTTCGTCAAAGTGTTTATAATTTAACTTTTGTTGCATTGCCACGGCATAGAGCCCTCTGGAGTCACAAAATTGTAAGCCAAATAATCTCTTGTATTAAGTCAACATTTGTTAGGCTGGGTTCTCGCTGAATGTGTTCTCGACAGTGCACATTCGTAAGATTCATCTTCAAATGACACGCCTTTTTCTTTCCGTACAAAATAGTGCAAAGCACAGCATGGTTTGAAAATTTCGCCGGCAAAGTCTAAATGGACGTCGAGCGGTATATGAAAAACTCGCCATTTGTTAGCTATCATTCCAAATGTATACTTGACCATTCGACGAGCACGTGTTATCTGTAATTGAACACTGTTTGCCTTACAGATAGGTTCTTTCTTTGATATGGTCCTATGTTATTCTGCGTTAGAGCAAATGCTTCATCGCCCACAAACACATATGGCATAGGCTTTTCCTCTTAGTCATATTAAAGCTTATCTGAATTGGGTATATTCATTTGGTCACAATCATTTTTTGTAAAAATTAGACTTTTTGTACACATTCGAATCACTCTTTGTACCGAATGACCCGACGTGTATTGAATGAAACAATAGTCCGCATCGACTACACCCAAAAGAATCATAAAAAAATAATGCTTGTAGTTAAAGAACTCTGGCCCAGTGCTACAAGGTTTTCTTAACCGTACATGTATGTTTGCCATCCACAGCACTGATACAATTTGGAAAATTAGTTCGTTCATAGAATTGCTGTGCTATATCCAACTAATCTTTTTCAGTCTTTTCTGACATATATAAAAGCTGCAAACAATCCCATTTTCAAACTGTTTAATTTGCGATTAAGACGTAATCGCACACGGTTGCCACTCCAAAATAAAAATGTCTACCGAACTTCCAAATAAAACCTACCAAGCCAGAGAAAAACCCACCAAAGCAAAATTGATGTTTTAAAATAACGTAAAGCTTTAACCAATAATAAGAAATAATCGAAGTTGTATGTAGGTTTAAAGGGTCTGCAGAGGAACACCCCAAGGTGGAGTTCTGTCCCCGCTAATATGGCCCTTGTGGTGGATGAGATCTTGGTAATACTGAAGGAAAACGGCTTCAAGGCCTATGCGGGCGATGTCGTTATCCTGGTTTCGGGAAAACTTCCTCCAGTCCTAAGTGAAAGGCTCAACTTTGCACTACAAGTAGTGGATTACTGGGTCAGCCGCAAAGGGCTGGGAGTGAACCCTTCAAAGACGGAGGTAGTTCTTTTCACTAAGAAGAGATCAATTCCTACCTTCAGACCCCCAAATATCGGTGGCATTGAACTAAGTATCTCAAGTTCAGCTCGATATCTGGGCGCAGTTCTAGATTCCAAATTAATCTGCAAAGAAAATATTGCCGAACGCGTCAAAAAAGCAAGCGTAGCTTTTTACTCCTGCAAAAAGGTATTCAGTAATACGTGGGGCTTCAAACCAGGTGTGGTGCACTGAATATACACGGCCGGTTGTAAGACCCATTCTCACATATGGTTTACTAGTATGGTGGATGGTACTTGAGAGCAATACCAGCTTTCAATTCTCACCAAAATCCAGAGGGCGGCGTGCATCGGAGTCGTGGGATCAATGAGAACAACGCCAACAGCGGTAATGGAAATCATGCTTAGTTTCATTCCGCTTGACATATACTGCATCAGTCTGCCGGCTAAAACCGCTGTAACATTGAAAGTAGGCCGATTGTGGTCAACGAGCCTTTACGACCATGCCTCCATTCTGTTCCGATGGAGGACCACCAGTGGATTGACGGAAACTTATCACATGAACCCGATGCTAGCATTTGAAAGGATATTCACTACAAGAATTCCTGACAGAATATACGTATACTGGAGAACCGAAGAACCATGAAGAAAAGGAGTTGGCTTTCTATACAGGCGGCTCTAAGATGGACTTTGGCACGGGAGCCGGATTTTATTGTGAAGCCCAAGGAATAAATTAAACCACTCCCTTAGAATAAACGACGACTGCAGCGTCTTTCAGGTCGAGGTGACAGCCACCGTACAGGCTGCTGAAATTATACGCGAGAGTAATATCGTTGGTAAAACGATCACTATCTATATAGACAGCCAGGCAGCCATGAGAAGCTTGTGAGAAGCTGCAAATCGCCCTTAAACGAAATACGTAGAGCCAATGCGGTGACCCTCTGCTGGGTACCAGAGCATATGGATATAGAAGGTAACGAAAGAGCTGATGAGCTTGCTAGGAAAGGGTCGGCGCTGCACTTATCGCGGGCCCTCCCCTCTGTAGGAACCCCAATCAGTTCGTTACGAAAGAAAATAGAGGATAAAGCCACCGGTCGAGCAAACAGACGCTGAGTTCATCTGGAATCATGCGCGGCGGCCAGGGCGTTATAGCCGGCCTACAGCAAGAAGAGATCAACCTCTCTGGTAAAACTTAGTCGATATAACGCACGGGTCATGGCTGACATAATTACTGAACATTGTGCCATTGGCGTTAACGCGGAGTGACTCGCTGTGCTGCATAACGACAATTGCAGAGTTGCAGGGACGAAGAAGAAATTGAATCTTTTTGTCACGTATTGTCTGACTGTCCTGCCCTATCAGAAGAATGAGAACTCTTGGTAGTTACTTCTTCTCGGAGCTGGAGGACTTGGGTAATGTTGAGCTGATGGACCTCCTGAGATTCATATCACTTTCTCGGTGGTTCTAACAGCGGACTTTCTTTACAGCTTTTCCAGCGTTAAATGATTGGGTACAATGGACCCGTACTGTTAATCTGAGTAAGCAGTGACTCTTTGCCACAAGGCACCCATCTACCTAACGTAACCTATGTAGGTTTAAAACGAGTTGAATCAATTAGTCTCTGTTTACATGTGTACTTTTATTTGGCACTGTTTTTGAGTTGATTGGAAATTATTTCAGTTTTATATGTCAATTGTTAAAAAGTGCTTATTTCATAGGCTTGCGAGTTGTAAAAAGAACCTACCAAATCGAAGAATTAAATTACCATCCTACCAAAGCTGAAAAAACTTACCAAGTTTGGTAGGATTCTACCAAAACGGCAACATGATCGCAAGTGCGCGAGCATCCATGGCAATCATATGTTTCGTTAAAACTTACGACTGAAAAATCGCGAATTAATATGGGACTTGTTCCATTTCCCTAATTTTTCCGATTATTACCTCGCAAATGCACACATTCCTATTACCAGCAGCGGAAAATGACAAACATATGGTCCGGAGTATGGCGGACACTGTCTCACAGTAGAAACAATCGCGTTGGCGATCAAACCGCTAAATGTTGGCAAATCTTCTGATGTGTACAAAATCCCGTTAGAAATGCTCAAAGACTTAGGCATGCACTTAGGCTCTCGCATGCCATTAAAGTGACCCGGAAATGCGGCAGAACTGATTGTCCGATTTTTAAAAAGTCTTCATGAAAAAATCTTTACTATTGCGTAAGAAACGCGTTTGTGGTTAGGTCTAGGTTAGGTGATGAGTAATGCGATTTTCCTCTTGGTAGAAGTACTACTCACCAGTTAATCACTCTACATATGACCTGAGGCCTGAGAGTATGCCAAAGTTGTATGTTGTTTTGTGGATCTGAAGACGGCATATGATCGGGTCCCTCGAGATAAACTAAATAGTTGTTTGTAGGAGCATCCTCCTCCCTGTTGGAGGCCGTTAAGACTGCAAAAGCTACTCTTAGGTTCGCCAAAACCGAACTTCAGCTTATAGTCATCTGTGATGTTGTTAAATCGAAGGATAACGTGACCAAATCTGAGAATGCCCGTTTAGTGCACTCTGAAATTCGATTAAAGTGTATAAAGAAGTACGTCGAGGTCTTATTCGCGAGTGATGGAAATAGTAATGCGGATTTATCCGATAGGATTAATCACGCTGGATTAGTTTTGAGGGAGCTTAGTCTATCTGTTATAAGGAAGGCTTAGTGAACTTAGTGTCAAAACTATGTTATGGGTCTCTAGCTCGGTATTCATTCCAAGTCTCACCGAATGTATGCGATCGCTGGTACAAGCTGCTGAAATGAGATTCATTCTTATTTTTCGCTGAAATCGAGTGAACAACACCTAAGTACGCGGGGCCCTCAATGTTGAGCAGCTACTTCTACGTATACCACGATCTATACGTCGTCGCTTGCTAGATAATTCATGATTTTCACTACATAAGTAAGCAACATCTTGATTAGCCTAAGAATAGATGATTGGATCAAGTCCGTTTGGTTATTCTCCCCGAAGGATGGAGAGTTTCCATGAGCAAATGTATATATGCATGTAGGTATGGTGCTTTAACTGGAACTTTCAAGCTATTCCCAATGATCAAGTGAATTTAAAAAAGGGGAGAAAGCATCGACGGATATCGAACTCCCTCAATAGCTGAAGTAATCGCATAATTTCTGGAATATGTACATACACCTTGCTCTGACTCTTACTTACTTACTTACTTAGGTGGCGCTACAGTCCGGGGTGGACCTGGGCCTCAACCAACAAACCTCTCCAGCCAGCACGGTTACGAACCAGCTGCCTCCAGTTGCGCACGCCAAGTTGGTTGAGGTCCCCCTCCACTTGTTTGTGCCACCTACCACGAGGTCGTTCTCCACTGCGCCGTCCATCCGGGTTGGATTCGAAGACTTTCTTGGCGGGAACGTTGGGCTCCGTCCGCTCTAAATGACCCAGCTATCGTAGTCGCTTTATGTGACTCTAACTCTGAATTAAATACTCAACATTCTATCCCAGAATACCTGAAGACATAATTTTTTCAAAATTCAAGTTGTACAAATCGAATTGTCACTTCGAAACATCACCCCAGGGATCCTTACAGCACTGCTTGACTTCACCACCATCATTGTGCAACTAGAAAAATTCCATCTTCCTTTGTTCAATTTGGCACACGACTTCATGCATCGCTAATAAATTTTCGAAACTCGCATAAGAGATGCCACATGATTCGTCTGTATCATTCCTTACCTAAACCCCTTTGACTCATAGCATCATTGCCATTATTCTTGTACTTGAATGCCACCCACATAACACACGATGATCAATGGATTGCGTCATTGTCAATCAGTTGAAAATACGCGAACCAAGAGAAAAATGCAATGCAACATGACAACGCCAAGTGTATGGTGGATCTGTGTGGTGGTATAACCATTAAAATTTCCCAATTAAAAGCTGCAAATCATTCCATATAGGCCTCATTATGCGCGATTGTCGTTAAGAAAAGTGTTACTTGACTCGTCTCCATGAGCATGCATGGCTCCATGTGAGTGGCAATAATAAAGTCGCTGCATTCAGTCGAGAAATCCCGCGGTGAAGAGGCATTTCCATTGATTATTACTGCTAGGATGCAGTTGTTGTACGGTGAATAAAAATATTTTCATTTCCGCGTAAGGATATGTAGACACGGCTACGATACGCTTACAGCGAACACACAACACCATTTTGGAGACTCAATTCACTGATAAGCTGAATGTAAATGAGTGTGCTTTATGGGTATGCTGTGCGATACATTCATCAACTCAAGGATCGAAGGTACGAAGTCAAAGAAAGGGATTGATAAAAGGATGCAGACATCCATTCACGCAGAGAATTACACTGCAAAGGTGATGAGCTGAAAGGTGATGATGGCTTCTTAAATGCAGGATGGGATCTGACTTTTCAGCCGCCCTAATGGCATGTATGTGAGAAGGGACAATAAAATCCAAGAGAGTGAGGGAATGGGTTTGGTATGTGCGCGGCCGGATTGGGTAGTTCGAATTTCTTATTTCTATTTCCATTTAATAAGTGATATGGTGCGAAGAATTACAGCTGTATGAATTTTATTTTGAGATGTTGGTGTTGAATTGGTTGGCGACTTTTCTCCAAAAAACCGTGCTGGACGAATTGTCATCTACTGACCAAATGGTGTCGGGTCCAGAGAAGAGTAATGTTGAGAGCGTAATGGCTAAATTGTAACTAAGTTGCTACTCAAAACCAAAAATATATGAGTAGGTATCTTTGGTTTTAATGTACATATGTCCCTTCTGGTGACAAGGTACAGTTCTGTCATCAGTGGCCATTCTTTAGCAACTAGTTTAATGGAAAAAAACAAAAAGACTATAATGCATCAAATAGAATGGTCATGAAATTTGGGTAGTGACCGAAGGAATAAGATCGCGGATACAAGCTGCCGAAATGGGGTTCCTTCGCGGTGTTGCTGGAATAGCTCGTGGGGATCGAGTGCGGAACACCAGAGTAAGCGAGGCGCTCAATGTTGAGCAGCTACTTCTCCGAATGGAACGATCTATGAATCGATGGTTTGGTCACGTAGTGCGTATGACCCCAGACCGGCTTCCAAGACGTGCCATGGTGGCCGTGCCATCAGGTAGGCGACCCCGCGGTAGGCCTAGAAATAGATGGTTGGACCAAGTCCGACATCTCTCCTGGAGCCGTCTAGGGATTCCTCCTGATGAGTTGGAGTCAATGGCGGAAGATCGTGAAGGATGGAGAGTCCACCTGAGCATCCTACCCCCGGTAACCTCATGAAGCATTAGCGGGCCATTTAAAAATGTATTTATGTATGTATGTATAGAATAGAACAGATTTTCCAAACTTATAATTTAAGTCACAGCCACGACACCATCTTCTTTGATCCACGTGTAGAGGAGATTCACCACTCACACATCTATATTTTCCTTGCGTAGAGTACTCATAGAGTACTGTCTGTTAATCAGCGCAGCCTGCTTAACCACCAATTTCACATGCATAAGTTGCCGTTCAAAGCAGTGGTTCTCTGAATTTATTGTTGCACTAGCTCTAAGGAATGTTGCTGCAGACGACCAAACCGTCACCATAACCTTCTTTGGGTGAAGACTTAGGTTTGAAATTGGTCTTACTGCTTCGTCACTGCAAAGCCACTGCGCAGTTCGTCGACGATTATTATAGAGGATGCACTATCCATCATAAGTAACAATTCTATGCAAGAATGGGTCTCTTTCGTTTCGAGCAAGCTTCCAATCGGCGCGTCTTATTCCGCTCTGTCAATTCGTTTGGAACCCTTTTATCCAGCTTTTTCGTTATACCGATTGCTTTCTCTCTCTCTATCTATCCTTTCCAATGCACTGTGTGTAAATATGTTAAAAGGTATTCATAATCCTTTGAGTGCGCGCAAATTATAAAAAAAAAAATAAAAATTTTAAGTTGTGGACGCCTTGGTGTTCCGCAATATTTCTAACATTTTGACGTCCATCGGATTTCACCAAAACCTTTAGCTTGTCGTTGCCTACATCCTTGTCAGTATGTCCACGAGATTTATTTTTAAGGCTAACATCTCCCGAACGCAATTTGTTAAACCAACGGCTAGTTATTCGCTCAACGGGTGTCCTTTCTCCAAATGTCGTGTTGATATTTCTGATTGCTTCTGCGGCATTGTGCTCGAGTTTAAACTGGTAATTATCCATTATTTCAAGTTGGCAGGTCACAAAAACGTTTACAGTGATCAATGAATAAATGAAATATGTGTTTTAAAGATCACGGTTGTCACTTTATTTTGACATATACGTATAATAACTGTCTCGTCCTGTTCGTTTTTAGTTGTTAAAACGTCACCAATATTACCGATCTACGAGAACGGCTAATGACAACAACCTTATACATTGCTGATCTCTCAAGCAGCTAGCTTTATTTCGAGTCACAAATTCATAATGTTTCAATAGTTGACAGCTGAAGCTTGCTTTAAAAAAAATTGCGCAATCTGTTTAAAACTTGACTTTAACGCGAAACACACTTTCTGGGGATCAAGATGCAATTCAACAAAAGGCAGATTATTGTACAAAGCCAGCATGAAACGTGGGGTGAACTTTTTTTCGACAGGAAAGCCAACTTATTGGCCAACTAACAAAAATAAAATACCTGACCTCGTCGACTTCTTTATCGCAAAAGGGTTAGCTAAAAATTTGACGGAAGTCGAAGAATGGTATGATCTATGCTCAGATCACTCAGCAGTCACTCTGAAAACAGGTGGATGTCTAGTAAAAAAAGAAGGACCGCCTAGGTTAACTAGTAACAAAACTAACTAGGATGCTTTCAGAAGAGACTGTAAGGAAATGTTGCTTTAAATGTACCGCTAAAGACACCGTTCGAAATAGAAGAAGAAATCGACAAACTTGTCAAAGCCATTCAGAGCTCAGCGTGGAAAAACACTCCTTTGTGGAAGATAGAAGCACGGAACAATAAAGTCAAATATCAGCCTGAAATCGAAGACCTCATACGAGAAAAGAGGAGAGCGCGCAAGAGATGGCAACAATCCCGCGCGCCACCGGATAAAACTTATCTGAACCACCTTTGTAACAAGCTAAAAAATGTGCTGCAGGACCTAAAAAATCACGAGACTTCTACTTACCTCGAGGGTCTGACCGCTGATAAGTATTCAAACTACTCTCTATGGAAAGCCTTGAAGTCCATAAGGAAACCTGTAATGCATTCGCCGCCAAATAGGAAAGCTAACGGAGAATGGGCAAAAGGAGACAAAGAGAAAGCAGAATTATTTACCGTTGATCGAAGATCCGAATGATAATACGGCACCCGACAACTTTAAAGT